>OX336393.1:526756458-528242494 GCA_946902985.2 Meconema thalassinum | reverse complement strand
ATGGACACACTATTATAGTGCTAATGATGATACCATCTAGGTTATGGACACCCTATTATAGTGCTAATGATGATACCATCTAGGTTATGGACACTCTGTTATTGTGTAAATGATGATACCATCTAGGTTATGGACACCCTATTATAGTGCTAATGATGATACCATCTAGGTTATGGACACCCTATTATTGTGCTAATGATGATACTATCTAGGTTATGGACACACTATTATAGTGCTAATGTTGATACCATCTAGGTTATGGACACACTATTATAGTGCTCATGTTGATACCATCTAGGTTATGGACACCCTATTATAGCGCTAATGATGATACCATCTAGGTTATGGACACACTATTATAGTGCTAATGATGATACCATCTAGGTTATGGACACACAATTATAGCGCTAATGATGATACAATCTAGGTTATGGGCACTCAATTATAGTGCTAGTGATGATAACATCTAGGTTATGCACACACTATTATAGTGCTAATGATGATACCATCTAGGTTATGGGCACACTATTATAGCGCTAATGATGATACCATCTATGTTATGGACACACTATTATAGCGCTAATGATGATACCATCTAGGTTATGGGCACTCTATTATAGTGCTAATGATGATACCATCTAGGTTATGGACACACTATTATAGTGCTAAAGATGATACCATCTAGGTTATGGACACACTATTATAGCGCTAATGATGATACCATCTAGGTTATGGGCACTCTATTATAGTGCAAATGATGATACCATCTAGGTTATGGACACACTATTATAGTGCTAATGATGATACCATCTAGGTTATGGACCCACTATTATAGCGCTAATGATGATACCATCTAGGTTATGGGCACTCTATTATAGTGCTAATGATGATACCATCTAGGTTATGGACACACTATTATAGTGCTAATGATGATACCATCTAGGTTATGGACACACTATTATAGTGCTAATGATGATACCATCTAGGTTATGGGCACACTATTATAGTGCTAATGATGATACCATCTAGGTTATGGACACACTATTATTGTGCTAATGATGATACCATCTAGGTCATGGACCCACTATTATAGTGCTAATGATGATACCATCTAGGTTATGAACACACTATTATAGTGCTAATGATGATAACATCTAGGTTATGGACACACTATTATAGTGCTAATGATGATACCATCTAGGTTATGGGCACACTATTATAGTGCTAATGACGATACCATATAGGTTATGAACCCACTATTATAGTGCTAATGATGATACCATCTAGGTTATGGACACACTATTATAGTGCTAATGATGATACCATCTAGGTTATGGGCACACTATTATAGTGCTAATGATGATACCATCTAGGTTATGGACACACTATTATAGTGCTAATGATGATACCATCTAGGTTATGAACACACTATTATAGTGCTAATGATGATAACATCTAGGTTATGGACACACTATTATAGTGCTTATGATGATACCATCTAGGTTACGGGCACACTATTATAGTGCTAATGATGATACCATCTAGGTTATGGACACCCTATTATAGTGCTAATGATGATACCATCTAGGTTATGAACACACTATTATAGTGCTAATGATGATACCATCTAGGTTATGGACACAGTATTATAGCGCTAATGATGATACCATCTAGGTTATGGACCCACTATTATAGTGCTAATGATGATGCCATCTAGGTTATGGGCACACTATTATAGAGCTAATGATGATACCATCTAGGTTATGTACACCCTATTATAGTGCTAATGATGATACCATCTAGGTTATGGGCACACTATTATAGTGCTAATGATGATAACATCTAGGTTATAGGCACACTATTATAGCGCTAATGATGATACCATCTAGGTTATGGACACACTATTTTAGCGCTAATGATGATACCATCTAGGTTCTGGGCACACTATTATAGTGCTAATGATGATAGCATCTAGGTTATGGGCACACTATTATAGCGCTAATGATGATAACATCTAGGTTATGGGCACACTATTATAGTGCTAATGATGATAACATCTAGGTTATGGGCACACTATTATAGTGCTAATGATGATAACATCTAGGTTATGGGCACCCTATTATAGTGCTAATGATGATAACATCTAGGTTATGGGCACACTATTATAGTGCTAATGATGATAACATCTAGGTTATGGACCCACTATTATAGTGCCAATGATGATACCATCTAGGTTATGGACACCCTATTATAGTGCCAATGATGATACCATCTAGGTTATGGACACACTATTATAATGCTGATGATGATACCATCTAGGTTATGGGCACACTATTATAGTGCTATTGATGATACCATCTAGGTTATGGACACACTATTATAGCGCTAATGATGATACCATCTAGGTTATGGACACACTATTATAGCGCTAATGATGATACCATCTAGGTTATGGACACACTATTATAGTGCTAATGATGATACCATCTAGGTTATGGGCACACTAACATAGTGCTAATGATGATACCATCTAGGTTATGGACACACTATTATAGTGCTAATGATGATACCATCTAGGTTATGAACACACTATTATAGTGCTAATGATGTTAACATCTAGGTTATGGACACACTATTATAGTGCTAATGATGATACCATCTAGGTTACGGGCACACTATTATAGTGCTAATGATGATACCATCTAGGTTATGGACACCCTATTATAGTGCTAATGATGATACCATCTAGGTTATGAACACACTATTATAGTGCTAATGATGATAACATCTAGGTTATGGACACAGTATTATAGCGCTAATGATGATACCATCTAGGTTATGGACACACTATTATAGTGCTAATGATGATTCCATCGAGGTTATGGGCACATTATTATAGTGCTAATGATGATACCATCTAGGTTATGGACACCCTATTATAGTGCTAATGATGATACCATCTAGGTTATGAACACACTATTATAGTGCTAATGATGATAACATCTAGGTTATTGACACAGTATTATAGCGCTAATGATGACACCATCTAGGTTATGGACACACTATTATAGTGCTAATGATGATACCATCTAGGTTATGGGCACACTATTATAGTGCTAATGATGATACCATCTAGGTTATGGACACGATATTATAGTGCTAATGATGATACCATCTAGGTTATGGGCACACTATTATAGTGCTAATGATGATACCATCTAGGTTATAGGCACACTATTATAGCGCTAATGATGATAACATCTAGGTTATGGACACACTATTTTAGCGCTAATGATGATACCATCTAGGTTATGGGCACACTATTATAGTGCTAATGATGATAACATCTAGGTTATGGGCACACTATTATAGCGCTAATGACGATAACATCTAGGTTATGGGCACACTATTATAGTGCTAATGATGATAACATCTAGGTTATGGGCACACTATTATAGTGCTAATGATGATAACATCTAGGTTATGGGCACCCTATTATAGAGCTAATGATGATAACATCTAGGTTATGGGCACACTATTATAGTGCTAATGATGATAACATCTAGGTTATGGACACACTATTATAGTGCCAATGATGATACCATCTAGGTTATGGACACCCTATTATAGTGCCAATGATGATACCATCTAGGTTATGGACACACTATTATAGTGCTGATGATGATACCATCTAGGTTATGGGCACACTATTATAGTGCTAATGATGATACCATCTAGGTTATGGGCACACTATTATAGTGCTAATGATGATACCATCTAGGTTATGGACACACTATTATAGTGCTAATGATGATACCATCTAGGTTATGGACACACTATTATAGTGCTGATGATGATACCATCTAGGTTATGGACACTCTATTATAATGGTAATGATAATACCATCTAGGTTATGGGCACCCTATTACAGTGCTAATGATGATACCATCTAGGTTATGGACACCCTATTATAGTGCTAATGATGATACCATCTAGGTTATGGACACACTATTATAGTGCTAATGATGATACCATCTAGGTTATGGACACTCTATTATAATTGTAATGATGATACCATCTAGGTTATGGACACTCTATTATAATGGTAATGATGATCCCATTAGGTTATGGACACTCTATTATAATGGTAATGATGATACCATCTAGGTTATGCACACTCTATTATAATGGTAATGATGTAACCATCTAGGTTATGGGCACCCTATTACAGTGCTGATGATGATACCATCTAGGTTATGGACACACTATTATAGTGCTAATGATGATACCATCTAGGTTATGGTCACCATATTACAGTGCCAATGATGATACCATCTAGGTTATGGACACTCTATTATAGTGCTAATGATGATACCATCTAGGTTATGGACCCACTATTATAGTGCTAATGATGATACCATCTAGGTTATGGGCACACTATTATAGTGCTAATGATGAAAACATCTAGGTTATGGACCCACTATTATAGTGCTAATGATGATACCATCTAGGTTATGGGCACCCTATTATAGTGCTAATGATGATAACATCTAGGTTATGGACACACTATTATAGTGCTAATGATGATACCATCTAGGTTATGGACACCCTATTACAGTGCTAATGATGATACCATCTAGGTTATGGACACACTATTATAGTGCTAATGATGATACCATCTAGGTTATGGACACACTATTATAGTGCTAATGATGATACCATCTAGGTTATGAACATCCTATTACAGTGCTAATGATGATACCATCTAGGTTATGAACACACTATTATAGTGCTGATGACGATACCATCTAGGTTATGGACACACTATTATAGTGCTAATGATGATACCATCTAGGTTATGGACCCACTATTATAGTGCTAATGATGATACCATCTAGGTTATGGACACACTATTAAAGTTCTAATGATGATACCATCTAGGTTATGGACACAGTATTATAGTGCTAATGATGATACCATCTAGGTTATGGACACCCTATTACAGTGCTAATGATGATACCATCTAGGTTATGGACACCCTATTACAGTGCTAATGATGATACCATCTAGGTTATGGACATTATATTATAGTGCTAATGATGATACCATCTAGGTTATGGACACACTATTATAGTGCTAATGATGATACCATCTAGGTTATGGGCACACTATTACAGTGCTAATGATGATAACATCTAGGTTATGGGCACACTATTATAGTGCTAATGATGATACCATCTAGGTTATGGGCACACTATTATAGTGCTAATGATGATAACATCTAGGTTATGGACACTCTATTATAATGGTAATGATGATACCATCTAGGTTATGGACCCACTATTAGAGTGCTAATGATGATACCATCTAGGTTATGGACACACTATTATAGTGCTAATGATGATGATACCATCTAGGTTATGGGCACACTATTATAGTGCTAATGATGATAACATCTAGGTTATGGACCCACTATTATAGTGCTAATGATGATAACATCTAGGTTATGGGCACACTATTATAGTGCTAATGATGATACAATCTAGGTTATGTACACACTATTATAGTGCTAATGATGATACCATCTAGGTTATGGACACTCTATTATAATGGTAATGATGATACCATCTAGGTTATGGACACTCTATTATAATGGTAATGATGATACCATCTAGGTTATGGACACTCTATTATAATGGTAATGATGATACCATCTAGGTTATGGGCACCCTATTACAGTGCTAATGATGATACCATCTAGGTTATGGACACCCTATTATAGTGCTAATGATGATACCATCTAGGTAATGGACTCACTATTATAGTGCTAATGATGATACCATCTAGGTTATGGACACTCTATTATAATGGTAATGATGATCCCATCTAGGTTATGGACACTCTATTATAATGGTAATGATAATACCATCTAGGTTATTGACACTCTATTATAATGGTAATGATGATACCATCTAGGTTATGGGCACCCTATTATAGTGCTAATGATGATACCATCTAGGTTATGGACACACTATTATAGTGCTAATGATGATACCATCTAGGTTATGGTCACCATATTACAGTGCCAATGATGATACCATCTAGGTTATGGACACTCTATTATAGTGCTAATGATGATAACATCTAGGTTATGGACCCACTATTATAGTGCTAATGATGATACCAACTAGGTTATGGGCACACTATTATAGTGCTAATGATGATAACAACTAGGTTATGGACCCACTATTATAGTGCTAATGATGATACCATCTAGGTTATGGGCACCCTATTATAGTGCTAATGATGATAACATCTAGGTTATGGACACACTATTATAGTGCTAATGATGATACCAACTAGGTTATGGACACCCTATTACAGTGCTAATGATGATACCATCTAGGTTATGGACACACTATTATAGTGCTAATGATGATACCATCTAGGTTATGGACACACTATTATAGTGCTAATGATGATATCATCTAGGTTATGGACATCCTATTACAGTGCTAATGATGATACCATCTAGGTTATGAACACACTATTATAGTGCTGATGATGATACCATCTAGGTTATGGACACACTATTATAGTGCTAAAGTTGATACCATCTAGGTTATGGACCCACTATTATAGTGCTAATGATGATACCATCTAGGTTATGGACACACTATTATAGTGCCAATGATGATACCATCTAGGTTATGGACACAGTATTATAGTGCTAATGATGATACCATCTAGGTTATGGACACCCTATTACAGTGCTAATTATGATACCATCTATGTTATGGACACACTATTATAGTGCTACTGATGATACCATCTAGGTTATGGACACACGATTATAGTGCTAATGATGATATCATCTAGGTTATGGACATCCTATTACAGTGCTAATGATGATACCATCTAGGTTATGGACACACTATTATAGTGCTAATGATGATACCATCTAGGTTATGGACACACTATTATAGTGCTAATGATGATACCATCTAGGTTATGGACACACTATTATAGTGCTAATGATGATACCATCTAGGTTATGGACACAGTATTATAGTGCTAATGATGATACCATCTAGGTTATGGGCACACTATTATAGTGCTAATGTTGATACCATCTAGGTTATGGACACACTATTATAGTGCTAATGATGATACCATCTAGGTTATGGACACACTATTATAGTGCTAATGTTGATACCATCTAGGTTATGGACACACTATTATAGTGCTAATGATGATACCATCTAGGTTATGGACACTCTATTATAGTGCTAATGATGATACCATCTAGGTTATGGACACACTATTGTAATGCTAATGTTGATACCATCTAGTTATGGACACACTATTATAGTGCTAATGATGATACCATCTAGGTTATGGACACACTATTATAGTGCTAATGATGATACCATCTAGGTTATGGACACACTATTATAGTGCTAATGATGATACCATCTAGGTTATGGACACAGTATTATTGTGCTAATGATGATACCATCTAGGTTATGGACACTCTATTATAGTGCTAAGGATGATACTATCTAGGTTATGGACACCCTATTATTGTGCTAATGATGATACCATCTAGGTTATGGACACTCTATTATAGTGCTAAGGATGATACTATCTAGGTTATGGACACCCTATTATTGTGCTAATGATGATACCATCTAGGTTATGGACACCCTATTATAGTGCTAATGATGATACCATCTAGGTTATGGACACACTATTATAGTGCTAATGATGATAACATCTAGGTTATGGACACACTATTATAGTGCTAATGATGATACCATCTAGGTTATGGACACCCTATTATAGTGCTAATGATGATACCATCTAGGTTATGGACACTCTGTTATTGTGCTAATGATGATACCATCTAGGTTATGGACACCCTATTATAGTGCTAATGATGATACCATCTAGGTTATGGACACCCTATTATTGTGCTAATGATGATACTATCTAGGTTATGGACACACTATTATAGTGCTAATGTTGATACCATCTAGGTTATGGACACACTATTATAGTGCTCATGTTGATACCATCTAGGTTATGGACACCCTATTATAGCGCTAATGATGATACCATCTAGGTTATGGACACACTATTATAGTGCTAATGATGATACCATCTAGGTTATGGACACACAATTATAGCGCTAATGATGATACAATCTAGGTTATGGGCACTCAATTATAGTGCTAGTGATGATAACATCTAGGTTATGCACACACTATTATAGTGCTAATGATGATACCATCTAGGTTATGGGCACACTATTATAGCGCTAATGATGATACCATCTATGTTATGGACACACTATTATAGCGCTAATGATGATACCATCTAGGTTATGGGCACTCTATTATAGTGCTAATGATGATACCATCTAGGTTATGGACACACTATTATAGTGCTAAAGATGATACCATCTAGGTTATGGACACACTATTATAGCGCTAATGATGATACCATCTAGGTTATGGGCACTCTATTATAGTGCAAATGATGATACCATCTAGGTTATGGACACACTATTATAGTGCTAATGATGATACCATCTAGGTTATGGACCCACTATTATAGCGCTAATGATGATACCATCTAGGTTATGGGCACTCTATTATAGTGCTAATGATGATACCATCTAGGTTATGGACACACTATTATAGTGCTAATGATGATACCATCTAGGTTATGGACACACTATTATAGTGCTAATGATGATACCATCTAGGTTATGGGCACACTATTATAGTGCTAATGATGATACCATCTAGGTTATGGACACACTATTATTGTGCTAATGATGATACCATCTAGGTCATGGACCCACTATTATAGTGCTAATGATGATACCATCTAGGTTATGAACACACTATTATAGTGCTAATGATGATAACATCTAGGTTATGGACACACTATTATAGTGCTAATGATGATACCATCTAGGTTATGGGCACACTATTATAGTGCTAATGACGATACCATCTAGGTTATGAACACACTATTATAGTGCTAATGATGATACCATCTAGGTTATGGACACACTATTATAGTGCTAATGATGATACCATCTAGGTTATGGGCACACTATTATAGTGCTAATGATGATACCATCTAGGTTATGGACACACTATTATAGTGCTAATGATGATACCATCTAGGTTATGAACACACTATTATAGTGCTAATGATGATAACATCTAGGTTATGGACACACTATTATAGTGCTTATGATGATACCATCTAGGTTACGGGCACACTATTATAGTGCTAATGATGATACCATCTAGGTTATGGACACCCTATTATAGTGCTAATGATGATACCATCTAGGTTATGAACACACTATTATAGTGCTAATGATGATACCATCTAGGTTATGGACACAGTATTATAGCGCTAATGATGATACCATCTAGGTTATGGACCCACTATTATAGTGCTAATGATGATGCCATCTAGGTTATGGGCACACTATTATAGAGCTAATGATGATACCATCTAGGTTATGTACACCCTATTATAGTGCTAATGATGATACCATCTAGGTTATGGGCACACTATTATAGTGCTAATGATGATAACATCTAGGTTATAGGCACACTATTATAGCGCTAATGATGATACCATCTAGGTTATGGACACACTATTTTAGCGCTAATGATGATACCATCTAGGTTCTGGGCACACTATTATAGTGCTAATGATGATAGCATCTAGGTTATGGGCACACTATTATAGCGCTAATGATGATAACATCTAGGTTATGGGCACACTATTATAGTGCTAATGATGATAACATCTAGGTTATGGGCACACTATTATAGTGCTAATGATGATAACATCTAGGTTATGGGCACCCTATTATAGTGCTAATGATGATAACATCTAGGTTATGGGCACACTATTATAGTGCTAATGATGATAACATCTAGGTTATGGACCCACTATTATAGTGCCAATGATGATACCATCTAGGTTATGGACACCCTATTATAGTGCCAATGATGATACCATCTAGGTTATGGACACACTATTATAATGCTGATGATGATACCATCTAGGTTATGGGCACACTATTATAGTGCTATTGATGATACCATCTAGGTTATGGACACACTATTATAGCGCTAATGATGATACCATCTAGGTTATGGACACACTATTATAGCGCTAATGATGATACCATCTAGGTTATGGACACACTATTATAGTGCTAATGATGATACCATCTAGGTTATGGGCACACTATTATAGTGCTAATGATGATACCATCTAGGTTATGGACACACTATTATAGTGCTAATGATGATACCATCTAGGTTATGAACACACTATTATAGTGCTAATGATGTTAACATCTAGGTTATGGACACACTATTATAGTGCTAATGATGATACCATCTAGGTTACGGGCACACTATTATAGTGCTAATGATGATACCATCTAGGTTATGGACACCCTATTATAGTGCTAATGATGATACCATCTAGGTTATGAACACACTATTATAGTGCTAATGATGATAACATCTAGGTTATGGACACAGTATTATAGCGCTAATGATGATACCATCTAGGTTATGGACACACTATTATAGTGCTAATGATGATTCCATCGAGGTTATGGGCACATTATTATAGTGCTAATGATGATACCATCTAGGTTATGGACACCCTATTATAGTGCTAATGATGATACCATCTAGGTTATGAACACACTATTATAGTGCTAATGATGATAACATCTAGGTTATTGACACAGTATTATAGCGCTAATGATGACACCATCTAGGTTATGGACACACTATTATAGTGCTAATGATGATACCATCTAGGTTATGGGCACACTATTAGAGTGCTAATGATGATACCATCTAGGTTATGGACACGATATTATAGTGCTAATGATGATACCATCTAGGTTATGGGCACACTATTATAGTGCTAATGATGATACCATCTAGGTTATAGGCACACTATTATAGCGCTAATGATGATAACATCTAGGTTATGGACACACTATTTTAGCGCTAATGATGATACCATCTAGGTTATGGGCACACTATTATAGTGCTAATGATGATAACATCTAGGTTATGGGCACACTATTATAGTGCTAATGATGATAACATCTAGGTTATGGGCACCCTATTATAGAGCTAATGATGATAACATCTAGGTTATGGGCACACTATTATAGTGCTAATGATGATAACATCTAGGTTATGGACACACTATTATAGTGCCAATGATGATACCATCTAGGTTATGGACACCCTACTATAGTGCCAATGATGATACCATCTAGGTTATGGACACACTATTATAGTGCTGATGATGATACCATCTAGGTTATGGGCACACTATTATAGTGCTAATGATGATACCATCTAGGTTATGGGCACACTATTATAGTGCTAATGATGATACCATCTAGGTTATGGACACACTATTATAGTGCTAATGATGATACCATCTAGGTTATGGACACACTATTATAGTGCTGATGATGATACCATCTAGGTTATGGACACACTATTATAGTGCTAATGATGATACCATCTAGGTTATGGGCACACTATTATAGTGCTAATGATGATACCATCTAAGTTATGGACACACTATTATAGTGCTGATGATGATACCATCTAGGTTATGGGCACACTATTATAGTGCCAATGATGATACCATCTAGGTTATGGACACCCTATTATAGTGCTAATGATGATACCATCTAGGTTATGGTCACCATATTATAGTGCTTAGGATGATACCATCTAGGTTATGGACACAGTATTATTGTGCTAATGATGATACCATCTAGGTTATGGACACTCTATTATAGTGCTAAGGATGATACTATCTAGGTTATGGACACCCTATTATTGTGCTAATGATGATACCATCTAGGTTATGGACACCCTATTATTGTGCTAATGATTATACCATCTAGGTTATGGACACCCTATTATAGCGCTAATGATGATACCATCTAGGTTATGGACACATTATTATTGTGCTAATGATGATACAATCTAGGTTATGGACACACTATTATAGTGCTAATGATGATACCATCTAGGTTATGGACACACTATTATAGTGCTAATGATGATACCATCTAAGTTATGGACCCACTATTATAGCGCTAATGATGATACCATCTAGGTTATGGACACAGTATTATTGTGCTAATGATGATACCATCTAGGTTATGGACACAGTATTATAGTGCTAATGATCATACCATCTAGGTTATGGACCCACTATTATAGCGCTAATGATGATACCATCTAGGTTATGGACACAGTATTATTGTGCTAATGATGATACCATCTAGGTTATGGACACACAATTATAGTGCTAATGATGATACCATCTAGGTTATGGCCACACTATTATAGCGCTAATGATGATACCATCTAGGTTATGGACACACTATTATAGCGCTAATGATGATACCATCTAGGTTATGGACACACTATTATAGTGCTAATGATGATACCATCTAGGTTATGGACACACTTTTATAGTGCTAATGATGATACCATCTAGGTTATGGACACACTATTATAGCGCTAATGATGATACCATCTAGGTTACGGGCACTCTATTATAGTGCTAATGATGATAACATCTAGATTATGGACACACTATTATAGTGCTAATGATGATACCATCTAGGTTATGGACACACTATTATAGCGCTAATGATGATACCATCTAGGTTATGGGCACTCAATTATAGTGCTAATGATGATAACATCTATGTTATGCACACACTATTATAGTGCTAATGATGATACCATCTAGGTTATGGGCACACTATTATAGCGCTAATGATGATACCATCTATGTTATGGACACACTATTATAGCGCTAATGATGATACCATCTAGGTTATGGGCACTCTATTATAGTGCTAATGATGATACGATCTAGGTTATGGACACACTATTATAGTGCTAATGATGATACCATCTAGGTTATGGACACACTATTATAGCGCTAATGATGATACCATCTAGGTTATGGGCACTCTATTATAGTGCAAATGATGATACCATCTAGGTTATGGACACACTATTATAGTGCTAATGATGATAACATCTAGGTTATGGACCCACTATTATAGCGCTAATGATGATACCATCTAGGTTATGGGCACACTATTATAGTGCTAATGATGATACCATCTAGGTTATGGACACCCTTTTATAGTGCTAATGATGATACCATCGAGGTTATGGGCACACTATTATAGTGCTAATGATGATAACATCTAGGTTATAGGCACACTATTATAGCGCTAATGATGATACCATCTAGGTTATGGACACACTATTTTAGCGCTAATGATGATACCATCTAGGTTATGGGCACACTATTATAGTGCTAATGATGATAACATCTAGGTTATGGGCACACTATTATAGCGCTAATGATGATAACATCTAGGTTATGGGCACACTATTATAGTGCTAATGATGATAACATCTAGGTTATGGGCACACTATTATAGTGCTATTGATGATACCATCTAGGTTATGGACACACTATTATAGCGCTAATGATGATACCATCTAGGTTATGGACACACTATTATAGCGCTAATGATGATACCATCTAGGTTATGGACACACTATTATAGTGCTAATGATGATACCATCTAGGTTATGGGCACACTATTATAGTGCTAATGATGATACCATCTAGGTTATGGACACACTATTATAGTGCTAATGATGATACCATCTAGGTTATGAACACACTATTATAGTGCTAATGATGTTAACATCTAGGTTATGGACACACTATTATAGTGCTAATGATGATACCATCTAGGTTACGGGCACACTATTATAGTGCTAATGATGATACCATCTAGGTTATGGACACCCTATTATAGTGCTAATGATGATACCATCTAGGTTATGAACACACTATTATAGTGCTAATGATGATAACATCTAGGTTATGGACACAGTATTATAGCGCTAATGATGATACCATCTAGGTTATGGACACACTATTATAGTGCTAATGATGATTCCATCGAGGTTATGGGCACATTATTATAGTGCTAATGATGATACCATCTAGGTTATGGACACCCTATTATAGTGCTAATGATGATACCATCTAGGTTATGAACACACTATTATAGTGCTAATGATGATAACATCTAGGTTATTGACACAGTATTATAGCGCTAATGATGACACCATCTAGGTTATGGACACACTATTATAGTGCTAATGATGATACCATCTAGGTTATGGGCACACTATTATAGTGCTAATGATGATACCATCTAGGTTATGGACACGATATTATAGTGCTAATGATGATACCATCTAGGTTATGGGCACACTATTATAGTGCTAATGATGATACCATCTAGGTTATAGGCACACTATTATAGCGCTAATGATGATAACATCTAGGTTATGGACACACTATTTTAGCGCTAATGATGATACCATCTAGGTTATGGGCACACTATTATAGTGCTAATGATGATAACATCTAGGTTATGGGCACACTATTATAGCGCTAATGATGATAACATCTAGGTTATGGGCACACTATTATAGTGCTAATGATGATAACATCTAGGTTATGGGCACACTATTATAGTGCTAATGATGATAACATCTAGGTTATGGGCACCCTATTATAGAGCTAATGATGATAACATCTAGGTTATGGGCACACTATTATAGTGCTAATGATGATAACATCTAGGTTATGGACACACTATTATAGTGCCAATGATGATACCATCTAGGTTATGGACACCCTATTATAGTGCCAATGATGATACCATCTAGGTTATGGACACACTATTATAGTGCTGATGATGATACCATCTAGGTTATGGGCACACTATTATAGTGCTAATGATGATACCATCTAGGTTATGGGCACACTATTATAGTGCTAATGATGATACCATCTAGGTTATGGACACACTATTATAGTGCTAATGATGATACCATCTAGGTTATGGACACACTATTATAGTGCTGATGATGATACCATCTAGGTTATGGACACACTATTATAGTGCTAATGATGATACCATCTAGGTTATGGGCACACTATTATAGTGCTAATGATGATACCATCTAAGTTATGGACACACTATTATAGTGCTGATGATGATACCATCTAGGTTATGGGCACACTATTATAGTGCCAATGATGATACCATCTAGGTTATGGACACCCTATTATAGTGCTAATGATGATACCATCTAGGTTATGGTCACCATATTATAGTGCTTAGGATGATACCATCTAGGTTATGGACACAGTATTATTGTGCTAATGATGATACCATCTAGGTTATGGACACTCTATTATAGTGCTAAGGATGATACTATCTAGGTTATGGACACCCTATTATTGTGCTAATGATGATACCATCTAGGTTATGGACACCCTATTATTGTGCTAATGATTATACCATCTAGGTTATGGACACCCTATTATAGCGCTAATGATGATACCATCTAGGTTATGGACACATTATTATTGTGCTAATGATGATACAATCTAGGTTATGGACACACTATTATAGTGCTAATGATGATACCATCTAGGTTATGGACACACTATTATAGTGCTAATGATGATACCATCTAAGTTATGGACCCACTATTATAGCGCTAATGATGATACCATCTAGGTTATGGACACAGTATTATTGTGCTAATGATGATACCATCTAGGTTATGGACACAGTATTATAGTGCTAATGATCATACCATCTAGGTTATGGACCCACTATTATAGCGCTAATGATGATACCATCTAGGTTATGGACACAGTATTATTGTGCTAATGATGATACCATCTAGGTTATGGACACACAATTATAGTGCTAATGATGATACCATCTAGGTTATGGCCACACTATTATAGCGCTAATGATGATACCATCTAGGTTATGGACACACTATTATAGCGCTAATGATGATACCATCTAGGTTATGGACACACTATTATAGTGCTAATGATGATACCATCTAGGTTATGGACACACTTTTATAGTGCTAATGATGATACCATCTAGGTTATGGACACACTATTATAGCGCTAATGATGATACCATCTAGGTTACGGGCACTCTATTATAGTGCTAATGATGATAACATCTAGATTATGGACACACTATTATAGTGCTAATGATGATACCATCTAGGTTATGGACACACTATTATAGCGCTAATGATGATACCATCTAGGTTATGGGCACTCAATTATAGTGCTAATGATGATAACATCTATGTTATGCACACACTATTATAGTGCTAATGATGATACCATCTAGGTTATGGGCACACTATTATAGCGCTAATGATGATACCATCTATGTTATGGACACACTATTATAGCGCTAATGATGATACCATCTAGGTTATGGGCACTCTATTATAGTGCTAATGATGATACGATCTAGGTTATGGACACACTATTATAGTGCTAATGATGATACCATCTAGGTTATGGACACACTATTATAGCGCTAATGATGATACCATCTAGGTTATGGGCACTCTATTATAGTGCAAATGATGATACCATCTAGGTTATGGACACACTATTATAGTGCTAATGATGATAACATCTAGGTTATGGACCCACTATTATAGCGCTAATGATGACACCATCTAGGTTATGGGCACACTATTATAGTGCTAATGATGATACCATCTAGGTTATGGACACCCTTTTATAGTGCTAATGATGATACCATCGAGGTTATGGGCACACTATTATAGTGCTAATGATGATAACATCTAGGTTATAGGCACACTATTATAGCGCTAATGATGATACCATCTAGGTTATGGACACACTATTTTAGCGCTAATGATGATACCATCTAGGTTATGGGCACACTATTATAGTGCTAATGATGATAACATCTAGGTTATGGGCACACTATTATAGCGCTAATGATGATAACATCTAGGTTATGGGCACACTATTATAGTGCTAATGATGATAACATCTAGGTTATGGGCACACTATTATAGTGCTAATGATGATAACATCTAGGTTATGGACACCCTATTATAGTGCTAATGATGATAACATCTAGGTTATGGGCACTCTATTATAGTGCTAATGATGATAACATCTAGGTTATGGGCACCCTATTATAGTGCTAATGATGATAACATCTAGGTTATTGGCACACTATTATAGTGCTAATGATGATAACATCTAGGTTATGGACCCACTGTTATAGTGCCAATGATGATACCATCTGGGTTATGGACACCCTATTATAGTGCCAATGATGATACCATCTAGGTTATGGACACACTATTATAGTGCTGATGATGATACCATCTAGGTTATGGGCACACTATTATAGTGCTAATGATGATACCATCTAGGTTATGGGCACACTATTATAGTGCTAATGATGATACCATCTAGGTTATGGACACACTATTATAGTGCTAATGATGATACCATCTAGGTTATGGACACACTATTATAGTGCTGATGATGATACCATCTAGGTTATGGACACACTATTATAGTGCTAATGATGATACCATCTAGGTTATGGGCACACTATTATAGTGCTAATGATGATACCATCTAGGTTATGGACACACTATTATAGTGCTGATGATGATACCATCTTGGTTATGGGCACACTATTATAGTGCCAATGATGATACCATCTAGGTTATGGACACCCTATTATAGTGCTAATGATGATACCATCTAGGTTATGGTCTCCATATTATAGTGCTAATGATGATACCATCTAGGTTATGGACACAGTATTATTGTGCTAATGATGATACCATCTAGGTTATGGACACTCTATTATAGTGCTAAGGATGATTCTCTCTAGGTTATGGGCACCCTATTATTGTGCTAATGATGATACCATCTAGGTTATGGACACACTATTATAGTGCTAATGATTATACCATCTAGGTTATGGACACCCTATTATAGCGCTAATGATGATACCATCTAGGTTATGGACACAGTATTATTGTGCTAATGATGATACAATCTAGGTTATGGACACACTATTATAGTGCTAATGATGATACCATCTAGGTTATGGACACACTATTATAGTGCTAATGTTGATACCATCTAGGTTATGGACCCACTATTATAGCGCTAATGATGATACCATCTAGGTTATGAACACAGTATTATTGTGCTAATGATGATACCATCTAGGTTATGGACACAGTATTATAGTGCTAATGATGATACCATCTAGGTTATGGACCCACTATTATAGCGCTAATGATGATACCATCTAGGTTATGGACACAGTATTATTGTGCTAATGATGATACCATCTAGGTTATGGACACACTATTACAGTGCTAATGATGATACCATCTAGGTTATGGACACACTATTATAGCGCTAATGATGATACCATCTAGGTTATGGACACACTTTTATAGTGCTAATGATGATACCATCTAGGTTATGGACACACTATTATAGCGCTAATGATGATACCATCTAGGTTATGGGCACTCAATTATAGTGCTAATGATGATAACATCTAGGTTATGCACACACTATTATAGTGCTAATGATGATACCATCTAGGTTATGGGCACACTATTATAGCGCTAATGATGATACCATCTATGTTATGGACACACTATTATAGCGCTAATGATGATACCATCTAAGTTATGGGCACTCTATTATAGTGCAAATGATGATTCCATCTAGGTTATGGACACACTATTATAGTGCTAATGATGATACCATCTAGGTTATGGACCCACTATTATAGCGCTAATGATGATACCATCTAGGTTATGGGCACTCTATTATAGTGCTAATGATGATACCATCTAGGTTATGGACACACTATTATAGTGCTAATGATGATACTATCTAGGTTATGGACACACTATTATAGCGCTAATGATGATACCATCTAAGTTATGGGCACTCTATTATAGTGCAAATGATGATTCCATCTAGGTTATGGACACACTATTATAGTGCTAATGATGATACCATCTAGGTTATGGACCCACTATTATAGCGCTAATGATGATACCATCTAGGTTATGGGCACTCTATTATAGTGCTAATGATGATACCATCTAGGTTATGGACACAGTATTATAGTGCTAATGATGATACCATCTAGGTTATGGACCCACTATTATAGCGCTAATGAAGATACCATCTAGGTTATGGACACACTATTATAGCGCTAATGATGATACCATCTAGGTTATGGACACACTATTATAGCGCTAATGATGATACCATCTAGGTTATGGACACACTATTATAGTGCTAATGATGATACCATCTAGGTTATGGCCACACTATTATAGTGCTAATGATGATACCATCTAGGTTATGGACACACTATTATAGTGCTAATGATGATACCATCTAGGTTATGAACACACTATTTTAGTGCTAATGATGATAACATCTAGGTTATGGACACACTATTATAGTGCTAATGATGATACCATCTAGGTTATGGGCACACTATTATAGTGCTAATGATGATACCATCTAGGTTATGAACACACTATTATAGTGCTAATGATGATACCATCTAGGTTATGGACACACTATTATAGTGCTAATGATGCTACCATCTAGGTTATGGGCACACTATTATAGTGCTAATGATGATACCATCTAGGTTATGAACACACTATTATAGTGCTAATGATGATAA
Source organism: Meconema thalassinum (assembly GCA_946902985.2). Taxonomy (NCBI): domain Eukaryota; kingdom Metazoa; phylum Arthropoda; class Insecta; order Orthoptera; family Tettigoniidae; genus Meconema; species Meconema thalassinum. The sequence continues at coordinate 528,222,723 of OX336393.1, read as the reverse complement.
CATCTAGGTTATGGACACAGTATTATAGCGCTAATGATGATACCATCTAGGTTATGGACACACTATTATAGTGCTAATGATGATACCATCTAGGTTATGGGCACATTATTATAGTGCTAATGATGATACCATCTAGGTTATGGACACCCTATTATAGTGCTAATGATGATACCATCTTGGTTATGAACACACTATTATAGTGCTAATGATGATAACATCTAGGTTATGGACACAGTATTATAGCGCTAATGATGATACCATCTAGGTTATGGACACACTATTATAGTGCTAATGATGATACCATCTAGGTTATGGGCACACTATTATAGTGCTAATGATGATACCATCTAGGTTATGTAGACCCTATTATAGTGCTAATGATGATACCATCTAGGTTATGGGCACACTATTATAGTGCTAATGATGATAACATCTAGGTTATAGGCACACTATTATAGCGCTAATGATGATACCATCTAGGTTATGGACACACTATTTTAGCGCTAATGATGATACCATCTAGGTTATGGGCACACTATTATAGTGCTAATGATGATAACATCTAGGTTATGGGCACACTATTATAGCGCTAATGATGATAACATCTAGGTTATGGGCACACTATTATAGTGCTAATGATGATAACATCTAGGTTATGGGCACACTATTATAGTGCTAATGATGATAACATCTAGGTTATGGGCACCCTATTATAGTGCTAATGATGATAACATCTAGGTTATGGGCACACTATTATAGTGCTAATGATGATAACATCTAGGTTATGGAAACCCCATTATAGTGCCAATGATGATACAATCTAGGTTATGGACACACTATTATAATGCTGATGATGATACCATCTAGGTTATGGGCACACTATTATAGTGCTAATGATGATACCATCTAGGTTATGGGCAAACTATTATAGTGCTAATGATGATACCATCTAGGTTATGGACACACTATTATAGTGCTAATGATGATACCATCTAGGTTATGGGCACACTATTATAGTGCTAATGATGATACCATCTAGGTTATGGACACACTATTATAGTGCTAATGATGATACCATCTAGGTTATGAACACACTATTATAGTGCTAATGATGATAACATCTAGGTTATAGACACACTATTATAGTGCTAATGATGATACCATCTAGGTTACGGGCACACTATTATAGTGCTAATGATGATACCATCTAGGTTATGGACACCCTATTATAGTGCAAATGATGACACCATCTAGGTTATGAACACACTATTATAGTGCTAATGATGATAACATCTATGTTATGGAAACAGTATTATAGCGCTAATGATGATACCATCTAGGTTATGGACACACTATTATAGTGCTAATGATGATACCATCTAGGTTATGGGCACATTATTATAGTGCTAATGATGATACCATCTAGGTTATGGACACCCTATTATAGTGCTAATGATGATACAATCTAGGTTATGAACACACAATTATAGTGCTAATGATGATAACATATAGGTTATGGACACAGTATTATAGCGCTAATGATGATACCATCTAGGTTATGGACACACTATTATAGTGCTAATGATGATACCATATAGGTTATGGGCACACTATTATAGTGCTAATGATGATACCATCTAGGTTATGGGCACACTATTATAGTGCTAATGATGATAACATCTAGGTTATAGGCACACTATTATAGCGCTAATGATGATACCATCTAGGTTATGGACACACTATTTTAGCGCTAATGATGATACCATCTAGGTTATGGGCACACTATTATAGTGCTAATGATGATAACATCTAGGTTATGGGCACACTATTATAGCGCTAATGATGATAACATCTAGGTTATGGGCACACTATTATAGTGCTAATGATGATAACATCTAGGTTATGGGCACACCATTATAGTGCTAATGATGATAACATCTAGGTTATGGGCACCCTATTACAGTGCTAATGATGATAACATCTAGGTTATGGGCACACTATTATACTGCTAATGATGATAACATCTAGGTTATGGACCCACTATTATAGTGCCAATGATGATACCATCTAGGTTATGGACACCCTATTATAGTGCCAATGATGATACCATCTAGGTTATGGACACACTATTATAGTGCTGATGATGATACCATCTAGGTTATGGGCACACTATTATAGTGCTAATGATGATACCATCTAGGTTATGGGCACACTATTATAGTGCTAATGATGATACCATCTAGGTTATGGACACACTATTATAGTGCTGATGATGATACCATCCAGGTTATGGGCACACTATTATAGTGCCAATGATGATACCATCTAGGTTATGGACACCCTATTATAGTGCTAATGATGATACCATCTAGGTTATGGACACACTATTATAGTGCTAATGATGATACCATTTGGTTATGGACACACTATTATAGCGCTAATGATGATACCATCCTGGTTATGGACACACTATTATAGTGCTAATGATGATACCATCTAGGTTATGGGCTCACTATTATAGAGCTAATGATGATACCATCTAGGTTATGTACACCCTATTATAGTGCTAATGATGATACCATCTAGGTTATGGGCACACTATTATAGTGCTAATGATGATAACATCTAGGTTATAGGCACACTATTATAGCGCTAATGATGATACCATCTAGGTTATGGACACACTATTTAAGCGCTAATGATGATACCATCTAGGTTCTGGGCACACTATTATAGTGCTAATGATGATAACATCTAGGTTATGGGCACACTATTATAGTGCTAATGATGATAACATCTATGTTATGGGCACCCTATTATAGTGCTAATGATGATAACATCTAGGTTATGGGCAAACTATTATAGTGCTAATGATGATAACATCTAGGTTATGGACCCACTATTATAGTGCCAATGATGATACCATCTAGGTTATGGACACCCTATTATAGTGCCAATGATGATACCATCTAGGTTATGGACACACTATTATAATGCTGATGATGATACCATCTAGGTTATGGGCACACTATTATAGTGCTATTGATGATACCATCTAGGTTATGGGCACACTATTATAGTGCTAATGATGATACCATCTAGGTTATGGACACACTATTATAGTGCTAATGATGATACCATCTAGGTTATGGGCACACTATTATAGTGCTAATGATGATACCATCTAGGTTATGGACACACTATTATAGTGCTAATGATGATACAATCTAGGTTATGAACACACTATTATAGTGCTAATGATGATAACATCTAGGTTATGGACACACTATTATAGTGCTAATGATGATACCATCTAGGTTACGGGCACACTATTATAGTGCTAATGATGATACCATCTAGGTTATGGACACCCTATTATAGTGCTAATGATGATACCATCTAGGTTATGAACACACTATTATAGTGCTAATGATGATAACATCTAGGTTATGGACACAGTATTATAGCGCTAATGATGATACCATCTAGGTTATGGACACACTATTATAGTGCTAATGATGATTCCATCTAGGTTATGGGCACATTATTATAGTGCTAATGATGATACCATCTAGGTTATGGACACCCTATTATAGTGCTAATGATGATACCATCTAGGTTATGAACACACTATTATTGTGCTAATGATGATAACATCTAGGTTATGGACACAGTATTATAGCGCTAATGATGACACCATCTAGGTTATGGACACACTATTATAGTGCTAATGATGATACCATCTAGGTTATGGGCACACTATTATAGTGCTAATGATGATACCATCTAGGTTATGGACACGATATTATAGTGCTAATGATGATACCATCTAGGTTATGGGCACACTATTATAGTGCTAATGATGTTACCATCTAGGTTATAGGCAAACTATTATAGTGCTAATGATGATAACATCTAGGTTATGGACACACTATTTTAGCGCTAATGATGATACCATCTAGGTTATGGGCACACTATTATAGTGCTAATGATGATAACATCTAGGTTATGGGCACACTATTATAGTGCTAATGATGATAACATCTAGGTTATGGGCACACTATTATAGTGCTAATGATGATAACATCTAGGTTATGGGCACCCTATTATAGTGCTAATGATGATAACATCTAGGTTATGGGCACACTATTATAGTGCTAATGATGATAACATCTAGGTTATGGACCCACTATTATAGTGCCAATGATGATACCATCTAGGTTATGAACACCCTATTATAGTGCCAATGATGATACCATCTAGGTTATGGACACACTATTATAGTGCTGATGATGATACCATCTAGGTTATGGGCACACTATTATAGTGCTAATGATGATACCATCTAGGTTATGGGCACACTATTATAGTGCTAATGATGATACCATCTAGGTTATGGACACACTATTATAGTGCTAATGATGATACCATTTAGGTTATGGACACACTATTATAGTGCTGATGATGATACCATCTAGGTTATGGACACACTATTATAGTGCTAATGATGATACCATCTAGGTTATGGGCACACTATTATAGTGCTAATGATGATACCATCTAAGTTATGGACACACTATTATAGTGCTGATGATGATACCATCTAGGTTATGGGCACACTATTATAGTGCCAATGATGATACCATCTAGGTTATGGACACCCTATTATAGTGCTAATGATAATACCATCTAGGTTATGGTCACCATATTATAGTGCTTATGATGATACCATCTAGGTTATGGACACAGTATTATTGTGCTAATGATGATACCATCTAGGTAATGGACACTCTATTATAGTGCTAAGGATGATACTATCTAGGTTATGGACACCCTATTATTGTGCTAATGATGATACCATCTAGGTTATGGACACACTATTATTGTGCTAATGATTATACCATCTAGGTTATGGACACCCTATTATAGCGCTAATGATGATACCATCTAGGTTATGGACACAGTATTATTGTGCTAATGATGATACAATCTAGGTTATGGACACACTATTATAGTGCTAATGATGATACCATCTAGGTTATGGACACACTATTATAGTGCTAATGATGATACCATCTAGGTTATGGACCCACTATTATAGCGCTAATGATGATACCATCTAGGTAATGGACACAGTATTATTGTGCTAATGATGATACCATCTAGGTTATGGACACAGTATTATAGTGCTAATGATGATACCATCTAGGTTATGGACCCACTATTATAGCGCTAATGATGATACCATCTAGGTTATGGACACAGAATTATTGTGCTAATGATGATACCATCTAGGTTATGGACACACTATTATAGTGCTAATGATGATCCCATCTAGGTTATGGCCACACTATTATAGCGCTAATGATGATACCATCTAGGTTATGGACACACTATTATAGCTCTAATGATGATACCATCTAGGTTATGGACACACTATTATAGTGCTAATGATGATACCATCTAGGTTATGGACACACTTATATAGTGCTAATTATGATACTATCTAGGTTATGGACACACTATTATAGCGCTAATGATGATACCATCTAGGTTATGGGCACTCTATTATAGTGCAAATGATGATTCCATCTAGGTTATGGACACACTATTATAGTGCTAATGATGATACCATCTAGGTTATGGGCACACTATTATAGTGCTAATGATGATACCATCTAGGTTATGGACACACTATTATAGTGCTGATGATGATACCATCTAAGTTATGGGCACACTATTATAGTGCCAATGATGATACCATCTAGGTTATGGACACCCTATTATAGTGCTAATGATGATACCATCTAGGTTATGGTCTCCATATTATAGTGCTAATGATGATACCATCTAGGTTATGGACACAGTATTATTGTGCTAATGATGATACCATCTAGGTTATGGACACTCTATTATAGTGCTAAGGATGATACTCTCTAGGTTATGGACACCCTATTATTGTGCTAATGATGATACCATCTAGGTTATGGACACACTATTATAGTGCTAATGATTATACCATCTAGGTTATGGACACCCTATTATAGCGCTAATGATGATACCTTCTAGGTTATGGACACAGTATTATTGTGCTAATGATGATACAATCTAGGTTATGGACACACTATTATAGTGCTAATGATGATACCATCTAGGTTATGGACACACTATTATAGTGCTAATGTTGATACCATCTAGGTAATGGACCCACTATTATAGCGCTAATGATGATACCATCTAGGTTATGAACACAGTATTATTGTGCTAATGATGATACCATCTAGGTTATGGAAACAGTATTATAGTGCTAATGATGATACCATCTAGATTATGGACCCACTATTATAGCGCTAATGATGATACCATCTAGGTTATGGACACAGTATCATTGTGCTAATGATGATACCATCTAGGTTATGGACACACTATTACAGTGCTAATGATGATACCATCTAGGTTATGGACACACTATTATAGCGCTAATGATGATACCATCTAGGTTATGGACACACTATTATAGCGCTAATGATGATACCATCTAGGTTATGGACACACTATTATAGTGCTAATGATGATACCATCTAGGTTATGGACACACTTTTATAGTGCTAATGATGATACCATCTAGGTTATGGACACACTATTATAGCGCTAATGATGATACCATCTAGGTTATGGGCACTCAATTATAGTGCTAATGATGACAACATCTAGGTTATGCACACACTATTATAGTGCTAATGATGATACCATCTAGGTTATGGGCACACTATTATAGCGCTAATGATGATACCATCTATGTTATGGACACACTATTATAGCGCTAATGATGATACCATCTAGGTTATGGGCACTCTATTATAGTGCTAATGATGATACCATCTAGGTTATGGACACACTATTATAGTGCTAATGATGATACTATCTAGGTTATGGACACACTATTATAGCGCAAATGATGATACCATCTAGGTTATGGGCACTCTATTATAGTGCAAATGATGATTCCATCTAGGTTATGGACGCACTATTATAGTGCTAATGATGATACCATCTAGGTTATGGACCCACTATTATAGCGCTAATGATGATACCATCTAGGTTATGGGCACTCTATTATAGTGCTAATGATGATACCATCTAGGTTATGGACACAGTATTATAGTGCTAATGATGATACCATCTAGGTTATGGACCCACTATTATAGCGCTAATGATGATACCATCTAGGTTATGGACACACTATTATAGTGCTAATGATGATACCATCTAGGTTATGGACACACTATTATAGCGCTAATGATGATACCATCTAGGTTATGGACGCACTATTATAGTGCTAATGATGATACCATCTAGGTTATGGACCCACTATTATAGTGCTAATTATGATACCATCTAGGTTATGGACACACATTTATAGTGCTAATGATGATACCATCTAGGTTATGGACACACTATGATAGCGCTAATGATGATACCATCTAGGTTATGGGCACTCTATTATAGTGCTAATGATGATAACATCTAGGTTATGGACACACTATTATAGTGCTAATGATGATACCATCTAGGTTATGGACACACTATTATAGCGCTAATGATGATACCATCTAGATTTTGGGCACTCAATTATAGTGCTAATGATGATAACATCTAGGTTATGCACACACTATTATAGTGCTAATGATGATACTATCTAGGTTATGGGCACACTATTATTGCGCTAATGATGATACCATCTATGTTATGGACACACTATTATAGCGCTAATGATGATACCATCTAGGTTATGGGCACTCTATTATAGTGCTAGTGATGATACCATCTAGGTTATGGACACACTATTATAGTGCTAATGATGATACCATCTAGGTTATGGACACACTATTATAGCGCTAATGATGATACCATCTAGGTTATGGGCACCCTATTATAGTGCAAATGATGATACCATCTAGGTTATGGACACACTATTATAGTGCTAATGATGATACCATCTAGGTTATGGACCCACTATTATAGCGCTAATGATGATACCATCTATGTTATGGGCACTCTATTATAGTGCTAATGATGATACCATCTAGGTTATGGACACACTATTATAGTGCTAATGATGATACCATCTAGGTTATGGACACACTATTATAGTGCTAATGATGATACCATCTAGGTTATGGGCACACTATTATAGTGCTAATGATGATACCATCTAGGTTATGGACACACTATTATTGTGCTAATGATGATACCATCTAGGTCATGGACCCACTATTATAGTGCTAATGATGATACCATCTAGGTTATGAACACACTATTATAGTGCTAATGATGATAACATCTAGGTTATGGACACACTATTATAGTGCTAATGATGATACCATCTAGGTTATGGGCACACTATTATAGTGCTAATGATGATACCATCTAGGTTATGAACACACTATTATAGTGCTAATGATGATACCATCTAGGTTATGGACACACTATTATAGTGCTAATGATGATACCATCTAGGTTATGGGCACACAATTATAGTGCTAATGATGATACCATCTAGGTTATGGACACACTATTATAGTGCTAATGATGATAGCATCTAGGTTATGAACACACTATTATAGTGCTAATGATGATAACATCTAGGTTATGGACACACTATTATAGTGCTAATGATGATACCATCTAGGTTACGGGCACACTATTATAGTGCTAATTATGATACCATCTAGGTTATGGACACCCTATTATAGTGCTAATGATGATACCATATAGGTTATGAACACACTATTATAGTGCTAATGATGATAACATCTAGGTTATGGACACAGTATTATAGCGCTAATGATGATACCATCTAGGTTATGGACACACTATTATAGTGCTAATGATGATACCATCTAGGTTATGGGCACATTATTATAGTGCTAATGATGATACCATCTAGGTTATGGACACCCTATTATAGTGCTAATGATGATACCATCTAGGTTATGAACACACTATTATAGTGCTAATGATGATAACATCTAGGTTATAGACACAGTATTATAGCGCTAATGATGATACCATCTAGGTTATGGACATACTATTATAGTGCTAATGATGATACCATCTAGGTTATGGGCACACTATTATAGTGCTAATGATGATACCATCTAGGTTATGTAGACCCTATTATAGTGCTAATGATGATACCATCTAGGTTATGGGCACACTATTATAGTGCTAATGATGATAACATCTAGGTTATAGGCACACTATTATAGCGCTAATGATGATACCATCTAAGTTATGGACACACTATTTTAGCGCTAATGATGATACCATCTAGGTTATGGGCACACTATTATAGTGCTAATGATGATAACATCTAGGTTATGGGCACACTATTATAGCGCTAATGATGATAACATCTAGGTTATGGGCACACTATTATAATGCTAATGATGATAACATCTAGGTTATGGGCACACTATTATAGTGCTAATGATGATAACATCTAGGTTATGGGCACCCTATTATAGTGCTAATGATGATAACATCTAGGTTATGGGCGCACTATTATAGTGCTAATGATGATAACATCTAGGTTATGGACACCCCATTATAGTGCCAATGATGATACCATCTAGGTTATGGACACACTATTATAATGCTGATGATGATACCATCTAGGTTATGGGCACACTATTATAGTGCTAATGATGATACCATCTAGGTTATGGGCACACTATTATAGTGCTAATGATGATACCATCTAGGTTATGGACACACTATTATAGTGCTAATGATGATACCATCTAGGTTATGGGCACACTATTATAGTGCTAATGATGATACCATCTAGGTTATGGACACACTATTATAGTGCTAATGATGATACCATCTAGGTTATGAACACACTATTATAGTGCTAATGATGATAACATCTAGGTTATGGACACACTATTATAGTGCTAATGATGATACCATCTAGGTTACGGGCACACTATTATAGTGCTAATGATGATACCATCTAGGTTATGGACACCCTATTATAGTGCTAATGATGACACCATCTAGGTTATGAACACACTATTATAGTGCTAATGATGATAACATCTATGTTATGGAAACAGTATTATAGCGCTAATGATGATACCATCTAGGTTATGGACACACTATTATAGTGCTAATGATGATACCATCTAGGTTATGGGCACATTATTTTAGTGCTAATGATGATACCATCTAGGTTATGGACACCCTATTATAGTGCTAATGATGATACCATCTAGGTTATGAACACACGATTATAGTGCTAATGATGATAACATCTAGGTTATGGACACAGTATTATAGCGCTAATGATGATACCATCTAGGTTATGGACACACTATTATAGTGCTAATGATGATACCATATAGGTTATGGGCACACTATTATAGTGCTAATGATGATACCATCTAGGTTATGGACACCCTATTATAGTGCTAATGATGATACCATCTAGGTTATGGGCACACTATTATAGTGCTAATGATGATAACATCTAGGTTATAGGCACACTATTATAGCGCTAATGATGATACCATCTAGGTTATGGACACACTATTTTAGCGCTAATGATGATACCATCTAGGTTATGGGCACACTATTATAGTGCTAATGATGATAACATCTAGGTTATGGGCACACTATTATAGCGCTAATGATGATAACATCTAGGGTATGGGCACACTATTATAGTGCTAATGATGATAACATCTAGGTTATGGGCACACCATTATAGTGCTAATGATGATAACATCTAGGTTATGGGCACCCTATTATAGTGCTAATGATGATAACATCTAGGTTATGGGCACACTATTATACTGCTAATGATGATAACATCTAGGTTATGGACCCACTATTATAGTGCCAATGATGATACCATCTAGGTTATGGACACCCTATTATAGTGCCAATGATGATACCATCTAGGTTATGGACACACTATTATAGTGCTGATGATGATACCATCTAGGTTATGGGCACACTATTATAGTGCTAATGATGATACCATCTAGGTTATGGGCACACTATTATAGTGCTAATGATGATACCATCTAGGTTATGGACACACTATTATAATGCTGATGATAATACCATCCAGGTTATGGGCACACTATTATAGTGCCAATGATGATACCATCTAGGTTATGGACACCCTATTATAGTGCTAATGATGATACCATCTAGGTTATGGTCACCATATTATAGTGCTAATGATGATACCATCTAGGTTATGGACACACTATTATAGTGCTAATGATGATACCATCTAGGTTATGGACACACTATTATAGCGCTAATGATGATACCATCCTGGTTATGGACACACTATTATAGTGCTAATGATGATACCATCAAGGTTATGGGCACACTATTATAGAGCTAATGATGATACCATCTAGGTTATGTACACCCTATTATAGTGCTAATGATGATACCATCTAGGTTATGGGCACACTATTATAGTGCTAATGATGATAACATCTAGGTTATAGGCACACTATTATAGCGCTAATGATGATACCATCTAGGTTATGGACACACTATTTTAGCGCTAATGATGATACCATCTAGGTTCTGGGCACACTATTATAGTGCTAATGATGATAACATCTAGGTTATGGGCACACTATTATAGTGCTAATGATGATAACATCTAGGTTATGGGCACCCTATTATAGTGCTAATGATGATAACATCTAGGTTATGGGCACACTATTATAGTGCTAATGATGATAACATCTAGGTTATGGACCCACTATTATAGTGCCAATGATGATACCATCTAGGTTATGGACACCCTATTATAGTGCCAATGATGATACCATCTAGGTTATGGACACACTATTATAATGCTGATGATGATACCATCTAGGTTATGGGCACACTATTATAGTGCTATTGATGATACCATCTAGGTTATGGGCACACTATTATAGTGCTAATGATGATACCATCTAGGTTATGGACACACTATTATAGTGCTAATGATGATACCATCTAGGTTATGGGCACACTATTATAGTGCTAATGATGATACCATCTAGGTTATGGACACACTATTATAGTGCTAATGATGATACAATCTAGGTTATGAACACACTATTATAGTGCTAATGATGATAACATCTAGGTTATGGACACACTATTATAGTGCTAATGATGATACCATCTAGGTTACGGGCACACTATTATAGTGCTAATGATGATACCATCTAGGTTATGGACACCCTATTATAGTGCTAATGATGATACCATCTAGGTTATGAACACACTATTATAGTGCTAATGATGATAACATCTAGGTTATGGACACAGTATTATAGCGCTAATGATGATACCATCTAGGTTATGGACACACTATTATAGTGCTAATGATGATTCCATCTAGGTTATGGGCACATTATTATAGTGCTAATGATGATACCATCTAGGTTATGGACACCCTATTATAGTGCTAATGATGATACCATCTAGGTTATGAACACACTATTATTGTGCTAATGATGATAACATCTAGGTTATGGACACAGTATTATAGCGCTAATGATGACACCATCTAGGTTATGGACACACTATTATAGTGCTAATGATGATACCATCTAGGTTATGGGCACACTATTATAGTGCTAATGATGATACCATCTAGGTTATGGACACGATATTATAGTGCTAATGATGATACCATCTAGGTTATGGGCACACTATTATAGTGCTAATGATGATACCATCTAGGTTATAGGCAAACTATTATAGCGCTAATGATGATAACATCTAGGTTATGGACACACTATTTTAGCGCTAATGATGATACCATCTAGGTTATGGGCACACTATTATAGTGCTAATGATGATAACATCTAGGTTATGGGCACACTATTATAGTGCTAATGATGATAGCATCTAGGTTATGGGCACACTATTATAGTGCTAATGATGATAACATCTAGGTTATGGGCACCCTATTATAGTGCTAATGATGATAACATCTAGGTTATGGGCACACTATTATAGTGCTAATGATGATAACATCTAGGTTATGGACACAGTATTATAGCGCTAATGATGATACCATCTAGGTTATGGACACACTATTATAGTGCTAATGATGATACCATATAGGTTATGGGCACACTATTATAGTGCTAATGATGATACCATCTAGGTTATGGACACCCTATTATAGTGCTAATGATGATACCATCTAGGTTATGGGCACACTATTATAGTGCTAATGATGATAACATCTAGGTTATAGGCACACTATTATAGCGCTAATGATGATACCATCTAGGTTATGGACACACTATTTTAGCGCTAATGATGATACCATCTAGGTTATGGGCACACTATTATAGTGCTAATGATGATAACATCTAGGTTATGGGCACACTATTATAGCGCTAATGATGATAACATCTAGGGTATGGGCACACTATTATAGTGCTAATGATGATAACATCTAGGTTATGGGCACACCATTATAGTGCTAATGATGATAACATCTAGGTTATGGGCACCCTATTATAGTGCTAATGATGATAACATCTAGGTTATGGGCACACTATTATACTGCTAATGATGATAACATCTAGGTTATGGACCCACTATTATAGTGCCAATGATGATACCATCTAGGTTATGGACACCCTATTATAGTGCCAATGATGATACCATCTAGGTTATGGACACACTATTATAGTGCTGATGATGATACCATCTAGGTTATGGGCACACTATTATAGTGCTAATGATGATACCATCTAGGTTATGGGCACACTATTATAGTGCTAATGATGATACCATCTAGGTTATGGACACACTATTATAATGCTGATGATGATACCATCCAGGTTATGGGCACACTATTATAGTGCCAATGATGATACCATCTAGGTTATGGACACCCTATTATAGTGCTAATGATGATACCATCTAGGTTATGGTCACCATATTATAGTGCTAATGATGATACCATCTAGGTTATGGACACACTATTATAGTGCTAATGATGATACCATCTAGGTTATGGACACACTATTATAGCGCTAATGATGATACCATCCTGGTTATGGACACACTATTATAGTGCTAATGATGATACCATCAAGGTTATGGGCACACTATTATAGAGCTAATGATGATACCATCTAGGTTATGTACACCCTATTATAGTGCTAATGATGATACCATCTAGGTTATGGGCACACTATTATAGTGCTAATGATGATAACATCTAGGTTATAGGCACACTATTATAGCGCTAATGATGATACCATCTAGGTTATGGACACACTATTTTAGCGCTAATGATGATACCATCTAGGTTCTGGGCACACTATTATAGTGCTAATGATGATAACATCTAGGTTATGGGCACACTATTATAGTGCTAATGATGATAACATCTAGGTTATGGGCACCCTATTATAGTGCTAATGATGATAACATCTAGGTTATGGGCACACTATTATAGTGCTAATGATGATAACATCTAGGTTATGGACCCACTATTATAGTGCCAATGATGATACCATCTAGGTTATGGACACCCTATTATAGTGCCAATGATGATACCATCTAGGTTATGGACACACTATTATAATGCTGATGATGATACCATCTAGGTTATGGGCACACTATTATAGTGCTATTGATGATACCATCTAGGTTATGGGCACACTATTATAGTGCTAATGATGATACCATCTAGGTTATGGACACACTATTATAGTGCTAATGATGATACCATCTAGGTTATGGGCACACTATTATAGTGCTAATGATGATACCATCTAGGTTATGGACACACTATTATAGTGCTAATGATGATACAATCTAGGTTATGAACACACTATTATAGTGCTAATGATGATAACATCTAGGTTATGGACACACTATTATAGTGCTAATGATGATACCATCTAGGTTACGGGCACACTATTATAGTGCTAATGATGATACCATCTAGGTTATGGACACCCTATTATAGTGCTAATGATGATACCATCTAGGTTATGAACACACTATTATAGTGCTAATGATGATAACATCTAGGTTATGGACACAGTATTATAGCGCTAATGATGATACCATCTAGGTTATGGACACACTATTATAGTGCTAATGATGATTCCATCTAGGTTATGGGCACATTATTATAGTGCTAATGATGATACCATCTAGGTTATGGACACCCTATTATAGTGCTAATGATGATACCATCTAGGTTATGAACACACTATTATTGTGCTAATGATGATAACATCTAGGTTATGGACACAGTATTATAGCGCTAATGATGACACCATCTAGGTTATGGACACACTATTATAGTGCTAATGATGATACCATCTAGGTTATGGGCACACTATTATAGTGCTAATGATGATACCATCTAGGTTATGGACACGATATTATAGTGCTAATGATGATACCATCTAGGTTATGGGCACACTATTATAGTGCTAATGATGATACCATCTAGGTTATAGGCAAACTATTATAGCGCTAATGATGATAACATCTAGGTTATGGACACACTATTTTAGCGCTAATGATGATACCATCTAGGTTATGGGCACACTATTATAGTGCTAATGATGATAACATCTAGGTTATGGGCACACTATTATAGTGCTAATGATGATAGCATCTAGGTTATGGGCACACTATTATAGTGCTAATGATGATAACATCTAGGTTATGGGCACCCTATTATAGTGCTAATGATGATAACATCTAGGTTATGGGCACACTATTATAGTGCTAATGATGATAACATCTAGGTTATGGACCCACTATTATAGTGCCAATGATGATACCATCTAGGTTATGAACACCCTATTATAGTGCCAATGATGATACCATCTAGGTTATGGACACACTATTATAGTGCTGATGATGATACCATCTAGGTTATGGGCACACTATTATAGTGCTAATGATGTTACCATCTAGGTTATGGGCACACTATTATAGTGCTAATGATGATACCATCTAGGTTATGGACACACTATTATAGTGCTAATGATGATACCATCTAGGTTATGGACACACTATTATAGTGCTGATGATGATACCATCTAGGTTATGGACACACTATTATAGTGCTAATGATGATACCATCTAGGTTATGGGCACACTATTATAGTGCTAATGATGATACCATCTAAGTTATGGACACACTATTATAGTGCTGATGATGATACCATCTAGGTTATGGGCACACTATTATAGTGCCAATGATGATACCATCTAGGTTATGGACACCCTATTATAGTGCTAATGATGATACCTTCTAGGTTATGGTCACCATATTATAGTGCTTATGATGATACCATCTAAGTTATGGACACAGTATTATTGTGCTAATGATGATACCATCTAGGTTATGGACACTCTATTATAGTGCTAAGGATGATACTATCTAGGTTATGGACACCCTATTATTGTGCTAATGATGATACCATCTAGGTTATGGACACACTATTATTGTGCTAATGATTATACCATCTAGGTTATGGACACCCTATTATAGCGCTAATGATGATACCATCTAGGTTATGGACACAGTATTATTGTGCTAATGATAATACAATCTAGGTTATGGACACACTATTATAGTGCTAATGATGATACCCTCTAGGTTATGGACACACTATTATAGTGCTAATGATGATACCATCTAGGTTATGGACCCACTATTATAGCGCTAATGATGATACCATCTAGGTTATGGACACAGTATTATTGTGCTAATGATGATACCATCTAGGTTATGGACACAGTATTATAGTGCTAATGATGCTACCATCTAGGTTATGGACCCACTATTATAGCGCTAATGATGATACCATCTATGTTATGGACACAGAATTATTGTGCTAATGATGATACCATCTAGGTTATGGACACACTATTATAGTGCTAATGATGATACCATCTAGGTTATGGCCACACTATTATAGCGTTAATGATGATACCATCTAGGTTATGGACACA
This sequence comes from Meconema thalassinum, assembly GCA_946902985.2. Classification (NCBI taxonomy): domain Eukaryota; kingdom Metazoa; phylum Arthropoda; class Insecta; order Orthoptera; family Tettigoniidae; genus Meconema; species Meconema thalassinum. The sequence goes on along the minus strand of OX336393.1, from coordinate 528,205,677 downwards.
CTATTATAGCTCTAATGATGATACCATCTAGGTTATGGACACACTATTATAGTGCTAATGATGATACCATCTAGGTTATGGACACACTTTTATAGTGCTAATGATGATACCATCTAGGTTATGGACACACTATTATAGCGCTAATGATGATACCATCTAGGTTACGGGCACTCTATTATAGTGCTAATGATGATAACATCTAGGTTATGGACACACTATTATAGTGCTAATGATGATACCATCTAGGTTATGGACACACTATTATAGCGCTAATGATGATACCATCTAGGTTATGGGCACTCAATTATAGTGCTAATGATGATAACATCTAGGTTATGCACACACTATTATAGTGCTAATGATGATACCATCTAGGTTATGGGCACACTATTATAAAGCTAATGATGATACCATCTATGTTATGGACACACTATTATAGCGCTAATGATGATACCATCTAGGTTATGGGCACTCTATTATAGTGCTAATGATGATACCATCTAGGTTATGGACACACTATTATAGTGCTAATGATGATACCATCTAGGTTATGGACACACTATTATAGCGCTAATGATGATACCATCTAGGTTATGGGCACTCTATTATAGTGCAAATGATGATACCATCTAGGTTATGGACACACTATTATAGTGCTAATGATGATACCATCTAGGTTATGGACCCACTATTATAGCGCTAATGATGATCCCATCTAGGTTATGGGCACACTATTATAGTGCTAATGATAATACCATCTAGGTTATGGACACCCTATTATAGTGCTAATGATGATACCATCTAGGTTATGGGCACACTATTATAGTGCTAATGATGATAACATCTAGGTTATAGGCACACTATTATAGCGCTAATGATGATACCATCTAGGTTATGGACACACTATTTTAGCGCTAATGATGATACCATCTAGGTTATGGGCACACTATTATAGTGCTAATGATGATAACATCTAGGTTATGGGCACACTATTATAGCGCTAATGATGATAACATCTAGGTTATGGGCACACTATTATAGTGCTAATGATGATAACATCTAGGTTATGGGCACACTATTATAGTGCTAATGATGATAACATCTAGGTTATGGGCACCCTATTATAGTGCTAATGATGATAACATCTTGGTTATGGGCACTCTATTATAGTGCTAATGATGATAACATCTAGGTTATGGACACACTATTATAGTGCTAATGATGATACCATCTAGGTTATGGACACACTATTATAGCGCTAATGATGATACCATCTAGGTTATGGGCACTCAATTATAGTGCTAATGATGATAACATCTAGGTTATGCACACACTATTATAGTGCTAATGATGATACCATCTAGGTTATGGGCACACTATTATAGCGCTAATGATGATACCATCTAGGTTATGGGCACTCTATTATAGTGCTAATGATGATACCATCTAGGTTATGGACACACTATTATAATGCTAATGATGATACCATCTAGGTTATGGACACACTATTATAGCGCTAATGATGATACCATCTAAGTTATGGGCACTCTATTATAGTGCTAATGATGATAACATCTAGGTTATGGGCACACTATTATAGCGCTAATGATGATAACATCTAGGTTATGGGCACACTATTATTGTGCTAATGATGATAACATCTAGGTTATGGGCACACTATTATAGTGCTAATGATGATAACATCTAGGTTATGGGCACCCTATTATAGTGCTAATGATGATAACATCTTGGTTATGGGCACACTATTATAGTGCTAATGATGATAACATCTAGGTTATGGACCCACTATTATAGTGCCAATGATGATACCATCTGGGTTATGGACACCCTATTATAGTGCCAATGATGATACCATCTAGGTTATGGACACACTATTATAGTGCTGATGATGATACCATCTAGGTTATGGGCACACTATTATAGTGCTAATGATGATACCATCTAGGTTATGGGCACACTATTATAGTGCTAATGATGATACCATCTAGGTTATGGACACACTATTATAGTGCTAATGATGATACCATCTAGATTATGGACACACTATTATAGTGCTGATGATGATACCATCTAGGTTATGGACACACTATTATAGTGCTAATGATGATACCATCTAGGTTATGGGCACACTATTATAGTGCTAATGATGATACCATCTAGGTTATGGACACACTATTATAGTGCTGATGATGATACCATCTAGGTTATGGGCACACTATTATAGTGCCAATGATGATACCATCTAGGTTATGGACACCCTATTATAGTGCTAATGATGATACCATCTAGGTTATGGTCTCCATATTATAGTGCTAATGATGATACCATCTAGGTTATGGACACAGTATTATTGTGCTAATGATGATACCATCTAGGTTATGGACACTCTATTATTGTGCTAAGGATGATACTATCTAGGTTATGGACACCCTATTATTGTGCTAATGATGATACCATCTAGGTTATGGACACACTATTATAGTGCTAATGATTATACCATCTAGGTTATGGACACCCTATTATAGCGCTAATGATGATACCATCTAGGTTATGGACACAGTATTATTGTGCTAATGATGATACAATCTAGGTTATGGACACACTATTATAGTGCTAATGATGATACCATCTAGGTTATGGACTCACTATTATAGTGCTAATGTTGATACCATCTAGGTTATGGACCCACTATTATAGCGCTAATGATGATACCATCTAGGTTATGAACACAGTATTATTGTGCTAATGATGATACCATCTAGGTTATGGACACAGTATTATAGTGCTAATGATGATACCATCTAGGTTATGGACCCACTATTATAGCGCTAATGATGATACCATCTAGGTTATGGACACAGTATTATTGTGCTAATGATGATACCATCTAGGTTATGGACACACTATTATAGTGCTAATGATGATACCATCTAGGTTATGGACACACTATTATAGCGCTAATGATGATACCATCTAGGTTATGGGCACACTATTATAGTGCTAATGATGATAACATCTAGGTTATGGGCACACTATTATAGCGCTAATGATGATAACATCTAGGGTATGGGCACACTATTATAGTGCTAATGATGATAACATCTAGGTTATGGGCACACCATTATAGTGCTAATGATGATAACATCTAGGTTATGGGCACCCTATTATAGTGCTAATGATGATAACATCTAGGTTATGGGCACACTATTATACTGCTAATGATGATAACATCTAGGTTATGGACCCACTATTATAGTGCCAATGATGATACCATCTAGGTTATGGACACCCTATTATAGTGCCAATGATGATACCATCTAGGTTATGGACACACTATTATAGTGCTGATGATGATACCATCTAGGTTATGGGCACACTATTATAGTGCTAATGATGATACCATCTAGGTTATGGGCACACTATTATAGTGCTAATGATGATACCATCTAGGTTATGGACACACTATTATAATGCTGATGATGATACCATCCAGGTTATGGGCACACTATTATAGTGCCAATGATGATACCATCTAGGTTATGGACACCCTATTATAGTGCTAATGATGATACCATCTAGGTTATGGTCACCATATTATAGTGCTAATGATGATACCATCTAGGTTATGGACACACTATTATAGTGCTAATGATGATACCATCTAGGTTATGGACACACTATTATAGCGCTAATGATGATACCATCCTGGTTATGGACACACTATTATAGTGCTAATGATGATACCATCAAGGTTATGGGCACACTATTATAGAGCTAATGATGATACCATCTAGGTTATGTACACCCTATTATAGTGCTAATGATGATACCATCTAGGTTATGGGCACACTATTATAGTGCTAATGATGATAACATCTAGGTTATAGGCACACTATTATAGCGCTAATGATGATACCATCTAGGTTATGGACACACTATTTTAGCGCTAATGATGATACCATCTAGGTTCTGGGCACACTATTATAGTGCTAATGATGATAACATCTAGGTTATGGGCACACTATTATAGTGCTAATGATGATAACATCTAGGTTATGGGCACCCTATTATAGTGCTAATGATGATAACATCTAGGTTATGGGCACACTATTATAGTGCTAATGATGATAACATCTAGGTTATGGACCCACTATTATAGTGCCAATGATGATACCATCTAGGTTATGGACACCCTATTATAGTGCCAATGATGATACCATCTAGGTTATGGACACACTATTATAATGCTGATGATGATACCATCTAGGTTATGGGCACACTATTATAGTGCTATTGATGATACCATCTAGGTTATGGGCACACTATTATAGTGCTAATGATGATACCATCTAGGTTATGGACACACTATTATAGTGCTAATGATGATACCATCTAGGTTATGGGCACACTATTATAGTGCTAATGATGATACCATCTAGGTTATGGACACACTATTATAGTGCTAATGATGATACAATCTAGGTTATGAACACACTATTATAGTGCTAATGATGATAACATCTAGGTTATGGACACACTATTATAGTGCTAATGATGATACCATCTAGGTTACGGGCACACTATTATAGTGCTAATGATGATACCATCTAGGTTATGGACACCCTATTATAGTGCTAATGATGATACCATCTAGGTTATGAACACACTATTATAGTGCTAATGATGATAACATCTAGGTTATGGACACAGTATTATAGCGCTAATGATGATACCATCTAGGTTATGGACACACTATTATAGTGCTAATGATGATTCCATCTAGGTTATGGGCACATTATTATAGTGCTAATGATGATACCATCTAGGTTATGGACACCCTATTATAGTGCTAATGATGATACCATCTAGGTTATGAACACACTATTATTGTGCTAATGATGATAACATCTAGGTTATGGACACAGTATTATAGCGCTAATGATGACACCATCTAGGTTATGGACACACTATTATAGTGCTAATGATGATACCATCTAGGTTATGGGCACACTATTATAGTGCTAATGATGATACCATCTAGGTTATGGACACGATATTATAGTGCTAATGATGATACCATCTAGGTTATGGGCACACTATTATAGTGCTAATGATGATACCATCTAGGTTATAGGCAAACTATTATAGCGCTAATGATGATAACATCTAGGTTATGGACACACTATTTTAGCGCTAATGATGATACCATCTAGGTTATGGGCACACTATTATAGTGCTAATGATGATAACATCTAGGTTATGGGCACACTATTATAGTGCTAATGATGATAGCATCTAGGTTATGGGCACACTATTATAGTGCTAATGATGATAACATCTAGGTTATGGGCACCCTATTATAGTGCTAATGATGATAACATCTAGGTTATGGGCACACTATTATAGTGCTAATGATGATAACATCTAGGTTATGGACCCACTATTATAGTGCCAATGATGATACCATCTAGGTTATGAACACCCTATTATAGTGCCAATGATGATACCATCTAGGTTATGGACACACTATTATAGTGCTGATGATGATACCATCTAGGTTATGGGCACACTATTATAGTGCTAATGATGTTACCATCTAGGTTATGGGCACACTATTATAGTGCTAATGATGATACCATCTAGGTTATGGACACACTATTATAGTGCTAATGATGATACCATCTAGGTTATGGACACACTATTATAGTGCTGATGATGATACCATCTAGGTTATGGACACACTATTATAGTGCTAATGATGATACCATCTAGGTTATGGGCACACTATTATAGTGCTAATGATGATACCATCTAAGTTATGGACACACTATTATAGTGCTGATGATGATACCATCTAGGTTATGGGCACACTATTATAGTGCCAATGATGATACCATCTAGGTTATGGACACCCTATTATAGTGCTAATGATGATACCTTCTAGGTTATGGTCACCATATTATAGTGCTTATGATGATACCATCTAAGTTATGGACACAGTATTATTGTGCTAATGATGATACCATCTAGGTTATGGACACTCTATTATAGTGCTAAGGATGATACTATCTAGGTTATGGACACCCTATTATTGTGCTAATGATGATACCATCTAGGTTATGGACACACTATTATTGTGCTAATGATTATACCATCTAGGTTATGGACACCCTATTATAGCGCTAATGATGATACCATCTAGGTTATGGACACAGTATTATTGTGCTAATGATAATACAATCTAGGTTATGGACACACTATTATAGTGCTAATGATGATACCCTCTAGGTTATGGACACACTATTATAGTGCTAATGATGATACCATCTAGGTTATGGACCCACTATTATAGCGCTAATGATGATACCATCTAGGTTATGGACACAGTATTATTGTGCTAATGATGATACCATCTAGGTTATGGACACAGTATTATAGTGCTAATGATGCTACCATCTAGGTTATGGACCCACTATTATAGCGCTAATGATGATACCATCTATGTTATGGACACAGAATTATTGTGCTAATGATGATACCATCTAGGTTATGGACACACTATTATAGTGCTAATGATGATACCATCTAGGTTATGGCCACACTATTATAGCGTTAATGATGATACCATCTAGGTTATGGACACACTATTATAGCTCTAATGATGATACCATCTAGGTTATGGACACACTATTATAGTGCTAATGATGATACCATCTAGGTTATGGACACACTTTTATAGTGCTAATGATGATACCATCTAGGTTATGGACACACTATTATAGCGCTAATGATGATACCATCTAGGTTACGGGCACTCTATTATAGTGCTAATGATGATAACATCTAGGTTATGGACACACTATTATAGTGCTAATGATGATACCATCTAGGTTATGGACACACTATTATAGCGCTAATGATGATACCATCTAGGTTATGGGCACTCAATTATAGTGCTAATGATGATAACATCTAGGTTATGCACACACTATTATAGTGCTAATGATGATACCATCTAGGTTATGGGCACACTATTATAAAGCTAATGATGATACCATCTATGTTATGGACACACTATTATAGCGCTAATGATGATACCATCTAGGTTATGGGCACTCTATTATAGTGCTAATGATGATACCATCTAGGTTATGGACACACTATTATAGTGCTAATGATGATACCATCTAGGTTATGGACACACTATTATAGCGCTAATGATGATACCATCTAGGTTATGGGCACTCTATTATAGTGCAAATGATGATACCATCTAGGTTATGGACACACTATTATAGTGCTAATGATGATACCATCTAGGTTATGGACCCACTATTATAGCGCTAATGATGATCCCATCTAGGTTATGGGCACACTATTATAGTGCTAATGATAATACCATCTAGGTTATGGACACCCTATTATAGTGCTAATGATGATACCATCTAGGTTATGGGCACACTATTATAGTGCTAATGATGATAACATCTAGGTTATAGGCACACTATTATAGCGCTAATGATGATACCATCTAGGTTATGGACACACTATTTTAGCGCTAATGATGATACCATCTAGGTTATGGGCACACTATTATAGTGCTAATGATGATAACATCTAGGTTATGGGCACACTATTATAGCGCTAATGATGATAACATCTAGGTTATGGGCACACTATTATAGTGCTAATGATGATAACATCTAGGTTATGGGCACACTATTATAGTGCTAATGATGATAACATCTAGGTTATGGGCACCCTATTATAGTGCTAATGATGATAACATCTTGGTTATGGGCACTCTATTATAGTGCTAATGATGATAACATCTAGGTTATGGACACACTATTATAGTGCTAATGATGATACCATCTAGGTTATGGACACACTATTATAGCGCTAATGATGATACCATCTAGGTTATGGGCACTCAATTATAGTGCTAATGATGATAACATCTAGGTTATGCACACACTATTATAGTGCTAATGATGATACCATCTAGGTTATGGGCACACTATTATAGCGCTAATGATGATACCATCTAGGTTATGGGCACTCTATTATAGTGCTAATGATGATACCATCTAGGTTATGGACACACTATTATAATGCTAATGATGATACCATCTAGGTTATGGACACACTATTATAGCGCTAATGATGATACCATCTAAGTTATGGGCACTCTATTATAGTGCTAATGATGATAACATCTAGGTTATGGGCACACTATTATAGCGCTAATGATGATAACATCTAGGTTATGGGCACACTATTATTGTGCTAATGATGATAACATCTAGGTTATGGGCACACTATTATAGTGCTAATGATGATAACATCTAGGTTATGGGCACCCTATTATAGTGCTAATGATGATAACATCTTGGTTATGGGCACACTATTATAGTGCTAATGATGATAACATCTAGGTTATGGACCCACTATTATAGTGCCAATGATGATACCATCTGGGTTATGGACACCCTATTATAGTGCCAATGATGATACCATCTAGGTTATGGACACACTATTATAGTGCTGATGATGATACCATCTAGGTTATGGGCACACTATTATAGTGCTAATGATGATACCATCTAGGTTATGGGCACACTATTATAGTGCTAATGATGATACCATCTAGGTTATGGACACACTATTATAGTGCTAATGATGATACCATCTAGATTATGGACACACTATTATAGTGCTGATGATGATACCATCTAGGTTATGGACACACTATTATAGTGCTAATGATGATACCATCTAGGTTATGGGCACACTATTATAGTGCTAATGATGATACCATCTAGGTTATGGACACACTATTATAGTGCTGATGATGATACCATCTAGGTTATGGGCACACTATTATAGTGCCAATGATGATACCATCTAGGTTATGGACACCCTATTATAGTGCTAATGATGATACCATCTAGGTTATGGTCTCCATATTATAGTGCTAATGATGATACCATCTAGGTTATGGACACAGTATTATTGTGCTAATGATGATACCATCTAGGTTATGGACACTCTATTATTGTGCTAAGGATGATACTATCTAGGTTATGGACACCCTATTATTGTGCTAATGATGATACCATCTAGGTTATGGACACACTATTATAGTGCTAATGATTATACCATCTAGGTTATGGACACCCTATTATAGCGCTAATGATGATACCATCTAGGTTATGGACACAGTATTATTGTGCTAATGATGATACAATCTAGGTTATGGACACACTATTATAGTGCTAATGATGATACCATCTAGGTTATGGACTCACTATTATAGTGCTAATGTTGATACCATCTAGGTTATGGACCCACTATTATAGCGCTAATGATGATACCATCTAGGTTATGAACACAGTATTATTGTGCTAATGATGATACCATCTAGGTTATGGACACAGTATTATAGTGCTAATGATGATACCATCTAGGTTATGGACCCACTATTATAGCGCTAATGATGATACCATCTAGGTTATGGACACAGTATTATTGTGCTAATGATGATACCATCTAGGTTATGGACACACTATTATAGTGCTAATGATGATACCATCTAGGTTATGGACACACTATTATAGCGCTAATGATGATACCATCTAGGTTATGGACACACTATTATAGCGCTAATGATGATTCCATCTAGGTTATGGACACACTATTATAGTGCTAATGATGATACCATCCAGGTTATGGACACACTTTTATAGTGCTAATGATGATACCATCTAGGTTATGGACACACTATTATAGCGCTAATGATGATACCATCTAGGTTATGGGCACTCAATTATAGTGCTAATGATGATAACATCTAGGTTATGCACACACTATTATAGTGCTAATGATGATACCATCTAGGTTATGGGCACACTATTATAGCGCTAATGATGATACCATCTATGTTATGGACACACTATTATAGCGCTAATGATGATACCATCTAGGTTATGGGCACTCTATTATAGTGCTAATGATGATACCATCTAGGTTATGGACACACTATTATAGTGCTAATGATGATACTATCTAGGTTATGGACACACTATTATAGCGCTAATGATGATACCATCTAGGTTATGGGCACTCTATTATAGTGCGAATGATGATACCATCTAGGTTATGGACACACTATTATAGTGCTAATGATGATACCATCTAGGTTATGGACCCACTATTATAGCGCTAATGATGATACCATCTAGGTTATGGGCACTCTATTATAGTGCTAATGATGATACCATCTAGGTTATGGACACAGTATTATAGTGCTAATGATGATACCATCTAGGTTATGGACCCACTATTATAGCGCTAATGATGATACCATCTAGGTTATGGACACAGTATTATTGTGCTAATGATGATACCATCTAGGTTATGGACACACTATTATAGTGCTAATGATGATACCATCTAGGTTATGGACACACTATTATAGCGCTAATGATGATACCATCTAGGTTATGGACACACTATTATAGCGCTAATGATGATACCATCTAGGTTATGGACACACTATTATAGTGCTAATGATGATACCATCTAGGTTATGGACACACTTTTATAGTGCTAATGATGATACCATCTAGGTTATGGACACACTATTATAGCGCTAATGATGATACCATCTAGGTTATGGGCACTCTATTATAGTGCTAATGATGATAACATCTAGGTTATGGGCACACTATTATAGCGCTAATGATGATAACATCTAGGTTATGGGCACACTATTATAGTGCTAATGATGATAACATCTAGGTTATGGGCACACTATTATAGTGCTAATGATGATAACATCTAGGTTATGGGCACCCTATTATAGTGCTAATGATGATAACATCTTGGTTATGGGCACTCTATTATAGTGCTAATGATGATAACATCTAGGTTATGGACACACTATTATAGTGCTAATGATGATACCATCTAGGTTATGGACACACTATTATAGCGCTAATGATGATACCATCTAGGTTATGGGCACCCAATTATAGTGCTAATGATGATAACATCTAGGTTATGCACACACTATTATAGTGCTAATGATGATACCATCTAGGTTATGGGCACACTATTATAGCGCTAATGATGATACCATCTATGTTATGGACACACTATTATAGCGCTAATGATGATACCATCTAGGTTATGGGCACTCTATTATAGTGCTAATGATGATACCATCTAGGTTATGGACACACTATTATAATGCTAATGATGATACCATCTAGGTTATGGACACACTATTATAGCGCTAATGATGATACCATCTAAGTTATGGGCACTCTATTATAGTGCTAATGATGATAACATCTAGGTTATGGGCACACTATTATAGCGCTAATGATGATAACATCTAGGTTATGGGCACACTATTATTGTGCTAATGATGATAACATCTAGGTTATGGGCACACTATTATAGTGCTAATGATGATAACATCTAGGTTATGGGCACCCTATTATAGTGCTAATGATGATAACATCTTGGTTATGGGCACACTATTATAGTGCTAATGATGATAACATCTAGGTTATGGACCCACTATTATAGTGCCAATGATGATACCATCTGGGTTATGGACACCCTATTATAGTGCCAATGATGATACCATCTAGGTTATGGACACACTATTATAGTGCTGATGATGATACCATCTAGGTTATGGGCACACTATTATAGTGCTAATCATGATACCTTCTAGGTTATGGGCACACTATTATAGTGCTAATGATGATACCATCTAGGTTATGGACACACTATTATAGTGCTAATGATGATACCATCTAGATTATGGACACATTATTATAGTGCTGATGATGATACCATCTAGGTTATGGACACACTATTATAGTGCTAATGATGATACCATCTAGGTTATGGGCACACTATTATAGTGCTAATGATGATACCATCTAGGTTATGGACACACTATTATAGTGCTGATGATGATAACATCTAGGTTATGGGCACACTATTATAGTGCCAATGATGATACCATCTAGGTTATGGACACCCTATTATAGTGCTAATGATGATACCATCTAGGTTATGGTCTCCATATTATAGTGCTAATGATGATACCATCTAGGTTATGGACACAGTATTATTGTGCTAATGATGATACCATCTAGGTTATGGACACTCTATTATAGTGCTAAGGATGATACTATCTAGGTTATGGACACCCTATTATTGTGCAAATGATGATACCATCTAGGTTATGGACACACTATTATAGTGCTAATGATTATACCATCTAGGTTATGGACACCCTATTATAGCGCTAATGATGATACCATCTAGGTTATGGACACAGTATTATTGTGCTAATGATGATACAATCTAGGTTATGGACACACTATTATAGTGCTAATGATGATACCATCTAGGTTATGGACTCACTATTATAGTGCTAATGTTGATACCATCTAGGTTATGGACCCACTATTATAGCGCTAATGATGATACCATCTAGGTTATGAACACAGTATTATTGTGCTAATGATGATACCATCTAGGTTATGGACACAGTATTATAGTGCTAATGATGATACCATCTAGGTTATGGACCCACTATTATAGCGCTAATGATGATACCATCTAGGTTATGGACACAGTATTATTGTGCTAATGATGATACCATCTAGGTTATGGACACACTATTATAGTGCTAATGATGATACCATCTAGGTTATGGACACACTATTATAGCGCTAATGATGATACCATCTAGGTTATGGACACACTATTATAGCGCTAATGATGATACCATCTAGGTTATGGACACACTATTATAGTGCTAATGATGATACCATCCAGGTTATGGACACACTTTTATAGTGCTAATGATGATACCATCTAGGTTATGGACACACTATTATAGCGCTAATGATGATACCATCTAGGTTATGGGCACTCAATTATAGTGCTAATGATGATAACATCTAGGTTATGCACACACTATTATAGTGCTAATGATGATACCATCTAGGTTATGGGCACACTATTATAGCGCTAATGATGATACCATCTATGTTATGGACACACTATTATAGCGCTAATGATGATACCATCTAGGTTATGGGCACTCTATTATAGTGCTAATGATGATACCATCTAGGTTATGGACACACTATTATAGTGCTAATGATGATACTATCTAGGTTATGGACACACTATTATAGCGCTAATGATGATACCATCTAGGTTATGGGCACTCTATTATAGTGCAAATGATGATACCATCTAGGTTATGGACACACTATTATAGTGCTAATGATGATACCATCTAGGTTATGGACCCACTATTATAGCGCTAATGATGATACCATCTAGGTTATGGGCACTCTATTATAGTGCTAATGATGATACCATCTAGGTTATGGACACAGTATTATAGTGCTAATGATGATACCATCTAGGTTATGGACCCACTATTATAGCGCTAATGATGATATCATCTAGGTTATGGACACAGTATTATTGTGCTAATGATGATACCATCTAGGTTATGGACACACTATTATAGTGCTAATGATGATACCATCTAGGTTATGGACACACTATTATAGCGCTAATGATGATACCATCTAGGTTATGGACACACTATTATAGCGCTAATGATGATACCATCTAGGTTATGGACACACTATTATAGTGCTAATGATGATACCATCTAGGTTATGGACACACTTTTATAGTGCTAATGATGATACCATCTAGGTTATGGACACACTATTTTAGCGCTAATGATGATACCATCTAGGTTATGGGCACACTATTATAGTGCTAATGATGATAACATCTAGGTTATGGGCACACTATTATAGCGCTAATGATGATAACATCTAGGTTATGGGCACACTATTATAGTGCTAATGATGATAACATCTAGGTTATGGGCACACTATTATAGTGCTAATGATGACAACATCTAGGTTATGGGCACCCTATTATAGTGCTAATGATGATAACATCTTGGTTATGGGCACTCTATTATAGTGCTAATGATGATAACATCTAGGTTATGGACACACTATTATAGTGCTAATGATGATACCATCTAGGTTATGGACACACTATTATAGCGCTAATGATGATACCATCTAGGTTATGGGCACTCAATTATAGTGCTAATGATGATAACATCTAGGTTATGCACACACTATTATAGTGCTAATGATGATACCATCTAGGTTATGGGCACACTATTATAGCGCTAATGATGATACCATCTATGTTATGGACACACTATTATAGCGCTAATGATGATACCATCTAGGTTATGGGCACTCTATTATAGTGCTAATGATGATACCATCTAGGTTATGGACACACTATTATAATGCTAATGATGATACCATCTAGGTTATGGACACACTATTATAGCGCTAATGATGATACCATCTAAGTTATGGGCACTCTATTATAGTGCTAATGATGATAACATCTAGGTTATGGGCACACTATTATAGCGCTAATGATGATAACATCTAGGTTATGGGCACACTATTATTGTGCTAATGATGATAACATCTAGGTTATGGGCACACTATTATAGTGCTAATGATGATAACATCTAGGTTATGGGCACCCTATTATAGTGCTAATGATGATAACATCTTGGTTATGGGCACACTATTATAGTGCTAATGATGATAACATCTAGGTTATGGACCCACTATTATAGTGCCAATGATGATACCATCTGGGTTATGGACACCCTATTATAGTGCCAATGATGATACCATCTAGGTTATGGACACACTATTATAGTGCTGATGATGATACCATCTAGGTTATGGGCACACTATTATAGTGCTAATGATGATACCATCTAGGTTATGGGCACACTATTATAGTGCTAATGATGATACCATCTAGGTTATGGACACACTATTATAGTGCTAATGATGATACCATCTAGATTATGGACACACTATTATAGTGCTGATGATGATACCATCTAGGTTATGGACACACTATTATAGTGCTAATGATGATACCATCTAGGTTATGGGCACACTATTATAGTGCTAATGATGATACCATCTAGGTTATGGACACACTATTATAGTGCTGATGATGATACCATCTAGGTTATGGGCACACTATTATAGTGCCAATGATGATACCATCTAGGTTATGGACACCCTATTATAGTGCTAATGATGATACCATCTAGGTTATGGTCTCCATATTATAGTGCTAATGATGATACCATCTAGGTTATGGACACAGTATTATTGTGCTAATGATGATACCATCTAGGTTATGGACACTCTATTATAGTGCTAAGGATGATACTATCTAGGTTATGGACACCCTATTATTGTGCTAATGATGATACCATCTAGGTTATGGACACACTATTATAGTGCTAATGATTATACCATCTAGGTTATGGACACCCTATTATAGCGCTAATGATGATACCATCTAGGTTATGGACACAGTATTATTGTGCTAATGATGATACAATCTAGGTTATGGACACACTATTATAGTGCTAATGATGATACCATCTAGGTTATGGACTCACTATTATAGTGCTAATGTTGATACCATCTAGGTTATGGACCCACTATTATAGCGCTAATGATGATACCATCTAGGTTATGAACACAGTATTATTGTGCTAATGATGATACCATCTAGGTTATGGACACAGTATTATAGTGCTAATGATGATACCATCTAGGTTATGGACCCACTATTATAGCGCTAATGATGATACCATCTAGGTTATGGACACAGTATTATTGTGCTAATGATGATACCATCTAGGTTATGGACACACTATTATAGTGCTAATGATGATACCATCTAGGTTATGGACACACTATTATAGCGCTAATGATGATACCATCTAGGTTATGGACACACTATTATAGCGCTAATGATGATACCATCTAGGTTATGGACACACTATTATAGTGCTAATGATGATACCATCCAGGTTATGGACACACTTTTATAGTGCTAATGATGATACCATCTAGGTTATGGACACACTATTATAGCGCTAATGATGATACCATCTAGGTTATGGGCACTCAATTATAGTGCTAATGATGATAACATCTAGGTTATGCACACACTATTATAGTGCTAATGATGATACCATCTAGGTTATGGGCACACTATTATAGCGCTAATGATGATACCATCTATGTTATGGACACACTATTATAGCGCTAATGATGATACCATATAGGTTATGGGCACTCTATTATAGTGCTAATGATGATACCATCTAGGTTATGGACACACTATTATAGTGCTAATGATGATACTATCTAGGTTATGGACACACTATTATAGCGCTAATGATGATACCATCTAGGTTATGGGCACTCTATTATAGTGCAAATGATGATACCATCTAGGTTATGGACACACTATTATAGCGCTAATGATGATACCATCTAGGTTATGGACCCACTATTATAGCGCTAATGATGATACCATCTAGGTTATGGGCACTCTATTATAGTGCTAATGATGATACCATCTAGGTTATGGACACAGTATTATAGTGCTAATGATGATACCATCTAGGTTATGGACCCACTATTATAGCGCTAATGATGATACCATCTAGGTTATGGACACAGTATTATTGTGCTAATGATGATACCATCTAGGTTATGGACACACTATTATAGTGCTAATGATGATACCATCTAGGTTATGGACACACTATTATAGCGCTAATGATGATACCATCTAGGTTATGGACACACTATTATAGCGCTAATGATGATACCATCTAGGTTATGGACACACTATTATAGTGCTAATGATGATACCATCTAGGTTATGGACACACTTTTATAGTGCTAATGATGATACCATCTAGGTTATGGACACACTATTATAGCGCTAATGATGATACCATCTAGGTTATGGGCACTCTATTATAGTGCTAATGATGATAACATCTAGGTTATGGACACACTATTATAGTGCTAATGATGATACCATCTAGGTTATGGACACACTATTATAGCGCTAATGATGATACCATCTAGGTTTTGGGCACTCAATTATAGTGCTAATGATGATAACATCTAGGTTATGCACACACTATTATAGTGCTAATGATGATACCATCTAGGTTATGGGCACACTATTATAGCGCTAATGATGATACCATCTATGTTATGGACACACTATTATAGCGCTAATGATGATACCATCTAGGTTATGGGCACTCTATTATAGTGCTAATGATGATACCATCTAGGTTATGGACACACTATTATAGTGCTAATGATGATACCATCTAGGTTATGGACACACTATTATAGCGCTAATGATGATACCATCTAGGTTATGGGCACTCTATTATAGTGCAAATGATGATACTATCTACGTTATGGACACACTATTATAGTGCTAATGATGATACCATCTAGGTTATGGACCCACTATTATAGCGCTAATGATGATACCATCTAAGTTATGGGCACTCTATTATAGTGCTAATGATGATACCATCTAGGTTATAGACACACTATTATAGTGCTAATGATGATACCATCTAGGTTATGGACACACTATTATAGTGCTAATGATGATACCATCTAGGTTATGGGCACACTATTATAGTGCTAATGATGATACCATCTAGGTTATGGACACACTATTATTGTGCTAATGATGATACCATCTAGGTCATGGACCCACTATTATAGTGCTAATGATGATACCATCTAGGTTATGAACACACTATTATAGTGCTAATGATGATAACATCTAGGTTATGGACACACTATTATAGTGCTAATGATGATACCATCTAGGTTATGGGCACACTATTATAGTGCTAATGATGATACCATCTAGGTTATGAACACACTATTATAGTGCTAATGATGATACCATCTAGGTTATGGACACACTATTATAGTGCTAATGATGATACCATCTAGGTTATGGGCACACTATTATAGTGCTAATGATGATACCATCTAGGTTATGGACACACTATTATAGTGCTAATGATGATACTATCTAGGTTATGGACACACTATTATAGCGCTAATGATGATACCATCTAGGTTATGGGCACTCTATTATAGTGCAAATGATGATACCATCTAGGTTATGGACACACTATTATAGCGCTAATGATGATACCATGTAGGTTATGGACCCACTATTATAGCTCTAATGATGATACCATCTAGGTTATGGGCACTCTATTATAGTGCTAATGATGATACCATCTAGGTTATGGACACAGTATTATAGTGCTAATGATGATACCATCTAGGTTATGGACCCACTATTATAGCGCTAATGATGATACCATCTAGGTTATGGACACAGTATTATTGTGCTAATGATGATACCATCTAGGTTATGGACACACTATTATAGTGCTAATGATGATACCATCTAGGTTATGGACACACTATTATAGCGCTAATGATGATACCATCTAGGTTATGGACACACTATTATAGCGCTAATGATGATACCATCTAGGTTATGGACACACTATTATAGTGCTAATGATGATACCATCTAGGTTATGGACACACTTTTATAGTGCTAATGATGATATCATCTAGGTTATGGACACACTATTATAGCGCTAATGATGATACCATCTAGGTTATGGGCACTCTATTATAGTGCTAATGATGATAACATCTAGGTTATGGACACACTATTATAGTGCTAATGATGATACCATCTAGGTTATGGACACACTATTATAGCGCTAATGATGATACCATCTAGGTTTTGGGCACTCAATTATAGTGCTAATGATGATAACATCTAGGTTATGCACACACTATTATAGTGCTAATGATGATACCATCTAGGTTATGGGCACACTATTATAGCGCTAATGATGATACCATCTATGTTATGGACACACTATTATAGCGCTAATGGTGATACCATCTAGGTTATGGGCACTCTATTATAGTGCTAATGATGATACCATCTAGGTTATGGACACACTATTATAGTGCTAATGATGATACCATCTAGGTTATGGACACACTATTATAGCGCTAATGATGATACCATCTAGGTTATGGGCACTCTATTATAGTGCAAATGATGATACTATCTAGGTTATGGACACTCTATTATAGTGCTAATGATGATACCATCTAGGTTATGGACCCACTATTATAGCGCTAATGATGATACCATCTAAGTTATGGGCACTCTATTATAGTGCTAATGATGATACCATCTAGGTTATAGACACACTATTATAGTGCTAATGATGATACCATCTAGGTTATGGACACACTATTATAGTGCTAATGATGATACCATCTAGGTTATGGGCACACTATTATAGTGCTAATGATGATACCATCTAGGTTATGGACACACTATTATTGTGCTAATGATGATACCATCTAGGTCATGGACCCACTATTATAGTGCTAATGATGATACCATCTAGGTTATGAACACACTATTATAGTGCTAATGATGATAACATCTAGGTTATGGACACACTATTATAGTGCTAATGATGATACCATCTAGGTTATGGGCACACTATTATAGTGCTAATGATGATACCATCTAGGTTATGAACACACTATTATAGTGCTAATGATGATACCATCTAGGTTATGGACACACTATTATAGTGCTAATGATGATACCATCTAGGTTATGGGCACACTATTATAGTGCTAATGATGATACCATCTAGGTTATGGACACACTATTATAGTGCTAATGATGATACCATCTAGGTTATGAACACACTATTATAGTGCTAATGATGATAACATCTAGGTTATGGACACACTATTATAGTGCTAATGATGATACCATCTAGGTTACGGGCACGCTATTATAGTGCTAATGATGATACCATCTAGGTTATGGACACCCTATTATAGTGCTAATGATGATACCATATAGGTTATGAACACACTAATATAGTGCTAATGATGATAACATCTAGGTTATGGACACAGTATTATAGCGCTAATGATGATACCATCTAGGTTATGGACACACTATTATAGTGCTAATGATGATACCATCTAGGTTATGGGCACATTATTATAGTGCTAATGATGATACCATCTAGGTTATGGACACCCTATTATAGTGCTAATGATGATACCATCTAGGTTATGAACACACTATTATAGTGCTAATGATGATAACATCTAGGTTATGGACACAGTATTATAGCGCTAATGATGATACCATCTAGGTTATGGACACACTATTATAGTGCTAATGATGATACCATCTAGGTTATGGGCACACTATTATAGTGCTAATGATGATACCATCTAGGTTATGTACACCCTATTATAGTGCTAATGATGATACCATCTAGGTTAAGGGCACACTATTATAGTGCTAAAGATGATAACATCTAGGTTATAGGCACACTATTATAGCGCTAATGATGATACCATCTAGGTTATGGAAACACTATTTTAGCGCTAATGATGATACCATCTAGGTTATGGGCACACTATTATAGTGCCAATGACGATACCATCTAGGTTATGGACACACTATTATAATGCTGATGATGATACCATCAAGGTTATGGGCACACTATTATAGTGCTAATGATGATACCATCTAGGTTATGGACACTCTATTATAGTGCTAATGATGATACCATCTAGGTTATGAACACACTATTATAGTGCTAATGATGATAACATCTAGGTTATCGACACAGTATTATAGCGCTAATGATGATACCATCTAGGTTATGGACACACTATTATAGTGCTAATGATGATACCATCTAGGTTATGGGCACACTATTATAGTGCTAATGATGATACCATCTAGGTTATGTACACCCTATTATAGTGCTAATGATGATACCATCTAGGTTATGGGCACACTATTATAGTGCTAAAGATGATAACATCCAGGTTATAGGCACATTATTATAGTGCTAATGATGATAACATCTAGGTTATGGGCACCCTATTATAGTGCTAATGATGATAACATCTAGGTTATGGGCACACTATTATAGTGCTAATGATGATAACATCTAGGTTATGGACCCACTATTATAGTGCCAATGATGATACCATCTAGGTTATGGACACCCTATTATAGTGCCAAAGATGATACCATCTAGGTTATGGGCACATTATTTTAGTGCTAATGATGATACCATCTAGGTTATGGACACCGTATTATAGTGCTAATGATGATACCATCTAGGTTATGAACACACTATTATAGTGCTAATGATGATAACATCTAGGTTATGGACACAGTATTAAAGCGCTAATGATGATACCATCTAGGTTATGGACACACTATTATAGTGCTAATGATGATACCATCTAGGTTATGGGCACACTATTATAGTGCTAATGATGATACCATCTAGGTTATGTACACCCTATTATAGTGCTAATGATGATACCATCTAGGTTATGGGCACACTATTATAGTGCTAAAGATGATAACATCTAGGTTATAGGCACACTATTATAGCGCTAATGATGATACCATCTAGGTTATGGACACACTATTTTAGCGCTAATGATGATACCATCTAGGTTATGGGCACACTATTATAGTGCCAATGATGATACCATCTAGGTTATGGACACACTATTATAATGCTGATGATGATACCATCTAGGTTATGGGCACACTATTATAGTGCTAATGATGATACCATCTAGGTTATGGGCACACTATTATAGTGCTAATGATGATACCATCTAGGTTATGGACACACTATTATAGTGCTAATGATGATACCATCTAGGTTATGGGCACACTATTATAGTGCTAATGATGATACCATCTAGGTTATGGACACACTATTATAGTGCTAATGATGATACCATCTAGGTTATGAACACACTATTATAGTGCTAATGATGATACCATCTAGGTTATGGACACACTATTATAGTGCTAATGATGATACCATCTAGGTTATGGGCACATTATTATAGTGCTAATGATGATACCATCTAGGTTATGGACACCCTATTATAGTGCTAATGATGATACCATCTAGGTTATGAACACACAATTATAGTGCTAATGATGATAACATCTAGGTTATGGACACAGTATTATAGCGCTAATGATGATACCATCTAGGTTATGGACACACTATTATAGTGCTAATGATGATACCATATAGGTTATGGGCACACTATTATAGTGCTAATGATGATACCATCTAGGTTATGGACACCCTATTATAGTGCTAATGATGATACCATCTAGGTTATGGGCACACTCTTATAGTGCTAATGATGATAACATCTAGGTTATAGGCACACTATTATAGCGCTAATGATGATACCATCTAGGTTATGGACAAACTATTTTAGCGGTAATGATGATACCATCTAGGTTATGGGCAGACTATTATAGTGCTAATGATGATAACATCTAGGTTATGGGCACACTATTATAGCGCTAATGATGATAACATCTAGGTTATGGGCACACTATTATAGTGCTAATGATGATAACATCTAGGTTATGGGCACACTATTATAGTGCTAATGATGATAACATCTAGGTTATGGGCACCCTATTATAGTGCTAATGATGATAACATCTAGGTTATGGGCACACTATTATAGTGCTAATGATGATAACATCTAGGTTATGGACCCACTATTATAGTGCCAATGATGATACCATCTAGGTTATGGACACCCTATTATAGTGCCAATGATGATACCATCTAGGTTATGGACACACTATTATAGTGCTGATGATGATACCATCTAGGTTATGGGCACACTATTATAGTGCTAATGATGATACCATCTAGGTTATGGGCACACTATTATAGTGCTAATGATTATACCATCTAGGTTATGGACACACTATTATAGTGCTGATGATGATACCATCTAGGTTATGGGCACACTATTATAGTGCCAATGATGATACCATCTAGGTTATGGACACCCTATTATAGTGCTAATGATGATACCATCTAGGTTATGGTCACCATATTATAGTGCTAATGATGATACCATCTAGGTTATGGACACACTATTATAGTGCTAATGATGATACCATCTAGGTTATGGACACACTATTATAGCGCTAATGATGATACCATCCTGGTTATGGACACACTATTATAGTGCTAATGATGATACCATCTAGGTTATGGGCACACTATTATAGTGCTAATGATGATACCATCTAGGTTATGGACACACTATTATAGCGCTAATGATGATAACATCTAGGTTATGGACACAGTATTATAGTGCTAATGATGATAACATCTAGGTTATGGGCACACTATTATAGTGCTAATGATGATAACATCTAGGTTATGGGCACACTATTATAGCGCTAATGATGATAGCATCTAGGTTATGGACACACTATTATAGTGCTAATGATGATACCATCTAGGTTATGGGCACACTATTATAGTGCTAATGATGATACCATCTAGGTTATGGACACCCTATTATAGTGCTAATGATGATACCATCTAGGTTATGGACACACTATTACAGTGCTAATGATGATACCATCTAGGTTATGGGCACACTATTATAGTGCTAATGATGATACCATCTAGGTTATGAACACACTATTATAGTGCTAATGATGATACCATCTAGGTTATGGGCACACTATTATAGTGCTAATGATGATACCATCTAGGTTATGGGCACACTATTATAGTGCTAGTGATGATACCATCTAGGTTATGGTCACCATATTATAGTGCTAATGATGATACCATCTAGGTTATGGGCACACTATTATAGTGCCAATGATGATACCATCTAGGTTATGGACACCCTATTATAGTGCTAATGATGATACCATCTAGGTTATGGTCACCATATTATAGTGCTATTGATGATACCATCTAGGTTATGGACACACTATTATAGTGCTAATGATGATACCATCTAGGTTATGGACACACTATTATAGCGCTAATGATGATACCATCCAGGTTATGGACACACTATTATAGTGCTAATGATGATACCATCTAGGTTATGGGCACACTATTATAGTGCTAATGATGATACCATCTAGGTTATGGACACACTATTATAGCGCTAATGATGATAACATCTAGGTTATGGACACAGTATTATAGTGCTAATGATGATAACATCTAGGTTATGGGCACACTATTATAGTGCTAATGATGATAACATCTAGGTTATGGGCACACTATTATAGCGCTGATGATGATAGCATCTAGGTTATGGACACACTATTATAGTGCTAATGATGATACATTCTAGGTTATGGGCACACTATTATAGTGCTAATGATGATAACATCTAGGTTATGGGCACACTATTATAGTGCTAATGATGATAACATCTAGGTTATGGGCACACTATTATAGCGCTAATGATGATAGCATCTAGTTTATGGACACACTATTATAGTGCTAATGATGATACCATCTAGGTTATGGACACACTATTATAGTGCTAATGATGATACCATCTAGGTTATGGACACACTATTATAGCGCTAATGATGATACCATCTAGGTTATGGGCACTCTATTATAGTGCAAATGATGATACTATCTAGGTTATGGACACTCTATTATAGTGCTAATGATGATACCATCTAGGTTATGGACCCACTATTATAGCGCTAATGATGATACCATCTAAGTTATGGGCACTCTATTATAGTGCTAATGTTGATACCATCTAGGTTATAGACACACTATTATAGTGCTAATGATGATACCATCTAGGTTATGGACACACTATTATAGTGCTAATGATGATACCATCTAGGTTATGGGCACACTATTATAGTGCTAATGATGATACCATCTAGGTTATGGACACACTATTATTGTGCTAATGATGATACCATCTAGGTCATGGACCCACTATTATAGTGCTAATGATGATACCATCTAGGTTATGAACACACTATTATAGTGCTAATGATGATAACATCTAGGTTATGGACACACTATTATAGTGCTAATGATGATACCATCTAGGTTATGGGCACACTATTATAGTGCTAATGATGATACCATCTAGGTTATGAACACACTATTATAGTGCTAATGATGATACCATCTAGGTTATGGACACACTATTATAGTGCTAATGATGATACCATCTAGGTTATGGGCACACTATTATAGTGCTAATGATGATACCATCTAGGTTATGGACACACTATTATAGTGCTAATGATGATACCATCTAGGTTATGAACACACTATTATAGTGCTAATGATGATAACATCTAGGTTATGGACACACTATTATAGTGCTAATGATGATACCATCTAGGTTACGGGCACGCTATTATAGTGCTAATGATGATACCATCTAGGTTATGGACACCCTATTATAGTGCTAATGATGATACCATCTAGGTTATGGACACACTATTACAGTGCTAATGATGATACCATCTAGGTTATGGACACAGTATTAAAGCGCTAATGATGATACCATCTAGGTTATGGACACACTATTATAGTGCTAATGATGATACCATCTAGGTTATGGGCACACTATTATAGTGCTAATGATGATACCATCTAGGTTATGTACACCCTATTATAGTGCTAATGATGATACCATCTAGGTTATGGGCACACTATTATAGTGCTAAAGATGATAACATCTAGGTTATAGGCACACTATTATAGCGCTAATGATGATACCATCTAGGTTATGGACACACTATTTTAGCGCTAATGATGATACCATCTAGGTTATGGGCACACTATTATAGTGCCAATGATGATACCATCTAGGTTATGGACACACTATTATAATGCTGATGATGATACCATCTAGGTTATGGGCACACTATTATAGTGCTAATGATGATACCATCTAGGTTATGGGCACACTATTATAGTGCTAATGATGATACCATCTAGGTTATGGACACACTATTATAGTGCTAATGATGATACCATCTAGGTTATGGGCACACTATTATAGTGCTAATGATGATACCATCTAGGTTATGGACACACTATTATAGTGCTAATGATGATACCATCTAGGTTATGAACACACTATTATAGTGCTAATGATGATACCATCTAGGTTATGGACACACTATTATAGTGCTAATGATGATACCATCTAGGTTATGGGCACATTATTATAGTGCTAATGATGATACCATCTAGGTTATGGACACCCTATTATAGTGCTAATGATGATACCATCTAGGTTATGAACACACAATTATAGTGCTAATGATGATAACATCTAGGTTATGGACACAGTATTATAGCGCTAATGATGATACCATCTAGGTTATGGACACACTATTATAGTGCTAATGATGATACCATATAGGTTATGGGCACACTATTATAGTGCTAATGATGATACCATCTAGGTTATGGACACCCTATTATAGTGCTAATGATGATACCATCTAGGTTATGGGCACACTCTTATAGTGCTAATGATGATAACATCTAGGTTATAGGCACACTATTATAGCGCTAATGATGATACCATCTAGGTTATGGACAAACTATTTTAGCGGTAATGATGATACCATCTAGGTTATGGGCAGACTATTATAGTGCTAATGATGATAACATCTAGGTTATGGGCACACTATTATAGCGCTAATGATGATAACATCTAGGTTATGGGCACACTATTATAGTGCTAATGATGATAACATCTAGGTTATGGGCACACTATTATAGTGCTAATGATGATAACATCTAGGTTATGGGCACCCTATTATAGTGCTAATGATGATAACATCTAGGTTATGGGCACACTATTATAGTGCTAATGATGATAACATCTAGGTTATGGACCCACTATTATAGTGCCAATGATGATACCATCTAGGTTATGGACACCCTATTATAGTGCCAATGATGATACCATCTAGGTTATGGACACACTATTATAGTGCTGATGATGATACCATCTAGGTTATGGGCACACTATTATAGTGCTAATGATGATACCATCTAGGTTATGGGCACACTATTATAGTGCTAATGATTATACCATCTAGGTTATGGACACACTATTATAGTGCTGATGATGATACCATCTAGGTTATGGGCACACTATTATAGTGCCAATGATGATACCATCTAGGTTATGGACACCCTATTATAGTGCTAATGATGATACCATCTAGGTTATGGTCACCATATTATAGTGCTAATGATGATACCATCTAGGTTATGGACACACTATTATAGTGCTAATGATGATACCATCTAGGTTATGGACACACTATTATAGCGCTAATGATGATACCATCCTGGTTATGGACACACTATTATAGTGCTAATGATGATACCATCTAGGTTATGGGCACACTATTATAGTGCTAATGATGATACCATCTAGGTTATGGACACACTATTATAGCGCTAATGATGATAACATCTAGGTTATGGACACAGTATTATAGTGCTAATGATGATAACATCTAGGTTATGGGCACACTATTATAGTGCTAATGATGATAACATCTAGGTTATGGGCACACTATTATAGCGCTAATGATGATAGCATCTAGGTTATGGACACACTATTATAGTGCTAATGATGATACCATCTAGGTTATGGGCACACTATTATAGTGCTAATGATGATACCATCTAGGTTATGGACACCCTATTATAGTGCTAATGATGATACCATCTAGGTTATGGACACACTATTACAGTGCTAATGATGATACCATCTAGGTTATGGGCACACTATTATAGTGCTAATGATGATACCATCTAGGTTATGAACACACTATTATAGTGCTAATGATGATACCATCTAGGTTATGGGCACACTATTATAGTGCTAATGATGATACCATCTAGGTTATGGGCACACTATTATAGTGCTAGTGATGATACCATCTAGGTTATGGTCACCATATTATAGTGCTAATGATGATACCATCTAGGTTATGGGCACACTATTATAGTGCCAATGATGATACCATCTAGGTTATGGACACCCTATTATAGTGCTAATGATGATACCATCTAGGTTATGGTCACCATATTATAGTGCTATTGATGATACCATCTAGGTTATGGACACACTATTATAGTGCTAATGATGATACCATCTAGGTTATGGACACACTATTATAGCGCTAATGATGATACCATCCAGGTTATGGACACACTATTATAGTGCTAATGATGATACCATCTAGGTTATGGGCACACTATTATAGTGCTAATGATGATACCATCTAGGTTATGGACACACTATTATAGCGCTAATGATGATAACATCTAGGTTATGGACACAGTATTATAGTGCTAATGATGATAACATCTAGGTTATGGGCACACTATTATAGTGCTAATGATGATAACATCTAGGTTATGGGCACACTATTATAGCGCTGATGATGATAGCATCTAGGTTATGGACACACTATTATAGTGCTAATGATGATACATTCTAGGTTATGGGCACACTATTATAGTGCTAATGATGATAACATCTAGGTTATGGGCACACTATTATAGTGCTAATGATGATAACATCTAGGTTATGGGCACACTATTATAGCGCTAATGATGATAGCATCTAGTTTATGGACACACTATTATAGTGCTAATGATGATACCATCTAGGTTATGGACACACTATTATAGTGCTAATGATGATACCATCTAGGTTATGGACACACTATTATAGCGCTAATGATGATACCATCTAGGTTATGGGCACTCTATTATAGTGCAAATGATGATACTATCTAGGTTATGGACACTCTATTATAGTGCTAATGATGATACCATCTAGGTTATGGACCCACTATTATAGCGCTAATGATGATACCATCTAAGTTATGGGCACTCTATTATAGTGCTAATGTTGATACCATCTAGGTTATAGACACACTATTATAGTGCTAATGATGATACCATCTAGGTTATGGACACACTATTATAGTGCTAATGATGATACCATCTAGGTTATGGGCACACTATTATAGTGCTAATGATGATACCATCTAGGTTATGGACACACTATTATTGTGCTAATGATGATACCATCTAGGTCATGGACCCACTATTATAGTGCTAATGATGATACCATCTAGGTTATGAACACACTATTATAGTGCTAATGATGATAACATCTAGGTTATGGACACACTATTATAGTGCTAATGATGATACCATCTAGGTTATGGGCACACTATTATAGTGCTAATGATGATACCATCTAGGTTATGAACACACTATTATAGTGCTAATGATGATACCATCTAGGTTATGGACACACTATTATAGTGCTAATGATGATACCATCTAGGTTATGGGCACACTATTATAGTGCTAATGATGATACCATCTAGGTTATGGACACACTATTATAGTGCTAATGATGATACCATCTAGGTTATGAACACACTATTATAGTGCTAATGATGATAACATCTAGGTTATGGACACACTATTATAGTGCTAATGATGATACCATCTAGGTTACGGGCACGCTATTATAGTGCTAATGATGATACCATCTAGGTTATGGACACCCTATTATAGTGCTAATGATGATACCATATAGGTTATGAACACACTATTATAGTGCTAATGATGATAACATCTAGGTTATGGACACAGTATTATAGCGCTAATGATGATACCATCTAGGTTATGGACACACTATTATAGTGCTAATGATGATACCATCTAGGTTATGGGCACATTATTATAGTGCTAATGATGATACCATCTAGGTTATGGACACCCTATTATAGTGCTAATGATGATACCATCTAGGTTATGAACACACTATTATAGTGCTAATGATGATAACATCTAGGTTATGGACACAGTATTATAGCGCTAATGATGATACCATCTAGGTTATGGACACACTATTATAGTGCTAATGATGATACCATCTAGGTTATGGGCACACTATTATAGTGCTAATGATGATACCATCTAGGTTATGTACACCCTATTATAGTGCTAATGATGATACCATCTAGGTTAAGGGCACACTATTTTAGTGCTAAAGATGATAACATCTAGGTTATAGGCACACTATTATAGCGCTAATGATGATACCATCTAGGTTATGGAAACACTATTTTAGCGCTAATGATGATACCATCTAGGTTATGGGCACACTATTATAGTGCCAATGACGATACCATCTAGGTTATGGACACACTATTATAATGCTGATGATGATACCATCAAGGTTATGGGCACACTATTATAGTGCTAATGATGATACCATCTAGGTTATGGACACTCTATTATAGTGCTAATGATGATACCATCTAGGTTATGAACACACTATTATAGTGCTAATGATGATAACATCTAGGTTATCGACACAGTATTATAGCGCTAATGATGATACCATCTAGGTTATGGACACACTATTATAGTGCTAATGATGATACCATCTAGGTTATGGGCACACTATTATAGTGCTAATGATGATACCATCTAGGTTATGTACACCCTATTATAGTGCTAATGATGATACCATCTAGGTTATGGGCACACTATTATAGTGCTAAAGATGATAACATCCAGGTTATAGGCACATTATTATAGTGCTAATGATGATAACATCTAGGTTATGGGCACCCTATTATAGTGCTAATGATGATAACATCTAGGTTATGGGCACACTATTATAGTGCTAATGATGATAACATCTAGGTTATGGACCCACTATTATAGTGCCAATGATGATACCATCTAGGTTATGGACACCCTATTATAGTGCCAAAGATGATACCATCTAGGTTATGGGCACATTATTTTAGTGCTAATGATGATACCATCTAGGTTATGGACACCGTATTATAGTGCTAATGATGATACCATCTAGGTTATGAACACACTATTATAGTGCTAATGATGATAACATCTAGGTTATGGACACAGTATTAAAGCGCTAATGATGATACCATCTAGGTTATGGACACACTATTATAGTGCTAATGATGATACCATCTAGGTTATGGGCACACTATTATAGTGCTAATGATGATACCATCTAGGTTATGTACACCCTATTATAGTGCTAATGATGATACCATCTAGGTTATGGGCACACTATTATAGTGCTAAAGATGATAACATCTAGGTTATAGGCACACTATTATAGCGCTAATGATGATACCATCTAGGTTATGGACACACTATTTTAGCGCTAATGATGATACCATCTAGGTTATGGGCACACTATTATAGTGCCAATGATGATACCATCTAGGTTATGGACACACTATTATAATGCTGATGATGATACCATCTAGGTTATGGGCACACTATTATAGTGCTAATGATGATACCATCTAGGTTATGGGCACACTATTATAGTGCTAATGATGATACCATCTAGGTTATGGACACACTATTATAGTGCTAATGATGATACCATCTAGGTTATGGGCACACTATTATAGTGCTAATGATGATACCATCTAGGTTATGGACACACTATTATAGTGCTAATGATGATACCATCTAGGTTATGAACACACTATTATAGTGCTAATGATGATACCATCTAGGTTATGGACACACTATTATAGTGCTAATGATGATACCATCTAGGTTATGGGCACATTATTATAGTGCTAATGATGATACCATCTAGGTTATGGACACCCTATTATAGTGCTAATGATGATACCATCTAGGTTATGAACACACAATTATAGTGCTAATGATGATAACATCTAGATTATGGACACAGTATTATAGCGCTAATGATGATACCATCTAGGTTATGGACACACTATTATAGTGCTAATGATGATACCATATAGGTTATGGGCACACTATTATAGTGCTAATGATGATACCATCTAGGTTATGGACACCCTATTATAGTGCTAATGATGATACCATCTAGGTTATGGGCACACTCTTATAGTGCTAATGATGATAACATCTAGGTTATAGGCACACTATTATAGCGCTAATGATGATACCATCTAGGTTATGGACACACTATTTTAGCGGTAATGATGATACCATCTAGGTTATGGGCAGACTATTATAGTGCTAATGATGATAACATCTAGGTTATGGGCACACTATTATAGCGCTAATGATGATAACATCTAGGTTATGGGCACACTATTATAGTGCTAATGATGATAACATCTAGGTTATGGGCACACTATTATAGTGCTAATGATGATAACATCTAGGTTATGGGCACCCTATTATAGTGCTAATGATGATAACATCTAGGTTATGGGCACACTATTATAGTGCTAATGATGATAACATCTAGGTTATGGACCCACTATTATAGTGCCAATGATGATACCATCTAGGTTATGGACACCCTATTATAGTGCCAATGATGATACCATCTAGGTTATGGACACACTATTATAGTGCTGATGATGATACCATCTAGGTTATGGGCACACTATTATAGTGCTAATGATGATACCATCTAGGTTATGGGCACACTATTATAGTGCTAATGATGATACCATCTAGGTTATGGACACACTATTATAGTGCTGATGATGATACCATCTAGGTTATGGGCACACTATTATAGTGCCAATGATGATACCATCTAGGTTATGGACACCCTATTATAGTGCTAATGATGATACCATCTAGGTTATGGTCACCATATTATAGTGCTAATGATGATACCATCTAGGTTATGGACACACTATTATAGTGCTAATGATGATACCATCTAGGTTATGGACACACTATTATAGCGCTAATGATGATACCATCCTGGTTATGGACACACTATTATAGTGCTAATGATGATACCATCTAGGTTATGGGCACACTATTATAGTGCTAATGATGATACCATCTAGGTTATGGACACACTATTATAGCCCCTAATGATGATAACATCTAGGTTATGGACACAGTATTATAGTGCTAATGATGATAACATCTAGGTTATGGGCACACTATTATAATGCTAATGATGATAACATCTAGGTTATGGGCACACTATTATAGCGCTAATGATGATAGCATCTAGGTTATGGACACACTATTATAGTGCTAATGATGATACCATCTAGGTTATGGGCACACTATTATAGTGCTAATGATGATACCATCTAGGTTATGGACACCCTATTATAGTGCTAATGATGATACCATCTAGGTTATGGACACACTATTACAGTGCTAATGATGATACCATCTAGGTTATGGGCACACTATTATAGTGCTAATGATGATACCATCTAGGTTATGAACACACTATTATAGTGCTAATGATGATACCATCTAGGTTATGGGCACACTATTATAGTGCTAATGATGATACCATCTAGGTTATGGGCACACTATTATAGTGCTAGTGATGATACCATCTAGGTTATGGTCACCATATTATAGTGCTAATGATGATACCATCTAGGTTATGGGCACACTATTATAGTGCCAATGATGATACCATCTAGGTTATGGACACCCTATTATAGTGCTAATGATGATACCATCTAGGTTATGGTCACCATATTATAGTGCTATTGATGATACCATCTAGGTTATGGACACACTATTATAGTGCTAATGATGATACCATCTAGGTTATGGACACACTATTATAGCGCTAATGATGATACCATCCAGGTTATGGACACACTATTATAGTGCTAATGATGATACCATCTAGGTTATGGGCACACTATTATAGTGCTAATGATGATACCATCTAGGTTATGGACACACTATTATAGCGCTAATGATGATAACATCTAGGTTATGGACACAGTATTATAGTGCTAATGATGATAACATCTAAGTTATGGGCACACTATTATAGTGCTAATGATGATAACATCTAGGTTATGGGCACACTATTATAGCGCTGATGATGATAGCATCTAGGTTATGGACACACTATTATAGTGCTAATGATGATACCATCTAGGTTATGGGCACACTATTATAGTGCTAATGATGATACCATCTAGGTTATGGGCACACTATTATAGTGCTAATGATGATACCATCTAGGTTATGGACACACTATTATAGTGCTGATGATGATACCATCTAGGTTATGGACACACTATTATAGTGCTAATGATGATACCATCTAGGTTATGGGCACACTATTATAGTGCTAATGATGATACCATCTAAGTTATGGACACACTATTATAGTGCTGATGATGATACCATCTAGGTTATGGGCACACTATTATAGTGCCAATGATGATACCATCTAGGTTATGGACACCCTATTATAGTGCTAATGATGATACCATCTAGGTTATGGTCACCATATTATAGTGCTTAGGATGATACCATCTAGGTTATGGACACAGTATTATTGTGCTAATGATGATACCATCTAGGTTATGGACACTCTATTATAGTGCTAAGGATGATACTATCTAGGTTATGGACACCCTATTATTGTGCTAATGATGATACCATCTAGGTTATGGACACCCTATTATTGTGCTAATGATTATACCATCTAGGTTATGGACACCCTATTATAGCGCTAATGATGATACCATCTAGGTTATGGACACATTATTATTGTGCTAATGATGATACAATCTAGGTTATGGACACACTATTATAGTGCTAATGATGATACCATCTAGGTTATGGACACACTATTATAGTGCTAATGATGATACCATCTAAGTTATGGACCCACTATTATAGCGCTAATGATGATACCATCTAGGTTATGGACACAGTATTATTGTGCTAATGATGATACCATCTAGGTTATGGACACAGTATTATAGTGCTAATGATCATACCATCTAGGTTATGGACCCACTATTATAGCGCTAATGATGATACCATCTAGGTTATGGACACAGTATTATTGTGCTAATGATGATACCATCTAGGTTATGGACACACAATTATAGTGCTAATGATGATACCATCTAGGTTATGGCCACACTATTATAGCGCTAATGATGATACCATCTAGGTTATGGACACACTATTATAGCGCTAATGATGATACCATCTAGGTTATGGACACACTATTATAGTGCTAATGATGATACCATCTAGGTTATGGACACACTTTTATAGTGCTAATGATGATACCATCTAGGTTATGGACACACTATTATAGCGCTAATGATGATACCATCTAGGTTACGGGCACTCTATTATAGTGCTAATGATGATAACATCTAGATTATGGACACACTATTATTGTGCTAATGATGATACCATCTAGGTTATGGACACACTATTATAGCGCTAATGATGATACCATCTAGGTTATGGGCACTCAATTATAGTGCTAATGATGATAACATCTATGTTATGCACACACTATTATAGTGCTAATGATGATACCATCTAGGTTATGGGCACACTATTATAGCGCTAATGATGATACCATCTATGTTATGGACACACTATTATAGCGCTAATGATGATACCATCTAGGTTATGGGCACTCTATTATAGTGCTAATGATGATACGATCTAGGTTATGGACACACTATTATAGTGCTAATGATGATACCATCTAGGTTATGGACACACTATTATAGCGCTAATGATGATACCATCTAGGTTATGGGCACTCTATTATAGTGCAAATGATGATACCATCTAGGTTATGGACACACTATTATAGTGCTAATGATGATAACATCTAGGTTATGGACCCACTATTATAGCGCTAATGATGATACCATCTAGGTTATGGGCACACTATTATAGTGCTAATGATTATACCATCTAGGTTATGGACACCCTTTTATAGTGCTAATGATGATACCATCGAGGTTATGGGCACACTATTATAGTGCTAATGATGATAACATCTAGGTTATAGGCACACTATTATAGCGCTAATGATGATACCATCTAGGTTATGGACACACTATTTTAGCGCTAATGATGATACCATCTAGGTTATGGGCACACTATTATAGTGCTAATGATGATAACATCTAGGTTATGGGCACACTATTATAGCGCTAATGATGATAACATCTAGGTTATGGGCACACTATTATAGTGCTAATGATGATAACATCTAGGTTATGGGCACACTATTATAGTGCTATTGATGATACCATCTAGGTTATGGACACACTATTATAGCGCTAATGATGATACCATCTAGGTTATGGACACACTATTATAGCGCTAATGATGATACCATCTAGGTTATGGACACACTATTATAGTGCTAATGATGATACCATCTAGGTTATGGGCACACTATTATAGTGCTAATGATGATACCATCTAGGTTATGGACACACTATTATAGTGCTAATGATGATACCATCTAGGTTATGAACACACTATTATAGTGCTAATGATGTTAACATCTAGGTTATGGACACACTATTATAGTGCTAATGATGATACCATCTAGGTTACGGGCACACTATTATAGTGCTAATGATGATACCATCTAGGTTATGGACACCCTATTATAGTGCTAATGATGATACCATCTAGGTTATGAACACACTATTATAGTGCTAATGATGATAACATCTAGGTTATGGACACAGTATTATAGCGCTAATGATGATACCATCTAGGTTATGGACACACTATTATAGTGCTAATGATGATTCCATCGAGGTTATGGGCACATTATTATAGTGCTAATGATGATACCATCTAGGTTATGGACACCCTATTATAGTGCTAATGATGATACCATCTAGGTTATGAACACACTATTATAGTGCTAATGATGATAACATCTAGGTTATTGACACAGTATTATAGCGCTAATGATGACACCATCTAGGTTATGGACACACTATTATAGTGCTAATGATGATACCATCTAGGTTATGGGCACACTATTATAGTGCTAATGATGATACCATCTAGGTTATGGACACGATATTATAGTGCTAATGATGATACCATCTAGGTTATGGGCACACTATTATAGTGCTAATGATGATACCATCTAGGTTATAGGCACACTATTATAGCGCTAATGATGATAACATCTAGGTTATGGACACACTATTTTAGCGCTAATGATGATACCATCTAGGTTATGGGCACACTATTATAGTGCTAATGATGATAACATCTAGGTTATGGGCACACTATTATAGCGCTAATGATGATAACATCTAGGTTATGGGCACACTATTATAGTGCTAATGATGATAACATCTAGGTTATGGGCACACTATTATAGTGCTAATGATGATAACATCTAGGTTATGGGCACCCTATTATAGAGCTAATGATGATAACATCTAGGTTATGGGCACACTATTATAGTGCTAATGATGATAACATCTAGGTTATGGACACACTATTATAGTGCCAATGATGATACCATCTAGGTTATGGACACCCTATTATAGTGCCAATGATGATACCATCTAGGTTATGGACACACTATTATAGTGCTGATGATGATACCATCTAGGTTATGGGCACACTATTATAGTGCTAATGATGATACCATCTAGGTTATGGGCACACTATTATAGTGCTAATGATGATACCATCTAGGTTATGGACACACTATTATAGTGCTAATGATGATACCATCTAGGTTATGGACACACTATTATAGTGCTGATGATGATACCATCTAGGTTATGGACACACTATTATAGTGCTAATGATGATACCATCTAGGTTATGGGCACACTATTATAGTGCTAATGATGATACCATCTAAGTTATGGACACACTATTATAGTGCTGATGATGATACCATCTAGGTTATGGGCACACTATTATAGTGCCAATGATGATACCATCTAGGTTATGGACACCCTATTATAGTGCTAATGATGATACCATCTAGGTTATGTCACCATATTATAGTGCTTAGGATGATACCATCTAGGTTATGGACACAGTATTATTGTGCTAATGATGATACCATCTAGGTTATGGACACTCTATTATAGTGCTAAGGATGATACTATCTAGGTTATGGACACCCTATTATTGTGCTAATGATGATACCATCTAGGTTATGGACACCCTATTATTGTGCTAATGATTATACCATCTAGGTTATGGACACCCTATTATAGCGCTAATGATGATACCATCTAGGTTATGGACACATTATTATTGTGCTAATGATGATACAATCTAGGTTATGGACACACTATTATAGTGCTAATGATGATACCATCTAGGTTATGGACACACTATTATAGTGCTAATGATGATACCATCTAAGTTATGGACCCACTATTATAGCGCTAATGATGATACCATCTAGGTTATGGACACAGTATTATTGTGCTAATGATGATACCATCTAGGTTATGGACACAGTATTATAGTGCTAATGATCATACCATCTAGGTTATGGACCCACTATTATAGCGCTAATGATGATACCATCTAGGTTATGGACACAGTATTATTGTGCTAATGATGATACCATCTAGGTTATGGACACACAATTATAGTGCTAATGATGATACCATCTAGGTTATGGCCACACTATTATAGCGCTAATGATGATACCATCTAGGTTATGGACACACTATTATAGCGCTAATGATGATACCATCTAGGTTATGGACACACTATTATAGTGCTAATGATGATACCATCTAGGTTATGGACACACTTTTATAGTGCTAATGATGATACCATCTAGGTTATGGACACACTATTATAGCGCTAATGATGATACCATCTAGGTTACGGGCACTCTATTATAGTGCTAATGATGATAACATCTAGATTATGGACACACTATTATAGTGCTAATGATGATACCATCTAGGTTATGGACACACTATTATAGCGCTAATGATGATACCATCTAGGTTATGGGCACTCAATTATAGTGCTAATGATGATAACATCTATGTTATGCACACACTATTATAGTGCTAATGATGATACCATCTAGGTTATGGGCACACTATTATAGCGCTAATGATGATACCATCTATGTTATGGACACACTATTATAGCGCTAATGATGATACCATCTAGGTTATGGGCACTCTATTATAGTGCTAATGATGATACGATCTAGGTTATGGACACACTATTATAGTGCTAATGATGATACCATCTAGGTTATGGACACACTATTATAGCGCTAATGATGATACCATCTAGGTTATGGGCACTCTATTATAGTGCAAATGATGATACCATCTAGGTTATGGACACACTATTATAGTGCTAATGATGATAACATCTAGGTTATGGACCCACTATTATAGCGCTAATGATGATACCATCTAGGTTATGGGCACACTATTATAGTGCTAATGATGATACCATCTAGGTTATGGACACCCTTTTATAGTGCTAATGATGATACCATCGAGGTTATGGGCACACTATTATAGTGCTAATGATGATAACATCTAGGTTATAGGCACACTATTATAGCGCTAATGATGATACCATCTAGGTTATGGACACACTATTTTAGCGCTAATGATGATACCATCTAGGTTATGGGCACACTATTATAGTGCTAATGATGATAACATCTAGGTTATGGGCACACTATTATAGCGCTAATGATGATAACATCTAGGTTATGGGCACACTATTATAGTGCTAATGATGATAACATCTAGGTTATGGGCACACTATTATAGTGCTAATGATGATAACATCTAGGTTATGGACACCCTATTATAGTGCTAATGATGATAACATCTAGGTTATGGGCACTCTATTATAGTGCTAATGATGATAACATCTAGGTTATGGGCACCCTATTATAGTGCTAATGATGATAACATCTAGGTTATTGGCACACTATTATAGTGCTAATGATGATAACATCTAGGTTATGGACCCACTGTTATAGTGCCAATGATGATACCATCTGGGTTATGGACACCCTATTATAGTGCCAATGATGATACTATCTAGGTTATGGACACACTATGATAGTGCTGATGATGATACCATCTAGGTTATGGGCACACTATTATAGTGCTAATGATGATACCATCTAGGTTATGGGCACACTATTATAGTGCTAATGATGATACCATCTAGGTTATGGACACACTATTATAGTGCTAATGATGATACCATCTAGGTTATGGACACACTATTATAGTGCTGATGATGATACCATCTAGGTTATGGACACACTATTATAGTGCTAATGATGATACCATCTAGGTTATGGGCACACTATTATAGTGCTAATGATGATACCATCTAGGTTATGGACACACTATTATAGTGCTGATGATGATACCATCTAGGTTATGGGCACACTATTATAGTGCCAATGATGATACCATCTAGGTTATGGACACCCTATTATAGTGCTAATGATGATACCATCTAGGTTATGGTCTCCATATTATAGTGCTAATGATGATACCATCTAGGTTATGGACACAGTATTATTGTGCTAATGATGATACCATCTAGGTTATGGACACTCTATTATAGTGCTAAGGATGATTCTCTCTAGGTTATGGGCACCCTATTATTGTGCTAATGATGATACCATCTAGGTTATGGACACACTATTATAGTGCTAATGATTATACCATCTAGGTTATGGACACCCTATTATAGCGCTAATGATGATACCATCTAGGTTATGGACACAGTATTATTGTGCTAATGATGATACAATCTAGGTTATGGACACACTATTATAGTGCTAATGATGATACCATCTAGGTTATGGACACACTATTATAGTGCTAATGTTGATACCATCTAGGTTATGGACCCACTATTATAGCGCTAATGATGATACCATCTAGGTTATGAACACAGTATTATTGTGCTAATGATGATACCATCTAGGTTATGGACACAGTATTATAGTGCTAATGATGATACCATCTAGGTTATGGACCCACTATTATAGCGCTAATGATGATACCATCTAGGTTATGGACACAGTATTATTGTGCTAATGATGATACCATCTAGGTTATGGACACACTATTACAGTGCTAATGATGATATCATCTAGGTTATGGACACACTATTATAGCGCTAATGATGATACCATCTAGGTTATGGACACACTTTTATAGTGCTAATGATGATACCATCTAGGTTATGGACACACTATTATAGCGCTAATGATGATACCATCTAGGTTATGGGCACTCAATTATAGTGCTAATGATGATAACATCTAGGTTATGCACACACTATTATAGTGCTAATGATGATACCATCTAGGTTATGGGCACACTATTATAGCGCTAATGATGATACCATCTATGTTATGGACACACTATTATAGCGCTAATGATGATACCATCTAAGTTATGGGCACTCTATTATAGTGCAAATGATGATTCCATCTAGGTTATGGACACACTATTATAGTGCTAATGATGATACCATCTAGGTTATGGACCCACTATTATAGCGCTAATGATGATACCATCTAGGTTATGGGCACTCTATTATAGTGCTAATGATGATACCATCTAGGTTATGGACACACTATTATAGTGCTAATGATGATACTATCTAGGTTATGGACACACTATTATAGCGCTAATGATGATACCATCTAAGTTATGGGCACTCTATTATAGTGCAAATGATGATTCCATCTAGGTTATGGACACACTATTATAGTGCTAATGATGATACCATCTAGGTTATGGACCCACTATTATAGCGCTAATGATGATACCATCTAGGTTATGGGCACTCTATTATAGTGCTAATGATGATACCATCTAGGTTATGGACACAGTATTATAGTGCTAATGATGATACCATCTAGGTTATGGACCCACTATTATAGCGCTAATGAAGATACCATCTAGGTTATGGACACACTATTATAGCGCTAATGATGATACCATCTAGGTTATGGACACACTATTATAGCGCTAATGATGATACCATCTAGGTTATGGACACACTATTATAGTGCTAATGATGATACCATCTAGGTTATGGGCACACTATTATAGTGCTAATGATGATACCATCTAGGTTATGGACACACTATTATAGTGCTAATGATGATACCATCTAGGTTATGAACACACTATTATAGTGCTAATGATGATAACATCTAGGTTATGGACACACTATTATAGTGCTAATGATGATACCATCTAGGTTATGGGCACACTATTATAGTGCTAATGATGATACCATCTAGGTTATGAACACACTATTATAGTGCTAATGATGATACCATCTAG
Source organism: Meconema thalassinum (assembly GCA_946902985.2). Classification (NCBI taxonomy): domain Eukaryota; kingdom Metazoa; phylum Arthropoda; class Insecta; order Orthoptera; family Tettigoniidae; genus Meconema; species Meconema thalassinum. The sequence goes on along the minus strand of OX336393.1, from coordinate 528,163,506 downwards.
GTTATGGACACACTATTATAGTGCTAATGATGCTACCATCTAGGTTATGGGCACACTATTATAGTGCTAATGATGATACCATCTAGGTTATGGACACACTATTATAGTGCTAATGATGATACCATCTAGGTTATGAACACACTATTATAGTGCTAATGATGATAACATCTAGGTTATGGACACAGTATTATAGCGCTAATGATGATACCATCTAGGTTATGGACACACTATTATAGTGCTAATGATGATACCATCTAGGTTATGGGCACATTATTATAGTGCTAATGATGATACCATCTAGGTTATGGACACCCTATTATAGTGCTAATGATGATACCATCTAGGTTATGAACACACTATTATAGTGCTAATGATGATAACATCTAGGTTATGGACACAGTATTATAGCGCTAATGATGATACCATCTAGGTTATGGACACACTATTATAGTGCTAATGATGATACCATCTAGGTTATGGGCACACTATTATAGTGCTAATGATGATACCATCTAGGTTATGTAGACCCTATTATAGTGCTAATGATGATACCATCTAGGTTATGGGCACACTATTATAGTGCTAATGATGATAACATCTAGGTTATAGGCACACTATTATAGCGCTAATGATGATACCATCTAGGTTATGGACACACTATTTTAGCGCTAATGATGATACCATCTAGGTTATGGGCACACTATTATAGTGCTAATGATGATAACATCTAGGTTATGGGCACACTATTATAGCGCTAATGATGATAACATCTAGGTTATGGGCACACTATTATAGTGCTAATGATGATAACATCTAGGTTATGGGCACACTATTATAGTGCTAATGATGATAACATCTAGGTTATGGGCACCCTATTATAGTGCTAATGATGATAACATCTAGGTTATGGGCACACTATTATAGTGCTAATGATGATAACATCTAGGTTATGGACACCCCATTATAGTGCCAATGATGATACAATCTAGGTTATGGACACACTATTATAATGCTGATGATGATACCATCTAGGTTATGGGCACACTATTATAGTGCTAATGATGATACCATCTAGGTTATGGGCAAACTATTATAGTGCTAATGATGATACCATCTAGGTTATGGACACACTATTATAGTGCTAATGATGATACCATCTAGGTTATGGGCACACTATTATAGTGCTAATGATGATACCATCTAGGTTATGGACACACTATTATAGTGCTAATGATGATACCATCTAGGTTATGAACACACTATTATAGTGCTAATGATGATAACATCTAGGTTATAGACACACTATTATAGTGCTAATGATGATACCATCTAGGTTACGGGCACACTATTATAGTGCTAATGATGATACCATCTAGGTTATGGACACCCTATTATAGTGCAAATGATGACACCATCTAGGTTATGAACACACTATTATAGTGCTAATGATGATAACATCTATGTTATGGAAACAGTATTATAGCGCTAATGATGATACCATCTAGGTTATGGACACACTATTATAGTGCTAATGATGATACCATCTAGGTTATGGGCACATTATTATAGTGCTAATGATGATACCATCTAGGTTATGGACACCCTATTATAGTGCTAATGATGATACAATCTAGGTTATGAACACACAATTATAGTGCTAATGATGATAACATATAGGTTATGGACACAGTATTATAGCGCTAATGATGATACCATCTAGGTTATGGACACACTATTATAGTGCTAATGATGATACCATATAGGTTATGGGCACACTATTATAGTGCTAATGATGATACCATCTAGGTTATGGGCACACTATTATAGTGCTAATGATGATAACATCTAGGTTATAGGCACACTATTATAGCGCTAATGATGATACCATCTAGGTTATGGACACACTATTTTAGCGCTAATGATGATACCATCTAGGTTATGGGCACACTATTATAGTGCTAATGATGATAACATCTAGGTTATGGGCACACTATTATAGCGCTAATGATGATAACATCTAGGTTATGGGCACACTATTATAGTGCTAATGATGATAACATCTAGGTTATGGGCACACCATTATAGTGCTAATGATGATAACATCTAGGTTATGGGCACCCTATTACAGTGCTAATGATGATAACATCTAGGTTATGGGCACACTATTATACTGCTAATGATGATAACATCTAGGTTATGGACCCACTATTATAGTGCCAATGATGATACCATCTAGGTTATGGACACCCTATTATAGTGCCAATGATGATACCATCTAGGTTATGGACACACTATTATAGTGCTGATGATGATACCATCTAGGTTATGGGCACACTATTATAGTGCTAATGATGATACCATCTAGGTTATGGGCACACTATTATAGTGCTAATGATGATACCATCTAGGTTATGGACACACTATTATAGTGCTGATGATGATACCATCCAGGTTATGGGCACACTATTATAGTGCCAATGATGATACCATCTAGGTTATGGACACCCTATTATAGTGCTAATGATGATACCATCTAGGTTATGGACACACTATTATAGTGCTAATGATGATACCATTTGGTTATGGACACACTATTATAGCGCTAATGATGATACCATCCTGGTTATGGACACACTATTATAGTGCTAATGATGATACCATCTAGGTTATGGGCTCACTATTATAGAGCTAATGATGATACCATCTAGGTTATGTACACCCTATTATAGTGCTAATGATGATACCATCTAGGTTATGGGCACACTATTATAGTGCTAATGATGATAACATCTAGGTTATAGGCACACTATTATAGCGCTAATGATGATACCATCTAGGTTATGGACACACTATTTAAGCGCTAATGATGATACCATCTAGGTTCTGGGCACACTATTATAGTGCTAATGATGATAACATCTAGGTTATGGGCACACTATTATAGTGCTAATGATGATAACATCTATGTTATGGGCACCCTATTATAGTGCTAATGATGATAACATCTAGGTTATGGGCAAACTATTATAGTGCTAATGATGATAACATCTAGGTTATGGACCCACTATTATAGTGCCAATGATGATACCATCTAGGTTATGGACACCCTATTATAGTGCCAATGATGATACCATCTAGGTTATGGACACACTATTATAATGCTGATGATGATACCATCTAGGTTATGGGCACACTATTATAGTGCTATTGATGATACCATCTAGGTTATGGGCACACTATTATAGTGCTAATGATGATACCATCTAGGTTATGGACACACTATTATAGTGCTAATGATGATACCATCTAGGTTATGGGCACACTATTATAGTGCTAATGATGATACCATCTAGGTTATGGACACACTATTATAGTGCTAATGATGATACAATCTAGGTTATGAACACACTATTATAGTGCTAATGATGATAACATCTAGGTTATGGACACACTATTATAGTGCTAATGATGATACCATCTAGGTTACGGGCACACTATTATAGTGCTAATGATGATACCATCTAGGTTATGGACACCCTATTATAGTGCTAATGATGATACCATCTAGGTTATGAACACACTATTATAGTGCTAATGATGATAACATCTAGGTTATGGACACAGTATTATAGCGCTAATGATGATACCATCTAGGTTATGGACACACTATTATAGTGCTAATGATGATTCCATCTAGGTTATGGGCACATTATTATAGTGCTAATGATGATACCATCTAGGTTATGGACACCCTATTATAGTGCTAATGATGATACCATCTAGGTTATGAACACACTATTATTGTGCTAATGATGATAACATCTAGGTTATGGACACAGTATTATAGCGCTAATGATGACACCATCTAGGTTATGGACACACTATTATAGTGCTAATGATGATACCATCTAGGTTATGGGCACACTATTATAGTGCTAATGATGATACCATCTAGGTTATGGACACGATATTATAGTGCTAATGATGATACCATCTAGGTTATGGGCACACTATTATAGTGCTAATGATGTTACCATCTAGGTTATAGGCAAACTATTATAGTGCTAATGATGATAACATCTAGGTTATGGACACACTATTTTAGCGCTAATGATGATACCATCTAGGTTATGGGCACACTATTATAGTGCTAATGATGATAACATCTAGGTTATGGGCACACTATTATAGTGCTAATGATGATAACATCTAGGTTATGAGCACACTATTATAGTGCTAATGATGATAACATCTAGGTTATGGGCACCCTATTATAGTGCTAATGATGATAACATCTAGGTTATGGGCACACTATTATAGTGCTAATGATGATAACATCTAGGTTATGGACCCACTATTATAGTGCCAATGATGATACCATCTAGGTTATGAACACCCTATTATAGTGCCAATGATGATACCATCTAGGTTATGGACACACTATTATAGTGCTGATGATGATACCATCTAGGTTATGGGCACACTATTATAGTGCTAATGATGATACCATCTAGGTTATGGGCACACTATTATAGTGCTAATGATGATACCATCTAGGTTATGGACACACTATTATAGTGCTAATGATGATACCATTTAGGTTATGGACACACTATTATAGTGCTGATGATGATACCATCTAGGTTATGGACACACTATTATAGTGCTAATGATGATACCATCGAGGTTATGGGCACACTATTATAGTGCTAATGATGATACCATCTAAGTTATGGACACACTATTATAGTGCTGATGATGATACCATCTAGGTTATGGGCACACTATTATAGTGCCAATGATGATACCATCTAGGTTATGGACACCCTATTATAGTGCTAATGATAATACCATCTAGGTTATGGTCACCATATTATAGTGCTTATGATGATACCATCTAGGTTATGGACACAGTATTATTGTGCTAATGATGATACCATCTAGGTAATGGACACTCTATTATAGTGCTAAGGATGATACTATCTAGGTTATGGACACCCTATTATTGTGCTAATGATGATACCATCTAGGTTATGGACACACTATTATTGTGCTAATGATTATACCATCTAGGTTATGGACACCCTATTATAGCGCTAATGATGATACCATCTAGGTTATGGACACAGTATTATTGTGCTAATGATGATACAATCTAGGTTATGGACACACTATTATAGTGCTAATGATGATACCATCTAGGTTATGGACACACTATTATAGTGCTAATGATGATACCATCTAGGTTATGGACCCACTATTATAGCGCTAATGATGATACCATCTAGGTAATGGACACAGTATTATTGTGCTAATGATGATACCATCTAGGTTATGGACACAGTATTATAGTGCTAATGATGATACCATCTAGGTTATGGACCCACTATTATAGCGCTAATGATGATACCATCTAGGTTATGGACACAGAATTATTGTGCTAATGATGATACCATCTAGGTTATGGACACACTATTATAGTGCTAATGATGATCCCATCTAGGTTATGGCCACACTATTATAGCGCTAATGATGATACCATCTAGGTTATGGACACACTATTATAGCTCTAATGATGATACCATCTAGGTTATGGACACACTATTATAGTGCTAATGATGATACCATCTAGGTTATGGACACACTTATATAGTGCTAATTATGATACTATCTAGGTTATGGACACACTATTATAGCGCTAATGATGATACCATCTAGGTTATGGGCACTCTATTATAGTGCAAATGATGATTCCATCTAGGTTATGGACACACTATTATAGTGCTAATGATGATACCATCTAGGTTATGGGCACACTATTATAGTGCTAATGATGATACCATCTAGGTTATGGACACACTATTATAGTGCTGATGATGATACCATCTAAGTTATGGGCACACTATTATAGTGCCAATGATGATACCATCTAGGTTATGGACACCCTATTATAGTGCTAATGATGATACCATCTAGGTTATGGTCTCCATATTATAGTGCTAATGATGATACCATCTAGGTTATGGACACAGTATTATTGTGCTAATGATGATACCATCTAGGTTATGGACACTCTATTATAGTGCTAAGGATGATACTCTCTAGGTTATGGACACCCTATTATTGTGCTAATGATGATACCATCTAGGTTATGGACACACTATTATAGTGCTAATGATTATACCATCTAGGTTATGGACACCCTATTATAGCGCTAATGATGATACCTTCTAGGTTATGGACACAGTATTATTGTGCTAATGATGATACAATCTAGGTTATGGACACACTATTATAGTGCTAATGATGATACCATCTAGGTTATGGACACACTATTATAGTGCTAATGTTGATACCATCTAGGTAATGGACCCACTATTATAGCGCTAATGATGATACCATCTAGGTTATGAACACAGTATTATTGTGCTAATGATGATACCATCTAGGTTATGGAAACAGTATTATAGTGCTAATGATGATACCATCTAGATTATGGACCCACTATTATAGCGCTAATGATGATACCATCTAGGTTATGGACACAGTATCATTGTGCTAATGATGATACCATCTAGGTTATGGACACACTATTACAGTGCTAATGATGATACCATCTAGGTTATGGACACACTATTATAGCGCTAATGATGATACCATCTAGGTTATGGACACACTATTATAGCGCTAATGATGATACCATCTAGGTTATGGACACACTATTATAGTGCTAATGATGATACCATCTAGGTTATGGACACACTTTTATAGTGCTAATGATGATACCATCTAGGTTATGGACACACTATTATAGCGCTAATGATGATACCATCTAGGTTATGGGCACTCAATTATAGTGCTAATGATGACAACATCTAGGTTATGCACACACTATTATAGTGCTAATGATGATACCATCTAGGTTATGGGCACACTATTATAGCGCTAATGATGATACCATCTATGTTATGGACACACTATTATAGCGCTAATGATGATACCATCTAGGTTATGGGCACTCTATTATAGTGCTAATGATGATACCATCTAGGTTATGGACACACTATTATAGTGCTAATGATGATACTATCTAGGTTATGGACACACTATTATAGCGCAAATGATGATACCATCTAGGTTATGGGCACTCTATTATAGTGCAAATGATGATTCCATCTAGGTTATGGACGCACTATTATAGTGCTAATGATGATACCATCTAGGTTATGGACCCACTATTATAGCGCTAATGATGATACCATCTAGGTTATGGGCACTCTATTATAGTGCTAATGATGATACCATCTAGGTTATGGACACAGTATTATAGTGCTAATGATGATACCATCTAGGTTATGGACCCACTATTATAGCGCTAATGATGATACCATCTAGGTTATGGACACACTATTATAGTGCTAATGATGATACCATCTAGGTTATGGACACACTATTATAGCGCTAATGATGATACCATCTAGGTTATGGACGCACTATTATAGTGCTAATGATGATACAATCTAGGTTATGGACCCACTATTATAGTGCTAATGATGATACCATCTAGGTTATGGACACACATTTATAGTGCTAATGATGATACCATCTAGGTTATGGACACACTATGATAGCGCTAATGATGATACCATCTAGGTTATGGGCACTCTATTATAGTGCTAATGATGATAACATCTAGGTTATGGACACACTATTATAGTGCTAATGATGATACCATCTAGGTTATGGACACACTATTATAGCGCTAATGATGATACCATCTAGATTTTGGGCACTCAATTATAGTGCTAATGATGATAACATCTAGGTTATGCACACACTATTATAGTGCTAATGATGATACTATCTAGGTTATGGGCACACTATTATTGCGCTAATGATGATACCATCTATGTTATGGACACACTATTATAGCGCTAATGATGATACCATCTAGGTTATGGGCACTCTATTATAGTGCTAGTGATGATACCATCTAGGTTATGGACACACTATTATAGTGCTAATGATGATACCATCTAGGTTATGGACACACTATTATAGCGCTAATGATGATACCATCTAGGTTATGGGCACCCTATTATAGTGCAAATGATGATACCATCTAGGTTATGGACACACTATTATAGTGCTAATGATGATACCATCTAGGTTATGGACCCACTATTATAGCGCTAATGATGATACCATCTATGTTATGGGCACTCTATTATAGTGCTAATGATGATACCATCTAGGTTATGGACACACTATTATAGTGCTAATGATGATACCATCTAGGTTATGGACACACTATTATAGTGCTAATGATGATACCATCTAGGTTATGGGCACACTATTATAGTGCTAATGATGATACCATCTAGGTTATGGACACACTATTATTGTGCTAATGATGATACCATCTAGGTCATGGACCCACTATTATAGTGCTAATGATGATACCATCTAGGTTATGAACACACTATTATAGTGCTAATGATGATAACATCTAGGTTATGGACACACTATTATAGTGCTAATGATGATACCATCTAGGTTATGGGCACACTATTATAGTGCTAATGATGATACCATCTAGGTTATGAACACACTATTATAGTGCTAATGATGATACCATCTAGGTTATGGACACACTATTATAGTGCTAATGATGATACCATCTAGGTTATGGGCACACAATTATAGTGCTAATGATGATACCATCTAGGTTATGGACACACTATTATAGTGCTAATGATGATAGCATCTAGGTTATGAACACACTATTATAGTGCTAATGATGATAACATCTAGGTTATGGACACACTATTATAGTGCTAATGATGATACCATCTAGGTTACGGGCACACTATTATAGTGCTAATGATGATACCATCTAGGTTATGGACACCCTATTATAGTGCTAATGATGATACCATATAGGTTATGAACACACTATTATAGTGCTAATGATGATAACATCTAGGTTATGGACACAGTATTATAGCGCTAATGATGATACCATCTAGGTTATGGACACACTATTATAGTGCTAATGATGATACCATCTAGGTTATGGGCACATTATTATAGTGCTAATGATGATACCATCTAGGTTATGGACACCCTATTATAGTGCTAATGATGATACCATCTAGGTTATGAACACACTATTATAGTGCTAATGATGATAACATCTAGGTTATAGACACAGTATTATAGCGCTAATGATGATACCATCTAGGTTATGGACATACTATTATAGTGCTAATGATGATACCATCTAGGTTATGGGCACACTATTATAGTGCTAATGATGATACCATCTAGGTTATGTAGACCCTATTATAGTGCTAATGATGATACCATCTAGGTTATGGGCACACTATTATAGTGCTAATGATGATAACATCTAGGTTATAGGCACACTATTATAGCGCTAATGATGATACCATCTAAGTTATGGACACACTATTTTAGCGCTAATGATGATACCATCTAGGTTATGGGCACACTATTATAGTGCTAATGATGATAACATCTAGGTTATGGGCACACTATTATAGCGCTAATGATGATAACATCTAGGTTATGGGCACACTATTATAGTGCTAATGATGATAACATCTAGGTTATGGGCACACTATTATAGTGCTAATGATGATAACATCTAGGTTATGGGCACCCTATTATAGTGCTAATGATGATAACATCTAGGTTATGGGCACACTATTATAGTGCTAATGATGATAACATCTAGGTTATGGACACCCCATTATAGTGCCAATGATGATACCATCTAGGTTATGGACACACTATTATAATGCTGATGATGATACCATCTAGGTTATGGGCACACTATTATAGTGCTAATGATGATACCATCTAGGTTATGGGCACACTATTATAGTGCTAATGATGATACCATCTAGGTTATGGACACACTATTATAGTGCTAATGATGATACCATCTAGGTTATGGGCACACTATTATAGTGCTAATGATGATACCATCTAGGTTATGGACACACTATTATAGTGCTAATGATGATACCATCTAGGTTATGAACACACTATTATAGTGCTAATGATGATAACATCTAGGTTATGGACACACTATTATAGTGCTAATGATGATACCATCTAGGTTACGGGCACACTATTATAGTGCTAATGATGATACCATCTAGGTTATGGACACCCTATTATAGTGCTAATGATGACACCATCTAGGTTATGAACACACTATTATAGTGCTAATGATGATAACATCTATGTTATGGAAACAGTATTATAGCGCTAATGATGATACCATCTAGGTTATGGACACACTATTATAGTGCTAATGATGATACCATCTAGGTTATGGGCACATTATTTTAGTGCTAATGATGATACCATCTAGGTTATGGACACCCTATTATAGTGCTAATGATGATACCATCTAGGTTATGAACACACGATTATAGTGCTAATGATGATAACATCTAGGTTATGGACACAGTATTATAGCGCTAATGATGATACCATCTAGGTTATGGACACACTATTATAGTGCTAATGATGATACCATATAGGTTATGGGCACACTATTATAGTGCTAATGATGATACCATCTAGGTTATGGACACCCTATTATAGTGCTAATGATGATACCATCTAGGTTATGGGCACACTATTATAGTGCTAATGATGATAACATCTAGGTTATAGGCACACTATTATAGCGCTAATGATGATACCATCTAGGTTATGGACACACTATTTTAGCGCTAATGATGATACCATCTAGGTTATGGGCACACTATTATAGTGCTAATGATGATAACATCTAGGTTATGGGCACACTATTATAGCGCTAATGATGATAACATCTAGGTTATGGGCACACTATTATAGTGCTAATGATGATAACATCTAGGTTATGGGCACACCATTATAGTGCTAATGATGATAACATCTAGGTTATGGGCACCCTATTATAGTGCTAATGATGATAACATCTAGGTTATGGGCACACTATTATACTGCTAATGATGATAACATCTAGGTTATGGACCCACTATTATAGTGCCAATGATGATACCATCTAGGTTATGGACACCCTATTATAGTGCCAATGATGATACCATCTAGGTTATGGACACACTATTATAGTGCTGATGATGATACCATCTAGGTTATGGGCACACTATTATAGTGCTAATGATGATACCATCTAGGTTATGGGCACACTATTATAGTGCTAATGATGATACCATCTAGGTTATGGACACACTATTATAATGCTGATGATGATACCATCCAGGTTATGGGCACACTATTATAGTGCCAATGATGATACCATCTAGGTTATGGACACCCTATTAAAGTGCTAATGATGATACCATCTAGGTTATGGTCACCATATTATAGTGCTAATGATGATACCATCTAGGTTATGGACACACTATTATAGTGCTAATGATGATACCATCTAGGTTATGGACACACTATTATAGCGCTAATGATGATACCATCCTGGTTATGGACACACTATTATAGTGCTAATGATGATACCATCTAGGTTATGGGCACACTATTATAGAGCTAATGATGATACCATCTAGGTTATGTACACCCTATTATAGTGCTAATGATGATACCATCTAGGTTATGGGCACACTATTATAGTGCTAATGATGATAACATCTAGGTTATAGGCACACTATTATAGCGCTAATGATGATACCATCTAGGTTATGGACACACTATTTTAGCGCTAATGATGATACCATCTAGGTTCTGGGCACACTATTATAGTGCTAATGATGATAACATCTAGGTTATGGGCACACTATTATAGTGCTAATGATGATAACATCTAGGTTATGGGCACCCTATTATAGTGCTAATGATGATAACATCTAGGTTATGGGCACACTATTATAGTGCTAATGATGATAACATCTAGGTTATGGACCCACTATTATAGTGCCAATGATGATACCATCTAGGTTATGGACACCCTATTATAGTGCCAATAATGATACCATCTAGGTTATGGACACACTATTATAATGCTGATGATGATACCATCTAGGTTATGGGCACACTATTATAGTGCTATTGATGATACCATCTAGGTTATGGGCACACTATTATAGTGCTAATGATGATACCATCTAGGTTATGGACACACTATTATAGTGCTAATGATGATACCATCTAGGTTATGGGCACACTATTATAGTGCTAATGATGATACCATCTAGGTTATGGACACACTATTATAGTGCTAATGATGATACAATCTAGGTTATGAACACACTATTATAGTGCTAATGATGATAACATCTAGGTTATGGACACACTATTATAGTGCTAATTATGATACCATCTAGGTTACGGGCACACTATTATAGTGCTAATGATGATACCATCTAGGTTATGGACACCCTATTATAGTGCTAATGATGATACCATCTAGGTTATGAACACACTATTATAGTGCTAATGATGATAACATCTAGGTTATGGACACAGTATTATAGCGCTAATGATGATACCATCTAGGTTATGGACACACTATTATAGTGCTAATGATGATTCCATCTAGGTTATGGGCACATTATTATAGTGCTAATGATGATACCATCTAGGTTATGGACACCCTATTATAGTGCTAATGATGATACCATCTAGGTTATGAACACACTATTATTGTGCTAATGATGATAACATCTAGGTTATGGACACATTATTATAGCGCTAATGATGACACCATCTAGGTTATGGACACACTATTATAGTGCTAATGATGATACCATCTAGGTTATGGGCACACTATTATAGTGCTAATGATGATACCATCTAGGTTATGGACACGATATTATAGTGCTAATGATGATACCATCTAGGTTATGGGCACACTATTATAGTGCTAATGATGATACCATCTAGGTTATAGGCAAACTATTATAGCGCTAATGATGATAACATCTAGGTTATGGACACACTATTTTAGCGCTAATGATGATACCATCTAGGTTATGGGCACACTATTATAGTGCTAATGATGATAACATCTAGGTTATGGGCACACTATTATAGTGCTAATGATGATAGCATCTAGGTTATGGGCACACTATTATAGTGCTAATGATGATAACATCTAGGTTATGGGCACCCTATTATAGTGCTAATGATGATAACATCTAGGTTATGGGCACACTATTATAGTGCTAATGATGATAACATCTAGGTTATGGACCCACTATTATAGTGCCAATGATGATACCATCTAGGTTATGAACACCCTATTATAGTGCCAATGATGATACCATCTAGGTTATGGACACACTATTATAGTGCTGATGATGATACCATCTAGGTTATGGGCACACTATTATAGTGCTAATGATGTTACCATCTAGGTTATGGGCACACTATTATAGTGCTAATGATGATACCATCTAGGTTATGGACACACTATTATAGTGCTAATGATGATACCATCTAGGTTATGGACACACTATTATAGTGCTGATGATGATACCATCTAGGTTATGGACACACTATTATAGTGCTAATGATGATACCATCTAGGTTATGGGCACACTATTATAGTGCTAATGATGATACCATCTAAGTTATGGACACACTATTATAGTGCTGATGATGATACCATCTAGGTTATGGGCACACTATTATAGTGCCAATGATGATACCATCTAGGTTATGGACACCCTATTATAGTGCTAATGATGATACCTTCTAGGTTATGGTCACCATATTATAGTGCTTATGATGATACCATCTAAGTTATGGACACAGTATTATTGTGCTAATGATGATACCATCTAGGTTATGGACACTCTATTATAGTGCTAAGGATGATACTATCTAGGTTATGGACACCCTATTATTGTGCTAATGATGATACCATCTAGGTTATGGACACACTATTATTGTGCTAATGATTATACCATCTAGGTTATGGACACCCTATTATAGCGCTAATGATGATACCATCTAGGTTATGGACACAGTATTATTGTGCTAATGATAATACAATCTAGGTTATGGACACACTATTATAGTGCTAATGATGATACCATCTAGGTTATGGACACACTATTATAGTGCTAATGATGATACCATCTAGGTTATGGACCCACTATTATAGCGCTAATGATGATACCATCTAGGTTATGGACACAGTATTATTGTGCTAATGATGATACCATCTAGGTTATGGACACAGTATTATAGTGCTAATGATGCTACCATCTAGGTTATGGACCCACTATTATAGCGCTAATGATGATACCATCTATGTTATGGACACAGAATTATTGTGCTAATGATGATACCATCTAGGTTATGGACACACTATTATAGTGCTAATGATGATACCATCTAGGTTATGGCCACACTATTATAGCGTTAATGATGATACCATCTAGGTTATGGACACACTATTATAGCTCTAATGATGATACCATCTAGGTTATGGACACACTATTATAGTGCTAATGATGATACCATCTAGGTTATGGACACACTTTTATAGTGCTAATGATGATACCATCTAGGTTATGGACACACTATTATAGCGCTAATGATGATACCATCTAGGTTACGGGCACTCTATTATAGTGCTAATGATGATAACATCTAGGTTATGGACACACTATTATAGTGCTAATGATGATACCATCTAGGTTATGGACACACTATTATAGCGCTAATGATGATACCATCTAGGTTATGGGCACTCAATTATAGTGCTAATGATGATAACATCTAGGTTATGCACACACTATTATAGTGCTAATGATGATACCATCTAGGTTATGGGCACACTATTATAAAGCTAATGATGATACCATCTATGTTATGGACACACTATTATAGCGCTAATGATGATACCATCTAGGTTATGGGCACTCTATTATAGTGCTAATGATGATACCATCTAGGTTATGGACACACTATTATAGTGCTAATGATGATACCATCTAGGTTATGGACACACTATTATAGCGCTAATGATGATACCATCAAGGTTATGGGCACTCTATTATAGTGCAAATGATGATACCATCTAGGTTATGGACACACTATTATAGTGCTAATGATGATACCATCTAGGTTATGGACCCACTATTATAGCGCTAATGATGATCCCATCTAGGTTATGGGCACACTATTATAGTGCTAATGATGATACCATCTAGGTTATGGACACCCTATTATAGTGCTAATGATGATACCATCTAGGTTATGGGCACACTATTATAGTGCTAATGATGATAACATCTAGGTTATAGGCACACTATTATAGCGCTAATGATGATACCATCTAGGTTATGGACACACTATTTTAGCGCTAATGATGATACCATCTAGGTTATGGGCACACTATTATAGTGCTAATGATGATAACATCTAGGTTATGGGCACACTATTATAGCGCTAATGATGATAACATCTAGGTTATGGGCACACTATTATAGTGCTAATGATGATAACATCTAGGTTATGGGCACACTATTATAGTGCTAATGATGATAACATCTAGGTTATGGGCACCCTATTATAGTGCTAATGATGATAACATCTTGGTTATGGGCACTCTATTATAGTGCTAATGATGATAACATCTAGGTTATGGACACACTATTATAGTGCTAATGATGATACCATCTAGGTTATGGACACACTATTATAGCGCTAATGATGATACCATCTAGGTTATGGGCACTCAATTATAGTGCTAATGATGATAACATCTAGGTTATGCACACACTATTATAGTGCTAATGATGATACCATCTAGGTTATGGGCACACTATTATAGCGCTAATGATGATACCATCTAGGTTATGGGCACTCTATTATAGTGCTAATGATGATACCATCTAGGTTATGGACACACTATTATAATGCTAATGATGATACCATCTAGGTTATGGACACACTATTATAGCGCTAATGATGATACCATCTAAGTTATGGGCACTCTATTATAGTGCTAATGATGATAACATCTAGGTTATGGGCACACTATTATAGCGCTAATGATGATAACATCTAGGTTATGGGCACACTATTATTGTGCTAATGATGATAACATCTAGGTTATGGGCACACTATTATAGTGCTAATGATGATAACATCTAGGTTATGGGCACCCTATTATAGTGCTAATGATGATAACATCTTGGTTATGGGCACACTATTATAGTGCTAATGATGATAACATCTAGGTTATGGACCCACTATTATAGTGCCAATGATGATACCATCTGGGTTATGGACACCCTATTATAGTGCCAATGATGATACCATCTAGGTTATGGACACACTATTATAGTGCTGATGATGATACCATCTAGGTTATGGGCACACTATTATAGTGCTAATGATGATACCATCTAGGTTATGGGCACACTATTATAGTGCTAATGATGATACCATCTAGGTTATGGACACACTATTATAGTGCTAATGATGATACCATCTAGATTATGGACACACTATTATAGTGCTGATGATGATACCATCTAGGTTATGGACACACTATTATAGTGCTAATGATGATACCATCTAGGTTATGGGCACACTATTATAGTGCTAATGATGATACCATCTAGGTTATGGACACACTATTATAGTGCTGATGATGATACCATCTAGGTTATGGGCACACTATTATAGTGCCAATGATGATACCATCTAGGTTATGGACACCCTATTATAGTGCTAATGATGATACCATCTAGGTTATGGTCTCCATATTATAGTGCTAATGATGATACCATCTAGGTTATGGACACAGTATTATTGTGCTAATGATGATACCATCTAGGTTATGGACACTCTATTATTGTGCTAAGGATGATACTATCTAGGTTATGGACACCCTATTATTGTGCTAATGATGATACCATCTAGGTTATGGACACACTATTATAGTGCTAATGATTATACCATCTAGGTTATGGACACCCTATTATAGCGCTAATGATGATACCATCTAGGTTATGGACACAGTATTATTGTGCTAATGATGATACAATCTAGGTTATGGACACACTATTATAGTGCTAATGATGATACCATCTAGGTTATGGACTCACTATTATAGTGCTAATGTTGATACCATCTAGGTTATGGACCCACTATTATAGCGCTAATGATGATACCATCTAGGTTATGAACACAGTATTATTGTGCTAATGATGATACCATCTAGGTTATGGACACAGTATTATAGTGCTAATGATGATACCATCTAGGTTATGGACCCACTATTATAGCGCTAATGATGATACCATCTAGGTTATGGACACAGTATTATTGTGCTAATGATGATACCATCTAGGTTATGGACACACTATTATAGTGCTAATGATGATACCATCTAGGTTATGGACACACTATTATAGCGCTAATGATGATACCATCTAGGTTATGGACACACTATTATAGCGCTAATGATGATTCCATCTAGGTTATGGACACACTATTATAGTGCTAATGATGATACCATCCAGGTTATGGACACACTTTTATAGTGCTAATGATGATACCATCTAGGTTATGGACACACTATTATAGCGCTAATGATGATACCATCTAGGTTATGGGCACTCAATTATAGTGCTAATGATGATAACATCTAGGTTATGCACACACTATTATAGTGCTAATGATGATACCATCTAGGTTATGGGCACACTATTATAGCGCTAATGATGATACCATCTATGTTATGGACACACTATTATAGCGCTAATGATGATACCATCTAGGTTATGGGCACTCTATTATAGTGCTAATGATGATACCATCTAGGTTATGGACACACTATTATAGTGCTAATGATGATACTATCTAGGTTATGGACACACTATTATAGCGCTAATGATGATACCATCTAGGTTATGGGCACTCTATTATAGTGCGAATGATGATACCATCTAGGTTATGGACACACTATTATAGTGCTAATGATGATACCATCTAGGTTATGGACCCACTATTATAGCGCTAATGATGATACCATCTAGGTTATGGGCACTCTATTATAGTGCTAATGATGATACCATCTAGGTTATGGACACAGTATTATAGTGCTAATGATGATACCATCTAGGTTATGGACCCACTATTATAGCGCTAATGATGATACCATCTAGGTTATGGACACAGTATTATTGTGCTAATGATGATACCATCTAGGTTATGGACACACTATTATAGTGCTAATGATGATACCATCTAGGTTATGGACACACAATTATAGCGCTAATGATGATACCATCTAGGTTATGGACACACTATTATAGCGCTAATGATGATACCATCTAGGTTATGGACACACTATTATAGTGCTAATGATGATACCATCTAGGTTATGGACACACTTTTATAGTGCTAATGATGATACCATCTAGGTTATGGACACACTATTATAGCGCTAATGATGATACCATCTAGGTTATGGGCACTCTATTATAGTGCTAATGATGATAACATCTAGGTTATGGGCACACTATTATAGCGCTAATGATGATAACATCTAGGTTATGGGCACACTATTATAGTGCTAATGATGATAACATCTAGGTTATGGGCACACTATTATAGTGCTAATGATGATAACATCTAGGTTATGGGCACCCTATTATAGTGCTAATGATGATAACATCTTGGTTATGGGCACTCTATTATAGTGCTAATGATGATAACATCTAGGTTATGGACACACTATTATAGTGCTAATGATGATACCATCTAGGTTATGGACACACTATTATAGCGCTAATGATGATACCATCTAGGTTATGGGCACCCAATTATAGTGCTAATGATGATAACATCTAGGTTATGCACACACTATTATAGTGCTAATGATGATACCATCTAGGTTATGGGCACACTATTATAGCGCTAATGATGATACCATCTATGTTATGGACACACTATTATAGCGCTAATGATGATACCATCTAGGTTATGGGCACTCTATTATAGTGCTAATGATGATACCATCTAGGTTATGGACACACTATTATAATGCTAATGATGATACCATCTAGGTTATGGACACACTATTATAGCGCTAATGATGATACCATCTAAGTTATGGGCACTCTATTATAGTGCTAATGATGATAACATCTAGGTTATGGGCACACTATTATAGCGCTAATGATGATAACATCTAGGTTATGGGCACACTATTATTGTGCTAATGATGATAACATCTAGGTTATGGGCACACTATTATAATGCTAATGATGATAACATCTAGGTTATGGGCACCCTATTATAGTGCTAATGATGATAACATCTTGGTTATGGGCACACTATTATAGTGCTAATGATGATAACATCTAGGTTATGGACCCACTATTATAGTGCCAATGATGATACCATCTGGGTTATGGACACCCTATTATAGTGCCAATGATGATACCATCTAGGTTATGGACACACTATTATAGTGCTGATGATGATACCATCTAGGTTATGGGCACACTATTATAGTGCTAATCATGATACCTTCTAGGTTATGGGCACACTATTATAGTGCTAATGATGATACCATCTAGGTTATGGACACACTATTATAGTGCTAATGATGATACCATCTAGATTATGGACACACTATTATAGTGCTGATGATGATACCATCTAGGTTATGGACACACTATTATAGTGCTAATGATGATACCATCTAGGTTATGGGCACACTATTATAGTGCTAATGATGATACCATCTAGGTTATGGACACACTATTATAGTGCTGATGATGATAACATCTAGGTTATGGGCACACTATTATAGTGCCAATGATGATACCATCTAGGTTATGGACACCCTATTATAGTGCTAATGATGATACCATCTAGGTTATGGTCTCCATATTATAGTGCTAATGATGATACCATCTAGGTTATGGACACAGTATTATTGTGCTAATGATGATACCATCTAGGTTATGGACACTCTATTATAGTGCTAAGGATGATACTATCTAGGTTATGGACACCCTATTATTGTGCAAATGATGATACCATCTAGGTTATGGACACACTATTATAGTGCTAATGATTATACCATCTAGGTTATGGACACCCTATTATAGCGCTAATGATGATACCATCTAGGTTATGGACACAGTATTATTGTGCTAATGATGATACAATCTAGGTTATGGACACACTATTATAGTGCTAATGATGATACCATCTAGGTTATGGACTCACTATTATAGTGCTAATGTTGATACCATCTAGGTTATGGACCCACTATTATAGCGCTAATGATGATACCATCTAGGTTATGAACACAGTATTATTGTGCTAATGATGATACCATCTAGGTTATGGACACAGTATTATAGTGCTAATGATGATACCATCTAGGTTATGGACCCACTATTATAGCGCTAATGATGATACCATCTAGGTTATGGACACAGTATTATTGTGCTAATGATGATACCATCTAGGTTATGGACACACTATTATAGTGCTAATGATGATACCATCTAGGTTATGGACACACTATTATAGCGCTAATGATGATACCATCTAGGTTATGGACACACTATTATAGCGCTAATGATGATACCATCTAGGTTATGGACACACTATTATAGTGCTAATGATGATACCATCCAGGTTATGGACACACTTTTATAGTGCTAATGATGATACCATCTAGGTTATGGACACACTATTATAGCGCTAATGATGATACCATCTTGGTTATGGGCACTCAATTATAGTGCTAATGATGATAACATCTAGGTTATGCACACACTATTATAGTGCTAATGATGATACCATCTAGGTTATGGGCACACTATTATAGCGCTAATGATGATACCATCTATGTTATGGACACACTATTATAGCGCTAATGATGATACCATCTAGGTTATGGGCACTCTATTATAGTGCTAATGATGATACCATCTAGGTTATGGACACACTATTATAGTGCTAATGATGATACTATCTAGGTTATGGACACACTATTATAGCGCTAATGATGATACCATCTAGGTTATGGGCACTCTATTATAGTGCAAATGATGATACCATCTAGGTTATGGACACACTATTATAGTGCTAATGATGATACCATCTAGGTTATGGACCCACTATTATAGCGCTAATGATGATACCATCTAGGTTATGGGCACTCTATTATAGTGCTAATGATGATACCATCTAGGTTATGGACACAGTATTATAGTGCTAATGATGATACCATCTAGGTTATGGACCCACTTATATAGCGCTAATGATGATATCATCTAGGTTATGGACACAGTATTATTGTGCTAATGATGATACCATCTAGGTTATGGACACACTATTATAGTGCTAATGATGATACCATCTAGGTTATGGACACACTATTATAGCGCTAATGATGATACCATCTAGGTTATGGACACACTATTATAGCGCTAATGATGATACCATCTAGGTTATGGACACACTATTATAGTGCTAATGATGATACCATCTAGGTTATGGACACACTTTTATAGTGCTAATGATGATACCATCTAGGTTATGGACACACTATTATAGCGCTAATGATGATACCATCTAGGTTATGGGCACTCTATTATAGTGCTAATGATGATAACATCTAGGTTATGGGCACACTATTATAGCGCTAATGATGATAACATCTAGGTTATGGGCACACTATTATAGTGCTAATGATGATAACATCTAGGTTATGGGCACACTATTATAGTGCTAATGATGATAACATCTAGGTTATGGGCACCCTATTATAGTGCTAATGATGATAACATCTTGGTTATGGGCACTCTATTATAGTGCTAATGATGATAACATCTAGGTTATGGACACACTATTATAGTGCTAATGATGATACCATCTAGGTTATGGACACACTATTATAGCGCTAATGATGATACCATCTAGGTTATGGGCACCCAATTATAGTGCTAATGATGATAACATCTAGGTTATGCACACACTATTATAGTGCTAATGATGATACCATCTAGGTTATGGGCACACTATTATAGCGCTAATGATGATACCATCTATGTTATGGACACACTATTATAGCGCTAATGATGATACCATCTAGGTTATGGGCACTCTATTATAGTGCTAATGATGATACCATCTAGGTTATGGACACACTATTATAATGCTAATGATGATACCATCTAGGTTATGGACACACTATTATAGCGCTAATGATGATACCATCTAAGTTATGGGCACTCTATTATAGTGCTAATGATGATAACATCTAGGTTATGGGCACACTATTATAGCGCTAATGATGATAACATCTAGGTTATGGGCACACTATTATTGTGCTAATGATGATAACATCTAGGTTATGGGCACACTATTATAGTGCTAATGATGATAACATCTAGGTTATGGGCACCCTATTATAGTGCTAATGATGATAACATCTTGGTTATGGGCACACTATTATAGTGCTAATGATGATAACATCTAGGTTATGGACCCACTATTATAGTGCCAATGATGATACCATCTGGGTTATGGACACCCTATTATAGTGCCAATGATGATACCATCTAGGTTATGGACACACTATTATAGTGCTGATGATGATACCATCTAGGTTATGGGCACACTATTATAGTGCTAATCATGATACCTTCTAGGTTATGGGCACACTATTATAGTGCTAATGATGATACCATCTAGGTTATGGACACACTATTATAGTGCTAATGATGATACCATCTAGATTATGGACACACTATTATAGTGCTGATGATGATACCATCTAGGTTATGGACACACTATTATAGTGCTAATGATGATACCATCTAGGTTATGGGCACACTATTATAGTGCTAATGATGATACCATCTAGGTTATGGACACACTATTATAGTGCTGATGATGATAACATCTAGGTTATGGGCACACTATTATAGTGCCAATGATGATACCATCTAGGTTATGGACACCCTATTATAGTGCTAATGATGATACCATCTAGGTTATGGTCTCCATATTATAGTGCTAATGATGATACCATCTAGGTTATGGACACAGTATTATTGTGCTAATGATGATACCATCTAGGTTATGGACACTCTATTATAGTGCTAAGGATGATACTATCTAGGTTATGGACACCCTATTATTGTGCAAATGATGATACCATCTAGGTTATGGACACACTATTATAGTGCTAATGATTATACCATCTAGGTTATGGACACCCTATTATAGCGCTAATGATGATACCATCTAGGTTATGGACACAGTATTATTGTGCTAATGATGATACAATCTAGGTTATGGACACACTATTATAGTGCTAATGATGATACCATCTAGGTTATGGACTCACTATTATAGTGCTAATGTTGATACCATCTAGGTTATGGACCCACTATTATAGCGCTAATGATGATACCATCTAGGTTATGAACACAGTATTATTGTGCTAATGATGATACCATCTAGGTTATGGACACAGTATTATAGTGCTAATGATGATACCATCTAGGTTATGGACCCACTATTATAGCGCTAATGATGATACCATCTAGGTTATGGACACAGTATTATTGTGCTAATGATGATACCATCTAGGTTATGGACACACTATTATAGTGCTAATGATGATACCATCTAGGTTATGGACACACTATTATAGCGCTAATGATGATACCATCTAGGTTATGGACACACTATTATAGCGCTAATGATGATACCATCTAGGTTATGGACACACTATTATAGTGCTAATGATGATACCATCCAGGTTATGGACACACTTTTATAGTGCTAATGATGATACCATCTAGGTTATGGACACACTATTATAGCGCTAATGATGATACCATCTAGGTTATGGGCACTCAATTATAGTGCTAATGATGATAACATCTAGGTTATGCACACACTATTATAGTGCTAATGATGATACCATCTAGGTTATGGGCACACTATTATAGCGCTAATGATGATACCATCTATGTTATGGACACACTATTATAGCGCTAATGATGATACCATCTAGGTTATGGGCACTCTATTATAGTGCTAATGATGATACCATCTAGGTTATGGACACACTATTATAGTGCTAATGATGATACTATCTAGGTTATGGACACACTATTATAGCGCTAATGATGATACCATCTAGGTTATGGGCACTCTATTATAGTGCAAATGATGATACCATCTAGGTTATGGACACACTATTATAGTGCTAATGATGATACCATCTAGGTTATGGACCCACTATTATAGCGCTAATGATGATACCATCTAGGTTATGGGCACTCTATTATAGTGCTAATGATGATACCATCTAGGTTATGGACACAGTATTATAGTGCTAATGATGATACCATCTAGGTTATGGACCCACTATTATAGCGCTAATGATGATATCATCTAGGTTATGGACACAGTATTATTGTGCTAATGATGATACCATCTAGGTTATGGACACACTATTATAGTGCTAATGATGATACCATCTAGGTTATGGACACACTATTATAGCGCTAATGATGATACCATCTAGGTTATGGACACACTATTATAGCGCTAATGATGATACCATCTAGGTTATGGACACACTATTATAGTGCTAATGATGATACCATCTAGGTTATGGACACACTTTTATAGTGCTAATGATGATACCATCTAGGTTATGGACACACTATTATAGCGCTAATGATGATACCATCTAGGTTATGGGCACTCTATTATAGTGCTAATGATGATAACATCTAGGTTATGGGCACACTATTATAGCGCTAATGATGATAACATCTAGGTTATGGGCACACTATTATAGTGCTAATGATGATAACATCTAGGTTATGGGCACACTATTATAGTGCTAATGATGATAACATCTAGGTTATGGGCACCCTATTATAGTGCTAATGATGATAACATCTTGGTTATGGGCACTCTATTATAGTGCTAATGATGATAACATCTAGGTTATGGACACACTATTATAGTGCTAATGATGATACCATCTAGGTTATGGACACACTATTATAGCGCTAATGATGATACCATCTAGGTTATGGGCACCCAATTATAGTGCTAATGATGATAACATCTAGGTTATGCACACACTATTATAGTGCTAATGATGATACCATCTAGGTTATGGGCACACTATTATAGCGCTAATGATGATACCATCTATGTTATGGACACACTATTATAGCGCTAATGATGATACCATCTAGGTTATGGGCACTCTATTATAGTGCTAATGATGATACCATCTAGGTTATGGACACACTATTATAATGCTAATGATGATACCATCTAGGTTATGGACACACTATTATAGCGCTAATGATGATACCATCTAAGTTATGGGCACTCTATTATAGTGCTAATGATGATAACATCTAGGTTATGGGCACACTATTATAGCGCTAATGATGATAACATCTAGGTTATGGGCACACTATTATTGTGCTAATGATGATAACATCTAGGTTATGGGCACACTATTATAGTGCTAATGATGATAACATCTAGGTTATGGGCACCCTATTATAGTGCTAATGATGATAACATCTTGGTTATGGGCACACTATTATAGTGCTAATGATGATAACATCTAGGTTATGGACCCACTATTATAGTGCCAATGATGATACCATCTGGGTTATGGACACCCTATTATAGTGCCAATGATGATACCATCTAGGTTATGGACACACTATTATAGTGCTGATGATGATACCATCTAGGTTATGGGCACACTATTATAGTGCTAATCATGATACCTTCTAGGTTATGGGCACACTATTATAGTGCTAATGATGATACCATCTAGGTTATGGACACACTATTATAGTGCTAATGATGATACCATCTAGATTATGGACACACTATTATAGTGCTGATGATGATACCATCTAGGTTATGGACACACTATTATAGTGCTAATGATGATAACATCTAGGTTATGGGCACACTATTATAGTGCTAATGATGATACCATCTAGGTTATGGACACACTATTATAGTGCTGATGATGATAACATCTAGGTTATGGGCACACTATTATAGTGCCAATGATGATACCATCTAGGTTATGGACACCCTATTATAGTGCTAATGATGATACCATCTAGGTTATGGTCTCCATATTATAGTGCTAATGATGATACCATCTAGGTTATGGACACAGTATTATTGTGCTAATGATGATACCATCTAGGTTATGGACACTCTATTATAGTGCTAAGGATGATACTATCTAGGTTATGGACACCCTATTATTGTGCAAATGATGATACCATCTAGGTTATGGACACACTATTATAGTGCTAATGATTATACCATCTAGGTTATGGACACCCTATTATAGCGCTAATGATGATACCATCTAGGTTATGGACACAGTATTATTGTGCTAATGATGATACAATCTAGGTTATGGACACACTATTATAGTGCTAATGATGATACCATCTAGGTTATGGACTCACTATTATAGTGCTAATGTTGATACCATCTAGGTTATGGACCCACTATTATAGCGCTAATGATGATACCATCTAGGTTATGAACACAGTATTATTGTGCTAATGATGATACCATCTAGGTTATGGACACAGTATTATAGTGCTAATGATGATACCATCTAGGTTATGGACCCACTATTATAGCGCTAATGATGATACCATCTAGGTTATGGACACAGTATTATTGTGCTAATGATGATACCATCTAGGTTATGGACACACTATTATAGTGCTAATGATGATACCATCTAGGTTATGGACACACTATTATAGCGCTAATGATGATACCATCTAGGTTATGGACACACTATTATAGCGCTAATGATGATACCATCTAGGTTATGGACACACTATTATAGTGCTAATGATGATACCATCCAGGTTATGGACACACTTTTATAGTGCTAATGATGATACCATCTAGGTTATGGACACACTATTATAGCGCTAATGATGATACCATCTAGGTTATGGGCACTCAATTATAGTGCTAATGATGATAACATCTAGGTTATGCACACACTATTATAGTGCTAATGATGATACCATCTAGGTTATGGGCACACTATTATAGCGCTAATGATGATACCATCTATGTTATGGACACACTATTATAGCGCTAATGATGATACCATCTAGGTTATGGGCACTCTATTATAGTGCTAATGATGATACCATCTAGGTTATGGACACACTATTATAGTGCTAATGATGATACTATCTAGGTTATGGACACACTATTATAGCGCTAATGATGATACCATCTAGGTTATGGGCACTCTATTATAGTGCAAATGATGATACCATCTAGGTTATGGACACACTATTATAGTGCTAATGATGATACCATCTAGGTTATGGACCCACTATTATAGCGCTAATGATGATACCATCTAGGTTATGGGCACTCTATTATAGTGCTAATGATGATACCATCTAGGTTATGGACACAGTATTATAGTGCTAATGATGATACCATCTAGGTTATGGACCCACTATTATAGCGCTAATGATGATATCATCTAGGTTATGGACACAGTATTATTGTGCTAATGATGATACCATCTAGGTTATGGACACACTATTATAGTGCTAATGATGATACCATCTAGGTTATGGACACACTATTATAGCGCTAATGATGATACCATCTAGGTTATGGACACACTATTATAGCGCTAATGATGATACCATCTAGGTTATGGACACACTATTATAGTGCTAATGATGATACCATCTAGGTTATGGACACACTTTTATAGTGCTAATGATGATACCATCTAGGTTATGGACACACTATTTTAGCGCTAATGATGATACCATCTAGGTTATGGGCACACTATTATAGTGCTAATGATGATAACATCTAGGTTATGGGCACACTATTATAGCGCTAATGATGATAACATCTAGGTTATGGGCACACTATTATAGTGCTAATGATGATAACATCTAGGTTATGGGCACACTATTATAGTGCTAATGATGACAACATCTAGGTTATGGGCACCCTATTATAGTGCTAATGATGATAACATCTTGGTTATGGGCACTCTATTATAGTGCTAATGATGATAACATCTAGGTTATGGACACACTATTATAGTGCTAATGATGATACCATCTAGGTTATGGACACACTATTATAGCGCTAATGATGATACCATCTAGGTTATGGGCACTCAATTATAGTGCTAATGATGATAACATCTAGGTTATGCACACACTATTATAGTGCTAATGATGATACCATCTAGGTTATGGGCACACTATTATAGCGCTAATGATGATACCATCTATGTTATGGACACACTATTATAGCGCTAATGATGATACCATCTAGGTTATGGGCACTCTATTATAGTGCTAATGATGATACCATCTAGGTTATGGACACACTATTATAATGCTAATGATGATACCATCTAGGTTATGGACACACTATTATAGCGCTAATGATGATACCATCTAAGTTATGGGCACTCTATTATAGTGCTAATGATGATAACATCTAGGTTATGGGCACACTATTATAGCGCTAATGATGATAACATCTAGGTTATGGGCACACTATTATTGTGCTAATGATGATAACATCTAGGTTATGGGCACACTATTATAGTGCTAATGATGATAACATCTAGGTTATGGGCACCCTATTATAGTGCTAATGATGATAACATCTTGGTTATGGGCACACTATTATAGTGCTAATGATGATAACATCTAGGTTATGGACCCACTATTATAGTGCCAATGATGATACCATCTGGGTTATGGACACCCTATTATAGTGCCAATGATGATACCATCTAGGTTATGGACACACTATTATAGTGCTGATGATGATACCATCTAGGTTATGGGCACACTATTATAGTGCTAATGATGATACCATCTAGGTTATGGGCACACTATTATAGTGCTAATGATGATACCATCTAGGTTATGGACACACTATTATAGTGCTAATGATGATACCATCTAGATTATGGACACACTATTATAGTGCTGATGATGATACCATCTAGGTTATGGACACACTATTATAGTGCTAATGATGATACCATCTAGGTTATGGGCACACTATTATAGTGCTAATGATGATACCATCTAGGTTATGGACACACTATTATAGTGCTGATGATGATACCATCTAGGTTATGGGCACACTATTATAGTGCCAATGATGATACCATCTAGGTTATGGACACCCTATTATAGTGCTAATGATGATACCATCTAGGTTATGGTCTCCATATTATAGTGCTAATGATGATACCATCTAGGTTATGGACACAGTATTATTGTGCTAATGATGATACCATCTAGGTTATGGACACTCTATTATAGTGCTAAGGATGATACTATCTAGGTTATGGACACCCTATTATTGTGCTAATGATGATACCATCTAGGTTATGGACACACTATTATAGTGCTAATGATTATACCATCTAGGTTATGGACACCCTATTATAGCGCTAATGATGATACCATCTAGGTTATGGACACAGTATTATTGTGCTAATGATGATACAATCTAGGTTATGGACACACTATTATAGTGCTAATGATGATACCATCTAGGTTATGGACTCACTATTATAGTGCTAATGTTGATACCATCTAGGTTATGGACCCACTATTATAGCGCTAATGATGATACCATCTAGGTTATGAACACAGTATTATTGTGCTAATGATGATACCATCTAGGTTATGGACACAGTATTATAGTGCTAATGATGATACCATCTAGGTTATGGACCCACTATTATAGCGCTAATGATGATACCATCTAGGTTATGGACACAGTATTATTGTGCTAATGATGATACCATCTAGGTTATGGACACACTATTATAGTGCTAATGATGATACCATCTAGGTTATGGACACACTATTATAGCGCTAATGATGATACCATCTAGGTTATGGACACACTATTATAGCGCTAATGATGATACCATCTAGGTTATGGACACACTATTATTGTGCTAATGATGATACCATCCAGGTTATGGACACACTTTTATAGTGCTAATGATGATACCATCTAGGTTATGGACACACTATTATAGCGCTAATGATGATACCATCTAGGTTATGGGCACTCAATTATAGTGCTAATGATGATAACATCTAGGTTATGCACACACTATTATAGTGCTAATGATGATACCATCTAGGTTATGGGCACACTATTATAGCGCTAATGATGATACCATCTATGTTATGGACACACTATTATAGCGCTAATGATGATACCATATAGGTTATGGGCACTCTATTATAGTGCTAATGATGATACCATCTAGGTTATGGACACACTATTATAGTGCTAATGATGATACTATCTAGGTTATGGACACACTATTATAGCGCTAATGATGATACCATCTAGGTTATGGGCACTCTATTATAGTGCAAATGATGATACCATCTAGGTTATGGACACACTATTATAGCGCTAATGATGATACCATCTAGGTTATGGACCCACTATTATAGCGCTAATGATGATACCATCTAGGTTATGGGCACTCTATTATAGTGCTAATGATGATACCATCTAGGTTATGGACACAGTATTATAGTGCTAATGATGATACCATCTAGGTTATGGACCCACTATTATAGCGCTAATGATGATACCATCTAGGTTATGGACACAGTATTATTGTGCTAATGATGATACCATCTAGGTTATGGACACACTATTATAGTGCTAATGATGATACCATCTAGGTTATGGACACACTATTATAGCGCTAATGATGATACCATCTAGGTTATGGACACACTATTATAGCGCTAATGATGATACCATCTAGGTTATGGACACACTATTATAGTGCTAATGATGATACCATCTAGGTTATGGACACACTTTTATAGTGCTAATGATGATACCATCTAGGTTATGGACACACTATTATAGCGCTAATGATGATACCATCTAGGTTATGGGCACTCTATTATAGTGCTAATGATGATAACATCTAGGTTATGGACACACTATTATAGTGCTAATGATGATACCATCTAGGTTATGGACACACTATTATAGCGCTAATGATGATACCATCTAGGTTTTGGGCACTCAATTATAGTGCTAATGATGATAACATCTAGGTTATGCACACACTATTATAGTGCTAATGATGATACCATCTAGGTTATGGGCACACTATTATAGCGCTAATGATGATACCATCTATGTTATGGACACACTATTATAGCGCTAATGATGATACCATCTAGGTTATGGGCACTCTATTATAGTGCTAATGATGATACCATCTAGGTTATGGACACACTATTATAGTGCTAATGATGATACCATCTAGGTTATGGACACACTATTATAGCGCTAATGATGATACCATCTAGGTTATGGGCACTCTATTATAGTGCAAATGATGATACTATCTACGTTATGGACACACTATTATAGTGCTAATGATGATACCATCTAGGTTATGGACCCACTATTATAGCGCTAATGATGATACCATCTAAGTTATGGGCACTCTATTATAGTGCTAATGATGATACCATCTAGGTTATAGACACACTATTATAGTGCTAATGATGATACCATCTAGGTTATGGACACACTATTATAGTGCTAATGATGATACCATCTAGGTTATGGGCACACTATTATAGTGCTAATGATGATACCATCTAGGTTATGGACACACTATTATTGTGCTAATGATGATACCATCTAGGTCATGGACCCACTATTATAGTGCTAATGATGATACCATCTAGGTTATGAACACACTATTATAGTGCTAATGATGATAACATCTAGGTTATGGACACACTATTATAGTGCTAATGATGATACCATCTAGGTTATGGGCACACTATTATAGTGCTAATGATGATACCATCTAGGTTATGAACACACTATTATAGTGCTAATGATGATACCATCTAGGTTATGGACACACTATTATAGTGCTAATGATGATACCATCTAGGTTATGGGCACACTATTATAGTGCTAATGATGATACCATCTAGGTTATGGACACACTATTATAGTGCTAATGATGATACTATCTAGGTTATGGACACACTATTATAGCGCTAATGATGATACCATCTAGGTTATGGGCACTCTATTATAGTGCAAATGATGATACCATCTAGGTTATGGACACACTATTATAGCGCTAATGATGATACCATGTAGGTTATGGACCCACTATTATAGCTCTAATGATGATACCATCTAGGTTATGGGCACTCTATTATAGTGCTAATGATGATACCATCTAGGTTATGGACACAGTATTATAGTGCTAATGATGATACCATCTAGGTTATGGACCCACTATTATAGCGCTAATGATGATACCATCTAGGTTATGGACACAGTATTATTGTGCTAATGATGATACCATCTAGGTTATGGACACACTATTATAGTGCTAATGATGATACCATCTAGGTTATGGACACACTATTATAGCGCTAATGATGATACCATCTAGGTTATGGACACACTATTATAGCGCTAATGATGATACCATCTAGGTTATGGACACACTATTATAGTGCTAATGATGATACCATCTAGGTTATGGACACACTTTTATAGTGCTAATGATGATATCATCTAGGTTATGGACACACTATTATAGCGCTAATGATGATACCATCTAGGTTATGGGCACTCTATTATAGTGCTAATGATGATAACATCTAGGTTATGGACACACTATTATAGTGCTAATGATGATACCATCTAGGTTATGGACACACTATTATAGCGCTAATGATGATACCATCTAGGTTTTGGGCACTCAATTATAGTGCTAATGATGATAACATCTAGGTTATGCACACACTATTATAGTGCTAATGATGATACCATCTAGGTTATGGGCACACTATTATAGCGCTAATGATGATACCATCTATGTTATGGACACACTATTATAGCGCTAATGGTGATACCATCTAGGTTATGGGCACTCTATTATAGTGCTAATGATGATACCATCTAGGTTATGGACACACTATTATAGTGCTAATGATGATACCATCTAGGTTATGGACACACTATTATAGCGCTAATGATGATACCATCTAGGTTATGGGCACTCTATTATAGTGCAAATGATGATACTATCTAGGTTATGGACACTCTATTATAGTGCTAATGATGATACCATCTAGGTTATGGACCCACTATTATAGCGCTAATGATGATACCATCTAAGTTATGGGCACTCTATTATAGTGCTAATGATGATACCATCTAGGTTATAGACACACTATTATAGTGCTAATGATGATACCATCTAGGTTATGGACACACTATTATAGTGCTAATGATGATACCATCTAGGTTATGGGCACACTATTATAGTGCTAATGATGATACCATCTAGGTTATGGACACACTATTATTGTGCTAATGATGATACCATCTAGGTCATGGACCCACTATTATAGTGCTAATGATGATACCATCTAGGTTATGAACACACTATTATAGTGCTAATGATGATAACATCTAGGTTATGGACACACTATTATAGTGCTAATGATGATACCATCTAGGTTATGGGCACACTATTATAGTGCTAATGATGATACCATCTAGGTTATGAACACACTATTATAGTGCTAATGATGATACCATCTAGGTTATGGACACACTATTATAGTGCTAATGATGATACCATCTAGGTTATGGGCACACTATTATAGTGCTAATGATGATACCATCTAGGTTATGGACACACTATTATAGTGCTAATGATGATACCATCTAGGTTATGAACACACTATTATAGTGCTAATGATGATAACATCTAGGTTATGGACACACTATTATAGTGCTAATGATGATACCATCTAGGTTACGGGCACGCTATTATAGTGCTAATGATGATACCATCTAGGTTATGGACACCCTATTATAGTGCTAATGATGATACCATATAGGTTATGAACACACTATTATAGTGCTAATGATGATAACATCTAGGTTATGGACACAGTATTATAGCGCTAATGATGATACCATCTAGGTTATGGACACACTATTATAGTGCTAATGATGATACCATCTAGGTTATGGGCACATTATTATAGTGCTAATGATGATACCATCTAGGTTATGGACACCCTATTATAGTGCTAATGATGATACCATCTAGGTTATGAACACACTATTATAGTGCTAATGATGATAACATCTAGGTTATGGACACAGTATTATAGCGCTAATGATGATACCATCTAGGTTATGGACACACTATTATAGTGCTAATGATGATACCATCTAGGTTATGGGCACACTATTATAGTGCTAATGATGATACCATCTAGGTTATGTACACCCTATTATAGTGCTAATGATGATACCATCTAGGTTAAGGGCACACTATTATAGTGCTAAAGATGATAACATCTAGGTTATAGGCACACTATTATAGCGCTAATGATGATACCATCTAGGTTATGGAAACACTATTTTAGCGCTAATGATGATACCATCTAGGTTATGGGCACACTATTATAGTGCCAATGACGATACCATCTAGGTTATGGACACACTATTATAATGCTGATGATGATACCATCAAGGTTATGGGCACACTATTATAGTGCTAATGATGATACCATCTAGGTTATGGACACTCTATTATAGTGCTAATGATGATACCATCTAGGTTATGAACACACTATTATAGTGCTAATGATGATAACATCTAGGTTATCGACACAGTATTATAGCGCTAATGATGATACCATCTAGGTTATGGACACACTATTATAGTGCTAATGATGATACCATCTAGGTTATGGGCACACTATTATAGTGCTAATGATGATACCATCTAGGTTATGTACACCCTATTATAGTGCTAATGATGATACCATCTAGGTTATGGGCACACTATTATAGTGCTAAAGATGATAACATCCAGGTTATAGGCACATTATTATAGTGCTAATGATGATAACATCTAGGTTATGGGCACCCTATTATAGTGCTAATGATGATAACATCTAGGTTATGGGCACACTATTATAGTGCTAATGATGATAACATCTAGGTTATGGACCCACTATTATAGTGCCAATGATGATACCATCTAGGTTATGGACACCCTATTATAGTGCCAAAGATGATACCATCTAGGTTATGGGCACATTATTTTAGTGCTAATGATGATACCATCTAGGTTATGGACACCGTATTATAGTGCTAATGATGATACCATCTAGGTTATGAACACACTATTATAGTGCTAATGATGATAACATCTAGGTTATGGACACAGTATTAAAGCGCTAATGATGATACCATCTAGGTTATGGACACACTATTATAGTGCTAATGATGATACCATCTAGGTTATGGGCACACTATTATAGTGCTAATGATGATACCATCTAGGTTATGTACACCCTATTATAGTGCTAATGATGATACCATCTAGGTTATGGGCACACTATTATAGTGCTAAAGATGATAACATCTAGGTTATAGGCACACTATTATAGCGCTAATGATGATACCATCTAGGTTATGGACACACTATTTTAGCGCTAATGATGATACCATCTAGGTTATGGGCACACTATTATAGTGCCAATGATGATACCATCTAGGTTATGGACACACTATTATAATGCTGATGATGATACCATCTAGGTTATGGGCACACTATTATAGTGCTAATGATGATACCATCTAGGTTATGGGCACACTATTATAGTGCTAATGATGATACCATCTAGGTTATGGACACACTATTATAGTGCTAATGATGATACCATCTAGGTTATGGGCACACTATTATAATGCTAATGATGATACCATCTAGGTTATGGACACACTATTATAGTGCTAATGATGATACCATCTAGGTTATGAACACACTATTATAGTGCTAATGATGATACCATCTAGGTTATGGACACACTATTATAGTGCTAATGATGATACCATCTAGGTTATGGGCACATTATTATAGTGCTAATGATGATACCATCTAGGTTATGGACACCCTATTATAGTGCTAATGATGATACCATCTAGGTTATGAACACACAATTATAGTGCTAATGATGATAACATCTAGGTTATGGACACAGTATTATAGCGCTAATGATGATACCATCTAGGTTATGGACACACTATTATAGTGCTAATGATGATACCATATAGGTTATGGGCACACTATTATAGTGCTAATGATGATACCATCTAGGTTATGGACACCCTATTATAGTGCTAATGATGATACCATCTAGGTTATGGGCACACTCTTATAGTGCTAATGATGATAACATCTAGGTTATAGGCACACTATTATAGCGCTAATGATGATACCATCTAGGTTATGGACACACTATTTTAGCGGTAATGATGATACCATCTAGGTTATGGGCAGACTATTATAGTGCTAATGATGATAACATCTAGGTTATGGGCACACTATTATAGCGCTAATGATGATAACATCTAGGTTATGGGCACACTATTATAGTGCTAATGATGATAACATCTAGGTTATGGGCACACTATTATAGTGCTAATGATGATAACATCTAGGTTATGGGCACCCTATTATAGTGCTAATGATGATAACATCTAGGTTATGGGCACACTATTATAGTGCTAATGATGATAACATCTAGGTTATGGACCCACTATTATAGTGCCAATGATGATACCATCTAGGTTATGGACACCCTATTATAGTGCCAATGATGATACCATCTAGGTTATGGACACACTATTATAGTGCTGATGATGATACCATCTAGGTTATGGGCACACTATTATAGTGCTAATGATGATACCATCTAGGTTATGGGCACACTATTATAGTGCTAATGATGATACCATCTAGGTTATGGACACACTATTATAGTGCTGATGATGATACCATCTAGGTTATGGGCACACTATTATAGTGCCAATGATGATACCATCTAGGTTATGGACACCCTATTATAGTGCTAATGATGATACCATCTAGGTTATGGTCACCATATTATAGTGCTAATGATGATACCATCTAGGTTATGGACACACTATTATAGTGCTAATGATGATACCATCTAGGTTATGGACACACTATTATAGCGCTAATGATGATACCATCCTGGTTATGGACACACTATTATAGTGCTAATGATGATACCATCTAGGTTATGGGCACACTATTATAGTGCTAATGATGATACCATCTAGGTTATGGACACACTATTATAGCGCTAATGATGATAACATCTAGGTTATGGACACAGTATTATAGTGCTAATGATGATAACATCTAGGTTATGGGCACACTATTATAGTGCTAATGATGATAACATCTAGGTTATGGGCACACTATTATAGCGCTAATGATGATAGCATCTAGGTTATGGACACACTATTATAGTGCTAATGATGATACCATCTAGGTTATGGGCACACTATTATAGTGCTAATGATGATACCATCTAGGTTATGGACACCCTATTATAGTGCTAATGATGATACCATCTAGGTTATGGACACACTATTACAGTGCTAATGATGATACCATCTAGGTTATGGGCACACTATTATAGTGCTAATGATGATACCATCTAGGTTATGAACACACTATTATAGTGCTAATGATGATACCATCTAGGTTATGGGCACACTATTATAGTGCTAATGATGATACCATCTAGGTTATGGGCACACTATTATAGTGCTAGTGATGATACCATCTAGGTTATGGTCACCATATTATAGTGCTAATGATGATACCATCTAGGTTATGGGCACACTATTATAGTGCCAATGATGATACCATCTAGGTTATGGACACCCTATTATAGTGCTAATGATGATACCATCTAGGTTATGGTCACCATATTATAGTGCTATTGATGATACCATCTAGGTTATGGACACACTATTATAGTGCTAATGATGATACCATCTAGGTTATGGACACACTATTATAGCGCTAATGATGATACCATCCAGGTTATGGACACACTATTATAGTGCTAATGATGATACCATCTAGGTTATGGGCACACTATTATAGTGCTAATGATGATACCATCTAGGTTATGGACACACTATTATAGCGCTAATGATGATAACATCTAGGTTATGGACACAGTATTATAGTGCTAATGATGATAACATCTAGGTTATGGGCACACTATTATAGTGCTAATGATGATAACATCTAGGTTATGGGCACACTATTATAGCGCTGATGATGATAGCATCTAGGTTATGGACACACTATTATAGTGCTAATGATGATACCATCTAGGTTATGGGCACACTATTATAGTGCTAATGATGATACCATCTAGGTTATGGGCACACTATTATAGTGCTAATGATGATACCATCTACTTTATCGACCCCAATCGTAGTAGCATAGAAATAAACAGTGTCATCACTCTGGTCTCTTAGCGTTGTCATTCATGGCCCCGCCACTAGGGGCGCGGCACCTCAGCACGAGCGAATCCCGTGAGGTTTTACTGTAATATCCTGCGTGCGAGAAATGATATGTGCGACGGAATTTGTTTTCTTGTAATGTTTTACGAATGTCTGTGCAGTGCTTTGTGTGTGCAAACAACTAAATATCCTACTGCTTCGAGAAAATATCGTACTGTTTCGTTCCTCAAGAAGAAACCCTGATAGACATATTTTCACTGCGCCAAAGGGAACAAATCTGTTTTCGAAATGGTTCGAGAGTTATTCCGCGGACGTGCGTTTTTCGGATGATCTAGTTATTATAATGGCGGATTGTTTCGTAGTGAAGTGGAAATTAAAACCAGGATCACATGTTTTGCAAAGTTAACGAAATATCTATCCACTGAGGTAAAGTCACGAAAGGTTCCCAGTAGGATAGGGAATGATAATAATAATAACAATGGCCAACCTACCAAAGAAACAAACGGCCTTTCAATTCTTTGCTTCCGTTACCACCCTCCTGATAAATATAATGGTCAGTATCCGAGTCTTCGGATCTTGTTTCATCTTTGTCTTCAGCATCAGAGTCACCAATTTCTTTGAAATTATTGCCTCATCTACTAGCGATTCGTTATCTTTCTGCAGAAGGCGACACACTTCATCTACATCCTTAGGGTTTCGTAAGGCGTAATCTCTTGACTGATATTCACTGAAGCAGCGTACACCAGAAACTCACTGACAGAATGTCACGTGCTGGTACTAGCAATCCCAAGCTGACAAAAGTTACACGCGGTACCCGAATTTGCTATATGCAATTTACCATTATACTATTAAATTTGACATAATTTGATAGCCAGGAGGTCCTAGGATAGACTGGCTGCCTATTGCCGTTGCTCGCTTAGCACCACCCGGGAGACACGTGCAGGGCAATGAGAAGGTAAATCCTGCGGACGTGAGCAACGTTCATTCCCCACATTTTAAGCGAGTGTCAACTACGGGCTTATCCAGGTAGATTGGTAGACTTTGTATCACCAACAGCGGAGGCACTGCAGTGGGTTAAAAAGTTGGACATTCAGCTATAATGGATAACTCTAATGCCTGACGTGAATCAATGTTTTTTTGTTATTGTGTATATATTGTATATAGGTCTATTATGCATATAATTTCCTTGCCATACGCTAATAATAATAATAAACCATCATACTTGCATCTCTTTAGTATAAAACAAAGTCCCCGATCCTTGGATGTTACGGGTAAACTCGAGAACCACTGGATGGATTTTGATGCGGTTTTCACCATTCTGTAAAGGATATCTCGAGGATGATTTCTTTAGAAAATAATTTATTTATGATGAAAGGAAGCCGAGCAGTAACGATTTCAGTGGAAAAGTCGAAAAATAAACAGGCGTCCGAGCGCTTTGTAAGCTTACGCTGGGAAAACCGTTAACAATATCTGAATGCTCTGAGTGCAAGAACTGTTCAGCATGAATAGTTCAACAAAAAAGTCCGGGAGAGTAAATGTCTATCTTCAATACATCGCTCACTATAAGTGATTTTACGTTTTAATTTCTCCCAACCATGTCCATTCAACTACTGAGGCGACATTTTACGAGCAAGCTAAGGGCGAGTCTATCATCTCTGTTACAGCCTAGCTAGCGGGCAAACCTATTGCCCCAGATACAGCCAGCAGCAAACCGTTGAGTCGTGTTGAGTTAAGACTTCTGAGAATGGTGGTTGTGTTTGGAGTTTCCCTGGAAGTGCCACTCGGGTTTTCTTCATGTCACCTGTGAAACACAGTCAAGTTAAGATTGGACGGAAGGGGGATTTGAGTTTCATTCACCTCGCCATTCCCTGGAAGTGCAACTCTCATTTCGCCTGTGAACTTTTCGTTCCGCAAAATTCACAGTCAATTTAAGATTGGACGGAAGGGGGATTATATTATATTAAATTATACTGATTGGCGTATAATCTATACTTACAATGAGTATATTATTAGCAGAGGGTATGATCACATGTCCTACTGAGGATATTATTAGCAGAGAGTATGTTCACATGTCCTACTGAAGATATTATTAGCAGAGGGTATGATCACATGTCCTACTGTGGATATTATTAGCAGAGTGTATGTTCCCATGTCCTACTGAGGATATTATTAGCAGAGAGTATGTTCACATGTCCTACTGAGGATATTATTAGCAGAGGGTATGATCACATGTCCTACTGAGGATATTATTAGCAGAGTGTATGTTCACATGTCCTACTGAGGATATTATTAGCAGAGGGTATGATCACATGTCCTACTGAGGATATTATTAGCAGAGGGTATGTTCCCATGTCCTACTGAGGATATTATTAGCAGAGGGTATGATCACATGTCCTACTGAGGATATTATTAGCAGAGTGTATGTTCCCATGTCCTACTGGGGATATTATTAGCAGAGGTTCTGAATGCACATCATATTGCAGAAACTAAAGACTCAGGGTCTATCACACGCCCTATACAGGACTTGTTTGCCTCAGTGTGTGGTAACACTTACTATACAGTATACCATATTATATGATGACTAATTAAGTTTGGGTGTTTTCGCTGGTTTTATTACGTATCATTTTTCCTAGGGAAGAAGCAGTGCAGATTCTAAAGGTAGATCTGT
Organism: Meconema thalassinum; assembly: GCA_946902985.2. NCBI lineage: Eukaryota > Metazoa > Arthropoda > Insecta > Orthoptera > Tettigoniidae > Meconema > Meconema thalassinum. Next base: position 528,122,309 of record OX336393.1, on the reverse strand, counting down.
TGCTGTGTCGAACCCCTCCTCAAACCGCACAAATGAAGCCCCCTGGGACACGAGGGGATGTTACTATAATGCAGCGAGGCTTACTCACCAATTTGTGCGCAGATACTGGCGATTGTTTTTGTCCCCTCGGTAAGCTGGATATGATGAAGAGCTTCGGCTAGGAATATGTTTGATCCTTCCCTTGCCAGCACTATGTCCAACTCATGGCGCCATTACCTTCAAGTGCGCATGTGTAGAGGGGCCGTTTATCAGACGTGTGTATTGTCGATAGTTCGATACCTCTCAACATGAGTACTATCGATAGTTTGATACCTCTCAACATGAGTAATATCGATAGTTCTATAATCCTTCACACAAGTACTAAATATATTTATGATATTTGAAGCCATTTATAGCCTATTTTCATTTGTAAAAAAATAGGCTTATGAGATCACCTTTTGTCCGTGTGTGTGTATGTGTGTACGTATGTGTTTGTGTGTGTGTGTGTCCCCTAATCCCTATATATATTATAATTGTGAAAATCTGTGTGTCCGTGTGTGTGTGTGTGTGTGTGTGTGAGTGTGTGTGTTAGTTTGTTACCTCTTGACACTAAAACGGCTGGATGGATTTGGATGAAATTTGAAATGGAGACAGCTTATACCATGGGATAACATATAGGCTGCCTTTCGTCCGGAAATAAATCATTGTTCCCGTGGAATGGGCAACATAACTGAAAAGTCACCAAAAATACTCAAACAGGACAAAATATCGAAGTTGTCGCATAAAGACCGGACAAAGCTCATTTTACTCCCCTCGATGCAAGAAACAATACTCGGTATGTCCCAACGGGACACCGAAAACTACATTTCAAGGCTCTAAAACCAACAGTTTCAAAGATATTCGCAGAAAACTATCTTCGCTCTGATTGATGAACTAATCGCAAGTCCGTTTCCATGGCAACACTACCTCAAGGTATGACATCCGATTTTCTATATATCCCTCTAGGAGGCAATGCCAATTCATTTATTATCATTTTCAAGATATATATAAACACAATAAGAACAGGGTAGCGCGCCTGCCTCTCATCCGGAGGCCCCAGGTTCGATTCCCGGCTCCGTCAGAGATTTTAGACACTGACGTGAGGGCTGCAACGGGCTGAACTCAGATTCGTGAGGACAATTGAGTAGCTGTGAGGCAGCGCACCGGTCACGAAGAACAAGATTAACGGCTGACGGGACACTATGCACTGACCACGCGTCACCACAATATCTGCAGGCCAAATGGCTGGGAAGCGGTCGCATGATAGGCCTAGGCCCTTCATGGGCTGTAGTGCCAGGGGTAAAAAAAAATTAGGGGAAGCGCCTTCTAATACCACCTTTAATTTTTAAACACTACAGTCTTCTTCTTCTTCTTCCTAGCGTTTTCCCGCTGCTGCAGGGTCCGCTGTTTTGGTCTTGGCTCGCCATTTTGCACGATCTTGGGCATCATGAGGTCTTAGATTGAGAGCCTTCATATCCGCATTTGCTGTATCATGCCAGCGCTGTTTTGGGCGCCCACGTGGACGGTGCCCATTAACTTCAAAGGAGAGAGCGGAATTGGCAACAGTTCCAGGTGCAGCACGCAAGACGTGGCCATACCATCGAAGCCGTTTTTCCCGTGCCTTCTCAGTGATGGGTGCAACTCCTATTTGCTGGCGAACAGAGTCATTCTTTGTATGATCTAGGAGTGTGATGCCCATCGACCAACGGAGCATACGCATTTCCATGCTATGTAATTGGCGCTCCGTAGCTTTGTCAGCTGGTCGACATTCAGCACTGTACAAAGCAACAGGACGTACTATCATGCGGTATATTTTGGACTTAAGGTATAGTGGCATCCTTCTGTCGCAGAGTACGCCTGTAACTTCCCTCCATCTCATCCATGCAGCCTTTATCCTACTTCGCACTTCATCACCTATCTCACCATCAGCTTGTAGGCGAGATCCTAGATACCTGAAGCTTAAGGTCTTCGTCAATGTCTCTCCATCAACTTGGATGGATCCGTTGGTTGGGACAGTTTCAAGGTATTCGGTCTTCTTTTTGTTCAGTCGAAGACCGTATTGTGAGAGACGGCTGTTCCAATTTTCAACTTGACGCTGCAATCCTATCCTGGTGGTATCAGCAAGTGCGACATCATCAGCATATAAGAGTGTCCAAGGGACATTCCTTTGCAGATCCCGTGTGACTGTGTCCATGACTAGGACAAAGAGCAATGGGGACAGTGCAGATCCTTGGTGTACACCGACTTTCACTGGGAAGCTCTCCGAGGTGCCAACAGCACAACGTACACAACTTGTGGTGTTTGTGTATAGCATCTGGATCCAGCTGATAAGCATTTCTGGTACACCATGGTTACGAAGTGCATACCAGATCATACGATGTGGAACACGGTCGAAAGCCTTTTCAAGATCAAGAAAGGCGATATGCAGTGGCTGTTGTTTCTCGCGATGCTTTTCGATGAGCATTCTGGCAGCGAAGATTGCATCAGTTGTTCCCGCACCCTTGACGAAGCCGCACTGGTTGGTACTAATACTGACGATGTCCCGCAGTCGTCGATCAAGGATTCTCTCAAAAATCTTCATTGTGTGCGACAGGAGGCGAATTGGACGATAATTTGTACATTCTGCTGGATCACCTTTTTGTTTAAAGATAGGTACAGTGATGCTTGTAGCCCAATCACTGGGAACAGTTCCAGAGTCAACTATGGCATTGAAAAAGTTGGTCAGCCAGTTGATCGCAGGTTCTTTTAATTCCTGCAACTTCCAGAAGTCTGCCGGCAGGTCATCTGGTCCTGGTGCTTTTTGATTCTTCATACTCCTAATGGCACTGGTGACTTCCTCAGATGTGATGTGTGAGATAGGACCTGCTGTTGGAGTACCTTCTGGAATAGAGGGATGTGGGAACTCAATGTTGGAAATCTCTTCAAAGTGTTGTTGCCAACGTTTGAGGATATCCTGTTTGTCTTGTAAACGTTGACCATCTTTGCCTTTTATGCACACATAGTGCTCAATATCCTGTACTGACTTTGTTCTAGCTTTGGTCAGCCTGAAGATAGTTTTCTCTCCTTCCTTTGAGTCCAGTGTTGTATACAGGTCATCATAGTGACTGCACCTAGCTTCAGCAACAGCTTTCTTAGCCTCACGTTTGGCTATGGCATACCTTTCCCTGTTCTCTAGAGTCTTTTGTGAGACCCAGTTTCTGTATGCCTTTTCATGCACCTTTTCTTGCACTTGGGGTGTCCATAGCCACGTTTGTTTATCAATTCGGTGGGAGCTAGGTTTTGTTGTACCCAAAGTTGCTGTGGCGGTTTCAGTGACAGATTTACAGAATGTAGTCCAGGTGTTGTCTATCGCATTCAGGTCGATGGGAGGAAAATTTATACTGCCTGCTAAAGTCTCCTTTTGATCTTTAAGCTTCCACCACTTGATCTTCTCAAGGACATTTATCCCTCTGCCTCTACGATGTTTAGAGATCCTTAAGTCTGCCGTTAGCAACTTATGTTGAGGGGCTACACAGTCATATGGTATGACCTTCACATCTGATACTAGTCGGAGATCACGGTGTCGAACAAGGATGAAGTCAATTTGGCTGCTGTAGTCACCACTGGTGTAGGTGATGAGGTGGTTTATGCGCTTTTTGAAAAACGTATTACCAATAACCAAGTCATTCGCCTCGGCGAAATCCAAAATTTGTGTTCCATCATCATTCCGGGTACCATAGCCATTACCACCGTGGCAGCTATAACCGTCCTTGGTATGACCAACATGACCATTAAGATCACCACAGAGAAGTGGAAACTCATCTTGAGGACATGCTGAAACATGATCTTGTAGCTCTTGCCAAAACTGTTCCTTTTCTAGCTTATCACAGCCAGTTTGTGGTGCATATGCTGAGAAGACACGAAGCCGAGAAGATGCAATGTCGATTGTAATTGACATAAGGCGGTCTGAATAGCGCTGAACCTCAACAACTCGGTCTCTCAGGCTGGCACAAACGATGACAGCAACACCATTTCTGTTGGACGTACCATGGTAGATCAGTTTATAGCCATCTCCGATGTCACGAGATTTTTGCCCCTTCCAGCGTGTTTCTTGTACACATGCAATGTCCACTTTCCGTTCTTTCAGCATCGCTGCTAGTTCACGGCTGCGTCCAGTAAGAGTCCCAATGTTGAGCGTGGCGATGCGTAAATTTTGTCTGCTTTGGACTTGCTTCTTTAACTGGTTCCGCCCTTGAACCAGTAGCCCTTGTCCATTTGTCGCGGCGGTCAGGCGAGGCCGACGCGCGTCGCTTCTGGGGGACGCCCTAGCATTATCCGACAAAATTGACGTAGACATGATCCATGGGTTGCGACAGAGTTACCGACCGGCTTGTCGCCACAGCCTGGCGTCGGGCATTTTAGAGCTACTGCCAGCAGGAATTTGGGCCGCTCCTAACATGGAGAACAGACGCCCTTTGCAGCCGCTCGATCCGAGTCAGACGCTGCTAAAAATAGTTCATCCACCTTCTTCGTCGTTGGGACTCGAAGTCTTCATCCGGCGTTGAAGCTGTTGACCATTTTACTCTTCCCCCTCCTCCTTTCTCAACCGGGCTTGGGACCGGCTACGGCGGAGTAGCGGCTATTAAATAAAGGTAGCGATATAGCTACGTTCAATTTCATAAACACTGGGCTCACAAATCCCGTATAGTTAAGTACAAATATCGGTCTGGTCATAATTTCAATAGCATCGAAGCTCTGAGGCGGCTATTGCCGTTTCCTTAACACTTAAGGCATCCCGCCGTCATATACCTCAATGTGCACTTACCAAATTGTGAACCAGTCTATTTTACTGTAAAGAATTTCTACTGGCATCCCGCCGTCATATAACTCAATGTGCACTTACCAAATTTTGAACCAGTCTATTTTACTGAAAAGAATTTCTACTAGCGAGTATCCACTCCGGCAAAAACCACACTCACTATATTTTCCAAAATTTACACAAGACATGATTTTTAAAGCACTCTTCTGTATGTTGAGGTACAGAGACATACCACATGGAAAGATACAATAAAATGTTGGCAAATCTGAGTTCAAGGAACTGCTGTCCAGAATAGGCTTTCGGTACAGGTTATGCGGCCCATGTTCGTAACATGGAATGTTTTCCTTTGACAATGCATCTACACCATGTGCGAGGACAACGCATTTCAAAGATCTCTAAAAACACAATAATCAGGAAATTGGAGAACAATTTAAAGTCGCAGTGAAGATTCAAGGAGAAATAATTTCATCTCTGAGATTTGCTGATGACATCGTCATCTTGGCCAATACGCCAGAAGATTTGAACGAGTTTTTGAATGGTATGGACTCCGTCTTGACGAATGAATTCATGATGAAAATCAATAGATGTAAAACAAAATTATTGGAATGCAGCCGAAATAAATCAGAAACCTCTATGGACATCAAATTGGCAGGTGAAACGCTACGGGAAGTAGGAGACTTCTGTTACCGGTACTTAGGAAGCAAAATAACCAGTAATGGACGAAGCAAAGATGATATAAAAAGCAGGTTGGCTCAGGCAAGGAAAGCATTTCTACACAAAAAGGAATCTCTTGACATCGAATATACATTTAGGTATTAGGATGTCATTTTTGAAAGCTTTTGAGTCACTATAAGGAAGTGAAACTTGGACTAATGGTGCTGCAGTAAAGAGGAGAATTGAAGCGTTTGAAATGTGGTGTTACGGGAGAATGATGAAGATCAGATGGTTAGATAGGTTATCAAATGAAGAGCTATTAAGACGAGTGGGAGAGGAGAGATGTTTCTGGCGACTGCTAATGAAGAGAAGAGATAGGTTGGTACGACACTTATTAAGACACCCAGGAATAGCAAGCTTAGTTATGGATGGGAGGGTCAAGGACAAGAACTGTAGGGGTAGACCAGGGTTATACAGATTGCCTCGGATGTAGGGTGTGGTAGGTATGTAGTGATGAAACGATTAGCTCAGGAGAGCGAGGCATGGAGGGCTGCATCAAACCAGTCAAAAAACTGAAGACTCAAACCACAACAATCGGGAAATTTAATTACTTAGAGAGGCATGTGAGGCAAAAGGGTTGTTGGAGAATTTCAATCCCTGGGATGTAACACTGGAAGTGACTGCATAATGTACATCAGAGACCAAGGTGAGAGATATTTTACTATAGGTCTATTAATAGCGACATGTTGACGTTCAAATCATCAATAAGTGTGGCAAAATTATACCCAGAATAGCTTAAGGAAAAATACTTTTAATTCCCCATATTCAGATAGATTTGCCATTCCAGGTGTACGTTTAGACAAAACCATTTTTTCCCATGGACAACTGTATGTGGCGTGCTGGCGAGTATCCGGACAACAAAATCGTTATGTCTCAGCAGAAGTTGGCAAAACCAAAATTAAGTTTTCAAATGTGTTCACAACTCTATAAAATTCCCACTTTGCTGCTCATATCTATACTGTATACTGTATGTATCAGAATTTTCAAAATTTGAATCTACCCACCTGTAGCCGCGATTGCTGTAATAGAATAAACCAATTATCAGCAATAATGCATCGTCCCCATTGTCTTGATCGCGAGCGAAGCCGCGGGTACCTGCTAGTAACTTATAAACGGCTGGAGTGATTTCAGTGGTACTCGGTAAGGTCATAGCACAATATCGGCCGATCCCGACCGTGCCCTTCAAGGTTTATTACGTCTCACCAATCGAAAATGGTGGATGTGCGAAACATTTCACGGGCATTCTATATCTCCAAAACTATTACCTAAGGGTGGGCACAAAGTCCCGTTACCCCTATACATTTCAGGAAATACATTGATTTTTTTTAACATTTTCTGTTTCAGATATAATCAATGGCTGATACTAGTGACTATAGCATTGAAGAACGCACTGACACAAGCACTTGGGTTCATGAGAGACCAAGAACAGGGAAAACGTTGGAACAGGTGCGTACTGACTTGGAGCAGCGATTCGGACGACAGCCTCCTCAAAAGACAACTCTTTGGTCGATATGGGTGCAACTTTAAGTCATGTTTCATGTGTTTGCGCAGAGTTGACCGGGGTATACCCAGTTCCGCGGATCGTTTACGAGTTGACTTCGTTGGTGATCTTTCCACTGACTCCGCGACTTCTCGGCATTGTTCCTCTCTTGTTGATGGTCGACCACTTCTTGGTCTGTCCTTCACGCTGCCTGTAGCGAACAGTTTCTTTCCCAACGTAAAAGTGTTGTCTTTTGAGGAGGCTGTCGTCCAAATCGCTGCTCCAAGTCAGTACGCAGCTGTTCCAACGTTTTCCCTGTTCTTGGTCTCTCATGAACCCAAGTGCTTGTGACAATGCGTTCTTCAATGCTATAGTCACTAGTATCAGCCATTGATTATATCTGAAACAGAAAATGTTAAAATAATCAATGTATTTCCTGAAATGTATAGGGGAAACGGGACTTTGTGCCCAGGGTGTAGGATCACCATCCGAAATATGTCGACGGTTCTCAATATCAACGAATCTATTACAGCATTGAAACTGAAAGTTTGGATGTTGATCGAGGCAATTAACATAAGTAGGATCATATCAAAATAGGCTGTAATGTTCTTCACTTGTTCAGTCTTGCCTTAGTAATCGAAAATAAATGGTTTTCAGTCAGTCAACACGTTTGAACCCAATTTTAATGGATGGTTCCCTGATGCTTAAAAAATAATGTAATATCAAATAATATTGCTCCAATGTCAAACAGAGAACCAGTGCTCGGAATAACACGTTATGGGGTAGAAACTGGGGAGCTGGGCCACAAACAGATATCTGTCGACACAAGGCGCTAGCAGAATGTATTTTCCCAAGGGCAGACGGATGTTAAAACACCAGGCTGGCACGACAGCGTAGCCGAGCAGTCTATACCTACATTCTCAACGAGTGAAATGTCGGTTAGTGACAAAGGGGTCCCCAGGCGCGTATGGCATAGATCTCAGATACTTGGGGTTGCGCCCGTCGCTGTCATCATGAGTAACTCTTGTTCTCTCTTCCGACAAAAAAAGAGGGTTTGGAAGTATCCGGTGCCAGGGGTGTATTGCAATGACCTCTCAATTGTCTGGCTTCTGCCGTTACAGTAACTGGCTGAACCCTTACAGGCTGTTGCCGGTATCGCACCTCAAGATATTAGCCACTGAAGCTCACCCATTGTTTCCTCAGCCTGGGCTACGATCAAGAAAACGTTTCCTTTGAACAGCAGAAGCTTTGAAAGTCCCTTCACACAAGGCAAGACTTCTTGGATGGAAATCGGTACAACAAGAGTGGTTGGAACCGCATGAACATCTTTCAGCAGATCACAACGAGGATTGGGGCTGTCTGGAGGTTCCTCAGCCGCTTAGGAACTGGTGTCGGTAGGGTGGAGTGGGGTGTTTGGAGGTTCCTCAGCCACTTAATAACTGGTGTCGGTAGGGTGAAGAGGGGGTGTTTGGAGGTTCCTCAGCCGCTCAGCAACTGGTGTCGATAGGGCAGAGTGGGGTGTTTGGAGGTTCCTCAGCCACTTAATAACTGGTGTCAGTAGGGTGAAGAGGGGGTGTTTGGAGGTTCCTCAGCCGCTCAGCAACTGGTGTCGATAGGGCAGAGTGGGGTGTTTGGAGGTTCCTCAACCACTTAATAACTGGTGTCGGTAGGGTGAAGTGGGGGTGTTTGGAGGCTCTTCAGCCGCTTAATAACTGGTGTCGATAGGGTGAAGAGGGGGTGTTTGGAGGTTCCTCAGCCACTTAATAACTGGTGTCAGTAGGGTGAAGAGGGGGTGTTTGGAGGTTCCTCAGCCACTTAATAACTGGTGTCGATAGGGTGAAGAGGGGGTATTTGGAGGTTCCTCAGCCACTTAATAACTGGTGTCGATAGGGTGAAGAGGGGGTATTTGGAGGTTCCTCAGCCACTTAATAACTGGTGTCAGTAGGGTGAAGAAGGGGTGTTTGGAGGTTCCTCAGCCCCTCAGCAACTGGTGTCGATAGGGCAGAGTGGGGTGTTTGGAGGTTCCTCAGCCGCTTAATAACTGGTGTCGGTAGGGTGGAGTGGGGTGTTTGGAGGTTCCTCAGCCGCTTGATAACTGGTGTCGGTCGGGTGGAGTGGGGTGTTTGGAAGTTCCTCAGCCGCTTAATAACTGGTGTCGGTCGGGTGGAGTGGGGTGTTTGGAGGTTCCTCAGCCGCTTAATAACTGGTGTCGGTAGGGTGGAGTGGGGGTGTTTGGAGGCTCTTCAGCCGCTTAATAACTGGTGTCGGTAGGGTGAAGTGGGGGTGTTTGGAGGTTCCTCAGCCGCTCAGCAACTGGTGTCGATAGGGCAGAGTGGGGTGTTTGGAGGTTCCTCAGCCGCTTAATAACTGGTGTCGGTAGGTTGGAGTGGGGGTGTTTGGAGGTTCCTCATACACTTAATAACTGGTGTCGGTAGGGTGAAGAGGGGGTGTTTGGAGGTTCCTCAGCCACTCAGCAACTGGTGTCGATAGGGCAGTGTGGGGTGTTTGGAGGTTCCTCAGCCGCTTAATAACTGGTGTCGGTAGGGTGGTGTGGGGTGTTTTGAGGTTCCTCAGCCGCTTAATAACTGGTGTCGGTCGGGTGGAGTGGGGTGTTTGGAGGTTCCTCAGCCGCTTAATAACTGGTGTCGGTAGGGTGGAGTGGGGTGTTTGGAGGTTCCTCAGCCGCTTAATAACTGGTGTCGGTAGGGTGAAGTGGGGGTGTTTGGAGGTTCCTCAGCCACTTAATAACTGGTGTCGGTAGGGTGAAGTGGGGTGTTTGGAGGTCCTCAGCCGCTTAATAACTGGTGTCGGTAGGGTGGAGTGGAGTGTTTGGAGGTTCCTCAGCCACTTAATAACTGTTGTCGGTAGGGTGGAGTGGGGTTTCACCGAGGATAGCAAGTGCCCGCAGGACCTTATGCTTGCCATCTGAACTGCAACGTTGGTCAATGATATTTCTTAGTTTGTTTCTTCTTTTTTAAATATGTATACTGTATATTGTGATCGCGCCTGGAGATGGCAGTTCATGCACGGTATAAGGTGTGCTACCAGCTTGTTTTTCCACTTCTCTGGAATCCGTTCAAATCATGTGTGGCCTATCGGGGAAAATGTTTACAGAAATGTAAGGCCAACATTCCAAGAGCCCTGTAGCTTACAGCAAGATGGCTGCCGGGCCCTGTTGAGCCCTGATAATTGGGCGGCAGATCAAATGACAGCCAGCCCCTCCCTACTGCTCGCCTTATTAACAGATCCCCTACGAGGGGCTTCATATCTTACCACCCCACTCATGCTAATGTGCACATAACCGTCAGACAGTACATTAATACGGTGTTACTACCCCCGGCCGTTCAACAAGTCCTCCGCGCCACCAACAGCTATGATTCACTTTAACTCGGTGGAGTAACAGTCAGTTCGAATCCCACTTGAATCATACATTACCTTAAGGGAGCCTGGGACTGAATTTATGAAAAATAGTAATTACTGATAGAATTGAATGACATTTGGTTTGTGGTCTCCTGATGGCGAAATAAGGCCATATACCAATTTTCAGGAAAATAGCAACAGAACGTTCTGAGAAATTAACACTTACAATTGAAAATTTTAAAAATCGATAAGCATAAAAAATGCTCCAGCTGAACAGTTATTTCAAATATCACATTGAAAACTGGTTTTCAGGCACTGAGAGAAAGTCTGCATATGTAGTCCATGAATGTGGGGAAAAATATGTTTTATGTGTTTATGTTTTTCTCATATTATGCTAAATAATACCCCTTTGAAGGCTACTATCTATTTAAGTATCAGCATTATAAAAATTTCCTTCTGTTAATATCAAGACAATATAGGTGTTAACAACCCATGAAATTCTCATGGAATTTGAAACCAAATTGGTCAAGCTGCAACCTTTTAAATACCGGAAAATGTATATATGAAGAGAACACGTTTTAGTAAATAAAACATGGTTGAAGGCTAAACGTCAGTTATATAAATAAAACTGTACACAGAAGAAACACGTTATGTAATTGGCATTTCTATGGTTACCGTATTAATGTTACCTCGTTAACTCACTAGATAGCAGCTTTGGAGGCAATTTGAAGATGGGCTTTGGTGAGAGTGGTATCTGTTGAGTTGAAGCTAGTGGATGGGGGCGTTTCCCCAGCACTCACTTGTCAACCGGACATTTAAATGTCACGCTATTACTTTAAAAATGGCGGAACCCGAAAAATACCACCGCCAAATGATCCGCAGGAGTCCAGCGTACAAATTGAAAAATCGATAATTTTTACTTTTTTCGCCAAAAACTCAGCCCCAGCCTCCCTTAAGGCGTGCAACAATAGCCCCAGCCTCCATTAAGGCGTGCAACAATAGCCCCAGCCTCCCTTAAGGCGTGCAACAATAGCCCCAGCCTCCCTTAAGGCGTGCAACAATAGCCCCAGCCCCCCTTAAGGCGTGCAACAATAGCCCCAGCCTCCCTTAAGGCGTGCAACAATAGCCCCAGCCTCCATTAAGGCGTGCAACAATAGCCCCAGCCTCCCTTAAGGCGTGCAACAATAGCCCCAGCCTCCCTTAAGGCGTGCAACAATAGCCCCAGCCTCCCTTAAGGCGTGCAACAATAGCCCCAGCCTCCCTTAAGGCGTGCAACAATAGCCCCAGCCTCCCTTAAGGCGTGCAACAATCAGACTAACAACGCAGCATTGACAATTGTGGTTGAACCTGTGTCGGGACCGTTTGATGTCGTGGGAGGGGGAACAGTCATGCCTTGATATTTCTAAATGTACAAAGCAGGAGCTGAGTGCCAAACATAGGACACGTGACGCCCTCCCCTCTCCCTAAGCCACTGCCCCCCACAAACGAAAAAAAAAAAAACAACAACAAACAAACACGTAGTTCCGTTAAGAACTATATAGCCTATTTTCATATATCCTACTTATATTAACTGCCTCTATCAACATACAGACTTTTAGTTTGTTTGCTGTAATAGATTCCTAGATATTTCGGATGGTCACCATGTTGGATTTTTGATGGGTGACATCTTTCCACTCAGTTGCTGGATATTTCTGTGGGAGTGATTTTGAAAAATGGGACGGAAATGGATCGGACGGAAGTGTGTAAGACGCACTGCCAGCTGGATCGCATCGCATCGCTGCTTTAGCAGCCAGGAGGGATGCGATCCAGCTGGCAGAGGTACCATGTGGAATGTATATCACATATGGATTACTTCAAGGTTTGGAAGCGCCATTACAGGTATTTCTACAATAAATCATCTTAAGTTATCGTTCTTTGGTGTAAAAATATTAATTATATCATATTTTCTGAAAACAATTATGATTTATTAAGAGTCTGTTTTTCAATCTCTGGATAAAAGTAATGGCCATCCACTTCCTGAGTAACTTTGCTCAACACTTTCATACTGAACGGTAAACGCTCATGCGAACTCCGGTGTGAACTTATTGAAACACAAACCACATGTTAAAAGTCTTCGTATCAGTATTTAAATGATAATATGCTTTAATATGAAACATTGTAACTAGTCGGCAAAACCGGTATTATGTTTCTGCACAAAGGCTATTCAGATATTAACCCACGTTGCGGTAATGCAGTGATCAATGTGATATATATCGATGTTTCTATATTGGAACTGGGCTTGCCTTTCACTTTCATGGACCACTATAGGAATTCCCTTTACTGTCAAGTAGCCGTATTCATAACTAATTTAAAACCCACAACCACGCAGGAGCATAAAAATACTTCCATATTATTACCGGCACGTGAATATGAGTAACTGTCTTGTACTCTGTGGTTGTAATGGATAGCATTTTGGTGTGTGAATCATGAGGTCTCATAAATTTAGACTTTCACGACCGGCGTTGAAATAGGAATCTCTGTTTCGCGGGCTTATAGGTCGTGTTCCAAGGACGAGGTCTCTTGTTCGAACCCCAGTCCCGGCAATTATTTTTGCTACCAGATTATCGATCTAAACGATATCCATCATAACATTATGCGTCATTTTAACAGAATCTAAATGAAATTACAATTTATCTAATTTTAATTACAATAGTTTGCACCAAGCGGGAGTTGGGAAATTTGATTGTATTGAACATTATTTCTAGTAGTCTATAGATAGGCTAGAGACTATGGTTTCATTCCTCCTCTTAATTTACAATATAATATGTGATGTTTGTTCAAACAAGTGTGACAGTAGCATCTACATTCATCATAGTACCAGTATGAAAACGGAGCGTAAATTAACATTTTAAGAATGTCCAAGCTGTGTAGTATACGAGTAGGATGTCAGATGACTTCACATACATTTCATCTCAATTTCATAGTAGGATAACATGTCAGATGTTACACATCATATGCGACTACAGTAAGGCTGGTATCTTTTTTTTATTTTTTATATATGGGCCTTAGAGTTATGTACCATTTCATGAAGATTATTGTGTGGGTGTATTATTCAAACTTCAATCGCATGATTAGGGCACAAGAAATAAATCCGAGATTTTTAAATTTTGCTCAGCCACCATCTTGTGGTTATGATAATAATTGAAATTAATTAGATGCCAGTGGGTAAAAATGTATGTATGCATTTACCGTACCAAGTCGGATGGTTAAATCGCGATAAACGTCCATTTGAATATTTAAATTTCGCGTCAACGCCATGTTAGATTTGTGCTATCCAGGTTATTGAATGTCCCATAGGTGAATTTATGTTCATAGCCTCTATCAACATACCAAATTTCAGTTTCATTGCTATCATAGATAGAGAGTTATAAACTGTTATTGCGCAGGTTCATTATTCAAATGTTGACTTGGATCGCATGATTGGACACAAGAAATAAATAAAACCTTAATTTTAAAATTTCGCACAGCCACAATCTTGAGTTTATGTAAACAATTGAACTATATTAGATGTCAGTGGATTGCATTTGGTTTAGTCATTTGCTGTAACAAGTTTCACTGCGTTCGGATGGTTAAATCGCGAGAAAAGTCTATTTAAAATATTACACTTCGCTTGGCCGCCATTTTCGTTTTGTAGTTAACAGGTGTTTGAAAGTCACGTAGGTGAACGTCTAGTAATGCCCTTTATCACCGTTCAAAATTTCAGGGTGATATCGGTAATAGTTTCGGATATATAGAATGCCGGTGAAATATTTCGCACAGTCGGCGTGTCAGATTGGTGTGACGTAATAAAATTTGAAGGGCACGGTCGGGGTCATCCGGAATATTGCTATGAACTTACCAAGTTTCATTGAAATCGCTCCGGCCGTTTATAAGTTATTAGAGGGACACACACACACACGGACAAAAGCTGATCTCATAAGTCTGTTTTTTTTTTTCATAAATGAAAATAGACTAAAAACGTCAAAAACTTAGAAAATATGCCAACTATAACATATGGCACCAATGGAGTAGAGCTATTTTGTCATGCATATATTTGGATCTAGTGATGGTCCCTTCACGGGCGAAACAAACCTTTCTCGTCGGCCAACTCAAACAATCCTCATGTAATATTCCAATAATTGGAATTATACCGTGGTGGTCTCTGGCGGTGGAGTTAGGAACAAGTGGCAGAGGTGGTAAAGGAACCGGGGCGGGTGGCGAATGGGGGCGAACCCTCCATCATGCTGCGGTGTAACGCCGTAATAATGAAGTACTTAACTAGGGAGGGCAGGAGCGCGCTCTACCGTGAAATGCATCGTTCCGTGGGGCTAATGGAGACCACTAACCAGCGTAGAGGCCTGGTGCAGACAAAACATCCCTTGGTCTCTGCTAAATGGTTATATTAAGTAGGGCTATATCTGGCTTAAGAGAAGCATCTCTTGGCTTCTGTCAAATGGTTAGATTGAGTAGGGATATATCTGGCTTAAGAGAAGCATCTCTTGGTTTCTGACAAATGGTTAGATTGATTAGGGATACATCTGGCTTAAGAGAAGCATCTCTTGGTTTCTGACAAATGGTTAGATTGAGCGGGGATACATCTGGCTTAAGAGAAGCATCTCTTGGTTTCTGACAAATGGTTAGATTGAGCGGGGATACATCTGGCTTAAGAGAAGCATCTCTTGGTTTCTGTCAAATGGTTAGATTGAGTAGGGGTATATCTGGCTTAAGAGAAGCATCTCTTGGGTTCTGTCAAATGGTTAGATTGAGTAGGGATATATCTGGCTTAAGTGAAGCATCTCTTGGTTTCTGACAAATGGTTAGATTGAGCGGGGATACATCTGGCTTAAGAGAAGCATCTCTTGGTTTCTCCTAAATGGTTAGATTGAGTAGGGTTTTGTGTAGTGTCTAAAGGTATGCAAGTGTGGTGTTTAGTTAGTGTTATTAGGATACCCTGCACAGTGGTTGTTGGTCTGGTTGTCACATTATCAGCTAATATGACGTCCTTGGGTTAGCTGCACGTCATCCAGGTGACTGTACACTCTGTAGTACCACTGCACTTGTAGTGTCGTTTAATCATTGAATGAGCCTAACGTATGTTGAGAAATAACAGGATTTCCCCCAGCAAATACTTGACAGTAGGGTTGTTTGTCCGAGGACTTCAGGACGTGAACCCGGTAGGAAAGTATGTGCTCCATTTTGCTAGGTGTTGACTGTCCACTATATTTTGTGCTCTATCGTGTTAGCAGCTGACTGTCCACTCAGATATTGATGCGCACAATATGATGTGCTCTATAGTGTTGGCAGCTGACTGTCCACTCAGATATTGATGCTCACAATATGGTGTGCTCTATAGTGTTGGCAGCTGACTGTACACTCACATATTGATGCGCACAATATGATGTGCTCTATAGTGTTGGCAGCTGACTGTACACTCAGATATTGATGCACACAATATGATGTGCCCTATAGTGTTGGCAGCTGACTGTCCACTCAGATATTGATGCTCACAATATGGTGTGCTCTATAGTGTTGGCAGCTGACTGTCCACTCAGATATTGATGCGCACAATATGATGTGCCCTATTGTGTTGGCAGCTGACTGTCCACTCAGATATTGATGCGCACAATACGATGTGCTCTATAGTGTTGGCAGCTGACTGTCCACTCAGATATTGATGCGCACAATATGATGTGCTCTGTAGTGTTGGCAGCTGACTGTCCACTCAGATATTGATGCGCACAATATGATGTGCTCTATAGTGTTGGCAGCTGACTGTCCACTCAGATATTGATAGTAGGTAATATAAGCCGATCCTGGCGCAGGGGCTAATGGGCAAGATGGCCGCCGCGCGCAACCAGCCCTATGCTATTATTATGGAGGGGTCAGTCAGAGCTGGCGCAGTGGCTAATGGGCAAGATGGCCGACACGCCTGAGAACGTGCATGACGTCACAGAGAGAAGTCGGCCGTGTAGTTGCTAAATGGAATATTTATTATTATTATTATTATTAGGTAATTATTGATTGATCGTGTACAATAAAGACCAGCCTTATATTGTCCACCTCTTGGTGTAGTGGCAAGCATTCTTGGCGGTCATTCCTGAGGTTCGAATCCCGGCTCTGCCAAGAAATTTAATTTCTGGTCTCAGGAGTGGAACGGGGTACACTCAGCCTTGTGATGCAAAACTGACAGGAGCTGTCTTTTGATTCATACCTCAACGATTCTGCCTAACCCAACTTCACCTAACCTAACCTAACCTAACCTAACTTCAAAGTCAGAGCAAATATGAGAGCAAATGTGAGAGCACACATAAAAAACTAAGTTATAACCTAACCTAACTTCAAAGTCAGAGCAAATATGAGAGCAAATGTGAGAGCACACATAATAAACTAAGTTATAACCTAATCTAACCTAACCTAACTTAACCTAACCTAACCTAACCTAAAAGTGCGAGCAAAAAAAAAAAAGTGAGACCAAAATGTGTGAGCAAAAAAGTGAGAGCAAATGTGAGAGCACAAATAATAAACTTAGTTATAACCTAACCACACCTAACTTCACCTAACCTAACCTAACATAACCTAACTTCAAAGTGAGAGCAAATATGGGAGCAAAAAGTAGGAGCAAAAAGTGGCAGCAAAAAGTGGGAGCAAAAAGTGGGAGCAAAAAGTGGGAGCAAAAAAGTGGGAGCAAAAAGGTGGGAGCAAAAAGGTGGGAGCAAAAAAGTGGGAGCAAAAAGTTGGGAGCAAAAAGTGGGGGCAAAAAAGTGGGAGCAAAAAGGTGAGAGCAAAAAAGGGGAGCAAAAAAGTGGGAGCAAAAAGTGGGAGCAAAAAGTGGGAGCAAAAAAGTGAGAGCAAAAAGTGGGAGCAAAAAAGTGAGAGCAAAAAAGTGAGAGCAAAAAGGTGGGGAGCAAAAAAGTAAGAGCAAATGGGAGAGCACAAATAATAAACTTAGTTATAACCTAACCTAACCTAACTCACAGAAACCTCATTTAAAGATTTTAGATTTTACATTTTAACATTTTACAATTTAACATTTTAGATTTTTGATTTTTCATTTTACATTTTTCAGATTTTACATTTTACATTTTGGATTTTTTTGTGTTATAGATTTTAGTTTTTTTTTTTTTTAGATTTTACATTTTAAATTTAAGATTTTTTGATTTTAGATTTTACATTTCACA
The DNA here is from genome assembly GCA_946902985.2 of Meconema thalassinum. Lineage (NCBI taxonomy): Eukaryota > Metazoa > Arthropoda > Insecta > Orthoptera > Tettigoniidae > Meconema > Meconema thalassinum. The sequence continues at coordinate 528,104,743 of OX336393.1, read as the reverse complement.
TTTTCCGAAAAGAGTAAACTACAAAGTCACATTCCTAACCTCACCAAACGTAACATTACCAAACCTAACTTAAGCTAATCCAAAGGCTAATGCACATACACAAAGTATATAAGGGCACATGCAACTATCCTTATGCTAGTCTTATAGGCTACTGTACAACATGGTCACTACCCCAACCGTTTTTTTTTTCATTTTGTTGTTTACACATTTGTCAATTTTCCAATTTCCCATTTTCAGTTTTTTTTAATGTCAGTTTTAAGTTTTTCAATTTCATAATATGGAAACATGGATTTTGCATTTTGTTGTTTACACATTTATCAATTACACAATTTCCCTTTTACAGTTTTTAAATTGTCAGTTTAAAGTTTTTCAATTTCATGATATAGAAACATGGATTTTCCAATTTGTTGTTTACACATTTGTCAATTTACCAAATTCCCATTTACAGTTTTTAAAATTTCAGTTTAATGTTTTTTCTATTTTGTCAATATGGAAACATGGATTTTCCAATTCGTGTTTTACATGTTCATTTTGCATTAGGAGTGGAGAGAGGTGGGTAGTAATTAGAAATGTACAAGCAGTGTCCATACAATATTTTTTATTTTAAGTACATGTACACTATTTACACATAATACATTTATATTATATTCCTTTTTAGTTATAAATTGTACAGTTGTTTTATTTTGTTTTCTATTTTATTTATTTTTTGATTATGAATACCAGTTTTTTTTAATTTTTGTAGTGCTATTGTTTTATTTCCTAAATTGTTTTGTTTTATGTATTTGCTAGTTGCAGGCAGAAGATTTTGATATTCAAAACTTAACTCTTTAAGCTTGGTCAATGATTGAGTAATGACCATAGGCATGTGTACCTATACCATCAGCATCAATCACTCTTTTACTATCACCAGGACACAAAGCAATTTTGTTTAGTCTTATAGATGATATGTCATGTTGTTTAGAAGCGATAATGTTCATTGGTATTCTTTTTACATTATTGTTCATGACACAATCCTTATAATCTTGAAAGCTTATACAATTTTTGACAACACCTCTGTTAATACGTTTAATCTTTTTGATTTATTTACCATTTATGTCTAAAGCGTACATTTTAGCTCTAAGTCCAACAAATGCTTTTATAATTTGTCCACAAGCCTCGTCTTTAAATTTCCCCAACGTTTTCTTGTTTGATGTAGAGTAACATATGTGATTAGTAGGATAATCTGATGTGTCCAGGTGTTCTAGGAAATCCAACTTGTCTTCATATACATCTTGGGTGTTAACCAAATAAATGAACGAGTCGGTATCCATATACATGAGTTTAAGATTGTTCATTCCATAATAGGGTAGCAGGACATCATAGTGGTGGGAATACATGAGAGTTTTTGAAATATCCAGTATACACATTCCAATATATATAGGCTTATTGAATACAATGTTACGTTTAGCCATGTGGAAAGCAGCTAGGTTAGGACCATAAATTGTTCTGTCAATAAATGTCGGCTTTGCTATTAGCTTTTCTGCCTTTTTGCTGTCAGTCACAAAACGTATGTCTATTCTTTTACGGATATTTTCCATTGTTTTTCCAAAAATGGCATTGTTGAATAATTTGTAAAGATTTTTCTCAAAATCATTTTTGGCTTGTTTTCGAAGGTTGTTATTAAAATCAACGTATGCCTTTAACCAAGGTCTTTGCTTAAACTTTAACACACGATGAATTTTTATCACTTTGAAGTTAGGTTATGTTAGGTTAGGTTAGGTGAAGTTAGGTTAGGTTAGGTGTGGTTAGGTTATAACTAAGTTTATTATTTGTGCTCTCACATTTGCTCTCACTTTTTTGCTCACACATTTTGGTCTCACTTTTGCTCGCACTTTTAAGTTAGGTTAGGTTAGGTTAAGTTAGGTTAGGTTAGATTAGGTTATAACTTAGTTTATTATGTGTGCTCTCACATTTGCTCTCATATTTGCTCTGACTTTGAAGTTAGGTTAGGTTAGGTTAGGTTAGGTGAAGTTGGGTTAGGCAGAATCGTTGAGGTATGAATCAAAAGCCAGCTCCTGTCAGTTTTGCCTCACAAGGCTGAGTGTACCCCGTTCCACTCCTGAGACCAGAAATTAAATTTCTTGGCAGAGCCGGGATTCGAACCTCAGGAATGACCGCCAAGAATGCTTGCCACTACACCAAGAGGTGGACAATATAAGGCTGGTCTTTATTGTACACGATCAATCAATAATTACCTAATAATAATAATAATAATAAAGATTCCATTTGGCAACTACACGGCCGACCTCTGTCTGTGACGTCATGCACGGTCTCAGGTGTGTCGGCCATTTTGCCCATTAGCCACTGCGCCAGCTCTGACTGACCCCTCCATAATAATAGCATAGGGCTGGTTGCGCGCGGCGGCCATCTTGCCCATTAGCCCCTGCGCCAGGATCGGCTTATATTACCTACTATTGATGCACACAATATGATGTGCTCTATAGTGTTGGCAGCAGACTGTCCACTCAGATATTGATGCGCACAATATGATGTGCTCTATAGTGTTGGCAGCTGACTGTCCACTCAGATATTGATGCGCACAATATGATGTGCCCTATTGTGTTGGCAGCTGACTGTCCACTCAGATATTGATGCGCACAATACGATGTGCTCTATAGTGTTGGTAGCTGACTGTCCACTCAGATATTGATGCGCACAATATGATGTGCTCTATAGTGTTGGCAGCTGACTGTCCACTCAGATATTGATGCGCACAATATGATGTGCTCTGTAGTGTTGGCAGCTGACTGTCCACTCAGATATTGATGCGCACAATATGGTGTGCTCTATTGTGTTGGCAGCTGACTGTCCACTCAGATATTGATGCGCACAATATGATGTGCTCTATAGTGTTGGCAGCTGACTGTCCACTCAGATATTGATGCGCACAATATGATGTGCTCTGTAGTGTTGGCAGCTGACTGTCCACTCAGATATTGATGCAAAAAATATGGTGTGCTCTATTGTGTTGGCAGCTGACTGTCCACTCAGATATTGATGCGCACAATATGATGTGCTCTGTAGTGTTGGCAGCTGACTGTCCACTCAGATATTGATGCGCACAATATCATGTGCCCTATTGTGTTGGCAGCTGACTGTCCACTCAGATATTGATGTGCACAATATAGTGTGCTCTATAGTGTTGGCAGCTGACTGTCCACTCACATATTGATGCGCACAATATGATGTACTCTATAGTGTTGGCAGCTGACTGTCCACTCAGATATTGATGCGCACAATATGATGTGCTCTAAAGTGTTGACAGCTGACTGTCCACTCAGATATTGATGCGCACAATATGATGTGCTCTATAGTGTTGGCAGCTGACTGTCCACTCAGATATTGATGCGCACAATATGATGTGCTCTATAGTGTTGGCAGCTGACTGCCCACTCAGATATTGATGCGCACAATATGGAGTGCTCTATAGTGTTGGCAGCTGACTGTCCACTCAGATATTGATGCGCACAATATGATGTGCTCTATAGTGTTGGCAGCTGACTGTCCACTCAGATATTGATGCGCACAATATGATGTGCTCTATAGTGTTGGCACCTGACTGTCCACTCAGATATTGATGCGCACAATATGATGTGCTCTATAGTGTTGGCAGCTGACTGTCCACTCAGATATTGATGCACACAATATGTTGTGCTCTATAGTGTTGGCAGCTGACTGCCCACTCAGATATTGATGCGCACAATATGATGTGCTCTGTAGTGTTGGCAGCTGACTGTCCACTCAGATATTGATGTGCACAATATGATGTGCTCTATAGTGTTGGCAGCTGACTGTCCACTCAGATATTGATGCGCACAATATGATGTGCTCTATAGTGTTGGCTGCTGACTGTCCACTCAGATATTGATGCGCACAATATGATGTGCTCTATAGTGTTGGCAGCTGACTGTCCACTCAGATATTGATGCGCACAATATGGTGTGCTCTATAGTGTTGGCAGCTGACTGTCCACTCAGATATTGATGCGCACAATATGATGTGCTTTATAGTGTTGGCAGCTGACTGTCCACTCAGATATTGATGCGTACAATACGATGAGCTCTATAGTGTTGGCAGCTGACTGTCCACTCAAATATTGATGCGCACAGTATGATGTGCTCTATAGTGTTGGCAGCTGACTGTCCACTCAGATATTGATGTGCACAATACAATGTGCTCTATAGTGTTGGCAGCTGACTGTATACTCAGATATTGATGTACACAATATGATGTGCTCTATAGTGTTGGCAGCTGACTGTCCACTCAGATATTGATGCGCACAATATGATGTGCTCTATTGTGTTGGCAGCTGACTGTCCACTCAGATATTGATGCGCACAATATGATGTGCTCTATAGTGTTGGCAGCTGACTGTCCACTCAGATATTGATCCGCACAATATGGTGTGCTCTATAGTGTTGGCAGCTGACTGTCCACTCAGATATTGATGCGCACAATATGATGTGCTCTATAGTGTTGGCAGCTGACTGTCCACTCAGATATTGATGCGCACAATATGATGTGCTCTATAGTGTTGGCAGCTGACTGTACACTCAGATATAGATGCGCACAATATGATGTGCTCTATAGTGTTGGTAGCTGACTGTCCACTCAGATATTGATGCGCACAATAGGATGTGCTCTATAGTGTTGGCAGCTGACTGTCCACTCAGATATTGATGCGCACAATATGATGTGCTCTATAGTGTTGGCAGCTGACTGTCCTCTCAGATATTGATGCGCACAATATGATGTGCTCTATAGTGTTGGCAGCTGACTGTCCACTCAGATATTGATGCGCACAATATGATGTGCTCTATAGTGTTGGCAGCTGACTGTCCACTCAGATATTGATGCGCACAATATGGTGTGATCTATAGTGTTGGCAGCTGACTGTCCACTCAGATATTGATGCGCACAATATGATGTGCTCTATAGTATTGGCAGCTGACTGTCCACTCAGATATTGATGCGCACAATATGATGTGCTCTATAGTATTGGCAGCTGACTGTCCACTCAGATATTGATGCGCACAATATGATGTGCTCTATAGTGTTGGCAGCTGACTGTCCACTCAGATATTGATGCGCACAATATGTTGTGCTCTATAGTGTTGGCAGCTGACTGTCCACTAGATATTGATGCGCACAATATAGTGTGCTCTATAGTGTTGGCAGCTGACTGTCCACTCAGATATTGATGCGCACAATAAAATGTGCTCTATAGTGTTGGCAGTTGACTGTCCACTCAGATATTGATGCGTACAATACGATGTGCTCTATAGTGTTGGCAGCTGACTGTCCACTCAGATATTGATGTACACAATATGATGTGCTCTATAGTGTTGGCAGCTGACTGTCCACTCAGATATTGATGTACACAATATGATGTGCTCTATAGTGTTGGCAGCTGACTGTCCACTCAGATATTGATGTACACAATATGATGTGCTCTATAGTGTTGGCAGCTGACTGTCCACTCAGATATTGATGCGCACAATACGATGTGCTCTATAGTATTGGCAGCTGACTGTCCACTCAGATATTGATGCGCACAATATGAAGTGCTCTATAGTGTTGGCAGCTGACTGTCCACTCAGATATTGATGCGTACAATACGATGTGCTCTATAGTGTTGGCAGCTGACTGTCCACTCAGATATTGATGCCCACAATATGATGTGCTATATAGTGTTGGCAGCTGACTGTCCACTAGATATTAATGCGCACAATAAAATGTGCTCTATAGTGTTGGCAGCTGACTGTCCACTCAGATATCGATGCACTCAATATGTTGTGCTCTATAGTGTTGGCAGCTGACTGTCCACTCAGATATTGATGTGCACAATATGATGTGCTCTGTAGTGTTGGCAGCTGACTGTCCACTCAGATATTGATGCGCACAATATGATGTGCTCTATAGTGTTGGCAGCTGACTGTCCACTCAGATATTGATGCGCACAATATGATGTGCTCTATAGTGTTGGCAGCTGACTGTCCACTAAGATATTGATGCGCAAAATATGATGTGCTCTATAGTGTTGGCAGCTGACTGTCCACTCAGATATTGATGCGCACAATATGATGTGCTCTATAGTGTTGGTAGCTGACTGTCCACTCAGATATTGATGCGCACAATATGATGTGCTCTATAGTGTTGGCAGCTGACTGTCCACTCAGATATTGATGCGCACAATATGATGTGCTCTATAGTGTTGGCAGCTGACTGTCCACTCAGATATTGATGCGCACAATATGATGTGCTCTATAGTGTTGGCAGCTGACTGTCCACTCAGATATTGATGCGCACAATATGATGTGCTCTATAGTGTTGGCAGCTGACTGTCCACTCAGATATTGATGCGCACAATATGAAGTGCTCTATAGTGTTGGCAGCTGACTGTACACTCAGATATTGATGCGCACAATATGAAGTGCTCTATAGTGTTGGCAGCTGACTGTCCACTCAGATATTGATGCACACAATATGAAGTGCTCTATAGTGTTGGCAGCTGACTGTCCACTCAGATATTGATGCGCACAATATGATGTGCTCTATAGTGTTGGCAACTGACTGTCCACTCAGATATTGATGCGCACAATATGAAGTGCTCTATAGTGTTGGCAGCTGACTGTCCACTCAGATATTGATGCGCACAATATGAAGTGCTCTATAGTGTTGGCAGCTGACTGTCCACTCAGATATTGATGCACACAATATGGTGTGCTCTATAGTGTTGGTAGCTGACTGCCCACTCAGATATTGATGCGCACAATATGAAGTGCTCTATAGTGTTGGCAGCTGACTGTCCACTCAGATATTGATGCACACAATATGGTGTGCTCTATAGTGTTGGCAGCTGACTGTCCACTCAGATATTGATGCGCACAATATGATGTGCTCTATAGTGTTGGTAGCTGACTGCCCACTCAGATATTGATGGGCACAATATGATGTGCTCTGTAGTGTTGGTAGCTGACTGTGCACTCAGATATCGATGCGCACAATATGATGTGCTCTATAGTGTTGGCAGCTGACTGTCCACTCAGATATTGATGCGCACAATATGAAGTGCTCTATAGTGTTGGCAGCTGACTGTCCACTCAGATATTGATGCGCACAATATGAAGTGCTCTATAGTGTTGGTAGCTGACTGTGCACTCAGATATCGATGCGCACAATATGATGTGCTCTATAGTGTTGGCAGCTGACTGTCCACTCGGATATTGATGCGCACAATATGATGTGCTCTATAGTGTTGGCAGCTGACTGTCCACTCAGATATTGATGCGCACAATATGAAGTGCTCTATAGTGTTGGCAGCTGACTGTCCACTCAGATATTGATGCACACAATATGGTGTGCTCTATAGTGTTGGTAGCTGACTGCCCACTCAGATATTGATGCGCACAATATGAAGTGCTCTATAGTGTTGGCAGCTGACTGCCCACTCAGATATTGATGCGCACAATATGAAGTGCTCTATAGTGTTGGTAGCTGACTGTCCACACAGATATTGATGTACACAATACGATGTGCTCTATAGTGATGGCAGCTGACTGTCCACTCAGATATTGATGCGCACAATATGATGTGCTCTATAGTGTTGGCAGCTGACTGTCCACTCAAATATTGATGCGCACAATATGAAGTGCTCTATAGTGTTGGTAGCTGACTGTCCACTCAGATATTGATGCGCACAATATGATGTGCTCTATAGTGTTGGCAGCTGACTGTCCACTCAGATATTGATGCGCACAATATGAAGTGCTCTATAGTGTTGGCAGCTGACTGTCCACTCAGATATTGATGCACACAATATGAAGTGCTCTATAGTGTTGGTAGCTGACTGTCCACTCAGATATTGATGCGCACAATATGATGTGCTCTATAGTGTTGGCAGCTGACTGTCCACTCAGATATTGATGCGCACAATATGAAGTGCTCTATAGTGTTGGCACCTGACTGTCCACTCAGATATTGATGCGCACAATATGAAGTGCTCTATAGTGTTGGCAGCTGACTGTCCACTCGGATATTGATGCGCACAATATGATGTGCTCTATAGTGTTGGCAGCTGACTGTCCACTCAGATATTGATGCGCACCATATGATGTGCTCTATAGTGTTGGCAGCTGACTGTCCACTCAGATATTGATGCGCACAATATGATGTGCTCTATAGTGTTGGCAGCTGACTGTCCACTCAGATATTGATGCGCACCATATGATGTGCTCTATAGTGTTGGCAGCCGACTGTCCACTCAGATATTGATGCGCACAATAGGATGTGCTCTATAGTGTTGGCAGCTGACTGTCCACTCAGATATTGATGCACACAATATGATGTGCTCTATAGTGTTGGCAGCTGACTGTCCACTCAGATATTGATGCGCACAATATGATGTGCTCTATAGTGTTGGCAGCCGACTGTCCACTCAGATATTGATGCGCACCATATGATGTGCTCTATAGTGTTGGCAGCCGACTGTCCACTCAGATATTGATGCGCACAATAGGATGTGCTCTATAGTGTTGGCAGCTGACTGTCCACTCAGATATTGATGCACACAATATGATGTGCTCTATAGTGTTGGCAGCTGACTGTCCACTCAGATATTGATGCGCACAATATGCGTGTGACGTCATAGAGGGGGAGGGATCGCTCACTCAACTGGAAGACTCTCACTTCATATCCCATACTTAAAGGTCGGTAAAGCCGGGTTTGATATCTAATTAAAAGTTGGTATTTTATTATGTTGGTTCCTAAGTCCGTAGCGTTTTCGTTTTGCTTGTTGGTATTTCTGTTCCTATGGTTTTAGTGATCGACTGTCATAGTTCGGTTAGTTGGTTGATTCGTTAGTTTAGGGGCTGCGACAACCCGGTCTTGTAGCCCTGTGTACTTTGGGTGTGTGTATTAGGACTGCAGACGATTAATTTTGTCAAGTAGTTCCTACATTTGATACCAAATGCTACCGTCCACGGCACCTAGCTGTGGACGTGGCTACTAAATGGCATCGCAGTCAGCACCTGGTGGTGAACGTTGGAACTAATAGAGCGTTATCAAACTAACCTTCAAAATTTTGCTTCCACAAGTGTAATTTGTGGAAGGTTCCTTTTCATGGCATAAATCTATGACATTGGACCACCGACTTTACTTCCTCTCTGAAGGAAGGCATACTAAGGGATTGTTAACGCTCTAAGGGGGAAGACCCAGCTTAATAGAAGAAAATAAGGTCAATATTCATTCGATTGTTAAATATGCTACAGCCCACATATTGTTGACAAATGCTGCACATATCCCAGTATTGGTGTGCTTCCTCGCAACCAGAAGCAACTTCAATAATGTAACAATTCTAATTTTTATTCTGAGCACCTGAATAAAATAAAATAAAATGAATAAAAACTCCCTAAAAATATCTAAATCACAGTGTATGTTAGTGATTGAGTTTCATTTTGTAGGTTGAGGTTTGATACACACTTTAAAAAATGAAAAGTATGAAAATTCTTATAAACTTGGAATTTATAAGGGAAACGGTGATATACTCTTAAAAAGGCGCGAAATTTTTGAAAATGTTATTTTAAAATGTTATAATTAGAATTTTTACGTTATAGAAGTTGCTTCTGGTTGCGAGGAAGCACACCAATACTGGGGTATGTGCAGCATTTGTCAACAATATGTGTACATATTTAACAATCGAATGAATATTGGCCTTGTTTTCCTCTGGTAAGCTGGGTCTCCACCCTTAAAAATTCCGACGACTTCGGCCGGGTTTGAACCCGTGATCTTGGTCATAGAAGCTACCAACTACGCCACCGAAGCGGAACTTTGTAATTCAATGTTTGTTCTTGAGTTGGTATCTTTTCCAGAAAAGATATGATACCGTGTGTTTTTAAATAAGGAAATGTAGCATATATGATAATGAAGGAAGCATTGTTACTATTAGGTTTCGAATCCCCTCCGAATATGTTAACTTTTATATCCCGTATAGAACATTCTTGCTATTGGTATTCCAGAGACATGCACGTATTTTAATTGTATTATTTGCGTAAAATAGCGAATTCACCGCGTTTTATTTAGAGAAACGACTTAATTCCTACGAGCTAACGACTGTGATGGGAGAGGGTCCATGTGAGTGTGTCTAGTGACAGCTACATTGCTTATTAGATATAGTTCATTGTTTCATAAGACTGTGATGGAAGAGGGTCCATGTGAGTGTGCCTGGTAACATTTACATTGCTTATTAGATATAGTTCATTTCATCATTAGACTGTGATGGGGGAGGGTCAATGTGAGTGTGCCTGGTGAGAGTTACATTGTGTATAAGATATAGGTCATTGTTTCATTTGACTGTGGTGTGCGAGGGTCCATGTGAGTGCGCCTGGTGACAGACTGTTTTAGTGGTAGTACTTTGTTGTTGGTAGAACTTGAGTATTTTTCGTTAGTAGAAGTTCAGTATTTTTAGCCTATTTTCGTTCTTGGAAAAATAGGCTTATGAGATCACCCTTTTTCCGTGTGTGTGTGTGTGTGTGTGTGTGTGTGTGTGTGTGTGTGTGTATGTGTTAGTGTGCGTCCATGTGTGTGTCCCCCTAATAAATTCTAAACGGCTGGAGCAATTTCATTGAAACTGTCTAAGGATATAGTACTATTATGGCCGACCCCGACCGTGCCCTTTAAATTGTATTACTTCTTACCAATCTATCATGGCGGCTGTGCAAAATATTTCACTGGCATTCTATATCTCCGAAACTATTACCGATATCACCCTGTACATTTGTATGGTGATAAAGGGCACTACTGGAAGTTCGCCTATGAGACTTTCAGAAACCTGTTAACTACAACACGAACATGGCGGCCAAGTGAATTAGAAACTTTTAAGTGGACTTTTCTCGCGATTTAACCATCCAAACGCAATTAAACTTTGTACTGAAAATGCTTATACACATAGTAATGCACTGGCATCTAATTCTGTTCAATTGTTTACATAACCTCAAGATGGCAGCCATGCGCAATTTTAATATTAAGTTTTATTTCTTGTGTAATAATCATGCGATCGAAGTGAACGTTAGAATAATGAACCTACGCGAAATTCGTCATCTTATAGTACATAACTCTATGGCTTACAAATATAAACATCCAACATGGCGACAATCCGAAATGTTTAGACGGCTCACATTATCTATTAATCAGTGATAGCAACCAAACTAAATTTTGCACGTTCATAGAGGCTATGAACGTAAGATCACCTATGGGACTTTCAATAACCTGGTAGGTACAAATCCAACATGGCGTCGACTCGAAATATAAATATTTAAAAGAGGTTTCTCGCGATTTAACCATCCTAGCGCAGTAATACTTGGTACGGTAATGCTTATACAAATTTCAATCCACTGGCATCTAATTTATTTCATTTGTTTTCATAGCCACAGGATGGCAGCTGTGCAAAATATTAAAATCTGGTTTTCATTTCTTGCGTCGTAATCATGCGATTGACGTTTGCATGCTACACAATAATCGTCATGTAATAGTTCATAACTCTAAGACCTACAAAAATCCAACATGGCGACCATCCGAAATATTGAGACGGTTCTCAATATCTACGAATCTATTAGAGCAATCAAACTGAAATTTTTACGATGATAGAAGCAATTAACATAAGTAGGAATTATGAATATAGGCTGTAGGGTTCTTCACGAAACTACTTGTTGTTAGTAGAATTGCTCTATCACTTTATTCTGAAGGGGAGTAGCAACCTTTCAAATCTTTACTTGTCTAATAGACGGTTAAGATATTGATAATATAAGCCAACTAATGGCTACACTACGTTCTGCTGCACGGCTGAAGGCAACGGGAAACTACAGCCATAATGCTATTCCCCAGGATGTGCACCCCTCTATGCATAATTATATGTGATGATGGCCTCCTCTGTTGTAAAATTCCAATCCGGATGTAAACTACTCCCCCGTTCGGATCTCCGCGTGGGAACTACTCGAGGCAGGGTTAACATCACAGAAGTGACAGAGAGGAAATCTGAAATTGTACGGATCGGAGCGTGGAATGTTAGAAGTCTGCTGGGAAGTGGACGGTTAGAAAACTTTGAAAGGGAAATGGTTAGGTTGAGGTTGGAATTGGTTGGGATTAGTTAAATGCGCTGGCAGGAAGAACAGGACTTTTGGTCAGGTGACTATAGGGTCATTAGCACTAAATCAAACAATGGCCAAGCAGGGGTTGGTCTCATATTGAGTAGGAAACTTGGACAGCGGGTGGAATATTATGAGCAATATAGTGAACGGATTATTGTAGCAAAAATCAATACAAAACCAACATGCACCACAGTGGTACAAGTCTATATGCCTACCAGTCGAGCTGATGATGAAGATGTTGAAAAGGTCTACGAAGAAATAGATGAAATTCTGAGGTATATCAAGGGTGATGAAAATGTTATAGTGATGGGAGATTGGAATGCTGTGGTAGGAAAAGGAAGAGAAGGGAAGATAGTAGGAGATTTCGGATTAGGTGAAAGGAATGATCGAGGAAGCAGGCTGATGGAATTCTGCACCGAGCATGAGTTGGTCATAGCTAACACGTTATTGAATAACCACAATTGAAGAATATACACATGGATGAGACCTGGAGATACAGGGCGTTACCAAATGGACTTCATTATGGTCAAGCAGAGATTTCGAAACCAGATTTTGGATTGTAAAACCTATCTCGGTGCTGACATAAACTCTGACCACAATCTGGTTGTTATGTAATGCAGATTAAAGTTGAAGAAACTGAGGAAAAGTCAAAAGCCAAAAATGTGGGCAATAGACAGACTGAAAGTGAAGGATGTAAACGAAAGATTCATGATGAGTATAAAGGAAGGACTAATGAAAAACCCTAAACAATTGCAGACGAATGGGCACTTTTGAAGAATGAAATAACAAAAGATACGAGCCTTACAGTAGTCGCATACGATGTGTAACATCTGACATGTTATCCTACTCGTATACTACACAGCTTGGATATTCCTAAAATGTTAAGGAAGGAAGCTTGTAGTTTAACGTGACCGTTAATCTAGAGATCATGAGCCACGGGACCTCCTTTTTACGTGGAATCCGAACCACAGGACGTGGCATTTCACTTCGAAATCCTAAAATGTTAATTTACGCTTCGTTTTCATACGGGTGCTATGATGAATGTATGGATTGAATTGGAGATATGCTACTGTCACACTTGTTTAAACAAACATCACATATTATATTGTGAATTACGAGGAGGAATGAAACCATAGTCTCTAGCCTATCTATAGACTACTAGAAATAATGTTCAATACAATCAAATTTCCCAACTCCTGCTTGGTGCAAACTATTGTAATTAAAATTAGATAAATGGTAATTTCAGGTACATGCTGTTAAAATGACGCATAATGTTATGATAGATAACGTTTAAATCAATAATCCGGTAGCAAAAATAATTGCTCGGACTGGGGTTCGAACCTGAGACCTCATGATTCGCTGACAAAGATGCTATCGACGCAGCCATTACAACCACAGAAATTTACAGTACAAGACAAGTACTCATTTTCACGCGCCGGTAATAATATGGAAGTATTTTTATGCTCCATTAATTTTTTTTCTGTAATGTTCCTGCGTGGAAATGAGTTTTAAATTAGTTATGAATACGCCTTCCGGGCAGGAGTAATGAGTGTGTGTGTCCCAGTTTTAAACCAGGGCTCAGAAATAATAGTTCGAAAATGTACCTTTTCGGATTGTCGTGGTGAGGGGACGAAGCTCACCTCTTAGCTCAGTGAGCGCCTCGGCGGGAAACACCCGAGGGGGCAAAAACAGAGTGTTCGTTCAGTAGAATAAAGATATTACGACTAATGTTTTTTTAGTAAGCAAGGCAAGATGGCTTTTCCCATTTTCCGCCTAACATACCGTAGTATTAAGTCGTTTATAGAATTCGGATGTCTACTGTAAGGAGGAAGTAAACATCAGTTGCTTTTTAGCTACCTTTTAGTTACCTACTTGTTCAAGATGCGTCTGCAAGCAAAGAATACCATCAAGCGGTGGTGCCTGAAGCGGTTTGATAAGAACCAAGTAATAAATAAATAATATATATTTAATATCAGATGACTTGTTTCAGCTAATATGTCATCTTGTGTACAAGAAGGTGTTATGGCTCTGCTCTTGGCCATTTGACGAAATTCCCTTTGTCCCAGCGGTAGATCTCGAAGAAACATCGCGATTTAGGCCTACACAATCGGTGTCACTCTTAGCAGTTTGACAGAGATTTCCATTGTCCCAGTGATTGGGCACAGGAAAATTATATCTTTATTACGCAATCCAGTTGTCTTCGTCATCGAAAGTGGAGAAATATCGTGATGGCACGCAATCGCCGTTCTCGGCCGTTTTATGAGAACCACGTTGTCCTCGTGGTCGGACACTGATAACGCGATATTATCCAATCGGCGCCACACCCGGCAATATAATGATTGTCTCCCTGTCGAACTGTCCTAGCAGAATGGCTAAGGCAAGTTCGTCGTTGCGCATGGTTAAGATTCCCGAGCAGTCATGGACTTGTTGTATGATCGGCACCGGTCGGACGTAAGGTGCCATGATTCCCGCTGTGGTTGGGAGTTCGCGGAGGATCACGAGGAGAAATGAGTATCGCAATGCTACGTAGTCAATGCCGTATTTAAGTGGGTTGATGCACTCCCCCCCCCCCCCCGTAAGCTTTTAAGCACACGGCCATGGGAAAATTGGCAAGTAGGTTTTGGGATGTATCGTGATGGCGACCAATCACCTTTGACAGGAGTTGACACAAGTTAATGATCGGGCACGGGTTTTATGATTTTACACGACCAGCGTCGATCTCGGTCCGTTTGACGAGATTCCTGCAGGCAAGTCGAGCGGTCAGCTGGTCGTTTTGATGTAGGTTACGTTCGAAGTAGGTATCGAATATTACGAATTATTCTGAGAGGAATGCACGAAGAATACCACAAGAAGGCACATTTTCTTTCGAGTTCGAATCACGAATTATATAAGTTATACAAGTTTTAGAGATAACCAGTTAGTTAATAATATATCTGATGGAACGAAAGTTCGCCATATAACGGAATTTTGAATTAACCATACTGGATGTCGCAAATTTACGAAACGGAGAGATTTTTAAAATATATTTCCATGTTATTTCACGATTTTTTTTTCTTTTTCGAAACGGTATAATTTTGACAGATTGTGAAAATAATTCGTCATTTCTGGACTTAAATTTGAAATAGTGTTCAAATTTAGAGGTTAATAACAGAAATGGGAGATTTATGTTGAGTTTCGGAATATTTCGCGAATAAAGGTCTCGCGAAACATAGGGGTCCCTAATGATACACACTAAAGTAAAGAAACTCTTTGATGCCAACAATATACGATACCACTCAAGGTATCCTCAGTACGCATTTCCTTATTACGCAATCGGCGGCGAATTTCCGTTATCCCCAACTATACAGACCTTAAAAAAATGACAGTCAGTCTGAAAGACTAGACGTTATATCATTTCAAATGACGCATGCTACAAATGGTACACATGTTAGAAAGGCAGGAGGGCTCTTTAAACAGACGAACTTAGAAGAAAATATTTCAACAATTAGTTCCATCCAATAAGGGGTTAAAGGTTTCAATCTGACATCTTGCAAACCTCTTTAAGGGTCACCCTGTATTTGAAATGAATCTAACATACTGTACACCTTGTTAAGTGTCACCCTGTATTTTGCTCTGACATCCTGCACACCTCTTTAGGAGGCACCCTGTATTCTTATATGGCATCTTGTATATCTCTTTAGAAGTCACCGTGTATTCTTGTGTGACATCTTGTACACCTCTTTAGGAGTCACCGTGTATTCTTATCTGACATCTTGTGCACCTCTTTAGGAGTCACCCTGTATTCTTATATGGCATCTTGTATATCTCTTTAAGTCACCTTGTATTCTTATCTGGCATCTTGTATATCTCTTTAGGAGTGACCCTGTATTCTTATCTGGCATCTTGTACTCCTCTTTAGGAGTCACCCTGTATTCTTTTCGCTTCGCTCGAAGCCCCAGGTCACTCGACGCCCAGGACTCTTTCAACAGACTCCATTAACCATTAACTTAGGCTTCCCGCGTGGCTGCATGACGTCACGCACTCGCCATCCTTTACCCATTAACTTAGGCTTCCCGCGCGGCTGCATGACGTCACAGTGTCCATCTCTGTAACGCAAACGTCTCCGTCCCGCGTAACGCCAGACCCCAGCGTAACGACGAAGTCGACAAGATCATTTGAAATGATAAAATTAGCTACTTTTTGTTACTTCCGTGACCTGTTTGCAACATTAGTTACTGGTGGTCACCCTGAGAGTACTTTCTGGTTATTTTACTTTAATTTGAAAGGGTAGGCTACTTAAAAAAAAAAAATGTCTTGCACCTAACACTTGCGGGAGGCAGTGCGCCCCCCCCCCCCCTCCCCCCACCGTGTTTTACGCCCCTGTAATTATTGTTGATCCTAATAACTATGAGTGTAAGCAATTTCCTCGTGAGTCTAGAGCGTGTTCCCATAACCCTTTAGAGCAGACGATGTACAGCAATACAGAATAATCCAGGCAGTACACAGCCTATTGATCGAGAGATTATTAACTATTTATTTCTTGATTTTAAATCAAAGAAAACTTATCGGCTTTACTGGTAGAACACACCTTCGCTATTTTATAAGAGGTGACAAGTGAAACTGCAACCGTGTCTCTAAACGTTTTTCATAATCTCGTTGAAACTGGGATGAGCGCTGCTAAATGGTGGTCTGTCAATCTATTTCTGACGCTGTGTTCGCGAAGCTTCATTGTAGAAATCACCTGTTCACAGATATAGGAAGATGCGAACATGACAGTTATCTTCTGTGCATGAGATTTCAAGTTTGGGAAGCTTGATTTTTTAGGGCCTTGTACAGGGAGATTCTCTTGCTGGAGAGGGACCGGGCACGCGTGCCTTCCTCCAGCCAACCGAGCTCGGTCCTCGGATTGCGCGCAGGTGGAAACCGTAACAAAGTACATTAATTAATGGTAAATTTACCAGCAAATCATGATTAAAGAACTTACCTATCCACAGAAGAAGCTGAGAGTGTTCTCCTTCAGGCGTTGTACCATGGGAATACATTAGCGTTTACACGTTGTAATTCCCTTCTGTTGTGAGGGATATCTGCTGCCGTATATTGTTCTCCAGCTCCACTAGAATACGGGTAATTGATCTGTACACTTTGTGTTTTAAATTACCCCACAATTAAACATAAAACGGGCTTAGGTCCGTGCTTCGATTAATCACAGTAAACACGCAGGGGGTGTGGGAGTAGCTACACACTGTAACGATGTCTGCCTGTCAGCTGAAGGAGAACATTTTCAGCATCTTCTGTGAAAAGGTATGTTCTAACCTTTAACTGGGGACGTGAGGTCATCCGGATTCCCAAGAAATAAAAGAACATGTGTGCATCTTTAATTAAAACTTGCACGAAGCTGTTTAAGCTACCTTCTTATCTGTGCGCTGACACTTCACACCCTCGTTGACCCTGGTTAGCTCGCCTCCGCGCAACTCAAATACACAAAACGCATATTTATTTAGCGTATGCCAATAACAAAACTGAATTACAAGATAATAAATATACAAAATTAATTTAACTAGGTCATTAGATTTATAATTTAATATCTAAATTCTCTATCCATTGAAGGGCTGCCTCAGTCACTTCATAGAAATCGTTAAGATTTCGAGGGTACGCTCGACGGCTGCAACTTGATATAGTGTGTTGGATGGTCTGATGTTCACTGCCACAATCACATTGGGGAGATGGGACCTTTCCCCAGCGGTGAAGACTCTCTGCGCAGATGCCATGGCCTGTTCGAATCCTGTTAATTGTCTTCCAGGCATGTCGCGGGAGTTCCTTGCCTGGTGGCTTTGTGGTGGTTCTTATTAGAGTCTGATGTTCGACGTTATTAGTTCTACTCCACATCTCCGGCCACTTCTTGTTCATGTTTAAAGCCCGTTTCTTGTAACGATTCTGTCAATATTAAGGATGGCCGAATAGATTTTAATCTACTCCTCTTAAGCATAGGAACGTCAGAGTGAATTGGGAGCTGTGGATTTTTTATAATTTTTTCATATTCCTTGAATAGGGCATTCTGCCTTCGCAAATCTGGTGGAGCAATATGACTTAAAGGTGGTAGCCATTGTAGAGGATGCATCCTGTTATTGTCCTCATTGCTGTATGTAGTTGAACATCAATTTTACTCACATGAGGGCTATTAAGCCATACTGGGGCGCAATATTCAGCAGCAGAGTAGACAAGACCTAAGGAAGAGCATCTTAAAGTTGTAGCTGTTGCACCCCATGAACTTCCACTCAACTTCTGTATGATGTTATTACGTGATCTCAACTTTGCAGCGATGTTTTCTATGTGTTTCTTGTAGGACAAAGTTCTATCAAGAGTAACACCTAAATATTTTGGGTAGACTTGATGGTGAAGGACTTGACCGTTGAAGGTTCCGTTGAGATTTGCATTAGCCAGTCTCTTGCTAAGATAAAAACAGCATAAACGCAATGAGATTGAAACAGCTTTTCACTTCTAGGTACACAGAACCGAAGGTAGTAGGCCTATAATCCCAAACCAAGCCGTGGGCCAGATAACACTAGCTGAAGGACGCATTTAGAGCTCTGCGTGATAACTTGGAAACGCAATACGCGTCATGTCACTCTAATTTGTAATCAATATAACATCTTCATCGTACTACAAATGCCTGCTTCTTTCCCTCCATTCTTCGACCATCGGGAGTATTGATATCCCTGACAGCTCTCGAGGGGATGTCGACTGAGGTTATCTCTGCTTGGAGAGTTCTGCGTCCGAGACATGCTTCTCATTCGCAGTCAAACTGCCTGTTCGTTTGATATAGTGGAACCTTCCACCCACAGAACATACCCCGGGTGTTATGCGCGTACACATCGTTCACATGATACTGTGAGTGTTATGTGCGTACACACCGTTCACATGATACTGTGAGTGTTATGTGTGTACACACAGTTCACATTACACTGTGAGTGTTATGTGTGTACATACAGTTCACATTACACTGTGAGTGTTCTGTGCGTACACACCGTTCACATGATACTGTGAGTGTTATGTGTGTACACACAGTTCACATGATACTGTGAGTGTTATGTGTGTACACACAGTTCACATGATACTGTGAGTGTTATGTGTGTACACACAGTTCACATGATACTGTGAGTGTTATGTGTGTACACACAGTTCACATGATACTGTGAGTGTTATGTGTGTACACACAGTTCACAAGATACTGTGAGTGTTATGTGTGTACACACAGTTCACATGATACTGTGAGTGTTATGTGTGTACACACAGTTCACATGATACTGTGAGTGTTATGTGTGTACACACAGTTCACATGATACTGTGAGTGTTATGTGTGTACACACAGTTCACATGATACTGTGAGTGTTATGTGTGTACATACAGTTTACTTTGTCAGTCAGTATTTTAGTTCAGAAAATAGCCGGTCTGAGAGTTGCGGCGCTACCAGCGGGGGGGAACTATGACGAGGGTGGTGAGCACGTCCATTATGCTGATATCCGTGACAAAAGAAGAGCGACATGCGAGCCTGACCATTATGACTCGTCACGCAACATTCAGTCCCCTCCCCAACACCACCCAATTGCTTAACATCCATTTCCTCCCCTGTCTTCGTTGCGCTCTGATAGTATCACTGCAGTAGAAGTGAGGGGAGGAAGGCCACTGGTGGCTCCTGCCCGGTCTACTGCGCCCCTTCCCTCCCAGCGGACAATTGAATGCTTAGGACGCATTGCCTATCAATCTCGGAAGTGATCTAAGTATCGATTCTATAATATATCGAATCAAAGAACTACTCTCATAATGCCCGATATTTTGACGACAAGAAATAGGCCTACTACATGCGTCGACGCCGTGTTTACCTAATTTCTATGACTCTACGGCACATAGCTTCTTGTTCTGGATGAACACTTGTCCGTGCTGTACCCGGCGGGTAATCTCCAGAACCACCGGATGGATTTTGATGCGGTGTTCACCATTCTGTAAAGCATATCTCGAAGAAGGTTTCTGTACAGCATTGTTTATTTATGACCAAAGGAAGCCAAGCAGTAAGGATTTAAGTGTAAAAGTCGAAGAAAATTCTGGCGTACGTGCACTCTTTAAGCTTTCGCTGGGCAAACCGTTGAAAATATCTACATATACAGTATACTATGAGTGAAAGAATTGTTCAGCATGAAAAGTTCTACAAAATAGTCCACGACAGCATATCTCTACCTTCAATACATAGCCCACTATAAGTGTTTTTACGTTTTCATTCCTTCCTACAATCTCCATTCAATTACTAGCTTAGAGACAGTTTACGAGCTAGATGGTTGGCGAGCAGACCTATCACCCCAGACACTGTCGAGTCGTGTCAACACTTCAGAGATGAGTGGATGAGTTCGGAGTTTTCCTGGAAGTGCAACTCGGCGTTTTTTAAACTTTGCCTGTGAACTTTTTGTTCCGCAGATTTCACAGTCAAGTTTAGATTAGATTAGTGAGTCATGCACCTCGCCATTCTTAATGCTATCTCCGTGATAATATAATTAATAGTCCAGTCAGTGATCATGCCGAGGCGGAAAATGGATCGACTATAGGTCGTAGTTCATTGAAATCGGAAAAAATACGCTTAGCACGTAACTATGAAACTGAGCAACAAATAATTCCTTGATTGTCACAAGAGATAGAAAGAAAAAAAGATACAGTCAGTCTGAGAGACGCATGCTACAAATGCTACACATGTTAGAAAGGTAGGAGGGCTCTTTCAACAGACTCCTTTACCCATTAACTCAGGCTTCCCGCACGGGGAACGGAGAGCGGGAGGTGCACTCTGCTGCATGACGTCACGCGCTCTCCGTCTCCGTATCGCATAACGCCATAGCCCAGGAGTAAACTCAGACTCGGTGCATATGCACTGAACAACATGATGACGTCATACGGTAGACCAAAGCATAACGATGAAGTCGACAAGATCATTTGAAATGATAAAAACTTCACAAAGACAAAAGGAGACATCTCCAAAGTTCCTTTGACACAGGGAAGAAATGCTCATGGTTTGTGGTCCGATAAAGGGAATATGATTCGTCCGTAAATTATATAAATGATGTTTAAGTTTCCGGGCGATGCCGGGGTGGGTTGCGCCGTGCAATCTGTGCCCCGCATGTACTAGTGATGAACGGGAGGTCTAGTAACTAAGGGGTAACCTTGCCTACAACCGGTGCTCCCATAGCGGTATGAAGCCTCATTGCCGAGCGCAGAAGAGTAGCTTTGTACGTGGTACAGCAGTATTAAGGCAGCAGCTATCAATGGCTGAGGTTGTCACCAAAAACGAGCACACACACATAATGTTAATCTATGGAGAACCTGGTCACAATCCCACCAATGCTCACACATTATATGCACAGGAGATTCCAAGAAGTCTGTACAGAGCAGTAATTCAGAGCTACTGGATTGTTGAAGCACGGCTAGACCCGTCTGGAACAATTCTGATGTTGCGCAGACCGTACATCAGTACTGTGATCGAAGCCTTCACACAGTACGTTGAATTACACCGTACTGTAATAATGAGTTGTTGTTGTTTCTTAGGGGTTTTCAACATAGTGGTCATGTAGCCCCGTGTACTTGAGTGTGTGAAGAATTTGTCTGATAACCTGTGTCATTATTGTAATTTTGTTATTACAGTCTAGTACAGACATCATACTGACACTAATAATAATAATAATAATAATAATAGGAATCCTGTTATAGTTGTTGTGTAGTAAAATCACTGCCATCTATTGATGAATACAGTACATTTGCATTTGTCAGTTGGCACAGGCTAGAGTAAAAGGTGGCTTTTCACCGATGTCTCAGTCTCACTCATGGCTGTGATTATATGGAAGCTACTGAGGTATGGGTGGTGCTTAGTAATGGCATTCGGGGCACAGTCAGTGCCTGTGAATGCTGTGAAAGGTTCTACTCATAGGGTTAGGACTACTGTTCTGACTCAGTGAGGAAAGCAATGGCAAACTACCTCACTCCTCTTCTTGCCTAGAACGCCTCAAAATAGCGCTGCCTTGGGTTTTTGTGGGTATTTACCCACATAACGTAACGGTGGTGCTTTTTGAGGATCCAACCAGCCTTCGGGCTGACTACCTAACAGACAGACACAGTAAAATCACCGCTAAATTGCTGCACAACACCCGACATATTGTACACCATGTTGTAACGCTCCATTGCAAACAGCGATTTCTGTAATAAACAGGATTCATTTGTAAACACGCCAAAGATGCAGAAAAGAAAGTTGAATAACTCATTAACTTTTACATTTAGGCTACAGAAATTCCACTTTGCAATGTGGACAAAAACCGACATTTTATTGCTTCAAGGCTTAGAAAATAAAACAAATCAAACTGTCACACTTCATAACGAATATGCCCAAAGACATGTCCCTGGTGGCGAATACGCGTCTCGCAGTGCCTGCATGCACACGTCGTAACATTTCAGGTGTCACTGCAGCACAGGCCTCGCCAATGCGTTGTTTTAATTGATCGACATTTTCTGGCACCGTTTTGTAGACTTTTGATTTTATATAGCCCCATAGAGAGAAGTCCAGAGGGGTTAGATTAGGCAATCGTGTTGGCCACTACCAGGGTCCTATCCACCGTTAAGGATATCGTGCATTCAGGTATTCCGTAATGGCTCGGAAGGTGTGAGGTGGAGCACCATCGTGGTGGTACCAATGTTGCAATACAACCTGGAGTGGAATATCTGCTAGAAGGTTTCCCAGAGACTATTCGGTTTCTAGAAATTCAAGATAATTCCTACCTGTGAGTCTGGGGGCTATAAAAACATGCCCAATTATGTAGTCTCTATGAATACCACACCACACATTAACCCCCCAGTGGATCTGAACATGCTGTGCTCTAACCCAGTGGGGGTTCACTGGAGCCCAGTAATGCAGATTGTGAGTATTGACGTTGGCATCATTGGCAAAATAGCGTTCATCACTCCACAGACTTGTTGTGATGCAGCGGCCATTCTTCGGCAATATGCTACCCTTCGAACGAAATCATTTCCATACAGTTGTTGGTGTAGGTGCGGCTTATACGGATGACATTTTCGTTCCTTCAGCATCCTTTGTATTGAATTTCGTGGCACTCCTAGCTCCCTTGGAGCTCTGTTTGGTGAAATACTTGTCGAGACGGGAGACGTCTATCTGGAATCACCAGTGCATACCGTCTACTAGCTTCAATGGCATTAAGACCAGCTTCTCCATGGATTAGTATAATGTCCGCGTACTCATCGATGCTAATACACCAGTCATCGTCAATATGTTGTCGTGTTGTTGTACCACATCTCAAATGCGAGGCTCCAAAAGCCAATGGGGTCCATTAGACAGGTAGCGCTGAGGAATATGCAGCTAGCGGCCGTCTGGTTGTTAATCCTTCGTATTCTGACGTAATCGGCTAGCATGCAGTGGAAATCAGACATCCCATACAGCATTAGTGTATGCGGGACAGCTGCTATACAGGGTGTAACAAACATGTACGACACAAATTGCAGGACACATTCCTCACACGTAGAAGAAGAAATTATGTTATATGAACATGGGTCTGGAAACGCTTTGTTTCCAACTAATTTATCATGGGAAACATACAAGAACAGAATGTACCAGCATACCGCATGCAACTCTTCCTCACAGGAGATGTTCAATGTGCCCTCCGTGCATCAACACACCGTCGTAGTGAATCTCGGGTGCGCTGATGTATCCCTGGAGTATAGCGTATGGTTTCGCAGCCTTCCATAATACGGGCACGGAGACTCTGTGCATCTTGTACTGGGGTTCGATACACAAGAACTTTAAAAAGCCCCCACAAATAAAAGTCCAGTGGGTTTAGGTCTGGAGAGCGTGCAGGCCAGGCAATTGGTCCACCTCTCCTATCCATCTGTCGCCAAATTACTTATTTAGAATCCGTCGGACATTAACACTAAAATGAGGAGGTGCTCCATCGTGCATGAAGTGGATGTTTTGTCACACAGCTGTAAATAAGCAATGCCGTAAGTAGCACCAGGGCCATGTAAAACAAAACACTGGAGGTGCACCTATGATAATGACAACGTAACCAGACGTAAACAACAGTGCATATTCCCCATGATTTGAACGTTCTGTTCTTGTATGTTTCCCACGATAAAAGAGCTGGAGACAATATGGTATAACATGGAAACAAAGCGTTTCCTGACCCATGTTCATATAACATAATTTCTTCGTCTACGTGTGAGGAATGTGTCCTGCAATTTGTGCCGTGTATTTTTGTTACACCCTGTATATGCAGAGTGGAACTAAATATATTGGAAAGCTCCGCGGATTTGATAGAGGACCTGGCAACAAGCAAGACATGTCTGCTAAACATATGGTGTATTTGCTTTCGTTTCCGTGTTACAAGCATTGCTTGTGGTGTACTTAACACAGACTGCTTCACTATGCAGGTTGGTCAATGTTCGTTGCCGCCATTGAACTGTAGCTGCTACTGGAACAACTCCTCCCATGGTAACCCTCGCCTCTTTGACGTGCACTACCAGGCGTAACTAGTCGCACCAAAAACTGTCATACCATTGGACTCTAGGTTGCAAGTCAGCTGATATGCCGTGATTCTTTTCATATACAGGGTCTTTCATATAAATTAAGAGCGCCAAGCGGCGACTTTGTTAACCGCAACTGCGGTCACCTTGGCCGAGCTTTTGGCGCACCAAGGCCCCCTGCTTTAAGCGTGTGTACAATCCTATATGATGCAGCAGCCTTGCTAGCGTGTGTACAATGCTGAAATCTTACTTTAGTTAGTTATTGTTGATGAAACCGAAACCCCTATACTGTAGTATTGAAAGCGCGCGCATAGTACATACGATGGCTTTTTTTTTTTAAGTTCCGATGGACTGTATAAAAATAACAGATTGACATTACCAAACTTGACCTTGCAATAAGCGTGCAGTTGCTCAGTCGCCAGTCTAAACCTCATATGCTAACATGGTGAGAAAATTATCATTGCAACCTCGTATTTTTTTATGTAAAACTTATTTTAAGTACGAGTCGGCTCGGCGGGTACGTGAAGCATTTGTTCAACAATTTCCTGATGAAGTGCCACCTTCACTAGCACAGATTCACGTAATTGCAAATAAGTGTGACACTACTGGCTCGGTGCTCAATAAAAAACATGCCCGCACACGAACAGTTTTAACAGAGGATGAGCTAGATGACATTGGCGAGAATCTTGAACGGTTTCCGAATAAATCACTCACAAAATTAGCACAAGTAGGGGTTTCGGTTTCATCAACAATATCTAACTAACTAAAGTAAGATTTCAGCATTGTACACACGCTAGCAAGGCCGCTGCATCATATAGTATTGTACACACGCTTAAAGCAGGGGGCCTTGGCGCGCCAAAAGCTCGGTCAAGGTGACCGGAGCAGCGGTTAACAAAGCCGCCGGTTGGCGCTCTTATTTTATATGAAAGACCCTGTATATGAACGTACGTACCTCTGTGCAACGTTATATGTATGTATTTTCCAATATTACGGTCTACTTTATTTTCGAATTGACATTTGTAATGATTCTGAGTTTGTGGATACGTCTTCCGACAAATGTTGACACAATATGCCTATTATTATTATTATTATTATTATTATTATTATTATTATTATTAGCTTATGGAATTACACACATAACATTATAACAAGTACAAACATACACTATGACAATCGACAATATATATATATATATATAGGTGATTTCATAAATTAATGTCCAGATTGTTCAACCACTGAACAGCCTGATCTGAAGCCTTCAGGAACTCATCCATGTATCCGGAGAACGCTCTTCCTTCACACTCCGTAACAATGTGATGAATTGTCTGTTCCACTTCACCACAATCACAAAGAGGGGAAGATTTTAAGCCCCACTTATGAAGTAATGATGCACATCGACCATGGCCAGTTCGAACCCTGTTGATAGCAACCCAATTTTTTCTTGGTAGGTCAAAGCCACGAGGAGGATGGTTTGCATTAAATAAGGGCTGCCACTCATGAGGTACTTTGACGCACCATTCACTTTTCCATTCTTTTGTGGCACTGAAGTTACTTAAAATGAGTTCTTGAGCTGTTTGAATGGGTGGAGACCTGGACTTCAGACGATAAAATCCTCCAATTACGTCACCATGAATAGGGAGAGACTGGTTCGCTGTTATTTTATGGAATTGTCGGACCAAGTTCTTCACTCTTCTAAGTCTTGGAGGTTCGAGGTGACTTAATACAGGCCTAAATAGCATATAACATATACACGTACGCCCTATTATAGGATAAAAGTTATTAGTCACAGAATATTATAACCTAGCATATATTACAGATATCCATGGAAACGTCCAGGTGTATTAAAGAAATGGGTTATAGCTGTGACTGGACCCCAGTTTCTGTATAGGCCCATCTGAAGTGAACACTTTTCTGAATCATGCTACGGTATAAATAGAAACAAAACACTGCTTAAAGGTGATGTAATTTTCAAATTTGTTTTCAGCCCACTCTAACATCCTGGTCGTGGCTAGTTGTGCGCTAATGCCATGTCATCTGCATAGGCATAAAATTTCACATTTTCCAGTATACTTTTATAATTGGGCTTAAGGGAACTTCCCTGCAGGATCCTGTTCGTTTGCTGTATCACTTATGTGAGGTCTAAGTTTCGACCTGCTTTGAAGAATATTGGACATGTTGTTTTGTATAAATAAAGTATGTACCGGTATTTTGTTCACTAAGCATTTATTTAATTGTTTAGTTGTAGGCTTATGCATATTCACACACACACACATGAATGCTGAATGTTGAATACCAATTACCATATTTTTTATCTTTACTCTTAGTCATTCCCTGTCTAAACTTTTTTAATGTACGTACGGCTTGTATTTTTTCCAGTAGGCCTATAGTTATTGTGTGTGCTGCCTTTGATGAACAATCAGGCTGCAATATAATATTTTATGTTGGTGTATATTCCTAGCCATTTTCAGTAACAAATTACTATGATATTTTGAAATATGTATTTCGGCGTAAGTTCCGTTTAGTTTACCGTCCGCCTAAATGTTCAAAAGTACCTCGTTTACGTGTATCTCGTCGTACGTACGTACATGCATCATCCTTGCGTTCGTATACGTCAAACTCGCCTCCTTGACGTGCCCTACCAGGCGTAACTAGTCGCACCAAAAGCCGTACTTTGCTCCCATACAGTCGGCATTCCAGTATTACCCAGAGTTCAATGGTTACCACTTACAGTTCTCTACAGAAGGTGCTCAAAATGGCTACCACGAGCTGTAATGCAGGCGTCATTGACTGTCTCACACGCTCCCATATTCCCGGCGTCAGTCGTATCTGCTGACATCATTGCTCTATTCGCTGACGCATGAATAGGAGTGCCATACACAATGACCTTTAAATGACCCCATAAGTAGAAGTCTAATGGGTTGAGATCGGGAGAACGAGCAGAACACGGCGTCGGTCCCTAACGCCGTATCCACTTGTTTGGACTTGAATAGCGACGAAACGTACTAGTGGCCTGTGTGCCCTCCACAAACTAGCGTCGTGACGTACACAGCAACGAACGCAAAGAGAGCAAAGGCACCTAGTGGCCACCAGGCAAACTAACACTATTGACTACAGCAATTTGGATATATCAATCACACAGTAACAAACAAATTCACCCTTATGAGGAACCCACTTTTCGACAACAACAAAAAAGATTAGTTAAAATGTGCTCTCAAACTAAATTCACCTAACGTGTCCTTCCTGACGTGAAAATAAAATTGATAACCTCGTAGACGAAACGTCCCCATCCCCAGAAAGACATTATAAAGGATTGTGGTGCATAAAAACCAGATTTATTTTTGCCTCCACTGGCCCAAATTCCTTACGCCGCAACAAATACTATTTCAATACAGGATTTTTTGAAAATAATGTTGTTCTTTGGAGAAATAATAGACCTTCTGTACGACATATTGCACGTGTAAGTCATGTGTGAAACAATTAGTTCCGTGAAAAACTATACAGCCTATTTTCATATATCCTACTTATGTTAATTGCCTCTATCAAAATACGAAATTTCAGTTTGATTGATGTAATAGATTCGTAGATATTGAGAACCATCTAAATATTACCTATGGTCGCCATGTTTGAGATATATATATATATGTAGGCCATAGAGTTATGTACTTTTAGATGACGATTATTGCGTAGGTTCAGTATTCAAGCCTTGACTTCGATCGCATAATTAGGACATAAGAAATAAAAGCCTTAATTTTAATGTTTCGCAGAGCCGCCATGTTTGATTGATGAGACGTAATAAAATTTAAAAGGCATGGTCGGAGTTGGACAAGATAGCACTATCGCCGTAACGAGTTTCACCGAAATCGCTCAAGCCGTTTAGATTTCATTAGGGAGGGACACACACACAGACATACGCACACACACACACGGACAAAAGTTGATCTCATAAGCCTTTTTTTTTTTCATAAATTAAAATAGCCTAAAAATTCTAGGGTACCCTTTGACCCCCTTAAACGCATTGATGAATTTTACAGTCTAAGTTGGTTCTGTGATATTTGCGAATGTCACCAAGATGGCGGCGCGTGCCTGCGTGACGGAAGTGTGCTCTCTGTAATTTCAGTATTAACTTACTTTCGATTTTTGCAAAAAATGATAGTACACTTATGAGCTCTACACAGGGCCAAAACTTTGTGAGTGTGTATGTCTGTGTACTCTGCATGTCGGTCCCCCCTATCAATTCAAACACAACGGATCCGAATTGAACGAAGTTTGATACATAGGTAGCACTAGCAAAGGACACCTTAGTGTCATGTTTTATATTGCCGCCATCTTTACCAAAACTTGATGGCAGCCACTCAAATGGTCAAAACATAAAATTAATTCACGCCCAAACTAATCACCAGATTATTAGCAAATATGGTAAAAGCATACCTACATATGGGACGCGTCTTGTGCCCAAACTACGAGGTCATCAGCCGTACCATTTCAGGATGGAGGCCGTGTGAATTATGCAAACTTTATAATCCATAACATGGGACCCACCAGTTCCGATTATCGATCCGAGAATCGTTTAAACTGTTCTAAAGGTTGTGGCCCGTTCGAAATTAAGAGTTTATATTGTAATATTACTGCAGAAGTGACTTTGAAAAGCTGACCCGTCTCGGTTACGAGACAAGATGCCAGCTGATCGCTCATTCTCACCTATATTTCACTAACTTGCAGTATAGCCGACTGATAGAAATAATATGAACTTTGTATGAAATGGGTTATAATGGATATATACTCCAGTGAAGAAATCATTTAGTCAGTCATTATTTGCTAAGACGTTGTATGTAAATCAATTGATAACGTTTAACTTGGGAGGATATGTTTGGCTCAGTGGTTAGAGCTTTGGTCTTTCACCGGCTGGCCGGGTTTCAGAACCTATCAGAGTTGTATATTTTGCTTGATTTCTTTTATATTTATTGTTTCTTGAGTACTGGGATGTTATACAATTGAGCGTTATATTGTGCATTCTGCAATGGAATATATATATGTATGTATTGTACCCGATACCTAGTTGATGCTATCGGCTACGCCAGCAGACATTAAGCCGTAGTTGAGGTTTTGAGAAGAGTTAAGGAAAGATAGCGCTCAGATCGAGTCAAGAGGAATGTCAGGATGACGTGGTAGGTCTAGGATTTAGAAGGCGCTGACCGCAGTTAAGCAGATGGAATTATGGATGGATTTATGAAGCTTTATTAAGATCTATATGTAACATGGTATTTAAACATCTTAGAAGAGGATATATAACATGCATTATATGTGGTAAAAATTTGAAGGAAGTCAGATAACCCTTAAGTTATTTTATAACTTAATAGTCGAGATGATCGGGGTTCGAGATTATATTTGTGACGCAAGACCACGGTGGTGGGGAGAACGCCACGTGTCTGCGCCAGGCAGATAAGGGAAAAGACAGTGCGGACACATTCAGTCTAGCTCTGTGAGACAAGCAGGAGAGTCAAGCTGAGTAACACACGCCAGGCGCATGGTATAGATCGTGCAGCGAACAGAAACTGTCACGGAAAGTGCAGGCGACAGTTTCAGCTTCACCGAGCAGCGAACAGAAACTGTCACGGAAAGTGCAGGGGACAGTTTCGGCTTCTCCGAGCGGCGAGCGACAAGTAGGTCAGTGGGCCAGGCGGACTTGCGGAGCAAGCAAGCATAGACGGCCGGGATATTTCAAAACAGCATTGCGAGTAGTTGGAGAACTTTATTCCAAGCTGCATTTCAACGTAGAACGACATGGCGAGGCTAGCTTTATGCGGAGATTACTATGGCATAGCAGTAGGGCCGTGCGGGTTAATACCCATTATTATACGCAAGCATTATAACAGAAGCTGAACTTCATTACTACGTTGAGTTGGAACGTTTATTCAGCACTTGAATTATAAAGACAAATAGTTACGTGATACTGCAACTTTGAACTTCGAAAGAACATAGTTTTTCTCAATGACGTTACGACTATGCATTTCATAGCGCATTCCAAGTAACATTAACAATTTTTAGCAAACGGAATGTTGTAAGCAAATGCACTTAGGAACATTAGCTCGTGCATTAATGCAAGTCAGTCTTAAGAAGTGTTATGAATTACCGAGTATGAACACAGATACAGGGTGTTTCATAAACTTAGACACTCTGATAAAACAATTTTATTTTCTACAAGTAAAACTAAACCGCTGTGGAAATTGAACTTTCAACACTCATGCTAACATTGTATAGAACAGTGGCGTAACGTAGAAGAGGAATAGGGGGTCCGCTGTTTCTATGAACTTTTTCGTGAGGATTTGGACAATATCCGCTATGGATAACCAGAAGTTTATCATGTCGGAGTAAACGCAGACAGAGACGCGATGGCACCACGGAGCGATGGATTCGATTCCTGACGAGAAGGAGGTCCACCAGCTGATTCACTTGGGATTTGAAGGCAATCGTCACTGCATGGATGGAATGATATTCACGCCGATCTTTCGAGAAATTCATTACATAGGGAAAATCGACGATCTTTGAAATTTAATAACAGCTGATTATGAGAAGGTACTGTAAGAGTTATAACTACCTGATACGATTATTTTCATGAATACTGGGCACACATGTATATTTTTCTAATAGGAGTGATACGATTGTTTAAGACATGGCTTTGACTTTATATGCTTCGAAATTTTGCTAGAATATGGCGTGACCATATGATATGGCAGGCATCATTATACGAAATTCTCACCATTGGTTGGCTTTATTAAGCAGATGTTTGGTCTTTTAGATATTTTTTCCAGCAAGGATATTTTTCATGAATAGTTTTTTTTTTGTGTGACGAGTATTTCGAACTCGTGATCTGCAATTGATTATCTAAATTACTTCGTCAGTTCATTGCATACTAGCGAGTGTGTATTATTCATCAGTAGGGATTTTTTTTCATTGGATTGTTTGGAGATATTAAGATGTTATTCACTTTAGTGAATGAATATCGCTTTTATATGACAACTAGAGACTTGTTGATTCCTATCTGGTACATTCACTCATATAGTCTTCGAGATGGGGTCTTTCGTATTTATACGATTGTATGGTGGTTACTCATCTTACCCATCGCTTAGGGCACTATCATGATTAGACGACGGGGCGAGGTCTTTCGTATTTATACGATTGTACGGTGGTTACTCATCTTACTTGCCATTGAGGGACTCATTTTTATCATCCGAGTGTACATGAGATTGTAAGTGAATCAAACAAGGAACTACTAGTCACATATCAGTCGAACTTTTGTTAAATAAAGTACAGATAAATGTCAGCAGGGTTACATTTGTAATTCTTGTTTGCCAATCCAATATTTTGTTGCTATACTCTTTTGAGAGTAATTTCAGTTTAACAGTTGTTACAGCTGATGCTTTTGATGATTGTTATAATTGTGTTTGATACCTTTGAGAAGGATTTAAAGTAATTGAGTCTTGTGAGATTAATCATTAATGGTCAGATTTATTTTAAGGCAGATCAGTATTGCAGATTTTGATACGAGAGATTATAGCACATTGGTGTTTTTCTGTGATGTGAATTATGAGAATTGTAAGAGAATTTATGCTATTTGAAAGCAGATCTTGAATTACTAAGGTAATATTTTTTTCCAATTGTTTAAGAAGTTGTCTAGATGTGATCAGATTAATTACAGTTATTGGAGATTGTGTGCGTTGATAATTTGAAGCCAGTTATATATTTTTTGTAGATCATGCAACATGGTTAAGTGAAGTTTGTGATAGGCATTTTGTGGAAGTTGCCAAGTGATAGTTGCAATGTTGCTAATGCATTTTGAAGCAGACATGAGGTTGTCGAACCCAGTCTAGCGTAATTGTTGAGATTCATGCTGTATGTGCTGAACATTTATGGAGTTTTTGTGGAATAATTGTTGTATTCAAATGTGATATTTGAAGAATTGAGGATATATAATGTCGTTGTGGATAGTCAGATCCAACGTGATGTCGTGAAGGCAATAATATTTTTTGGCATGAAAATTAAATACGAGATATAACTTGGAAGTAATAAAACTGTAAGACAACGTTCTATAACCCATATTAAACAATTTGTTAGGAAATTAAACAAATAAATAAAGTTGATAATACAAGATTTTCTGAGAATAATAATTAATGAAATAATAATCTGAAAAGTAAGCATATTAATGATCTGACCTAATGAAATAAAAATCAGAATGACTAGATGAAATAATGAAAATCTAAATAACCAGAAGAATAAAATTTAAATAAGTTGATAAATTAAATTTTGGAATAAATCAATGAATTAAATAAATGGATGAATTAAAGATTGGAGAAATAAACTGATTTAAATGAATTAATAGACGATTGTAATGATGATGAATAACTGAATTAGAAGGTGATAATTAACTAAAGAAGCTGATGATTAATGAATTTATATGGAATTAAAATAAATCTAATTGAGATATAATGTGAGAAATTGCAATTTGAGTTGAGGATTTAAATGATTTAATGGTGATGAGTTAATGATTCTGACAGGAATATGTTGAATATTGAGATGAGAATTAATGTGAGAAATATTTAATTTTGATGATGATGATAATGATGACCAATGAGAAGTGAATTTTCTGTAATTCACAAACAAGTAATTATGAATGACAATGTAAATAGTGTAAATTAATTATTCGATGTTTAGGAGCATTTGACTAACATGTTCAACATTTAAATTATGCCATGCAAGCCATAAAATACGTGATATTTAAAATATGTGATTATAATATGTGTATGTTTAGACAGATTAATAACTTTTTGAAATCCACATTTATGATGTTAAATTAGAGAGAAATTAGGTCTCAGGTTTCACAAATGTCAGTGACGAAAGACATAGTGCTACAGTGATCCTGAGAACCCAAGAGAACTTTAGAATTTTTTCTTGTTCTATGTGGATGGAATATTTTTGATTAGAAAAGAGATGGTTCGATTTTTGGACAATGACAATTTAACGTTGGCATTCGACCATGCTCTCAGGTAGGAGGTATATTTAAAATGTCTGTCTGACTATCAAAGTGAAATAAATTTGTTTTTTATCTTAGTTGTGATCTGATGATGATGTGATTTTCCTTTTTCTTTCCTTGTCTTGAGTAAGGCTTAACCGGAAAGGAGGTGGTTTGCTAGGAATTCAGTTGATGGCGCCCATTTATATTTGCATTTTTTTATTAAACTTAGGCCCGTAACGACCCTAGAGATACTTTGTCTCGTGTTACCCACTGCTTTTTCGATAACTCAGCTGAATTTCCGACACATTCCTTATTTGACTAGAGGTTCATTTAACTCCGCTCTGTCCCGGAACTCCAGGAATGCGATGTAATAGCAGATGGGTCATCGCATCCCCAGGACGAACGGGTACAGAGAGAGAGGGAGAATTGGCTTTACCCACCTGTGGGGCTTCGATTTTGTTTATTCTATGGAATCACATCAGATTTAGATTACTGAGAGATTGATCTCAAGTTCATTTAATGGTGTTACAAAATTTATTAAACTTAGTCAGACAATATACTTGTGTGCCCATTCCAGTGTTCATGTTAATCGTATTAGTATTATATCATGTTAGTTATAAGTCATTTTTTTCCTATACCCAAGTGAATGCAGGAATTGAGACATTGTGATGTGTTGTTGTCTAACGTCTCTGAATAAAACGCCTATTGAAAATATAATTATGTTGCCGGAAGATTTAGCTAAGGTGTTAGGAGAGTTGCAGAGTGGTATGTCTGGTATTTCAGAAACTATTTCTAAAATGGAAACGGAAGTTAAAGAACAGATAAATAGTTCAGAAGCTAGGTTAGAAGCTAGATGTAAAGAAAATGTGCAAGCCTTACAGACTAGTACTGAAGAAAATTTAAAATTATTACAGATTAGTAACGAAGCTAATGTAAAATTATTACAGTCAACTAGTGAGGATAATTTAAAATCATTAGAAAAGAGATTACAGTCTCGTAGTGAAGAAACTAACACAGAGTTAGAAAACAAGTTAACTAGATTAGAGAATAGTTTAACTTTAAAGAATAATGAAATGCTTAAGACTTTACAATTAGATATAATTGCAGTAAATATGAAAGGAGAGGAAAATGTTCAAATATTAAGAAAGAATATTATTGAATTAGAAAGTAGAGGAGAAGAAAACATTCTTACTTTAAGAACAGACGTTATGTCCATACAGAAAGACATTAAATCGGATGTATCGAAGTTGAGATTCGACATCGATGGTTTAGTGGCAGATGTAGGCAAAATTCAAGAGTGGTCTACCGAAGTATCTTTCGAGACTAAAATCAAAGGTCTAGAGATGAATCTAGATAATGAGATTAAGGATTTCAAGTCAGTAATTGGGACCATTAAAGAGGATGTCTTAGGAGAGGTTAATTCTAATTTAAAATCATTAGAGAATCAATTGCAGAAAGATATTAGGAAGATGGATGATGATATAGAGCAAAAGGTTAATGAAAACTTAGCTTTATTCAAAAATAGAGTCGGTGCAATCGTGGAAGAACGGTATAGTGAGGTCGATGCCGAAGCAAAAGAAAAACGTGCAGGATTAGACGAGAAATTAATCGCAGGTATGGCGAACTTAGAAGCGAGATTTACGGAGAACAAGGAAGCGATGAAGATAGATTCAACTCTATTTAGGACAGATGTTGATCTGTTAAAGGAACAAGTCGCGTCAGTAAAGAATACATGCGAAGACAAAAATAGACAAGTTGAAAAACGATCTAGACGAGTGTAACAAAACGCAGAATGTTACGTCGTTAGATGAGTTGAAGACTCAGGTCAAGACCGTAGAGAAATTGGCAGAAGATAGGATAACTAAACTAGAATCTATGATTAACAGTATCGCAAGTAAGAATACTACATCAGGGGAAATATCGATGAATCAGACAGCGATAGACCGCAGTATGGGTAATCAAGAAGTTAGCATGGGAGAAGACCGTCAAACGCAACCGAATGTGACATTCGAAAGGGCAAGTTCAACCCCTCAGGATAATCCGAGTTTGAATAGGAGTACGTTGGGTACAAGTGAACGATACTCAGGTCCAGTTACCATTATCAGAAATCTGGATGACAAGCCGAGGACGTTTTCTGGAAACACAGGGGTCACACCAGTCGAATTTCTGCGAGATATTCGAGACTACATGGCGGAGCATAGAGTAGCCAAGGAAAGAGAGCTAAGAATAGTCGAACGCGCCTTAGACGGGTCTGCGCTTACTTGGTTTAGAGCATTCAGAAGCAATTTTGCGAATATGGAGCAATTTGCAATAGCATTCCTAAGGAGATTTTGGAGTGCAGAGGATCAACTGAACGTGAGAGCAGAAATGTACTCGAAGCGTTATTCTACGTCACATCCGACGCATTATGCCAATTATTTTACGTCACAGCTGGCTAAATTGCAGTTTCTGATTCCTCCATTGCCAGAAGAAGAGCTTTTGCAAGCTATAGCGAGACAGTTACCGATTGAGGTACAGCGATCACTCATAGCGTCGGGAGCAAACACACTTGAGCACTATGACGACATTTTACGGCGATTGGACTATACAAGCGCTCAAGTTACGCCTAGAAATATAAGAAACGACAATAGAAACACGCAAGAGGTGAATGCGGTAGTCGTTGATAACGCAGCTCAGACGGACAGAAGAGATTCCTGGGAAAACAGAAGGAACGAAGGAAATCGAGGAAACATCCGTAACGTTCGTGGAAATGATCGGTATAGAGGACCATATGAGAGGCCATACGATCAGGAAGCAAGAGATAGCCGATACAGAAATTATAACCAGAATTCCAGATATCAAGATAGGAATCGATACAACAATAGATATCGTGGTAGAAATAACTGGAGCCAAGGTCAACAGTATAATCGGAACGATAGGCAGGATGGCCGAAGTAACAATCCTAATGAAGGACGAGATAATCGTGAATACGAGGGGTCGAGGCAAGAAAATAGACAGCCTAGTGCACCACTCGAGGAGACAGTCAGAGATGTCAATCGAGCAAGCACGAATGAAGGAGGAAACAGACGTCAAAGTAATACAGAATCAAGATGCTAATCATTGGAAGTCAATCATCATTGTTGAGAGTCAGAAAGTACCATCATGCTGATTAAGAGAATTGTAGAGCTATCGTGTACATGTGTTATATATATATATATATAGAATGCCTGAGAGTGTATTTTTTTTTCTCAATCCTGATTTAAAAAAAGGAGATGTACGGGAGAGATGTACCCGATACCTAGTTGATGCTATCGGCTACGCCAGCAGACATTAAGCCGTAGTTGAGGTTTTGAGAAGAGTTAAGGAAAGATAGCGCTCAGATCGAGTCAAGAGGAATGTCAGGATGACGTGGTAGGTCTAGGATTTAGAAGGCGCTGACCGCAGTTAAGCAGATGGAATTATGGATGGATTTATGAAGCTTTATTAAGATCTATATGGAACATGGTATTTAAACATCTTAGAAGAGGATATATAACATGCATTATATGTGGTAAAAATTTGAAGGAAGTCAGATAACCCTTAAGTTATTTTATAACTTAATAGTCGAGATGATGGGGGTTCGAGATTATATTTGTGACGCAAGACCACGGTGGTGGGGAGAACGCCACGTGTCTGCGCCAGGCAGATAAGGGAAAAGACAGTGCGGACACATTCAGTCTAGCTCTGTGAGACAAGCAGGAGAGTCAAGCTGAGTAACACACGCCAGGCGCGTGGTATAGATCGTGCAGCGAACAGAAACTGTCACGGAAAGTGCAGGCGACAGTTTCAGCTTCACCGAGCAGCGAACAGAAACTGTCACGGAAAGTGCAGGGGACATTTTCGGCTTCTCCGAGCGGCGAGCGACAAGTAGGTCAGTGGGCCAGGCGGACTTGCGGAGCAAGCAAGCATAGACGGCCGGGATATTTCAAAACAGCATTGCGAGTAGTTGGAGAACTTTATTCCAAGCTGCATTTCAACGTAGAACGACATGGCGTGGCTAGCTTTATGCGGAGATTATTATGGCATAGCAGTAGGGCCGTGCGGGTTAATTCCCATTATTATACGCAAGCATTATAACAGAAGCTGAACTTCATTACTACGTTGAGTTGGAACGTTTATTCAGCACTTGAATTATAAAGACAAATAGTTACGTGATACTGCAACTTTGAACTTCGAAAGAACATAGTTTTTCTCAATGACATTACGACTATGCATTTCATAGCGCATTCCAAGTAACATTAACAATTTTAAGCAAACGGAATGTTGTAAGCAAATGCACTTAGGAACATTAGCTCGTGCATTAATGCAAGTCAGTCTTAAGAAGTGTTATGAATTACCGAGTATGAACACAGATACAGGGTGTTTCATAAACTTAGACACTCTGATAAAACAATTTTATTTTCTACAAGTAAAACTAAACCGCTGTGGAAATTGAACTTTCAACACTCAAGCGAACATTGTATAGAACAGTGGCGTAACGTAGAAGAGGAATAGGGGGTCCGCTGTTTCTATGAACTTTTTCGTGAGGATTTGGACAATATCCGCTATGGATAACCAGAAGTTTATCATGTCGGAGTAAACGCAGACAGAGACGCGATGGCACCACGGAGCGATGGATTCGATTCCTGACGAGAAGGAAGTCCACCAGCTGATTCACTTGGGATTTGAAGGCAATCGTCATTGCATGGATGGAATGATATTCACGCCGATCTTTCGAGAAATTCATTACATAGGGAAAATCGACGATGTTTGAAATTTAATAACAGCTGATTATGAGAAGGTACTGTAAGAGTTATAACTACCTGATACGATTATTTTCATGAATACTGGGCACACATGTATATTTTTCTAATAGGAGTGATACGATTGTTTAAGACATGGCTTTGACTTTATATGCTTCGAAATTTTGTTAGAATATGGCGTGACCATATGATATGGCAGGCATCATTATACTAAATTCTCACCATTGGTTGGCTTTATTAAGCAGATGTTTGGTCTTTTAGATATTTTTTCCAGCAAGGATATTTTTCATGAATAGTTTTATTTGTGTGACGAGTATTTCGAACTCGTGATCTGCAATTGATTATCTAAATTACTTCGTCAGTTCATTGCATACTAGCGAGTGTGTATTATTCATCAGTAGGGATTTTTTTCATTGGATTGTTTGGAGATATTACGATGTTATTCACTTTAGTGAACGAATATCGCTTTTATATGACAACTAGAGACTTGTTGATTCCTATCTGGTACATTCACTCATATAGTCTTCGAGATGGGGTCTTTCGTATTTATACGACTGTATGGTGGTTACTCATCTTACCCATCGCTTAGGGCACTATCATGATTAGACGACGGGGCGAGGTCTTTCGTATTTATACGATTGTACGGTGGTTACTCATCTTACTTGCCATTGAGGGACTCATTTTTATCATCCGAGTGTACATGAGATTGTAAGTGAATCAAAAAAGGAACTACTAGTCACATATCAGTCGAACTTTTGTTAAATAAAGTACAGATAAATGTCAGCAGGGTTACATTTGTAATTCTTGTTTGCCAATCCAATATTTTGTTGCTATACTCTTTTGAGAGTAATTTCAGTTTAACAGCTGTTACAGCTGATGCTTTTGATGATTGTTATAATTGTGTTTGATACCTTTGAGAAGGATTTAAAGTAATTGAGTCTTGTGAGATGAATCATTAATGGTCAGATTTATTTTAAGGCAGATCAGTATTGCAGATTTTGATACGAGAGATTATAGCACATTGGTGTTTTTCTGTGATGTGAATTATGAGAATTGTAAGAGAATTTATGCTATTTGAAAGCAGATCTTGAATTACTAAGGTAATATTTTTTTCCAATTGTTTAAGAAGTTGTCTAGATGTGACCAGATTAATTACAGTTATTGGAGATTGTGTGCGTTGATAATTTGAAGCCAGTTATATATTTTTTGTAGATCATGCAACATGGTTAAGTGAAGTTTGTGATAGGCATTTTGTGGAAGTTGCCAAGTGATAGTTGCAATGTTGCTAATGCATTTTGAAGCAGACATGAGGTTGTCGAACCCAGTCTAGCGTAATTGTTGAGATTCATGCTGTATGTGCTGAACATTTATGGAGTTTTTGTGGAATAATTGTTGTATTCAAATGTGATATTTGAAGAATTGAGGATATATAATGTCGTTGTGGATAGTCAGATCCAACGTGATGTCGTGAAGGCAATAATATTTTTTGGCATGAAAATTAAATACGAGATATAACTTGGAAGTAATAAAACTGTAAGACAACGTTCTATAACCCATATTAAACAATTTGTTAGGAAATTAAACAAATAAATAAAGTTGATAATACAAGATTTTCTGAGAATAATAATTAATGAAATAATAATCTGAGATTTAAGCATATTAACGATCTGACCTAATGAAATAAAAATCAGAATGACTAGATGAAATAATGAAAATCTAAATAACCAGAAGAATAAAATTTAAATAAGTTGATAAATTAAATTTTGGAATAAATCAATGAATTAAATAAATGGATGAATTAAAGATTGGAGAAATAAACTGATTTAAATGAATTAATAGACGATTGTAATGATGATGAATTACTGAATTAGAAGGTGATAATTAACTAAAGAAGCTGATGATTAATGAATTTATATGGAATTAAAATAAATCTAATTGAGATATAATGTGAGAAATTGCAATTTGAGTTGAGGATTTAAATGATTTAATGGTGATGAGTTAATGATTCTGACAGGAATATGTTGAATTTTGAGATGAGAATTAATGTGAGAAATATTTAATTTTGATGATGATGATAATGATGACCAATGAGAAGTGAATTTTCTGTAATTCACAAACAAGTAATTATGAATGACAATGTAAATAGTGTAAATTAATTATTCGATGTTTAGGAGCATTTGACTAACATGTTCAACATTTAAATTATGCCATGCAAGCCATAAAATACGTGATATTTAAAATATGTGATTATAATATGTGTATGATTAGGCAGATTAATAACTTTTTCAAATCCACATTTATGATGTTAAATTAAAGAGAAATTAGGTCTTAGGTTTCACAAATGTCAGTGACGAAAGACATAGTGCTACAGTGATCCTGAGAACCCAAGAGAACTTTAGAAATTTTTCTTGTTCTATGTGGATGGAATATTTTTGATTAGAAAAGAGATGGTTCGATTTTTGGACAATGATAATTTAACGTTGGCATTCGACCATGCTCTCAGGTAGGAGGTATATTTAAAATGTCTGTCTGACTATCAAAGTGAAATAAATTTGTTTTTTATCTTAGTTGTGATCTGATGATGATGTGATTTTCCTTTTTCTTTCCTTGTCTTGAGTAAGGCTTAACCGGAAAGGAGGTGGTTTGCTAGGAATTCAGTTGATGGCGCCCATTTATATTTGCATTTTTTTATTAAACTTAGGCCCGTAACGACCCTAGAGATACTTTGTC
Organism: Meconema thalassinum; assembly: GCA_946902985.2. NCBI lineage: Eukaryota > Metazoa > Arthropoda > Insecta > Orthoptera > Tettigoniidae > Meconema > Meconema thalassinum. Next base: position 528,063,524 of record OX336393.1, on the reverse strand, counting down.
TCGTGTTACCCACTGCTTTTTCGATAACTCAGCTGAATTTCCGACACATTCCTTATTTGACTAGAGGTTCATTTAACTCCGCTCTGTGCTGGAACTCCAGGAATGCGATGTAATAGCAGATGGGTCATCGCATCCCCAGGACGAACGGGTACAGTATGTCTACCCCTTATTATTCCCGTTTTCCCAACGGGGTCGGGGATGAGATGCGATGGAAGTATTTGTGACGATGGTTTTTACGGCCGGATGCCCTTCCTGACGCCAAGCTCATGATAGGAGTTATTGAGAGAAGAAATGAATGATGGCGAATGAAACTGGGAAAGGATGTGGAAGGAAGCGGCCGTGGCCTGTCAGAAGGTACCGTCCCAGCATTTGCCTGGTTTTGAAAATGGGGAAACCACGGAAAACCATTTCAAGGACGGCCGACGGTAGGGCTCGAACCCACGCGTCTATCGAGTCAGCAGAGAGCATGGCCCCATGACCTAATGCTGCGCTTTAGCCAGCGTAGCCACTACTGTCGGTCAATGGAATATATATATATATTTCATTAAAACAACATTCTCCACTTGATCTGCACGAGTGACATCTACTAGCAACCAGTTGAACTCTGCAGGAGCTAACCACGGCCTACTAGATGCGAGCTCTTTACCGGCCAGTTAGTGAACCCATGCCTACGGTGTAATTGAAAAATTTCCTCTTGTTGCTGATAGAGCACACTCACACCCAAGGATAGCCGTGATTAAATATTACCTGTGCAGTAGGTTTATTAAATGAGTTTCTCTCAGTGATACGTTTAGACCAACGAAGTTTCAATTATTGGAAATAGTCGGTGTTAATATACTGAATTCCTGCGTTGTAATGTTTGGAGTGTTTGCTGATGAAATTGTAAAATGCTGGGGTAAATTATAAATTATGGTTTGAATACCGCTGCTCAAATCCAGTGTGCCATTTTGCACTTCGAATAGGAAGAAAATAGGAATGATAGGACAAAGAGTTATAACTATACCCAGACATTTAGGAGAAAGTAGGCTGTATGTTATTTCCTGAACATCGTGTTTTTAATGGTTAAATGCGCAGTGACTATGGCAAGACGTGTTCATTCTGTGACCGTTAATGGTGAACAGGATCTGACGAATCATCCCCTTTTGGAAAAGCTACTGGTGAGTGACAAATGTACAATACATTCCTGGACATGCCGGCCACGTCGAGCGGAAGAGAGAGGTGTCGCGAGTTCTCGCTCTGGTGTCTAGCGGCGACATAGAACTCAACCCAGTGAAAAAATCGGCCGAAAAAAATCAGCTATATATTCAGTGCAGTAATTGTAACACGTCGAGTCACAGGACGTGTGCTAAAATCAGTACCCCTGAGTTCCGGTGCATTAAGAAAGGCACGCGAACGTGGACATGTTGACAATGTGCTATGCCGCCGTTTAGCGACTCATTGTGCAACAATACCAGTGATATTCCCAGTGACTCAGAATAAATAACCTGAATAGTGTGCCCAAATCCAGTTGCCTAGATTGAAGGGTACAAGCCGTGAGCCTAGATTTGTGGGAACAGGCCACAATTCTAAGTTCGGATATGGATGTTTGAATAGCGCGCTCCAAACCTTCTTAGAAGCTTTTCGAAGGAATATACAGCCAAGAAGTGGGTAAGTGACGTAGAAGGAGAGCGTCATAGTCAAGGCTATATGTCACTAAATATTTCCCGTTGAGATGGAAACATGAAACCTATATCAGTTTACTGGCAAGAACAAGAGATGAAGAATGAGCTTTGTTTCGAAGATATTCATCGAACAGAAGCCGAGTTATGAGCTGTTTTAGTTCCAGCGTTTTCGCCACAGTGACCTCGAGCCAGCAAGCGGATGGGTATATAAGGCGAGCCTCGCAGGCAGAGGGAGGTTCACTTCATCACAAGCACTCCGTTGACTTGGTCGTGCTACGCTACGTAAGCGCTCTAGCCGCTTGACTATAACATCGTTATTATCACCGAGCACATGGTTGCATTTAAACTTCAACTTACAGCACAAGCTGTGGACTTAGAATTTTCGACAGTTCATGGTTACTGAAAGTGTTAAACTATTTCGAGTGAGTTTAGAACTTTTCTTCGATTTCACAGAAGTAAAATAAGTCTCTGGCACTTGGTAATTTTTACCGCTACAACTTGGACATATGGTAGACTATGTCTACAACTTTTTCTTCAGGCCACATTCACTTATAGCTGGATTATTTATATCCAATAGTTGGACCAGCCAAGATAAGTCAGTAACTTCAAAACCAGTCTTGCATATTACAATTCGAAAGCCGAATGGGAACACAGGTTTAGCCTTGTGCGATCTGAAAAGTGAGAAGCTTTGCCCAGCCAACTCGACAGAATTTGTAATTGTGCTGAAAAGATTGTAAGAGTATTGGAATACTGATTGTATCACAGTGGGTCTCGGTAATTATTTCATCATGGATCGCTTAGATCAGACCCCTGTCAACTACGCTTCAGCTCTTGAAGTTGCCAACATTTTTCTGCAAGACATTATAAACGCCACTATTTTTGCGTAAACAGCTTGTGGGTATAACATGGAAGCTGAGACGAGAATATAAGTACGCGTCCTAATGGGACAGACAACAGGAAGACTGAGTAGTCTGGTTCAGTCCAGATTTCTACCATCAAGACCTACAAGAATGTAAGCTGCAATTTACATTATTTCTATGCGTAGTTAGTTGGAATTTCTCGTATTTTCTACAGTCTTGCCAACACATTTTTTTTCTCTATAGTCATCGATATGTTTATTTGCTTTTGCAAATATTTTCTTTCGAAACCTGAGCTAGGACCTGAGTTGATGTTTACTCAGATTTATACGATTCGATATTTATGGACGACCAGAACGAGCATTTATTTTAGTTCGATATTTTTTTCTTATTGGTGTCATTAGCCGTCATAATTTGAGATTTAAGAATTAATCTAAGTTGAGGAATGGATAGTTATCCATCATTTTGAAGTCGAGGGTGATATTCCCCGAACAGTTTGATAACTTTAAACCTAGTTTTGAACATAATAATAATAATGGGATTTAATAATTATTATTATTTTTCTATTTTTCTGGAATAATAATAATAAACATTTGTGGTTTATAATAATCATTTTCTGGTTGTATAATTAATACAGTTGACATTTGAAGTCATACTCTAAGTCGGATATTTGTTAATTCCGAAGGTTAGTGGTTAACACATGCCCAATTATAATGAACCGTTTAAATTCAGTGAAATTGTTTCACGTTTGCATTTCTTATTTAAAGCTTTGATAAAGACACGGAAAGAAGTGAAATGGGAAGCTAAGCATGTATAAAGCAGGGTTTTTGCTAGAGTTTATATAAAATAAAATCTTTATGACGCAGCGTCTTTCACAACGTTTGCTAATATTAACACTGTGTGGAATTTCTGATAGTGAAATTATATTGGATATTGTCGTAAACTCATTGGTGAGGTTTACTGATTTTTGAATCTTCCATTTGTCGTAACAAGCAAAGGCTTGATTATTTTGTATAATTTGGGAAGATGTCATTGTGTGTGTGCAGATAATTATATGCCATTCTGAGTGCGCAATTTAAGTCGCAGGAATGAGGTTGTGTAAAATGGAGCACCAATCAAATTGTAGGTTGGATGTTTTGATGTCGTAGGAGAGTCGTTTTTCGCCACACTTTCGTTGTAATATAACCACAGGTTATTTTGTGAGCCATAATTATTAAATTACTGTTGATCCACGTGTTTGAAAATATTTCTAGTAATTGCTTACCCAGAAAATTATTATTCTACTTGTTCCTTTCATTCAGGAAAGCTTTACTTTTATCACGTGCCAATTATATGGGCCAATGCTGTTGTTTGATATTGTTACTTATTAACAACCACTATAAGCTGAAAGGATTTTCAGATCCTATAAAAAATAAATACACATTTTCTTATTAAGTTGATGCTGAACATATTTGACATTTTGTCAAAATCACTTTGATGATGATAATAATAATAATTTGTTTCATTATAAAACATGCTAAATGATATTTCAAATTTCCTAATTAATGTTTTCAAGGAATAATTAATTAATTTGTTGACTGAATCCATGTGTAATGGAAGTTATATTTGTGATAATTATATTTTTGATTAAGTCAAAATTATTTTTGACAGACTTTGGATTGAGATCTATGTTTCAATAGATATTTTCTGTTTTTTTTTAAATCCACAAACATGCTCAAGGTCCATGTAAATCATAGTGTATTTCACTTACAGTATAATGAACAACTTTATATCTGACAAATCCTAATATTACTACTGCCTAAGAAGTGTTAGTCGAAATGCTACGATAATAGTTTTGAGAATTGAACAGTGAAAGTGATTTTCCAACAGTGATAAATTTTCTTATTGATCTTCAACGTGTGAATGCTAAATAATTTAGGGATCAGTATGGACGATTGACTTTGCGTTGATAAAACCCTACCCATGTACATAATTATGTTGAACGAAGTCAACAGGACTGATATTCTGACCTCTCGTTTCAACGTTGTTAGTGTTCATGTGTTGGCGATATTGTATATTGTGTAAATAATTTATTCTTTCCCAGTCATCTTTTATGCCATCTTGGGCATATTTTCTTCATGTCATTTTAAAGTTTTAATAAAATGAGATAATTTTATGGTATGCAATCACCGTTTTCATCAATCTCCTTCTATCCTTATAGTTGCGTCGAGCCGAAAATCAGTTAAGCATTTTTTTTTGTTGGGTCTTTGCATTCGACTTTAACCCATCTGGCGCCCCGGGATATTTTGATTCTCGTGCTGACTGATTTTTGGTGAAATGCATATGTGGTCGTCCGGACTTCGGTCCAAACGGGCACAATAGTTCTCTTGTAAATAAGCAGTTATCAGTATTCGTCTTCAATGCCCGCAGCAGCATGCCGGGACGGAAACAAAAATTCATGCTACAGTAATAATAATAATAATAATAATAATAATAATAATAATAATATCGTATGGCCTCGGGTGCCGGGTGCAAGTTTTGTAATTTGACCCCCAGAGGGTAGCTTACATGTCGAATTTCGTTGTCCCTTGAATCACTATGAAAGTCAAGGAGGTTAGATATCTAAGCTCCTTGAACACTATAGCACTTTCTAGTAGAGAAATGAGGAACTTTGTGTTGGCGAAAACTCCCGAGATTAATTTTGCCATTATGAACACGGCCTACTGAATTCAAATGGGTTCTTTGACATGCCAACATCGTATGACATGAGTGTCGTATTTTTGCCGCCTTTCAAAAATCACTTACCACGGCCAGGAGCGAACCTGCAATCTTGGGGTTAGTAGACCGACACGCTATCCACTCACCCACCGTGGCAAGCTCATGCTACAGTGACCGCCCTAGATCCAAGTATTGTGTATTGCAGTGAAACTTGGCTCTCTGGGGTGGTAGGTGATCGGGAGGCGTTACCAGCTGTTCCGGAAAGACCGACTGCAGACTTCAGGGAACATGGAAACTCTCGCCTGTCGTGGCAAATTTTTTCATGGAACATTTTGAGGGGGAGGCTATATCTTCGGCGTCTTTCAAACCTGTGATTTGGTGGAGGTATGTGGATGATACGTTCGTGGTGTGGTCGGAGGGTTCTGAGAAACTGAACCACTTTCTGAACCACCTAAATCAGCTGCATCCTTCAATCCACTTCACAATGGAGCTAGAGTCGGGTGGATGCTTACCTTTTTTGGATGTTCTTGTGAGGAGGAAGGCGGATGGCTCCATGGGGCACAGCGTCTACCGTAAGCCAACCCACACTAACCGTTATTTACATGCAGACTCCCACCACCACCCAGCACAAAAACAAGGAATTATAACAACTCTAGCCAAAAGAGCGGAACGTATTTGTGAGGCATCAACTCTTCAGGAAGAGTTACATGCGTTACAAACCATGTTTAAGGGCAATGGCTATAATGAATCCACTATATATAGGTCCCTACATCCCAGAAGGAGGGATAGACAACCTTCTCAGAGCTCCGAGGTGAGGGGAACTGCTTACCTCCCTTATATTCACAACACCACTGACCGCGTTGCTAAGATTCTCCGCAAGCACAAGATAAAAACAGTTTTCGGCACTATGACGAAAATTGGTCAACGTTTAGCATTAAACAAAGATAAATTGTCCCCAATACTACAACCTGGGATGTATGAAGTCCCATGTACTTGCGGAAAAGTCTACATTGGACAAACAAAACGGTCCATTGCAACTCGCATCAAAGAGCATCAAAGGAACATCCGTCTAAACCAACCTGACAAATTAGCTATAGCTGAACATGCCCTGTCTTCAGGGCACGATGTATGTTTCAAGGATGCTCAAACGCTTGCCCTTGTTAAGCACAACTGGTCTAGAATTATAAGGGAGGCAGTTGAAATTCGTAAAAATCCCAATAATTTTAACAGAGACACTGGATATCAGCTAAGTGACACTTGGCTACCAGTTATTAAGGATCGAGGAAGATAGTTCCTCTCAGTCTCTCTGTTCTTCACCTATTTCAAATTGTACTTTTTTCCTCTATGGCTACAGAGCCAGGATTTGATCTCCCTTGTTCGTCACTGGGGGAGTTTCCATATGTTTTCTCGCCGTTGCCTGTATGATGTTAGGTATCGTTCAGATACACTTCCCTTTTGTTTATGTTTCCTTATATCCGTCTAACTAACCCCCCTCTCCCCCCCCCCCTCTTCTATTGGACATCCTCATTCTTCGAGGAGTCTCTATATTTTCACCCCGCCCCCTTTACCTTCTCCTTACTTACTACTCTGTCCGCCGTTCTACCATGGTCCATACAGTAATTTCTGGCAGCTGCTCTCTGGTGACGAAACGAGGAGTTTATCTATAATTTTTGTAATTTGTGTAATCTCATTGATATACTTTCTTTGGGCACATTGTTTGATTTCCATTGAAAAAGGAGGCACGGTTTCTCCGAAACTTTTGGTTCTAAGCTAAATACACACGGCATTAGCCCAAAAGCATGAATTATTTATATAATCCGGGCCGTGAGAGCCTTAATATACACAAAATGTTATATAGTTATCCAGAGGTAACATGATTTCTGCAATGAATGGAGAAAAGCAATACTACGCGGATGACGGAATGAAAGATGTTAAAGAAGAGCGAGTTGTGAATTGGTGCTACCTCTATTGATCACTGCAGAGTTCAACTCACATGGTCTTGAAATTTTCTCCAGAAAGTCGCTTACCTGGAACAAAAGAAATAAGAATCAGCGCATGTGTTGGTCAAAGTACCTTCTGTTGGTCTACACACAGTAAGTGAAAACACTACTTGTAGTGTCACTCAGGGAGACAGACATGTATAGCTATTCCTCCACGCGATGATGGTGAGGATATAATTTTATCTTCTCTGTGATTTTGCAGTAGAGAGAAGGACGGATCGAAGATCCCCACTACCTGTCATCTCAAGCGGGTGGAGGGCCCTCCATCACCCTCAAACGATTTCCACCCTAATACAGTCAGACCCTGTAGTTCATTGTTTCGTTTCCATGTTGTAGTTGTCATTCTTTACCTTCAAAACAATTTCTGTGAAAGTTACAGATTATGAGTATTTAAAGCATAATCACTGCTTGGTTGTTATGCATGAATTTTTTCCCCAATCAAGTTGTCGGAGGAATGACTTCCCTGTGAGTTGACTTGTGCAAGTTTGTGTCCACATCATGTTCCTCTTACCCATGATGTAGACGGTTGCACCATTGTTTCTTGATAGCCTCCACGAGGTTAAAACCTTTCTCCAACATCATTACTTCCTCTTTGGAGAAACATACTTCCCTTCTATTGTGTAACCTATCATTGTGTTTTCTTATTCGGTTACGTTTTATTCGTTTCTTTTCATTAATTTTCCAATTCTAGCTTCTAACGTGTTTTGTCTATTGATGGCTTGCAATTTAACGTTGTCGTGTGGATTGTTTATGAATGATTCCCAGTGCCAGAAATTGCTTAGTTGCAGCTGAATGCTGTACATTTGGCGATTAATTTCTTGTTTCCTAATATACGATAATTTTATTTCATACTAGCTGTACCCGGCATGCGTTGCAATGCCAATCAAAGAAAGTGTTGGCGTTGTAACTTTGTTTGTTGAAGTGCTTTTGGACTTCCAGTATTTCTTTCTTTTTCCGTTAACCACTTCTAAATTATTGTAAAATTGATTTACTATCTCAAAAAATCATGGGAGCGTGCTCAACAACTCCATAAAGTTTCATCGCAATGAAATGAATGGCATATGAACGCATACGGGACTTTGATGAAACGATTCGAGCGCCGTCACCCATTTGTGGAATATACTCGTACGCTACCTATTGTAAAATGGATTTACTCATTCGAAAATCTTCTCTGCCGTGTACACAACAACTCATCAAATTTAATCGCAATCGGATGAATGGTATATGAACGCATACGGGATTTTGTTTAAACGATTCACGCGTCGTCACACATTTGTTGAATCTACTTGTGCGCCACCCATTGAAAAACGGATTTACTAACTCATACACCTTCGCAGGACTTGACTCAACTCACCAAAGTTTTATCACAATCGGATGAACGCATACGGGACTTGGTTGAAACGATTCACGCGCTGTCGCTCATTAGTTGAATCTAGTCGTGCGCTACCACTTGTAAAATGGATTTACTGAATCGGAAATATTCGCGGGAGTAGAAACAACATTTCACCAAATTTCATTGCAATCGCATGAATGGTATATGAACGCATATGGAAAATTGTTTAAACGATACGCGCGCCGGTACTCATTTGTTGAATCTACTCGTGCGCTACCTATTGTAAAAAGGATTTACTAGGTCAGAAACCTTTCCTGGAGTGTGCACAACAATTCACCAAAGTTTCATAGCAATTGGATGAATGGTATATGTACGCATACGGGACTTTGTTTAAACGATTCGCGTGCCGTCGCATATTTGTTGAATCTACTCGTGCGGTACCTATTGTTAAGTGGATTTACTAAGCCAAAACCCTTACCTGAAGTGTACAGAACATCTCACCCAAGTTTCATCGCAATGGGATGAATGGTATATGAACGCATGCGGGACTTTCTTGATGCAAACGCACGCCGTTCTGTTGAAGCCACTCGCGCGCCATCTATTGTACATTGGATTTACTACGCCTATAACTTTTCCTGGACTGTGCACAAGAACTCACCAAAATGTGATCGCAATCGGATGAATTGTACATGAACACATCGCCAACACGCATTTGTTTAAACTACTCGAGCGCTGTCTATTGTAAATTGTATTAACTATGCCTATAATGATTTCGGAAGTGTGCTCAACAACTCACCAAAATTTGATCGCAATCGGATGAATGGTTTATGAACACATAAAAGACGAACAAACGAACTTCCTTTTATATATATACAAGCTGTACCCGGCATGCGTTGCAATGCCAATCAAAGAAAGTGTTGGCGTTGAAATTCTGTTTCTTGAAGAGCTTTTGGATACACAACATGTTAACTGCCACTAAGCTATCGTAAAATGGATTTTCTAATTTAGAACCATTCGTGGAAGCGTGCACAACAACTTTCAAAAGTTTCATCGCTGTCACTCATTTGTTGAATCTACTCGTACGCTACCTGTTGTGAAATGGATTTACTAAGTCGAAACCCTTCCCTGGCGTGTACACAATAACTCATCAATGATTCATCGCAATCGGATGAATTGTATATGCACGTATACGGGGTTTTGTTTAAACGATTCGTGCGCTGTCACTCATTTGTTGAATCTACTCGTGCGCTACCTATTGAGAAATGTATTACTAAGTCGAAGCCCTTCCCTGGCGTGTACACAATAACTCATCAAGGTTTCATCGCAATCGAAGAATGTTATATGAACGCAATAGGGGATTTTGTCACCCATTTGTTGCATCTACTCTTGCGCTACTTATTGTGAAATGGATTTACTAAGTCCCCTTCCCTGGCGGGTACACAATAACTGATCAATGTTTCATCGCAATCGGATGAATAGTATATGAACGCATACCTGATTTTGTTTAAACGATTCGCGCTCCGTCACTCATTTTTTGAATCTACTCGTGCGCTACCTACTGTAAAATGTATTTACTAAGTTAGAAACCGTCACGTAAGTGTCCACAACATCTCACCCATCTCTCGGACTAATGGGATATGAAGACATAGGGGACTGTATTGAAACGCTCCGCATGTCGTCGTTCATTTGTCGAATCTACTCGTGTGCTACCTACTGTGAAATGTATTTACTAAGCCAGAAACCTTCCTTGGAGTGTCCACCATATTTCACCCAAGTTTCACCGCTAACGGCAGAATGGTATATGACCTTATACGGGACTTTGTTGAAACGCTTCGCGCGTCGTCCCTCATTTGTTGAATCAACTTGTGCGCTGCATATTGTATAGTGGATTTACTAAGCCAGAAATTTTCCATGTCGTGTACACAACATCTCACCCAAGTTTCATAGCTACGGACGAATGGTACATGAATGCATACGGGACTTGGTTGAAACGCTTCGCGTGTCGTCGCTCATTTGTTGATTCTACTCTTGCGCTACATATTGTAATATGGATGTACTCAGCCAGAAACCTTCCCTGGAGTGTACACAACATCTCACCCAAGTTTCATCGCAATCGGATGAATGGTATGTGAACGTATACGGGACGTTGTCGAAACGCTTCGCGCGTAGTCACTCATTTGTTGAATATAAACGTGCGCTTCGTATTGTAAAATGGATTTACTTCGCCAGAAACCTTTCCTGGAGTGTACACAACAATTCACCAAACATTTATCACTATCAGACGACTGCTATATGACTTTATACGGGACTTTGTTGAAACGCTTCGCGTGTCATCGCTCATTTGTTGAATCTACTGGTGCGATACCTATTGTAAAATGTATGTACTAAGCCAGAAACCTTCCCTGGAGTGTACACAACATCTCACCCAAGTTTCATCGCTATCGGATGAATGGTATATGAAATTATATGGGACTTTGTTGAAACGCTTCGCGCGCCGTTGCTCATTTGTTGATTCTACTCGTGCTCTACCTATTTTTAAAGGGATTTACTAAGCTCAGCTCAGCTCAGCTCAGCCTAGTTTCATCGCTATCGGACGAATGGTATATGAACGCAAACGCGACTTTGTTGAAATGCTTCGCGCGTCGTAGCTCATTTGTTGAATCTACTCGTGCGCTGCCTATTGTAAAGTGAATGTACTAAGCCAGAAAATTTCCCTGCAGTGTACACAACATTTTACGCAAGTTTCATAGCTATCGGACGAATGGTATATGAATGCATACGGGACTTTGTTGAAACGCATTGCGTGTCGTCGCTCATTTGTTGAATCTACTTGTGCGCTATCTACTGTGAAATGTATTCACTAATTTTGAAACCTTCACGTAAGTGTACACAACATCTCACCCAAGTTTCATCGCTATCGGACGAATGGTATATGAACACATACGGGACTTTGTTGAAATGCTTCGCGCATCGTCGCTCATTTGTTGAATCTACGCGTGCGCTGCCTATTGTAAAATGGATTTACTAAGTCAGAAACCTTCCTTGGAGTGTACTCAACATCTCACCCAAGTTTCATCGCAATCGGACGAATGGTATATGAACGCATAGGAGACATACCCACAGACATACAGACATACCCACAGACAAACTATCACGTTACATTGATTTATATATATATACAAGCTGACCCGGCAGACGTTGTCCTGCCAATCAAAGAAAGTGCTGTAACTTTGATTCTTGAAGTGCTTTTGGATACACGATATTTTTTTCAATTTCTGTTAACTGCCTCTAAACTATCGTGACTTGAATTAACTAATTTAGAAACATACATTGGAGCGTGCACAACAACTCTCCAAAGTTTCATGGGCAAACGGATAAATGGCATTTAACGCATACTCGATTTGGTTTAAATGATTCATGCGCTGTCACTCATTTGTTGAATCTACTCGCGCTCTTCCAACTGCGAAATGGATTTACTAAGTTAGAAAGCTTCACGTAAGTGTACACAACAACTCATCAATGTTTCATCGCAATCGATGAATAGTATATGAACGCATACAGGATTTTGTTGGAACGCTTCGCGCGTCGTCACTCATTTGTTACATCTACTCGTGCGCTACCAATATTGTAAAATGGATTTACCAAGTTGAACACCTTCCCTGGCGTGTACACAAGAACTCATCAAAGTTTCATCGGAATCGGACGAATGGTATTTGAACGCATACGGGACCTTATTGAAACGCTTCGCGCGTCGTCGCTTATTTGTTGAATCTACTCGTGCGAAACCCATTGTAAAATAGATTTACAAAGCTTGAAACCTCCTCAGTCGTGTACTCAATGATTCACCAAGGTTTGAACGCAATCGAATGAATTATATATGACCGCATACGGGACAGTGTGGTAACGATTCGCGCGCCGTCACTCATTTGTTGAATCTACTCGTGCGCTACTTATTAAAAACTGGATTTACTAAGACAGAAACATTTCCTGGAGTGTACACAACAATTCACCAAAGTTTCATCGCAATCGGATAAATGGTATATGGACGCATACGGTACTTTGTTGAAATGATTCGCGTGCCGTCACACATTTGTTGAATCTACTCGTGGGCTACTTATTGTAAAATGGATTTATTAAGCCAGAAACCTTCCGTAGGGTGTACACAACATCTCACCTCAGTTTCATCGTAATCGGACGAATGGTATTTGAACGTATACGGGACCTTATTGAAACGCTTCGCGCGTCGTCGCTTATTTGTTGAATCTACTCGTGCGAAACCTCCTGTGAAATGGATTTACTAAGTTAGAAACCCTCACGTAAGTGTACACAACATCTCACCCAAGTTTCATTTCAATCAATGAATGGAATATAAGCGTATACGGGATTTTGTTGAAACGCTTCGCGCGTCGTCACTCATTAGTTAAATCTAGTCGTGCGCTACCTAATGTGAAATTGATTTACTAAGCCAGAAGCCTTCCCTGGAGTGTACACAACATCTCACCCATGTTTCATCGCTATCGGACGAATGGTATTTGAACGCATACGGGACCTTTTTGAAACGCTTCGCGCGTCGTCGCTCATTTGTTGAATCTATTCGTGCGCTATCTATTGTAAAATGGATTTACTAAGCCAAACACCTTCCCTGGAGCTCACTCAACATATCATCCAAGTTTCATGGCAATCGGATGAATGGTATATGAACGCATACGGGACTTTGAAACGCTCTAACGTGCAGAGACAAACAGTAGAATTCGACATCACTGCCACCTTTGGTATAAAACACAACTTTTCGCCACGGGAGGAGTGTAAGTAATGGCGGTAGTTGCACATATTGCGACCAGGTGGCTCTAACGTGCAGAGACAAACCGTCCAAAGACATCGGCTTTCACGAAGGCCAAGGCTAGTGGTTTCCATGACGACTGTTTTTGACTGTTTATTGTGGTTCTAAAATTGTGTGTAAATTGTGGTTCTAAAATTGTGTTCATTCCACCTACCGGGTCAGATTGTGAATCTAAACCATACATGGACCCACCCTAATATACATACCAAATTCCATCGAAATTGGTTCAGTCGTTTAGGAGGAGTTCAGTCACATACACACGTGTCGAAGAATTATATATATATAAAGAAGATATAAATATATATATAAGATTTATCCATATTAAACACGTTTCTTTATTAGATACTGCCACTTATTCAGTTTTCGGGTTATTCTTAATAAGTACCGTACGTAATTCGGTGTTAAGTTCAATTCAAAGCACTTTTTGTTGAACTATATTGGTTAGTCTAAATTCATGTTTATAATTCTCAGTGATTTGATCTTTCGGCTTCGCGGTTTGCCTGAGAATAACTCAGAAAAGGAAACGGAAGAACTTCTTCGAGTCACTATCAGCCAGAATGTTTTTCAATTTTGGGGCAAAATATATGAACAATCAATCACCAATCAGCGGGTTAATCGCTAACGTATTCACTAACCATTTTTAGGAAACAAATTCCGCGAAGGAAATTTGGCAAAAGGCATTGTACATGGGAGTAGATGTGGATGACGTCATGTGCATATAAGACACAGGAAAAACTAACGAAGACACATTGCTTCAATCAATCAATCAATAACTTACAACAAGCCATTAAATTCACAATGGAAACAGGAAACAACCAACGCATAGATTACTTAGATTTGACAATCCACCGAGCGGGAAATAATTTAACGTACGCCATAATACTGTATACCGTAAAAAGACGCAAACATCCCACACTATTGACAATCGGTCAAAACCACCCAAATTCACCCAAATTATCGGGTATAAAATCCATGGTGAATAGGGCCATCAGCATACCTACGTCAACACGAAATTTCAATAAAGAAATCCACACGATAAAAGAGGTAGGAAAGGAGAGTAATTTTTCACCCCAACGGTTACCCAGATACTATAGAGCATCCAGCGTTTAGAAAAGACTGTGGGTCTTATGGACTTTTACTTTTAACGGAACCCCCCACTGGTTTTGTTACCTAACCTTTTATCATGATGGAACTCTGAACATATATATTTTTCGTCATAATAGCTTCCTACAATTATCTACCAATTGATTACCTTTGTTACTGCATACAAGTATCGTTCATATTACGTCTTAGTAATTTAAAAAATGTCGAGGTTAGCACGCTAGAAAGAAGAGCCTCGTCCCGTGCTGCATGCTCGCCCGGAGTGGAGCACGTGCTCAGTTCCGCCGGCAACATAAGTTCTGAAGCACTATCCGTCATTGCTGTTATTGTTGAGTGTCCGTTTTATTTTCTGTTCGATCGAAACAGGGCTGCCAATCCGCTATCTCTCGAATGCAAGTTCAAAGCTCCGCGCCGCTAACCGCATGGCTAACTCACTACAATATTACAAATATTAATCTAAACAAAACAACAAGAATAAAATTGAAAGAAACTAAATTATAGCTTAACTAATAAAAAAAAAGTTGCTGACGTAAAAATTATTAACATCGTCAGCATACATCCGAGAAGGAAGGAAGGGTTGTGCGCTCGACATCTGTCAATCAGTAATGCGACATATCACAACGAAATGAATATCGTTATTATTTGGTTCTCTTCGCGTACGGTATCCTTATTACTGGTCCAATCCGATAACACCAGCAAAACTGCTCCTTCCTGGGCGCGTTCTATTTCAGGTAGCTGTTGGGTTGTGTTGTCTCGCTAACTTATGAAAGGGCAGTACTCGAAGCGGGTGAACATAACGTATGACGTCAGCGCTACCTCTGCCTAGAGTTAGCAACACTGTCGCCATAAGGCTCCACAGTCTTTTCTAAACGCTGGATGCTCTATAGATAAACAACGAAAGAAAAAAGAGGGCAAATAGCCAACTCAAAATGAAAACAAGTACTTACGATTCAATTTCGTGAAAAAAATCACTTATAAAATAAGAAACAACTTCAAGAAACATAGACTAAACATAATTTTCAGAACTAATAACTCGCTCGGTACACACCTACATAATGGCAACTTACAAAGAACAAGAAATTCCGTGACGAACTAAAGAGCCTACGTTTCTTAAAATTTAAGATCCATGCCAATGATTCATCTATCTAGAATAATAACGAAATTAAATTGGTAATATCAAAATTTCTAATTATTTCGAAATACAGTATACCTGGCATAATGTAGCCTAATAGAGCACTACAGTTGGCAGCCCTGGTCACTGAATATATGCTTAGTTCCATCTCTTAAGGTACAGAATACAAAATTTGGTTGAAATCCAATGGATAGCATGGCCATTAAATGCAGTTAGACATTGGTTCTAACAGCGCGCGTTACATCATGTTGGCAACAATGTCATGCATGTGTTGGTCACAAATAATCTGAAATAATATGATCTATTGTTGTGCCAATTTTGAATGAAATCCATGAGTTAGTATAGAAGTTACATGCATTTTAAAATTTGACCTATCAGCAAGCTTAGAATCATGTTGGCAACACTGCCATGTATGGTCTCCTGGAAATTAAACTGAAATAATATTGTCTATATGTGTGCCAATTTTGAAATAGCTCCCATGCATACTGTTGGCAACTCTGGCACTGTACATACTCTAATGACAGTTGGTCCCCCTGCTGGAGGGTTGTTGACCCATTAAGAGGAAGGGTCGTTTTCTTACCTGCGTCAAGCAGGACTCACTTGCAAGTAGGTAGCAGTGGCTACCGGACATGGTGTCATAGCACGCATGTAATATCTACTGTACTTGTTCAGTGTTTAATCATGTACATACAGTGTAAAATATATTTCTTTATACAGTCCACCACATCGTATTCTATGTATTCGACATAAGTTTTGGTCCTCCGGGCATGATTATATGGCAAGAAAAACAGTGAAAATTGAACTCGTGTGATCCCAAGACAGCATGGCTTCGCACGAATGCCGTGGGTTGCTGGCGGCATGGCGACTACTGGACAACAGAATTCATCATCCTGGTAAGTCACCGATCATCCTTAATTATTCCTTGTGACTCATATGCATTCCTTTGTTTCTCCATTCAAAACTGTTCGTTTGTACTTGCAATGTATTGGTATTGCTAGTGATCACACATGATTTCGCCCGTAAAACTGTATGTTATTTGTACGCAGTTTTCCCGCAACTCTTTGAAACAAAACCAGGAGTTCATCTTTGTATTATGTAAATATGTTAGGTATTTGTCTTTTCGTTTTGTCATTCTTTTACGTATAGGCATTTGGTCTATTGTGATTTTATATCATTCAGCAGTTTATTGGGAATTGCTAGTGAAAAATGGAACAAAAGATAAAATCACTGTGTAGCAAAAGGGGTAGGTTAAAGGCTAGCTTATCTCGCATACAAGGCTTCGTAGAGAAATTAGATTCTCAATCTAAGGACGTAGATCAGTTGGAAGATCGACGGGCTCACTTATCGAAAATCTGGGAAGAATATGAAACAGTTAAATCACAAATAGAGGATTTGAAAGAGGATGAATCATTTCAAGCAGAACAAGAATCTTATCGCTCCGACTTTGAGGAGCAATACTTCAAAACATCTGGTCTTATAAGATCCATAAACAGTGCAATTTCCAAGTCAGCAACTTCGCTAAGTGATTCTATTGGTGAATCAACTTCCAGTTCGCAAACACGTTCAGTTAAACTGCCTCAAATAAGTTTACCTACATTCGCAGGTGATTATTTAGAATGGCCCAATTTTGCCGATACCTTTAAGAATCTCATTCATGAAGATGCAAATTTGTCAAAAATACAGAAATTTCATTACCTAAAATCAGTGGTATCAGGCAGGGCGGCAGACGTGTTACAGTCTCTAGAAATATCTGCAGCGAATTACGACATAGCGTGGAACCTGTTAAATGAAAGGTTTAATAACCGGCGAGCAATTGTTTCCTCCCACATTAATTCGGTCCTTCAGATTAACAAAATAGAAGTAGAATCTTCCAAGGCATTAAGAGACTTGTATGACGGCTTCAGAAGGCACATACAGTCGCTATCAGCGCTTGGTCTGTCTTGTGAAGAACAATTAGATGCCATTTTGATACATTTAATAACAAACAGATTTGACGCTGAAACATTAAAAAAATGGGAGACCTCGTTACCAACCTTTGATCTTCCATCGTATCAGACACTGGACAAATTTCTACTCGAAACATGTAATGCATTGGAATCGATCGAAACTAAGAATTGTGATCGCACAAAACAGCTGAAGCAGGTAGGCGTTTCATCTAAACCGAATGCATCTGGTTTCAAACCGAGGCCATTCACGAACCCAGGAAAAAATTGTTTCCTTTCACAGAAAAATCAGAAATGCCCGCTTTGCACGGAAGAACATCCCATATTTAGATGCAGAACATTCACTTCTATGGGTGTTTATGACAGATGGCGGGAGATCAAGAAGCATAAGCTCTGTGTTAATTGCCTGTCTGGAAATCACTTCGCTAACGAGTGCACTCGTTCATGTTGTAAGCTGTGCAAGAATAAACACAACACTTTGCTTCACAGGGACCAAGGGTCACCGAACCACAATAATAGTCAAACTTCAAACAAGAGTATTGTGTCCAATAATACTTCATTGTCTCCCCTTAATGAGCAACATAGTAGTAATGCTGTTTCACTGCACAATCACAACAATGATGTTTCCTCTCATGTATTGTTGTCGACAGCAGTAGTGAATGTTAACAATTCAGAGGGAAAAACCCGTCATGCTCGGGTTGTGTTAGACAGCGGCTCGCAACTCAACTTCATAACCAGGGAATTAGCTCATCAATTACGATTGTTAAAGACAATGACTAATATTCCGATACATGGGTTGCATAACACTACCATCAAGGTGGGGTCGGTGGTAAGAACAAAGATTTCTTCGCGGTTCGGTTCCTTTGAACGAATCATGACATTTCACGTAATACCTTCAATTACTGGTCAGTGCTTACCCACTAAAAATATCAACATCACAGATTGGAGTATTCCAGAGTTTATATTAGAAAACCTTGCGGATCCTCAATTTAATGTGTCATCATCCATAGACATTCTCATTGGAGCAGAATTCTTTTACGATCTTATCGGCGCAGAACAATTTCAGCTCGACAGTTTCTCAAACAAACTACCGTTGTTTCGCAACACGGCTCTTGGCTGGGTAGCAGCAGGTAGTGTTGGTTTGTCTGAAAGGCACGCAGATAACAGTTCTTCCTGCCTCTTTGTGTCAGGTAAGATATTCAATGAGCCGGGGAAAGCACTGCTTGGCCAAGGACATTCTGAGCAAGAGATTAGTGAGAGGCTATTTGCTGACGGTCACAGAAGGAATCCACAGGGTAGGTTCATAGTCCCACTACTCCTTAAAGAGGAGCCGAGTCAGCTAGGTAGCAATGTTAATGAGGCAATTAGACGGTTTCACAGCCTAGAGGAGCGTTTTGAAAGGCAGCCCCAAGTCAAGTCGGAGTACGTACAGTTTATGAGAGAGTACACTGACCTGGATCATATGGAGGAAATTCCCAGTAATGAGATAAACAAACCATTACAGTACTACTTTCCGCATCATTGTGTATTTAAGGGTAATTCATTGACAACGCGCACTCGCGTGGTATTTGATGGCAGCTCGAAGGGCGATTCTGTATTATCCCTCAATGATTTGTTATTAGTAGGACCGATCGTTCAAGATGATTTATTTTCAATATTGGCTAGATTTCGCATGCATCGCTATGTATTGACCGCTGACATAGAAAAAATGTATCGGCAGGTCCTCATAGAACCTGCACATACTGACTTTCAGCGTATCGTGTGGAGGGAGTCCCCTAAGGACGAGCTTAAACATTATCGTCTCAAAACAGTCACATATGGCACGTCATGTGCACCCTTCCTGGCCACAAGATGCCTCTCTCAATTGGCGAATGACACTAAGGAGGAATTTCCTGAAGCTTCGAATGTAATACGGCGGGATTTTTATGTTGACGATTTAATGACAGGTTGTGAATCAACTGACGGCTTAAGAACCACTCACAAGTGTGTTTCAGATATTTTGTCCAGTGCGGGTTTTACCTTAAGAAAATGGTGTTCGAATGAGCCCAATGTACTATCGAGCATTTCTAACCACGAAACAGATCCCAAGTACATTATTAAGGTAGATGAAGCTGAAGACTTGAAGTTGTTGGGGCTATCTTGGAAACCCATCACAGACACTTTTCAGTTTGAGTTGAGAAGTGATTTCAGTTCGACACAGATAAACAAAAGAATAATTCTATCAGACCTGGCTAAAATATTTGACCCCTTAGGGCTTTTGGCCCCAGTATTGATTAAGGGTAAGATTTTCGTCCAGCAACTGTGGCAAATGAACTTAAATTGGGACGACGTTCTCACAATAGAACTTCAAATTAAATGGATTCGTTATATGCAGGATATTGCTAAATTGAAGGAGTTCAAAGTGCCTCGTCATGTTAGGGCAGTAGAATTTGTGGAGTATGAAATTCATGGATTTTGTGACGCGTCTCAGATTGCTTACGGCGCTTGTGTTTATGTGAGATCTCAGACAGGAGATGGTAAAATAACAGTTCACTTATTGTGTTCCAAGTCTCGCGTTGCGTCATTAGGCTCAGTAACTTTACCAAGATTAGAACTATGCAGTGCTGTATTACTTGCTCAGTTGGTCGAAAGAGTCATGAGATCCATAAACGTAACTAAAGACAAGTGCTTTTGTTGGACTGACTCCACAATAGCATTAGCATGGATTTCGGGCCATCCACACCAGTGGAAAACATACGTCGCTAATCGAGTGTCGCAGATTCAACAGTTGACAAATATTGATTGTTGGCAGCACGTCTCTACTCATCATAACCCAGCAGATATGATCTCGAGAGGAGTTACCGCGGAGAAGCTGTTAAATTCATCATTTTGGTTATCGGGACCATCTTGGCTTTCAGATAATAAAGACGAATGGCCTTCACAGCAGAGGCATAGCTCTCAAGAGTTACCTGAAGTTAGGAAAACTAAAATCGTTCTAGTGTCATCTACAGAATCCCTTGGATCGAATCTGATTAACAGATACTCTTCCTGGAGCAAGCTGATTAGAATAACAGCTCTCGTGCTCAGATTTATCAAAAATCTTAAAACTAAAACAGACAGACAAACAGGTGCTCTTAATCCGGTAGAACTAGAGCAGGCTAAGTATTTATGGTGTAAAATTGCGCAAGGTTCTGAATTTTCACAAGACATAAAGGCTCTCAAACAAAATTTGCCACTACCCAAGGGAAGCAAATTACATGGATTAGCACCGTATTTGGATGAGCAGGGTCTGTTACGGGTAGGAGGCCGTCTGCAAAATACTAAACTATCGGTCAACAGAAGACATCCTATTTTATTACCTGGCAATCATCGCATTACAATAATGTTATTTGATCATTTTCATTGTGCTTTTCTTCGTGCTGGAGCTCAGACTTTATTGACAATGATGCGACAGCAATACTGGCCTCTATGTGGGAGGAACGGTGCTCGAAAGGCAGTGTATCGATGTAAGACGTGTTTTCAATTCTCGTCTCGGCCGTATCAACCGATAATGGGATCGCTA
This sequence comes from Meconema thalassinum, assembly GCA_946902985.2. NCBI lineage: Eukaryota > Metazoa > Arthropoda > Insecta > Orthoptera > Tettigoniidae > Meconema > Meconema thalassinum. Next base: position 528,042,419 of record OX336393.1, on the reverse strand, counting down.
CCTGAAAGGAGAGTAGTTCCCAGTCGACCATTTGCATCTTCAGGAATAGATTTCTGTGGCCCAGTATATTTACGGCCTTCCTCAAGGAAGGGCGCTCGGATTAAGGCATATATAGCTATGTTTGTTTGTTTTGCCACAAAGGCTGTACATATTGAACTTGTAAGCGATCTGTCTACAGCTGCTTTTTTAGCATCACTGAAAAGATTCATGGCTAGACGAGGAACTTGCACCCACATATTCACTGACAACGCAACTAATTTCGTAGGTGCATCACGTGAGCTAAAGAAATTCTTTAATGATATGAATACCAAGCAGTCACTCATAAGCTTTGCTACTGAGAAGGGGATTCAGTGGCATTTTAGTCCTCCTGGTTCACCTCACTTCGGAGGGTTGTGGGAGGCTGCAGTTAAATCAGCTAAGTATCACCTTAAGAGAATAGTAGGAAATGCTGCATTGTCGTTTGAAGAAATGACTACAGTGCTTGTACAGATAGAGGCAGTTTTGAATTCGCGCCCCCTCTGCCCACTATCCTCTGATCCCAATGATCCGGAAGTATTAACCCCATCCCACTTCCTGATCGGTGGCTCATTTCATCTTCCTGTGGAAGAAGATGTGTCTCAGACTCCCTTGAATAGACTGAAGCGTTGGCAACTGCTTCAGGCTATGTTCCAGCAATTTTGGCGTCGATGGTCCAAGGAATATCTCGGACAACTCCAACAGCGTTCTAAATGGCGGTCGCCCGGACAATCCCCACAAATCGACACTCTGGTTGTTCTGAAGGAAGAGGGCGTGCCTCCACTTCATTGGAAACTGGGCCGTGTCGCAGCAGTGCATCCAGGAACCGACGGAGTTACGAGGGTTGTTACCATCAAAACACCCAGCGGAGCTCTTTTGAAAAGAGCAGTGTCAAGACTTTGCCCATTGTTGAGTGAAGAGAAGTGAATTGTTTAAATGTTTGTGTACATAGTGTTTATTTCAACTCTCATTCCAGTTAATAGAACAAAGTGACAGTATTTAATTGTTGTTTGAAATATTTGCTATTTCAAGGGGGGGGGGGTATGTTGGCAACTCTGGCACTGTACATACTCTAATGACAGTTGGTCCCCCTGCTGGAGGGTTGTTGACCCATTAAGAGGAAGGGTCGTTTTCTTACCTGCGTCAAGCAGGACTCACTTGCAAGTAGGTAGCAGTGGCTACCGGACATGGTGTCATAGCACGCATGTAATATCTACTGTACTTGTTCAGTGTTTAATCATGTACATACAGTGTAAAATATATTTCTTTATACAGTCCACCACATCGTATTCTATGTATTCGACACATACCTTACAAGATATCCAACATGGAGCTCAAATTTCAATTGCGATTTTTCAGCAGTCGGTACCACTGACTATTTTCAAATACGGTATTGAGATACTCATACCAAATTTGTTTCGATTGCTGCAGCCGTTTAGGAGTTAATATAGGGGGACACAGACTGACAGACAGTAGGACAGACAGGCAGACACACACATTTGCCCGGATCGATCTCATAAGTCTACTTTTTCATAATTTTTGCAAAATGTGAAAAGTAGGCTAAATAATTCCTCTCGGTACGCCGGAAGGCGGAGATAGATTTCACCGGCAAACTAGGGGATAGGTGAAAATAGGCAAAATATGGAGGTTTTCGTAGAAGTATTTTAAAATTGGAGCTTAATTAACTTTGTTTTTCGTCTTTTTATGCATATTTTAGGTCGTCTACTCGAGCAATTTAAGAAGGGATAATAGTGTGAGGAATATATTGTAAACTGATAAACATTTCATTCAAGCAGCGTCAACAATGGAAAACTTGGTGTACACATCTGTTGCCTCAAATGAAGATTTAGTTTTAGTGTTAAAACACTTTTTGAATCACTTTCCTTTGTGAACGAAGAATGCCAGGGACACCTGTGATAGCCAACAGCGATAACGTCGCGTGAAGAAGAACACGCTACTCAGATATTTTCTCCTCGTGACAAGAGGCGGAGCAAATCTACTAAGCCAAGAAAAATATCCCAGCAGACGTAAAAAGCAATTTTAATTATATTGTGCGCCCCGCTTCCTTTGATGAAACGGGAGAAGTATTGATTGCACCGGTACCAGCTGCTTTACTAGGGGATTTCCTAGCACAGTTGCTTAATATATCCCTAAAACTTGAGAATTCTTCTTGGGCACTGGGAGGTAATCACGAGGGTTTTGTGACGTCAACAGTGCTAACTGACTTTGGGGTTTGATAAACCCACACAACCCAAAGTTTTGATTCAAGTGCGAGATTTGAAATATAGATTGTTAAAGATAATCAGAGGCAGCTATATTGAGGGGTGACGACCTTGTGATTCATACATTTACTGAGATTTCGTACGGAATGTAATCCCAATACAGTAGGTATGATTAGCCGGAGCTGTCGCAGGGGCTAATGCGCAAGATGGCCGCCGCGCGCAACCAGTCCTATGTTATTCTTATGAAAGGGACAGTTAGAGCTGGCGCAAGGGCTAATGCGCAAGATGGCCGCCACGCCCAGAGACCGTGGGTGACGTCACAGGGAGAGGTCGGCCGTGTAGTTGCTAAATGGAATATTTATTATTATTATTATTATTATTATTATTATTATTATTATTATTATTATTATTAGGTAATTATTGATTGATCATGTACAATCAAGACCAGCCTTATATTGTACACCTCATGGTGTAGCGGCTAGTAATCTTGAATGACACTGCGGAGACCCGGGTTCGATTCCTGGCTCTGTCAAGATATTTAATTCTGGGCTGAGGGGTACACTTATTCTTGTGAGGCAAAAAACTGACAGGAGCAGGGTTTGATTCCTACCTAAGTCATTCTGGACGTAGTTTTTTGTGGTTTTCCACTTTAACTCCAGGCAAATGGCAAGAGGTACCATAACTGAAGGCCATGACAGCCTCCTTTCCAATCCTCATTGCAAATTACAAATACAGCCATTACAATAGCACAGGCTATCAGACAACACACACCCCAAGTACAGTATACAGGGCTACATGACCATGATATCACAAAACCCCTAAAGAATCAACAACAACAACAACAACAAACAACAACAACAACAACAACAACAACAACAACAACAACTGGTATTCATGAAACACCTCTTGGTGTAGTGGCTAGCATTCTTGACTGTCACTGCTTAGGCATGGGTTCGATTCCTGGCTCTGCTAAGAAATTTAATTTTGGTCTGAGGACTGGAATGGGGTACACTCAGCCTCGTGAGGCAAAACTGGGAAGAGGTGAGCTTGATTCCTACCTCAACCATTCTAAGAGTGTTTTCTGTGGTTTCCCAACCGCTCCAGTACGAGGGGTTTGGGTGGAGCAATACCAAAGGAGGCAGAATCTCCGTATCTTCGGTGTGCCGAAGCATCCTAACGAGGACACGGATGATTTAGTGCTGAGAGTTGCCGGGGACATGAAGGCAAACATCGCTCTTGCGGACATAAACAGAAACCATAGGTTAGGCCTCAAGATTTGGACCGAAGCTAGACCAATCATAGTAAAATAGGTGTCGTATCGTGCTAGGCATGAATTGTTTAAATCAACAAACTCCTCCTCAGGGAAGATCTCACAGCCACAAGACTAGTGATTCTGAAGGCGGGAATTGCAAGATTTCAACAATCCAACGTAAAGAAAGCAGATGGCAGCAAGCAAGCCCCTCAGTAAGACCACTTAACATACAGCAATAGTTTGTTTTAGTAAGCAAGAGTTGGTACCCCCTTTAAGATATCCCACACCGCAACACCTCTCTCTCTCTCTCTCTCGCATAACTGTTCACTGCATACCTTCCTGTCCTTGTTGCTGGTGCTAGTTCAAACTGAGCTTTCACTTTCCTCCCCTCAACAGCTGAATTCCACTGATATCTCACAAGAACTTGACCGCTAACACTTAATATGTTTCCTCATTCAATTGTATGAACACATATGCAGATGATTATGTAAAATACCAAATTCGCATACTTCTTAGATAAGCATAAAGACAACAATAGTTTAAAAGGAATCCATACTAATATTAGAAGTCTTGCAAAACACAAGAATAGCTTAGAAGGCTTATCGTGGGCACTAAGTCCTAGGTCTTGCCATTTCCAACATAATAACATGTAAGTCCATTTGAAAACAAAATATTGGCATTAAGTGCACATAATGCCTTTTGCCTCTTCATTGAATGTGCGTTCTTCAAACTATAATGTGCAAGCATAATACTCCATTACTGATCATGCATCTCACATGTGTCATGATCCATTTGGCAGTGATCTATAGTATTTAGTGTAGTTTAGTGACTGTTTGATGTATATAATACACTACTCTCAGTTCCACGATGGCTCAATGTGTAAGGCACTAGTTTCCCAGGCCACCTAGTGGTGTAGCAGCTTGCATTCTTGGCTCTCACCCTGGAGGTCCGGGTACGATTCCCAGTTTTGCCAAGATTTTTTTTTTCTTTTCTGAGGGCTGGAGAGGGGTACTGTTATCCTCGTGAGGCAAAACTGAGAGGAGGAGGAGGGTTTCATTCCCACATCAGTCGTCGTGGAAGTGGTTTTGAATGGATTGCCCCACTTCTACTCCAGGCAAATGCCAAGATGGTTCCTAACTTAGGGCCATGGCCGCTTCCTTCCAATTCCTCACTCGAATTATAAATGCACACACTACTACTACTACAGACACCACAAAGACAAAGGTTATAACCTGATGATTATTATCAGACAAATGTGGCTAAGTGACGCGATGGCCAAGATCCTCAAATGAAACAACAAGAAGCAACAACTATTTTCCCAAAGGAGGGAATTCCAGTAGTGTAAGGACGCGTTCATGTAGCCCCGTGTACTTGGGTGTGTGTAGAATCTGTCTGATAACCGGTGTTAATTGTGATGGCTGTATTAGTGTGTGTTATCTGTAATTCTGGTAAGGACTGCAGACGATCAATTTCAAGTAGTTCCTACTTTTGCTACCAAATGCTACCGTGAACGACACCTAAAAGCGAACTTGTCTACTAGATGCCACTGCAACCGGATGGCCAAAAACAAATCAAAATATAGCGCAAGTGATGACTCTGAGGACGACTGTTAAAATTCAACGGATGTGCTTGTAGCTTCCTGAGAATAAATCATGATGTAATGCGCTATCACCTATCAGCAACCCAGTGAACGTGTTCATAACAATTGAGTTAAAATTTACTCCATAGGGTAAATAAATGATGAAGATACATCCAAATATATGTATAACTAGATAAAGAAAAGAAAACCAGGTTTAAAATAAAAACAGATTTTTCAGATCTAATCAAACTTTAAAATGTGTTTATCTCAGAACTATCATTATGGACTTAGTGCCTTTTCCTTGTATGCCCACGATATATTTGATGTGGTCTTATCGGAAACGTGGAAATTAAATAACGCAAATGTTACTAAACATAGTTGCTATAAATCTTACCATAATGAAAGTGCAATAAATCAGAATGATGGAGTAGTCATCATGATAAAGGATGGATTACAGCATGAAGTTAAGTGTGTAGCATATAAAGATTTCAAATGTATTCGAGTAGTTAATAAAAGCGACAACAAAATAGCAACAACAGGGGTGTACAAACCACAAAAATACAGCAAAATATTCTTTCAGGAGAATTTAAATAACTATATAAAAACAGATTGACAACTAGAAAATGAATTAATGATTGATGACATGAATATAAATTTATTCGAAAATCAAGGCTCAGATGATTACTTAAACCTTCTTAATGAATATGATTTCAGATCTATAATCAATGGCACAACTAGGGGGAATGGAACTTGTAAAACATGCATTGGCCACGCATTTCGTAAAAGCAGGCTTTCGAATGAAAATATTCTCTCTACCTTCTCGGAAAGCAAAATAACTGATCACAATACAAGAATAATTAGCTTCAACTGAAGTTATTGTTGTTTTAAGGGGCGGAACTACGAGGGCATCTGTCCCTAGCCTAAAATGTAATCAAGTTAGTTGTCAGAAAAATAAACCAGACATTAGGAATTATCAAAGACATAAATAATTAGTTTATGTGGAACTAAAACAGAAGTTAAACAACATCAACTGCGATAATAAACTGGGAGAACGACATTTGGATACTAGATTAAATATATTTATTAACACAATACAAAGATGCATCCATGAATCCACTTAACAGTTAAACTCAAAGCGAGTCAAAAGAAAAGAGTGGATTTCCCTTGCATTGGTAGAATCCATAAATACTAGAGATAAATTACACCGCGATTATATTGCAAATAAAAATAATGAAGAATTAAGAGAGACATATACAAAATACAGAAACAAATTAAATGAGCTAATAAACCCGGCAAAAACAGATTAGGCCTACTACAGACATTTAGTAAATGCTAATTGAGGAAATCCTAAAAAGATTTGGGTTATAGTCAGAGAATTAATCAAAAAGGGAAAATTAGCGGAATAAGGTGGAAAAAAGATAATCCACAGCCTGCTTCCAGTCTCCGACCAGGAATGGACTGAATGAAGCCCCCATCTAGCGGTGAGGATATGAACTGTGCCGGCTGCCGAGGCCTGACACACTCCTTTGGGGCAATGATGAAATGAATGACAGATGAAATGAAATGATAGTGGATAGTGTTGCTGGAAGGAAATTTAGACAGGGAAAACCGGAGTACCCGGAGAAAAAACCTGTCGGCCTCCAGTTTGTCCAGCACAGATCTCACATGGAGTGACCGGGATTTGAACCACGGACCCAGCGGTGAGAGGCCGGCGTGCTGCCGCCTAAGCCACGGAGGCTCTAGTGAAATAAGGTATCAGAATGAAATTTAGAAAAGTGACTTGCAAATTGCAAATAAATTTAATGAATATTTCATAAATAAGACTACCGAGATGTTCAAACGCAGAAGAAAAGGCGGAAACCCCACACTTAATATAACTAGCAAGTTCATGCTTCATGACTCCGGTAAATTCCACTGATTTGAAAACAATTCTAGGCGACATAACGGGCAGTAACTTAAAGCTATGGGAATAGATAATATTTCAGCAAAGGTTATTAAACAAAATATAGTATCATTAGAGAAATCGCTATTCTTCTTCTTTATATGCTGTCTCCGCGTCGAAGATTGGCGATCATCATTGCAATTCCTTGTCTCGAGGTTGCCGTACGAAACAGAGATGCTGAGTCATTCCCGCAAATTCTTGAGCCAGGAGATCCTCCTCCTCCCTGGTCTGCACCGTCCTTCAATCTTGCCTTCCATGATTAGCTGCTGGAGTCGGTACTTGTTATTTCGAATCACGTGGTCAAAATATTGTAGCTTCTGTCGCTTGATGTTGTAGAGCACCTCCATCTCTTTCCCCATCCGATCCAGCACCTCGGTGTTTCTCACCTTGTCGGTCCACGATATACGAAGCATGTGACGATACAGCCACATTTCAAATGCTTCCAACTTCTTCTCCAAGGTTTTGGTTAACGTCCACCCGTCGTGTCCATACATTAGTATGGGATTTATATAACACTTGAGGGCAAGTAGTCTCGTTCTCAGACTAAGATCTCGGTGACACAGCAGATTCTTCATTTTGATAAAGACACCCCTGGCTTGCTCAATGCGAGCTTTTATTTCATGGCTGCAGTCCCATTTGTCATTCAGGAAGCACCCTAGATATTTATACGAATCGCTTTTAGATCTCATAAATCAATCATTTACAGAAGCATATTTCCCAAAGCAACTGAAGTCAACAATAGTTAAACCAATCTTAAAATTGGGCAATGCTATAGACATGGAAAATTATCGACCTACATCTCTGATTACAATAATAGCAAAAATATTTCAAAAATGTATTAAGAACAATTGCCCCAGAGGAGTGCGTCAGGCCTCGGCAGCCGGCACAGTTCATATCCTCGCAGCTAGATGGGGGCTTCATTCATTCTATTCCTGACCCGGTCGGAGACTGGAAGCAGGATGTGGATTTTTTTTTTTCATTAAGAACAATATTTTCCAGTTTTTACTGATTCTATCAGCAAGGCAATATGGTCCAAGTACGGTACTGTGGATGCAATTGCAACACTAACTAAACACATACAAGAAAACTTAAATTGCTCCAAACCACTAGGAATATCTTTAGATCTTACTAAAACTTTTGACACTGTATCACATGATATTCTCCTAAAAAAAAAGGGAAAATATAGTATTCGAGGCACAGCTTCTCATCGGAAGTTACCTTTCTGACAGAATCCAACATGTAAGAATAACAAGTAGTTCCGTGAAGAATTAAATACCTATTTTCATAAATGCTACTAATATTAATTGCCTCTATCAACATACATATTGTCAGTTTGATTGGTGTAATAGATTCGTAGATATTGAGAACCGTCTAAATATTTTGGATGGTCGCCATGTGGATTTTTATATTATAGGCCTTAGATTTATGTAGATTATTGTGTAGGTGTTTTATTCAATCTTCAATCGCATGATTAGGACACAAGAAATAAAAGAGGGATTTTAAAATTTCGCTCAGCCGCCATCTTGTGGTTATGAAAATAATTTAAACGAATTAGATGCCAGTCGATTAAAATTTGTATAAGCATATACCTTATCAAGTTTCAATGCGCTCGGATGGTTAAAACGCAAGAAACGTCCATTTGAATATTTAAGTTTCGCGTCGCCGCCATGTTGGATTTGTGCTCGCCAGGTTATTGAACGTCCCATAGGTGAACTTATGCTTATAGCCTCTATACACTTACAAAATGTCAGTTTGATTGCTGTAGTAGATTAATAGATATTGAGAACCGTCTACATATTTCGGATGTTGGATTTTAATATATGTAGGCGATAGAGATATGTACTATTTATTAGATGATGGTTATTGTGTACGTTCATTATGCAAATGTTGATTTCGATCGCATGATTAGAACACAAGAAATAGAAACTTAATTTTCGAAATTCGTACAACCGCCATCTTGAGGTTACGTAAACAATTGAACTAAATTAGATACCAGTGCATTACAATGTGTATAAACATTCGCTGTACGAAGTTTCATTGCGTTTGGATCATTAAATCGCGAGAAGTCTATTTAAAAGTATAAAGTTTGCTTTACCGCCATGTTCGTTTTGTAGTTAACTGGTTTTTGAAAGTCTCATAGATGAACTTCCAGTAGTGTCCTTTATCTCCGTACAAAATTTCGGGGTGATACCGTTAATAGTTTCAGAGATATAGAATGCCGGTGAAATATTTCGCACAGCCGCCATCTTGAGGCTATGTAAACAATTGAACAAAGTTAGATGTCGGTGCATTACAATGTGTATAAACATATACTGTACCATGTTTCATTGCGTTTGGTTGGTTAAATCGCGAGAAACGTCTATTTAAAAGTCGCAACTTCGCTTGGCCGCCATGTTGGTTTTGTAGTTACGAGGTTTTCAAAAGTCACATAGGTGAACTTCTAGTAGTTCCCTTTATCACCGTAAAATATTCCAGCGTGATATCGGTAATAGTTTCGGAGATATTGAATGCTGGTGAAATATTTCGCACAGCCGCCAAGTTGGATTGGTGAGACGTAACAAAATTTGAAGGGCACGGTCAGGGTCGCCCGGAATAGTGCTATGAACTTACCGAGTTTCATTGAAATCGCTCCAGCCATTTAGAAGTTATTAGGGGGGACACACACCATCACACACACACCATCACACACACACACACAGACAGATACACGGACAAAAGGTGATCTCATAAGCCCATTTTTTTTTTCATAAATGAAAATAGGCTAAAAATAAAAATTCAGTTATAAATATGAGCCACGCAAAGCAAACAAGAGGTAGAACTGTTGCTACCGGTATTTATTTTCTTCTTGATACTGATGATGATAATTCTTGTTTTAAGGGTCCTAACAGTAGTTGTAATTATATATAATACTAGCTATTGTACCCGGCGTTGCCCGGGAGGTGTCTTTATATGTTATAGAAAGATACATGCCAATATATTTCGCAGTGTAGCCTCCGTGGCTTAGGCGGAAGCACGCCGCCCTCCCACCGCTGGATCCGTGGTTTAAATCCCGGTCACTCCACGTGAGATTTGTGCTGAACAAAGCGGAGGCAGACAGGTTTTTCTCCGGGTACTCCGGTTTTCCCTGTCACAATTTCATTCCAGCAACACTCTCCACTATCATTTCATTTCATCTATCATTCATTTAATCATTGCTCAAGGGGAGTGCGACAGGCTTCGGCAGCCGGCACGGTTCATATCCTCGCCGCTAGATGGAGGCTTCATTCATTCCATTCCCTGTCCCGGTCGGTCGACTGGAAGCAGGCTGTGGATTTTCATTTTCATATTTCGCAGTGTGTATTCATTTTGCCCTTAAGTGAGTTTAGAACGTGGTTCTCCTCGATTCTGATGTTATTCAAGTTCAATATTAACTCACTGTAAATAGTCGAAAAGTACAGTATTGTGGAGTACAATAACGTAGTGGAGAATGCAACAATAGTAAAAAGGGATGTACACACACAATTCCTCGAGAACTCAGTCTCACAATTACTCTCCTGGTAGTGTTTATTTTTGATTTAATGGGGTCCTCTATTCTTATGGCAAAGTATCATTACTTACTGTTTGGTTCTTGTAGAAAATTATCGCATAATAATATATATTCGTAGTTTAATTACCGTATGTTATTGACATGTTATCAACTAAATTCATAATTTAACATCCTGTTCCATTACAAATTAGCAGAATCATAGAGCAGGATAATTACCAATTACAATATAACCCGAATAACAGAAGGAAATATTATTCATAGAACAATCTGCATTATCACGCAAAAGTTCCTGTACTAATGATTTGTAATACAAAATACAGCTGCTAGATGTAGACACTGTCAACAATAAAAGAATGCAGTATAAGGACATCATGATTAATAAAACATAAACGTCAACATATCAGTAGTAGAACACACCTTAACGGAGAGTATAAAACTTCGATTCTAGTAGATATTACATACATATATTACGCATAAGGTAAAGATTCAAAATATCCCTTAACGGCAGCGGCATTAGAGTATAAGATTAGACCCAAAATGTCACATAGGTTTCTGTGACCTAAATACTGAAGGTTAAATAAAATTAAACATAAAATGCAAACATCATTTAGACGACCACCTGTATTAGCGGCTAACATTTCCGGCTTTCGCCTTGGAGGTCTGAGTTACACGAAGTTTAGTTTTAGTTTCAATTATTGTTAATAGTCGGTATTGATTTACTGAATTCCTACGTTGCTTGGAATGTTTGCTGATGAAATTGTAAAGTGCTGGGGTAAATTATAAACTATGGTTTGAACGCCGCTGCTCAAATCCAGTATGTCATTCTGTTGTTTGTCATTTTGCACTTTAAATAGGAAGAACATAGGAGGTGTGCTTTCCTTTCCCGAGTTTACGGGAGACAGAGATAGGCGTGATGATTGTCATAACGTGATAACTTTGTATCGGACACAAACTCTCCTTCGTCTGTTGTGTGTAGTCGTCATTTTGAGAGTCCCGCGCCGTAGTTGCGATCGGTTAATCGTGCACCACGGCTGCGTGGGCAGCTGTAGCAAGTCTAGACTTCGTAGGTTCGAAACCCAGCATCGATAAACTATATTGAGTGTGGTTTCTCTACACTCTGTCCAGGAAAATGCCGGGATAGTACTTGACCACTGATAGTAACGCACATGATAGGGACTTCTTATTCTCTGAGACCTACGATTATAACCTGTTAACTACGGAATCAACCGTCCAGTGCATACCCATAAGTTATCTTCTGAAAAATGGGTATCATAATGTTTTCTTGCGATTCTGTTGAATCATCCTTCGGTACATCCCTCAAGGGCTCACGACTAATATAATGTGGGTTTTGTGACCACGGGACCCCAGCTGAGTGCGGTGTTGCTTCCACTTACTTGTGCCGGGCGCCCTTCTGTCATCTTTCCTGTCAACCACCCTTAGTCACCTCTCGTTCACTTACGACATTACGACACCCCCCCCCCCCCCCCCTTCAGGGGCTTACAACTTGTGGAACGCTGGTTAGCGATCAGGGGGCCCCAGCTGAGTTCGCGATTGCTTCCACTTAATTGTGCCGGGGTCCTCTCTGGCATATTTACTGTCGGCCTCCCTTGATCAACTCTTGTTCTCTTCCGACCCTGACGGTATTATGATATCCGAGGTCTAAGGAGTCTCTCAAATTCCCGCCTTAATTGGACCTTGTTTCATCTTTCATGATACCCTCATTCTTCAAAGGGTCAGATCTCTTGTTTTTATTTTCATCATATCTCCTGCCTCCTGCACAGGGTCATAAAGGAGGCAGGGTGTTTAGCCCCACCACTGGAGGTGCTACACCCTCAAGGGCTCACGGCTGTTGAGTTTGGGATGATACCTGAGCTGGATCTGTTCTTTTTCCCTTTTTCCTGTGATTCTGGGGCGGACTCTCTCATATTTCCCTTCATATCTGCCTTTCATGGCATACCTTTCCAAATCCGTCAATTCTCATTTTTTTTAGGGTTGAGAGCATTTCTTTTACCTGCATTTTATTTCCCTTATTTCTTCCTTTTTGTCCTTTTGTTCTCCTAATCCGTAATTTGGTTGTAAGTTGTAGTTATTTTTAGTTATAGTGTTCATTTTATCATCATTTATCATTTTCACCCCAAAGAATTAGAGGCCTATAACCTCCATGCTAGGCACTTTAACATCAACTAACATCATCAAATCACAATTTCAGCAATATCTTTTGCGACAATGATTGAATGAATGTATGAAATGTTTATTGCAGCAAAATAGCCAGAGAAAATACATAATACATCTGAAAATAATACGATTTGCCTATATCTAATCACTGAACAGTTTCGTTAGTGATATTAGTCTTTTTTGCACATATTCGCATGTTATCGGGAACATTGATTATGTCATTATTCACACACACAGTCCTCATTTGGGTAACGAAATCTTTTGTTGGTGCATAGCTTGTGGTGAAACCAGTGTACTGCAAATCGTGTGATGGCGTGTTTCAGTTTATAGCTGGTCTGTCTCCAGTTTTGTGTCAGTATGACGTCTATTGTATAAAACTCGGTTCAAATGTTGTTCCTCTTTCCAAGTAATATTTGAAAGGTTTTCTCATATGCCTTTGTGTTTGGAAGATGCAACTGCAACCTCGTATATTCTATGAAGAAATTCTCACTAAGCATAATATAAGTCAGTCTTGATGGTGCTGTTATTCCTATTCCCAGCACTCTTTTCGTGTAGTGGGCCTTGATTTTTTATAGTGTTAAGAGGATTGTGACAGAGTAGGCTATCCCATATAATGTTGAGTCTGTAGGTAGCTATTGGAATTTTTACCGTTTGGAAGAGAATCATTCTAGCAATACCACCGCAATATTGCACCAATCACTTTTCCGACAATGAAAACTGAAAGTCTGGTTTAAGTTGTACTCACAGTGGAAAGAATTTTTGTATGAAATGTTTGGATTGCATTTCTCAGAACTCTAATCCTCTCTACTCATGAACCTTACCGCAGCAGCGGTCTTGCCAGCATCATTGCAGAGAAATTGGTATCACCGATTACGAATCTTATTGCGGAAGCCGAAATACCGGTCGCTTCCAAATAACTTCTGCACTAACCGCTTAGCAAGAAAGTTCATGAAGTTTTATAAAAATTCAGTGAACATAATGAAATTCTATTTTAATAAGGTGTGTATAGTTTCTGTCATTTAATATCACGCAATTTTATTTTGTGATATAATTTGCATTTTGATATTGCGGAAATTATATTGACAAATAGTGTCAAGTCTTTGTTATGCTATACTGGGTTGACAGTGCTGTGTGAGCAGTTGAGTAACTAACGGGATTTCAAGTAAAGATCCTCATTTTCTATACCGGTAGTGCAGAGCGCAACTCGCATCCAGTCGGCCGCGTCTTTATTTATGACTTCATTAGCCTTTACTCTAGTGAAAAAGGGCCGAAATCAGAAGAATGAGAATGATTATCGAAAATTCATGTAGCCAACCGTTCCTTCTGGGTCCTAAATTATGTGTATGCAACATTTGGTTGAGATTGGTGGAACGGTGTAGATTTGTATACGGAACAAATATACCCACCCACATACCCACATACCCACATACATACATACAGACTTTCACTTTTATATTGCTAATATATACTTACTACAGTACAAGGTGTATCAATTGTTGGACATTACTAAACCCCGGCCGTCCGAAGACCAGATGGTCAGACGAGTTCCAGTCGACGATGGGAAGCAGTGAATGAGAGCGGCAGGTCAACGGAATTCGTGGAGGACTGTCGTCGAAACAGTTTGTTTGAAACCTCCCTCGACTCATCGTCAGCTTAGATAAATCTTCATGATAATATGAACTAGGTCCAAGTTCTACGAGTGAAAATGTTTAACATAATACGATCATTTGTGAGGAAAAGGAATAAGAGTGTAAATAGTCAGGACAATTAGTTTTAAGTTACTATTAAGGTAAATGTTCATCAGCCTGGTTCATCTGATGAAATATCTCAGAACTAACCTGCTAGCAAGAGGCCTTTGCCCTTTAAGGGATTTATAAGTGGCTAATAATAATAATAATAGCCACTACAACGTGTATAAGCCACCACCAATGGAATGGCCAAATCAAGGGTTACTACCGTATCCTCATCCTACAATCTATGTTGGTGATTCGAACAGCCACCACGTTGACTGGAAATACGAGACAAATGATGTTAATGGACAACTGTTTCACAATGGGCTGAGGAAAATGGTCTCTGTCTTATATTTGATGCAAAAGACAGAGCTACATTTGGATCTGCTGCATGGAGACTTGTCGTTCATGTCCACAGACAGATACGGCCAAGCTCTCCCTACTACACGGGAAATTTCATCAGATTTTCCCCACAGTCAACATCGCCCTGTTGGCACTAAAATACCTTTTGTGACCTCCTACCCTCGACCTCGATGGAATTTCATGAAAGAAAATTGGAATGATTTCTCACGAAACATCGATAATACGGTAGATGGATTCCTCAAAATGCCGATAATTATGGCAGATTCGTTGGTGCCGTCCTATCTGCTGCTAAAAATCATATTCCAAGAGGCTACGGGAAGGAGTACATTCCTGGCTGGACTGATGTTTCTGAGGAGCATTACAAGAACTTTATCACTAATGGAAACCAGGATATTGCTGATGAACTCCGCCAAAGCTTGGATAACTCCCGAAGACAAAAATGGGTTGGTCTTAAGAAATCTTAAGAAATCAAGTAGACAAGCTTGGTCCTTGCTGAGGAAACTGGGTAATGGTCAACCAGCAGTTCGTGAAACACCTTAAAATAACTCCTAATAAAGTTGCTGCGCACATCGTTTCCATGTCCAAAGCAACAATGGATGTGAAGCATGTTAGACAGGTCCGAAGGGAAAGCTCAAAGCCAACCATACTCAGAATATGCTCGTCCCATTTCTCTTGACGTTGTTGTAATAATCTCAAATTAAGAAGCCCGCCTTGTGAAACAATAGAAAGTAGTTAAATAATTAAATTAACTCGTTCATGTTTCGTCATGCCAATGATAACTTCGTCAGCGTGAAAATATCTTAGAAACTATCTTAACAAAGAACAAAAAATGGGTATCCTTACAATAAGCCATTAATTTAAATAAATGAAAAGTCACCAAAAATGATTAATAAATAATTATAGCATGTGTGAATACTTGGACATTGATATTCCAACCGTAATGAAATGCTAAGTTGAGAAACAGTGCATCAAAAGTGGAACAAGCTCTGTTGCATGATGTTGCTTAGTTATCATTTCATTACCGTTAAGTTATCAATGTCCAAGTATTTCACACATTCTATCTCTACTTAGTATAAAACACAGTCCCCGATTCTTGGATGTTACGGGTAAACTCGAGAACCACTGGATGGATTTTGATGCGGCTTTCACCATTCTGTAAAGGATATCTCGAGGATGATTTCTGTAGAAAATAATTTATTTATGATCAAAGGAAGCCAAGCAGTAACGATTTCAGTGGAAAAGTCGAAAAAGAAACCTGGCGTCCGAGCGCTTTGTAAGCTTACGCTGGGCACACCTTTAAAAATATCTAAATACTGTGAAAATCCACAGCCTGCTTCCAGTCTCCGACTGGGTCAGGAATGGAATGAATAAAGCCCCCATCTAGCGGCGAGGATATGAACTGTGCCGGCTGCCGAGGCCTGACGCACTCCTCTGGGGCAATGATTAAATGAATGACAGATGAAATGAAATGATAGTGGAGAGTGTTGCTGGAATGAAATTTTGACAGGGAAAACCGGAGAACCCGGAGAAAAACCTGTCTGCCTCCGTTTTGTCCAGCACAGATCTCACATGGAGTGACCGGGATTAGAACCACGGACCCAGCGGCGAGAGGCCGGCGTGCTGCCGCCTAAGCCACGGAGGCTACGAGTGTAAGAATTGTTCAGCATGAAAAGTTCTACAAAAAGGTCCGCGAGAGCATTTGTCTATCTTCAATACATCGCTCACTATAAGTGTTTTTAGTTTTTAATTTCTCCCAACCATGTCCATTCAACTACTGAGGTGACAGTTTACGAGCTGGCTAAGGGCGAGTCTATCATCTCTGTTACAGCCTAGCTAGCGGGCGAACCTATTGCCCCCGATACAGCCAGCAGCAAACCGTTGAGTCGTGTTCAGTTAAGACTTCTGAGAATGGTGGTTGTGTTTGGAGTTTCCCTGGAAGTGCAACTCGAGTTTTCTTCATTTCGCCTGTGAAACACAGTCAAGTTAAGATAGGACGGAAGGGAGATTTGAGTTTCATTCACCTCGCCGTTCCTTGGAAGTGCAACTCTCATTTCGCCTGTGAACTTTTCGTTCCGCAAAATTCACAGTCAATTTAAGATTGGACGGAAGGGGGATTATATTATATTAAATTAAACTGATTGGCGTATAATCCCTACTTAGTATAAAACAAAGTCCCCGATTCTTGGATGTCACGGGTAAACTCGAGAACCATTTCATGCGGTTTTCACCATTCTGTAAAGGATACCTCGAGGAAGGTTTCTGTAGAAAATAATTTATTTATGACCAAAGGAAGTCAAGCACTAACGATTTCAGTGAAAAGGTCGAATAAAAATCTCGTCCGTGCGCTTTTTAAGCTTACGCTGGGCAAACCGTTAAAAATATCTACATACTCTGAGTGTAAGAATTGTTCAGCATGAAAAGTTCTACAAGTAAGGCCGGGAGAGCATATCTCTATGTTCAATACATCGCCTACTATAAATGTTTTTACGTTTTCATTTCTTCCAACAATCTCCATTCGGTTTCTGAGGCGACAGTTTACGAGCTTGCTAGGGGCGAGTCTATCACCCCAGTGACACCTTAGCTAGCGGACGAGCTTATTACCCCAGATACAGCCAGCAGCAAACTGCCGAGTCGTGTTGAGTTAAAAACTTTAGAGAAGAGTGGTTGTGTTTGGAGTTTCCCTGGAAGTGCAACTCGGCTTTTCTTCATTTCGCCTGTGAACTTTTCTTTCCGCAAAATTCACAGTCAAGTTAAGATTGGACGGAAGGGGGATTTGTGTTTCATGCACCTCGCCATTCTTAAAATCCGTCTGACAAGAATGTGTTGCACATGCATCTCCAAGATAATATAATTAATAGACTAGTCAGTGATTTTAACCCATCATTCCACGACGTAAAACGGATATTGGTCGTTGTTGATTGACATTGAAAAAAAAAAGCGCTTATCACGTAATGCATTCATAACTGTTCCCGGGCGAAGCCTGGTTGGGTTGCTAGTAATTACTTAATTACCTAGCAAATATACATTAGCCATTTTGAACAGCGGACGGAGATAACCAACAAACAGATTCGAGCAGGTCTATGTCCTGAAGCAGAATTTATTGAAGTGACAGGTATCTCAGTTGGATGTGGTGCCATGTTATAGTTTCATTTACGGTTGGAATTTCTTGTCATCTGCGGTAGAAATGCACGATCTCTGTAAGTTTGCAACCGATATCCTGCAGACTGGTAAAATTCCTTACTTGTTGAAGCAAACGAAAATCATCGCTATTTTGAAACCTGGGGAACCAAATATTAAGCCGGAGAGTAACAGACCAATATCTCTATTGCTACAAATTAGTGGAACGATTCCTCTTGAACAGAATTGCTCCAAGATTGCTTGTGGAGATACAACGCAGCAGTACAGACGAGGTGTTGACATTTATTGAGGCAGGATTCCAAAATTGCCTTAAGACATGAGTAGCATTCTTTGATCTCAAGGCTGCGTACGACACTGCTTGGAAGGAAGGTCTGATTTACAAACTACGTACTTCAAGTTATTCCCTACAAGACCACTGCCAATCTAGTGAATAACATGTTGATTAACAGACGGTTTAGAGCAGTGGTTCCCAACCTTTGTCGGCTGACGCCCCCCTTTTCAGATACGGGAGTTCATCGCGCCCCCCTCCCCCACCCCCCCTCCCCCCACTCATTGCTTCTATACCCTCATCGATTGACGCGGAGAATATAGACTTACCCTAATCACACTACATAATGGAATAGGCCTATCTATTACATACTAACTTCATTTTAGCACAATACAAAGAACACACTTTTACAACAAATCGTTAAATTAGTCAACAAATATCAGTGAGAGGGTTGACAATGTTTTCTCTCGGTAAGATTCGGTATGTTTGGTTTGATATTTCATAGAGCACAGCGGAGATCACCTTGCAACATCAAGCCGACAGCGCTGCTTTGTTTCAATGACACACAGCGTTGAAAATCCTGAATTGCATAAATATGTTTTTGAAAATGGGACAATGTCACGCAACGCAAATTTGCCTATTACAGGATACACTTCAAGACAGTTTACTCAAAAGTCACCCAGTCCTAATATTTTAGAATCATCTTTTAGCTTTGATTCACACTTCAAATCTATGGCTTCTTCTTGAAGCTGTGCAGGCAGTGCTTCAATGTCAATGGCAAACGAATTTCTTGTTAACATCCAGGACCACTCTTCCGACGAGATGTCAGGAAAGTAGAAGTTGAATTCTTGTGCCAGGGAATCCAAATGTGAGTGAATTTGCACCTAGGTTTATTACGACCACGTTCATTTTCCGGCAAAATTTCATCAAGGTGGTGAAAGGATGAGAAGTTGTTCAACTGAAGCTGGCGTTTCCATAATTGAATTATTTCCAGGAACGCATAATATTGGAGTTCTTACCTTGGAGCTTTAAGTTCAAACTGTTCAAAGCTTCAAAGAAATTACAAAGATATGCCAACGAGACGATAAAATTAGCATGATTTTGCTCCTTACAATACAGCAAATTCCTTATTTCACCTCCAACCTCGCGGCTCCACAGAGGTTTGTGCCGACAGTTGGCAATTACTAGCGCTTTTGAACGACTGACTTGATGCGACAATCACTAGGAGAGATTCTTGTGCCGACAGTTGGCAATTACTAGCGCTTTTGAACGATTGACTTGATGCGACAATCACTTGGAGAGATTCTTGTGCCCACAGTTGGCAATTACTAGCGTTTTGAACGATTGACTTGGTGCGACAATCACTTGGAGAGATTCTTGTGTCGACAGTTGGCAATTACTAGCGCTTTTGAACGACTGACTTGATGCGACAATCACTTGGAGAGATTCTTGTGCCGACAGTTGGCAATTACTAGCTCTTTTGAACGATTGACTTGATGCGACAATCACTTGGAGAGATTCTTGTGCCGACAGTTGCCAATTACTAGCGCTTTTGAACGATTGACATGGTGCGACAATCACTTGGAGAGATTCTTGTGCCGACAATTGGCAATTACTAGCGCTTTTGAACGATTGACTTGATGCGACAATCACTTGGAGAGATTCTTGTGTCGACAGTTGGCAATTACTAGCGCTTTTGAACGATTGACTTGATGCGACAATCACTTGGAGAGATTCTTGTGCCCACAGTTGGCAATTACTAGCGCATTTGAACGATTGACTTGGTGCGACAATCACTTGGAGAGATTCTTGTGTCGACAGTTGGCAATTACTAGCGCTTTTGAACGACTGACTTGATGCGACAATCACTTGGAGAGATTCTTGTGCCAACAGTTGGCAATTACTAGCTCTTTTGAACGACTGACTTGATGCGACAATCACTTGGAGAGATTCTTGTGCCGACAGTTGCCAATTACTAGCGCTTTTGAACGATTGACTTGGTGCGACAATCACTTGGAGAGATTCTTGTGCCGACAATTGGCAATTACTAGCGCTTTTGAACGATTGACTTGATGAGACAATCACTTGGAGAGATTCTTGTGCCGACAGTTGGCAATTACTAGCGCGTTTGAACGATTGACTTGATGCGACAATCACTTGGAGAGATTCTTGTGCCGACAGTTGGCAATTACTAGCGCTTTTGAACGATTGACTTGATGCGACAATCACTTGGGGAGATTCTTGTGCCGACAGTTGGCAATTACTAGCGCTTTTGAACGACTGACTTGATGCGACAATCACTTGGAGAGATTCTTGAACCGACAGTTGGCAATTACTAGCGCTTTTGAACGATTGACTTGATGCGACAATCACTTGGAGAGATTCTTGTGCCGACAGTTGGCAATTACTAGCGCTTTTGAACGACTGACTTGATGCGACAATCACTTGGAGAGATTCTTGAACCGACAGTTGGCAATTACTAGCGCTTTTGAGCGATTGACTTGATGCGACAATCACTTGGAGAGATTCCTGTGCCGACAGTTGGCAATTACTAGCGCTTTTGAACGATTGACTTGATGCGACAATCACTTGGAGAGATTCTTGTGCCGACAGTTGGCAATTACTAGCGCTTTTGAACGATTGACTTGCTGCGACAATCAATAGGAGAGATTCTTGTGCCGACAGTTGGCAATTACTAGCGCTTTTGAACGATTGACTTGATGCGACAATCACTTGGAGAGATTCTTGTGCCGACAGTTGGCAATTACTAGCGCTTTTGAACGATTGACTTGGTGCGACAATCACTTGGAGAGATTCTTGTGCCGACAGTTGGCAATTACTAGCGCTTTTGAACGATTGACTTGATGCGACAATCACTTGGAGAGATTATTGTGCCGACAGTTGGCAATTACTAGCGCTTTTGAACGACTGACTTGATGCGACAATCACTTGGAGAGATTATTGTGCCGACAGTTGGCAATTACTAGCGCATTTGAACGATTGACTTGGTGCGACAATCACTTGGAGAGATTCTTGTGCCGACAGTTGGCAATTACTAGCGCTTTTGAACGATTGACTTGGTGCGACAATCACTTGGAGAGATTCTTGTGCCGACAGTTGGCAATTACTAGCGCTTTTGAACGATTGACTTGATGCGAGAATCACTTGGAGAGATTATTGTGCCGACAGTTGGCAATTACTAGCGCTTTTGAACGATTGACTTCATGCGACAATCACTTGGAGAGATTCTTGTGCCGACAGTTGGCAATTACTAGCGCTTTTGAACGGCTGACTTGATGCGACAATCGCTTGGAGAGATTCTTGTGCCGACAGTTGGCAATTACTAGCTCTTTTGAACGATTGACTTGATGCGACAATAACTTGGAGAGATTCTTGTGCCGACAGTTGGCAATTACTAGCGCTTTTGAACGATTGACTTGATGCGACAATCACATGGAGAGATTCTTGTGCCGACAGTTGGCAATTACTAGCGCTTTTGAACGATTGACTTGATGCGACAATCACTTGGAGAGATTCCTGTGCCGACAGTTGGCAATTACTAGCGCTTTTGAACGATTGACTTGATCCGACAATCACTTGGAGATATTCTTGTGCAACAGTTGGCAATTACTAGCGCTTTTGAACGATTGACTTGGTGCGACAATCACTTGGACAGATTCTTGTGCCGACAGTTGGCAATTACTAGCGCTTTTGAACGATTGACTTGATGCGACAATCACTTGGAGAGATTCTTGTGCCCACAGTTGGCAATTACTAGCGCTTTTGAACGATTGACTTGATGCGACAATCACTTGGAGAGATTCTTGTGCCGACATTTGGCAATTACTAGCGCTTTTGAACGACTGACTTGATGCGACAATCGCTTGGAGAGATTCTTGTGCCGACAGTTGGCAATTACTAGCGCTTTTGAACGATTGACTTCATGCGACAATCACTTGGAGAGGTTCTTGTGCCGACAGTTGGCTATTACTAGCTTTTTGAACGATTGACTTTTTGCGACAATCACTTGGAGAGATTCCTGTGCCGACAGTTGGCAGTGACTAGCTCTTTTGAACGATTGACTTCATGCGACAATCACTTGGAGAGGTTCTTGTGCCGACAGTTGGCAATTACTAGCGCTTTTGAACGATTGACTTGATGCGACAATCAATTGGAGAGATTCTTGTGCCGACAGTTGGCAATTACTAGCGCTTTTGAACGATTGACATGATGCGACAATCACTTGGAGAGATTCTTGTGCCGACAGTTGGCAATTACTAGCGCTTTTGAACGATTGACTTGATGCGACAATCACTTGGAGAGTTTCCTGTGCCGACAGTTGGCAATTACTAGCGCTTTTGAACGATTGACTTGATACGACAATCAATTGGAGATATTCTTGTGCAACAGTTGGCAATTACTAGCGCTTTTGAACGATTGACTTGGTGCGACAATCACTTGGAGAGATTCTTGTGCCGACAGTTGGCAATTACTAGCGCTATTGAACGATTGACTTGATGCGACAATCACTTGGAGAGATTCTTGTGCCCACAGTTGGCAATTACTAGCGCTTTTGAACGATTGACTTGATGCGACAATCACTTGGAGAGATTCTTGTGCAAACAGTTGGCAATTACTAGCGCTTTTGAACGACTGACTTGATGCGACAATCGCTTGGAGAGATTCTTGTGCCGACAGTTGGCAATTACTAGCTCTTTTGAACGACTGACTTCATGCGACAATCACTTGGAGAGGTTCTTGTGCCGACAGTTGGCTATTACTAGCTTTTTGAACGATTGACTTGATGCGACAATCACTTGGAGAGATTCCTGTGCCGACAGTTGGCAGTGACTAGCACTTTTGAACGACTGACTTGATGCGACAATCACTTGGAGAGATTCTTGTGCATCAGTTGACAATTACTAGCGCTTTTGAACGACTGACTTGATGCGACAATCAATTGGAGAGATTCCTGTGCCGACAATTGGCAATTACTAGCGCTTTTGAACGACTGACTTGGTGCGACAATCACTTGGAGAGATTCTTGTGCCCACAGTTGGCAATTACTAGCTCTTTTGAACGACTAACTTGATGCGACAATCACTTGGAGAGATTCTTGTGCCGACAGTTGGCAATTACTAGCGCTTTTGAACGATTGACTTGATGCGACAATCACTTGGAAAGATTCTTGTGCCGACAGTTGGCAATTACTAGCTCTTTTGAACGACTGACTTGATGCGACAATCACTTGGAGAGATTCTTGTGCCGACAGTTGGCAATTACTAGCGCTTTTGAACGATTGACTTGATGCGACAATCACTTGGGGGAGATTCTTGTGCCGACAGTTGGCAATTACTAGCGCTTTTGAACGACTGACTTGATGCGACAATCACTTGGAGAGATTCTTGTGCCGACAGTTGGCAATTACTAGCGCTTTTGAACGATTGACTTGATGCGACAATCGCTTGGAGAGATTCTTGTGCCGACAGTTGGCAATTACTAGCGCTTTTGAACGATTGACTTGATGAGACAATCACTTGGAGAGATTCTTTTGCCGACAGTTGGCAATTACTAGCGCGTTTGAACGATTGACTTGATGCGACAATCACTTGGAGAGATTCTTGTGCCGACAGTTGGCAATTACTAGCGCTTTTGAACGATTGACTTGATGCGACAATCACTTGGGGAGATTCTTGTGCCGACAGTTGGCAATTACTAGCGCTTTTGAACGACTGACTTGATGCGACAATCACTTGGAGAGATTCTTGAACCGACAGTTGGCAATTACTAGCGCTTTTGAGCGATTGACTTGATGCGACAATCACTTGGAGAGATTCCTGTGCCGACAGTTGGCAATTACTAGCGCTTTTGAACGATTGACTTGCTGCGACAATCAATAGGAGAGATTCTTGTGCCGACAGTTGGCAATTACTAGCGCTTTTGAACGATTGACTTGATGCGACAATCACTTGGAGAGATTCTCGTGCCGACAGTTGGCAATTACTAGCGCTTTTGAACGATTGACTTGGTGCGACAATCACTTGGAGAGATTCTTGTGCCCACAGTTGGCAATTACTAGCGCTTTTGAACGATTGACTTGATGCGACAATCACTTGGAGAGATTATTGTGCCGACAGTTGGCAATTACTAGCGCTTTTGAACGACTGACTTGATGCGACAATCACTTGGAGAGATTATTGTGCCGACAGTTGGCAATTACTAGCGCATTTGAACGATTGACTTGGTGCGACAATCACTTGGAGAGATTCTTGTGCCGACAGTTGGCAATTACTAGCGCTTTTGAACGATTGACTTGGTGCGACAATCACTTGGAGAGATTCTTGTGCCGACAGTTGGCAATTACTAGCGCTTTTGAACGATTGACTTGATGCGAGAATCACTTGGAGAGATTATTGTGCCGACAGTTGGCAATTACTAGCGCTTTTGAACGATTGACTTCATGCGACAATCACTTGGAGAGATTCTTGTGCCGACAGTTGGCAATTACTAGCGCTTTTGAACGGCTGACTTGATGCGACAATCGCTTGGAGAGATTCTTGTGCCGACAGTTGGCAATTACTAGCTCTTTTGAACGATTGACTTGATGCGACAATAACTTGGAGAGATTCTTGTGCCGACAGTTGGCAATTACTAGCGCTTTTGAACGATTGACTTGATGCGACAATCACATGGAGAGATTCTTGTGCCGACAGTTGGCAATTACTAGCGCTTTTGAACGATTGACTTGATGCGACAATCACTTGGAGAGATTCCTGTGCCGACAGTTGGCAATTACTAGCGCTTTTGAACGATTGACTTGATCCGACAATCACTTGGAGATATTCTTGTGCAACAGATGGCAATTACTAGCGCTTTTGAACGATTGACTTGGTGCGACAATCACTTGGAGAGATTCTTGTGCCGACAGTTGGCAATTACTAGCGCTTTTGAACGATTGACTTGATGCGACAATCACTTGGAGAGATTCTTGTGCCCACAGTTGGCAATTACTAGCGCTTTTGAACGATTGACTTGATGCGACAATCACTTGGAGAGATTCTTGTGCCGACATTTGGCAATTACTAGCGCTTTTGAACGACTGACTTGATGCGACAATCGCTTGGAGAGATTTTTGTGCCGACTGTTGGCAATTACTAGCGCTTTTGAACGATTGACTTCATGCGACAATCACTTGGAGAGGTTCTTGTGCCGACAGTTGGCTATTACTAGCTTTTTGAACGATTGACTTTTTGCGACAATCACTTGGAGAGATTCCTGTGCCGACAGTTGGCAGTGACTAGCTCTTTTGAACGATTGACTTCATGCGACAATCACTTGGAGAGGTTCTTGTGCCGACAGTTGGCTATTACTAGCGCTTTTGAACGATTGACTTGATGCGACAATCAATTGGAGAGATTCTTGTGCCGACAGTTGGCAATTACTAGCGCTTTTGAACGATTGACTTGATGCGACAATCACTTGGAGAGATTCTTGTGCCGACAGTTGGCAATTACTAGCGCTTTTGAACGATTGACTTGATGCGACAATCACTTGGAGAGTTTCCTGTGCCGACAGTTGGCAATTACTAGCGCTTTTGAACGATTGACTTGATACGACAATCAATTGGAGATATTCTTGTGCAACAGTTGGCAATTACTAGCGCTTTTGAACGATTGACTTGGTGCGACAATCACTTGGAGAGATTCTTGTGCCAACAGTTGGCAATTACTAGCGCTTTTGAACGATTGACTTGATGCGACAATCACTTGGAGAGATTCTTGTGCAAATAGTTGGCAATTACTAGCGCTTTTGAACGACTGACTTGATGCGACAAACGCTTGGAGAGATTCTTGTGCCGACAGTTGGCAATTACTAGCTCTTTTGAACGACTGACTTCATGCGACAATCACTTGGAGAGGTTCTTGTGCCGACAGTTGGCTATTACTAGCTTTTTGAACGATTGACTTGATGCGACAATCACTTGGAGAGATTCCTGTGCCGACAGTTGGCAGTGACTAGCACTTTTGAACGACTGACTTGATGCGACAATCACTTGGAGAGATTCTTGTGCATCAGTTGACAATTACTAGCGCTTTTGAACGACTGACTTGATGCGACAATCAATTGGAGAGATTCCTGTGCCGACAGTTGGCAATTACTAGCGCTTTTGAACGACTGACTTGGTGCGACAATCACTTGGAGAGATTCTTGTGCCCACAGTTGGCAATTACTAGCTCTTTTGAACGACTAACTTGATGCGACAATCACTTGGAGAGATTCTTGTGCCGACAGTTGGCAATTACTAGCGCTTTTGAACGATTGACTTGATGCGACAATCACTTGGAGAGATTCTTGTGCCGACAGTTGGCAATTACTAGCTCTTTTGAACGACTGACTTGATGCGACAATCACTTGGAGAGATTCTTGTGCCGACAGTTGGCAATTACTAGCGCTTTTGAACGATTGACTTGATGCGACAATCACTTGGGGAGATTCTTGTGCCGACAGTTGGCAATTACTAGCGCTTTTGAACGACTGACTTGATGCGACAATCACTTGGAGAGATTCTTGTGCCGACAGTTGGCAATTACTAGCGCTTTTGAACGATTGACTTGATGCGACAATCACTTGGAGAGATTCTTGTGCCGACAGTTGGCAATTACTAGCGCTTTTGAGCGATTGACTTGGTGCGACAATCACTTGGAGAGATTCTTGTGCCGACAGTTGGCAGTGACTAGCTCTTTAGAACGATTGACTTGATGCGACAATCACTTGGAGAGATTCTTGTGCCGACAGTTGGCAATTACTAGCGCTTTTGAACGATTGACTTGATGCGACAATCACTTGGAGAGATTCTTGTGCCGACAGTTGGCAATTACTAGCGCTTTTGAACGATTGACTTGATGCGACAATCACATGGAGAGATTCTTGTGCCGACAGTTGGCAATTACTAGCGCTTTTGAACGATTGACTTGATGCGACAATCACTTGGAGAGATTCCTGTGCCGACAGTTGGCAATTACTAGCGCTTTTGAACGATTGACTTGATCCGACAATCACTTGGAGATATTCTTGTGCAACAGTTGGCAATTACTAGCGCTTTTGAACGATTGACTTGGTGCGACAATCACTTGGAGAGATTCTTGTGCCGACAGTTGGCAATTACTAGCGCTTTTGAACGATTGACTTGATGCGACAATCACTTGGAGAGATTCTTGTGCCCACAGTTGGCAATTACTAGCGCTTTTGAACGATTGACTTGATGCGACAATCACTTGGAGAGATTCTTGTGCCGACATTTGGCAATTACTAGCGCTTTTGAACGACTGACTTGATGCGACAATCGCTTGGAGAGATTCTTGTGCCGACAGTTGGCAATTACTAGCGCTTTTGAACGATTGACTTCATGCGACAATCACTTGGAGAGGTTCTTGTGCCGACAGTTGGCTATTACTAGCTTTTTGAACGATTGACTTTTTGCGACAATCACTTGGAGAGATTCCTGTGCCGACAGTTGGCAGTGACTAGCTCTTTTGAACGATTGACTTCATGCGACAATCACTTGGAGAGGTTCTTGTGCCGACAGTTGGCAATTACTAGCGCTTTTGAACGATTGACTTGATGCGACAATCAATTGGAGAGATTCTTGTGCCGACAGTTGGCAATTACTAGCGCTTTTGAACGATTGACTTGATGCGACAATCACTTGGAGAGATTCTTGTGCCGACAGTTGGCAATTACTAGCGCTTTTGAACGATTGACTTGATGCGACAATCACTTGGAGAGTTTCCTGTGCCGACAGTTGGCAATTACTAGCGCTTTTGAACGATTGACTTGATACGACAATCAATTGGAGATATTCTTGTGCAACAGTTGGCAATTACTAGCGCTATTGAACGATTGACTTGGTGCGACAATCACTTGGAGAGATTCTTGTGCCGACAGTTGGCAATTACTAGCGCTATTGAACGATTGACTTGATGCGACAATCACTTGGAGAGATTCTTGTGCCCACAGTTGGCAATTACTAGCGCTTTTGAACGATTGACTTGATGCGACAATCACTTGGAGAGATTCTTGTGCAAACAGTTGGCAATTACTAGCGCTTTTGAACGACTGACTTGATGCGACAATCGCTTGGAGAGATACTTGTGCCGACAGTTGGCAATTACTAGCTCTTTTGAACGACTGACTTCATGCGACAATCACTTGGAGAGGTTCTTGTGCCGACAGTTGGCTATTACTAGCTTTTTGAACGATTGACTTGATGCGACAATCACTTGGAGAGATTCCTGTGCCGACAGTTGGCAGTGACTAGCACTTTTGAACGACTGACTTGATGCGACAATCACTTGGAGAGATTCTTGTGCATCAGTTGACAATTACTAGCGCTTTTGAACGACTGACTTGATGCGACAATCAATTGGAGAGATTCCTGTGCCGACAGTTGGCAATTACTAGCGCTTTTGAACGACTGACTTGGTGCGACAATCACTTGGAGAGATTCTTGTGCCCACAGTTGGCAATTACTAGCTCTTTTGAACGACTAACTTGATGCGACAATCACTTGGAGAGATTCTTGTGCCGACAGTTGGCAATTACTAGCGTTTTTGAACGATTGACTTGATGCGACAATCACTTGGAGAGATTCTTGTGCCGACAGTTGGCAATTACTAGCTCTTTTGAACGACTGACTTGATGCGACAATCACTTGGAGAGATTCTTGTGCCGACAGTTGGCAATTACTAGCGCTTTTGAACGATTGACTTGATGCGACAATCACTTGGGGAGATTCTTGTGCCGACAGTTGGCAATTACTAGCGCTTTTGAACGACTGACTTGATGCGACAATCACTTGGAGAGATCCTTGTGCCGACAGTTGGCAATTACTAGCGCTTTTGAACGATTGACTTGATGCGACAATCACTTGGAGAGATTCTTGTGCCGACAGTTGGCAATTACTAGCGCTTTTGAGCGATTGACTTGGTGCGACAATCACTTGGAGAGATTCTTGTGCCGACAGTTGGCAGTGACTAGCTCTTTAGAACGATTGACTTGATGCGACAATCACTTGGAGAGATTCTTGTGCCGACAGTTGGCAATTACTAGCGCTTTTGAACGATTGACTTGATGCGACAATCACTTGGAGAGATTCTTGTGCCGACAGTTGGCAATTACTAGCGCTTTTGAACGATTGACTTGATGCGACAATCACTTGGAGAGATTCTTGTGCCGACAGTTGGCAATTACTAGCTCTTTTGAACGACTGACTTGATGCGATAATCACTTGGAGAGATTCTTGTGCCGACAGTTGGCAATTACTAGCGCTTTTGAACGATTGACTTGATGCGACAATCACTTGGAGAGATTCTTGTGCCGACAGTTGGCAATACTAGCGCTTTTGAACGATTGACTTGATGCGACAATCACTTGGAGAGATTCTTGTGCCGACAGTTGGCAATTACTAGCGCTTTTGAACGATTGACTTGATGCGACAATCACTTGGAGAGATTCTTGTGCCGACAGTTGGAAATTACTAGCGCTTTTGAACGATTGACTTGGTGCGACAATCACTTGGAGAGATTCTTGTGCCGACAGTAGGCAATTACTAGCGCTTTTGAACGACTGACTTGATGCGACAATCACTTGGAGAGATTCTTGTGCCAACAGTTGGCAATTACTAGCGCTTTTGAACGATTGACTTGATGCGACAATCACTTGGAGAGATTCTTGCGCCGACAGTTGGCAATTTCTAGCGCTTTTGAACGACTGACTTGATGCGACAATCACTTGGAGAGATTCTTGTGCCAACAGTTGGCAATTACTAGCGCTTTTGAACGATTGACTTGATGCGACAATCACTTGGAGAGATTCTTGTGCCGCCAGTTGGAAATTACTAGCGCTTTTGAACGATTGACTTGCTGCGACAATCACTTGGAGAGATTCTTGTGCCGACAGTTGGCAATTACTAGCGCTTTTGAACGACTGACTTGATGCGACAATCACTTGGAGAGATTCTTGTGCCCACAGTTGGCAATTACTAGCGCTTTTGAACGATTGAATTGGTGCGACAATCACTTGGAGAGATTCTTGTGCCGACAGTTGGCAATTACTAGCGCTTTTGAACGATTGACTTGATGCGACAATCACTTTGAGAGATTCTTGTGCCGACAGTTCTCAATTACTAGCGCTTTTGAACGACTGACTTGATGCGACAATCACTTGGAGAGATTCTTGTGCCGACAGTTGGCAATTACTAGCGATTTTGAACGATTGACTTGATGCGACAATCACTTGGAGAGATTCTTAAGCCCACAGTTGGCAATTACTAGCGCTTTTGAACGATTGACTTGATGCGACAATCAATTGGAGAGATTCTTGTGCCGATAGTTGGCAATTACTTGCGCTTTTGAACGATTGACTTGATGCGACAATCACTTGGAGAGATTCCTGTGCCGACAGTTGGCAATTACTAGCGCTTTTGAACGATTGACTTGATCCGACAATCACTTGGAGATATTCTTGTGCAACAGTTGGCAATTACTAGCGCTTTTGAACGATTGACTTGGTGCGACAATCACTTGGAGAGATTCTTGTGCCGACAGTTGGCAATTACTAGCGCTTTTGAACGATTGACTTGATGCGACAATCACTTGGAGAGATTCTTGTGCCCACAGTTGGCAATTACTAGCGCTTTTGAACGATTGACTTGATGCGACAATCACTTGGAGAGATTCTTGTGCCGACCTTTGGCAATTACTAGCGCTTTTGAACGACTGACTTGATGCGACAATCGCTTGGAGAGATTCTTGTGCCGACAGTTGGCAATTACTAGCGCTTTTGAACGATTGACTTCATGCGACAATCACTTGGAGAGGTTCTTGTGCCGACAGTTGGCTATTACTAGCTTTTTGAACGATTGACTTTTTGCGACAATCACTTGGAGAGATTCCTGTGCCGACAGTTGGCAGTGACTAGCTCTTTTGAACGATTGACTTCATGCGACAATCACTTGGAGAGGTTCTTGTGCCGACAGTTGGCAATTACTAGCGCTTTTGAACGATTGACTTGATGCGACAATCAATTGGAGAGATTCTTGTGCCGACAGTTGGCAATTACTAGCGCTTTTGAACGATTGACTTGATGCGACAATCACTTGGAGAGATTCTTGTGCCGACAGTTGGCAATTACTAGCGCTTTTGAACGATTGACTTGATGCGACAATCACTTGGAGAGTTTCCTGTGCCGACAGTTGGCAATTACTAGCGCTTTTGAACGATTGACTTGATACGACAATCAATTGGAGATATTCTTGTGCAACAGTTGGCAATTACTAGCGCTATTGAACGATTGACTTGGTGCGACAATCACTTGGAGAGATTCTTGTGCCGACAGTTGGCAATTACTAGCGCTATTGAACGATTGACTTGATGCGACAATCACTTGGAGAGATTCTTGTGCCCACAGTTGGCAATTACTAGCGCTTTTGAACGATTGACTTGATGCGACAATCACTTGGAGAGATTCTTGTGCAAACAGTTGGCAATTACTAGCGCTTTTGAACGACTGACTTGATGCGACAATCGCTTGGAGAGATACTTGTGCCGACAGTTGGCAATTACTAGCTCTTTTGAACGACTGACTTCATGCGACAATCACTTGGAGAGGTTCTTGTGCCGACAGTTGGCTATTACTAGCTTTTTGAACGATTGACTTGATGCGACAATCACTTGGAGAGATTCCTGTGCCGACAGTTGGCAGTGACTAGCACTTTTGAACGACTGACTTGATGCGACAATCACTTGGAGAGATTCTTGTGCATCAGTTGACAATTACTAGCGCTTTTGAACGACTGACTTGATGCGACAATCAATTGGAGAGATTCCTGTGCCGACAGTTGGCAATTACTAGCGCTTTTGAACGACTGACTTGGTGCGACAATCACTTGGAGAGATTCTTGTGCCCACAGTTGGCAATTACTACCTCTTTTGAACGACTAACTTGATGCGACAATCACTTGGAGAGATTCTTGTGCCGACAGTTGGCAATTACTAGCGCTTTTGAACGATTGACTTGATGCGACAATCACTTGGAGAGATTCTTGTGCCGACAGTTGGCAATTACTAGCTCTTTTGAACGACTGACTTGATGCGACAATCACTTGGAGAGATTCTTGTGCCGACAGTTGGCAATTACTAGCGCTTTTGAACGATTGACTTGATGCGACAATCACTTGGGGAGATTCTTGTGCCGACAGTTGGCAATTACTAGCGCTTTTGAACGACTGACTTGATGCGACAATCACTTGGAGAGATCCTTGTGCCGACAGTTGGCAATTACTAGCGCTTTTGAACGATTGACTTGATGCGACAATCACTTGGAGAGATTCTTGTGCCGACAGTTGGCAATTACTAGCGCTTTTGAGCGATTGACTTGGTGCGACAATCACTTGGAGAGATTCTTGTGCCGACAGTTGGCAGTGACTAGCTCTTTAGAACGATTGACTTGATGCGACAATCACTTGGAGAGATTCTTGTGCCGACAGTTGGCAATTACTAGCGCTTTTGAACGATTGACTTGATGCGACAATCACTAGGAGAGATTCTTGTACCGACAGTTGGCAATTACTAGCGCTTTTGAACGATTGACTTGATGCGACAATCACTTGGAGAGATTCTTGTGCCGACAGTTGGCAATTACTAGCTCTTTTGAACGACTGACTTGATGCGATAATCACTTGGAGAGATTCTTGTGCCGACAGTTGGCAATTACTAGCGCTTTTGAACGATTGACTTGATGCGACAATCACTTGGAGAGATTCTTGTGCCGACAGTTGGCAATTACTAGCGCTTTTGAACGATTGACTTGATGCGACAATCACTTGGAGAGATTCTTGTGCCGACAGTTGGCAATTACTAGCGCTTTTGAACGATTGACTTGATGCGACAATCACTTGGAGAGATTCTTGTGCCGACAGTTGGAAATTACTAGCGCTTTTGAACGACTGACTTGGTGCGACAATCACTTGGAGAGATTCTTGTGCCGACAGTTGGCAATTACTAGCGCTTTTGAACGACTGACTTGATGCGACAATCACTTGGAGAGATTCTTGTGCCAACAGTTGGCAATTACTAGCGCTTTTGAACGATTGACTTGATGCGACAATCACTTGGAGAGATTCTTGCGCCGACAGTTGGCAATTTCTAGCGCTTTTGAACGACTGACTTGATGCGACAATCACTTGGAGAGATTCTTGTGCCAACAGTTGGCAATTACTAGCGCTTTTGAACGATTGACTTGATGCGACAATCACTTGGAGAGATTCTTGTGCCGACAGTTGGAAATTACTAGCGCTTTTGAACGATTGACTTGGTGCGACAATCACTTGGAGAGATTCTTGTGCCGACAGTTGGCAATTACTAGCGCTTTTGAACGACTGACTTGATGCGACAATCACTTGGAGAGATTCTTGTGCCCACAGTTGGCAATTACTAGCGCTTTTGAACGATTGAATTGGTGCGACAATCACTTGGAGAGATTCTTGTGCCGACAGTTGGCAATTACTAGCGCTTTTGAACGATTGACTTGATGCGACAATCACTTGGAGAGATTCTTGTGCCGACAGTTGGCAATTACTAGCGATTTTGAACGATTGACTTGATGCGACAATCACTTGGTGAGATTCTTAAGCCCACAGTTGGCAATTACTAGCGCTTTTGAACGATTGACTTGATGCGACAATCAATTGGAGAGATTCTTGTGCCGATAGTTGGCAATTACTTGCGCTTTTGAACGATTGCCTTGATGCGACAATCACTTGGAGATTCTTGTGCCGACAGTTGGCAATTACTAGCGCTTTTGAACGATTGACTTGATGCGACAATCACTTGGAGAGATTCTTGTGCCGACAGTTGGCAATTACTAGCGCTTTTGAACGATTGACTTGGTGCGACAATCACTTGGAGAGATTCTTGTGCCCACAGTTGGCAATTACTACCGCTTTTGAACGATTGCCTTGATGCGACAATCACTTGGAGAGATTCTTGTGCCGACAGTTGGCAATTACTAGCGCTTTTGAACGATTGCCTTGATGCGACAATCACTTGGAGAGATTCTTGTGCCAACAGTTGGCAATTACTAGGGCTTTTGAACGATTGACTTGATGCGACAATCACTTGGAGATATTCTTGTGCAACAGTTGGCAATTACTAGCGCTTTTGAACGATTGACTTGATGCGACAATCTCTTGGAGAGATTCTTGTGCCCACAGTTGGCAATTACTAGCGCTTTTGAACGATTGACTTGATGCGACAATCACTTGGAGAGATTCTTGTGCCCACAGTTGGCAATTACTAGGGCTTTTGAACGATTGACTTGATGCGACAATCACTTGGAGAGATTCTTGTGCCAACAGTTGGCAATTACTAGCGCTTCTGAACGACTGACTTGATGCGACAAACACTTGGAGATATTCTTGTGCAACAGTTGGCAATTACTAGCGCTTTTGAACGACTGACTTGATGCGACAATCATTTGGAGAGATTCTTGTGCCGACAGTTGGCGATTACTAGCGCCTTTGAACGATTGACTTGATGCGACAATCACTTGGAGAGATTCTTGTGCCGACAGTTGGCAGTTACTAGCGCTTTTGAACGATTGACTTGATGCGACAATCACTTGGAGAGATTCTTGTGCCGACAGTTGGCAATTACTAGCGCTTTTGAACGATTGACTTGATGCGACAATCACTAGGAGAGATTCTTGTGTCGACAGTTGGCAATTACTAGCGCTTTTGAGCGATTGACTTGGTGCGATAATCACTAGGAGAGATTCTTGTGCCGACAGTTGGCAATTACTAGCGCTTTTGAACGACTGACTTGATGCGACAATCACTTGGAGAGATTCTTGTGCCGACAGTTGGCAATTACTAGCTATTTTGAACGAATGACTTGATGCGACAATCATTTGGAGAGATTCTTGTGCCGACATTTGGCGATTACTAGCGTCTTTGAACGATTGACTTGATGCGACAATCACTTGGAGAGATTCTTGTGCCGACAGTTGGCAATTACTAGCGCTTTTGAACGATTGACTTGGTGCGACAATCCCTTGGAGAGATTCCTGTGCCGACAGTTGGCAATTACTAGCGCTTTTGAACGACTGACTTGATGCGACAATCACTTGGAGAGATTCCTGTGCCGACAGTTGGCAATTACTAGCGCTTTTGAACGACTGACTTGATGCGACAATCATTTGGAGAGATTCCTGTGCCGACAGTTGGCAATTACTAGCGCTTTTGAACGACTGACTTGATGCGACAATCACTTGGGGAGATTCTTGTGCCGACAGTTGGCAATTACTAGCGCTTTTGAACGATTGACTTGTTGCGACAATCACTTGGAGAGATTCTTGTGCCCACGGTTGGCAATTACTAGCGCTTTTGAACGATTGACTTGATGCGACAATCACTTTGAGAGATTCTTGTGCCCCCAGTTGGCAATTACTAGCGCTTTTGAACGACTGACTTCATGCGACAATCACTTGGAGATATTCTTGTGCAACAGTTGGCAATTACTAGCTCTTTTGAACGACTGACTTGATGCGACAATCACTTGGAGAGATTCCTGTGCCGACAGTTGGCAATTACTAGCGCTTTTGAACGACTGACATGATGCGACAATCATTTGGAGAGATTCCTGTGCCGACAGTTGGCAATTACTAGCGCTTTTGAACGACTGACTTGATGCGACAATCACTTGGGGAGATTCTTGTGCCGACAGTTGGCAATTACTAGCGCTTTTGAACGATTGACTTGATGCGTCAATCACTCGGAGAGATTCTTGTGCCGACAGTTGGCAATTACTAGCGTTTTGAACGATTGACTTGATGCGACAATCACTTGGAGAGATTCTTGTGCCGACAGTTGGCAATTACTAGGGCTTTGGAACGACTGACTTGATGCGACAATCACTTGGAGATATTCTTGTGCAACAGTTGGCAATTACTAGCGCTTTTGAACGATTGACTTGATGCGACAATCACTCGGAGAGATTCTTGTGCCGACAGTTGGCAATTACTAGAGATTTTGAACGATTGACTTGATGCGACAATCACTTGGAGAGATTCTTGTGCCGACAGTTGGCAATTACTAGCGCTTTTGAACGATTGACTTGATGCGACAATCACTTGGAGAGATTCTTGTGCCGACATTTGGCAATTACTAGCGCTTTTGAACGATTGACTCGATGCGACAATCACTTGGAGAGATTCTTGTGCCGACAGTTGGCAATTACTAGCGCTTTTGAACGACTGACTTGATGCGACAATCACTTGGAGAGATTCTTGTGCCGACAGTTGGCAATTACTAGCGCTTTTGAACGACTGACTTGATGCGACAATCACTTGGAGATATTCTTGTGCAACAGTTGGCAATTACTAGCGCTTTTGTACAATTGACTTGATGCGACAATCACTTGGAGATATTCTTGTGCAACAGTTGGCAATTACTAGCGCTTTTGAACGATTGACTTGATGCGACAATCACTCGGAGAGATTCTTGTGCCGACAGTTGGCAATTACTAGCGCTTTTGAACGATTGACTTGATGCGACAATCACTTGGAGAGATTCTTGTGCCGACAGTTGGCAATTACTAGCGCTTTTGAACGACTGACTTGATGCGACAATCACTTGGAGATATTCTTGTGGAACAGTTGGCAATTACTAGCGCTTTTGAACGACTGACTTGATGCGACAATCACTTGGAGAGATTCTTGTGCAGACAGTTGGCAATTACTAGCGCTTTTGAACGATTGACTTGATGCGACAATCGCTTGGAGATATTCTTGTGCAACAGTTGGCAATTACTAGCGCTTTTGAACGATTGACTTGATGCGACAATCACTTGGTGAGATTCTTGTGCCGACAGTTGGCAATTACTAGCGCTTTTGAACGATTGACTTGATGCGACAAACACTCGGAGAGATTCTTGTGCCGACAGTTGGCAATTACTAGCGCTTTTGAACGTTTGACTTGATGCGACAATCACTTGGAGAGATTCTTGTGCCGACAGTTGGCAATTACTAGCGCTTTTGAGCGACTGACTTGATGCGACAATCACTTGGAGAGATTCCTGTGCCGACAGTTGGCAATTACTAGCGCTTTTGAACGATAGACTTGATGCGACAATCACTTGGAGAGATTCTTGTGCCCACAGTTGGCTATTACTAGCTGTTTTGAACGATTGACTTGATGCGACAATCACTTGGAGAGATTCTTGTGCCGACAGTTGGCAATTACTAGCGCTTTTGAACGATTGACTTGTTGCGACAATCACTCGGAGAGATTCTTGTGCCGACAGTTGGTAATTACTAGCGCTTTTGAACGATTGACTTGATGCGACAATCACTTGGAGAGATTCTTGTGCCCCCAGTTGGCAATTACTAGCGCTTTTGAACGATTGACTTGATGCGACAATCACTTGGAGAGATTCTTGTGCCCACAGTTGGCAATTACTAGCGCTTTTGAACGATTGACTTGATGCGACAATCACTTGGAGAGATTCTTGTGCCGACAGTTGGCAATTACTTGCGCTTTTGAACGATTGCCATGATGCGACAATCACTTGGAGAGATTCTTGTGCCGACAGTTGGCAATTACTAGCGCTTTTGAACGATTGACTTGATGCGACAATCACTTGGAGAGATTCTTGTGCCGACAGTTGGCAATTACTAGCGCTTTTGAACGATTGACTTGGTGCGACAATCACTTGGAGAGATTCTTGTGCCCACAGTTGGCAATTACTAGCGCTTCTTAACGATTGCCTTGATGCGACAATCACTTGGAGAGATTCTTGTGCCGACAGTTGGCAATTACTAGCGCTTTTGAACGATTGCCTTGATGCGACAATCACTTGGAGAGATTCTTGTGCCGACAGTTGGCAATTACTAGCGCTTTTGAACGACTGACTTGATGCGACAATCACTTGGAGAGATTCTTGTGCCGACAGTTGGCAATTACTAGCTCTTTTGAACGACTGACTTGATGCGACAATCACTTGGAGAGATTCTTGTGCCGACAGTTGGCGATTACTAGCGCTTTTGAACGATTGACTTGATGCGACAATCACTTGGAGAGATTCTTGTGCCGACAGTTGGCAATTACTAGGGCTTATGAACGATTGACTTGATGCGACAATCACTTGGAGAGATTCTTGTGCCGACAGTTGGCAATTACTAGCGCTTTTGAACGATTGACTTGATGCGACAATCACTTGGAGAGATTCTTGTGCCGACAGTTGGCAATTACTAGCGCTTTTGAACGATTGACTTGATGCGACAATCACTTGGAGAGATTCTTGTGCCGACAGTTGGCAATTACTAGCGCTTTTGAACGATTGACTTGATGCGACAATCACTTGGAGAGATTCTTGTGCCGACAGTTGGCAATTACTAGCGCTTTTGAACGACTGACTTGATGCGACAATCACTTGGAGATATTCTTGTGCAACAGTTGGCAATTACTAGCGCTTTTGAACGACTGACTTGATGCGACAATCACTTGGAGAGATTCTTGTGCAGACAGTTGGCAATTACTAGCGCTTTTGAACGATTGAATTGATGCGACAATCACTCGGAGAGATTCTTCTGCCGACAGTTGGCAATTACTAGCGCTTTTGAACGATTGACTTGGTGCGACAATCATTTGGAGGGATTCTTGTGCCGACAGTTGGCAATTACTAGCGCTTTTGAACGATTGACCTGATGCGACAATCACTTGGAGAGATTCTTGTGCCGACAGTTGGCAATTACTAGGGCTTTTGAACGATTGACTTGGTGCGACAATCACTTGGAGAGATTCTTGTGCCAACAGTTGGCAATTACTAGCGCTATTGAACGACTGACTTGATGCGACAATCACTTGGAGTTATTCTTGTGCATCAGTTGACAATTACTAGCGCTTTTGAACGATTGACTTGATGCGGCAATCACTTGGAGAGATTCTTGTGCCGACAGTTGGCAATTACTAGCGCT
Organism: Meconema thalassinum; assembly: GCA_946902985.2. NCBI lineage: Eukaryota > Metazoa > Arthropoda > Insecta > Orthoptera > Tettigoniidae > Meconema > Meconema thalassinum. The sequence goes on along the minus strand of OX336393.1, from coordinate 528,003,179 downwards.
TTTGAACGATTGACTTGATGCGACAATCACTTGGAGAGATTCCTGTGCAGACAGTTGGCAATTACTAGCGCTTTTGAACGATTGACTTGATGCGACAATCACTCGGAGAGATTCTTCTGCCGACAGTTGGCAATTACTAGCGCTTTTGAACGACTGACTTGATGCGACAATCACTTGGAGATATTCTTGTGCAACAGTTGGCAATTACTAGCGCTTTTGAACAATTGACTTGATGCGACAATCACTTGGAGATAATCTTGTGCAACAGTTGGCAATTACTAGCGCTTTTGAACGATTAACTTGATGAGACAATCACTCGGAGAGATTCTTGTGCCGACAGTTGGCAATTACTAGCGCTTTTGAACGATTGACTTGATGCGACAATCACTTGGAGAGATTCTTATGCCGACAGTTGGCAATTACTAGCGCTTTTGAACGACTGACTTGATGCGACAATCACTTGGAGATATTCTTGTGCAACAGTTGGCAATTACTAGCGCTTTTGAACGACTGACTTGATGCGACAATCACTTGGAGAGATTCTTGTGCAGACAGTTGGCAATAACTAGCGCTTTTGAACGATTGACTTGATGCGACAATCACTTGGAGATATTCTTGTGCAACAGTTGGCAATTACTAGCGCTTTTGAACGATTGACTTGATGCGACAATCACTTGGAGAGATTCTTGTGCCGACAGTTGGCAATTACTAGCGCTTTTGAACGATTGACTTGATGCGACAAACACTCGGAGAGATTCTTGTGCCGACAGTTGGCAATTACTAGCACTTTTGAACGTTTGACTTGATGCGACTATCACTTGGAGAGATTCTTGTGCCGACAGTTGGCAATTACTAGCGCTTTTGAGCGACTGACGTGATGCGACAATCACTTGGAGAGATTCCTGTGCCGACAGTTGGCAATTACTAGCGCTTTTGAACGATAGACTTGATGCGACAATCACTTGGAGAGATTCTTGTGCCCACAGTTGGCTATTACTAGCTCTTTTGAACGATTGACTTGATGCGACAATCACTTGGAGAGATTCTTGTGCAACAGTTGGTAATTACTAGCGCTTTTGAACGACTGATTTGATGCGACAATCACTTGGAGAGATTCTTGTGCAGCCAGTTGGCAATTACTAGCGCTTTTGAACGATTGACTTGATGCGACAATCACTTGGAGAGATTCTTGTGCCGACAGTTGGCAATTACTAGCACTTTTGAGCGACTGACTTGATGCGACAATCACTTGGAGAGATTCCTGTGCCGACAGTTGGCAATTACTAGCGCTTTTGAACGATAGACTTGATGCGACAATCACTTGGAGAGATTCTTGTGCCCACAGTTGGCAATTACTAGCGCTTCTTAACGATTGCCTTGATGCGACAATCACTTGGAGAGATTCTTGTGCCGACAGTTGGCAATTACTAGCGCTTTTGAACGACTGACTTGATGCGACAATCACTTGGAGAGATTCTTGTGCCGACAGTTGGCAATTACTAGCTCTTTTGAACGACTGACTTGATGCGACAATCACTTGGAGAGATTCTTGTGCCGACAGTTGGCGATTACTAGCGCTTTTGAACGATTGACTTGATGCGACAATCACTTGGAGAGATTCTTGTGCCGACAGTTGGCAATTACTAGGGCTTATGAACGATTGACTTGATGCGACAATCACTTGGAGAGATTCTTGTGCCGACAGTTGGCAATTACTAGCGCTTTTGAACGATTGACTTGATGCGACAATCACTTGGAGAGATTCTTGTGCCGACAGTTGGCAATTACTAGTGCTTTTGAACGATTGACTTGATGCGACAATCACTTGGAGAGATTCTTGTGCCGACAGTTGGCAATTACTAGCGCTTTTGAACGATTGACTTGATGCGACAATCACTTGGAGAGATTCTTGTGCCGACAGTTGGCAATTACTAGCGCTTTTGAACGACTGACTTGATGCGACAATCACTTGGAGATATTCTTGTGCAACAGTTGGCAATTACTAGCGCTTTTGAACGACTGACTTGATGCGACAATCACTTGGAGAGATTCTTGTGCAGACAGTTGGCAATTACTAGCGCTTTTGAACGATTGAATTGATGCGACAATCACTCGGAGAGATTCTTCTGCCGACAGTTGGCAATTACTAGCGCTTTTGAACGATTGACTTGGTGCGACAATCACTTGGAGGGATTCTTGTGCCGACAGTTGGCAATTACTAGCGCTTTTGAACGATTGACCTGATGCGACAATCACTTGGAGAGATTCTTGTGCCGACAGTTGGCAATTACTAGGGCTTTTGAACGATTGACTTGGTGCGACAATCACTTGGAGAGATTCTTGTGCCAACAGTTGGCAATTACTAGCGCTTTTGAACGACTTACTTGATGCGACAATCACTTGGAGATATTCTTGTGCATCAGTTGACAATTACTAGCGCTTTTGAACGATTGACTTGATGCGGCAATCACTTGGAGAGATTCTTGTGCCGAAAGTTGGCAATTACTAGCGCTTTTGAACGATTGACTTGATGCGACAATCACTTGGAGAGATTCCTGTGCAGACAGTTGGCAATTACTAGCGCTTTTGAACGATTGACTTGATGCGACAATCACTCGGAGAGATTCTTCTGCCGACAGTTGGCAATTACTAGCGCTTTTGAACGACTGACTTGATGCGACAATCACTTGGAGATATTCTTGTGCAACAGTTGGCAATTACTAGCGCTTTTGAACAATTGACTTGATGCGACAATCACTTGGAGATAATCTTGTGCAACAGTTGGCAATTACTAGCGCTTTTGAACGATTGACTTGATGAGACAATCACTCGGAGAGATTCTTGTGCCGACTGTTGGCAATTACTAGCGCTTTTGAACGATTGACTTGATGCGACAATCACTTGGAGAGATTCTTGTGCCGACAGTTGGCAATTACTAGCGCTTTTGAACGATTGACTTGATGCGACAATCACTTGGAGAGATTCTTGTGCCGACAGTTGGCAATTACTAGCGCTTTTGAACGACTGACTTGATGCGACAATCACTTGGAGATATTCTTGTGCAACAGTTGGCAATTACTAGCGCTTTTGAACGACTGACTTGATGCGACAATCACTTGGAGAGATTCTTGTGCAGACAGTTGGCAATTACTAGCGCTTTTGAACGATTGAATTGATGCGACAATCACTCGGAGAGATTCTTCTGCCGATAGTTGGCAATTACTAGCGCTTTTGAACGATTGACTTGGTGCGACAATCATTTGGAGGGATTCTTGTGCCGACAGTTGGCAATTACTAGCGCTTTTGAACGATTGACCTGATGCGACAATCACTTGGAGAGATTCTTGTGCCGACAGTTGGCAATTACTAGGGCTTTTGAACGATTGACTTGGTGCGACAATCACTTGGAGAGATTCTTGTGCCAACAGTTGGCAATTACTAGCGCTTTTGAACGACTGACTTGATGCGACAATCACTTGGAGTTATTCTTGTGCATCAGTTGACAATTACTAGCGCTTTTGAACGATTGACTTGATGCGGCAATCACTTGGAGAGATTCTTGTGCCGACAGTTGGCAATTACTAGCGCTTTTGAACGATTGACTTGATGCGACAATCACTTGGAGAGATTCCTGTGCAGACAGTTGGCAATTACTAGCGCTTTTGAACGATTGACTTGATGCGACAATCACTCGGAGAGATTCTTCTGCCGACAGTTGGCAATTACTAGCGCTTTTGAACGACTGACTTGATGCGACAATCACTTGGAGATATTCTTGTGCAACAGTTGGCAATTACTAGCGCTTTTGAACAATTGACTTGATGCGACAATCACTTGGAGATAATCTTGTGCAACAGTTGGCAATTACTAGCGCTTTTGAACGATTAACTTGATGAGACAATCACTCGGAGAGATTCTTGTGCCGACAGTTGGCAATTACTAGCGCTTTTGAACGATTGACTTGATGCGACAATCACTTGGAGAGATTCTTATGCCGACAGTTGGCAATTACTAGCGCTTTTGAACGACTGACTTGATGCGACAATCACTTGGAGATATTCTTGTGCAACAGTTGGCAATTACTAGCGCTTTTGAACGACTGACTTGATGCGACAATCACTTGGAGAGATTCTTGTGCAGACAGTTGGCAATAACTAGCGCTTTTGAACGATTGACTTGATGCGACAATCACTTGGAGATATTCTTGTGCAACAGTTGGCAATTACTAGCGCTTTTGAACGATTGACTTGATGCGACAATCACTTGGAGAGATTCTTGTGCCGACAGTTGGCAATTACTAGCGCTTTTGAACGATTGACTTGATGCGACAAACACTCGGAGAGATTCTTGTGCCGACAGTTGGCAATTACTAGCACTTTTGAACGTTTGACTTGATGCGACTATCACTTGGAGAGATTCTTGTGCCGACAGTTGGCAATTACTAGCGCTTTTGAGCGACTGACGTGATGCGACAATCACTTGGAGAGATTCCTGTGCCGACAGTTGGCAATTACTAGCGCTTTTGAACGATAGACTTGATGCGACAATCACTTGGAGAGATTCTTGTGCCCACAGTTGGCTATTACTAGCTCTTTTGAACGATTGACTTGATGCGACAATCACTTGGAGAGATTCTTGTGCAACAGTTGGTAATTACTAGCGCTTTTGAACGACTGATTTGATGCGACAATCACTTGGAGAGATTCTTGTGCAGCCAGTTGGCAATTACTAGCGCTTTTGAACGATTGACTTGATGCGACAATCACTTGGAGAGATTCTTGTGCCGACAGTTGGCAATTACTAGCACTTTTGAGCGACTGACTTGATGCGACAATCACTTGGAGAGATTCCTGTGCCGACAGTTGGCAATTACTAGCGCTTTTGAACGATAGACTTGATGCGACAATCACTTGGAGAGATTCTTGTGCCCACAGTTGGCAATTACTAGCGCTTCTTAACGATTGCCTTGATGCGACAATCACTTGGAGAGATTCTTGTGCCGACAGTTGGCAATTACTAGCGCTTTTGAACGATTGCCTTGATGCGACAATCACTTGGAGAGATTCTTGTGCCGACAGTTGGCAATTACTAGCGCTTTTGAACGACTGACTTGATGCGACAATCACTTGGAGAGATTCTTGTGCCGACAGTTGGCAATTACTAGCTCTTTTGAACGACTGACTTGATGCGACAATCACTTGGAGAGATTCTTGTGCCGACAGTTGGCGATTACTAGCGCTTTTGAACGATTGACTTGATGCGACAATCACTTGGAGAGATTCTTGTGCCGACAGTTGGCAATTACTAGGGCTTATGAACGATTGACTTGATGCGACAATCACTTGGAGAGATTCTTGTGCCGACAGTTGGCAATTACTAGCGCTTTTGAACGATTGACTTGATGCGACAATCACTTGGAGAGATTCTTGTGCCGACAGTTGGCAATTACTAGCGCTTTTGAACGATTGACTTGATGCGACAATCACTTGGAGAGATTCTTGTGCCGACAGTTGGCAATTACTAGCGCTTTTGAACGATTGACTTGATGCGACAATCACTTGGAGAGATTCTTGTGCCGACAGTTGGCAATTACTAGCGCTTTTGAACGACTGACTTGATGCGACAATCACTTGGAGATATTCTTGTGCAACAGTTGGCAATTACTAGCGCTTTTGAACGACTGACTTGATGCGACAATCACTTGGAGAGATTCTTGTGCAGACAGTTGGCAATTACTAGCGCTTTTGAACGATTGAATTGATGCGACAATCACTCGGAGAGATTCTTCTGCCGACAGTTGGCAATTACTAGCGCTTTTGAACGATTGACTTGGTGCGACAATCACTTGGAGGGATTCTTGTGCCGACAGTTGGCAATTACTAGCGCTTTTGAACGATTGACCTGATGCGACAATCACTTGGAGAGATTCTTGTGCCGACAGTTGGCAATTACTAGGGCTTTTGAACGATTGACTTGGTGCGACAATCACTTGGAGAGATTCTTGTGCCAACAGTTGGCAATTACTAGCGCTTTTGAACGACTGACTTGATGCGACAATCACTTGGAGATATTCTTGTGCATCAGTTGACAATTACTAGCGCTTTTGAACGATTGACTTGATGCGGCAATCACTTGGAGAGATTCTTGTGCCGACAGTTGGCAATTACTAGCGCTTTTGAACGATTGACTTGATGCGACAATCACTTGGAGAGATTCCTGTGCAGACAGTTGGCAATTACTAGCGCTTTTGAACGATTGACTTGATGCGACAATCACTCGGAGAGATTCTTCTGCCGACAGTTGGCAATTACTAGCGCTTTTGAACGACTGACTTGATGCGACAATCACTTGGAGATATTCTTGTGCAACAGTTGGCAATTACTAGCGCTTTTGAACAATTGACTTGATGCGACAATCACTTGGAGATAATCTTGTGCAACAGTTGGCAATTACTAGCGCTTTTGAACGATTGACTTGATGAGACAATCACTCGGAGAGATTCTTGTGCCGACAGTTGGCAATTACTAGCGCTTTTGAACGATTGACTTGATGCGACAATCACTTGGAGAGATTCTTGTGCCGACAGTTGGCAATTACTAGCGCTTTTGAACGACTGACTTGATGCGACAATCACTTGGAGATATTCTTGTGCAACAGTTGGCAATTACTAGCGCTTTTGAACGACTGACTTGATGCGACAATCACTTGGAGAGATTCTTGTGCAGACAGTTGGCAATAACTAGCGCTTTTGAACGATTGACTTGATGCGACAATCACTTGGAGATATTCTTGTGCAACAGATGGCAATTACTAGCGCTTTTGAACGATTGACTTGATGCGACAATCACTTGGAGAGATTCTTGTGCCGACAGTTGGCAATTACTAGCGCTTTTGAACGATTGACTTGATGCGACAAACACTCGGAGAGATTCTTGTGCCGACAGTTGGCAATTACTAGCACTTTTGAACGTTTGACTTGATGCGACTATCACTTGGAGAGATTCTTGTGCCGACAGTTGGCAATTACTAGCGCTTTTGAGCGACTGACGTGATGCGACAATCACTTGGAGAGATTCCTGTGCCGACAGTTGGCAATTACTAGCGCTTTTGAACGATAGACTTGATGCGACAATCACTTGGAGAGATTCTTGTGCCCACAGTTGGCTATTACTAGCTCTTTTGAACGATTGACTTGATGCGACAATCACTTGGAGAGATTCTTGTGCAACAGTTGGCAATTACTAGCGCTTTTGAACGACTGATTTGATGCGACAATCACTTGGAGAGATTCTTGTGCAGCCAGTTGGCAATTACTAGCGCTTTTGAACGATTGACTTGATGCGACAATCACTTGGAGAGATTCTTGTGCCGACAGTTGGCAATTACTAGCACTTTTGAGCGACTGACTTGATGCGACAATCACTTGGAGAGATTCCTGTGCCGACAGTTGGCAATTACTAGCGCTTTTGAACGATAGACTTGATGCGACAATCACTTGGAGAGATTCTTGTGCCCACAGTTGGCTATTACTAGCTCTTTTGAACGATTGACTTGATGCGACAATCACTTGGAGAGATTCTTGTGCCGACAGTTGGCAATTACTAGCGCTTTTGAACGATTGACTTGTTGCGACAATCACTTGGAGAGATTCTTGTGCCCACGGTTGGCAATTACTAGCGCTTTTGAACGATTGACTTGATGCGACAATCACTTGGAGAGATTCGTGTGCCCCCAGTTGGCAATTACTAGCGCTTTTGAACGACTGACTTGATGCGACAATCACTTGGAGAGATTCTTGTGCCGACAGTTGGCGATTACTAGCGCTTTTGAACGATTGACTTGATGCGACAATCACTTGGAGAGATTCTTGTGCCGACAGTTGGCAATTACTAGCGCTTTTGAACGACTGACTTGATGCGACAATCACTTGGAGAGATTCTTGTGCCGACAGTTGGCAATTACTAGCTCTTTTGAACGACTGACTTGATGCGACAATCACTTGGAGAGATTCTTGTGCCGACAGTTGGCGATTACTAGCGCTTTTGAACGATTGACTTGATGCGACAATCACTTGGAGAGATTCTTGTGCCGACAGTTGGCAATTACTAGGGCTTATGAACGATTGACTTGATGCGACAATCACTTGGAGAGATTCTTGTGCCGACAGTTGGCAATTACTAGCGCTTTTGAACGATTGACTTGATGCGACAATCACTTGGAGAGATTCTTGTGCCGACAGTTGGCAATTACTAGCGCTTTTGAACGATTGACTTGGTGCGACAATCACTTGGAGGGATTCTTGTGCCGACAGTTGGCAATTACTAGCGCTTTTGAACGATTGACCTGACGCGACAATCACTTGGAGAGATTCTTGTGCCGACAGTTGGCAATTACTAGGGCTTTTGAACGATTGACTTGGTGCGACAATCACTTGGAGAGATTCTTGTGCCAACAGTTGGCAATTACTAGCGCTTTTGAACGACTGACTTGATGCGACAATCACTTGGAGATATTCTTGTGCATCAGTTGACAATTACTAGCGCTTTTGAACGATTGACTTGATGCGGCAATCACTTGGAGAGATTCTTGTGCCGACAGTTGGCAATTACTAGCGCTTTTGAACGATTGACTTGATGCGACAATCACTTGGAGAGATTCCTGTGCAGACAGTTGGCAATTACTAGCGCTTTTGAACGATTGACTTGATGCGACAATCACTCGGAGAGATTCTTCTGCCGACAGTTGGCAATTACTAGCGCTTTTGAACGACTGACTTGATGCGACAATCACTTGGAGATATTCTTGTGCAACAGTTGGCAATTACTAGCGCTTTTGAACAATTGACTTGATGCGACAATCACTTGGAGATAATCTTGTGCAACAGTTGGCAATTACTAGCGCTTTTGAACGATTGACTTGATGAGACAATCACTCGGAGAGATTCTTGTGCCGACAGTTGGCAATTACTAGCGCTTTTGAACGATTGACTTGATGCGACAATCACTTGGAGAGATTCTTGTGCCGACAGTTGGCAATTACTAGCGCTTTTGAACGACTGACTTGATGCGACAATCACTTGGAGATATTCTTGTGCAACAGTTGGCAATTACTAGCGCTTTTGAACGACTGACTTGATGCGACAATCACTTGGAGAGATTCTTGTGCAGACAGTTGGCAATAACTAGCGCTTTTGAACGATTGACTTGATGCGACAATCACTTGGAGATATTCTTGTGCAACAGTTGGCAATTACTAGCGCTTTTGAACGATTGACTTGATGCGACAATCACTTGGAGAGCTTCTTGTGCCGACAGTTGGCAATTACTAGCGCTTTTGAACGATTGACTTGATGCGACAAACACTCGGAGAGATTCTTGTGCCGACAGTTGGCAATTACTAGCACTTTTGAACGTTTGACTTGATGCGACTATCACTTGGAGAGATTCTTGTGCCGACAGTTGGCAATTACTAGCGCTTTTGAGCGACTGACGTGATGCGACAATCACTTGGAGAGATTCCTGTGCCGACAGTTGGCAATTACTAGCGCTTTTGAACGATAGACTTGATGCGACAATCACTTGGAGAGATTCTTGTGCCCACAGTTGGCTATTACTAGCTCTTTTGAACGATTGACTTGATGCGACAATCACTTGGAGAGATTCTTGTGCAACAGTTGGCAATTACTAGCGCTTTTGAACGACTGATTTGATGCGACAATCACTTGGAGAGATTCTTGTGCAGCCAGTTGGCAATTACTAGCGCTTTTGAACGATTGACTTGATGCGACAATCACTTGGAGAGATTCTTGTGCCGACAGTTGGCAATTACTAGCACTTTTGAGCGACTGACTTGATGCGACAATCACTTGGAGAGATTCCTGTGCCGACAGTTGGCAATTACTAGCGCTTTTGAACGATAGACTTGATGCGACAATCACTTGGAGAGATTCTTGTGCCCACAGTTGGCTATTACTAGCTCTTTTGAACGATTGACTTGATGCGACAATCACTTGGAGAGATTCTTGTGCCGACAGTTGGCAATTACTAGCGCTTTTGAACGATTGACTTGTTGCGACAATCACTTGGAGAGATTCTTGTGCCCACGGTTGGCAATTACTAGCGCTTTTGAACGATTGACTTGATGCGACAATCACTTGGAGAGATTCTTGTGCCCCCAGTTGGCAATTACTAGCGCTTTTGAACGATTGACTTGATGCGACAATCACTTGTAGAGATTCTTGTGCCCACAGTTGGCAATTTCTAGCGCTTTTGAACGATGGACTTGATGCGACAATCACTTGGAGAGATTCTTGTGCCGACAGTTGGCAATTACTTGCGCTTTTGAACGATTGCCTTGATGCGACAATCACTTGGAGAGATTCTTGTGCCGACAGTTGGCAATTACTAGCGCTTTTGAACGACTGACTTGATGCGACAATCACTTGGAGTTATTCTTGTGCAACAGTCGGCAATTACTAGCGCTTTTGAACGATTGACTTGATGCGACAATCACTTGGAGTGATTCTTGTGCCGACAGTTGGCAATTACTAGCGCTTTTGAACGATTGACTTGGTGCGACAATCACTTGGAGAGATTCTTGTGCCCACAGTTGGCAATTACTAGCGCTTTTGAACGATTGCCTTGATGCGACAATCACTTGGAGAGATTCTTGTGCCGACAGTTGGCAATTACTAGCGCTTTTGAACGATTGCCTTGATGCGACAATCACTTGGAGAGATTCTTGTGCCGACAGTTGGCAATTACTAGCGCTTTTGAACGACTGACTTGATGCGACAATCACTTGGAGAGATTCTTGTGCCGACAGTTGGCAATTACTAGCTCTTTTGAACGACTGACTTGATGCGACAATCACTTGGAGAGATTCTTGTGCCGACAGTTGGCGATTACTAGCGCTTTTGAACGATTGACTTGATGCGACAATCACTTGGAGAGATTCTTGTGCCGACAGTTGGCAATTACTAGCGCTTTTGAACGATTGACTTGATGCGACAATCACTTGGAGAGATTCTTGTGCCAACAGTTGGCAATTACTAGCGCTTTTGAACGATTGACTTGATGCGACAATCACTTGGAGAGATTCTTGTGCCGACAGTTGGCAATTACTAGGGCTTTTGAACGATTGACTTGATGCGACAATCACTTGGAGATATTCTTGTGCAACAGTTGGCAATTACTAGCTCTTTTGAACGACTGACTTGATGCGACAATCACTTGGAGAGATTCCTGTGCCGACAGTTGGCAATTACTAGCGCTTTTGAACGACTGACTTGATGCGACAATCACTTGGAGAGATTCTTGTGCCAACAGTTGGCAATTACTAGCGCTTTTGAACGATTGACTTGATGCGACAATCACTTGGAGATATTCTTGTGCAGCAGTTGGCAATTACTAGCTCTTTTGAACGACTGACTTGATGCGACAATCACTTGGAGAGATTCCTGTGCCGACAGTTGGCAATTACTAGCGCTTTTGAACGACTGACTTGATGCGACAATCATTTGGAGAGTTTCCTGTGCCGACAGTTGGCAATTACTAGCGCTTTTGAACGACTGACTTGATGCGACAATCACTTGGGGAGATTCTTGTGCCGACAGTTGGCAATTACTAGCGCTTTTGAACGATTGACTTGATGCGACAATCACTTGGAGAGATTCTTGTGCCGACAGTTGGCAATTACTAGCGCTTTTGAACGATTGACTTGATGCGACAATCACTTGGAGAGATTCTTGTGCCGACAGTTGGCAATTACTAGCGCTTTTGAACGACTGACTTGATGCGACAATCACTTGGAGATATTCTTGTGCAACAGTTGGCAATTACTAGCGCTTTTGAACGACTGACTTGATGCGACAATCACTTGGAGAGATTCTTGTGCAGACAGTTGGCAATTACTAGCGCTTTTGAACGATTGACTTGATGCGACAATCACTCGGAGAGATTCTTCTGCCGACAGTTGGCAATTACTAGCGCTTTTGAACGACTGACTTGATGCGACAATCACTAGGAGATATTCTTGTGCAACAGTTGGCAATTACTAGCGCTTTTGAACAATTGACTTGATGCGACAATCACTTGGAGATAATCTTGTGCAACAGTTGGCAATTACTAGCGCTTTTGAACGATTGACTTGATGAGACAATCACTCGGAGAGATTCTTGTGCCGACAGTTGGCACTTACTAGCGCTTTTGAACGATTGACTTGATGCGACAATCACTTGGAGAGATTCTTGTGCCGACAGTTGGCAATTACTAGCGCTTTTGAACGACTGACTTGATGCGACAATCACTTGGAGATATTCTTGTGCAACAGTTGGCAATTACTAGCGCTTTTGAACGACTGACTTGATGCGACAATCACTTGGAGAGAATCTTGTGCAGACAGTTGGCAATTACTAGCGCTTTTGAACGATTGACTTGATGCGACAATCACTTGGAGATATCCTTGTGCAACAGTTGGCAATTACTAGCGCTTTTGAACGATTGACTTGATGCGACAATCACTTGGAGAGATTCTTGTGCCGACAGTTGGCAATTACTAGCGCTTTTGAACGATTGACTTGATGCGACAAACACTCGGAGAGATTCTTGTGCCGACAGTTGGTAATTACTAGCGCTTTTGAACGTTTGACTTGATGCGACAATCACTTGGAGAGATTCTTGTGCCGACAGTTGGCAATTACTAGCGCATTTGAGCGACTGACGTGATGCGACAATCACTTGGAGAGATTCCTGTGCCGTCAGTTGGCAATTACTAGCGCTTTTGAACGATAGACTTGATGCGACAATCACTTGGAGAGATTCTTGTGCCCACAGTTGGCTATTACTAGCTCTTTTGAACGATTGACTTGATGCGACAATCACTTGGAGAGATTCTTGTGCAACAGTTGGCAATTACTAGCGCTTTTGAACGACTGATTTGATGCGACAATCACTTGGAGAGATTCTTGTGCAGCCAGTTGGCAATTACTAGCGCTTTTGAACGATTGACTTGATGCGACATTCACTTGGAGAGATTCTTGTGCCGACAGTTGGCAATTACTAGCGCTTTTGAGCGACTGACTTGATGCGACAATCACTTGGAGAGATTCCTGTGCCGACAGTTGGCAATTACTAGCGCTTTTGAACGATAGACTTGATGCGACAATCACTTGGAGAGATTCATGTGCCCACAGTTGGCTATTACTAGCTCTTTTGAACGATTGACTTGATGCGACAATCACTTGGAGAGATTCTTGTGCCGACAGTTGGCAATTACTAGCGCTTTTGAACGATTGACTTGTTGCGACAATCACTTGGAGAGATTCTTGTGCCCACGGTTGGCAATTACTAGCGCTTTTGAACGATTGACTTGATGCGACAATCACTTGGAGAGATTCTTGTGCCCCCAGTTGGCAATTACTAGCGCTTTTGAACGATTGACTTGATGCGACAATCACTTGGAGAGATTTTTGTGCCCACAGTTGGCAATTACTAGCGCTTTTGAACGATTGACTTGATGCGACAATCACTTGGAGAGATTCTTGTGCCGACAGTTGGCAATTACTTGCGCTTTTGAACGATTGCCTTGATGCGACAATCACTTGGAGAGATTCTTGTGCCGACAGTTGGCAATTACTAGCGCTTTTGAACGATTGACTTGATGCTACAATCACTTGGAGAGATTCTTGTGCCGACAGTTGGCAATTACTAGCGCTTTTGAACGATTGACTTGGTGCGACAATCACTTGCGAGATTCTTGTGCCCACAGTTGGCAATTACTAGCGCTTTTGAACGATTGCCTTGATGCGACAATCACTTGGAGAGATTCTTGTGCCGACAGTTGGCAATTACTAGCCTTTTGAACGATTGCCTTGATGCGACAATCACTTGGAGAGATTCTTGTGCCGACAGTTGGCAATTACTAGCGCTTTTGAACGACTGACTTGATGCGACAATCACTTGGAGAGATTCTTGTGCCGACAGTTGGCAATTACTAGCTCTTTTGAACGACTGACTTGATGCGACAATCACTTGGAGGGCTTCTTGTGCCGACAGTTGGCGATTACTAGCGCTTTTGAACGATTGACTTGATGCGACAATCACTTGGAGAGATTCTTGTGCCGACAGTTGGCAATTACTAGCGCTTTTGAACGATTGACTTGATGCGACAATCACTTGGAGAGATTCTTGTGCCGACAGTTGGCAATTACTAGCGCATTTGAACGATTGACTTGATGCGACAATCACTTGGAGAGATTCTTGTGCCGACAGTTGGCAATTACTAGCGCTTTTGAACGATTGACTTGATGCGACAATCACTTGGAGAGATTCTTGTGCCGACAGTTGGCAATTACTTGCGCTTTTGAACGACTGACTTGATGCGACAATCACTTGGAGATATTCTTGTGCAACAGTTGGCAATTACTAGCGCTTTTGAACGACTGACTTGATGCGACAATCACTTGGAGAGATTCTTGTGCCGACAGTTGGCAATTACTAGGGCTTTTGAACGATTGACTTGGTGCGACAATCACTTGGAGAGATTCTTGTGCCAACAGTTGGCAATTACTAGCGCTTTTGAACGACTGACTTGATGCGACAATCACTTGGAGAGATTCTTGTGCAACAGTTGGCAATTACTAGCGCTTTTGAACGACTGACTTGATGCGACAATCACTTGGAGAGATTCCTGTGCCGACAGTTGGCAATTACTAGCGCTTTTGAAAGACTGACTTGGTGCGACAATCACTTGGAGAGATTCCTGTGCCGACAGTTGGCAGTTACTAGCGCTTTTGAACGACTGACTTGATGCGACAATCACTTGGAGATATTCTTGTGCATCAGTTGTCAATTACTAGCGCTTTTGAACGATTGACTTGATGCGACAATCACTTGGAGAGATTCTTGTGCCGACAGTTGGCAATTACTAGCGCTTTTGAACGATTGACTTGATGCGACAATCACTTGGAGAGATTCCTGTGCCGACAGTTGGCAATTACTAGCGCTTTTGAACGACTGACTTGATGCGACAATCACTTGGAGAGATTCTTGTGCCGACAGTTGGCAATTACTAGCGCTTTTGAACGACTGACTTGATGCGACAATCACTTGGAGAGATTCTTGTGCCAACAGTTGGCAATTACTAGCGCTTTTGAACGATTGACTTGATGCGACAATCACTTGGAGAGATTCTTGTGCCGACAGTTGGCTATTACTAGCGCTTTTGAACGACTGACTTGATGCGACAATCACTTGGAGAGATTCTTGTGCCGACAGTTGGCAATTACTAGCTCTTTTGAACGACTGACTTGATGCGACAATCACTTGGAGGGCTTCTTGTGCCGACAGTTGGCGATTACTAGCGCTTTTGAACGATTGACTTGATGCGACAATCACTTGGAGAGATTCTTGTGCCGACAGTTGGCAATTACTAGCGCTTTTGAACGATTGACTTGATGCGACAATCACTTGGAGAGATTCTTGTGCCGACAGTTGGCAATTACTAGCGCATTTGAACGATTGACTTGATGCGACAATCACTTGGAGAGATTCTTGTGCCGACAGTTGGCAATTACTAGCGCTTTTGAACGATTGACTTGATGCGACAATCACTTGGAGAGATTCTTGTGCCGACAGTTGGCAATTACTTGCGCTTTTGAACGACTGACTTGATGCGACAATCACTTGGAGATATTCTTGTGCAACAGTTGGCAATTACTAGCGTTTTGAACGACTGACTTGATGCGACAATCACTTGGAGAGATTCTTGTGCCGACAGTTGGCAATTACTAGGGCTTTTGAACGATTGACTTGGTGCGACAATCACTTGGAGAGATTCTTGTGCCAACAGTTGGCAATTACTAGCGCTTTTGAACGACTGACTTGATGCGACAATCACTTGGAGAGATTCTTGTGCAACAGTTGGCAATTACTAGCGCTTTTGAACGACTGACTTGATGCGACAATCACTTGGAGAGATTCCTGTGCCGACAGTTGGCAATTACTAGCGCTTTTGAACGACTGACTTGGTGCGACAATCACTTGGAGAGATTCCTGTGCCGACAGTTGGCAGTTACTAGCGCTTTTGAACGACTGACTTGATGCGACAATCACTTGGAGATATTCTTGTGCATCAGTTGTCAATTACTAGCGCTTTTGAACGATTGACTTGATGCGACAATCACTTGGAGAGATTCTTGTGCCGACAGTTGGCAATTACTAGCGCTTTTGAACGATTGACTTGATGCGACAATCACTTGGAGAGATTCCTGTGCCGACAGTTGGCAATTACTAGCGCTTTTGAACGACTGACTTGATGCGACAATCACTTGGAGAGATTCTTGTGCCGACAGTTGGCAATTACTAGCGCTTTTGAACGACTGACTTGATGCGACAATCACTTGGAGAGATTCTTGTGCCAACAGTTGGCAATTACTAGCGCTTTTGAACGATTGACTTGATGCGACAATCACTTGGAGAGATTCTTGTGCCGACAGTTGGCTATTACTAGCGCTTTTGAACGACTGACTTGATGCGACAATCACTTGGAGAGATTCTTGTGCCAACAGTTGGCAATTACTAGCGCTTTTGAACGATTGACTTGATGCGACAATCACTTGGAGATATTCTTGTGCAACAGTTGGCAATTACTAGCTCTTTTGAACGACTGACTTGATGCGACAATCACTTGGAGAGATTCCTGTGCCGACAGTTGGCAATTACTAGCGCTTTTGAACGCCTGACTTGATGCGACAATCATTTGGAGAGATTCCTGTGCCGACAGTTGGCAATTACTAGCGCTTTTGAACGACCTACTTGAAGCGACAATCAATTGGGGAGATTCTTGTGCCGACAGTTGGCAATTACTAGCGCTTTTGAACGATTGACTTGATGCGACAATCACTCGGAGAGATTCTTGTGCCGACAGTTGGCAATTACTAGCGCTTTTGAACGATTGACTTGATGCGACAATCACTTGGAGAGATTCTTGTGCTGACAGTTGGCAATTACTAGTGCTTTGGAACGACTGACTTGATGCGACAATCACTTGGAGATATTCTTGTGCAACAGTTGGCAATTACTAGCGCTTTTGAACGATTGACTTGATGCGACAATCACTCGGAGAGATTCTTGTGCCGACAGTTGGCAATTACTAGCGCTTTTGAACGATTGACTTGATGCGACAATCACTTGGAGAGATTCTTGTGCCGACAGTTGGCAATTACTAGCGCTTTTGAACGACTGACTTGATGCGACAATCACTTGGAGATATTCTTGTGCAACAGTTGGCAATTACTAGCGCTTTTGAACGATTGACTTGATGCGACAATCACTCGGAGAGATTCTTGTGCCGACAGTTGGCAATTACTAGCGCTTTTGAACGATTGACTTGATGCGACAATCACTTGGAGAGATTCTTGTGCCGACAGTTGGCAATTACTAGCGCTTTTGAACGACTGACTTGATGGGACAATCACTTGGAGATATTCTTGTGCCGACAGTTGGCAATTACTACCGCTTTTGAACGATTGACTTGGTGCGACAATCACTTGGAGGGATTCTTGTGCCGACAGTTGGCAATTACTAGCGCTTTTGAACGATTGACTTGATGCGACAATCACTTGGAGAGATTCTTGTGCCGACAGTTGGCAATTACTAGCGCTTTTGAACGATTGACTTGATGCGACAATCACTTGGAGAGATTCTTGTGCAACAGTTGGCAATTACTAGCGCTTTTGAACGACTGACTTGATGCGACAATCACTTGGAGAGATTCCTGTGCCGACAGTTGGCAATTACTAGCGCTTTTGAACGACTGACTTGATGCGACAATCACATGGAGAGATTCTTGTGCCGACAGCTGGCAATTACTAGCGCTTTTGAACGACTGACTTGATGCGACAATCACTTGGAGATATTCTTGTGCATCAGTTGACAATTACTAGCGCTTTTGAACGATTGACTTGATGCGACAATCACTTGGAGAGATTCCTGTGCCGACAGTTGGCAGTTACTAGCGCTTTTGAACGACTGACTTGATGCGACAATCACTTGGAGATATTCTTGTGCAAGAGTTGGCAATTACTAGCGCTTTTGAACGACTGACTTGATGCGACAATCACTTGGAGAGATTCTTGTGCCGACAGTTGGCAATTACTAGCGCTCTTGAACGACTGACTTGATGGGACAATCACTTGGAGATATTCTTGTGCCGACAGTTGGCAATTACTACCGCTTTTGAACGATTGACTTGGTGCGACAATCACTTGGAGGGATTCTTGTGCCGACAGTTGGCAATTACTAGCGCTTTTGAACGACTGACTTGATGCGACAATCACTTGGAGATATTCTTGAGCAACAGTTGGCAATTACTAGCGCTTTTGAACGACTGACTTGATGCGACAATCACTTGGAGAGATTCTTGTGCAACAGTTGGCAATTACTAGCGCTTTTGAACGACTGACTTGATGGGACAATCTCTTGGAGATATTCTTGTGCCGACAGTTGGCAATTACTACCGCTTTTGAACGATTGACTTGATGCGACAATCACTTGGAGAGATTCTTGTGCCGACAGTTGGCAATTACTAGCGCTTTTGAACGATTGACTTGATGCGACAATCACTTGGAGATATTCTTGTGCCGACAGTTGGCAATTACTAGCGCTTTTGAACGATTGACTTGATGCGACAATCACTTGGAGCGATTCTTGTGCAACAGTTGGCAATTACTAGCGCTTTTGAACGACTGACTTGATGCGACAATCACTTGGAGAGATTCCTGTGCCGACAGTTGGCAATTACTAGGGCTTTGGAACGACTGACTTGATGCGACAATCACTTGGAGATATTCTTGTGCAACAGTTGGCAATTACTAGCGCGTTTGAACGATTGACTTGATGCGACAATCACTCGGAGAGATTCTTGTGCCGACAGTTGGCAATTACTAGCGCTTTTGAACGATTGAATTGATGCGACAATCACTTGGAGAGATTCCTGTGCCGACAGTTGGCAATTACTAGCGCTTTTGAACGGCTGACTTGATGCGACAATCATTTGGAGAGTTTGCTGTGCCGACAGTTGGCAATTACTAGCGCTTTTGAACGACTGACTTGATGCGACAATCACTTGGGGAGATTCTTGTGCCGACCGTTGGCAATTACTAGCGCTTTTGAACGATTGACTTGATGCGACAATCACTTGGAGAGATTCTTGTGCCGACAGTTGGCAATTACTAGCGCTGTTGAACGATTGACTTGATGCGACAATCACTTGGAGAGATTCTTGTGCCGACAGTTGGCAATTACTAGCGCTTTTGAACGACTGACTTGATGCGACAATCACTTGGAGATATACTTGTGCAACAGTTGGCAATTAGTGGCGCTTTTGAACGACTGACTTGATGCGACAATCACTTGGAGAGATTCTTGTGCAACAGTTGGCAATTACTAGCGCTTTTGAACGACTGACTTGATGCGACAATCACTTGGAGAGGTTCTTGTGCCGACAGTTGGCAATTACTAGCGCTTTTGAACGATTGACTTGATGAGACAATCACTCGGAGAGATTCTTGTGCCGACAGTTGGCAATTACTAGCGCTTTTGAACGATTGACTTGATGCGACAATCACTTGGAGAGATTCTTGTGCCGACAGTTGGCAATTACTAGCGCTGTTGAACGACTGACTTGATGCGACAATCACTTGGAGATATTCTTGTGCAACAGTTGGCAATTACTAGCGCTTTTGAACGACTGACTTGATGCGACAATCACTTGGAGAGATTCTTGTGCAGACAGTTGGCAATTACTAGCGCTTTTGAACGATTGACTTGATGCGACAATCACTCGGAGAGATTCTTCTGCCGACAGTTGGCAATTACTAGCGCTTTTGAACGACTGACTTGATGCGACAATCACTTGGAGATATTCTTGTGCAACAGTTGGCAATTACTAGCGCTTTTGAACAATTGACTTGATGCGACAATCACTTGGAGATAATCTTGTGCAACAGTTGGCAATTACTAGCGCTTTTGAACGATTGACTTGATGCGACAATCACTTGGAGAGATTCCTGTGCCGACAGTTGGCAATTACTAGGGCTTTGGAACGACTGACTTGATGCGACAATCACTTGGAGATATTCTTGTGCAACAGTTGGCAATTACTAGCGCTTTTGAACGATTGACTTGATGCGACAATCACTCGGAGAGATTCTTGTGCCGACAGTTGGCAATTACTAGCGCTTTTGAACGATTGACTTGATGCGACAATCACTTGGAGATATTCTTGTGCAACAGTTGGCAATTACTAGCGTTTTTGAACGATTGACTTGATGCGACAATCACTTGGAGAGATTCTTGTGCCGACAGTTGGCAATTACTAGCGCTTTTGAACGATTGACTTGATGCGACAAACACTCGGAGAGATTCTTGTGCCGACAGTTGGCAATTACTAGCGCTTTTGAACGTTTGACTTGATGCGACAATCACTTGGAGAGATTCTTGTGCCGACAGTTGGCAATTACTAGCGCTTTTGAGCGACTGACGTGATGGGACAATCACTTGGAGAGATTCCTGTGCCGACAGTTGGCAATTACTAGCGCTTTTGAACGATAGACTTGATGCGACAATCACTTGGAGAGATTCTTGTGCAACAGTTGGCAATTACTAGCGCTTTTGAACGACTGATTTGATGCGACAATCACTTGGAGAGATTCTTGTGCAGCCAGTTGGCAATTACTAGCGCTTTTGAACGATTGACTTGATGCGACAATCACTTGGAGAGATTCTTGTGCCGACAGTTGGCAATTACTAGCGCTTTTGAGCGACTGACTTGATGCGACAATCACTTGGAGAGATTCCTGTGCCGACAGTTGGCAATTACTAGCGCTTTTGAACGATAGACTTGATGCGACAATCACTTGGAGAGATTCTTGTGCCCACAGTTGGCTATTACTATATCTTTTGAACGATTGACTTGATGCGACAATCACTTGGAGAGATTCTTGTGCCGACAGTTGGCAATTACTAGCGCTTTTGAACGATTGACTTGTTGCGACAATCACTTGGAGAGATTCTTGTGCCCACGGTTGGCAATTACTAGCGCTTTTGAACGATTGACTTGATGCGACAATCACTTGGAGAGATTCTTGTGCCCCCAGTTGGCAATTACTAGCGCTTTTGAACGATTGACTTGATGCGACAATCACTTGGAGAGATTCTTGTGCCCACAGTTGGCAATTACTAGCGCTTTTGAACGATTGACTTGATGCGACAATCACTCGGAGAGATTCTTGTGCCGACAGTTGGCAATTACTTGCGCTTTTGAACGATTGCCTTGATGCGACAATCACTTGGAGAGATTCTTGTGCCGACAGTTGGCAATTACTAGCGCTTTTGAACGATTGACTTGATGCGACAATCACTTGGAGATATTCTTGTGCCGACAGTTGGCAATTACTAGCGATTTTGAACGATTGACTTGGTGCGACAATCACTTGGAGAGATTCTTGTGCCCACAGTTGGCAATTACTAGCGCTTTTGAACGATTGCCTTGATGCTACAATCACTTGGAGAGATTCTTGTGCCGACAGTTGGCAATTACTAGTGCTTTTGAACGATTGCCTTGATGCGACAATCACTTGGAGAGTATCTTGTGCCGACAGTTGGCAATTACTAGCGCTTTTGAACGACTGACTTGATGCGACAATCACTTGGAGAGATTCTTGTGCCGACAGTTGGCAATTACTAGCTCTTTTGAACGACTGACTTGATGCGACAATCACTTGGAGAGATTCTTGTGCCGACAGTTGGCGATTACTAGCGCTTTTGAACGATTGACTTGATGCGACAATCACTTGGAGAGATTCTTGTGCCGACAGTTGGCAATTACTAGCGCTTTTGAACGATTGACTTGATGCGACAATCACTTGGAGAGATTCTTGTGCCGACAGTTGGCAATTACTAGCGCTTTTGAACGATTGACTTGATGCGACAATCACTTGGAGAGATTCTTGTGCCGACAGTTGGCAATTACTAGCGTTTATGAACGATTGACTTGATGCGACAATCACTTGGAGAGATTCTTGTGCCGACAGTTGACAATTATTAGCGCTTTTGAACGATTGACTTGATGCGACAATCACTTGGAGAGATTTTGTGCCGACAGTTGGCAATTACTAGCTCTTTTGAACGACTGACTTGATGCGACAATCACTTGGAGATATTCTTGTGCAACAGTTGGCCATTACTAGCGCTTTTGAACGACTGACTTGATGCGACAATCACTTGGAGAGATTCTTGTGCAGACAGTTGGCAATTACTAGCGCTTTTGAACGATTGACTTGATGCGACAATCACTCGGAGAGATTCTTCTGCCGACAGTTGGCAATTACTAGCGCTTTTGAACGATTGACTTGGTGCGACAATCACTTGGAGGGATTCTTGTGCCGACAGTTGGCAATTACTAGCGCTTTTGAACGATTGACTTGATGCGACAATCACTTGGAGAGATTCTTGTGCAACAGTTGGCAATTACTAGCTCTTTTGAACGACTGACTTGATGCGACAATCACTTGGAGAGATTCTTGTGCCGACAGTTGGCAGTTACTAGCGCTTTTGAACGATTGACTTGATGCGACAATCACTTGGAGATATTCTTGTGCATCAGTTGACAATTACTAGCGCTTTTGAACGACTGACTTGATGCGACAATCACTTGGAGATATTCTTGTGCATCAGTTGACAATTACTAGCGCTTTTGAACGATTGACTTGATGCGACAATCACTCGGAGAGATTCTTGTGCCGACAGTTGGCAATTACTAGCGCTTTTGAACGATTGACTTGATGCGACAATCACTTGGAGAGATTCTTGTGCCGACAGTTGGCAATTACTAGGGCTTTGGAACGACTGACTTGATGCGACAATCACTTGGAGATATTCTTGTGCAACAGTTGGCAATTACTAGCGCTTTTGAACGATTGACTTGATGCGACAATCACTCGGAGAGATACTTGTGCCGACAGTTGGCAATTACTAGCGCTTTTGAACGATTGACTTGATGCGACAAGCACTTGGAGAGATTCTTGTGCCGACAGATGGCAATTACTAGCGCTTTTGAACGATTGACTTGATGCGACAATCACTTGGAGAGATTCTTGTGCCGACAGTTGGCAATTACTAGCGCTTTTGAACGATTGACTTGATGCGACAATCACTTGGAGAGATTCTTGTGCCGACTGTTGGCAATTACTAGCGCTTTTGAACGACTGACTTGATGCGACAATCACTTGGAGATATTCTTGTGCAACAGTTGGCAATTACTAGCGCTTTTGAACGATTGACTTGATGCGACAATCACTCGGAGAGATTCTTGTGCCGACAGTTGTCAATTACTAGCGCTTTTGAACGATTGATTTGATGCGACAATCACTTGGAGAGATTCTTGTGCCGACAGTTGGCAATTACTAGCGCTCTTGAACGACTGACTTGATGGGACAATCACTTGGAGATATTCTTGTGCCGACAGTTGGCAATTACTACCGCTTTTGAACGATTGACTTGGTGCGACAATCACTTGGAGGGATTCTTGTGCCGACAGTTGGCAATTACTAGCGCTTTTGAACGATTGACTTGATGCGACAATCACTTGGAGAGATTCTTGTGCCGACAGTTGGCAATTACTAGCGCTTTTGAACGACTGACTTGATGAGACAATCACTTGGAGATATTCTTGTGCAACAGTTGGCAATTACTAGCGCTTTTGAACGATTGACTTGATGCGACAATCACTTGGAGAGATTCTTGTGCAGACAGTTGGCAATTACTAGCGCTTTTGAACGATTGACTTGATGCGACAATCACTTGGAGATATTCTTGTGCAACAGTTGGCAATTACTAGCGCTTTTGAACGATTGACTTGATGCGACAATCACTTGGAGAGATTCTTGTGCCGACAGTTGGCAATTACTAGCGCTTTTGAACGATTGACTTGATGCGACAAACACTCGGAGAGATTCTTGTGCCGACAGTTGGCAATTACTAGCGCTTTTGAACGTTTGACTTGATGCGACAATCACTTGGAGAGATTCTTGTGCCGACAGTTGGAAATTACTAGCGCTTTTGAACGACTGACTTGATGCGACAATCACTTGGAGATATTCTTGTGCAACAGTTGGCAATTACTAGCGCTTTTGAACGACTGATTTGATGCGACAATTACTTGGAGAGATTCTTGTGCAGCCAGTTGGCATTTACTAGCGCTTTTGAACGATTGACTTGATGCGACAATCACTTGGAGAGATTCTTGTGCCGACAGTTGGCAATTACTAGCGCTTTTGAGCGACTGACTTGATGCGACAATCACTTGGAGAGATTCTTGTGCCGACAGTTGGCAATTACTAGCGCTTTTGAACGATTGACTTGATGCGACAATCACTTGGAGAGATTCTTGTGCCGACAGTTGGCAATTACTAGCGCTTTTGAACGATTGACTTGATGCGACAATCACTTGGAGAGATTCTTGTGACGACAGTTGGCAATTACTAGCGCTTTTGAACGACTGACTTGATGCGACAATCACTTGGAGATATTCTTGTGCAACAGTTGGCAATTACCAGCGCTTTTGAACGACTGACTTGATGCGACAATCACTTGGAGAGATTCTTGTGCAGACAGTTGGCAATTACTAGCGCTTTTGAACGATTGACTTGATGCGACAATCACTCGGAGAGATTCTTCTGCCGACAGTTGGCAATTACTAGCGCTTTTGAACGATTGACTTGGTGCGACAATCACATGGAGGGATTCGTGTGCCGACAGTTGGCAATTACTAGCGCTTTTGAACGATTGACTTGATGCGACAATCACTTGGAGAGATTCTTGTGCCGACAGTTGGCAATTACTAGGGCTCTTGAACGATTGACTTGGTGCGACAATCACTTGGAGAGATTCTTGTGCCAACAGTTGGCAATTACTAGCGCTTTTGAACGACTGACTTGATGCGACAATCACTTGGAGAGATTCTTGTGCAACAGTTGGCAATTAATAGCGCTTTTGAACGACTGACTTGATGCGACAAATACTTGGAGAGATTCCTGTGCCGACAGTTGGCAATTACTAGCGCTTTTGAACGACTGACTTGGTGCGTCAATCACTTGGAGAGATTCCTGTGCCGACAGTTGGCAGTTACTAGCGCTTTTGAACGACTGACTTGATGCGACAATCACTTGGAGATATTCTTGTGCATCAGTTGACAATTACTAGCGCTTTTGAACGATTGACTTGATGCGACAATCACTTGGAGAGATTCATGTGCCGACAGTTGGCAATTACTAGCGCTTTTGAACGATTGACTTGATGCGACAATCACTTGGAGAGATTCCTGTGCCGACAGTTGGCAATTACTAGCGCTTTTGAACGACTGACTTGATGCGACAATCACTTGGAGAGATTCTTGTGCCAACAGTTGGCAATTGCTAGCGCTTTTGAACGACTGACTTGATGCGACAATCACTTGGAGAGATTCTTGTGCCAACAGTTGGCAATTACTAGCGCTTTTGAACGATTGACTTGATGCGACAATCACTTGGAGATATTCTTGTGCAACAGGTGGCAATTACTAGCTCTTTTGAACGACTGACTTGATGCGACAATCACTTGGAGAGATTCCTGTGCTGACAGTTGGCAATTACTAGCGCTTTTGAACGACTGACTTGATGCGACAATCATTTGGAGAGATTCCTGTGCCGACAGTTGGCAATTACTAGCGCTTTTGAACGACTGACTTGATGCGACAATCACTTGGGGAGATTCTTGTGCCGACAGTTGGCAATTACTAGCGCTTTTGAACGATTGACTTGATGCGACAATCACTCGGAGAGATTCTTGTGCCGACAGTTGGCAATTACTAGCGCTTTTGAACGATTGACTTGATGCGACAATCACTTGGAGAGATTCTTGTGCCGACAGTTGGCAATTACTAGGGCTTTGGAACGACTGACTTGATGCGACAATCACTTGGAGATATTCTTGTGCAACAGTTGGCAATTACTAGCGCTTTTGAACGATTGACTTGGTGCGACAATCACTTGGAGAGATTCTTGTGCCGACAGTTGGCAATTACTAGCGCTTTTGAACGATTGACTTGATGCGACAATCAATTGGAGAGATTCTTGTGCCGACAGTTGGCAATTACTAGCGCTTTTGAACGATTGACTTGATGCGACAATCACTTGGAGAGATTCTTGTGCCGACAGTTGGCAATTACTAGCGCTTTTGAACGATTGACCTGATGCGACAATCACTTGGAGAGATTCTTGTGCCGACAGTTGGCAATTACTAGCGCTTATGAACGACTGACTTGATGCGACAATCACTTGGAGATATTCCTGTGCATCAGTTGGCAATTACTAGCGCTTTTGAACGATTGACTTGATGCGACAATCACTCGGAGAGATTCTTGTGCCGACAGTTGGCAATTACTAGCGCTTTTGAACGATTGACTTGATGCGACAATCACTTGGAGAGATTCTTGTGCCGACAGTTGGCAATTACTTGCGCTCTTGAACGACTGACTTGATGGGACAATCACTTGGAGATATTCTTGTGCCGACAGTTGGCAATTACTACCGCTTTTGAACGATTGACTTGGTGCGACAATCACTTGGAGGGATTCTTGTGCCGACAGTTGGCAATTACTAGCGCTTTTGAACGATTGACTTGATGCGACAATCACTTGGAGAGATTCTTGTGCCGACAGTTGGCAATTACTAGCGCTTTTGAACGATTGACTTGGTGCGACAATGAGTTGGAGAGATTCTTGTGCCAACAGTTGGCAATTACTAGCGCTTTTGAACGACTGACTTGATGCGACAATCACTTGGAGAGATTCTTGTGCAACAGTTGGCAATTACTAGCGCTTCTGAACGACTGACTTGATGCGACAATCACTTGGAGAGATTCCTGTGCCCACAGTTGGCAATTACTAGCGCTTTTGAACGATTGACTTGATGCGACAATCACTTGGAGATATTCTTGTGCATCAGTTGACAATTACTAGCGCTTTTGAACGATTGACTTGATGCGACAATCACTTGGAGAGATTCTTGTGCCGACAGTTGGCAATTACTAGCGCTTTTGAACGATAGACTTGATGCGACAATCACTTGGAGAGATTCTTGTGCCGACAGTTGGCAATTACTAGCGCTTTTGAACGATTGACTTGATGCGACAATCACTTGGAGAGATTCTTGTGCCGACAGTTGGCAATTACTAGCGCTTTTGAACGACTGACTTGATGCGACAATCACTTGGAGAGATTCTTGTGCCAACAGTTGGCAATTACTAGCGCTTTTGAACGATTGACTTGATGCGACAATCACTTGGAGATATTCTTGTGCCAACAGTTGGCAATTACTAGCGCTTTTGAACGATTGACTTGATGCGACAATCACTTGGAGAGTTTCCTGTGCCGACAGTTGGCAATTACTAGCGCTTTTGAACGACTGACTTGATGCGACAATCACTTGGAGAGATTCTTGTGCCAACAGTTGGCAATTACTAGCGCTTTTGAACGATTGACTTGATGCGACAATCACTTGGAGAGATTCTTGTGCCAACAGTTGGCAATTACTAGCGCTATTGAACGACTGACTTGATGCGACAATCACTTGGAGAGATTCTTGTGCCAACAGTTGGCAATTACTAGCGCTTTTGAACGATTGACTTGATGCGACAATCATTTGGAGAGATTCTTGTGCCAACAGTTGGCAATTACTAGCTCTTTTGAACGACTGACTTGATGCGACAATCACTTGGAGAGATTCCTGTGCCGACAGTTGGCAATTACTAGCGCTTTTGAACGACTGACTTGATGCGACAATCATTTGGAGAGTTTCCTGTGCCGACAGTTGGCAATTACTAGCGCTTTTGAACGACTGACTTGATGCGACAATCACTTGGGGAGATTCTTGTGCCGACAGTTGGCAATTACTAGCGATTTTGAACGATTGACTTGATGCGACTAACACTCGGAGAGATTCTTGTGCCGACAGTTGGCAATTACTAGCGCATTTGAACGATTGACTTGATGCGACAATCACTTGGAGAGATTCTTGTGCCGACAGTTGGCAATTACTAGGGCTTTGGAACGACTGACTTGATGCGACAATCACTTGGAGATATTCTTGTGCAACAGTTGGCAATTACTAGCGCTTTTGAACGATTGACTTGATGCGACAATCACTCGGAGAGATTCTTGTGCCGACAGTAGGCAATTACTAGCGCTTTAGAACGATTGACTTGATGCGACAATCACTTGGAGAGATTCTTGTGCCGACAGTTGGCAATTACTAGCGCTTTTGAACGACTGACTTGATGCGACAATCACTTGGAGATATTCTTGTGCAACAGTTGGCAATTACTAGCGCTTTTGAACGACTGAATTGATGCGACAATCACTTGGAGAGATTCTTGTGCAGACAGTTGGCAATTACTAGCGCTTTCGAACGATTGACTTGATGCGACAATCACTCGGAGAGATTCTTCTGCCGACAGTTGGCAATTACTAGCGCTTTTGAACGACTGACTTGATGCGACAATCACTTGGAGAGATTCCTGTGCCGACAGTTGGCAATTACTAGCGCTTTTGAACGACTGACTTGATGCGACAATCATTTGGAGAGTTTCCTGTGCCGACAGTTGGCAATTACTAGCGCTTTTGAACGACTGATTTGATGCGACAATCACTTGGGGAGATTCTTGTGCCGACAGTTGGCAATTACTAGCGCTTTTGAACGATTGACTTGATGCGACAATCACTTGGAGAGATTCTTGTGCCGACAGTTGGCAATTACTAGCGCTTTTGAACGATTGACTTGGTGCGACAATGAGTTGGAGAGATTCTTGTGCCAACAGTTGGCAATTACTAGCGCTTTTGAACGACTGACTTGATGCAACAATCACTTGGAGAGATTCTTGTGCAACAGTTGGCAATTACTAGCGCTTCTGAACGACTGACTTGATGCGACAATCACTTGGAGAGATTCCTGTGCCCACAGTTGGCAATTACTAGCGCTTTTGAACGATTGACTTGATGCGACAATCACTTGGAGATATTCTTGTGCATCAGTTGACAATTACTAGCGCTTTTGAACGATTGACTTGATGCGACAATCACTTGGAGAGATTCTTGTGCCGACAGTTGGCAATTACTAGCGCTTTTGAACGATTGACTTGATGCGACAATCACTTGGAGAGATTCTTGTGCCGACAGTTGGCAATTACTAGCGCTTTTGAACGATTGACTTGATGCGACAATCACTTGGAGAGATTCTTGTGCCGACAGTTGGCAATTACTAGCGCTTTTGAACGACTGACTTGATGCGACAATCACTTGGAGAGATTCTTGTGCCAACAGTTGGCAATTACTAGCGCTTTTGAACGATTGACTTGATGCGACAATCACTTGGAGATATTCTTGTGCCAACAGTTGGCAATTACTAGCGCTTTTGAACGATTGACTTGATGCGACAATCACTTGGAGAGTTTCCTGTGCCGACAGTTGGCAATTACTAGCGCTTTTGAACGACTGACTTGATGCGACAATCACTTGGAGAGATTCTTGTGCCAACAGTTGGCAATTACTAGCGCTTTTGAACGATTGACTTGATGCGACAATCACTTGGAGAGATTCTTGTGCCAACAGTTGGCAATTACTAGCGCTTTTGAACGACTGACTTGATGCGACAATCACTTGGAGAGATTCTTGTGCCAACAGTTGGCAATTACTAGCGCTTTTGAACGATTGACTTGATGCGACAATCACTTGGAGATATTCTTGTGCAACAGTTGGCAATTACTAGCTCTTTTGAACGACTGACTTGATGCGACAATCACTTGGAGAGATTCCTGTGCCGACAGTTGGCAATTACTAGCGCTTTTGAACGACTGACTTGATGCGACAATCATTTGGAGAGTTTCCTGTGCCGACAGTTGGCAATTACTAGCGCTTTTGAACGACTGACTTGATGCGACAATCACTTGGGGAGATTCTTGTGCCGACAGTTGGCAATTACTAGCGCTTTTGAACGATTGACTTGATGCGACTATCACTCGGAGAGATTCTTGTGCCGACAGTTGGCAATTACTAGCGCTTTTGAACGATTGACTTGATGCGACAATCACTTGGAGAGATTCTTGTGCCGACAGTTGGCAATTACTAGGGCTTTGGAACGACTGACTTGATGCGACAATCACTTGGAGATATTCTTGTGCAACAGTTGGCAATTACTAGCGCTTTTGAACGATTGACTTGATGCGACAATCACTCGGAGAGATTCTTGTGCCGACAGTTGGCAATTACTAGCGCTTTTGAACGATTGACTTGATGCGACAATCACTTGGAGAGATTCTTGTGCCGACAGTTGGCAATTACTAGCGCTTTTGAACGACTGACTTGATGCGACAATCACTTGGAGATATTCTTGTGCAACAGTTGGCAATTACTAGCGCTTTTGAACGACTGAATTGATGCGACAATCACTTGGAGAGATTCTTGTGCAGACAGTTGGCAATTACTAGCGCTTTCGAACGATTGACTTGATGCGACAATCACTCGGAGAGATTCTTCTGCCGACAGTTGGCAATTACTAGCGCTTTTGAACGACTGACTTGATGCGACAATCACTTGGAGATATTCTTGTGCAGACAGTTGGCAATTACTAGCGCTTTTGAACGATTGACTTGATGCGACAAACACTCGGAGAGATTCTTGTGCCGACAGTTGGCAATTACTAGCGCTTTTGAACGTTTGACTTGATGCGACAATCACTTGGAGAGATTCTTGTGCCGACAGTTGGCAATTACTAGCGCTTTTGAACGACTGACTTGATGCGACAATCACTTGGAGATATTCTTGTGCAACAGTTGGCAATTACTAGCGCTTTTGAACGACTGACATGATGCGACAATCACTTGGAGATATTCTTGTGCAACAGTTGGCAATTACTAGCGCTTTTGAACGACTGATTTGATGCGACAATTACTTGGAGAGATTCTTGTGCAGCCAGTTGGCAATTACTAGCGCTTTTGAACGATTGACTTGATGCGACAAACACTCGGAGAGATTCTTGTGCCGACAGTTGGCAATTACAAGCGCTTTTGAGCGACTGACTTGATGCGACAATCACTTGGAGAGATTCCTGTGCCGACAGTTGGCAATTACTAGCGTTTTGAACGATTGACTTGATGCGACAATCACTTGGAGAGATTCTTGTGCCGACAGTTGGCAATTACTAGCGCTTTTGAACGATTGACTTGATGCGACAATCACTTGGAGAGATTCTTGTGCCGACAGTTGGCAATTACTAGCGCTTTTGAACGATTGACTTGATGCGACAATCACTTGGAGAGATTCTTGTGCCCACAGTTGGCAATTACTAGCGCTTTTGAACGATTGACTTGATGCGACAATCACTTGGAGAGATTCTTGTGCCCACAGTTGGCAATTACTAGCGCTTTTGAACGATTGACTTGATGCGACAATCACTTGGAGAGATTCTTGTGCCAACAGTTGGCAATTACTAGCGCTTTTGAACGATTGACTTGATGCGACAATCACTTGGAGAGATTCTTGTGCCCACAGTTGGGAATTACTAGCGCTTTTGAACGATTGACTTGATGCGACAATCACTTGGAGAGATTCTTGTGCCCACAGTTGGCAATTACTAGCGCTTTTGAACGATTGACTTGATGCGACAATCACTTGGAGAGATTCTTGTGCCCACAGTTGGCAATTACGAGCGCTTTTGAACGATTGCCTTGATGCGACAATCACTTGGAGAAATTCTTGTGCCAACAGTTGGCAATTACTACCGCTTTTGAATGACTGACTTGATGCGACAATCACTTGGAGAGATTCTTGTGCCTACAGTTGGCAATTACTAGCGCTTTTGAACGATTGACTTGATGCGACAATCACCTGGAGAGATTCTTGTGCCCACAGTTGGCAATTACTAGCGATTTTGAACGATTGACTTGATGCGACAATCACTAGGAGAGATTCTTGTGTCGACAGTTGGCAATTACTAGCGCTTTTGAGCGATTGACTTGGTGCGACAATCACTTGGAGAGATTCTTGTGCCGACAGTTGGCAATTACTAGCTCTTTTGAACGATTGACTTGATGCGACAATCACTTGGAGAGATTCTTGTGCCGACAGTTGGCAATTACTAGCGCTTTTGAACGATTGACTTGATGCGACAATCACTAGGAGAGATTCTTGTGCCGACAGTTGGCAATTACTAGCGCTTTTGAACGACTGACTTGATGCGACAATCACTTGGAGAGATTCTTGTGCCGACAGTTGGCAATTACTTGCTCTTTTGAACGACTGACTTGACGGTACAATCACTTGGAGAGATTCTTGTGCCGACAGTTGGCGATTACTAGCGCCTTTGAACGATTGATTTGATGCGACAATCACTTGGAGAGATTCTTGTGCCGACAGTTGGCGGTTACTAGCGCTTTTGAACGATTGACTTGATGCGACAATCACTTGGAGAGATTCTTGTGCCGACAGTTGGCAATTACTAGCGCTTTTGAACGATTGACTTGATGCGACAATCACTTGGAGAGATTCTTGTGCCGACAGTTGGCAATTACTAGCGCTTTTGAACGATTGACTTGATGCGACAATCACTTGGAGAGATTCTTGTGCCGACAGTTGGCAATTACTAGCTCTTTTGAACGACTGACGTGATGCGACAATCACTTGGAGATATTCTTGTGCAACAGTTGGCAATTACTAGCGCTTTTGAACGATTGACTTGATGCGACAATCACTTGGAGAGATTCCTGTGCCGACAGTTGGCAGTTACTAGCTCTTTTGAACGACTGACTTGATGCGACAATCACTTGGAGAGATTCTTGTGCCGACAGTTGGCAATTACTAGCGCTTTTGAACGACTGACTTGATGGGACAATCACTTGGAGATATTCTTGTGCCGACAGTTGGCAATTACTACCGCTTTTGAACGATTGACTTGGTGCGACAATCACTTGGAGGGATTCTTGTGCCGACAGTTGGCAATTACTAGCGCTTTTGAACGATTGACTTGATGCGACAATCACTTGGAGAGATTCTTGTGCCGACAGTTGGCAATTACTAGCGCTTTTGAACGATTGACTTGGTGCGACAATCACTTGGAGAGATTCTTGTGCCAACAGTTGGCAATTACTAGCGCTTTTGAACGACTGACTTGATGCGACAATCACTTGGAGAGATTCTTGTGCAACAGTTGGCAATTACTAGCGCTTTTGAACGACTGACTTGATGCGACAATCACTTGGAGAGATTCCTGTGCCGACAGTTGGCAATTACTAGCGCTTTTGAACGACTGACTTGGTGCGACAATCACTTGGAGAGATTCTTGTGCCGACAGTTGGCAATTACTAGCGCTTTTGAACGATTGACTTGATGCGACAATCACTTTGAGAGATTCTTGTGCCGACAGTTGGCAATTACTAGCGCTTTTGAACGATTGACTTGATGCGACAATCACTTGGAGATATTCTTGTGCAACAGTTAGCAATTACTAGCTCTTTTGAACGACTGACTTGATGCGACAATCACTTGGAGAGATTCCTGTGCCGACAGTTGGCAATTACTAGCGCTTTTGAACGACTGACTTGATGCGACAATCACTTGGGGAGATTCTTGTGCCGACAGTTGGCAATTACCAGCGCTTTTGAACGATTGACTTGATGCGACAATCACTCGGAAGATTCTTGTGCCGACAGTTGGCAATTACTAGCGCTTTTGAACGATTGACATGATGCGACAATCACTTGGAGAGATTCTTGTGCCGACAGTTGGCAATTACTAGGGCTTTGGAACGACAGACTTGATGCGACAATCACTTGGAGATATTCTTGTGCAACAGTTGGCAATTACTAGCGCTTTTGAACGATTGACTTGATGCGACAATCACTCGGAGAGATTCTTGTGCCGACAGTTGGCAATTACTAGCGCTTTTGAACGATTGACTTGATGCGACAATCACTTGGAGAGATTCTTGTGCCGACAGTTGGCAATTACTAGCGCTTTTGAACGATTGACTTGATGCGACAATCACTTGGAGAGATTCTTGTGCCGACAGTTGGCAATTACTAGCGCTTTTGAACGATTGACTTGATGCGACAATCACTTGGAGAGATTCTTGTGCCGACAGTTGGCAATTACTAGCGCTTTTGAACGACTGACTTGATGCGACAATCACTTGGAGAGATTCTTGTGCAACAGTTGGCAATTACTAGCGCTTTTGAACGATTGACTTGATGCGACAATCACTCGGAGAGATTCTTGTGCCGACAGTTGCCAATTACTAGCGCTTTTGAACGATTGACTTGATGCGACAATCACTTGGAGAGTTTCTTGTGCCGACAGTTGGCAATTACTAGCGCTCTTGAACGACTGACTTGATGGGACAATCACTTGGAGATATTCTTGTGCCGACAGTTGGCAATTACTACCGCTTTTGAACGATTGACTTGGTGCGACAATCACTTGGAGGGATTCTTGTACCGACAGTTGGCAATTACTAGCGCTTTTGAACGATTGACTTGATGCGACAATCACTTGGAGAGATTCTTGTGCCGACAGTTGGCAATTACTAGCGCTTTTGAACGATTGACTTGGTGCGGTAATCACTTGGAGAGATTCTTGTGCCAACAGTTGGCAATTACTAGCGCTTTTGAACGATTGACTTGATGCGACAATCACTTGGAGAGATTCTTGTGCAACAGTTGGCAATTACTAGCGCTTTTGAACGACTGACTTGATGAGACAATCACTTGGAGAGATTCCTGTGCCGACAGTTGGCAATTACTAGCGCTTTTGAACGACTGATTTGGTGCGACAATCACTTGGAGAGATTCCTGTGCCGACAGTTGGCAGTTACTAGCGCTTTTGAACGACTGACTTGATGCGACAATCACTTGGAGATATTCTTGTGCATCAGTTGACAATTACTAGCGCTTTTGAACGATTGACTTGATGCGACAATCACTTGGAGAGATTCTTGTGCCGACAGTTGGCAATTACTAGCGCTTTTGAACGATTGACTTGATGCGACAATCACTTTGAGAGATTCCTGTGCCGACAGTTGGCAATTACTAGCGCTTTTGAACGACTGACTTGATGCGACAATCACTTGGAGAGATTCTTGTGCCAACAGTTGGCAATTACTAGCGCTTTTGAACGATTGACTTGATGCGACAATCACTTGGAGATATTCTTGTGCAACAGTTGGCAATTACTAGCTCTTTTGAACGACTGACTTGATGCGACAATCACTTGGAGAGATTCCTGTGCCAACAGTTGGCAATTACTAGCGCTTTTGAACGACTGACTTGATGCGACAATCATTTGGAGAGTTTCCTGTGCCGACAGTTGGCAATTACTAGCGCTTTTGAACGACTGACTTGATGCGACAATCACTTGGGGAGATTCTTGTGCCGACAGTTGGCAATTACTAGCGCTATTGAACGATTGACTTGATGCGACAATCACTTGGAGA
Organism: Meconema thalassinum; assembly: GCA_946902985.2. Taxonomy (NCBI): domain Eukaryota; kingdom Metazoa; phylum Arthropoda; class Insecta; order Orthoptera; family Tettigoniidae; genus Meconema; species Meconema thalassinum. The sequence continues at coordinate 527,967,604 of OX336393.1, read as the reverse complement.
GATTCTTGTGCCGACAGTTGGCAATTACTAGCGCTTTTGAACGATTGACTTGATGCGACAATCACTTGGAGAGATTCTTGTGCCGACAGTTGGCAATTACTAGCGCTTTTGAACGACTGACTTGATGCGACAATCACTTGGAGATATTCTTGTGCAACAGTTGGCAATTACTAGCGCTTTTGAACGACAGACTTGATGCGACAATCACTTGGAGAGATTCTTGTGCAGACAGTTGGCAATTACTAGCGCTTTTGAACGATTGACTTGATGCGACAATCACTCGGAGAGATTCGTCTGCCGACAGTTGGCAATTACTAGCGCTTTTTAACGACTGACTTGATGCGACAATCACTTGGAGATATTCTTGTGCAACAGTTGGCAATTACTAGTGCTTTTGAACAATTGACTTGATGCGACAATCACTTGGAGATAATCTTGTGCAACAGTTGGCAATTACTAGCGCTTTTGAACGATTGACTTGATGAGACAATCACTCGGAGAGATTCTTGTGCCGACAGTTGGCAATTACTAGCGCTTTTGAACGATTGACTTGATGCGACAATCACTTGGAGAGATTCTTGTGCCGACAGTTGGCAATTACTAGCGCTTTTGAACGACTGACTTGATGCGACAATCACTTGGAGATATTCTTGTGCAACAGTTGGCAATTACTAGCGCTTTTGAACGACTGACATGATGCGACAATCACTTGGAGAGATTCTTGTGCGGACAGTTGGCAATTACTAGCGCTTTTGAACGATTGACTTGATGCGACAATCACTTGGAGATATTCTTGTGCAACAGTTGGCAATTACTAGCGCTTTTGAACGATTGACTTGATGCGACAATCACTTGGAGAGATTCTTGTGCCGACAGTTGGCAATTACTAGCGCTTTTGAACGATTGACTTGATGCGACAAACACTCGGAGAGATTCTTGTGCCGACAGTTGGCAATTACTAGCGCTTTTGAACGTTTGACTTGATGCGACAATCACTTGGAGAGATTCTTGTGCCGACAGTTGGCTATTACTAGCGCTTTTGAACGATTGACTTGATGCGACAATCACTTGGAGATATTCTAGTGCCGACAGTTGGCAATTACTACCGCTTTTGAACGATTGACTTGGTGCGACAATCACTTGGAGGGATTCTTGTGCCGACAGTTGGCAATTACTAGCGCTTTTGAACGATTGACTTGATGCGACAATCACTTGGAGAGATTCTTGTGCCGACAGTTGGCAATTACTAGCGCTTTTGAACGATTGACTTGGTGCGACAATCACTTGGAGATATTTTTGTGCAACAGTTGGCAATTACTAGCGCTTTTGAACAATTGACTTGATGCGACAATCACTTGGAGATAATCTTGTGCAACAGTTGGCAATTACTAGCGCTTTTGAACGATTGACTTGATGAGACAATCACTCGGACAGATTCTTGTGCCGACAGTTGGCAATTACTAGCGCTTTTGAACGATTGACTTGATGCGACAATCACTTGGAGAGATTCTTGTGCCGACAGTTGGCAATTACTAGCGCTTTTGAACGACTGACTTGATGCGACAATCACTTGGAGATATTCTTGTGCAACAGTTGGCAATTACTAGCGCTTTTGAACGACTGACATGATGCGACAATCACTTGGAGAGATTCTTGTGCAGACAGTTGGCAATTACTAGCGCTTTTGAACGATTGACTTGATGCGACAATCACTTGGAGATATTCTTGTGCAACAGTTGGCAATTACTAGCGCTTTTGAACGATTGACTTGATGCGACAATCACTTGGAGAGATTCTTGTGCCGACAGTTGGCAATTACTAGCGCTTTTGAACGATTGACTTGATGCGACAATCACTTGGAGAGATTCTTGTGCCGACAGTTGGCAATTACTAGCGCTTTTGAACGACTGACTTGATGCGACAATCACTTGGAGATATTCTTGTGCAACAGTTGGCAATTACTAGCGCTTTTGAACGACTGACTTGATGCGACAATCACTTGGAGAGATTCTTGTGCAGACAGTTGGCAATTACTAGCGCTTTTGAACGATTCACTTGATGCGACAATCACTCGGAGAGATTCTTCTGCCGACAATTGGCAATTACTAGCGCTTTTGAACGATTGACTTGGTGCGACAATCACTTGGAGGGATTCTTGTGCCGACAGTTGGCAATTACTAGCGCTTTTGAACGATTGACTTGATGCGACAATCACTTGGAGAGATTCTTGTGCCGACAGTTGGCAATTACTAGGGCTTTTGAACGATTGACTTGGTGCGACAATCACTTGGAGAGATTCTTGTGCCAACAGTTGGCAATTACTAGCGCTTTTGAACGACTGACTTGATGCGACAATCACTTGGAGAGATTCTTGTGCAACAGTTGGCAATTACTAGCGCTTTTGAACGACTGACTTGATGCGACAATCACTTGGAGAGATTCCTGTGCCGACAGTTGGCAATTACTAGCGCTTTTGAATGACTGACTTGGTGCGACAATCACTTGGAGAGATTCCTGTGCAGACAGTTGGCAGTTACTAGCGCTTTTGAACGACTGACTTGATGCGACAATCACTTGGAGATATTCTTGTGCATCAGTTGACAATTACTAGCGCTTTTGAACGATTGACTTGATGCGACAATCACTTGGAGAGATTCTTGTGCCGACAGTTGGCAATTACTAGCGCTTTTGAACAATTGCCTTGATGCGACAATCACTTGGAGAGATTCCTGTGCCGACAGTTGGCAATTACTAGCGCTTTTGAACGATTGACTTGATGCGACAATCACTTGGAGAGATTCCTGTGCCGACAGTTGGCAATTACTAGCGCTTTTGAACGACTGACTTGATGCGACAATCACTTGGAGAGATTCTTGTGCCAACAGTTGGCAATTACTAGCGCTTTTGAACGACTGACTTGATGCGACAATCACTTGGAGAGATTCTTGTGCAACAGTTGGCAATTACTAGCGCTTTTGAACGATTGACTTGATGCGACAATCACTTGGAGATATTCTTGTGCAACAGTTGGCAATTACTAGCGCTTTTGAACGACTGACTTGATGCGACAATCACTTGGAGAGATTCTTGTGCAACAGTTGGCAATTACTAGCGCTTTTGAACGACTGACTTGATGCGACAATCACTTGGAGAGATTCTTGTGCCAACAGTTGGCAATTACTAGCGCTTTTGAACGATTGACTTGATGCGACAATCACTTGGAGATATTCTTGTGCAACAGTTGGCAATTACTAGCTCTTTTGAACGACTGACTTGATGCGACAATCACTTGGAGAGATTCCTGTGCCGACAGTTGGCAATTACTAGCGCTTTTGAACGACTGACTTGATGCGACAATCGTTTGGAGAGATTCCTGTGCCGACAGTTGGCAATTACTAGCGCTTTTGAACGACTGACTTGATGCGACAATCACTTGGGGAGATTCTTGTGCCGACAGTTGGCAATTACTAGCGCTTTTGAACGATTGACTTGATGCGACAATCACTTGGAGAGATTCTTGTGCCGACAGTTGGCAATTACTAGCGCTTTTGAACGATTGACTTGATGCGACAATCACTTGGAGAGATTCTTGTGCCGACAGTTGGCAATTACTAGCGCTTTTGAACGATTGACTTGATGCGACAATCACTTGGAGATATTCTTGTGCATCAGTTGGCAATTACTAGCGCTTTTGAACGACAGACTTGATGCGACAATCACTTGGAGAGATTCTTGTGCAGACAGTTGGCAATTACTAGCGCTTTTGAACGATTGACTTGATGCGACAATCACTCGGAGAGATTCGTCTGCCGACAGTTGGCAATTACTAGCGCTTTTTAACGACTGACTTGATGCGACAATCACTTGGAGATATTCTTGTGCAACAGTTGGCAATTACTAGCGCTTTTGAACAATTGACTTGATGCGACAATCACTTGGAGATAATCTTGTGCAACAGTTGGCAATTACTAGCGCTTTTGAACGATTGACTTGATGAGACAATCACTCGGAGAGATTCTTGTGCCGACAGTTGGCAATTACTAGCGCTTTTGAACGATTGACTTGATGCGACAATCACTTGGAGAGATTCTTGTGCCGACAGTTGGCAATTACTAGCGCTTTTGAACGACAGACTTGATGCGACAATCACTTGGAGATATTCTTGTGCAACAGTTGGCAATTACTAGCGCTTTTGAACGACTGACATGATGCGACAATCACTTGGAGAGATTCTTGTGCAGACAGTTGGCAATTACTAGCGCTTTTGAACGATTGACTTGATGCGACAATCACTTGGAGATATTCTTGTGCAACAGTTGGCAATTACTAGCGCTTTTGAACGATTGACTTGATGCGACAATCACTTGGAGAGATTCTTGTGCCGACAGTTGGCAATTACTAGCGCTTTTGAACGATTGACTTGATGCGACAAACACTCGGAGAGATTCTTGTGCCGACAGTTGGCAATTACTAGCGCTTTTGAACGTTTGACTTGATGCGACAATCACTTGGAGAGATTCTTGTGCCGACAGTTGGCTATTACTAGCGCTTTTGAACGATTGACTTGATGCGACAATCACTTGGAGATATTCTAGTGCCGACAGTTGGCAATTACTACCGCTTTTGAACGATTGACTTGGTGCGACAATCACTTGGAGGGATTCTTGTGCCGACATTTGGCAATTACTAGCGCTTTTGAACGATTGACTTGATGCGACAATCACTTGGAGAGATTCTTGTGCCGACAGTTGGCAATTACTAGCGCTTTTGAACGATTGACTTGGTGCGACAATCACTTGGAGATATTCTTGTGCAACAGTTGGCAATTACTAGCGCTTTTGAACAATTGACTTGATGCGACAATCACTTGGAGATAATCTTGTGCAACAGTTGGCAATTACTAGCGCTTTTGAACGATTGACTTGATGAGACAATCACTCGGAGAGATTCTTGTGCCGACAGTTGGCAATTACTAGCGCTTTTGAACGATTGACTTGATGCGACAATCACTTGGAGAGATTCTTGTGCCGACAGTTGGCAATTACTAGCGCTTTTGAACGACTGACTTGATGCGACAATCACTTGGAGATATTCTTGTGCAACAGTTGGCAATTACTAGCGCTTTTGAACGACTGACATGATGCGACAATCACTTGGAGAGATTCTTGTGCGGACAGTTGGCAATTACTAGCGCTTTTGAACGATTGACTTGATGCGACAATCACTTGGAGATATTCTTGTGCAACAGTTGGCAATTACTAGCGCTTTTGAACGATTGACTTGATGCGACAATCACTTGGAGAGATTCTTGTGCCGACAGTTGGCAATTACTAGCGCTTTTGAACGATTGACTTGATGCGACAAACACTCGGAGAGATTCTTGTGCCGACAGTTGGCAATTACTAGCGCTTTTGAACGTTTGACTTGATGCGACAATCACTTGGAGAGATTCTTGTGCCGACAGTTGGCTATTACTAGCGCTTTTGAACGATTGACTTGATGCGACAATCACTTGGAGATATTCTAGTGCCGACAGTTGGCAATTACTACCGCTTTTGAACGATTGACTTGGTGCGACAATCACTTGGAGGGATTCTTGTGCCGACAGTTGGCAATTACTAGCGCTTTTGAACGATTGACTTGATGCGACAATCACTTGGAGAGATTCTTGTGCCGACAGTTGGCAATTACTAGCGCTTTTGAACGATTGACTTGGTGCGACAATCACTTGGAGATATTTTTGTGCAACAGTTGGCAATTACTAGCGCTTTTGAACAATTGACTTGATGCGACAATCACTTGGAGATAATCTTGTGCAACAGTTGGCAATTACTAGCGCTTTTGAACGATTGACTTGATGAGACAATCACTCGGAGAGATTCTTGTGCCGACAGTTGGCAATTACTAGCGCTTTTGAACGATTGACTTGATGCGACAATCACTTGGAGAGATTCTTGTGCCGACAGTTGGCAATTACTAGCGCTTTTGAACGACTGACTTGATGCGACAATCACTTGGAGATATTCTTGTGCAACAGTTGGCAATTACTAGCGCTTTTGAACGACTGACATGATGCGACAATCACTTGGAGAGATTCTTGTGCAGACAGTTGGCAATTACTAGCGCTTTTGAACGATTGACTTGATGCGACAATCACTTGGAGATATTCTTGTGCAACAGTTGGCAATTACTAGCGCTTTTGAACGATTGACTTGATGCGACAATCACTTGGAGAGATTCTTGTGCCGACAGTTGGCAATTACTAGCGCTTTTGAACGATTGACTTGATGCGACAATCACTTGGAGAGATTCTTGTGCCGACAGTTGGCAATTACTAGCGCTTTTGAACGACTGACTTGATGCGACAATCACTTGGAGATATTCTTGTGCAACAGTTGGCAATTACTAGCGCTTTTGAACGACTGACTTGATGCGACAATCACTTGGAGAGATTCTTGTGCAGACAGTTGGCAATTACTAGCGCTTTTGAACGATTGACTTGATGCGACAATCACTCGGAGAGATTCTTCTGCCGACAATTGGCAATTACTAGCGCTTTTGAACGATTGACTTGGTGCGACAATCACTTGGAGGGATTCTTGTGCCGACAGTTGGCAATTACTAGCGCTTTTGAACGATTGACTTGATGCGACAATCACTTGGAGAGATTCTTGTGCCGACAGTTGGCAATTACTAGGGCTTTTGAACGATTGACTTGGTGCGACAATCACTTGGAGAGATTCTTGTGCCAACAGTTGGCAATTACTAGCGCTTTTGAACGACTGACTTGATGCGACAATCACTTGGAGAGATTCTTGTGCAACAGTTGGCAATTACTAGCGCTTTTGAACGACTGACTTGATGCGACAATCACTTGGAGAGATTCCTGTGCCGACAGTTGGCAATTACTAGCGCTTTTGAATGACTGACTTGGTGCGACAATCACTTGGAGAGATTCCTGTGCAGACAGTTGGCAGTTACTAGCGCTTTTGAACGACTGACTTGATGCGACAATCACTTGGAGATATTCTTGTGCATCAGTTGACAATTACTAGCGCTTTTGAACGATTGACTTGATGCGACAATCACTTGGAGAGATTCTTGTGCCGACAGTTGGCAATTACTAGCGCTTTTGAACAATTGCCTTGATGCGACAATCACTTGGAGAGTTTCCTGTGCCGACAGTTGGCAATTACTAGCGCTTTTGAACGATTGACTTGATGCGACAATCACTTGGAGAGATTCCTGTGCCGACAGTTGGCAATTACTAGCGCTTTTGAACGACTGACTTGATGCGACAATCACTTGGAGAGATTCTTGTGCCAACAGTTGGCAATTACTAGCGCTTTTGAACGACTGACTTGATGCGACAATCACTTGGAGAGATTCTTGTGCAACAGTTGGCAATTACTAGCGCTTTTGAACGATTGACTTGATGCGACAATCACTTGGAGATATTCTTGTGCAACAGTTGGCAATTACTAGCGCTTTTGAACGACTGACTTGATGCGACAATCACTTGGAGAGATTCTTGTGCAACAGTTGGCAATTACTAGCGCTTTTGAACGACTGACTTGATGCGACAATCACTTGGAGAGATTCTTGTGCCAACAGTTGGCAATTACTAGCGCTTTTGAACGATTGACTTGATGCGACAATCACTTGGAGATATTCTTGTGCAACAGTTGGCAATTACTAGCTCTTTTGAACGACTGACTTGATGCGACAATCACTTGGAGAGATTCCTGTGCCGACAGTTGGCAATTACTAGCGCTTTTGAACGACTGACTTGATGCGACAATCGTTTGGAGAGATTCCTGTGCCGACAGTTGGCAATTACTAGCGCTTTTGAACGACTGACTTGATGCGACAATCACTTGGGGAGATTCTTGTGCCGACAGTTGGCAATTACTAGCGCTTTTGAACGATTGACTTGATGCGACAATCACTTGGAGAGATTCTTGTGCCGACAGTTGGCAATTACTAGCGCTTTTGAACGATTGACTTGATGCGACAATCACTTGGAGAGATTCTTGTGCCGACAGTTGGCAATTACTAGCGCTTTTGAACGATTGACTTGATGCGACAATCACTTGGAGATATTCTTGTGCAACAGTTGGCAATTACTAGCGCTTTTGAACGACAGACTTGATGCGACAATCACTTGGAGAGATTCTTGTGCAGACAGTTGGCAATTACTAGCGCTTTTGAACGATTGACTTGATGCGACAATCACTCGGAGAGATTCGTCTGCCGACAGTTGGCAATTACTAGCGCTTTTTAACGACTGACTTGATGCGACAATCACTTGGAGATATTCTTGTGCAACAGTTGGCAATTACTAGCGCTTTTGAACAATTGACTTGATGCGACAATCACTTGGAGATAATCTTGTGCAACAGTTGGCAATTACTAGCGCTTTTGAACGATTGACTTGATGAGACAATCACTCGGAGAGATTCTTGTGCCGACAGTTGGCAATTACTAGCGCTTTTGAACGATTGACTTGATGCGACAATCACTTGGAGAGATTCTTGTGCCGACAGTTGGCAATTACTAGCGCTTTTGAACGACAGACTTGATGCGACAATCACTTGGAGATATTCTTGTGCAACAGTTGGCAATTACTAGCGCTTTTGAACGACTGACATGATGCGACAATCACTTGGAGAGATTCTTGTGCAGACAGTTGGCAATTACTAGCGCTTTTGAACGATTGACTTGATGCGACAATCACTTGGAGATATTCTTGTGCAACAGTTGGCAATTACTAGCGCTTTTGAACGATTGACTTGATGCGACAATCACTTGGAGAGATTCTTGTGCCGACAGTTGGCAATTACTAGCGCTTTTGAACGATTGACTTGATGCGACAAACACTCGGAGAGATTCTTGTGCCGACAGTTGGCAATTACTAGCGCTTTTGAACGTTTGACTTGATGCGACAATCACTTGGAGAGATTCTTGTGCCGACAGTTGGCTATTACTAGCGCTTTTGAACGATTGACTTGATGCGACAATCACTTGGAGATATTCTAGTGCCGACAGTTGGCAATTACTACCGCTTTTGAACGATTGACTTGGTGCGACAATCACTTGGAGGGATTCTTGTGCCGACAGTTGGCAATTACTAGCGCTTTTGAACGATTGACTTGATGCGACAATCACTTGGAGAGATTCTTGTGCCGACAGTTGGCAATTACTAGCGCTTTTGAACGATTGACTTGGTGCGACAATCACTTGGAGATATTCTTGTGCAACAGTTGGCAATTACTAGCGCTTTTGAACAATTGACTTGATGCGACAATCACTTGGAGATAATCTTGTGCAACAGTTGGCAATTACTAGCGCTTTTGAACGATTGACTTGATGAGACAATCACTCGGAGAGATTCTTGTGCCGACAGTTGGCAATTACTAGCGCTTTTGAACGATTGACTTGATGCGACAGTCACTTGGAGAGATTCTTGTGCCGACAGTTGGCAATTACTAGCGCTTTTGAACGACTGACTTGATGCGACAATCACTTGGAGATATTCTTGTGCAACAGTTGGCAATTACTAGCGCTTTTGAACGACTGACATGATGCGACAATCACTTGGAGAGATTCTTGTGCAGACAGTTGGCAATTACTAGCGCTTTTGAACGATTGACTTGATGCGACAATCACTTGGAGATATTCTTGTGCAACAGTTGGCAATTACTAGCGCTTTTGAACGATTGACTTGATGCGACAATCACTTGGAGAGATTCTTGTGCCGACAGTTGGCAATTACTAGCGCTTTTGAACGATTGACTTGATGCGACAATCACTTGGAGAGATTCTTGTGCCGACAGTTGGCAATTACTAGCGCTTTTGAACGACTGACTTGATGCGACAATCACTTGGAGATATTCTTGTGCAACAGTTGGCAATTACTAGCGCTTTTGAACGACTGACTTGATGCGACAATCACTTGGAGAGATTCTTGTGCAGACAGTTGGCAATTACTAGCGCTTTTGAACGATTGACTTGATGCGACAATCACTCGGAGAGATTCTTCTGCCGACAGTTGGCAATTACTAGCACTTTTGAACGATTGACTTGGTGCGACAATCACTTGGAGGGATTCTTGTGCCGACAGTTGGCAATTACTAGCGCTTTTGAACGATTGACTTGATGCGACAATCACTTGGAGAGATTCTTGTGCCGACAGTTGGCAATTACTAGGGCTTTTGAACGATTGACTTGGTGCGACAATCACTTGGAGAGATTCTTGTGCCAACAGTTGGCAATTACTAGCGCTTTTGAACGACTGACTTGATGCGACAATCACTTGGAGAGATTCTTGTGCAACAGTTGGCAATTACTAGCGCTTTTGAACGACTGACTTGATGCGACAATCACTTGGAGAGATTCCTGTGCCGACAGTTGGCAATTACTAGCGCTTTTGAATGACTGACTTGGTGCGACAATCACTTGGAGAGATTCCTGTGCAGACAGTTGGCAGTTACTAGCGCTTTTGAACGACTGACTTGATGCGACAATCACTTGGAGATATTCTTGTGCATCAGTTGACAATTACTAGCGCTTTTGAACGATTGACTTGATGCGACAATCACTTGGAGAGATTCTTGTGCCGACAGTTGGCAATTACTAGCGCTTTTGAACAATTGCCTTGATGCGACAATCACTTGGAGAGATTCCTGTGCCGACAGTTGGCAATTACTAGCGCTTTTGAACGATTGACTTGATGCGACAATCACTTGGAGAGATTCCTGTGCCGACAGTTGGCAATTACTAGCGCTTTTGAACGACTGACTTGATGCGACAATCACTTGGAGAGATTCTTGTGCCAACAGTTGGCAATTACTAGCACTTTTGAACGACTGACTTGATGCGACAATCACTTGGAGAGATTCTTGTGCAACAGTTGGCAATTACTAGCGCTTTTGAACGATTGACTTGATGCGACAATCACTTGGAGATATTCTTGTGCAACAGTTGGCAATTACTAGCGCTTTTGAACGACTGACTTGATGCGACAATCACTTGGAGAGATTCTTGTGCAACAGTTGGCAATTACTAGCGCTTTTGAACGACTGACTTGATGCGACAATCACTTGGAGAGATTCTTGTGCCAACAGTTGGCAATTACTAGCGCTTTTGAACGATTGACTTGATGCGACAATCACTTGGAGATATTCTTGTGCAACAGTTGGCAATTACTAGCTCTTTTGAACGACTGACTTGATGCGACAATCACTTGGAGAGATTCCTGTGCCGACAGTTGGCAATTACTAGCGCTTTTGAACGACTGACTTGATGCGACAATCGTTTGGAGAGATTCCTGTGCCGACAGTTGGCAATTACTAGCGCTTTTGAACGACTGACTTGATGCGACAATCACTTGGGGAGATTCTTGTGCCGACAGTTGGCAATTACTAGCGCTTTTGAACGATTGACTTGATGCGACAATCACTCGGAGAGATTCTTGTGCCGACTGTTGGCAATTACTAGCGCTTTTGAACGATTGACTTGATGCGACAATCACTTGGAGAGATTCTTGTGCCGACAGTTGGCAATTACTAGGGCTTTGGAACGACTGACTTGATGCGACAATCACTTGGAGATATTCTTGTGCAACAGTTGGCAATTACTAGCGCTTTTGAACGATTGACTTGATGCGACAATCACTCGGAGAGATTCTTGTGCCGACAGTTGGCAATTACTAGCGCTTTTGAACGATTGACTTGATGCGACAATCACTTGGAGAGATTCTTGTGCCGACAGTTGGCAATTACTAGCGCTTTTGAACGATTGACTTGATGCGACAATCACTTGGAGAGATTCTTGTGCCGACAGTTGGCAATTACTAGCGCTTTTGAACGATTGACTTGATGCGACAATCACTTGGAGATATTCTTGTGCAACAGTTGGCAATTACTAGCGCTTTTGAACGACTGACTTGATGCGACAATCACTTGGAGAGATTCCTGTGCCGACAGTTGGCAATTACTAGCGCTTTTGAACGACTGACTTGATGCGACAATCATTTGGAGAGATTCCTGTGCCGACAGTTGGCAATTACTAGCGCTTTTGAACGACTGACTTGATGCGACAATCATTTGGGGAGATTCTTGTGCCGACAGTTGGCAATTACTAGCGCTTATGAACGATTGACTTGATGCGACAATCACTTGGAGAGATTCTTGTGCCGACAGTTGGCAATTACTAGGGATTTGGAACGACTGACTTGATGCGACAATCACTTGGAGATATTCTTGTGCAACAGTTGGCAATTACTAGCGCTTTTGAACGATTGACTTGATGCGACAATCACTCGGAGAGATTCTTGTGCCGACAGTTGGCAATTACTAGCGCTTTTGAACGATTGACTTGATGCGACAATCACTTGGAGAGATTCTTGTGCCGACAGTTGGCAATTACTAGCGCTTTTGAACGATTGACTTGATGCGACAATCACTTGGAGAGATTCTTGTGCCGACAGTTGGCAATTACTAGCGCTTTTGAACGATTGACTTGATGCGACAATCACTTGGAGAGATTCTTGTGCCGACAGTTGGCAATTACTAGCGCTTATGAACGACTGACTTGATGCGACAATCACTTGGAGATATTCTTGTGCAACAGTTGGCAATTACTAGCGCTTTTGAACGATTGACTTGATGCGACAATCACTCGGAGAGATTCTTGTGCCGACAGTTGGCAATTACTAGCGCTTTTGAACGATTGACTTGATGCGACAATCACTTGGAGAGATTCTTGTGCCGACAGTTGGCAATTACTAGCGATCTTGAACGACTGACTTGATGGGACAATCACTTGGAGATATTCTAGTGCCGACAGTTGGCAATTACTACCGCTTTTGAACGATTGACTTGGTGCGACAATCACTTGGAGGGATTCTTGTGCCGACAGTTGGCAATTACTAGCGCTTTTGAACGATTGACTTGATGCGACAATCACTTGGAGAGATTCTTGTGCCGAGAGTTGGCAATTACTAGCGCTTTTGAACGATTGACTTGGTGCGACAATCACTTGGAGAGATTCTTGTGCCAACAGTTGGCAATTACTAGCGCTTTTGAACGACTGACTTGATGCGACAATCACTTGGAGAGATTCTTGTGCAACAGTTGGCAATTACTAGCGCTTTTGAACGACTGACTTGATGCGACAATCACTTGGAGAGATTCCTGTGCCGACAGTTGGCAATTACTAGCGCTTTTGAACGACTGACTTGATGCGACAATCATTTGGGGAGATTCTTGTGCCGACAGTTGGCAATTACTAGCGCTTTTGAACGATTGACTTGATGCGACAATCACTTGGAGAGATTCTTGTGCCGACAGTTGGCAATTACTAGCGCTTATGAACGACTGACTTGATGCGACAATCATTTGGGGAGATTCTTGTGCCGACAGTTGGCAATTACTAGCGCTTTTGAACGATTGACTTGATGCGACAATCACTCGGAGAGATTCTTGTGCCGACAGTTGGCAATTACTAGCGCTTTTGAACGATTGACTTGATGCGACAATAACTTGGAGAGATTCTTGTGCCGACAGTTGGCAATTACTAGGGATTTGGAACGACTGACTTGATGCGACAATCACTTGGAGATATTCTTGTGCAACAGTTGGCAATTACTAGCGCTTTTGAACGATTGACTTGATGCGGCAATCACTCGGAGAGATTCTTGTGCCGACAGTTGGCAATTACTAGCGCTTTTGAACGACTGACTTGATGCGACAATCACTTGGAGAGATTCTTGTGCCGACAGTTGGCAATTACTAGCGCAGATTCTTGTGCCGACAGTTGGCAATTACTAGCGCTTATGAACGACTGACTTGATGCGACAATCACTTGGAGATATTCTTGTGCAACAGTTGGCAATTACTAGCGCTTTTGAACGATTGACTTGATGCGACAATCACTCGGAGAGATTCTTGTGCCGACAGTTGGCAATTACTAGCGCTTTTGAACGATTGACTTGATGCGACAATCACTTGGAGAGATTCTTGTGCCGACAGTTGGCAATTACTAGCGCTCTTGAACGACTGACTTGATGGGACAATCACTTGGAGATATTCTTGTGCCGACAGTTGGCAATTACTACCGCTTTTGAACGATTGACTTGGTGCGACAATCACTTGGAGGGATTCTTGTGCCGACAGTTGGCAATTACTAGCGCTTTTGAACGATTGACTAGATGCGACAATCACTTGGAGAGATTCTTGTGCCGACAGTTGGCAATTACTAGCGCTTTTGAACGATTGACTTGGTGCGACAATCACTTGGAGAGATTCTTGTGCCAACAGTTGGCAATTACTAGCGCCTTTGAACGACTGACTTGATGCGACAATCACTTGGAGAGATTCTAGTGCAACAGTTGGCAATTACTAGCGCTTTTGAACGACTGACTTTATGCGACAATCACTTTGAGAGATTCCTGTGCCGACAGTTGGCAATTACTAGCGCTTTTGAACGACTGACTTGATGCGACAATCATTTGGGGAGATTCTTGTGCCGACATTTGGCAATTACTAGCGCTTTTGAACGATTGACTTGATGCGACAATCACTTGGAGAGATTCTTGTGCCGACAGTTGGCAATTACTAGCGCTCTTGAACGACTGACTTGATGGGACAATCACTTGGAGATATTCTTGTGCCGACAGTTGGCAATTACTAGGGATTTGGAACGACTGACTTGATGCGACAATCACTTGGAGATATTCTTGTGCAACAGTTGGCAATTACTAGCGCTTTTGAACGATTGACTTGATGCGACAATCACTCGGAGTGATTCTTGTGCCGACAGTTGGCAATTACTAGCGCTTTTGAACGATTGACTTGATGCGACAATCACTTGGAGAGATTCTTGTGCCGACAGTTGGCAATTACTAGCGCTTATGAACGACTGACTTGATGCGACAATCACTTGGAGATATTCTTGTGCAACAGTTGGCAATTACTAGCGCTTTTGAACGATTGACTTGATGCGACAATCACTCGGAGAGATTCTTGTGCCGACAGTTGGCAATTACTAGCGCTTTTGAACGATTGACTTGATGCGACAATCACTTGGAGAGATTCATGTGCCGACAGTTGGCAATTACTAGCGCTCTTGAACGACTGACTTGATGGGACAATCACTTGGAGATATTCTTGTGCCGACAGTTGGCAATTACTACCGCTTTTGAACGATTGACTTGGTGCGACAATCACTTGGAGGGATTCTTGTGCCGACAGTTGGCAATTACTAGCGCTTTTGAACGATTGACTTGATGCGACAATCACTTGGAGAGATTCTTGTGCCGACAGTTGGCAATTACTAGCGCTTTTGAACGATTGACTTGGTGCGACAATCACTTGGAGAGATTCTTGTGCCAACAGTTGGCAATTACTAGCGCTTTTGAACGACTGACTTGATGCGACAATCACTTGGAGAGATTCTTGTGCCGACAGTTGGCAATTACTACCGCTTTTGAACGATTGACTTGGTGCGACAATCACTTGGAGGGATTCTTGTGCCGACAGTTGGCAATTACTAGCGCTTTTGAACGATTGACTTGATGCGACAATCACTTGGAGAGATTCTTGTGCCGACAGTTGGCAATTACTAGCGCTTTTGAACGACTGACTTGATGCGACAATCACTTGGAGAGATTCCTGTGCCGACAGTTGGCAATTACTAGCGCTTTTGAACGACTGACTTGATGCGACAATCATTTGGGGAGATTCTTGTGCCGACAGTTGGCAATTACTAGCGCTTTTGAACGATTGACTTGATGCGACAATCACTCGGAGAGATTCTTGTGCCGACAGTTGGCAATTACTAGCGCTTTTGAACGATTGACTTGATGCGACAATCACTTGGAGAGATTCTTGTGCCGACAGTTGGCAATTACTAGCGCTTTTGAACGATTGACTTGATGCGACAATCACTTGGAGAGATTCTTGTGCCGACAGTTCGCAATTACTAGCGCTTTTGAACGATTGACTTGATGCGACAATCACTTGGAGAGATTCTTGTGCCGACAGTTGGCAATTACTAGCGCTTATGAACGACTGACTTGATGCGACAATCATTTGGGGAGATTCTTCTGCCGACAGTTGGCAATTACTAGCGCTTTTGAACGATTGACTTGATGCGACAATCACTCGGAGAGATTCTTGTGCCGACAGTTGGTAATTACTAGCGCTTTTGAACGATTGACTTGATGCGACAATCACTTGGAGAGATTCTTGTGCCGACAGTTGGCAATTACTAGGGATTTGGAACGACTGACTTGATGCGACAATCACTTGGAGATATTCTTGTGCAACAGTTGGCAATTACTAGCGCTTTTGAACGATGGACTTGATGCGACAATCACTCGGAGAGATTCTTGTGCCGACAGTTGGCAATTACTAGCGCTTTTGAACGATTGACTTGATGCGACAATCACTTGGAGAGATTCTTGTGCCGACAGTTGGCAATTACTAGCGCTTTTGAACGATTGACTAATGGCGACAATCACTTGGAGAGATTCTTGTGCCGACAGTTGGCAATTACTAGCGCTTTTGAACGATTGACTTGATGCGACAATCACTTGGAGAGATTCTTGTGCCGACAGTTGGCAATTACTAGCGCTCTTGAACGACTGACTTGATGGGACAATCACTTGGAGATATTCTTGTGCCGACGGTTGGCAATTACTACCGCTTTTGAACGATTGACTTGGTGCGACAATCACTTGGAGGGATTCTTGTGCCGACAGTTGGCAATTACTAGCGCTTTTGAACGACTGACTTGATGCGACAATCACTTGGAGAGATTCCTGTGCCGACAGTTGGCAATTACTAGCGCTTTTGAACGACTGACTTGATGCGACAATCATTTGGGGAGATTCTTGTGCCGACAGTTGGCAATTACTAGCGCTTTTGAACGATTGACTTGATGCGACAATCACTTGGAGAGATTCTTGTGCCGACAGTTGGCAATTACTAGCGCTCTTGAACGACTGACTTGATGGGACAATCACTTGGAGATATTCTTGTGCCGACAGTTGGCAATTACTACCGCTTTTGAACGATTGACTTGGTGCGACAATCACTTGGAGGGATTCTTGTGCCGACAGTTGGCAATTACTAGCGCTTTTGAACGATTGACTTGATGCGACAATCACTTGGAGAGATTCTTGTGCCGACAGTTGGCAATTACTAGCGCTTTTGAACGATTGACTAATGGCGACAATCACTTGGAGAGATTCTTGTGCCGACAGTTGGCAATTACTAGCGCTTTTGAACGATTGACTTGATGCGACAATCACTTGGAGAGATTCTTGTGCCGACAGTTGGCAATTACTAGCGCTTTTGAGCGATTGACTTGGTGCGACAATCACTTGGAGAGATTCTTGTGCCAACAGTTGGCAATTACTAGCGCTTTTGAACGACTGACTTGATGCGACAATCACTTGGAGAGATTCTTGTGCAACAGTTGGCAATTACTAGCGCTTTTGAACGACTGACTTGATGCGACAATCACTTGGAGAGATTCCTGTGCCGACAGTTGGCAATTACTAGCGCTTTTGAACGACTGACTTGATGCGACAATCATTTGGGGAGATTCTTGTGCCGACAGTTGGCAATTACTAGCGCTTTTGAACGATTGACTTGATGCGACAATCACTTGGAGAGATTCTTGTGCCGACAGTTGGCAATTACTAGCGCTCTTGAACGACTGACTTGATGGGACAATCACTTGGAGATATTCTTGTGCCGACAGTTGGCAATTACTACCGCTTTTGAACGATTGACTTGGTGCGACAATCACTTGGAGGGATTCTTGTGCCGACAGTTGGCAATTACTAGCGCTTTTGAACGATTGACTTGATGCGACAATCACTTGGAGAGATTCTTGTGCCGACAGTTGGCAATTACTAGCGCTTTTGAACGATTGACTTGGTGCGACAATCACTTGGAGAGATTCTTGTGCCAACAGTTGGCAATTACTAGCGCTTTTGAACGACTGACTTGATGCGACAATCACTTGGAGAGATTCTTGTGCCGACAGTTGGCAGTTACTAGCGCTTTTGAACGATTGACTTGATGCGACAATCACTTGGAGATATTCTTGTGCATCAGTTGACAATTACTAGCGCTTTTGAACTACTGACTTGATGCGACAATCACTTGGAGATATTCTTGTGCATCAGTTGACAATTACTAGCGCTTTTGAACGATTGACTTGATGCGACAATCACTTGGAGAGATTCTTGTGCCGACAGTTGGCAATTACTAGCGCTTTTGAACTATTGACTTGATGCGACAATCACTTGGAGATATTCTTGTGCAACAGTTGGCAATTACTAGCTCTTTTGAACGACTGACTTGATGCGACAATCACTTGGAGAGATTCTTGTGCCGACAGTTGGCAATTACTAGCGCTTTTGAACGATTGACTTGGTGCGACAATTACTTGGAGAGATTCTTGTGCCAACAGTTGGCAATTACTAGCGCTTTTGAACGACTGACTTGATGCGACAATCACTTGGAGAGATTCTTGTGCAACAGTTGGCAATTACTAGCGCTTTTGAACGACTGACTTGATGCGACAATCATTTGGAGAGATTCCTGTGCTGACAGTTGGCAATTACTAGCGCTTTTGAACGACTGACTTGATGCGACAATCATTTGGGGAGATTCTTGTGCCGACAGTTGGCAATTACTAGCGCTTTTGAACGATTGACTTGATGCGACAATCACTTGGAGAGATTCTTGTGCCATCAGTTGGCAATTACTAGCGCTCTTGAACGACTGACTTGATGGGACAATCACTTGGAGATATTCTTGTGCCGACAGTTGGCAATTACTAGGGATTTGGAACGACTGACTTGATGCGACAATCACTTGGAGATATTCTTGTGCAACAGTTGGCAATTACTAGCGCTTTTGAACGAATGACTTGATGCGACAATCACTCGGAGAGATTCTTGTGCCGACAGTTGGCAATTACTAGCGCTTTTGAACGATTGACTTGATGCGACAATCACTTGGAGAGATTCTTGTGCCGACAGTTGGCAATTACTAGCGCTTATGAACGACTGACTTGATGCGACAATCACTTGGAGATATTCTTGTGCAACAGTTGGCAATTACTAGCGCTTTTGAACGATTGACTTGATGCGACAATCACTCGGAGAGATTCTTGTGCCGACAGTTGGCAATTACTAGCGCTTTTGAACGATTGACTTGATGCGACAATCACTTGGAGAGATTCTTGTGCCGACAGTTGGCAATTACTAGCGCTCTTGAACGACTGACTTGATGGGACAATCACTTGGAGATATTCTTGTGCCGACAGTTGGCAATTACTACCGCTTTTGAACGATTGACTTGGTGCGACAATCACTTGGAGGGATTCTTGTGCCGACAGTTGGCAATTACTAGCGCTTTTGAACGATTGACTTGATGCGACAATCACTTGGAGAGATTCTTGTGCCGACAGTTGGCAATTACTAGCGCTTTTGAACGATTGACTTGGTGCGACAATCACTTGGAGAGATTCTTGTGCCAACAGTTGGCAATTACTAGCGCTTTTGAACGACTGACTTGATGCGACAATCACTTGGAGAGATTCTTGTGCAACAGTTGGCAATTACTAGCGCTTTTGAACGACTGTCTTGATGCGACAATCACTTGGAGAGATTCCTGTGCCGACAGTTGGCAATTACTAGCGCTTTTGAACGACTGACTTGATGCGACAATCACTTGGAGAGATTCTTGTGCCAACAGTTGGCAATTACTAGCGCTCTTGAACGACTGACTTGATGGGACAATCACTTGGAGATATTCTTGTGCCGACAGTTGGCAATTACTAGGGATTTGGAACGACTGACTTGATGCGACAATCACTTGGAGATATTCTTGTGCAACAGTTGGCAATTACTAGCGCTTTTGAACGAATGACTTGATGCGACAATCACTCGGAGAGATTCTTGTGCCGACAGTTGGCAATTACTAGCGCTTTTGAACGATTGACTTGATGCGACAATCACTTGGAGAGATTCTTGTGCCGACAGTTGGCAATTACTAGCGCTTATGAACGACTGACTTGATGCGACAATCACTTGGAGATATTCTTGTGCAACAGTTGGCAATTACTAGCGCTTTTGAACGATTGACTTGATGCGACAATCACTCGGAGAGATTCTTGTGCCGACAGTTGGCAATTACTAGCGCTTTTGAACGATTGACTTGATGCGACAATCACTTGGAGAGATTCTTGTGCCGACAGTTGGCAATTACTAGCGCTCTTGAACGACTGACTTGATGGGACAATCACTTGGAGATATTCTTGTGCCGACAGTTGGCAATTACTACCGCTTTTGAACGATTGACTTGGTGCGACAATCACTTGGAGGGATTCTTGTGCCGACAGTTGGCAATTACTAGCGCTTTTGAACGATTGACTTGATGCGACAATCACTTGGAGAGATTCTTGTGCCGACAGTTGGCAATTACTAGCGCTTTTGAACGATTGACTTGGTGCGACAATCACTTGGAGAGATTCTTGTGCCAACAGTTGGCAATTACTAGCGCTTTTGAACGACTGACTTGATGCGACAATCACTTGGAGAGATTCTTGTGCAACAGTTGGCAATTACTAGCGCTTTTGAACGACTGTCTTGATGCGACAATCACTTGGAGAGATTCCTGTGCCGACAGTTGGCAATTACTAGCGCTTTTGAACGACTGACTTGATGCGACAATCATTTGGGGAGATTCTTGTGCCGACAGTTGGCAATTACTAGCGCTTTTGAACGATTGACTTGATGCGACAATCACTCGGAGAGATTCTTGTGCCGACAGTTGGCAATTACTAGCGCTTTTGAACGATTGACTTGATGCGACAATCACTTGGAGAGATTCTTGTGCCGACAGTTGGCAATTACTAGGGATTTGGAACGACTGACTTGATGCGACAATCACTTGGAGATATTCTTGTGCAACAGTTGGCAATTACTAGCGCTTTTGAACGATTGACTTGATGCGACAATCACTCGGAGAGATTCTTGTGCCGACAGTTGGCAATTACTAGCGCTTTTGAACGATGGACTTGATGCGACAATCACTTGGAGAGATTCTTGTGCCGACAGTTGGCAATTACTAGCGCTTTTGAACGATTGACTTGATGCGACAATCACTTGGAGAGATTCTTGTGCCGACAGTTGGCAATTACTAGCGCTTTTGAACGATTGACTTGATGCGACAATCACTTGGAGAGATTCTTGTGCCGACAGTTGGCAATTACTAGCGCTTATGAACGACTGACTTGATGCGACAATCATTTGGGGAGATTCTTGTGCCGACAGTTGGCAATTACTAGCGCTTTTGAACGATTGACTTGATGCGACAATCACTTGGAGATATTCTTGTGCAACAGTTGGCAATTACTAGCTCTTTTGAACGACTGACTTGATGCGACAATCACTTGGAGAGATTCTTGTGCCGACAGTTGGCAATTACTAGCGCTTTTGAACGATTGACTTGGTGCGACAATTATTTGGAGAGATTCTTGTGCCAACAGTTGGCAATTACTAGCGCTTTTGAACGACTGACTTGATGCGACAATCACTTGGAGAGATTCTTGTGCAACAGTTGGCAATTACTAGCGCTTTTGAACGACTGACTTGATGCGACAATCACTTGGAGAGATTCCTGTGCTGACAGTTGGCAATTACTAGCGCTTTTGAACGACTGACTTGATGCGACAATCATTTGGGGAGATTCTTGTGCCGACAGTTGGCAATTACTAGCGCTTTTGAACGATTGACTTGATGCGACAATCACTTGGAGAGATTCTTGTGCCAACAGTTGGCAATTACTAGCGCTCTTGAACGACTGACTTGATGGGACAATCACTTGGAGATATTCTTGTGCCGACAGTTGGCAATTACTAGGGATTTGGAACGACTGACTTGATGCGACAATCACTTGGAGATATTCTTGTGCAACAGTTGGCAATTACTAGCGCTTTTGAACGAATGACTTGATGCGACAATCACTCGGAGAGATTCTTGTGCCGACAGTTGGCAATTACTAGCGCTTTTGAACGATTGACTTGATGCGACAATCACTTGGAGAGATTCTTGTGCCGACAGTTGGCAATTACTAGCGCTTATGAACGACTGACTTGATGCGACAATCACTTGGAGATATTCTTGTGCAACAGTTGGCAATTACTAGCGCTTTTGAACGATTGACTTGATGCGACAATCACTCGGAGAGATTCTTGTGCCGACAGTTGGCAATTACTAGCGCTTTTGAACGATTGACTTGATGCGACAATCACTTGGAGAGATTCTTGTGCCGACAGTTGGCAATTACTAGCGCTCTTGAACGACTGACTTGATGGGACAATCACTTGGAGATATTCTTGTGCCGACAGTTGGCAATTACTACCGCTTTTGAACGATTGACTTGGTGCGACAATCACTTGGAGGGATTCTTGTGCCGACAGTTGGCAATTACTAGCGCTTTTGAACGATTGACTTGATGCGACAATCACTTGGAGAGATTCTTGTGCCGACAGTTGGCAATTACTAGCGCTTTTGAACGATTGACTTGGTGCGACAATCACTTGGAGAGATTCTTGTGCCAACAGTTGGCAATTACTAGCGCTTTTGAACGACTGACTTGATGCGACAATCACTTGGAGAGATTCTTGTGCAACAGTTGGCAATTACTAGCGCTTTTGAACGACTGTCTTGATGCGACAATCACTTGGAGAGATTCCTGTGCCGACAGTTGGCAATTACTAGCGCTTTTGAACGACTGACTTGATGCGACAATCACTTGGAGAGATTCTTGTGCCAACAGTTGGCAATTACTAGCGCTCTTGAACGACTGACTTGATGGGACAATCACTTGGAGATATTCTTGTGCCGACAGTTGGCAATTACTAGGGATTTGGAACGACTGACTTGATGCGACAATCACTTGGAGATATTCTTGTGCAACAGTTGGCAATTACTAGCGCTTTTGAACGAATGACTTGATGCGACAATCACTCGGAGAGATTCTTGTGCCGACAGTTGGCAATTACTAGCGCTTTTGAACGATTGACTTGATGCGACAATCACTTGGAGAGATTCTTGTGCCGACAGTTGGCAATTACTAGCGCTTATGAACGACTGACTTGATGCGACAATCACTTGGAGATATTCTTGTGCAACAGTTGGCAATTACTAGCGCTTTTGAACGATTGACTTGATGCGACAATCACTCGGAGAGATTCTTGTGCCGACAGTTGGCAATTACTAGCGCTTTTGAACGATTGACTTGATGCGACAATCACTTGGAGAGATTCTTGTGCCGACAGTTGGCAATTACTAGCGCTCTTGAACGACTGACTTGATGGGACAATCACTTGGAGATATTCTTGTGCCGACAGTTGGCAATTACTACCGCTTTTGAACGATTGACTTGGTGCGACAATCACTTGGAGGGATTCTTGTGCCGACAGTTGGCAATTACTAGCGCTTTTGAACGATTGACTTGATGCGACAATCACTTGGAGAGATTCTTGTGCCGACAGTTGGCAATTACTAGCGCTTTTGAACGATTGACTTGGTGCGACAATCACTTGGAGAGATTCTTGTGCCAACAGTTGGCAATTACTAGCGCTTTTGAACGACTGACTTGATGCGACAATCACTTGGAGAGATTCTTGTGCAACAGTTGGCAATTACTAGCGCTTTTGAACGACTGTCTTGATGCGACAATCACTTGGAGAGATTCCTGTGCCGACAGTTGGCAATTACTAGCGCTTTTGAACGACTGACTTGATGCGACAATCATTTGGGGAGATTCTTGTGCCGACAGTTGGCAATTACTAGCGCTTTTGAACGATTGACTTGATGCGACAATCACTCGGAGAGATTCTTGTGCCGACAGTTGGCAATTACTAGCGCTTTTGAACGATTGACTTGATGCGACAATCACTTGGAGAGATTCTTGTGCCGACAGTTGGCAATTACTAGGGATTTGGAACGACTGACTTGATGCGACAATCACTTGGAGATATTCTTGTGCAACAGTTGGCAATTACTAGCGCTTTTGAACGATTGACTTGATGCGACAATCACTCGGAGAGATTCTTGTGCCGACAGTTGGCAATTACTAGCGCTTTTGAACGATGGACTTGATGCGACAATCACTTGGAGAGATTCTTGTGCCGACAGTTGGCAATTACTAGCGCTTTTGAACGATTGACTTGATGCGACAATCACTTGGAGAGATTCTTGTGCCGACAGTTGGCAATTACTAGCGCTTTTGAACGATTGACTTGATGCGACAATCACTTGGAGAGATTCTTGTGCCGACAGTTGGCAATTACTAGCGCTTATGAACGACTGACTTGATGCGACAATCATTTGGGGAGATTCTTGTGCCGACAGTTGGCAATTACTAGCGCTTTTGAACGATTGACTTGATGCGACAATCACTCTGAGAGATTCTTGTGCCGACAGTTGGCAATTACTAGCGCTTTTGAACGATTGACTTGATGCGACAATCACTTGGAGAGATTCTTGTGCCGACAGTTGGCAATTACTAGGGATTTGGAACGACTGACTTGATGCGACAATCACTTGGAGATATTCTTGTGCAACAGTTGGCAATTACTAGCGCTTTTGAACGATTGACTTGATGCGACAATCACTCGGAGAGATTCTTGTGCCGACAGTTGGCAATTACTAGCGCTTTTGAACGATTGACTTGATGCGACAATCACTTGGAGAGATTCTTGTGCCGACAGTTGGCAATTACTAGCGCTTTTGAACGATTGACTTGATGCGACAATCACTTGGAGAGATTGTTGTGCAACAGTTGGCAATTACTAGCGCTTTTGAACGATTGACTTGATGCGACAATCACTCGGAGAGATTCTTGTGCCGACAGTTGGCAATTACTAGCGCTTTTGAACGATTGACTTGAAAAAGGAAGATTGTAGTTTTACGTGACCGTGAATCTTGTGATTATAAGCCACGGGACCTCTTTTTTACGTGGAATCCGAACCACAGGACATGGCATTTCACTTCGAAAATCTCACATGCATTCGATTGACTTGATGCGACAATCACTTGGAGAGATTCTTGTGCCGACAGTTGGCAATTACTAGCGCTCTTGAACGACTGACTTGATGGGACAATCACTTGGAGATATTCTTGTGCCGACAGTTGGCAATTACTACCGCTTTTGAACGATTGACTTGGTGCGACAATCACTTGGAGGGATTCTTGTACCGACAGTTGGCAATTACTAGCGCTTTTGAACGATTGACTTGATGCGACAATCACTTGGAGAGATTCTTGTGCCGACAGTTGGCAATTACTAGCGCTTTTGAACGATTGACTTGGTGCGACAATCACTTGGAGAGATTCTTGTGCCAACAGTTGGCAATTACTAGCGCTTTTGAACGACTGACTTGATGCGACAATCACTTGGAGAGATTCTTGTGCAACAGTTGGCAATTACTAGCGCTTTTGAACGACTGACTTGATGCGACAATCACTTGGAGAGATTCCTGTGCCGACAGTTGGCAATTACTAGCGCTTTTGAACGACTGATTTGGTGCGACAATCACTTGGAGAGATT
The DNA here is from genome assembly GCA_946902985.2 of Meconema thalassinum. Lineage (NCBI taxonomy): Eukaryota > Metazoa > Arthropoda > Insecta > Orthoptera > Tettigoniidae > Meconema > Meconema thalassinum. The sequence goes on along the minus strand of OX336393.1, from coordinate 527,941,958 downwards.
CCTGTGCCGACAGTTGGCAGTTACTAGCGCTTTTGAACGACTGACTTGATGCGACAATCACTTGGAGATATTCTTGTGCCGACAGTTGGCAATTACTAGCGCTTTTGAACGATTGACTTGTTGCGACAATCACTTGGAGAGATTCTTGTGCCCACAGTTGGCAATTACTAGCGCTTTTGAACGATTGACTTGATGCGACAATCACTTTGAGAGATTCCTGTGCCGACAGTTGGCAATTACTAGCGCTTTTAAACGACTGACTTGATGCGACAATCACTTGGAGAGATTCTTGTGCCAACAGTTGGCAATTACTAGCGCTTTTGAACGATTGACTTGATGCGACAATCACTTGGAGATATTCTTGTGCAACAGTTGGCAATTACTAGCTCTTTTGAACGACTGACTTGATGCGACAATCACTTGGAGAGATTCCTGTGCAGACAGTTGGCAATTACTAGCGCTTTTGAACGACTGACATGATGCGACAATCACTTGGAGATATTCTTGTGCAACAGTTGGCAATTACTAGCGCTTTTGAACGATTGACTTGATGCGACAATCACTCGGAGAGATTCTTGTGCCGACAGTTGGCAATTACTAGCGCTTTTGAACGATTGACTTGATGCGACAATCACTTGGAGAGATTCTTGTGCCGACAGTTGGCAATTACTAGCGCTCTTGAACGACTGACTTGATGGGACAATCACTTGGAGATATTCTTGTGCCGACAGTTGGCAATTACTACCGCTTTTGAACGATTGACTTGGTGCGACAATCACTTGGAGGGATTCTTGTGCCGACAGTTGGCAATTACTAGCGCTTTTGAACGATTGACTTGATGGGACAATCACTTGGAGAGATTCTTGTGCCGACAGTTGGCAATTACTAGCGCTTTTGAACGACTGACTTGATGCGACAATCACTTGGAGAGATTCTTGTGCAACAGTTGGCAATTACTAGCGCTTTTGAACGACTGACTTGATGCGACAATCACTTGGAGAGATTCCTGTGCCGACAGTTGGCAATTACTAGCGCTTTTGAACGACTGACTTGATGCGACAATCACTTGGAGAGATTCTTGTGCAACAGTTGGCAATTACTAGCGCTTTTGAACGACTGACTTGATGCGACAATCACTTGGAGAGATTCCTGTGCCGACAGTTGGCAATTACTAGCGCTTTTGAACGACTGATTTGGTGCGACAATCACTTGGAGAGATTCCTGTGCCGACAGTTGGCAGTTACTAGCGCTTTTGAACGACTGACTTGATGCGACAATCACTTGGAGATATTCTTGTGCCGACAGTTGGCAATTACTAGCGCTTTTGAACGATTGACTTGTTGCGACAATCACTTGGAGAGATTCTTGTGCCCACAGTTGGCAATTACTAGCGCTTTTGAACGATTGACTTGATGCGACAATCACTTTGAGAGATTCCTGTGCCGACAGTTGGCAATTACTAGCGCTTTTAAACGACTGACTTGATGCGACAATCACTTGGAGAGATTCTTGTGCCAACAGTTGGCAATTACTAGCGCTTTTGAACGATTGACTTGATGCGACAATCACTTGGAGATATTCTTGTGCAACAGTTGGCAATTACTAGCTCTTTTGAACGACTGACTTGATGCGACAATCACTTGGAGAGATTCCTGTGCAGACAGTTGGCAATTACTAGCGCTTTTGAACGACTGACTTGATGCGACAATCACTTGGAGATATTCTTGTGCAACAGTTGGCAATTACTAGCGCTTTTGAACGATTGACTTGATGCGACAATCACTCGGAGAGATTCTTGTGCCGACAGTTGGCAATTACTAGCGCTTTTGAACGATTGACTTGATGCGACAATCACTTGGAGAGATTCTTGTGCCGACAGTTGGCAATTACTAGCGCTCTTGAACGACTGACTTGATGGGACAATCACTTGGAGATATTCTTGTGCCGACAGTTGGCAATTACTACCGCTTTTGAACGATTGACTTGGTGCGACAATCACTTGGAGGGATTCTTGTGCCGACAGTTGGCAATTACTAGCGCTTTTGAACGATTGACTTGATGCGACAATCACTTGGAGAGATTCTTGTGCCGACAGTTGGCAATTACTAGCGCTTTTGAACGATTGACTTGGTGCGACAATCACTTGGAGAGATTCATGTGCCAACAGTTGGCAATTACTAGCGCTTTTGAACGACTGACTTGATGCGACAATCACTTGGAGAGATTCTTGTGCAACAGTTGGCAATTACTAGCGCTTTTGAACGACTGACTTGATGCGACAATCACTTGGAGAGATTCCTGTGCCGACAGTTGGCAATTACTAGCGCTTTTGAACGACTGACTTGATGCGACAATCATTTGGGGAGATTCTTGTGCCGACAGTTGGCAATTACTAGCGCTTTTGAACGATTGACTTGATGCGACAATCACTCGGAGAGATTCTTGTGCCGACAGTTGGCAATTACTAGCGCTTTTGAACGATTGACTTGATGCGACAATCACTTGGAGAGATTCTTGTGCCGACAGTTGGCAATTACTAGGGATTTGGAACGACTGACTTGATGCGACAATCACTTGGAGATATTCTTGTGCAACAGTTGGCAATTACTAGCGCTTTTGAACGATTGACTTGATGCGACAATCACTCTGAGAGATTCTTGTGCCGACAGTTGGCAATTACTAGCGCTTTTGAACGATGGACTTGATGCGACAATCACTTGGAGAGATTCTTGTGCCGACAGGTGGCAATTACTAGCGCTTTTGAACGATTGACTTGATGCGACAATCACTTGGAGAGATTCTTGTGCCGACAGTTGGCAATTACTAGCGCTTTTGAACGATTGACTTGATGCGACAATCACTTGGAGAGATTCTTGTGCCGACAGTTGGCAATTACTAGCGCTTATGAACGACTGACTTGATGCGACAATCATTTGGGGAGATTATTGTGCCGACAGTTGGCAATTACTAGCGCTTTTGAACGATTGACTTGATGCGACAATCACTCGGAGAGATTCTTGTGCCGACAGTTGGCAATTACTAGCGCTTTTGAACGATTGACTTGATGCGACAATCACTTGGAGAGATTCTTGTGCCGACAGTTGGCAATTACTAGGGATTTGGAACGACTGACTTGATGCGACAATCACTTGGAGATATTCTTGTGCAACAGTTGGCAATTACTAGCGCTTTTGAACGATTGACTTGATGCGACAATCACTCGGAGAGATTCTTGTGCCGACAGTTGGCAATTACTAGCGCTTTTGAACGATTGACTTGATGCGACAATCACTTGGAGAGATTCTTGTGCCGACAGTTGGCAATTACTAGCGCTTTTGAACGATTGACTTGATGCGACAATCACTTGGAGAGATTGTTGTGCAACAGTTGGCAATTACTAGCGCTTTTGAACGATTGACTTGATGCGACAATCACTCGGAGAGATTCTTGTGCCGACAGTTGGCAATTACTAGCGCTTTTGAACGATTGACTTGATGCGACAATCACTTGGAGAGATTCTTGTGCCGACAGTTGGCAATTACTAGCGCTCTTGAACGACTGACTTGATGGGACAATCACTTGGAGATATTCTTGTGCCGACAGTTGGCAATTACTACCGCTTTTGAACGATTGACTTGGTGCGACAATCACTTGGAGGGATTCTTGTACCGACAGTTGGCAATTACTAGCGCTTTTGAACGATTGACTTGATGCGACAATCACTTGGAGAGATTCTTGTGCCGACAGTTGGCAATTACTAGCGCTTTTGAACGATTGACTTGGTGCGACAATCACTTGGAGAGATTCTTGTGCCAACAGTTGGCAATTACTAGCGCTTTTGAACGACTGACTTGATGCGACAATCACTTGGAGAGATTCTTGTGCAACAGTTGGCAATTACTAGCGCTTTTGAACGACTGACTTGATGCGACAATCACTTGGAGAGATTCCTGTGCCGACAGTTGGCAATTACTAGCGCTTTTGAACGACTGATTTGGTGCGACAATCACTTGGAGAGATTCCTGTGCCGACAGTTGGCAGTTACTAGCGCTTTTGAACGACTGACTTGATGCGACAATCACTTGGAGATATTCTTGTGCATCAGTTGACAATTACTAGCGCTTTTGAACGATTGACTTGATGCGACAATCACTTGGAGAGATTCTTGTGCCCACAGTTGGCAATTACTAGCGCTTTTGAACGATTGACTTGATGCGACAATCACTTTGAGAGATTCCTGTGCCGACAGTTGGCAATTACTAGCGCTTTTGAACGACTGACTTGATGCGACAATCACTTGGAGAGATTCTTGTGCCAACAGTTGGCAATTACTAGCGCTTTTGAACGATTGACTTGATGCGACAATCACTTGGAGATATTCTTGTGCAACAGTTGGCAATTACTAGCTCTTTTGAACGACTGACTTGATGCGACAATCACTTGGAGAGATTCCTGTGCAGACAGTTGGCAATTACTAGCGCTTTTGAACGACTGACTTGATGCGACAATCATTTGGAGAGTTTCCTGTGCCGACAGTTGGCAATTACTAGCGCTTTTGAACGACTGACTTGATGCGACAATCACATGGGGAGATTCTTGTGCCGACAGTTGGCAATTACTATTGCTATTGAACGATTGACTTGATGCGACAATCACTTGGAGAGATTCTTGTGCCGACAGTTGGCAATTACTAGCGCTTTTGAACGATTGACTTGATGCGACAATCACTTGGAGAGATTCTTGTGCCGACAGTTGGCAATTACTAGCGCTTTTGAACGACTGACTTGATGCGACAATCACTTGGAGATATTCTTGTGCAACAGTTGGCAATTACTAGCGCTTTTGAACGACAGACTTGATGCGACAATCACTTGGAGAGATTCTTGTGCAGACAGTTGGCAATTACTAGCGCTTTTGAACGATTGACTTGATGCGACAATCACTCGGAGAGATTCTTCTGCCGACAGTTGGCAATTACTAGCGCTTTTTAACGACTGACTTGATGCGACAATCACTTGGAGATATTCTTGTGCAACAGTTGGCAATTACTAGCGCTTTTGAACAATTGACTTGATGCGACAATCACTTGGAGATAATCTTGTGCAACAGTTGGCAATTACTAGCGCTTTTGAACGATTGACTTGATGCGACAATCACTTGGAGATATTCTTGTGCAACAGTTGGCAATTACTAGCGCTTTTGAACGATTGACTTGATGCGACAATCACTTGGAGAGATTCTTGTGCCGACAGTTGGCAATTACTAGCGCTTTTGAACGATTGACTTGATGCGACAAACACTCGGAGAGATTCTTGTGCCGACAGTTGGCAATTACTAGCGCTTTTGAACGTTTGACTTGATGCGACAATCACTTGGAGAGATTCTTGTGCCGACAGTTGGCTATTACTAGCGCTTTTGAACGACTGACACCATGCGACAATCACTTGGAGATATTCTTGTGCAACAGTTGGCAATTACTAGCGCTTTTGAAAGACTGATTTGATGCGACAATTACTTGGAGAGATTCTTGTGCAGCCAGTTGGCAATTACTAGCGCTTTTGAACGATTGACTTGATGCGACAATCACTCGGAGAGATTCTTGTGCCGACAGTTGGCAATTACTAGCGCTTTTGAGCGACTGACTTGATACGACAGTCACTTGGAGAGATTCTTGTGCCGACAGTTGGCAATTACTAGCGCTTTTGAACGATTGACTTGATGCGACAATCACTTGGAGAGATTCTTGTGCCGACAGTTGGCAATTACTAGCGCTTTTGAACGATTGACTTGATGCGACAATCACTTGGAGAGATTCTTGTGCCGACAGTTGGCAATTACTAGCGCTTTTGAACGACTGACTTGATGCGACAATCACTTGGAGATATTCTTGTGCAACAGTTGGCAATTACTAGCGTTTTTGAACGACTGACTTGATGCGACAATCACTTGGAGAGATTCTTGTGCAGACAGTTGGCAATTACTAGCGCTTTTGAACGATTGACTTGATGCGACAATCACTCGGAGAGATTCTTCTGCCGACAGTTGGCAATTACTAGCGCTTTTGAACGATTGACTTGGTGCGACAATCACTTGGAGGGATTCTTGTGCCGACAGTTGGCAATTACTAGCGCTTTTGAACGATTGACTTGATGCGACAATCACTTGGAGAGATTCTTGTGCCGACAGTTGGCAATTACTAGGGCTTTTGAACGATTGACTTGGTGCGACAATCACTTGGAGAGATTCTTGTGCCAACAGTTGGCAATTACTAGCGCTTTTCAACGACTGACTTGATGCGACAATCACTTGGAGAGATTCTTGTGCAACAGTTGGCAATTAGTAGCGCTTTTGAACGACTGACTTGATGCGACAATCACTTGGAGAGATTCCTGTGCCGACAGTTGGCAATTACTAGCGCTTTTGAATGACTGACTTGGTGCGACAATCACTTGGAGAGATTCCTGTGCAGACAGTTGGCAGTTACTAGCGCTTTTGAACGACTGACTTGATGCGACAATCACTTGGAGATATTATTGTGCATCAGTTGACAATTACTAGCGCTTTTGAACGATTGACTTGATGCGACAATCACTTGGAGAGATTCTTGTGCCGACAGTTGGCAATTACTAGCGCTTTTGAACAATTGCCTTGATGCGACAATCACTTGGAGAGATTCCTGTGCCGACAGTTGGTAATTACTAGCGCTTTTGAACGATTGACTTGATGCGACAATCACTTGGAGAGATTCCTGTGCCGACAGTTGGCAATTACTAGCGCTTTTGAACGACTGACTTGATGCGACAATCACTTGGAGAGATTCTTGTGCCAACAGTTGGCAATTACTAGCGCTTTTGAACGACTGACTTGATGCGACAATCACTTGGAGAGATTCTTGTGCAACAGTTGGCAATTACTAGCGCTTTTGAACGATTGACTTGATGCGACAATCACTTGGAGATATTCTTGTGCAACAGTTGGCAATTACTAGCGCTTTTGAACGACTGACTTGATGCGACAATCACTTGGAGAGATTCTTGTGCAACAGTTGGCAATTACTAGCGCTTTTGAACGACTGACTTGATGCGACAATCACTTGGAGAGATTCTTGTGCCAACAGTTGGCAATTACTAGCGCTTTTGAACGATTGACTTGATGCGACAATCACTTGGAGATATTCTTGTGCAACAGTTGGCAATTACTAGCTCTTTTGAACGACAGACTTGATGCGACAATCACTTGGAGAGATTCCTGTGCCGACAGTTGGCAATTACTAGCGCTTTTGAACGACTGACTTGATGCGACAATCGTTTGGAGAGATTCCTGTGCCGACAGTTGGCAATTACTAGCGCTTTTGAACGACTGACTTGATGCGACAATCACTTGGGGAGATTCTTGTGCCGACAGTTGGCAATTACTAGCGCTTTTGAACGATTGACTTAATGCGACAATCACTCGGAGAGATTCTTGTGCCGACTGTTGGCAATTACTAGCGCTTTTGAACGATTGACTTGATGCGACAATCACTTGGAGAGATTCTTGTGCCGACAGTTGGCAATTACTAGGGCTTTGGAACGACTGACTTGATGCGACAATCACTTGGAGATATTCTTGTGCAACAGTTGGCAATTACTAGCGCTTTTGAACGATTGACTTGATGCGACAATCACTCGGAGAGATTCATGTGCCGACAGTTGGCAATTACTAGCGCTTTTGAACGATTGACTTGATGCGACAATCACTTGGAGAGATTCTTGTGCCGACAGTTGGCAATTACTAGCGCTTTTGAACGATTGACTTGATGCGACAATCACTTGGAGAGATTCTTGTGCCGACAGTTGGCAATTACTAGCGCTTTTGAACGATTGACTTGATGCGACAATCACTTGGAGAGATTCTTGTGCCGACAGTTGGCAATTACTAGCGCTTATGAACGACTGACTTGATGCGACAATCACTTGGAGAGATTCTTGTGCAACAGTTGGCAATTACTAGCGCTTTTGAACGATTGACTTGATGCGACAATCACTCGGAGAGATTCTTGTGCCGACAGTTGGCAATTACTAGCGCTTTTGAACGATTGACTTGATGCGACAATCACTTGGAGAGATTCTTGTGCCGACAGTTGGCAATTACTAGCGCTCTTGAACGCCTGACTTGATGGGACAATCACTTGGAGATATTCTTGTGCCGACAGTTGGCAATTACTACCGCTTTTGAACGATTGACTTGGTGCGACAATCACTTGGAGGGATTCTTGTGCCGACAGTTGGCAATTACTAGCGCTCTTGAACGATTGACTTGATGCGACAATCACTTGGAGAGATTCTTGTGCCGACAGTTGGCATTTACTAGGGCTTTGGAACGACTGACTTGATGCGACAATCACTTGGAGATATTCTTGTGGAACAGTTGGCAATTACTAGCGCTTTTGAACGACTGACTTGATGCGACAATCACTTGGAGAGATTCCTGTGCCGACAGTTGGCAATTACTAGCGCTTTTGAACGACTGACTTGATGCGACAATCATTTGGAGAGATTCCTGTGCCGACAGTTGGCAATTACTAGCGCTTTTGAACGACTGACTTGATGCGACAATCATTTGGGGAGATTCTTGTGCCGACAGTTGGCAATTACTAGCGCTTTTGAACGATTGACTTGATGCGACAATCACTCGGAGAGATTCTTGTGCCGACAGTTGGCAATTACTAGCGCTTTTGAACGATTGACTTGATGCGACAATCACTTGGAGAGATTCTTGTGCCGACAGTTGGCAATTACTAGGGATTTGGAACGACTGACTTGATGCGACAATCACTTGGAAATATTCTTGTGCAACAGTTGGCAATTACTAGCGCTTTTGAACGATTGACTTGATGCGACAATCACTCGGAGAGATTCTTGTGCCGACAGTTGGCAATTACTAGCGCTTTTGAACGATTGACTTGGTGCGACAATCACTTGGAGAGATTCTTGTGCCAACAGTTGGCAATTACTAGCGCTTTTGAACGACTGACTTGATGCGACAATCACTTGGAGAGATTCTTGTGCAACAGTTGGCAATTACTAGCGCTTTTGAACGACTGACTTGATGCGACAATCACTTGGAGAGATTCCTGTGCCGACAGTTGGCAATTACTAGCGCTTTTGAACGACTGACTTGATGCGACAATCATTTGGGGAGATTCTTGTGCCGACAGTTGGCAATTACTAGCGCTTTTGAACGATTGACTTGATGCGACAATCACTCGGAGAGATTCTTGTGCCGACAGTTGGCAATTACTAGCGCTTTTGAACGATTGACTTGATGCGACAATCACTTGGAGAGATTCTTGTGCCGACAGTTGGCAATTACTACCGCTTTTGAACGACTGACTTGATGCGACAATCACTTGGAGATATTCTTGTGCAACAGTTGGCAATTACTAGCGCTTTTGAACGATTGACTTGATGCGACAATCACTCGGAGAGATTCTTGTGCCGACAGTTGGCAATTACTAGCGCTTTTGAACGATGGACTTGATGCGACAATCACTTGGAGAGATTCTTGTGCCGACAGTTGGCAATTACTAGCGCTTTTGAACGATTGACTTGATGCGACAATCACTTGGAGAGATTCTTGTGCCGACAGTTGGCAATTACTAGCGCTTTTGAACGATTGACTTGATGCGACAATCACTTGGAGAGATTCTTGTGCCGACAGTTGGCAATTACTAGCGCTTATGAACGACTGACTTGATGCGACAATCATTTGGGGAGATTCTTGTGCCGACAGTTGGCAATTACTAGCGCTTTTGAACGATTGACTTGATGCGACAATCACTCGGAGAGATTCTTGTGCCGACAGTTGGCAATTACTAGCGCTTTTGAACGATTGACTTGATGCGACAATCACTTGGAGAGATTCTTGTGCCGACAGTTGGCAATTACTAGGGATTTGGAACGACTGACTTGATGCGACAATCACTTGGAGATATTCTTGTGCAACAGTTGGCAATTACTAGCGCTTTTGAACGATTGACTTGATGCGACAATCACTCGGAGAGATTCTTGTGCCGACAGTTGGCAATTACTAGCGCTTTTGAACGATTGACTTGATGCGACAATCACTTGGAGAGATTCTTGTGCCGACAGTTGGCAATTACTAGCGCTTTTGAACGATTGACTTGATGCGACAATCACTTGGAGAGATTGTTGTGCAACAGTTGGCAATTACTAGCGCTTTTGAACGATTGACTTGATGCGACAATCACTCGGAGAGATTCTTGTGCCGACAGTTGGCAATTACTAGCGCTTTTGAACGATTGACTTGATGCGACAATCACTTGGAGAGATTCTTGTGCCGACAGTTGGCAATTACTAGCGCTCTTGAACGACTGACTTGATGGGACAATCACTTGGAGATATTCTTGTGCCGACAGTTGGCAATTACTACCGCTTTTGAACGATTGACTTGGTGCGACAATCACTTGGAGGGATTCTTGTACCGACAGTTGGCAATTACTAGCGCTTTTGAACGATTGACTTGATGCGACAATCACTTGGAGAGATTCTTGTGCCGACAGTTGGCAATTACTAGCGCTTTTGAACGATTGACTTGGTGCGACAATCACTTGGAGAGATTCTTGTGCCAACAGTTGGCAATTACTAGCGCTTTTGAACGACTGACTTGATGCGACAATCACTTGGAGAGATTCTTGTGCAACAGTTGGCAATTACTAGCGCTTTTGAACGACTGACTTGATGCGACAATCACTTGGAGAGATTCCTGTGCCGACAGTTGGCAATTACTAGCGCTTTTGAACGACTGATTTGGTGCGACAATCACTTGGAGAGATTCCTGTGCCGACAGTTGGCAGTTACTAGCGCTTTTGAACGACTGACTTGATGCGACAATCACTTGGAGATATTCTTGTGCATCAGTTGACAATTACTAGCGCTTTTGAACGATTGACTTGATGCGACAATCACTTGGAGAGATTCTTGTGCCCACAGTTGGCAATTACTAGCGCTTTTGAACGATTGACTTGATGCGACAATCACTTTGAGAGATTCCTGTGCCGACAGTTGGCAATTACTAGCGCTTTTGAACAACTGACTTGATGCGACAATCACTTGGAGAGATTCTTGTGCCAACAGTTGGCAATTACTAGCGCTTTTGAACGATTGACTTGATGCGACAATCACTTGGAGATATTCTTGAGCAACAGTTGGCAATTACTAGCTCTTTTGAACGACTGACTTGATGCGACAATCACTTGGAGAGATTCCTGTGCAGACAGTTGGCAATTACTAGCGCTTTTGAACGACTGACTTGATGCGACAATCATTTGGAGAATTTCCTGTGCCGACAGTTGGCAATTACTAGCGCTTTTGAACGACTGACTTGATGCGACAATCACTTGGGGAGATTCTTGTGCCGACAGTTGGCAATTACTAGCGCTATTGAACGATTGACTTGATGCGACAATCACTTGGAGAGATTCTTGTGCCGACAGTTGGCAATTACTAGCGCTTTTGAACGATTGACTTGATGCGACAATCACTTGGAGAGATTCTTGTGCCGACAGTTGGCAATTACTAGCGCTTTTGAACGACTGACTTGATGCGACAATCACTTGGAGATATTCTTGTGCAACAGTTGGCAATTACTAGCGCTTTTGAACGACAGACTTGATGCGACAATCACTTGGAGAGATTCTTGTGCAGACAGTTGGCAATTACTAGCGCTTTTGAACGATTGACTTGATGCGACAATCACTCGGAGATATTCTTCTGCCGACAGTTGGCAATTACTAGCGCTTTTTAACGACTGACTTGATGCGACAATCACTTGGAGATATTCTTGTGCAACAGTTGGCAATTACTAGCGCTTTTGAACAATTGACTTGATGCGACAATCACTTGGAGATAATCTTGTGCAACAGTTGGCAATTACTAGCGCTTTTGAACGATTGACTTGATGCGACAATCACTTGGAGATATTCTTGTGCAACAGTTGGCAATTACTAGCGCTTTTGAACGATTGACTTGATGCGACAATCACTTGGAGAGATTCTTGTGCCGACAGTTGGCAATTACTAGCGCTTTTGAACGATTGACTTGATGCGACAAACAATCGGAGAGATTCTTGTGCCGACAGTTGGCAATTACTAGCGCTTTTGAACGTTTGACTTGATGCGACAATCACTTGGAGAGATTCTTGTGCCGACAGTTGGCTATTACTAGCGCTTTTGAACGACTGACACCATGCGACAATCACTTGGAGATATTCTTGTGCAACAGTTGGCAATTACTAGCGCTTTTGAACGACTGATTTGATGCGACAATTACTTGGAGAGATTCTTGTGCAGCCAGTTGGCAATTACTAGCGCTTTTGAACGATTGACTTGATGCGACAATCACTCGGAGAGATTCTTGTGCCGACAGTTGGCAATTACTAGCGCTTTTGAACGATTGACTTGATGCGACAATCACTTGGAGAGATTCTTGTGCCGACAGTTGGCAATTACTAGGGCTTTGGAACGATTGACTTGATGCGACAATCACTTGGAGATATTCTTGTGCAACAGTTGGCAATTACTAGCGCTTTTGAACGATTGACTTGATGCGACAATCACTCGGAGAGATTCTTGTGCCGACAGTTGGCAATTACTAGCGCTTTTGAACGATTGACTTGATGCGACAATCACTTGGAGATATTCTTGAGCAACAGTTGGCAATTACTAGCTCTTTTGAACGACTGACTTGATGCGACAATCACTTGGAGAGATTCCTGTGCAGACAGTTGGCAATTACTAGCGCTTTTGAACGACTGACTTGATGCGACAATAACTTGGAGAGATTCTTGTGCAACAGTTGGCAATTACTAGCGCTTTTGAACGACTGACTTGATGCGACAATCACTTGGAGAGATTCCTGTGCCGACAGTTGGCAATTACTAGCGCTTTTGAACGACTGATTTGATGCGACAATCACATGGGGAGATTCTTGTGCCGACAGTTGGCAATTACTATTGCTATTGAACGATTGACTTGATGCGACAATCACTTGGAGAGATTCTTGTGCCGACAGTTGGCAATTACTAGCGCTTTTGAACGATTGACTTGATGCGACAATCACTTGGAGAGATTCTTGTGCCGACAGTTGGCAATTACTAGCGCTTTTGAACGACTGACTTGATGCGACAATCACTTGGAGATATTCTTGTGCAACAGTTGGCAATTACTAGCGCTTTTGAACGACAGACTTGATGCGACAATCACTTGGAGAGATTCTTGTGCAGACAGTTGGCAATTACTAGCGCTTTTGAACGATTGACTTGATGCGACAATCACTCGGAGAGATTCTTCTGCCGACAGTTGGCAATTACTAGCGCTTTTTAACGACTGACTTGATGCGACAATCACTTGGAGATATTCTTGTGCAACAGTTGGCAATTACTAGCGCTTTTGAACAATTGACTTGATGCGACAATCACTTGGAGATAATCTTGTGCAACAGTTGGCAATTACTAGCGCTTTTGAACGATTGACTTGATGCGACAATCACTTGGAGATATTCTTGTGCAACAGTTGGCAATTACTAGCGCTTTTGAACGATTGACTTGATGCGACAATCACTTGGAGAGATTCTTGTGCCGACAGTTGGCAATTACTAGCGCTTTTGAACGATTGACTTGATGCGACAAACACTCGGAGAGATTCTTGTGCCGACAGTTGGCAATTACTAGCGCTTTTGAACGTTTGACTTGATGCGACAATCACTTGGAGAGATTCTTGTGCCGACAGTTGGCTATTACTAGCGCTTTTGAACGACTGACACCATGCGACAATCACTTGGAGATATTCTTGTGCAACAGTTGGCAATTACTAGCGCTTTTGAACGACTGATTTGATGCGACAATTACTTGGAGAGATTCTTGTGCAGCCAGTTGGCAATTACTAGCGCTTTTGAACGATTGACTTGATGCGACAATCACTCGGAGAGATTCTTGTGCCGACAGTTGGCAATTACTAGCGCTTTTGAGCGACTGACTTGATACGACAGTCACTTGGAGAGATTCTTGTGCCGACAGTTGGCAATTACTAGCGCTTTTGAACGATTGACTTGATGCGACAATCACTTGGAGAGATTCTTGTGCCGACAGTTGGCAATTACTAGCGCTTTTGAACGATTGACTTGATGCGACAATCACTTGGAGAGATTCTTGTGCCGACAGTTGGCAATTACTAGCGCTTTTGAACGACTGACTTGATGCGACAATCACTTGGAGATATTCTTGTGCAACAGTTGGCAATTACTAGCGCTTTTGAACGACTGACTTGATGCGACAATCACTTGGAGAGATTCTTGTGCAGACAGTTGGCAATTACTAGCGCTTTTGAACGATTGACTTGATGCGACAATCACTCGGAGAGATTCTTCTGCCGACAGTTGGCAATTACTAGCGCTTTTGAACGATTGACTTGGTGCGACAATCACTTGGAGGGATTCTTGTGCCCACAGTTGGCAATTACTAGCGCTTTTGAACGATTGACTTGATGCGACAATCACTTGGAGAGATTCTTGTGCCGACAGTTGGCAATTACTAGGGCTTTTGAACGATTGACTTGGTGCGACAATCACTTGGAGAGATTCTTGTGCCAACAGTTGGCAATTACTAGCGCTTTTCAACGACTGACTTGATGCGACAATCACTTGGAGAGATTCTTGTGCAACAGTTGGCAATTACTAGCGCTTTTGAACGACTGACTTGATGCGACAATCACTTGGAGAGATTCCTGTGCCGACAGTTGGCAATTACTAGCGCTTTTGAATGACTGACTTGGTGCGACAATCACTTGGAGAGATTCCTGTGCAGACAGTTGGCAGTTACTAGCGCTTTTGAACGACTGACTTGATGCGACAATCACTTGGAGATATTCTTGTGCATCAGTTGACAATTACTAGCGCTTTTGAACGATTGACTTGATGCGACAATCACTTGGAGAGATTCTTGTGCCGACAGTTGGCAATTACTAGCGCTTTTGAACAATTGCCTTGATGCGACAATCACTTGGAGAGATTCCTGTGCCGACAGTTGGTAATTACTAGCGCTTTTGAACGATTGACTTGATGCGACAATCACTTGGAGAGATTCCTGTGCCGACAGTTGGCAATTACTAGCGCTTTTGAACGACTGACTTGATGCGACAATCACTTGGAGAGATTCTTGTGCCAACAGTTGGCAATTACTAGCGCTTTTGAACGACTGACTTGATGCGACAATCACTTGGAGAGATTCTTGTGCAACAGTTGGCAATTACTAGCGCTTTTGAACGATTGACTTGATGCGACAATCACTTGGAGATATTCTTGTGCAACAGTTGGCAATTACTAGCGCTTTTGAACGACTGACTTGATGCGACAATCACTTGGAGAGATTCTTGTGCAACAGTTGGCAATTACTAGCGCTTTTGAACGACTGACTTGATGCGACAATCACTTGGAGAGATTCTTGTGCCAACAGTTGGCAATTACTAGCGCTTTTGAACGATTGACTTGATGCGACAATCACTTGGAGATATTCTTGTGCAACAGTTGGCAATTACTAGCTCTTTTGAACGACAGACTTGATGCGACAATCACTTGGAGAGATTCCTGTGCCGACAGTTGGCAATAACTAGCGCTTTTGAACGACTGACTTGATGCGACAATCGTTTGGAGAGATTCCTGTGCCGACAGTTGGCAATTACTAGCGCTTTTGAACGACTGACTTGATGCGACAATCACTTGGGGAGATTCTTGTGCCGACAGTTGGCAATTACTAGCGCTTTTGAACGATTGACTTAATGCGACAATCACTCGGAGAGATTCTTGTGCCGACTGTTGGCAATTACTAGCGCTTTTGAACGATTGACTTGATGCGACAATCACTTGGAGAGATTCTTGTGCCGACAGTTGGCAATTACTAGGGCTTTGGAACGACTGACTTGATGCGACAATCACTTGGAGATATCCTTGTGCAACAGTTGGCAATTACTAGCGCTTTTGAACGATTGACTTGATGCGACAATCACTCGGAGAGATTCATGTGCCGACAGTTGGCAATTACTAGCGCTTTTGAACGATTGACTTGATGCGACAATCACTTGGAGAGATTCTTGTGCCGACAGTTGGCAATTACTAGCGCTTTTGAACGATTGACTTGATGCGACAATCACTTGGAGAGATTCTTGTGCCGACAGTTGGCAATTACTAGCGCTTTTGAACGATTGACTTGATGCGACAATCACTTGGAGAGATTCTTGTGCCGACAGTTGGCAATTACTAGCGCTTATGAACGACTGACTTGATGCGACAATCACTTGGAGAGATCCTTGTGCAACAGTTGGCAATTACTAGCGCTTTTGAACGATTGACTTGATGCGACAATCACTCGGAGAGATTCTTGTGCCGACAGTTGGCAATTACTAGCGCTTTTGAACGATTGACTTGATGCGACAATCACTTGGAGAGATTCTTGTGCCGACAGTTGGCAATTACTAGCGCTCTTGAACGCCTGACTTGATGGGACAATCACTTGGAGATATTCTTGTGCCGACAGTTGGCAATTACTACCGCTTTTGAACGATTGACTTGGTGCGACAATCACTTGGAGGGATTCTTGTGCCGACAGTTGGCAATTACTAGCGCTCTTGAACGATTGACTTGATGCGACAATCACTTGGAGAGATTCTTGTGCCGACAGTTGGCATTTACTAGGGCTTTGGAACGACTGACTTGATGCGACAATCACTTGGAGATATTCTTGTGGAACAGTTGGCAATTACTAGCGCTTTTGAACGACTGACTTGATGCGACAATCACTTGGAGAGATTCCTGTGCCGACAGTTGGCAATTACTAGCGCTTTTGAACGACTGACTTGATGCGACAATCATTTGGAGAGATTCCTGTGCCGACAGTTGGCAATTACTAGCGCTTTTGAACGACTGACTTGATGCGACAATCATTTGGGGAGATTCTTGTGCCGACAGTTGGCAATTACTAGCGCTTTTGAACGATTGACTTGATGCGACAATCACTCGGAGAGATTCTTGTGCCGACAGTTGGCAATTACTAGCGCTTTTGAACGATTGACTTGATGCGACAATCACTTGGAGAGATTCTTGTGCCGACAGTTGGCAATTACTAGGGATTTGGAACGACTGACTTGATGCGACAATCACTTGGAAATATTCTTGTGCAACAGTTGGCAATTACTAGCGCTTTTGAACGATTGACTTGATGCGACAATCACTCGGAGAGATTCTTGTGCCGACAGTTGGCAATTACTAGCGCTTTTGAACGATTGACTTGGTGCGACAATCACTTGGAGAGATTCTTGTGCCAACAGTTGGCAATTACTAGCGCTTTTGAACGACTGACTTGATGCGACAATCACTTGGAGAGATTCTTGTGCAACAGTTGGCAATTACTAGCGCTTTTGAACGACTGACTTGATGCGACAATCACTTGGAGAGATTCCTGTGCCGACAGTTGGCAATTACTAGCGCTTTTGAACGACTGACTTGATGCGACAATCATTTGGGGAGATTCTTGTGCCGACAGTTGGCAATTACTAGCGCTTTTGAACGATTGACTTGATGCGACAATCACTCGGAGAGATTCTTGTGCCGACAGTTGGCAATTACTAGCGCTTTTGAACGATTGACTTCATGCGACAATCACTTGGAGAGATTCTTGTGCCGACAGTTGGCAATTACTACCGCTTTTGAACGACTGACTTGATGCGACAATCACTTGGAGATATTCTTGTGCAACAGTTGGCAATTACTAGCGCTTTTGAACGATTGACTTGATGCGACAATCACTCGGAGAGATTCTTGTGCCGACAGTTGGCAATTACTAGCGCTTTTGAACGATGGACTTGATGCGACAATCACTTGGAGAGATTCTTGTGCCGACAGTTGGCAATTACTAGCGCTTTTGAACGATTGACTTGATGCGACAATCACTTGGAGAGATTCTTGTGCCGACAGTTGGCAATTACTAGCGCTTTTGAACGATTGACTTGATGCGACAATCACTTGGAGAGATTCTTGTGCCGACAGTTGGCAATTACTAGCGCTTATGAACGACTGACTTGATGCGACAATCATTTGGGGAGATTCTTGTGCCGACAGTTGGCAATTACTAGCGCTTTTGAACGATTGACTTGATGCGACAATCACTCGGAGAGATTCTTGTGCCGACAGTTGGCAATTACTAGCGCTTTTGAACGATTGACTTGATGCGACAATCACTTGGAGAGATTCTTGTGCCGACAGTTGGCAATTACTAGGGATTTGGAACGACTGACTTGATGCGACAATCACTTGGAGATATTCTTGTGCAACAGTTGGCAATTACTAGCGCTTTTGAACGATTGACTTGATGCGACAATCACTCGGAGAGATTCTTGTGCCGACAGTTGGCAATTACTAGCGCTTTTGAACGATTGACTTGATGCGACAATCACTTGGAGAGATTCTTGTGCCGACAGTTGGCAATTACTAGCGCTTTTGAACGATTGACTTGATGCGACAATCACTTGGAGAGATTGTTGTGCAACAGTTGGCAATTACTAGCGCTTTTGAACGATTGACTTGATGCGACAATCACTCGGAGAGATTCTTGTGCCGACAGTTGGCAATTACTAGCGCTTTTGAACGATTGACTTGATGCGACAATCACTTGGAGAGATTCTTGTGCCGACAGTTGGCAATTACTAGCGCTCTTGAACGACTGACTTGAGGGGACAATCACTTGGAGATATTCTTGTGCCGACAGTTGGCAATTACTACCGCTTTTGAACGATTGACTTGGTGCGACAATCACTTGGAGGGATTCTTGTACCGACAGTTGGCAATTACTAGCGCTTTTGAACGATTGACTTGATGCGACAATCACTTGGAGAGATTCTTGTGCCGACAGTTGGCAATTACTAGCGCTTTTGAACGATTGACTTGGTGCGACAATCACTTGGAGAGATTCTTGTGCCAACAGTTGGCAATTACTAGCGCTTTTGAACGACTGACTTGATGCGACAATCACTTGGAGAGATTCTTGTGCAACAGTTGGCAATTACTAGCGCTTTTGAACGACTGACTTGATGCGACAATCACTTGGAGAGATTCCTGTGCCGACAGTTGGCAATTACTAGCGCTTTTGAACGACTGATTTGGTGCGACAATCACTTGGAGAGATTCCTGTGCCGACAGTTGGCAGTTACTAGCGCTTTTGAACGACTGACTTGATGCGACAATCACTTGGAGATATTCTTGTGCATCAGTTGACAATTACTAGCGCTTTTGAACGATTGACTTGATGCGACAATCACTTGGAGAGATTCTTGTGCCCACAGTTGGCAATTACTAGCGCTTTTGAACGATTGACTTGATGCGACAATCACTTTGAGAGATTCCTGTGCCGACAGTTGGCAATTACTAGCGCTTTTGAACAACTGACTTGATGCGACAATCACTTGGAGAGATTCTTGTGCCAACAGTTGGCAATTACTAGCGCTTTTGAACGATTGACTTGATGCGACAATCACTTGGAGATATTCTTGAGCAACAGTTGGCAATTACTAGCTCTTTTGAACGACTGACTTGATGCGACAATCACTTGGAGAGATTCCTGTGCAGACAGTTGGCAATTACTAGCGCTTTTGAACGACTGACTTGATGCGACAATCATTTGGAGAGTTTCCTGTGCCGACAGTTGGCAATTACTAGCGCTTTTGAACGACTGACTTGATGCGACAATCACTTGGGGAGATTCTTGTGCCGACAGTTGGCAATTACTAGCGCTATTGAACGATTGACTTGATGCGACAATCACTTGGAGAGATTCTTGTGCCGACAGTTGGCAATTACTAGCGCTTTTGAACGATTGACTTGATGCGACAATCACTTGGAGAGATTCTTGTGCCGACAGTTGGCAATTACTAGCGCTTTTGAACGACTGACTTGATGCGACAATCACTTGGAGATATTCTTGTGCAACAGTTGGCAATTACTAGCGCTTTTGAACGACAGACTTGATGCGACAATCACTTGGAGAGATTCTTGTGCAGACAGTTGGCAATTACTAGCGCTTTTGAACGATTGACTTGATGCGACAATCACTCGGAGAGATTCTTCTGCCGACAGTTGGCAATTACTAGCGCTTTTTAACGACTGACTTGATGCGACAATCACTTGGAGATATTCTTGTGCAACAGTTGGCAATTACTAGCGCTTTTGAACAATTGACTTGATGCGACAATCACTTGGAGATAATCTTGTGCAACAGTTGGCAATTACTAGCGCTTTTGAACGATTGACTTGATGCGACAATCACTTGGAGATATTCTTGTGCAACAGTTGGCAATTACTAGCGCTTTTGAACGATTGACTTGATGCGACAATCACTTGGAGAGATTCTTGTGCCGACAGTTGGCAATTACTAGCGCTTTTGAACGATTGACTTGATGCGACAAACAATCGGAGAGATTCTTGTGCCGACAGTTGGCAATTACTAGCGCTTTTGAACGTTTGACTTGATGCGACAATCACTTGGAGAGATTCTTGTGCCGACAGTTGGCTATTACTAGCGCTTTTGAACGACTGACACCATGCGACAATCACTTGGAGATATTCTTGTGCAACAGTTGGCAATTACTAGCGCTTTTGAACGACTGATTTGATGCGACAATTACTTGGAGAGATTCTTGTGCAGCCAGTTGGCAATTACTAGCGCTTTTGAACGATTGACTTGATGCGACAATCACTCGGAGAGATTCTTGTGCCGACAGTTGGCAATTACTAGCGCTTTTGAACGATTGACTTGATGCGACAATCACTTGGAGAGATTCTTGTGCCGACAGTTGGCAATTACTAGGGCTTTGGAACGATTGACTTGATGCGACAATCACTTGGAGATATTCTTGTGCAACAGTTGGCAATTACTAGCGCTTTTGAACGATTGACTTGATGCGACAATCACTCGGAGAGATTCTTGTGCCGACAGTTGGCAATTACTAGCGCTTTTGAACGATTGACTTGATGCGACAATCACTTGGAGAGATTCTTGTGCCGACAGTTGGCAATTACTAGCGCTTTTGAACGATTGACTTGATGCGACAATCACTTGGAGAGATTCTTGTGCCGACAGTTGGCAATTACTAGCGCTTTTGATCGACTGACTTGATGCGACAATCACTTGGAGAAATTCTTGTGCAACAGTTGGCAATTACTAGCGCTTTTGAACGACTGAATTGATGCGACAATCACTTGGAGAGTTTCTTGTGCAGACAGTTGGCAATTACTAGCGCTTTTGAACGATTGACTTGATGCGACAATCACTCGGAGAGATTCTTCTGCCGACAGTTGGCAATTACTAGCGCTTTTGAACGACTGACTTGATGCGACAATCACTTGGAGATATTCTTGTGCAACAGTTGGCAATTACTAGCGCTTTTGAACAATTGACTTGATGCGACAATCACTTGGAGATAATCTTGTGCAACAGTTGGCAATTACTAGCGCTTTTGAACGATTGACTTGATGAGAAAATCACTCGGAGAGATTCTTGTGCCGACAGTTGGCAATTACTAGCGCTTTTGAACGATTGACTTGATGCGACAATCACTCGGAGAGATTCTTCTGCCGACAGTTGGCAATTACTAGCGCTTTTGAACGACTGACTTGATGCGACAATCACTTGGAGATATTCTTGTGCAACAGTTGGCAATTACTAGCGCTTTTGAACAATTGACTTGATGCGACAATCACTTGGAGATAATCTTGTGCAACAGTTGGCAATTACTAGCGCTTTTGAACGACTGACTTGATGCGACAATCACTTGGAGATATTCTTGTGCAACAGTTGGCAATTACTAGCGCTTTTGAACGATTGACTTGATGCGACAATCACTCGGAGAGATTCTTGTGCCGACAGTTGGCAATTACTAGCGCTTTTGAACGATTGACTTGATGCGACAATCACTTGGAGAGATTCTTGTGCCGACAGTTGGCAATTACTAGCGCTTGTGAACGACTGACTTGATGCGACAATCACTTGGAGATATTCTTGTGCAACAGTTGGCAATTACTAGCGCTTTTGAACGATTGACTTGATGCGACAATCACTCGGAGAGATTCTTGTGCCGACAGTTGGCAATTACTAGCGCTTTTGAACGATTGACTTGATGCGACAATCACTTGGAGAGATTCTTGTGCCGACAGTTGGCAATTACTAGCGCTCTTGAACGCCTGACTTGATGGGACAATCACTTGGAGATATTCTTGTGCCGACAGTTGGCAATTACTACCGCTTTTGAACGATTGACTTGGTGCGACAATCACTTGGAGGGATTCTTGTGCCGACAGTTGGCAATTACTAGCGCTCTTGAACGATTGACTTGATGCGACAATCACTTGGAGAGATTCTTGTGCCGGCAGTTGGCATTTACTAGGGCTTTGGAACGACTGACTTGATGCGACAATCACTTGGAGATATTCTTGTGGAACAGTTGGCAATTACTAGCGCTTTTGAACGACTGACTTGATGCGACAATCACTTGGAGAGTATCCTGTGCCGACAGTTGGCAATTACTAGCGCTTTTGAACGACTGACTTGATGCGACAATCATTTGGAGAGATTCCTGTGCCGACAGTTGGCAATTACTAGCGCTTTTGAACGACTGACTTGATGCGACAATCATTTGGGGAGATTCTTGTTCCGACAGTTGGCAATTACTAGCGCTTTTGAACGATTGACTTGATGCGACAATCACTCGGAGAGATTCTTGTGCCGACAGTTGGCAATTACTAGCGCTTTTGAACGATTGACTTGATGCGACAATCACTTGGAGAGATTCTTGTGCCGACAGTTGGCAATTACTAGGGATTTGGAACGACTGACTTGATGCGACAATCACTTGGAGATATTCTTGTGCAACAGTTGGCAATTACTAGCGCTTTTGAACGATTGACTTGATGCGACAATCACTCGGAGAGATTCTTGTGCCGACAGTTGGCAATTACTAGCGCTTTTGAACGATTGACTTGATGCGACAATCACTTGGAGAGATTCTTGTGCCGACAGTTGGCAATTACTAGCGCTTTTGAACGATTGACTTGATGCGACAATCACTTGGAGAGATTCTTGTGCCGACAGTTCGCAATTACTAGCGCTTTTGAACGATTGACTTGATGCGACAATCACTTGGAGAGATTCTTGTGCCGACAGTTGGCAATTACTAGCGCTTATGAACGACTGACTTGATGCGACAATCATTTGGAGAGATTCCTGTGCCGACAGTTGGCAATTACTAGCGCTTTTGAACGACTGACTTGATGCGACAATCATTTGGGGAGATTCTTGTGCCGACAGTTGGCAATTACTAGCGCTTTTGAACGATTGACTTGATGCGACAATCACTCGGAGAGATTCTTGTGCCGACAGTTGGCAATTACTAGCGCTTTTGAACGATTGACTTGATGCGACAATCACTTGGAGAGATTCTTGTGCCGACAGTTGGCAATTACTAGGGATTTGGAACGACTGACTTGATGCGACAATCACTTGGAGATATTCTTGTGCAACAGTTGGCAATTACTAGCGCTTTTGAACGATTGACTTGATGCGACAATCACTCGGAGAGATTCTTGTGCCGACAGTTGGCAATTACTAGCGCTTTTGAACGATTGACTTGATGCGACAATCACTTGGAGAGATTCTTGTGCCGACAGTTGGCAATTACTAGCGCTTTTGAACGATTGACTTGATGCGACAATCACTTGGAGAGATTCTTGTGCCGACAGTTGGCAATTACTAGCGCTTTTGAACGATTGACTTGATGCGACAATCACTTGGAGAGATTCTTGTGCCGACAGTTGGCAATTACTAGCGCTTATGAACGACTGACTTGATGCGACAATCACTTGGAGATATTCTTGTGCAACAGTTGGCAATTACTAGCGCTTTTGAACGATTGACTTGATGCGACAATCACTCGGAGAGATTCTTGTGCCGACAGTTGGCAATTACTAGCGCTTTTGAACGATTGACTTGATGCGACAATCACTTGGAGAGATTCTTGTGCCGACAATTGGCAATTACTAGCGCTCTTGAACGACTGACTTGATGGGACAATCACTTGGAGATATTCTTGTGCCGACGGTTGGCAATTACTACCGCTTTTGAACGATTGACTTGGTGCGACAATCACTTGGAGGGATTCTTGTGCCGACAGTTGGCAATTACTAGCGCTTTTGAACGATTGACTTGATGCGACAATCACTTGGAGAGATTCTTGTGCCGACAGTTGGCAATAACTAGCGCTTTTGAGCGAGTGACTTGGTGCGACAATCACTTGGAGAGATTCTTGTGCCAACAGTTGGCAATTACTAGCGCTTTTGAACGACTGACTTGATGCGACAATCACTTGGAGAGATTCTTGTGCAACAGTTGGCAATTACTAGCGCTTTTGAACGACTGACTTGATGCGACAATCAATTGGAGAGATTCCTGTGCCGACAGTTGGCAATTGCTAGCGCTTTTGAACGACTGACTTGATGCGACAATCATTTGGGGAGATTCTTGTGCTGACAGTTGGCAATTACTAGCGCTTTTGAACGATTGACTTGATGCGACAATCACTTGGAGAGATTCTTGTGCCGACAGTTGGCAATTACTAGCGCTCTTGAACGACTGACTTGATGGGACAATCACTTGGAGATATTCTTGTGCCGACAGTTGGCAATTACTACCGCTTTTGAACGATTGACTTGGTGCGACAATCACTTGGAGGGATTCTTGTGCCGACAGTTGGCAATTACTAGCGCTTTTGAACGATTGACTTGATGCGACAATCACTTGGAGAGATTCTTGTGCCGACAGTTGGCAATTACTACCGCTTTTGAACGATTGACTTGGTGCGACAATCACTTGGAGAGATTCTTGTGCCAACAGTTGGCAATTACTAGCGCTTTTGAACGACTGACTTGATGCGACAATCACTTGGAGAGATTCTTGTGCCGACAGTTGGCAGTTACTAGCGCTTTTGAACGATTGACTTGATGCGACAATCACTTGGAGATATTCTTGTGCATCAGTTGACAATTACTAGCGCTTTTGAACGACTGACTTGATGCGACAATCACTTGGAGATATTCTTGTGCATCAGTTGACAATTACTAGCGCTTTTGAACGATTGACTTGATGCGACAATCACTTGGAGAGATTCTTGTGCCGACAGTTGGCAATTACTAGCGCTTTTGAACTATTGACTTGATGCGACAATCACTTGGAGATATTCTTGTGCAACAGTTGGTAATTACTAGCTCTTTTGAACGACTGACTTGATGCGACAATCACTTGGAGAGATTCCTGTGCCGACAGTTGGCAATTACTAGCGCTTTTGAACGACTGACTTGATGCGACAATCATTTGGAGAGTTTCCTGTGCCGACAGTTGGCAATTACTAGCGCTTTTGAACGACTGACTTGATGCGACAATCACTTGGGGAGATTCTTGTGCCGACAGTTGGCAATTACTAGCGCTTTTGAACGATTGACTTGATGCGACAATCACTCGGAGAGATTCTTGTGCCGACAGTTGGCAATTACTAGCGCTTTTGAACGATTGACTTGATGCGACAATCACTTGGAGAGATTCTTGTGCCGACAGTTGGCAATTACTAGGGCTTTGGAACGACTGACTTGATGCGACAATCACTTGGAGATATTCTTGTGCAACAGTTGGCAATTACTAGCGCTTTTGAACGATTGACTTGATGCGACAATCACTCGGAGAGATTCTTGTGCCGACAGTTGGCAATTACTAGCGCTTTTGAACGATTGGCTTGATGCGACAATCACTTGGAGAGATTCTTGTGCCGACAGTTGGCAATTACTAGCGCTTTTGAACGATTGACTTGATGCGACAATCACTTGGAGAGATTCTTGTGCCGACAGTTGGCAATTACTAGCGCTTTTGAACGATTGACTTGATGCGACAATCACTTGGAGAGATTCTTGTGCCGACAGTTGGCAATTACTAGCGCTTATGAACGACTGACTTGATGCGACAATCATTTGGGGAGATTCTTGTGCCGACAGTTGGCAATTACTAGCGCTTTTGAACGATTGACTTGATGCGACAATCACTCGGAGGGATTCTTGTGCCGACAGTTGGCAATTACTAGCGCTATTGAACGATTGACTTGATGCGACAATCACTTGGAGAGATTCTTGTGCCGACAGTTGGCAATTACTAGGGATTTGGAACGACTGACTTGATGCGTCAATCACTTGGAGATATCCTTGTGCAACAGTTGGCAATTACTAGCGCTTTTGAACGATTGACTTGATGCGACAATCACTCGGAGAGATTCTTGTGCCGACAGTTGGCAATTACTAGCGCTTTTGAACGATTGACTTGATGCGACAATCACTTGGAGAGATTCTTCTGCCGACAGTTGGCAATTACTAGCGCTTTTGAACGATTGACTTGATGCGACAATCACTTGGAGAGATTCTTGTGCCGACAGTTGGCAATTACTAGCGCTTTTGAACGATTGACTTGATGCGACAATCACTTGGAGAGATTCTTGTGCCGACAGTTGGCAATTACTAGCGCTTATGAACGACTGACTTGATGCGACAATCACTTGGAGATATTCTTGTGCAACAGTTGGCAATTACTAGCGCTTTTGAACGATTGACTTGATGCGACAATCACTCGGAGAGATTTTTGTGCCGACAGTTGGCAATTACTAGCGCTTTTGAACGATTGACTTGATGCGACAATCACTTGGAGAGATTCTTGTGCCGACAGTTGGCAATTACTAGCGCTCTTGAACGACTGACTTGATGGGACAATCACTTGGAGATATTCTTGTGCCCACAGTTGGCAATTACTACCGCTTTTGAACGATTGACTTGGTGCGACAATCACTTGGAGGGATTCTTGTGCCGACAGTTGGCAATTACTAGCGCTTTTGAACGATTGACTTGATGCGACAATCACTTGGAGAGATTCTTGTGCCGACAGTTGGCAATTACTAGCGCTTTTGAACGATTGACTTGGTGCGACAATCACTTGGAGAGATTCTTGTGCCAACAGTTGGCAATTACTAGCGCTTTTGAACGACTGACTTGATGCGACAATCACTTGGAGAGATTTTTGTGCAACAGTTGGCAATTACTAGCGCTTTTGAACGACTGACTTGATGCGACAATCACTTGGAGAGATTCCTGTGCTGACAGTTGGCAATTACTAGCGCTTTTGAACGACTGACTTGATGCGACAATCATTTGGGGAGATTCTTGTGCCGACAGTTGGCAATTACTAGCGCTTTTGAACGATTGACTTGATGCGACAATCACTTGGAGAGATTCTTGTGCCGACAGTTGGCAATTACTATCGCTCTTGAACGACTGACTTGATGGGACAATCACTTGGAAATATTCTTGTGCCGACAGTTGGCAATTACTAGGGATTTGGAACGACTGACTTGATGCGACAATCACTTGGAGATATTCTTGTGCAACAGTTGGCAATTACTAGCGCTTTTGAACGATTGACTTGATGCGACAATCAGTCGGAGAGATTCTTGTGCCGACAGTTGGCAATTACTAGCGCTTTTGAACGATTGACTTGATGCGACAATCACTTGGAGAGATTCTTGTGCCGACAGTTGGCAATTACTAGCGCTTATGAACGACTGACTTGATGCGACAATCACTTGGAGATATTCTTGTGCAACAGTTGGCAATTACTAGCGCTTTTGAACGATTGACTTGATGCGACAATCACTCGGAGAGATTCTTGTGCCGACAGTTGGCAATTACTAGCGCTTTTGAACGATTGACTTGATGCGACAATCACTTGGAGAGATTCTTGTGCCGACAGTTGGCAATTACTAGCGCTCTTGAACGACTGACTTGATGGGACAATCACTTGGAGATATTCTTGTGCCGACAGTTGGCAATTACTACCGCTTTTGAACGATTGACTTGGTGCGACAATCACTTGGAGGGATTCTTGTGCCGACAGTTGGCAATTACTAGCGCTTTTGAACGATTGACTTGATGCGACAATCACTTGGAGAGATTCTTGTGCCGACAGTTGGCAATTACTAGCGCTTTTGAACGATTGACTTGGTGCGACAATCACTTGGAGAGATTCTTGTGCCAACAGTTGGCAATTACTAGCGCTTTTGAACGACTGACTTGATGCGACAATCACTTGGAGAGATTCTTGTGCAACAGTTGGCAATTACTAGCGCTTTTGAACGACTGACTTGATGCGACAATCACTTTGAGAGATTCCTGTGCCGACAGTTGGCAATTACTAGCGCTTTTGAACGACTGACTTGATGCGACAATCATTTGGGGAGATTCTTGTGCCGACAGTTGGCAATTACTAGCGCATTTGAACGATTGACTTGATGCGAAAATCACTCGGAGAGATTCTTGTGCCGACAGTTGGCAATTACTAGCGCTTTTGAACGATTGACTTGATGCGACAATCACTTGGAGAGATTCTTGTGCCGACAGTTGGCAATTACTAGGGATTTGGAACGACTGACTTGATGCGACAATCACTTGGAGATATTCTTGTGCAACAGTTGGCAATTACTAGCGCTTTTGAACGATTGACTTGATGCGACAATCACTCGGAGAGATTCTTGTGCCGACAGTTGGCAATTACTAGCGCTTTTGAACGATGGACTTGATGCGACAATCACTTGGAGAGATTCTTGTGCCGACAGTTGGCAATTACTAGCGCTTTTGAACGATTGACTTGATGCGACAATCACTTGGAGAGATTCTTGTGCCGACAGTTGGCAATTACTAGCGCTTTTGAACGATTGACTTGATGCGACAATCACTTGGAGAGATTCTTGTGCCGACAGTTGGCAATTACTAGCGCTTATGAACGACTGACTTGATGCGACAATCATTTGGGGAGATTCTTGTGCCGACAGTTGGCAATTACTAGCGCTTTTGAACGATTGACTTGATGCGACAATCACTCGGAGAGATTCTTGTGCCGACAGTTGGCAATTACTAGCGCTTTTGAACGATTGACTTGATGCGACAATCACTTGGAGAGATTCTTGTGCCGACAGTTGGCAATTACTAGGGGTTTGGAACGACTGACTTGATGCGACAATCACTTGGAGATATTCTTGTGCAACAGTTGGCAATTACTAGCGCTTTTGAACGATTGACTTGATGCGACAATCACTCGGAGAGATTCTTGTGCCGACAGTTGGCAATTACTAGCGCTTTTGAACGATTGACTTGATGCGACAATCACTTGGAGAGATTCTTGTGCCGACAGTTGGCAATTACTAGCGCTTTTGAACGATTGACTTGATGCGACAATCACTTGGAGAGATTCTTGTGCCGACAGTTGGCAATTACTAGCGCTTTTGAACGATTGACTTGATGCGACAATCACTTGGAGAGATTCTTGTGCCGACAGTTGGCAATTACTAGCGCTTATGAACGACTGACTTGATGCGACAATCACTTGGAGATATTCTTGTGCAACAGTTGGCAATTACTAGCGCTTTTGAACGATTGACTTGATGCGACAATCACTCGGAGAGATTCTTGTGCCGACAGTTGGCAATTACTAGCGCTTTTGAACGATTGACTTGATGCGACAATCACTCGGAGAGATTCTTGTGCCGACAGTTGGCAATTACTAGCGCTCTTGAACGACTGACTTGATGGGACAATCACTTGGAGATATTCTTGTGCCGACGGTTGGCAATTACTACCGCTTTTGAACGATTGACTTGGTGCGACAATCACTTGGAGGGATTCTTGTGCCGACAGTTGGCAATTACTAGCGCTTTTGAACGATTGACTTGATGCGACAATCACTTGGAGAGATTCTTGTGCCGACAGTTGGCAATTACTAGCGCTTTTGAACGATTGACTTGGTGCGACAATCACTTGGAGAGATTCTTGTGCCAACAGTTGGCAATTACTAGCGCTTTTGAACGACTGACTTGATGCGACAATCACTTGGAGAGATTCTTGTGCAACAGTTGGCAATTACTAGCGCTTTTGAACGACTGACTTGATGCGACAATCACTTGGAGAGATTCCTGTGCCGACAGTTGGCAATTACTAGCGCTTTTGAACGACTGACTTGATGCGACAATCATTTGGGGAGATTCTTGTGCCGACAGTTGGCAATTACTAGCGCTTTTGAACGATTGACTTGATGCGACAATCACTTGGAGAGATTCTTGTGCCGACAGTTGGCAATTACTAGCGCTCTTGAACGACTGACTTGATGGGACAATCACTTGGAGATATTCTTGTGCCGACAGTTGGCAATTACTACCGCTTTTGAACGATTGACTTGGTGCGACAATCACTTGGAGGGATTCTTGTGCCGACAGTTGGCAATTACTAGCGCTTTTGAACGATTGACTTGATGCGACAATCACTTGGAGAGATTCTTGTGCCGACAGTTGGCAATTACTAGCGCTTTTGAACGATTGACTTGGTGCGACAATCACTTGGAGAGATTCTTGTGCCAACAGTTGGCAATTACTAGCGCTTTTGAACGACTGACTTGATGCGACAATCACTTGGAGAGATTCTTGTGCCGACAGTTGGCAGTTACTAGCGCTTTTGAACGATTGACTTGATGCGACAATCACTTGGAGATATTCTTGTGCATCAGTTGACAATTACTAGCGCTTTTGAACGACTGACTTGATGCGACAATCACTTGGAGATATTCTTGTGCATCAGTTGACAATTACTAGCGCTTTTGAACGATTGACTTGATGCGACAATCACTTGGAGAGATTCTTGTGCCGACAGTTGGCAATTACTAGCGCTTTTGAACGATTGACTTGATGCGACAATCACTTGGAGATATTCTTGTGCAACAGTTGGCAATTACTAGCTCTTTTGAACGACTGACTTGATGCGACAATCACTTGGAGAGATTCCTGTGCCGACAGTTGGCAATTACTAGCGCTTTTGAACGACTGACTTGATGCGACAATCATTTGGAGAGTTTCCTGTGCCGACAGTTGGCAATTACTAGCGCTTTTGAACGACTGACTTGATGCGACAATCACTTGGGGAGATTCTTGTGCCGACAGTTGGCAATTACTAGCGCTTTTGAACGATTGTCTTGATGCGACAATCACTCGGAGAGATTCTTGTGCCGACAGTTGGCAATTACTAGCGCTTTTGAACGATTGACTTGATGCGACAATCACTTGGAGAGATTCTTGTGCCGACAGTTGGCAATTACTAGGGCTTTGGAACGATTGACTTGATGCGACAATCACTTGGAGATATTCTTGTGCAACAGTTGGCAATTACTAGCGCTTTTGAACGATTGACTTGATGCGACAATCACTCGGAGAGATTCTTGTGCCGACAGTTGGCAATTACTAGCGCTTTTGAACGATTGACTTGATGCGACAATCACTTGGAGAGATTCTTGTGCCGACAGTTGGCAATTACTAGCGCTTTTGAACGATTGACTTGATGCGACAATCACTTGGAGAGATTCTTGTGCCGACAGTTGGCAATTACTAGCGCTTTTGATCGACTGACTTGATGCGACAATCACTTGGAGAAATTCTTGTGCAACAGTTGGCAATTACTAGCGCTTTTGAACGACTGAATTGATGCGACAATCACTTGGAGAGTTTCTTGTGCAGACAGTTGGCAATTACTAGCGCTTTTGAACGATTGACTTGATGCGACAATCACTCGGAGAGATTCTTCTGCCGACAGTTGGCAATTACTAGCGCTTTTGAACGACTGACTTGATGCGACAATCACTTGGAGATATTCTTGTGCAACAGTTGGCAATTACTAGCGCTTTTGAACTATTGACTTGATGCGACAATCACTTGGAGATAATCTTGTGCAACAGTTGGCAATTACTAGCGCTTTTGAACGATTGACTTGATGAGAAAATCACTCGGAGAGATTCTTGTGCCGACAGTTGGCAATTACTAGCGCTTTTGAACGATTGACTTGATGCGACAATAACTTGGAGAGATTCTTGTGCCGACAGTTGGCAATTACTAGCGCTTTTGAACGACTGACTTGATGCGACAATCACTTGGAGATATTCTTGTGCAACAGTTGGCAATTACTAGCGCTTTTGAACGACTGACTTGATGCGACAATCACTTGGAGAGATTCTTGTGCAGACAGTTGGCAATTACTAGCGCTTTTGAACGATTGACTTGATGCGACAATCACTTGGAGATATTCTTGTGCAACAGTTGGCAATTACTAGCGCTTTTGAACGATTGACTTGATGCGACAATCACTTAGAGAGATTCTTGTGCCGACAGTTAGCAATTACTAGCGCTTTTGAACGACTGACTTGATGCGACAATCACTTGGAGAGATTCTTGTGCCGACAGTTGGCAATTACTAGCGCTTTTGAACGACTGACTTGATGCGACAATCACTTGGAGATATTCTTGTGCAACAGTAGGCAATTACTAGCGCTTTTGAACGACTGATTTCATGCGACAATTACTTGGAGAGATTCTTGTGCAGCCAGTTGGCAATTACTAGCGCTTTTGAACGATTGACTTGATGCGACAATCACTTGGAGAGATTCTTGTGCCGACAGTTGGCAATTACTAGCGCTTTTGAGCGACTGACTTGATGCGACAATCACTTGAAGAGATTCCTGTGCCGACAGTTGGCAATTACTAGCGCTTTTGAACGATAGACTTGATGCGACAATCACTTGGAGAGATTCTTGTGCCCACAGTTGGCTATTACTAGCTCTTTTGAACGATTGACTTGATGCGACAATCACTTCGAGAGATTCTTGTGCCGACAGTTGGCAATTACTAGCTCTTTTGAACGATTGACTTGATGCGACAATCACTTGGAGAGATTCTTTTGCCCACAGTTGGGAATTACTAGTGCTTTTGAACGACTGACTTGATGCGACAATCACTTGGAGAGATTCTTGTGCCGACAGTTGGCAATTACTAGCGCTTTTGTACGATTGACTTGGTGCGTCAATCACTAGGAGAGATTCTTGTGTCGACAGTTGGCAATTACTAGCGCTTTTGAGCGATTGACTTGGTGCGACAATCACTTGGAGATATTCTTGTGCCGACAGTTGGCAATTACTAGCTCTTTTGAACGATTGACTTGATGCGACAATCACTTGGAGAGATTCTTGTGCCGACAGTTGGCAATTACTAGCGCATTTGAACGATTGACTTGATGCGACAATCACTAGGAGAGATTCTTGTGCCGACAGTTGGCAATTACTAGCGCTTTTGAACGACTGACTTCATGCGACAATCACCTGGAGAGATTCTTGTGCCCACAGTTGGCAATTACTAGCGATTTTGAACGATTGACTTGATGCGTCAATCACTAGGAGAGATTCTTGTGTCGACAGTTGGCAATTACTAGCGCTTTTGAGCGATTGACTTGGTGCGACAATCACTTGGAGAGATTCTTGTACCCACAGTTGGGAATTACTAGCGCTTTTGAACGACTGACTTGATGCGACAATCACCTGGAGAGATTCTTGAGCCCACAGTTGGCAATTACTAGCGATTTTGAACGATTGACTTGATGCGTCAATCACTAGGAGAGATTCTTGTGTCGACAGTTGGCAATTACTAGCGCTTTTGAGCGATTGACTTGGTGCTTCAATCACTTGGAGAGATTCTTGTGCCGACAGTTGGCAATTACTAGCTCTTTTGAACGATTGACTTGATGCGACAATCACTTGGAGAGATTCTTGTGCCGACAGTTGGCAATTACTAGCGCATTTGAACGATTGACTTGATGCGACAATCACTAGGAGAGATTCTTGTGCCGACAGTTGGCAATTACTAGCTCTTTTGAACGACTGACTTGATGCGACAATCACTTGGAGAGATTCTTGTGCCGACAGTTGGCGATTACTAGCGCTTTTGAACGACTGACTTGATGCGACAATCACTTGGAGAGATTCCTGTGCCGACAGTTGGCAATTACTAGCGCTTTTGAACGACTGACTTGGTGCGACAATCACTTGGAGAGATTCCTGTGCCGACAGTTGGCAGTTACTAGCGCTTTTGAACGATTGACTTGATGCGACAATCACTTGGAGAGATTCTTGTGCCGACAGTTGGCAATTTCTAGCGCTTTTGAACGACTGACTTGATGCGACAATCACTTGGAGATATTCTTGTGCAACAGTTGGCAATTACTAGCGCTTTTGAACGACTGACTTGATGCGACAATCACTTGGAGATATTCTTGTGCATCAGTTGACAATTACTAGCGCTTTTGAACGATTGACTTGATGCGACAATCACTTGGAGAGATTCTTGTGCCGACAGTTGGCAATTACTAGCGCTTTTGAACGATTGACTTGATGCGACAATCACTTGGAGAGATTCCTGTGCCGACAGTTGGCAATTACTAGCGCTTTTGAACGACTGACTTGATGCGACAATCACTTGGAGAGATTCTTGTGCCAACAGTTGGCAATTACTAGCGCTTTTGAACGACTGACTTGATGCGACAATCACTTGGAGAGATTCTTGTGCCAACAGTTGGCAATTACTAGCGCTTTTGAACGATTGACTTGATGCGACAATCACTTGGAGATATTCTTGTGCAACAGTTGGCAATTACTAGCTCTTTTGAACGACTGACTTGATGCGACAATCACTTGGAGAGATTCCTGTGCCGACAGTTGGCAATTACTAGCGCTTTTGAACGACTGACTTGATGCGACAATCATTTGGAGAGATTCCTGTGCCGACAGTTGGCAATTACTAGCGCTTTTGAACGACTGACTTGATGCGATAATCACTTGGGGAGATTCTTGTGCCGACAGTTGGCAATTACTAGCGCTTTTGAACGATTGACTTGATGCGACAATCACTCGGAGAGATTCTTGTGCCGACAGTTGGCAATTACTAGCGCTTTTGAACGATTGACTTGATGCGACAATCACTTGGAGAGATTCTTGTGCCGACAGTTGGCAATTACTAGGGCTTTGGAACGACTGACTTGATGCGACAATCACTTGGAGATATTCTTGTGCAACAGTTGGCAATTACTAGCGCTTTTGAACGATTGACTTGATGCGACAATCACTCGGAGAGATTCTTGTGCCGACAGTTGGCAATTACTAGCGCTTTTGAACGATTGACTTGATGCGACAATCACTTGGAGAGATTCTTGTGCCGACAGTTGGCAATTACTAGCGCTTTTGAACGATTGACTTGATGCGACAATCACTTGGAGAGATTCTTGTGCCGACAGTTGTCAATTACTAGCGCTTTTGAACGATTGACTTGATGCGACAATCACTTGGAGAGATTCTTGTGCCGACAGTTGGCAATTACTAGCGCTTTTGAACGACTGACTTGATGCGACAATCACTTGGAGATATTCTTGTGCAACAGTTGGCAATTACTAGCGCTTTTGAACGACTGACTTGATGCGACAATCACTTGGAGAGATTCTTGTGCCGACAGTTGGCAATTACTAGCGCTTTTGAACGATTGACTTGATGCGACAATCACTTGGAGATATTCTTGTGCCGACAGTTGGCAATTACTAGCGCTTTTGAACGACTGACTTGATGCGACAATCACTTGGAGATATTCTTGTGCAACAGTTGGCAATTACTAGCGCTTTTGAACGACTGACTTGATGCGACAATCACTTGGAGAGATTCTTGTGCAGACAGTTGGCAATTACTAGCGCTTTTGAATGATTGACCTGATGCGACAATCACTTGGAGATATTCTTGTGCAACAGTTGGCAATTACTAGCGCTTTTGAACGATTGACTTGATGCGACAATCATTTGGAGAGATTCTTGTGCCGACAGTTGGCAATTACTAGCGCTTTTGAACGATTGACTTGATGCGACAAACACTCGGAGAGATTCTTGTGCCGACAGTTGGCAATTACTAGCGCTTTTGAACGTTTGACTTGATGCGACAATCACTTGGAGAGATTCTTGTGCCGACAGTTGGCAATTACTAGCGCTTTTGAACGACTGACTTGATGCGACAATCACTTGGAGATATTCTTGTGCAACTGTTGGCAATTACTAGCGCTTTTGAACGACTGATTTGATGCGACAATCACTTGGAGAGATTCTTGTGCAGCCAGTTGGCAATTACTAGCGCTTTTGAACGATAGACTTTATGCGACAATCACTTGGAGAGATTCTTGTGCCGACAGTTGGCAATTACTAGCGCTTTTGAGCGACTGATTTGATGCGACAATCACTTGGAGAGATTCCTGTGCCGACAGTTGGCAATTACTAGCGCTTCTGAACGATAGACTTGATGCGACAATCACTTGGAGAGATTCTTGTGCCCACAGTTGGCTATTACTAGCTCTTTTGAACGATTGACTTGATGCGACAATCACTTGGAGAGATTCTTGTGCCGACAGTTGGCAATTACTAGCGCTTTTGAACGATTGACTTGATGCGACAATCACTTGGAGAGATTCTTGTGCCCACAGTTGGCAATTACTAGCGCTTTTGAACGATTGACTTGATGCGACAATCACTTGGAGAGATTCTTGTGCCCACAGTTGGCAATTACTAGCGCTTTTGAACGATTAACTTGGTGCGACAATCACTTGGAGAGATTCTTGTGCCGACAGTTGGCAATTACTATCGCTTTTGAACGATTGACTTGATGCGACAATCACTTGGAGAGATTCTTGTGCCCACAGTTGGCAATTACTAGCGCTTTTGAACGATTGACTTGATGCGACAATCACTTGGAGAGATTCTTGTGCCGACAGTTGGCAATTACTAGCGCTTTTGAATGATTGACTTGATGCGACAATCACTTGGAGAGATTCTTGTGCCCACAGTTGGCAATTACTAGCTCTTTTGAACGATTGACTTGATGCGACAATCACTTGGGGAGATTCTTGTGCCGACAGTTGGCAATTACTAGCGCTTTTGAACGACTGACTTGATGCGACAATCACTTGGAGAGATTCTTGTGCCGACAGTTGGCAATTACCAGCGCGTTTGAACGATTGACTTGATGCGACAATCACTTCACGCCCCCCTTGACAAAGCCCCACTCCCCATAGGGGGGCGCGCCCCCCAGGTTGGAAACCCCTGGTTTAGAGAGTTGTCATGGGTAGTACAGTGAGTGCACAAAGGATATTGAATTACCTCAAGGTTCTGTCTAGGCTCCACTTTTTCGGCTTGTGTATAGCTGATCTGTTCGCCATCTCTTGATGAATACAGTACTTTTGCATTTGTCAGTTGGCACAGGCTAGAGTAAAAGGTGGCTTTTCACCGATGTCTCAGTCTCACTCATGGCTGTGATTATATGGAAGCTACTGAGGTATGGGTGGTGCTTAGTAATGGCATTCGAGGCACAGTCAGTGCCTGTGAATGCTGTGAAAGGTTCAACTCATAGGGTTAGGACTACTGTTCTGACTCAGTGAGGAAAGCAATGGCAAACTACCACACTCCTCTTCTTGCCTAGAACGCCTCAAAATAGTGCTGCCTTGGGTTTTTGTGGGTATCTACTCACATAACGTAACGGCGGTACTTTTTGAGGATCCAACCAGCCTTCGGGCTGACTACCTAACAGACACAGACACAATATAGCTGATATGCCAAGGACGGAATCAAAGACATTTGGATATACAGACGACTGGGCGATAGCTACAAGAAGTTCAAACATAACAACAACAACAACAACTGAGAACACACTAACAACAGACCTGAGTGTCCTAGGGGACTGCTATCGCAAATGGAGACTACAGTTAAGACAGAAGTTTGCTCCTTCCAATTGAATAATCGCATGGCTAACATGGATCTCACAGTGTACTTTGATAACGTCCTTCTGCCACACAATCGGCATCCCAAGTACTCGGGTGTTACTTTAGACAGATCCTAATCCTTCATACAACATCTTTTGAAGACTGCTGCTAAGCTGAGATCACGCAACAGCATCATCCAGAACAACATGGGGCTCTAATGCTTCAACTCTTCGTTCTTCTGCAATTAGCCTTGTTCTATCTGTAGCTGAATGATGTGCCCCCGTGTGGTTAAACAGCCCTCACATAGGGAAGATTGATGTTGTAATCAACAAGACCATGCGATTGATATCTGCTACCATTAAATGGCTTCCTGTTCTAAGCTACATTCCTCCACCCCATCTCCGCAGGTGTAATATCCTGGTCAAAACATACCACAAGATACTCCAAAATCAAGATCTACCTATTCATGCTGTTTGTCTACCCAGACTTCGCTCAAGGCAGCCCCCTGTGAAGACAGCTACGAGACTTATCAATGAGAACTTTGACGTAGTGCAGCAGTGGTCTCATGATTGGAAGATTTTTGCCCCACAGTAGTGCCGAGACATGCCATCTGCCACATCTAAAGTAGGCTCTACCGTACTTGGCTTTGATCTTCCTCGTCGGATATGGTCAAGATTAAACCGGATCAGGACCAATTCTGGTGTTTGTGCGGACTCTTTGTTCAAGTGGAACAGGTGTGACTGTGGAGTCGATAGACAAACGGTGAAGCACATCATTCAGGACTGTCTTCTAAGAGCTTATGGGGCTAACATAATGGATTATACCCAGTGCTGTAGTTGGGAAAAGAATTTAGGCGGTACTCACCAAAAATCACTTAAGGAGGGCCTTGTTGATCACAGCTAGCACTGTTCTCTTCAACGTCCTTGTTATCATCTGGAGTGTTTTCGTTTGCCACTATTTAACCAGTTAAGCAAGCTCATTATTACTTTGATTCCCGGTCAATGCATGTGAGATTTTCAAAGTGAAATGCCAAGTCCTGTGGTTCGGATTCCATGTAAAAAGGAGGTCCCGTGGCTTATGATCTCAAGATTAACGCTCACGTAAAGCAACAATCTTCCTTTTTCATTATTACTTTGAAATTATGATGTACGTACTTTCACACGCACACACACACTTTACGTCTTTACACAGACAGTACCTAACGACAAATCAGACTCAATTCAAACAGCGGCACAGCATGGCACTGAAAACACACAAGCAAGCGTTTACCGCCAAAAGAAACCAAGTTCACAATGTTGCCAACAGCTGAACATGTATTATACATCCGGGCGTGATTGAAATG
The DNA here is from genome assembly GCA_946902985.2 of Meconema thalassinum. Lineage (NCBI taxonomy): Eukaryota > Metazoa > Arthropoda > Insecta > Orthoptera > Tettigoniidae > Meconema > Meconema thalassinum. The sequence continues at coordinate 527,902,800 of OX336393.1, read as the reverse complement.
TCAAACTCCAACCCTTATGGGCCCAATTAGTTCCAAGTTGTGCCACGAGATTACTCTGAACAACTTAATAATCATTTCCGATTTTTCTTTCTGAAATCCATTGGACAATTTACAGTAGGGCTATTTTTTACAGATTTAAAAAGATAGTTTAACCGGTACGCTAATAACGAGTTTGGATTTTAGGGGGTACGCCGTACCGGCCCGTACCGGCCCAACTACAGCACTGATTATACCTCAGTGACTCCTGCATCAGAGGACTATATTAGGTAGATTTCATTATAAAGCTAACTATTGCAATAGGTACCAAGTTTCGACTTCCGGAAAATTTCGACATGTCTTCGCGTTTCACATCCCCCAGACCCCAAACCACCGTCAGTTCAAATGTTTATACTGTACTATATATATATCACGTTCTTGTGGACACGATAACTACCGCAATTTTACACCAATCACTTTCAACCTTATACATGATATATAACCCTTTAAAATCTCGGTATGGGCAAAATCGGACCAAGGGGGTGAAAAGGGGGAGTGTTTTTCGAAACAGTGAAATATCGCTATAACTCTCTTAATATGTGAAATATCTAATACACTCAAAGTCCATACTATTTGTCGGATAAGGACCAAAAAGCTATGTCAGTAAAGTTTTTTGATAGCACCAACCTTTAACCACAGGGGTGGGGGAAAAGTGAGTTCTTAGAGAAACAAAAATCATATCTCTCTTAATAAGCACAATATCAAACCGTTCAAAATGAGCAATACTCCTCTAATAAATACCGTACCTTAAAGATTAAATTTTTGTACAAAAATATATATACAATAAAAAGAACCTGTCTATCAATGCAAAATTACGACATTTTAATACAGTTGTTAGACCAGTCATCTTGTACAGCATGGAAACTACAAATATAACCGGAATGGAGAATTTGCTCAAGATAGAAAGAAGAATTTTAAGAAGGATTTATGGTCCTAGGAAAACACAGGAAGGTTATAGACTGAGATCCAATGCAGAAATTTAGAGTAGAATCGACAACCTTGAAGTGATGATCTGAAAACGGCGACTTCAGTTCTACGGACATATGGTCCGCATGGATTGCTCAAGGTTAAACAAACAAATTTTTGATAAAATCTGGAACTATAAAGGGAAAGGAGGCTATGTGAAACAAATGAAAGAAGAACTTCAAAAATTCAAAATTACTGAAGAAGATTGTCTAAATCGAATAGAGTACAGAAAAAAAATCGCCTCAAAATTCTTGTCGGGGAGAAGAAGAATCTCAACAGAGGAGGATGGACAGCTGAAAGAAGAGCTGCGCAGTCGACCAGGATGAAAGACTTCTGGAAGAGAAAGAAGGAAACTAGACCTATAAAGAAGTGATATTTGCATGGTCCTTGTTGGCCTGTCCGCGGTGTATATATAAATACCTCAAATTTTTGTCTGAAAGAATTTTTGATATGACCCACCGTTACGCCAAAAGATTAGCAAAATGGTTTTGTAATTGCGAAATTGATGAGGGAAGAACCATCAGAGGTTGCCATGGCAACGCCACTACACGAGATCTCAGTTTAGGGGCTGCGACAACGCGGTCATGTAGCCCCGTGTACTTTGGGTGTGTGTAGAATCTATCTGATAAACGGTGATAATCGTGATGACTGTATTAGTGTGTGTTATCTGTTTTCAATTCAAGTAAGGACTGCAGATATTGATTTTTTTTCAAGTAGTTCCTACTTTTGCCGCCAAACGCCACCGTCAACGACTACTAGTTCAGAACTTGGTTACCAGATGCCACCGCAGTCCGCTCGCGTCGTTTGTCAAATTTTTTACCTATAATTTAGCTTCACACAGGTGTAATTAGTGGAAGGTTCTTTAACATGCCATATCTATGACATGGGACCGCCCGCTTTACTTCCCCTCCAAAGGAAGGCATACTGAAGGATATGTAACGCTCTTAAAAATCCGAAGACTTCGGTTTGGTTTGAACCCGCGATCTTGGGCATAGAAGCTCAGCATGCTACCCACTACGCCACCGAAGCCGCTCTGTGGCAGATAAAATTTAGCGTGAAGAAGTAACACAAGGTTAAGATAGTGTCGAAACCTTGCATAAGGACAGTGTGACCACCAGAATAGAAATAGACCCCAAATGACGAAAAGGTTACCGTCCCTATAAGACAATAAAATGTTAATATGCATTAAAAAAACGAAAAACAAAGTTAAGCTCAATTGTAAAACCCTTTCTAACGCGCTATCTCGTGCCTCGCTGGCATCGGGAGAGCGTGGGTTCGAATCCCACCTCGGCCGTCCTGAAAATGGATTTCGTGGTTTCCCATTTTCACCACCTGGCAAATGCCGGGACGGTTCCTTCCCTAACCCGTCCTGAACTTGGCCATTGGCTGCATTAATAAAATTATTATAATGAGGGGGTATAAAATGAGGTCTGGTCCTTCTAAACAAAACACCATATTTTGCCTATTTTCGCATATTAACTCTGGGAAATCTACCTCCGCCTTCCAGCGTACCGAGAGAGATTCTTTCGAATTTAGATGTTGAATTATGAGACTATCTAAAAGATGGTGTAATGGCTTTCATGGCCAGCAATTGTTCTAGGTTTGTGTGTGGGGTTTCGCCTAGGACACCAAGCTGGCTCATCAGCGGGCTCTATACAAGGTGTATCAATGGTTAGACAATAATATCCACTCGACTACAAGGTATTGAGCTACAGCTGCACAACGCTAACCAGTGTTCACCCGTCTTGGGCGAGTGTTTGAGAATTCGCACCTGTAGAAGGAGCGTTCGAAATAGTTACGAAGTCAAAAACATAAGGGGAATTTTGTTACAACGATACGGAACATCGGTGTCATCCAGTCGTCAGCCTGCCTAACTAGAGTCTTCAAAGTTGGCAGCCTGTGATGGCGTGTATTTGCCGATTATTGGGGGCTTATGTGACCTCAGAGTGCAACAGGGGGCGCCGAGCAAACAGTTCTTTGCTCTGTCAACAGAGGGGGACGCGCTCTGATCGATATCTCCACTTTCTTAATTACTTTCGTAATGGACGACCATCATTTCCCCTTCCTATTTTAATAAACGGGAATAGGACCCGGTTCCAACTGCTACCAACATTGATCTTGGTTAAATGAATGTAACACAAAAATGTCCTTCATGAATCAACCTCGACACAATGAACCATCTGCCACACAAGCAGCCTAACAGTAACACTCTACTGTCGACCAAAATATTATGTGCTCTCGAGTTTGAAGGTTTTATTTGTGAAGTAACCAATAGACCTACATAAAATACAATAACATCATCATGTTCATCGTTCTGTTGTTCGTTAGTTGATGTAGGTTTGGACTTTATAGCCTGCTTTTCACATTTTGCAAAAATGAGGAAAAAGTAGACTTACTGTATGAGATCGATCCGGGAAAATGTGTGTCTGTCAGTCTGTCTGTCCTTCTGTCTGTCTGTCTGTCTGTCTGTCCGTCCGTCCGTCTGTCTGTCTTTCTGTCTGTCTGTCTGTCTGTCTGTCCTTCTGTCTGGCTGGCTGTGTGTGAGTCCCCCCCCCCCCCTATCAACTCCTAAACGGCTGCAGCAATCGAAACCAAATTTGGTATCAGTAAAGATTTATACCGGAATATCTCAAGCCCATATTAGAAAATTATGTTAGTGCTACCAACTGCTGAAAAAATGCACTAGATATTTGCGCTCCATGTTGGATATCCTGGAAGGTATGCATGGGAGCTATTCCAAAATTGGCACACATGTGGATAATACTATTTCAGTTTAATTTCCAGGAGGCCATACATGACAATGTTGCCAAAATAATGTTAAGCCTTCTGATAGGTCCAATTTTAAATGCATATAACTTCTACACTATGAATTCGATTTCAACCAAATTTTGTATGTAATATGTCTACATAAACAGATATGACTGAGAGTATTCTTAAGAGCCACCAGGGCTGCAAACTGTTAATAATTGCTCTCTCTAATTTTTTATCCAAATACCAATATATCAGAAAGTATGCAAGCCGACAGCTTTAAACTATGCACACGTATAGTACCTGACATTTTAGATTAATTTGGAGTAACTTATATACGTCAGTTCTACCAACATGATTCTAAGCCTGCGGATAGGACCCATTTTTAAATACACGTAGCTTCTGTACTATCTGTTGGATTTCAACCAAATTTCGTATGTGCTATGTGTAACATAACAGATATGACTATAGTATTCTTAAGAGCAATCAGGGCTGCCAACTGTTAATAAATTCTGTCTATATTTTTTACCCTAATATCAATATATCAGAAGGTATGCAAGCCAACAGCTCTATATTTTGCACACGTATAGCACCTGACATTCTAGATTAATTTGGAGTATCAATTAATATAAGTCAGTGCTGCCAACATGATTCAGATTATTTCTGACCAGCACACGCATGGCATTGTTGCCAACATGCTTTTACGCATGCTGATAGATCCAATGTCTAACTGCATGTAGGCCTAACGTCCATTGGACTTCAACCAAATGTTGTATTCTGTACCTAAAGAGATGGAACTAAGAATATATCCAGTCACCAGGGCTGCCAACTGTAGTGCTCTATTAGGCTACATTATACCAGGTATATTTCGAACTAATTAGACATTTCGATATTACCAACTTAATTTCGTCATTATTCTAGATAGGTTCATATACAGTGAATTAATCATTGACATGAATCTTAATTTTAAGAAAAGTAGGCTCTTTAGTTCGTCACGGAACTTCTTGTTAATTTATATTTTGATATTTTTTTATCGCAGTTGGAACACAAAAAGTGCCCGTTTTTAAGCGTGTTTCCACCATGCGTCACATTTAAGATGTATTATCTCACAAACCAGTCATCAGATCGAATCCAAATTTTAACACAATTTACATAGGAATCTATACTGAAGTATTTGTGTGTTTGTGTGTTTAAACGCGCTAATCTCTGGAACTACCAGTCGGATTCGAAAAAATCTTATTTTATATGATAGCCAGATTCAAGAGGAATAGTTTAGGCTATGTTAAATTTCGGACAGACCACTCCATTCCCTGCATTTAGGCCCTTTGGCACAAATCTACACCGTTTCACCGATCTGAACCAAAATTTGTAAACTTACTCTTTGGAACACTGCGAGTACAGTATCACTGTCTATTTTAAATTTCGGACAGATAACTCCATTCCCTGCATTTAGGCCCTTTGACTAAAATCCACACCGTTTCACCGATCTGAACCAAAATTTGTATACTTACCCTTTGGAACCCTGCGAGTAACACTGTTTACATGAAACTTCCGACAGACCACTCCATTCCCTGCATTTAGGCCCTTTGACTAAAATCCACACCGTTTCAACGATCTGAACCAAAATGTGTATACTTACCCTTTGGAATCCTGCGAGTAACACCGTTTACATGAAATTTCGGACTGACCACTCTATTCCCTGCATTTAGGCCCTTTGACTAAAATCCACACCGTTTCGACGATCTGAACCAAAATGTGTATACTTACCCTTTGGAACCCTGCGAGTAACACTGTTTACATGAAATTTCGGACAGACCACTCCATTCCCTGCATTTAGGCCCTTTGACTAAAATCCACACCGTTTCACCGATCTGAACCAAAATTTGTATACTTACCCTTTGGAACCCTGCGAGTAACACTGTTTACATGAAACTTCCGACAGACCACTCCATTTCCTGCATTTAGGCCCTTTGACTAAAATCCACACCGTTTCAACGATCTGAACCAAAATGTGTATACTTACCCTTTGGAACCCTGCGAGTAACACTGTTTACATGACATTTCGGACAGACCACTCCATTCCCTGCATTTATGTCCTTTGGCACAAATCTACACCGTTTCACCAATCTGAACCAAAATTTGTATACTTACCCTTTGGAACCCTACGAGGAACACTGTCTGCATGAAATTTCGGACAGACCACTCCATTCCCTGCATTTATGCCCTTTGGCACAAATCTACACCGTTTCACCAATCTGAACCAAAATTTGTATACTTACCCTTTGGAATGCTGCGAGTAACACTGTCAGCATGAAATTTCGGACAGATCACTCCATTCCCTACACTTAGAATAACAAACAAATTGAACTTGAAAACCATGTATAAAGGCCCTAGAATTATTCATGTCCGTAGTTGTGTAACTGTAAGAATATTTTAATAAGTCTATTGTTGACTGGCAATTCTGGCTGCATCACGTCACCCCTACCAGTGTTCTGGTGCAAAATTGCGAAAATAGTTAAATCTTTCACTGCTTATAAATTCCAGTCACGGGGAGTAATTAGTAAAAAAAGATTTCATTTGTCCCTTAAAACAGTTATCATCATGAACATATTATGCATCTGTATAAGTGCAATGGCGTTGGTGCAATACATTGAGATTATCAGCTGTAATGAGCGTTGGTGCCCTCAAATTTACCTTAATTTATTCCAAAACGTATTGTTGAGCGCTATGTGGCCATAAATAAATTATACTATTGCTACCTCAGGAGCTCGGGACAGCCGAAGTTTTCCAAAGTGTTCTGATTATTTTCCTACGGCGCTATGCGACAAAAGACGATACTATTGGTCTCCACATTTCTAACAGACAATGAGATATAGGCCATAGGTGGTGTCTTTTATTTCACTTACTCCTCTTTCTAATCATGTTTAGAAATTTGTTTGTAAATTACATTTGTCAGTGCTGTAGTTAGTAAATAGCTGTTTCCCTATTCATTATTATCAATATTATCATTAGGGGAAAATGACCAAAATGTTACGTCCATTATACTGTACTGCTTATCACCCTCACTACAACCACTACCATCACAAAAAATTATATTTAATTATTTTTTTCGGGTAGTTTAAGTATCATGTTCCAGTTGTGTAGTACTATTCAATATCATCCATAAAACAAATAAATCCACCGGGCGAAGCCGGGCACTACTGCTAGTGTTTTATAAATGGTGAATTAATTTCGAAATTTCGCGTAATGCGCGCCTCGCTTGGAAATGATGGGCTCCATTTCGTCTACGCTGTACAGCTTTGCTTTCCTAGTATCGGCTAGCTGCAGGACCATGCCTTATTTTCCCGTACAAATACAAACCGATATAAAATAAGTGAATTAATTTACGTATTTCACAGTCATACAGCTAACCTTTTGATGTATAAGTATTACAACACGACCAAGAACTACATTTTCCAACCACCCCGGGCAGAGAAAAAGTTACCTTACAAAAAGTATAACAACGTTGTTTCTTGGACACAAAACGATTCCAAATTAATACACCAGTTATAAAACATTCCAATGTATAATGTGTTAAAATTTCGATTCGATCTAATGACGGGTGTTTATTTATTTATTTATTTATTTGTTGACGGTACACAACAGGGCTCAGTGTGCGCCCCAATAATAGTGCACCTACACAGTAAGATACATTTCCTGATATGTCTGCATTAAGTATTAATATCTTAAAGTAATTCTTAAAACTAAGAAGTTCACACTGATCAAAATGCACAGTAGTAAAAAGATAATATGAAAACTAAATCTAAATTTGATCTAATGCCAAATATAAAAACAGGTTTTGAAATTATTACATAATAAACTAAAAGGTAACATTAATAACTAAGGAACAGGCCTATCCACATATATACATTGTTGATTCTGTTTTGTGTGATAATTTTATTTCAAGTATGAATTAGAGTGACTGGGTTATAATTTCCAAGAACGGTCTGATTGAGAGAGAAATCTAGTTTCCAGTTTACACGAACCGCATCGTTGTAAATACTGCAAAGCCTCCATACAGGTGAATTGTTATGTGAAGTAGTATTGGTTATATCATTTTTGAATGTTATGGTTGATCTTGTAGTTAAGCGAGGGATGTTGAAATTTAGGAGCGATAGGAAAAATGAGTTATCAATTTGACCGTTAATGACTTTATAAAGGAATTTCATATCATGCACTTGCCTTCGAGACTCCAAACTAGTCATGCCGAAATTCAACAAAAGTTCACCGTAGGGTACCATGTGTGGGTAATTGCCCGTTATTTTGAGGTGTAAATATCTGAGGAATTTCTTTTGAACTTGCTCAATGGACTTAATGCATGTTTTCTGCGAGGGACTCCATACTTGGCTGGCGTAATCGAGCTTGGATCTCACCATGGCAGTATAAAGGTTTATGCAGGTACTAGTCCTAATGAATGGCTTAGTGTTTCTTATTATAAACCCTAACATGCGGTAAGCATCCCCGACCGTCTTTTGCACATGACAAGTGAAAGCAAGCTCTCGGTCAAACAGAATCCCTAGATCTTTCTTCTCGCTTACTGTTTTCAATGACTTAGGTCCAATTCCATAAACAAATGTGATTGGGTTCTTCTTACGTGTAAAGGTCATAACAACACACTTCGATACGTTTAAGTATAATTTGTTTTCTATACTCCATTTGTGTACATTATTTAGGTCATTTTGTAGTAGAGTGCAGTCATTAGTGGAAGAAATTGATTTAAAAATTTTGAAGTCATCTGCATATAAAAGACTATTTGAGTGCAGTATACATCGTGGCAAATCATTTATCATTGCGAGAAAAATCAAAGGTCCAAGGTTCGAGCCTTGGGATATTCCGGAATGAACTATGTATTCCTTTGAGACAATTTTCTGGAACAAAACAAATTGTTTCCTGTCTCTGAGGTAGGAGATGAATAAATTGAGTAATGGGTGGGAGAATCCCAAAATACATAATTTTTTAAGAAAGATATCGTTATTTATTGTGTCGAAAGCTTTCTCGAAATCTGTAAATATGACATCCATTTGCCCTCCTTTATCTAACTCTTTAGATATAATTTGAGTAAAATTAATTGCATTCGTCAGTGTAGATTTCCTGGATAGGAAACCATGTTGGTTATCTGTTACGAGTGGTCTGAGAAATACTGATATTCTTCCGTGCAATATGAATTCAAATACCTTGGCTACTGCAGATAAAATAGATATAGGACGGTAGTTATTAATTAGTGATGGATCTCCCGATTTTAGTATAGGGCAGACGCGAGTGATTTTCCAGGCGTCAGGGAACGTACAAGTTTGTATGGCTAAGTTAAATATAAAGTGTAACGGGTTCCTGAGACTTTCAGCACATCCCTTAACTACATACGGTGGAATATTATTAGGACCAGCCGACGACTTAGGTTTTAATTTTTAGCCTACTTTTCACATTTTGCAAAAATGAGGAAAAAGTAGACTTATGAGATGGGGCAAATGTGTGTCTGTCTGTCTGTCTGTCCTTCTGTCTGTCTGTCTGTCTGTCTGTCTGGCTGTGTGTGTGTCCCCCCCCCCTATCAACTCCTAAACGGCTGGAGCAATCGAAACAAAATTTGGTAGGAGTAAAGATCTATACATGAATATCTCACGGCCATATTTGAAAATGATGTCAGTGCTACCAACTGCTGAAAAATCGCAATTGAAATTTGAGCTCCATGTTGGATATCGTGGAAGGTATAAATGGGAGCTATTTCAAAATTGGCACACGTATAGATTATAATATTGCAGTTTAATTTCCAGGGGGCCATACATGCCAGTGTTGCCAAAATGAATATAAGCTTGCTGATAGGTCCAATTTTTAAATGCATATAACTTCTACACTATCAATTAGAATTCAACCAAATGTCGTATGCACTATATGAACATTCACAGATATGAATGAGCATATTCTTAAGAGCCACCAGGGCTGCCAACTGTTAATAAATGAACTCTCTCTTGTTTTTATCCAAATACCAATATATCAGAAAGTATGCAAGCAGACAGCTTTAAACTAAGCACACGCATAGTACCTGACATTCTATATTAATTTGGAGTAACTTATATACGTCAGTGCTACCAACATGATTCTAAGCCTGCTGAGAGGTCCAACTTTAATTACACGTAACTTCTATACTATCATTTGGATTTCAACCAAATTTCGTGTGTGTTATGTGTACCATAACAGATATGACTATGCGTATATTTAGGAGCAACCAGGGCTGCCAACTGTTAATAAATACTGTCTCTATTTTTGTTACCCTAATATCAATATATCAGAAAGTATGCAAGCCAATAGCTCTAAACTTTGCGCACGTATAGTACCTGGCATTCTAGATTAATTTGGAGTAACTAATATAGGCCTACGCCAGTGCTGCCAACATGATTCTAAGCCTGCTGATAGGTCCAATTTTAAAATGCATGTAACTTCTATACTAACAAATGGATTTCATTCTAAATTGACACAACAATAGATCAGATTATTTCAGATTATTTCTGACCAATACATGTATGTCATTGATGCCAACATGATTTTACGCGCGCTGTTAGATGCAATGTTTAACTGCATGGAACGTCCATGCTATCCATTGGACTTCAACCAAATTTTGTATTCTGTACCTTAAGAGATGGAACTAAGAATATACTCAGTCGCCAGGGCTGCCAATTGTAGTTCTCTATTAGGCTACATTATGCCAGGTATACAGTATTTCGAACTAATTAGACATTTCGATATTACCAACTTAATTTCGTCATTATTCTAGATAGATCCATTTAGATTAATCATTGGCATGGATCTTAAATTTTAAGAAAAGTAGGCTCTTTAGTTCGTCACGGAACTTCTTGTTTAAATGCCATTTCTATCTCTTCCTTTGAGACAAGGGTGTTGGAAGTATTCGAATTTCAGGCTGGGACTTTGTATTGGGCTGACTGCGAGTCATACACTGATTTGAAATACGACGCGAAACCTTCAACAATGGAATCACCCCTGTCCAATTCTTCATTATTATATTTAAAAGTGTCGCATGTGTTCCTATTTTTTTCTTGTTTTTAATAAACGTCCAAAATTTCTTTGAGTCCCTGCTAATGTTTTGTTCAATATTATGGATATATTTCTTATAAGATAATTTAATGTCCTTTTTAATTTCTGACCTTAATTCTTCAAAACGTAGTCTATGATGATCTGAGTAATATTTTCTCTTCCTATGGTGTTCCTTCTCCTTCAATTTACTCTTTGTTTCCTTAGAGAACCAGACAGGATATTTTCTGCCCGTTTGACGTTTACATATAGGAACGGTTTCGCCAAGTACTGTGTTAAAAATCTGATAAAACAGGTCTACTGCAGTATTTACATCAGTGCACTGGTATATTTGACCCCAGGCACTATCCCTCAGCCGAGTGTACATTTGCTCAAAATCGGCTTCCCGGAAGTTATAGGAATCATTAGGCTGGATAATTACTTGGTTTCGACATATAGTTAGAGATATTTCCACATCCAGAGCTTTGTGATAATAAATCTTAAATGTGACGCATGGTGGAAACACGCTTAAAAACGGGCACTTTTTGCGTTCCAACTGCGTTAAAAAATATTAAAATATAAATTACAAATTCCAAACCTACATGGACTAACGTACAATAGAACGACGAAAATATTGATGTTATTGGATTTTATATAGGTCTATTGGTTACTTCACAAACAACCTTCAAACTCGAGTGCACATAACATTTTGGACGACAGTAGTGTGTAGTGTCTATAGTCATATTCTGGAAGCAACACGCAGTAATTAGGTCCAGGCTTGTATCATATTATTGATCACCATCCTGAACCACTCCCCTCTTGGTGGCGCATGCTCGTACCGTGGAGGTGTGGCATGCGTAGTCCGGCCTTCGCCATCTTACGGCCATACGCTTATCGGTTTCTAAACTCACCAGCTGATGTAATAACGTTTGTATTTGTAATAAGACATGGTTGTTAGATTTGAACTGAATATTATTTCAATTATAATGAAACAGAAGAGTATGATTTCGATTCACGCCTGTGTTATCACTACTAATGATAGCAATAGCAATACTCCCCAAAGCTTTATCAATATGTAAATCTGACAGAATAATAAGAGCTCCGCTTTCCCTAGTTCACTGGGGGATGATAAGAGCTCAATGCCAATGGTTGGACACAGGATGTGTGGACGCCGCGATAGCAATACTAGCGAACAAGGAGCGGGAACCGAACAGAAGGTCGTCAGCCCTCATTTACTGTTACTCAGGAAGTGTCGACAACCTGCTGGCCTTGCTCTTACTCTCTCACGCACCATTTCTTGGCGGTCCCAGGCTTCACTCGCCTCGCCAGGGACAGTAGGTCATTAGCCCCGTAGCATGCCGAGCTTCTATGGCCAAGATCGCGGGTTCAAACCCGGCCGAAGTCTTCGGATGTTTTAAGAGTGTTCCCTTCCTTCGGGGAGGGACTAAAGCCAGTGGTCCCATGTTATAGATTTATGGCATGTAAAAGAACCTTCCACTAACTACAATTGTGTGAAGACAAAGTTCTGGGTTATATTTGATTAATGCTCTGTAGTTCCCTCGTTGGTAGCCAGATGCTACTTGTGGTGGCTTCTAGTCTCCAAGTTCGCAGTTAGGTGTCGTTGACAGTAACATTTGGTAGCTAAAGTAGGAACTACTTGAAATTGATCGCTTGCAGTCCTTACTTGAATTAAAACAGGTAGCACACGCTAATACAGTCATCACAATTAACACCGGTTATCAGACAGATTCTACACACACCCAAAGTACACGGGGCTACATGCAGCCCCTAAACTGAGGAACCAACCTCGTTGCGTAGTGGCTAGCATTCTTGGCTGTCACCGTGTGGGGTCCCAGTGCGATTCCCGGCTTTGTCAATAAATTTAATTCTAGTCTGAGGGCTGAAACGGGGGACACTCAAACTCTTGGTGCAGAATTGAGAAGAGACGGATTCAATTCCAATCTCAGTCATACAGGACATGGTTGTCCGTGGTTTCACTCGTATACTCCAGGAAGATGCAAGGATGGTCATGGCCGCTTCGCACCCACATCCAAATACAATGTCGCAAAGCCTCTAAAGAAATCAACAACTACAATAACAAACAACAGTGTGTGTATTAATTTAGCTATTACCATCCGTTCAGTGGAATAAGGAATCCAGTCACACGAAATTCATGCTGTTATCGAGTGGGCTCTGAGACAATAAAACCTGTATCGGGGGTCCTTCTTCCTCTCTTAGTGACAACAATATCCGCATCAGTGCTCACCACGCAAGTATTATAGTAGGGACTACTCATAAAATGTGGACGAAATACCCGCAATAGCGCGATTTCAATTAACAAAAACGTACTTTACACAAAACTACAATAAAGGCGCGGAGTCCCTTATTCGTTGCGCGGGAACAAATATTTAACAGCTAGGTCATTAGCCACGTTGACAGAATCTAGGCTTGTCATAAGTAAATGTATGGCAGCTAGGTCATTAGCCCCGTCAACAGAATCTAGAGTAGTCATGAGTCAATGTATAACAGCTAGGTCATTAGCCCCGTCAACAGAAACTAGGGTAGTCATAAGTAAATGTATGGCAGCTAGGTCATTAGCCCCGTCAACAGAATCTAGGGTTGTCATAAGTAAATGTATAACAGCTAGGTCATAAGCCCCTTCAACAGAATCAAGGGTAGTCATGAGTAAATGTATAACAGCTAGGTCATTAGCCCTGTCAACAGAATCTAGGGTAGTCATGAGTAAATGTTTAACAGCTAGGTCATTAGCCCCTTCAACAGAATCAAGGGTAGTCATGAGTAAATGTATAACAGCTAGGTCATTAGCCCTGTCAACAGAATCAATGGTAGTCATGAGTAAATGTTTAACAGCTAGGTCATTAGCCCCTTCAACAGAATCAAGGGTAGTCATGAGTAAATGTATAACAGCTAGGCCATTAGCCCCTTCAACAGAATCTAGGGTAGTCATGAGTAAATGTTTAACAGCTAGGTCATTAGCCCTGTCAACCGAATCTAGGGTAGTCATAAGTAAATGTATAACAGCTAGGTCATTGGACCCTTCAACAGAATCTAAGGTAGTCATAAGTAAATGTAGAACAGCTAGGTCATTAGCCCTTTTGACAGAATCTAGGGTAGTCATGTAAATGTTTAACAGCTAGGTCATTAGCCCCGTCAACAGAATCTAGGGTAGTCATAAGTAAATGTATAACAGCTAGGTCATTGGACCCTTCAACAGAATCTAAGGTAGTCATGAGTAAATGTAGAACAACTAGATCATTAGCCCCTTCAACAGAATCAATGGTAGTCATAAGTAAATGTAGAACAGCTAGGTCATTAGCCCTTTTGACAGAATCTAGGGTAGTCATGTAAATGTTTAACAGCTAGGTCATTAGCCCCGTCAACAGAATCTAGGGTAGTCATGAGTAAATGTATAACAGCTAGGTCATTAGCCCCGTCAATAGAATCTAGGGTAGTCATAGGCCTATGTGAGTGTTTAACAGCTGATTCCTGCACGTGGTGCACCTGCATAGGAACTTGGTATCGATTTCCAATACTGAACTGAACGTCTGCATTCCAGAAACATAGATTAGAAGACGAAGAAGATATCTAACAATTGGGAGAGGCTCGTATCAGAACCAAGTATAAGGATCATTCTTATAAATATTGAAGGCTTATCAGCGTGTAAAGAAGAACTATTACACGACCTCTGTCCTATACACAAGTGTGACTTATTGTATGTCCAAGAAGCACTCAGGGACTCCACCATGTCGACCTACGGTTCCAGGAATGAAACTAGTAGCCGAAAGACCTCATGGCCAGTATTGTAATGCCGTCTTTGCCAAACCAGATCTTCAAATTCACACAACTTCCATCACGGACGAAAATGGCATTGAAATTATCACTGTTGAAATTAGTAATCTTGTAATGTCCTCTGTCTGCTACCTCCGGAAGAGGTCATATCCTCTGCCTGAAAACCACCGGAAGAGGTATCTCCTCTGTCTGCAAACCACCGGAAGAGGTAATCTCCTCTATCTGCAAACCATCGGAAGAGGTAATCTCCTCTGTCTGCAAACCACCGGAAGAGGTCATCTCTGTCTGCAAACCGCCGGAAGAGGTCATCTCCTCTGTCTGCAAACCACCGGAAGAGGTCATCTCCTCTGTCTGCAAACCACTGGAAGAGGTCATCTCCTCTGCCTGAAAACCAACGGAAGAGGTATCTCCTCTGTCTGCAAACCACCGGAAGAGGTAATCTCCTCTGTCTGCAAACCACCGGAAGAGGTCATCTCCTCTGCCTGAAAACCACCGGAAGAGGTCATCAACTCTATCTGCAAACCACCGGAAGAGGTAATCTCCTCTGTCTGCAAACCACCGGAAGAGGTCATCTCTGCCTGAAAACCACCGGAAGAGGTATCTCCTCTGTCTGCAAACCACCGGAAGAGGTCATCGCCTCTGCCTGAAAACCACCGGAAGAGGTATCTCCTCTGCCTGAAAACCACCGGAAGAGGTATCTCCTCTGTCTGCAAACCACCGGAAGAGGTCATCCCCTCTATCTGCAAACCACCGGAAGAGGTAATCTCCTCTATCTGCAAACCATCGAAAGAGGTATTCTCCTCTGTCTGCAAACCACCGGAAGAGGTCATCTCTGTCTGCAAACCGCCGGAAGAGGTCATCTCCTCTGTCTGCAAACCACCGGAAGAGGTCATCTCTTCTGTCTGCAAACCACTGGAAGAGGTCATCTCCTCTGCCTGAAAACCACCGGAAGAGGTATCTCCTCTGTCTGCAAACCACCGGAAGAGGTAATCTCCTCTGTCTGCAAACAACCGGAAGAGGTCATCTCCTCTGCCTGAAAACCACCGGAAGAGGTAATCTCCTCTGTCTGCAAACTACCGGAAGAGGTATCTCCTCTGTCTGCAAACTACCGGAAGAGGTCATCTCTGCCTGAAAACCACCGGAAGAGGTAATCTCCTCTATCTGCAAACCACCTGAAGAGGTAATCTCCTCAGTCTGCAAACCACCGGAAGAGGTCATCTCTGCCTGAAAACCACCGGAAGAGGTATCTCCTCTGTCTGCAAACCACCGGAAGAGGTCATCGCCTCAGCCTGAAAACCAACGGAAGAGCTATCTCCTCTGCCTGAAAACCACCGGAAGAGGTATCTCCTCTGCCTGAAAACCACCGGAAGAGGTATCTCCTCTGTCTGCAAACCACCGGAAGAGGTCATCTCCTCTGCCTAAAAACCACCGGAAGAGGTATCTCCTCTGCCTGAAAACCACCGGAAGAGGTATCTCCTCTGTCTGCAAACTACCGGAAGAGGTCATCTCCTCTATCTGCACACCACCGGCAGAGGTCAACTCCTCTGTCTGCAAACCACAGGAAGAGGTCATCTCTGTCTGCAAACCACCGAAAGAGGACATCTCCTCTGTCTGCAAACCACTGGAAGAGGTCATCTCCTCTGTCTGCAAACCACCGGAAGAGGTATCTCCTCTGTCTGCAAACTACCGGAAGAGGTATCTCCCCTGTCTGCAAACCACCGGAAGAGGTATCTCCTCTGTCTGCAAACTACCGGAAGAGGTATCTCCTCTGTCTGCAAACCACCGGAAGAGGTCATCTCCTCTGTCTGCAAACCACCGGAAGAGGTATCTCCTCTGTCTGCAAACCACCGGAAGAGGTCATCTCCTCTGTCTACAAACCACCGGAAGAGGTATCTCCTCTGTATGCAAACTACCGGAAGAGGTATCTCCTCTGTCTGCAAACCACCGGAAGAGGTCATCGCCTCTGCCTGAAAACCACCGGAAGAGGTATCTCCTCTGCCTGAAAACCACCGGAAGAGGTATCTCCTCTGTCTGCAAACCACCGGAAGTCATCTCTTCTGCCTAAAAACCACCGGAAAAGGTATCTCCTCTGCCTGAAAACCACCCGAAGAGGTATCTCCTCTGTCTGCAAACCACCGAAAGAGGTCATCTCCTCTATCTGCAGACCACCGGAAGAGGTCAACTCCTCTGTCTGCAAGCCACCGGGAGAGGTCATCTCTGTCTGCAAACCACCGAAAGAGGACACCTCCTCTGTCTGCAAACCACCGGAAGTGGTCATCTCCTCTGTCTGAAAACCACCGGAAGAGGTCATCTCCTCTGTCTGAAAACCACCGGAAGAGGTCATCTCCTCTGTCTCCAAACCACCGGAAGAGGTCATCTCCTCTATCTGCAGACCACCGGAAGAGGTCATCTCCACTGTCTACAAACCACCGGAAGAGGTCATCTCTGTCTGCAAACCACCGAAAGAGGTCATCTTCTCAGTCTGAAAACCACCGGAAGAGGTCATCTCCTCTGTCTGCAAACCACCGGAAGAGGTATCTCCTCTGTCTGCAATCCACCGGAAGAGGTCATCTCCTCTGTCTGCAAACTACCGGAAGAGGTATCTCCTCTGTCTACAAACCACCGGAAGAGGTCATCTCCTCTGCCTGAAAACCACCGGAAGAGGTAATCTTCTCTGTCTGCAAACCACCGGAAGAGGTAATCTCCTCTGTCTGCAAACTACCGGAAGAGGTAATCTCCTCTGCCAGAAAACCACCGGAAGAGGTAATCTCCTCTGTCTGCAAACTACCGGAAGAGGTAATCTCCTCTGTCTGCAAACCACCGGAAGAGGTTATCTCCTCTGCCTGAAAACCACCCGAAGTGGTCATCTCCTCTGCCTGAAAACTACTGGAAGAGGTCATCTCCTCTGCCTGAAAACCACCGGAAAAAGTCATCTCCTCTGCCTGAAAACCACCGGAAGAGGTCATCTCCTCTGTCTGCAAACCACCGGAAGAGGTATCTCCTCTGTCTGCAATCCACCGGAAGAGGTCATCTCCTCTGTCTGCAAACTACCGGAAGAGGTATCTCCTCTGTCTACAAACCACCGGAAGAGGTCATCTCCTCTGCCTGAAAACCACTGGAAGAGGTCATCTCCTCTGTCTGCAAACCATCGGAAGAGGTAATCTCCTCTGTCTGCAGACCACCGGAGGAGGTAATCTCCTCTGTTTGCAAACCACCGGAAGGGGTAATCTCCTGGGTCTGCAATCCACCGGAAGAGGTAATCTCCTCTGTCTGCAAACCACTGGAAGAGGTCATCTCCTCTGCCTGAAAACCACCGGAAGAGGTATCTCCTCTGCCTGAAAACCACCGGAAGTGGTCATCTCCTCTGCCTGAAAACCGCCGGAAGAGGTCATCTCCTCTGCCTGAAAACCACCGGAAGAGGTCATCTCCTCTGCCTGAAAACCACCGGAAGAGGTATCTCCTCTGTCTGCAAACCACCGGAAGAGGTCATCTCCTCTGTCTGCAAACTACCGGAAGAGGTATCTCCTCTGTCTACAAACCACTGGAAGAGGTCATCTCCTCTGCCTGAAAACCACCGAAAGAGGTCATCTCCTCTGCCTTAAAACCACCGGAAGAGGTCATCTCCTCTGCCTGAAAACCACCGGAAGAGGTAATCTCCTCTGCCTGAAAACCACCGGAAGTGGTCATCTCCTCGGCCTGAAAACCGCCGGAAGAGGTCATCTCCTCTGCCTGAAAACCACCGGAAGAGGTCATCTCCTCGGCCTGAAAACCACCGGAAGAGGTCATCTCCTCTGCCTGAAAACCACTGGAAGAGGTCATCTCCTCTGTCTGCAAACTATCGGAAGAGGTAATCTCCTCTGTCTGCCGACCACCGGAAGAGGTAATCTCCTCTGTCTGCAAACCACCGGAAGAGGTTATCTCCTCTGCCTGAAAACCACCGGAAGAGGTATCTCCTCTGTCTGCAAACCACCGGAAGAGGTAATCTCCTCTGTCTGCAAACCACCGGAAGAGGTCATCTCCTCTGCCTGAAAACCACCGGAAGAGGTAATCTCCTCTGTCTGCAAACTACCGGAAGAGGTATCTCCTCTGTCTGCAAACTACCGGAAGAGGTCATCTCTGCCTGAAAACCACCGGAAGAGGTATCTCCTCTGTCTGCAAACTACCGGAAGAGGTCATCTCTGCCTGAAAACCACCGGAAGAGGTATCTCCTCTGTCTGCAAACCACCGGAAGAGGTCATCGCCTCAGCCTGAAAACCAACGGAAGAGGTATCTCCTCTGCCTGAAAACCACCGGAAGAGGTATCTCCTCTGCCTGAAAACCACCGGAAGAGGTATCTCCTCTGTCTGCAAACCACCGGAAGAGGTCATCTCCTCTGCCTAAAACCCACCGGAAGAGGTATCTCCTCTGCCTGAAAACCACCGGAAGAAGTATCTCCTCTGTCTGCAAACTACCGGAAGAGGTCATCTCCTCTATCTGCACACCACCGGAAGAGGTCAACTCCTCTGTCTGCAAACCACAGGAAGAGGTCATCTCTGTCTGCAAACCACCGAAAGAGGACATCTCCTCTGTCTGCAAACCACTGGAAGAGGTCATCTCCTCTGTCTGCAAACCACCGGAAGAGGTATCTCCTCTGTCTGCAAACTACCGGAAGAGGTATCTCCCCTGTCTGCAAACCACCGGAAGAGGTATCTCCTCTGTCTGCAAACTACCGGAAGAGGTATCTCCTCTGTCTGCAAACCACCGGAAGAGGTCATCTCCTCTGTCTGCAAACCACCGGAAGTGGTATCTCCTCTGTCTGCAAACCACCGGAAGAGGTCATCTCCTCTGTCTACAAACCACCGGAAGAGGTATCTCCTCTGTATGCAAACTACCGGAAGAGGTATCTCCTCTGTCTGCAAACCACCGGAAGAGGTCATCGCCTCTGCCTGAAAACCACCGGAAGAGGTATCTCCTCTGCCTGAAAACCACCGGAAGAGGTATCTCCTCTGTCTGCAAACCACCGGAAGTCATCTCTTCTGCCTAAAAACCACCGGAAAAGGTATCTCCTCTGCCTGAAAACCACCGGAAGAGGTATCTCCTCTGTCTGCAAACCACCGGAAGAGGTCATCTCCTCTATCTGCAGACCACCGGAAGAGGTCAACTCCTCTGTCTGCAAGCCACCGGAAGAGGTCATCTCTGTCTGCAAACCACCGAAAGAGGACACCTCCTCTGTCTGCAAACCACCGGAAGAGGTCATCTCCTCTGTCTGAAAACCACCGGAAGAGGTCATCTCCTCTGTCTGAAAACCACCGGAAGAGGTCATCTCCTCTGTCTCCAAACCACCGGAAGAGGTCATCTCCTCTATCTGCAGACCACCGGAAGAGGTCATCTCCACTGTCTACAAACCACCGGAAGAGGTCATCTCTGTCTGCAAACCACCGAAAGAGGTCATCTCCTCAGTCTGAAAACCACCGGAAGAGGTCATCTCCACTGTCTGCAAACCACCGGAAGAGGTATATCCTCTGTCTGCAATCCACCGGAAGAGGTCATCTCCTCTGTCTGCAAACTACCGGAAGAGGTATCTCCTCTGTCTACAAACCACCGGAAGAGGTCATCTCCTCTGCCTGAAAACCACCGGAAGAGGTAATCTCCTCTGTCTGCAAACCACCGGAAGAGGTAATCTCCTCTGTCTGCAAACTACCGGAAGAGGTAATCTCCACTGCCAGAAAACCACCGGAAGAGGTAATCTCCTCTGTCTGCAAACTACCGGAAGAGGTAATCTCCTCTGTCTGCAAACCACCGGAAGAGGTTATCTCCTCTGCCTGAAAACCACCGGAAGTGGTCATCTCCTCTGCCTGAAAACTAGTGGAAGAGGTCATCTCCTCTGCCTGAAAACCACCGGAAAAGGTCATCTCCTCTGCCTGAAAACCAACGGAAGAGGTCATCTCCTCTGTCTGCAAACCACCGGAAGAGGTCATCTCCTCTGTCTGCAAACCACCGGAAGAGGTCATCTCCTCTGCCTGAAAACCACTGGAAGAGGTCATCTCCTCTGTCTGCAAACCATCGAAAGAGGTAATCTCCTCTGTCTGCAGACCACCGGAGGAGGTAATCTCCTCTGTTTGCAAACCACCGGAAGGGGTAATCTCCTGGGTCTGCAATCCACCGGAAGAGGTAATCTCCTCTGTCTGCAAACCACTGGAAGAGGTCATCTCCTCTGCCTGAAAACCACCGGAAGAGGTATCTCCTCTGCCTGAAAACCACCGGAAGTGGTCATCTCCTCTGCCTGAAAACCGCCGGAAGAGGTCATCTCCTCTGCCTGAAAACCACCGGAAGAGGTCATCTCCTCTGCCTGAAAACCACCGGAAGAGGTATCTCCTCTGTCTGCAAACCACCGGAAGAGGTCATCTCCTCTGTCTGCAAACTACCGGAAGAGGTATCTCCTCTGTCTACAAACCACTGGAAGAGGTCATCTCCTCTGCCTGAAAACCACCGGAAGAGGTCATCTCCTCTGCCTTAAAACCACCGGAAGAGGTCATCTCCTCTGCCTGAAAACCACCGGAAGAGGTAATCTCCTCTGCCTGAAAACCACCGGAAGTGGTCATCTCCTCTGCCTGAAAACCGCCGGAAGAGGTCATCTCCTCTGCCTGAAAACCACCGGAAGAGGTCATCTCCTCTGCCTGAAAACCACCGGAAGAGGTCATCTCCTCTGCCTGAAAACCACTGGAAGAGGTCATCTCCTCTGTCTGCAAACTATCGGAAGAGGTAATCTCCTCTGTCTGCCGACCACCGGAAGAGGTAATCTCCGCTGTCTACAAACCACCGGAAGGGGTAATCTCCTGGGTCTGCGATCCACCGGAAGAGGTAATCTCCTCTGTCTGCAAACCATCGGAAGAGGTAATCTCCTCTGTCTGCAAACCACCGGAAGAGGTAATCTCCTCTGTCTGCAAACCACCGGAAGAGGTAATCTCCTCTGTTTGCAAACCACCGGAAGAGGTCATCTCTGTCTGCAAACCACTGGAAGATGTAATCTCCTCTGTCTTCCAACCACCGGAAGAGGTTATCTCCTCTGCCTGAAAACCACCGGAAGAGGTATCTCCTCTGTCTGCAAACCACCGGAAAAGGTAATCTCTTCTGTCTGCAAACCACTGGAAGAGGTATCTCCTCTGTCTGCAAACCACCGGAAGAGGTAATCTCCTCTATCTGCAAACCACCGGAAGAGGTAATCTCCTCTGTCTGCAAACCACCGGAAGAGGTTATCTCCTCTGCCTGAAAACCACCGGAAGAGGTATCTCCTCTGTCTGCAAACCACCGGAAGAGGTAATCTCCTCTGTCTGCAGACCACTGGAAGAGGTTATCTCCTCTGTCTGCAAACCATCGGAAGGGGTAATCTCCTCTGTCTGCAAACCACTGGAAGAGGTATCTCCTCTGTCTGCAAACCACCGGAAGAGGTAATCTCCTCTCTCTGCAAAGCACTGGAAGAGGTAATCTCCTCTATATGCAAACCACCGGAAGAGGTAATCTCCTCTGTCTGCAAACCACCGGAAGAGGTAATCTCCTCAGTCTGCAGACCACTGGAAGAGGTTATCTCCTCTGTCTGCAAACCATCGGAAGGGGTAATCTCCTCTGTCTGCAAACCACTGGAAGAGGTATCTCCTCTGTCTGCAAACCACCGGAAGAGGTAATCTCCTCTCTCTGCAAACCACTGGAAGAGGTAATCTCCTCTATCTGCAAACCACCGGAAGAGGTAATCTCCTCTGTCTGCAAACCACCGGAAGAGGTAATCTCCTCAGTCTGCAGACCACTGGAAGAGGTTATCTCCTCTGTCTGCAAACCATCGGAAGGGGTAATCTCCTCTGTCTGCAAACCACCGGAAGAGGTAATCTCCTCAGTCTGCAGACCACTGGAAGAGGTTATCTCCTCTGTCTGCAAACCATCGGAAGGGGTAATCTCCTCTGTCTGCAAACCACCGGAAGAGGTAATCTCCTCAGTCTGCAGACCACTGGAAGAGGTTATCTCCTCTGTCTGCAAACCATCGGAAGAGGTAATCTCCTCTGTCTGCAAACCACTGGAAGAGGTATCTCCTCTGTCTGCAAACCACCGGAAGAGGTAATCTCCTCTCTCTGCAAACCACTGGAAGAGGTAATCTCCTCTATCTGCAAACCACCGGAAGAGGTAATCTCCTCTGTCTGCAAACCACCGGAAGAGGAATCTCCTCAGTCTGCAGACCACTGGAAGAGGTTATCTCCTCTGTCTGCAAACCATCGGAAGGGGTAATCTCCTTTGTCTGCAAACCACCGGAAGAGGTAATCTCCTCAGTCTGCAGACCACTGGAAGAGGTTATCTCCTCTGTCTGCAAACCATCGGAAGGGGTAATCTCCTCTGTCTGCAAACCATCGGAAGGGGTAATCTCCTCTGTCTGCAAACCACCGGAAGAGGTATTTTCTTTTATTCCATCTCCTAATTCTAACTGCCAGAAGGCATCTGTCATTATTGGTGATTTCAACAGCCATAGCACTGTTTGGGGTTACTCTCAAGATGATACAAATTGTGATGCTGTTCTGGGGTGGGCAGAATTACATCAACTTTTTTTTGATCCATAACAAGCAACTCCCTCCATCTTTTCAGAGTGGTAATGGAAACGGGGATATAACCCTGATCTTATTTTTGTGAGTGAAATTAGCCCAACAAGTATTCAGCTTGTCTATCTATTCCGCACGCACAACATCGCCAATTAGTACCAGCAGTACGCCCACATTCAAGCGACGTTACAATGCTTGCAAAGCAAACTTGCAAACCTTCACTACAATTCTACGAGAGGATTGCAACAATTCCACCAGTCCCAGAAGCATTTGGAGAGTTTGTGGAAGCCGTCAAGTACTGTTCCCGAAAAGCTATTCCTAGAGGCTCTAGGACCACTTACATACCAGGTCTTAACTCTGAAACATCCGCTCTACTGAAAGAATATGAGGATCTATTCTAAAAGAATCCTTTCAGCGAGGAAACCATTTGAAGAGGACAACTAGTCATTTCTTCCTTTTTTGAATCCAAACGCTAGCGATGGATTAGGTTAATGGAAGGGCTAGATAGTAACAATGCCTGGAGGATACTCAGACGCCTTAGTAATGACGAAACTAAGACTTCCGTACATAGCAACAGATCTGCCAACCAAATTCCCAATCAGCTCATTAAAAGTGGCAAACCAAGTAAATCTGAAGGCAAACCAAAAGGAAGAGTTGAAAAAGTTAGCTATCTGAAGAGCAGTAGGCCTATTCTTTCTAATCGCTTCAACCCGAGTAATTTGAACAAAGCATTTAATAAATGCAAAAGTGGTACACAAGGCCTGACGCCTTGATGATATCTGCATCTACCAAATCAAAAGATTTGGCCCTCAAGCTATACTCAAGCCTGGGAAGAATGAAAATAATCCTAAGAGCTACAGACCGATCTCTTTTCTATGTCATCTGTTCAAAATCCTAGAACGAATAATTTTGTACAGGTTATCTGAATAGGTGGAACCATTGCTTATACCAGAACAAGCGGGCTTTTGACCAGAGAGAATTTATACTTCCCAAATACTACATCTCACGCAGTTTATAGAAGATGGCTATGAAAACAACACAACCACAGGGCAGGTTTTAATGACTTGTCATCAGCCTATGACACTGTAAACCACCAAAGTAAACTTTATAGTATAACAAAGGACTCGAATGATTGAGAATGGTCTTCCACAAGGAAGCGTGCTATCACCAATACTATTCAACATCTACACTAACGGCCAGCCTTGTCTGGAAAGAACGAAAACTTTCATTTATGCAGATGACCTCTGTCTAGTAGTTCAAAACACAAGTTTTGAACAGGTTGAAGAGAAACTATCTACTGCCCTACAAGACCTAGGTTATTATTGCCAAGAGAACCAGATGAAACCAAATCTTTTGAAAACACACCTCTGCGCCATCCACCTGAAGAACAGACAGTCCGCAACGAAACTGCAGGTGAACTGGGAAGGTACACAACTAGAACATTGCTTCACTCCCAAATATCTAGGAGTAACTCGTGATCGAACACTAACCTTCAGGGCACACTGCTTGAACACCAATAGGGAGGTTTCAGCAAGGAACAACATTCTTCGGAAATTGTCTGGTACAACATGGGGGACGCAGCCTAACATCTTAAGAACTTCAGCTATGGCCCTATGTTACTCAACTGCTTTGGTACAGATCCAGTTGTGCTACTCAAGTGGATATTTCATTAAATGAGACCTGCAGAAACATTACAGGTTGTTTGAGATCTACACAACTTGAAAAAGTTTACTGTCTAGCAGGTATTTCACCAACGGATATCCGTCGTGAGTCTGCAGCCAAACTAGAAAAATCTAAGGCATTAAACCAGAGGACCCATAATTTGCATGGATATCTTCCGGCAACTTCGAGGCTCAAATCAAGAAAAAGTTTTCTTCGTACTACAGAAAGCCTAACTGAAACCACCTTCAAAATTCAGAATAAATTCATGGCGTTCCAGATCGAACTGCACTATAGGATGGATGGTAACACCAGAAAGCTTGCCTCCAGGTCATGAGGCAAACTGGTCGATATGGAATGCACTGAACAGGTTGCGGTAGACCCAAAAATAACATGAAGAAGTGGGGTTTTGCATGCGACTCCACAATATGCGAATGCTGCGAAGAGTAAACCTTGGATCATCTCCTCTGCTGCATGCTCTCCTCAGAATCTATTATATGCCACCAAAGAAGCATGCGAATTTGCATGATACTGGTCACCTAACGTATACATTTCATTTTTGAAGATTTAGCGAAATCAAATGTTGTACTTATAGTACCAATTATTGGTGTATTGGTGTAGGTTATATTTGTAAATATCACATATGTTTTCTCATACGATTAAAAAAACAGTAAATATTTTACAGCTAGGTCATTTGCCCCGTCAAAATCATCTAGGGTACTCATCATCATCATCATCATCATCATCATCATCATCATCATCATCATCATCATATATTATTTCAGTAGTATGCATCCCTCCTGCGGCGCTCACAAGCGACCGATCGTAAAAAATGAGCATTCAAATGAAAGAGAATATTCATTACCAGTGACTCAATGCACTCTAATTTCATAAATATCACTTTTTGTAAGAAGTGTGCGATTTGCAAATACTAATGCTCTAACAAACTGCAATAATGAGTTTGTCGTCTAAACCCCTAAACTTATTAAACGTTAATTATTTTACAGGGTTTTCTTCTGCATTCTAATTCCATAAATATCGATCATTTCGAAAGGTTTTCAGGAACAGTAAATCAATGGATTGAGTACCCTAATCGTATAACCGGTGAGTGTTACGTCGTCTAAACATTAAGTTAATTCTTTTACACGTTATCTTCTACCTTTTCCCATGGTTTTCAGAATCAGTCGGCCAAATCATTGGATTGGGTACTCAAATCGTATATCCGGCGAGTGTTAATGCTAAGCTTTCAATCAATGGACTCAGCACACACATGATTTAAGCTCATCCGTCTAAACAATGGATTTATTATATTCCAGATTTGTTAATATGCCGCTATACAGGTTTTTCTTCTGCATTCTAATTCCATAAATATCGATTTTTGTAAGAATTCTGCTTTTGCTATGTGGTTTTCAGAATCAGTAAATCAATGGATTGTGTACAGGTTTTTCTCTGCATTCTAATTCCATAAATATAGTTTTTTGTAAGAAGTGTGGTATTGAACGTTAATTCCCTTACAGTATTTCTTCCATCATTTCGCATGGATTTCAGAAACAGTAAATCAATGGATTGAGTAGGCCCTACTCTAAATCATAAAACCGGCGAGTGTTACGGCGTCTAAAACCTTGGAACTATTAAACATTAATTGTATTCTTTTACACGTTTCTCTTGTATCTTCTATCATTTCCCATGGTTTTCAGAATTAGTAAATCAATGGACTGAGTACTCAAATCGTATAATTTCATAAATATCGAATAACCGGTGTTATGATGATCCAATTTTCAGTGATTGCCTTCCTAAGTTAGGGAACGTACTACTTGGAATTCTGACTGAAAGTTAATGTATCGAATAACCGGAGAGTGTTACGGCTAATCTGTCAATCAATGGACTCAGCACACAAATGGAATTAACAGTGACAAATTGCATTCTAATTTCGTAAATATCAAAGAAAGAAACCAACCACGCTGATCGTTGGACTTCGGAACAAGGAAGCCTAACTGTAGGCGGGGCGTATAGAAGTTTTACAACGAGGGCTGTCCTGATAAGGGTGAAAGAGGCTCCTCAGCCAACAAGATAAAGCAGGAAATCTTGACCAAGATGCTTTCTGCCCGGAGTGCACCCAGAAGCAACAAAAAGGGATTCTGCCCGATATGTCAGAGGCAATGCACTAATCAGGACAGCACAATCGAATGCGATAGGTGCAGAGAATAGACCCACGAGAACTGTACTGACCTCATTGGTCAGGAAGTCAATGACCTTGAAAGAAAGAACAGGAAACTGATATGGCTGTGTGAAATATGTAAACTTGAGGCACTGGACATCAATTAATCCTGAAGGGTGGTAATAGTCGCCCTTGCCAAAAAGGTCGAGGACCTAACACAATACATAAAAACCCGACTTCAGGAAAACATGGAAAATCTGATAGAGGAAGCAGTATACAATGCTCACAGTATTATACCAGCCACAGCACGCTCTCATGCTGACGCTCCACTCAAGAAAGCGAAAGCACGCCTGTAGGTAACGTGCAAAGGAGTTTAGCGCTGAGCGCCTCACACAGGAACGGGAAAGCTGCCCTGCAGGCAGTGTGTGAAGGTGTTTAACGCTGATCGTTGCACTTAGGAACAAGGGAGCCTCAGTGTAAGCGGGGCGTGAAGAAGTTTTCCAACGAGAGCTGTCCTCATAAGGGAGAAAGAGGATCCTCAGCCAACAAGATAAAGCAGGAAATCTTGACCTAGATGCTTTCATAAATATCGGATAACTGGTGAGTGTTATGATAAACCAATTTTCAGAAATTGCCTTCTTAAGTTAGAGAACGTACAGCTTGGAATTCTAACTGAAATGCAAATGGTGTTCTATAATCATTTGGTTAAAACAATAACATAACAACCTTTCCCCTTAAGTCTCTCATTATAAACCTCTTCTGTAAAGTGTGACTTATGAACATGCGAGATTTCTCGCACGGGTCCGCTAGGAAGTAAAATAATGTATAATAGCTAGGTCATCAGCCCCGTCAACAGAATCTGGGGCAGTCATAGCGGCTTCGGTGGCGTAGTTGGTAGCATGCTGAACTGCTGTGCCCAAGATAGCGGGTTCAAACCCGGCAGAAGTAGTCGAATTTTTAAGGGCGTTAAAAATCCTTCAGTATGCCTTCCTTCGGAGGGGAAGTAAAGCTGGCGGTCCCATGTCATTGATTGATGGCATGTAAAAGATGCTTCCACAGACTAAACATGTGCGAAGCTAAATTGGCAGGTTACATTTCGTCGGAACGCTCTATCAAAGTCCCAACGTTCGCCACTAGGTATCACTGAGAACTGGTAGCGAAAGTTGGATCTACTTGACATTGAAGGGAACTTGTAGCTCACCCTATGGGTGTCCGCTGTAGTCAGCTACAGACTCGGGCGAGCCAAACGTGTCCTCAGACACTCCCGGCAATAAAAGCCATACGATAGATAAAATGAATAAAGGGTAATCATGAGTATGTGTTTAACAGATAGGTCATTAGCCCTGTCAACAGAATCTAGGGTAGTCATGAGTATGTGTTTAACAGATAGGTCATTAGCGCTGTCAACAGAATCTAGGGTAGTCATCAGTATGTGTTTAACAGATAGGTCATTAGCCCTGTCAACAGAATCTAGGGTAGTCATGAGTATGTGTTTAACAGATAGGTCATTAGCCCTGTCAACAGAATCTAGGGTAGTCATGAGTATGTGTTTAACAGATAGGTCATTAGCCCTGTCAACAGAATCTAGGGTAGTCATGAGTATGTGCTTAACAGCTAGGTCATTAGCCCTGTCAACAGAATCTAGGGTAGTCATGAGTATGTGTTTAACAGCTAGGTCATTAGCCCTGTCAACAGAATCTAGGGTAGTCATGAGTATGTGTTTAACAGCTAGGTCATTAGCCCAGTCAACAGAATCTAGGGTAGTCATGAGTAAGTGTTTAACAGCTAGGTCATTAGCCCTGTCAACAGAATCTAGGGTAGTCATGAGTATGTGTTTAACAGATAGGTCATTAGCCCTGTCAACAGAATCTAGGGTAGTCATGAGTATGTGTTTAACAGATAGGTCATTAGCCCTGTCAACAGAATCTAGGGTAGTCATCAGTATGTGTTTAACAGCTAGGTCATTAGTCCTGTCAACAGAATCTAGGATAGTCATGAGTATGTGTTTAACAGATAGGTCATTAGCCCTGTCAACAGAATCTAGGGTAGTCATGAGTATGTGTTTAACAGATAGGTCATTAGCCCTGTCAACAGAATCTAGGGTAGTCATGAGTATGTGTTTAACAGCTAGGTCATTAGCCCTGTCAACAGAATCTAGGGTAGTCATGAGTATGTGTTTAACAGATAGGTCATTAGCCCTGTCAACAGGATCTAGGGTAGTCATCAGTATGTGTTTAACAGCTAGGTCATTAGCCCTGTCAACAGAATCTAGGGTAGTCATGAGTATGTGTTTAACAGCTAGGTCATTAGCCCTGTCAACAGGATCTAGGGTAGTCATGAGTATGTGTTTAACAGATAGGTCATTAGCCCTGTCAACAGAATCTAGGGTAGTCATCAGTATGTGTTTAACAGCTAGGTCATTAGTCCTGTCAACAGAATCTAGGATAGTCATGAGTATGTGTTTAACAGATAGGTCATTAGCCCTGTCAACAGAATCTAGGGTAGTCATGAGTATGTGTTTAACAGATAGGTCATTAGTCCCTTCAAGAGAATCTAGGGTAGTCATAAGTATGTGTTTAACAGCTAGGTCATTAGCCCTGTCAACAGAATCTAGGGTAGTCATGAGTATGTGTTAAACAGCTAGGTCATTAGCCCTGTCAACAGGATCTAGGGTAGTCATGAGTATGTGTTTAACAACTAGTTCATTAGCCCTGTCAACAGAATCTAGGGTAGTCATGAGTATGTGTTTAACAGCTAGGTCATTAGCCCTGTCAACAGAATCTAGGGTAGTCATGAGTATGTGTTTAACAGCTAGGTCATTAGCCCTGTCAAAAGAATCTAGGGTAGTCATGAGTATGTGTTTAACAGCTAGGTCATTAGCCCTGTCAACAAATTCTAGGGTAGTCATGAGTATGTGTTTAACAGCTAGGTCATTAGCCCTGTCAACAGGATCTAGGGTAGTCATGAGTATGTGATTAACAACTAGTTCATTAGCCCTGTCAACAGAATCTAGGGTAGTCATGAGTATGTGTTTAACAGCTAGGTCATTAGCCCTGTCAACAGAATCTAGGGTAGTCATGAGTATGTGTTTAACAGCTAGGTCATTAGCCCTGTCAACAGAATCTAGGGTAGTCATGAGTATGTGTTTAACAGCTAGGTCATTAGCCCTGTCAACAGAATCTAGGGTAGTCATGAGTATGTGCTTAACAGCTAGGTCATTAGCCCTGTCAACAGAATCTAGGGTAGTCATGAGTATGTGTTTAACAGCTAGGTCATTAGCCCTGTCAACAGAATCTAGGGTAGTCATGAGTATGTGTTTAACAGCTAGGTCATTAGCCCAGTCAACAGAATCTAGGGTAGTCATGAGTAAGTGTTTAACAGCTAGGTCATTAGCCCTGTCAACAGGATCTAGGGAAGTCATGTGTATGTGTTTAACA
The DNA here is from genome assembly GCA_946902985.2 of Meconema thalassinum. Lineage (NCBI taxonomy): Eukaryota > Metazoa > Arthropoda > Insecta > Orthoptera > Tettigoniidae > Meconema > Meconema thalassinum. The sequence continues at coordinate 527,872,369 of OX336393.1, read as the reverse complement.
GGTAGGTCATTAGCCATGTCGACAGAATCTAGGGTAGTCATGAGTATGTGTTTAACAGTTAAGTCATTAGCCCTGTCAACAGGATCTAGGGTAGTCATGAGTATGTGTTTAACAGCTATGTCATTAGCCCTGTCAACAGAATCTAGGGTAGTCATGAGTATGTGTTTAACAGCTAGGTCATTAGCGCCGTCAACAGGATCTGGGGTAGTCATGATTGTGTGTTTAACAGCTAGGTCATTAGCCCCGTCAACAAAATCTAGGGTAGTCATGAGTATGTGTTTAAGACCTAGGTCATTAGCCCTGTCGACAGAATCTAGGGTAGTCATGAGTATGTGTTTAACAGCTAGGTCATTAGCCCTGTCAACAGAATCTAGGGTAGTCATGAGTATGTGTTTAACAACTAGGTCATTAGCCCTGTCAACAGTATCTAGGGTAGTCATGAGTATGTGTTTAACAGCTAGGTCATTAGCCCTGTCAACAGAATCTAGGGTAGCCATGAGTATATGTTTAACAGCTAGGTCATTAGCCCTGTCAACAGAATCTAGGGTAGTCATGAGTAAGTGTTTAACAGCTAGGTCATTAGCCCCTTCAACAGAATCTAGGGTGGTCATGAGTAAGTGCTTAACAGCTAAGTCATTAGCGCTGTCAACAGAATCTTGGGTTGTCATGAGTAAATGTTTAACAGCTAGGTCATTAGCCCCTTCAACAGAATCTAGGGTTGTCATAAGTAAATGTTTAACAGCTAGGTCATTCGCCCCTTCAACAGAATCTAGGGTTGTAATGAGTTAATATATAACAGCTAGGTCATTAGCCCTGTCAAAAGAATCTAGGATTGTCATGATTAACTGTTTAACAGATAGGTCATTAGCCCCTTCAACAGAATCTAGGGTTGTCATAAGTAATTGTTTAACAGCTAGGCCATTAGCCTTAGTCAACAGTATCTACGGTAGTCATGAGTTAATATATAACAGCTAGGTCATTAGCCCCGTCAACAGAATCTAGAGTAGTCATGAGTAAATGTTTAACAGCTAGGTCATTAGACCTGTCAACAGAATCTAGGGTTGTCATGAGTAAATGTTTAACAGTTAGGTCATTAGCCCCTTCAACAGAATCTAGGGTTGCCATAAGTAAATGTTTAACAGCTAGGTCATTAGCCCCTTCAACAGAATCTAGGGTTGTCATAAGTAAATGTTTAACAGCTAGGTCATTAGCCCTGTCAATAGAATCTAGGGTAGTCATGAGTATGTGTTTAACAGCTAGGTCATTAGCCCTGTCAACAGAATCTAGGGTAGTCATGAGTATGTGTTTAACAGCTAGGTCATTAGCCCTGTCAACAGGATCTAGGGTAGTCATGAGTATGTGTTTAACAGCTAGGTCATTAGCCCTGTCAACAGAATCTAGGGTAGTCATGAGTATGTGTTTAACAGCTAGGTCATTAGCCCTGTCAACAGAATCTAGGGTAGTCATGAGTATGTGTTTAACAGCTAGGTCATTAGCCCTGTCAACAGAATCTAGGGTAGTCATGAGTATGTGTTTAACAGCTAGGTCATTAGCCCTGTCAAGAAAATCTAGGGTAGTCCTGAGTATGTGTTTAACAGCTAGGTCATTAGCCCCGTCAACAGAATCTAGGGTAGTCATGAGTATGTGTTTAACAGGTAGGTCATTAGCCCTGTCAACAGAATCTAGGGTAGTCATGAGTATGTGTTTAACAGCTAGGTCATTAGCCCAGTCAACAGAATCTAGTGTAGTCATGAGCGTGTGTTTAACAGCTAGGTCATTAGCCCTGTCAACAGAATCTAGGGTAGTCATGAGTATGTGTTTAACAGCTAGGTCATTAGCCCTGTCAACAGAATCTAGGGTAGTCATGAGTATGTGTTTAACAGCTAGGTCATTAGCCCTGTCAAGAAAATCTAGGGTAGTCCTGAGTATGTGTTTAACAGCTAGGTCATTAGCCCCGTCAACAGAATCTAGGGTAGTCATGAGTATGTGTTTAACAGGTAGGTCATTAGCCCTGTCAACAGAATCTAGGGTAGTCATGAGTATGTGTTTAACAGCTAGGTCATTAGCCCAGTCAACAGAATCTAGTGTAGTCATGAGCGTGTGTTTAACCGCTAGGTCATTAGCCCTGTCAACAGGATCTAATGTAGTCATGAGTATGTGTTTAACAGCTAGGTCATTAGCCCTGTCAACAGAATCTAGGGTAGTCATGAGTATGTGTTTAACAGCTAGGTCATTAGCCCTGTCAACAGGATCTAGGGTAGTCATGAGTATGTGTTTAACAGCTATGTCATTAGCCCTGTCAACAGAATCTAGGGTAGTCATGACTATGTGTTTAAGAGCTTGGTCATTAGCCCTGTCAACAGGATCTAGGGTAGTCATGAGTATGTGTTTAACAGCTAGGTCATTAGCCCCGTCAACATGATCTAGGGTAGTTATGAGTATGTGTTTAACAGCTAGGTCATTAGCCCTGTCAACAGAATCTAGGGTAGTCATGAGTATGTGTTTAACAACTAGGTCATTAGCCCTGTCAACAGAATCTAGGGTAGTCATGAGTATGTGTTTAACAGCTAGGTCATTAGCCCTGTCAACAGAATCTAGGGTAGCCATGAGTATGTGTTTAACAGCTAGGTCATTAGCCCTGTCAACAGAATCTGGGGTAGTCATGAGTAAGTGTTTAACAGCTAGATTATTAGCCCCTTCAACAGAATCTAGGGTAGTCATGAGTAAGTGTTTAACAGCTAGGTCATTAGCCCTGTCAACAGAATCTTGGGTTGTCATGAGTAAATGTTTAACAGCTAGGTCATTAGCCCCTTCAACAGAATCTAGGGTTGTCATAAGTAAATGTTTAACAGCTAGGTCATTCGCCCCTTCAACAGAATCTAGGGTTGTTATGAGTTAATATATAACAGCTAGGTCATTAGCCCTGTCAACTGAATCTAGGGTTGTCATGATTAAGTGTTTAACAGATAGGTCAATAGACCCTTCAACAGAATCTAGGGTTGTCATAAGTAAATGTTTAACAGCTAGGCCATTAGCCTTAGTCAACAGTATCTAGAGTAGTCATGAGTTAATATATAACAGCTAGGTCATTAGCCCCGTCAACAGAATCTAGAGTAGTCATGAGTAAATGTTTAACAGCTTGGTCATTAGCCCTGTCAACAGAATCTAGGGTTGTCATGAGTAAATGTTTAACAGTTAGGTCATTAGCCCCTTCAACAGAATCTATGGTTGTCATAAGTAAATGTTTAACAGCTAGGTCATTAGCCCCTTCAACAGAATCTAGGGTTGTCATAAGTAAATGTTTAACAGCTAGGTCATTAGCCCTGTCAACAGAATCTAGGGTAGTCATGAGTATGTGTTTAACAGCTAGGTCATTAGCCCCGTCAACAGGATCTAGGGTAGTTATGAGTATGTGTTTAACAACTAGGTCATTAGCCCTGTCAACAGAATCTAGGGTAGTCATGAGTATGTGTTTAACTGCTAGGTCATTAGCCCTGTCAACAGAATCTAGGGTAGCCTTGAGTATGTGTTTAACAGCTAGGTCATTAGCCCTGTCAACGGAATCTGGGGTAGTCATGAGTAAGTGTTTAACAGCTCGGTCATTAGCCCCTTCAACAGAATCTAGGGTAGTCATGAGTAAGTTTTAACAGCTAGGTCATTAGCCCTGTCAACAGAATCTTGGGTTGTCATGAGTAAATGTTTAACAGCTAGGTCATTAACCCTGTCAACTGAATCTAGGGTAGTCAGGGAAATGTATAACAGCTAGGTCATTAACCCTGCCAACTGAATCTAGGGTAGTCATGAGTAAGTGTTTTATTGCTAGGTTTTCGTAAGTATTGTTAGAAGGCACTAACTCATTTCTTGTCGAAATCGAGAATTCCATGGATACGTATACTCGAGTATGCATGTCGACGCATCTAGCTATGTTATTAAAAGGAACTATGTCTGCCCGTTCTGTATTCTGTAAAACTACCAGCTGAATTTAACGTTCAGTGTTAAAGCCATTTAACAGAGAAGCAGATTATGTTGGCAGCAAACAGTGTTGTTCTTCTGTCACAGCGTGATAATGGACGGAATAAAGAAATAGTGATAATTACCATAAAAAATCCTTTTCATCATTTCAAATGATCTTGTCGACTTCGTCGTTATGCTTGAGTCCAACGTTATGCGTCACGGAGACGGAGACGGAGACGAAAGTGACGTCATGCAGCCGCGCGGGAAGTGACGTCATGCAGCCGCGCGGGAAGCAGAAGCTAATGGTTATTGTAGTCTGTTGAAAGAGTCCTGGGGCTTTGAGCGAAGCGAACACATGAATAGGTCTACAGGGTGACTTCTAAAGAGATATACAAGATGCCTGATAAGAATACAGGGTGACTCTTAAAGAGGTGTACAAAATGGCAGAGAAGAATACAGGGTGACTCCTAAAGAGGTGCACAAGATGTCAGACGAGAATATAGGGTGCCTCCTAAAGAGGTGTGCAGGATATCAAAGCAAAATACATTACAAGATGCCAGATAAGAATACAGGGTGACTCATAAAGAGATATGCAAGATGCCAGATAAGAATACAAGGTGACTCTTGAAGAGGTGTACAAGACGGCAGAGGAGGACACAGGGTGACCCCTAAAGAGGTGCACAAGATGTCAGAGAAGATTACAGGGTGACTCCTAAAGATGTGTACAAGATGTCACACAAGAATACAAGGTGACTCCTAAAGAGATATACAAGATGCCAGATAAGAATACAAGGTGACTCTTAAACAGGTGTACAAGATGGCAGAGAAGAATACAGGGTGACTCCTAAAGAGGTGTACATGATGCCACACAAGAACACAGGGTGACTTCTAAAGAGATATACAAGATGCCAGATAAGAATACAGGGTGCCTTCTAAAGAGGTGTGCAGGATGTCAGAGCAAATTACAGGGTGTCACTTAACGAGGTGCCCGCGCGGGAAGCCTAAGTTAATGGGCAATGGAATCTGTTGAAAGAGTCCTGGGGCTTCGAGTGAAGCGAGAAGCCCTCCTGAGCCTTTCTAACATGTGTAGCATTTGTAGCATGCGTCATTTGAAATGATATAACGTCTAGTCTTTCAGACTGACTGTAATTTTTCACTCTTGCGAATAGGTTTGTTAGTATTTTTAGCCTATTTGCATTTTATGAAAAAAATAGGCTTATGAGTTCACTTTTGTCCGTGTGTGTGTGTCCCCCCCCCCCCCCCCCCCCCCCCCCCCAACCTCCCCCACACCCAATAACTTATAAATGGCTAGAGCAATTTCAATGAAACTCTGTAAGGTCATAGCACCATTTCGGCCGTCCCTTACGTGTCCTTCAAATTTTATTACGTCTCACAAATCCAACATAGCGGCTGTGTGAAGTATTTCACCTGCATTCAATATCTCCGAAACTATTACCTATGTCACCCAGAAATCTTGTACGGTGATCAAGACACTACTACGAGTTCAATTATGAGACTTTCAAAAACCTGGTAACAACAAAACCATCATGGCGGCCAAGTGAGTTTGAGACTTTAGAATAGACTTTTCTCGCGATTTAACCATCCAAACGCAATGAAACTTGGTACTACAAATGTTGATACACATTGTAATGCATTTGCATCTAATTTAGTTCAATTGTTTATATAACCTCAATATGGCGGCCGTGCGAAATATTTCACCGGCATTCTATATCTCCGAAACCATTACTGATATTACCCTGAAATGTTGTACGTTGATCAAGGGTACTACTAGAATTTTATATAATTATGTAAGTTTCAAAAACCTGTAGAGTACAAAACGAACATGGCGGCCAAGCGAAGTAGATAAAATTTAATAGACTTTTCTCACGATTTAACCATCTGAGCGCAGTGAAATATGGTACAGTAAATGTTTATACATATTTTAATGTACTGGCATCTAATTTAGTTCAATTGTTTACATAACCTCAAGATGGCGGCTGTCCAAAATTTTAAAATTAAGTTTTTATTTCTTGTGTCAAAATCATGCGATGGAATTGAAAGTTTGAATAATGAACGTACGCAATAATTCTCCTTCAATGGTACACAACTTTAAAGCCTATACATATCCAACATGGCGACCATTCGAAATATTTAGACGGTTCACAATATCTTTTAAAGGAAACAAACTGATTTTTTTAATGTTCATAGAGGCTATGAACATAAGAGGACTTTCCATATCCTGTGAGCACAAATCCAACACGAACTATAAAAATTTAAATAGACGTTTCTCGCGAATTAACCATCCGAGTGCAGTGAGACTACGTAAGGCAAATGCATATACAAATGTTCATCCACGGGCAACATTTTAAAATCTCGTTTTTACTTCTTGTATCCTAATCATGCGATTGAAGTTTGAATACTACACCTTCACAATAATCTTCATGTAATAGTAGACTACATAACTCTAACACCTAAATATATAGAAATCCAACATGGCGACCTTCCGATATATTAGACGGTTCTCAATATCTACGAATCTATTATCGCGCTCTCATTGGAACATTCAAACAGCTGCCATCTTGTGGCTCTGAAAACAATTGAAATAAATTAGACGCCGGACTGACAATTCGCTTCGTAGTCCTGAGCGGACAAACGCATCATTATCCACCCACTGGATGGAACTGAACCCGGGTGCTATCGAGACGTCGGACTGACTACTCACTTCCTAGCCCTGAGCGAGCAAACACATCATTCTTCACCCCCTGGATGGAACTGAACCCGAGTACTCTAAGGACACCGTACTGACAACTCACTCCCCAGCACTGAGCGGGGAAACGCATCATTCTCCACCCACTGGAGGGAACTGAACCCGGGTACGCTAAGGACACCGTACTGACAATTCTCTTCCTAGCCCTGAGCGGGCATACTCATGATTCTTCTCCCACTGGATGGACTGAACCCGAGTACTCTGAGGACACCGGACTGACAACTCACTTCCTAGCCCTGAGTGGGCAAATGCATCATTCTTCACCCACTCGATGGAACTGAACCCGGATATTCTGAGGACACCGGACTGACAACTCACTTACTAGCCCTGAGCGGGCAAACGCATCATTCTTCACCCACTAGATGGAACTGAACCTGAATATTCTGAGGACACCGGACTGACAACTCACTTCCTAGCCTTGAGCGGGCACACGCATCATTCTTCACCCACTGGATGGAACTGAACCCGGGAACTCTGAGGACAGCGGACTTACAACTCACTTCCGAGCCCTGAGCGGGCAAACGGATCATTCTTCACCCACTGGATGGAACCGAACCCGGGTGCTCTGGAGACGCTGGACATACAACTCGCTTTCTTGCCATGAGTGGGCAAACGTATCATTCTCCAACCACTGGAAGGAACTGAACCTGGGAGCTCTGAGCACACCAGACTGCCAACTCACTTCCTAGCCCTGAGCGGGCAAACGCATCATTCTTCACCCACTGAATGGAACTGAACCGGGGTGCTCTGAGGACACCGGACTGACTACTCACTTCCTAGCCCTGAGCGGGCAAACGCATCGTTCTCCACCTACTGAATGGAACTGAACCCAGGTACTCTGCGGACACCGGACTGACAACTCACTTGCTAGCCCTGAGCGGGCAAACGCATCATTCTCCACCCACTGGATGGAACTGAACACAGGTACTCTGAGGACACCGGACTGACAACTCACTTACTAGCCCTGAGCGTCTAAACGCATCATTCTGCACCCACTGGATGGAACTGAACCCGGGTACTCTGAGGACGCCGGACTGATAACTCACTTCCTAGCTCTGAGCGGGCGAACGCATCATCCTCCAACTACTGGATGGAACTGAGCCCGGGTACTCTGAGGACACCAGACTAACAACTCACTTCCTAGACCTGGTCGGGCAAACGCATCATTATACACCCACTGGATGGAACTGAAACCGGGTACTCTGTGGACACCGGACTGACAACTCCCTGAGCGGGCAAACGCATCATTATTCACCCACTGGATGGAACTGATCCCGGGTACTCTAAGGACGCCGGACTGACAACTCACTTCCTAGCCCTGAGCGGTCAAACGCATCATTCTCCACCCATTGGATGGAACTGATCCCGGGAGGTCTGGGGATGCCGGACTGACAACTCACTTCCTAGCCCTGAGTGGGCAAACGCATCATTCTACACCCATTGGATGGAACTGAACCCGGGCACTCTGAGGACACCGAAAGCACACCTCGCTTCCTACCCATGAGCGCGCAAACATATCATTCTCCACCCACAGGATGAACTGAACCCGGGTACTCTGGGAATGCAGGACTGACAACTCACTTCCTAGCCCTGAGCGGGCAAACTCATCATTCTCCACCCACTGGATGGAACTGAACCCGGGCACTCTGATGACGCCAGACTGACTACTGACTTCCGAGCCCTGAGCGGGAAAACGCAATACTCTCCACCCACTGGATGGACCTGAACCCGGGTACTCTGAGGACGCCGGACTAACAGCTCACTTCCTAGAACTGAGTGGGCAAAAACATCATTTTCCAACTACTGGATAGAACTGAACCCGGGTACTCTGAGGACGCCGGACTAACAACTCACTTCCTAGAACTGAGTGGGCAAAAACATCATTCTCCAACTACTGGATGGACCTGAACCCGGGTACTCTGAAGACGCCAGACTGACTAATCACTTCCTAGCCCTGAGCGGGCAACGCATCTTTCTCCACCCACTGTCTGAAACTGAACCCGGATACTATGAGGTCGCCGGACTGCCAACTCACTTCCTAGCACTGAGCGGGCAAACGCTTCATTTTTACCCACCGGGGACTGAACCTGGGTACTCTGGGGATGCCGGACTGACAGCTCACTTCCTAGACCTGAGCGGGCAAACTCATCACTCTCCACACACTGGATGGAACTGAACCCAGGAACTCTGAGGACACCGGACTGACATCTCACTTCCTAGACCTTAGCGGGCAAAAGCATAATTCTCCAAACACAGGTTAGAACGGAACCCAGCTACTCTGAGGACACCGGACTGACATCTCACTTCATGGCCCTGAGTGGGCGATCGCATCATTCTCCAACTACTGGTTAGAACTGAACCCGGGAGCTCTGACGGCGCCGGACACACATCTCACTTCCAAGCCCTGAGCGGGCAAATGCATCATTTTCCAACTACTGGTTAGAACTGAACCCGGGTGATCTGGGGACGCCGACTGACAAATCACTTCCTAGCCCTGAGTGGGCAAACGTATCATTCTCCAACTACTGGTTAGAACTGAACCCGGGTGAACTGAGGACACCGGACTGACATCTCACTTCCTAGCCCTGAGCGGGCAAACGCATCATTCTCCAACTACTGGTTAGAACTGAACCCGGGTGCTCTGAGGGCGCCGGACAGTAACTCACTTCCTAGCCCTGAGTGGGCAAACGCATCATTCTCCAACTACTGGTTAGAACTGAACCCGGGTGATCTGAGGACGCCGACTGACAACTCACTTCCTAGCCCTGAGTGGGGCAAAAACATCAATTCCACCCCTTGGATGGAACTGAACCCGGGTGCTCTGAGGACACCGGACTGACAAATCAATTCGTAGCCCTGAGCGGGCGAAAGCATCATTCTCCACCGACTGGATGGAACTGAACCCGGGTACTCTGAGGACGCCAAACTGACAACTAACTTCGTAGCCCTGAGAGGGCAAACGCATCATTCTCCACCCACTGGATGGAACTGATCCCGGGTACGCTGAGGACGCCGGACTAACAACTCACTACCTAGCCCTCAGTGGGCAAACGCATCTTTCTCCAACTACAGGATAGAACTGAACCCGGGTACTCTGAGGACGCCAGACTGACTACTCACTTCCTAGCCCTGAGCGTGTAACGCATCATTCTCCACCCACTACATGGAACTGAACCCGGATACTATGAGGTCGCCGGACTGCCAACTCACTTCCTAGCCCTGAGCGGGCAAACGCTTCATTCTTTACCCACCGGGGACTGAACCCGGGTACTCTGGTGACGCCGGACTGACAGCTCACTTCCTAGACCTGAGCGGGCAAACGCATCATTCTCCATGTACTCGATGGAACTGAACCCAGGTACTCTGAGGACACCGGACTGACATCTCACTTCCTAGCTCTGAGCGGGCAAACATATAATTCTCCAAACACTGGATAGAACTGAACCCAGGTACTCTTAGGACACCGGACTGACATCTCACTTCCTAGCCCTGAGCGGGCAAACGCATCTTTCTTCATCTACTGGTTAGAACTGAACCCGGGTGCTCTGAGGGCGTGGACAGTAGCTCACTTCCTAGCCCTGAGCGAGCAATCGCAACAAAGTCCACCCACTGGATGGAACTGAACCCGGGTGCTCTGAGGAAACCAGACTGACAACTCACATCCTAGCCCTGAGTGGGCTAACGCATCATTCTCCAACTAATGGTTAGAACTGAACCCCGGTGATCTGAGGACACCGGACTGACAACTCACTTAATAGCCCTGAGCGGGCAAACGCATCACTCTCCACCCACTTGATGGAACTAAACCCGGGTGCTCTGAGAACGCCGGACTAACAACTCACTTTATAGCCCTGCGAGGGCAAACGCATCATTCTCCACCCACTGGATGGAACTGAAACCGGGTACTCTGAGGACGCCGGACTGACAACTCACTTCCTAGCCCTGAGCGGGCAATCGCATCATGCTTCAGCCACTGAATGGAACTGAACCCGTGTACTCTGGGGACGCGGGACAAGCAACTCACTTCCTAGCCCTGAGTGGGCAAACGCATCATTCTCCACCCACTGGATGGAACTGAATCCGGGTACTCTGAGGACGCCGGACTGACAACTCACTTCGTAGCCCTGAGAGGGCAAACGCATCATTCTCCACCCTCTCGATGGAATTGAACCCGGGTACTCTGAGGACGCCGGACTGACAACTCACTTCCTAGCCCTGAGCGGGCAAACGCATCATGCTTCAGCCACTGAATGGAACAGAACCGGGGTGCTCTGAGGACACCGGACTGACAACTCACTTCCCAGCCCTGAGCGGGCAAACGCATCGTTCTCCACCTACTGAATGGAACTGAACCCAGGTACTCTGCGGACACCGGACTGACAACTCACTTGCTAGCCCTGAGCGGGCAAACGCGTCAATCTCCACCCACTGGATGGAACTGAACCCAGGTAATCTGAGGACACCAGACTGACAACTCACTTACTAGCCCTGAGCGTGCAAACGCATCATTCTGCAACCACTGGATGGTACTGAACCCGGGTACTCTGAGGACGCCGGACTGATAACTCACGTCCTAGCTCTGAACGGGCGAACGCATCATTCTCCAACTACTGGATGGAACTGAACCCGGGTACTCTGAGGACACCAGACTAACAACACACTTCCTAGACCTGATCGGGCAAACGCATCATTATTCACCCACTGGATGGAACTGAACCCGGGTACTCTGTGGACGCTGGACTGACAACTCATATCCTAGGCCTGAGCGGGCAAACGCATCATTTTCACCTACTGGATGAAACGAAACCCGGGTGCTCAGGGGACCCCGGACTGACATCTCACTTCCTAGCCCAGAGCGGGCAAACGCATCATTTTTTACCCAATGGATGGAACTGAACACGGGTACTCTGAGGACGCCGGACTGACAACTCAATTTCTAGCACTCAGTGTGCCAACGCATCATCTCCACCCACTGGATGCAACTGAACCCGGGTACTCTGAGGACGCCAGACTGACAACTCACTTCCTAGCCCTGAGTGGGCAACGCATCTTTCACCACCCACTATCTGGAACTGAACCCGGATACTATGAGGTCGCCGGACTGCCAACTCGCTTCCTAGCAGTGAGCGGGCAAACGCGTCATTCTTTACCCACCGGGGACTGAACCTGGGTACTCGGGGGACGCCGGACTGACAGCTCCATTCCTAGACCTGAGCGGGCAAACGCATCATACTCCACCTACTGGATGGAACTGAACCCGGATACTATGAGGTCGCCGGACAGCCAACTCGCTTCCTAGCAGTGAGCGGGCAAACGCGTCATTCTTTACCCACCGGGGACTGAACCTTGGTACTCTGGGGACGCCGGACTGACAACTCACTTCCTAGCCCTGAGCGGGCAAACGCATCATTCTCCAACTACTGGTTAGAACTGATCCCGGGTGCTCTAAGGGCGCCGGACAGTATCTCAATTCCTAGACCTGAGTGGGCAAACGAACCATTCTCCAACTACTGGTTAGAACTGAACCCGGGTGATCTGAGGACACCGGACAGACAACTCACTTCCTAGCCCTGAGCGGGCAAACGCATCATTCTCCAACTACTGGTTAGAACTGATCCCGGGTGCTCTAAGGGCACCGGACAGTATCTCACTTCCTAGACCTGAGCGGGCAAACGCATCATTCTCCAACTGCTGGTTAGAACTGAACCCGGGTGATCTGAGGATGCCTGACAGACAACTCACTTCGTAGCCCTGAGCGGGCGAACGCATCATTCTCCACCCACTGGATGGAACTGAACCCGGGTACACTGAGGAAACCAGACTGACAACTCACTTCCTAGCCTTGAGCGGGCAAATGCATCACTCTCCACCCACTGGATGGAACTGAACCCGGGTGATCTGAGGACGCCGACTGACAACTCACTTCTTAGTCCTGAGTGGGCAAACGCATCAAATTCCAACCACTGGATGGAATTGAACCCGGGTGCTCTGAGGACGCCGAACTGACAACTCACTTCGTAGCCCTGAGAGGGCAAACGCATCATTCTCCACCCACTGGATGGAACTGAACCCGGGTACTCTGAGGACGCCAGACTGACTACTCACTTCCTAGCCCTGAGCGTTCAATGCATTTTCTCCACCCACTGTATGGAACTGAACCCGGATACAATGAGATTGCCGGACTGCCAACTAACTTCCTAGCCCTGAGTGGGCAAACGCATCATTCTCCAACTACTGGTTAGAACTGAACCCGGGTGATCTGAGGACGCCGACTGACAACTCACTTCCTAGCCCTGAGTGGGCGAACACATCAAATTCCACCCACTGGATGGAACAGAACCCGGGTGCTCTGAGGAAGCCAGACTGACAACTCACTTCCTATCCTTGAGCGGGCAAATGCATCACTCTCCACCCACTGGATGGAACTGAACCCGGGTGATCTGAGGACGCCGACTAACAACTCACTTCTTAGTCCTGAGTGGGCGAACACATCAAATTCCACACACTGGATGGAACTGAACCCGGGTACTCTGAGGACGCCAGACTGACTACTCACTTCCCAGCCCTGAGCGTTCAATGCATTTTCTCCACCCACTGTATGGAACTGAACCCGGATACTATGAGATTGCCGGACTGCCAACTCACTTCCTAGCCCTGAGCGGGCAAACGCATCACTCTCCACCCACTGGATGGAACTGAACCCGGGTGATCTGAGGTCGCCGACTGACAACTCCCTTCTTAGCCCTGAGTGGGCAAACGCATCAAATTCCACCGACTGGATAGAACTGAACCCGGGTGCTCTGAGAACGCCGGACTGACAACTCACTTTGTAGCCCTGAGGGGGCAAACGCATCATTCTTCACCCACTGGATGGAACTGAACCCGGGTACTCTGAGGACGCTGGACTGACAACTTACATCCTAGCCTTGAGCGGGCAAAGGCATCATTCTCCACCGACTGAATGGAACTGAACCCGGGTACTCTGAGGACACCGGACTGACAACTCACTTCCTAGCCCTGAACGGGCAAACGCATCGTTCTCCACCTACTGAATGGAACTGAACCCAGGTACTCTGCGGACACCGGACTGACAACTCACTTGCTAGCCCTGAGCAGGCAAACGCATCATTCTCCACCCACTGGATGGAACTGAACCCAGGTACTCTGAGGACACCAGACTGACAACTCACTTACCAGCCCTGAGCGTGCATACGCATCATTCTGCACCCATTGGATGGAACTGAACCCGGGTATTCTGAGGACGCCGGACTGATAACTCACTTCCTAGCTCTGAGCGGGTGAACGATTCATTCACCAAATACTGGATGGAACTGAACCCGGGTACTCTGAGGACGCCGGACTGACTACTCAATTCCTAGCCCTGAGCGGTCAAACGCATCATTCTCCACCCATTGGATGAAACTGATCCCGGGAGGTCTGGGGACGCCGGACTGACAACTCACTTCCTAGCCCTGAGCGGGCAAACGCATCATTCTCCACCCACTGGATGGAACTGAACCCAGGTACGCTTGGGATGCCGGACTGACAACTCACTTCCTAGCCCTGAGTGTGCAAACGCATCATTCTCCAACTACTGGATAGAACTGAACCCTGGTTACTCTGAGGACGCCAGACTGACAACTTACTTCCTAGCCCTGAGCGGGCAAATTCATCATTCTCCACCCACTGGATGGAACTGAACCCAGGTACTCTTGGGATGCCGGACTGACAACTCACTTCCTAGCCCTGAGTGTGCAAACGCATCATTCTCCACCCACTGGATGGAACTGAACAAATTCACTCTGAGGACGCCGAAAGCACACCTCGCTTCCTAACCATGAGCGCGCAAACGTATCATACTCCACCCACTGGATGGAACTGAACCCGGGTACTCTGGGGACGCCAGACTGACAACTCACTGCCTAGCCCTGAGAGGGCAAACTCTTCATTCTCCACCCACAGGATGGAACTGAACCCGGGCACTCTGAAGACGCCAGACTGACTACTGACTTCCGAGCCCTGATCGGGCAAACGCATCATTCTCCACCCACTGGATGGAACTGAACCTGGGCACTCTGAGGACGCCAGACTGACTACTCACTTCCTAGCCCTGAGCGGGCAACGCATCATTCTCCACCCACCGTATGGAACTGAAACCGGAAACTATGAGGTCGCCGGACTGCCAACTCACTTCCTTGTCCTGAGCGGGTAACGCTTCATTCTTTACCCACCGGGGACTGAACCCGGGTACTCTGGGGACGCCGGACTGACAGCGCACTTCCTAGACCTGAGCGGGCAAACGCATCATTCTCCACACACTGGATGGAACTGAACCCAGGTACTCTGAGGACACCGGACTGACATCTCACTTCCTAACCCAGTGTGGGCAAACGAATCATTCTCCACCCACTGGATGGACCTGAACCCGGGTACTCTGACGACGCCGGACTGACAACTCACTTCCTAGCCCTCAGCGGGCAACGTATCATTCTTCACCCACTATATGGAACTGAACCCGGATACTCTTGGTCCACCGGACTGACAACTCAATTCCTAGCCCTGAGCGGGCAAACGCATCATTTTCACCTACTGGATGAAACGAAACCCGGGTGCTCTGGGGACGCCGGACTGACATCTCAATTCCTAGCCCAGAGCGGGCAAACGCATCATTTTTTACCCTTTGGATGGAACTCAACCCAGGTACTCTGAGGACGCCGGACTGACAACTCAAATCCTAGCCCTGAGTGGGCCAACGCATCTTTCTCCACCCACTGTCTGGAACTGAACCCGGATACTATGAGGTCGCCGGACTGCCAACTCGCTTCCTAGCACTGAGCGGGGAAACGGTTCATTCTTTACCCACCGGGGACAGAACCTGGGTACTCAGGGGACGCCAGCCTGACAGCTCACTTCCTAGACTTGAGCGGGCAAACGCATCATTCTCCACACACTGGATGGAACTGAACCCAGGAACTCTGAGGACACCGGACTGACATCTCACTTCCTAGACCTGAGCGGGCAAACGCATAATTCCCCAAACACAGGATAGAACTAAACCCATGTACTCTGAGGACACCGGACTGACAAATCACTTCCTAGCCCTGAGTGGGCAAACGTATCATTCTCCAACTACCGGTTAGAACTGAACCCGGGTGATCTGAGGGCACCGGACTGACATCTCACTTCCTACCCCTGAGCGGGCAAACGCATCATTCTCCAACTACTGGTTAGATCTGAACCCGGGTGCTCTGAGGGCACCGGTCAGTATCTCACTTCCTAGCCCAGAGCGGGCAAACGCTTCATTCTCCAACTAATGGATGGAACTGAACCCGGGTACTCTGAGGAAGCCAGACTGACAACTCACTTCCTAGCCCTGAGCGGGCAAACGCATCATTCTCCACCCATTGGATGGAACTGAACACGGGTACTCTGAGGAAGCCAGACTGACAACTCACTTCCTAGCCCTGATCGGGCAAACGCATCACACTCCACACACTGGATGGAACTGAAGCCAGGAGATCTGAGGACGCCGACTGACAACTCACTTCCTAGTACTGAGTGGGCAAACGCATCAAATTCCACCCACTGGTTGGAACTGAACCCGGGTGCTCTGAGGACGCCGAACTGACAACTCACTTCGTAGCCCTGAGAGGGCAAACGCATCATTCTCCACCCACTGGATGGAACTGAACCCGGGTACTCTGAGGACGCCGGACTAACATCTCATTTCCAAGCCCTGAGTGGGCAAACGCATCATTCTCCAACTACTAGATAGAACTGAACCCGGGTGCTCTGAGGACGCCAGACTGACTACTCACTTTCTAGCCCTGAGCGTGCAACGCATCATTCTCCACCCACTGTATGGAACTGAACCCAGATACTATGAGGTCGCCGGACTGCCAACTCACTTCCTAGCCCTGAGTGATCAAACGCTTCATTCATTACCCACCGGGGAATGAACCCGGGTACTCTGGGGACGCCGGACAGACAGCTCACTTCCTAGCCCTGAGCGGGCAATTGCATCAAATTCCACCCACTGGATGGAACTGAATCCGAGTGCTCTGAGGAAGCCAGACTGACAACTCTCATCCTAGCCCTGAGTGGGCAAACGCATCATCCTCCAACTAACGGTTAGAACTGAACCCGGGTGATCTGAGGACACCGGTCTGTATCTCACTTCCTGGCCCTGAGCGGGCAAACGCATCATTCTCCAACTACTGGTTAGAACTGAACCCGGGTGCTCTGAGGGTGCCGGACAGTATCTCACTTCCTAGCCCTGAGCGGGAAAACGCATCATTCTCCACCCACTGGTTGGAACTGAACCCGGGTGCTCTGAGGAAGCCAGACTGACAACTCACTTCCTAGCCCTGAGCGGGCAAACGCATCATTCTCCACCCAGTTGATGGAACTAAACCCGGGTGATCTGAGAACGCCGACTAACAACTCACTTCCTAGCCCTGAGTGGGCAAACGCATCAAGTTCCACCCACTGGATGGAACTGAACCCGGGTGCTCTGAGGACGCCGGACTGACAACTCACTTTGTAACCCTGAGAGGGCAAACGCATCATTCTCCACCCACTGGATGGAACAGAACCCGGGTACTCTGAGGAATCCGGACTGACTACTTACATCCTAGCCTTGAGCGAGCAAACGCATCATTCTCCAACCACTGAATGGAACTGAACCCGGGTACTCTCAGGACGCCGGACTGATAACTCACTTCATAGCTCTGAGCAGGCGAACGCATCATTCTCCAACTACTGGATGGAACTGAAACGGGGTGCTCTGAGGACACCGGACTCACCACTCACTTTCTAGCCCTGAGTGGGCAAACGTATCATTCTTCACCCACTGGATGGAACTGAACCCGGGTACTCTGAGGAATCCGGACTGACTACTTACATCCTAGCCTTGAGCGAGCAAACGCATCATTCTCCAACCACTGAATGGAACTGAACCCGGGTACTCTGAGGACGCCGGACTGATAACTCACTTCCTAGCTCTGAGCAGGCGAACGCATCATTCTCCAACTACTGGATGGAACTGAACCCGGGTACTCTGAGGACACCAGACTATAAATCACTTCCTAGACCTGATCGGGCAAACGCATCATTATTCACCCACTGGATGGAACTGAACCCGGGTACTCTGTGGACACCGGACTGACAACTCCCTGAGCGGGCAAACGCATCATTATTCACCCACTGGATGGAACTGAACCCGGATACTCTGGGGATGCCGTACTGACAACTCACTTCCTAGCCCTGAGTGGGCAAACGCATCATTCTCCACCCAACGGATGGAACTGAACCCAGGTACTCTGGGGATGCCGGACTGACAACTCATTTCCTAGCCCTGAGTTGGCAAACGCATCATTCTCCACCCATTGCATGGAACTGAACCCGGATACTATGAGGTCGCCGGACTGCCAACTCACTTCGTTGTCCTGAGCGGGTAACGCTTCATTCTTTACCCACCGGGGACAGAACCCGGGTATTCTGTGGACACCGGACTGACATCTAACTTCTTAGCCCTGAGCGGGCAAACGCATCATTCTCCAACTACTGGTTAGAACTGAACCCGAGTGCTCTGAGGGCACCGGACTGTATCTCACTTTCTAGCCCTGAGTGGGCAAACGCATCATTCTCCAACTACTGGTTAGAACTGAACCCGGGTGATCTGAGAGTGCCGGACTGACATCTCACTTCCCGGCCCTGAGCGGGCAAACGCATCATTCTCCACCCACAGGATGGAACTGAACCCGGGTGATCTGAGGACGCCGACTGACAACTTACCTCCTAGCCCTGAGTGGGCAAACGCATCATTCTCCACCCACTGGATGGAACTGAACCCGGGTGATCTGAGGACGCCGACTGACAACTCACTTCCTAGCCCTGAGTGGGCAAACGCAGCAATTCCACCCTCTGGATGGAACTGAACCCGGGTGATCTGAGGACGCCGACTGACAACTCACCTCCTAGCCCTGAGCGGGCAAACGCATCATTCTCCACGCACTGGATAGAACTGAACCCGGGTACTCTGAGGACGCCGGACTGACAACTCACATCCTAGCCCTGACCGGGCAAACGCATCATTCTCCACCCCAGAATGGAACTGAACCCTGGTACTCTGGGGACGCCGGACTGCCAACTCGCTTCCTAGCCCTGAGCGGGCAAACGCTTCATTCTTAACCCACAGGGGACTGAACCTGGGTACTCTGGGGACGCCGGACTGACAGCTCACTTCCCAGACCTGAGCGGGCAAACGCATCATTTTTTAACCACTGGATGGAACTGAACCCGGGTACTCTGAGGACGCCAGACTGACAACTCAATTCCTAGCCCTGAGTGGGCCAACGCATCTTTCTCCACCCACTGGATGCAACTGAACCCGGGTACTCTGAGGACGCCGGACTAACAACTCATTTCCTAGCCCTGACAGCTCACTTCCTAGACCTGAGCGGGCAAACGCATCATTCTCCACACACTAGATGGAACTGAACCCAGGAACTGAGAACACCGGACTGACAGCTCACTTCCTAGACCTGAGCGGGCAAACGCATCATTCTCCACACACTGGATGGAACTGAACCCAGGAAATCTGAGGACACCGGACTGACATCTCACTTCCCAGCCCTGAGCGGGCAAACGCATCATTCTCCAACTACTGGTTAGAACTGAACCCGGGAGCTCTGAGGGCGCCGGACACACATCTCACTTCCAAGCCCTGAGCGGGCAAATGCATCATTCTCCAACTACTGATTAGAACTGAACCCGGGTGATCTGGGGACGCCGACTGACAACTCACTTCCTAGCCCTGAGTGGGCAAACGCATCAAATTCCACCCCCTGGATGGAACTGAACCCGGGTGCTCTGAGGAAGCCGGACCTACAGCTCACTTCCTAGCCCTGAGTGGGCAAACGTATCATTCTCCAACTACTGGTTAGAACTGAACCCGGGTGATCTGAGGACACCGGACTGACATCTCACTTCCTAGCCCGGAGCGGGCAAATGCATCATTCTCCAACTAATGGTTAGAACTGAACCTGGGTGCTCTGAGGGCACCGGACAGTATCTCACTTCCTAGCCCTGAGCGGGCAAACGCATCATTCTCCAACTACTGGTTAGAACTGAACCCGGGTGATCTGAGGATGCCGACTGACAACTCACTTCCTAGCCCTGAGTGGGCAAACACATCTAATTCCACCACCCTGGATGGAACTGAACCCGGGTGCTCTGAGGACGCCGGACTGACAACTCACTTCGTAGCCCTGAGCGGGAGAACGCATCATTCTTCACGCACTGTATGGAACTGAACCCGATACTCTGAGGAAGCCATGCAGACAACTCACTTCCTAGCCCTGAGCGGGCAAACGTATCACTCTCCAACCACTGGATGGAACTGAACCCGGGTGATCTGAGGACGCCGACTGACAACTCACTTCCTAGTCCTGAGAGGGCAAACGCATCAAATTCCACCCACTGGATGGAAATGAACCCGTGTGCTCTGAGGACGCCGAACTGACAACTCACTTCGTAGCCCTGAGAGGGCAAAGGCATCATTCTCCAACTACTGGATGGAACTTAACCCGGCTACTCTGAGGACGCCGGACTATCAACTCACTTCCTAGCCCTGAGTGGGCAATCGCATCATTCTCCAATTACTGGATAGAACTGAACCCGGGTACTCTGAGGACGCCAGACTGACTACTCACTTCCTAGCCCTGATCGTGAAACGCATCATTCTCCACCCACTGTATGGAACTGAACCCGGATACTATGAGGTCGCCGGACGGCCAATTCACTTCCTATCCCTGAGCGGGCAAACGCTTCATTCTTCACCCACCGGGGATTGAATCCGGGTGATCTGGGGACGCAGACTGACAACTCACTTCCTAGCTTGACTGGGCAAACGCATCATATTCCACCCCCTGGATGGAACTGAACCCGGGTGCTCAGAGGAAGCCAGACTGACATCTCACTTCCTAGCCCTGAGCGGGCAAACTCATCATTCTTCAAACTACTAGTTAGAACTGAACTCGGGTGCTCTGAGGGCGCCGGACACATCTCACTTCAAGGCCCTGAGCGGGCAAATGCATCATTCTCCAACTACTGGTTAGAACTGAACCCGGGTGATCTGAGGACGCCGACTGGCAACTCACTTCCTAGCCCTGAGTGGGCAAACACATCAAATTCCACACCCTGGATGGAACTGAACCCGGGTGCTCTGAGGATGCCGGACTGACAACTCACTTCGTAGCCCTGATCGGGCGAACTCATCATTCTCCACCCACTGGATGGAACTGAACCCGGGTACACTGAGGAAGCCAGACTGACATCTCACTTCCTAGCAATGAGCTGACAAACGCATCACTCTCCACCCACTGGATGGAACTGAACCCGGGTGATCTGAGGACGCCGACTGACAACTCACTCCCTAGTCCTGAGTGGGCAAACGCATCAAACTCCACCCACTGGGTGGACCTGAACCCGGGTGCTCTGAGGACGCCGAACTTACAACTCACTTCGTAGCCCTGAGAGGGCAAACGCATCATTCTCCACCAACTGGATGGAACTGAACCCGTGTACTCTGAGGACGCCGGACTGACAACTCACTTCGTAGCCCTGAGAGGGCAAACGAATCATTCTGCACCCACTGGATGGAACTGAACCCGGATACTCTGAGGACGCCGGACTAACAACTCACTTCCTAGCCCTGAGTGGGCAAACTCATCATTCTCCAACTACTAGTTAGAACTGAACCCGGGTGCTCTGAGGGCGCCGGACACATCTCACTTCAAGGCCCTGAGCGGGCAAATGCTTCATTCTCCAACTACTGGTTAGAACTGAACCCGGGTGATCTGAGGGCGCCTGACACATCTCACTTCAAGGCCCTGAGCGGGAAAATGCATCATTCTCCAACTACTGGTTAGAACTGAACCCGGGTGATCTGGGGACGCAGACTGACAACTCACTTCCTAGCCCTGACTGGGCAAACGCATCATATTCCACCCCCTGGATGGAACTGAACCCGGGTGCTCAGAGGAAGCCAGACAATCATCTCACTTCCTAGCCCTGAGCGGGCAAACTCATAATTCTCCAACAACTAGTTAGAACTGAACCCGGGTGCTCTGAGGGCGCCGGACACATCTCACTTCAAGGCCCTGAGCGGGCAAATGCGTCATTCTCCAACTACTGGTTAGAACTGAACCCGGGTGATCTGAGGACGCCGACTGGCAACTCACTTCCTAGCCCTGAGTGGGCAAACACATCAAATTTCACCCCCTGGAAGGAACTGAACCCGGGTGCTCTGAGGACGCCGGACTGACAACTCACTTCGTAGCCCTGAGCGGGCAAACTCGTCATTCTCCACCCACTGGATGGAACTGAACCCGGGTACTCTGAGGAAGCCAGACTGACAACTCACTTCCTATCCTTGAGCGGGCAAATGCATCACTCTCCACCCACTGGATGGAACTGAACCCGGGTGATCTGAGGACGCCGACTGACAACTCACTTCTTAGTCCTGAGTGGGCGAACACAACAAATTCCACACACTGGATGGAACTGAACCCGGGTACTCTGAGGACGCCAGACTGACTACTCACTTCCTAGCCCTGAGCGTTCAACGCATTTTCTCCACCCACTGTATGGAACTGAACCCGGATACTATGAGATTGCCGGACTGCCAACTCACTTCCTAGCCCTGAGCGGGCAAACGCATCATTCTCCAACTGCTGGTTAGAACTGAACCCGGGTGATCTGAGGATGCCAGACTGACAACTCACTTCGTAGCCCTGAGCGGCCGAACGCATCATTCTCCACCCACTGGATGGAACTGAACCCGGGTACACTGAGGAAGCCAGACTGACAACTCACTTCCTAGGCTTGAGCGGGCAAATGCATCACTCTCCACCCACTGGATGGAACTGAACCCGGGTGATCTGAGGACGCCGACTGACAACTCACTTCTTAGTCCTGAGTGGGCAAACGCATCATTCTCCACCCACTGGATGGAACTGAACCCGGGTACTCTGAGGACGCCAGACTGACTACTCACTTCCTAGCCCTGAGCGTTCAACGCATTTTCTCCACCCACTGTATGGAACTGAACCCGGATACTATGAGATTGCCGGACTGCCAACTCACTTCCTAGCCCTGAGCGGGCAAACGCATCACTCTCCACCCACTGGATGGAACTGAACCCGGGTGATCTGAGGACGCCGACTGACAACTCCCTTCTTAGCCCTGAGTGGGCAAACGCATCAAATTCCACCGACTGGATAGAACTGAACCCGGGTGCTCTGAGAACGCCGGACTGACAACTCACTTTGTAGCCCTGAGGGGGCAAACGCATCATTCTCCACCCACTGGATGGAACTGAACCCGGGTACTCTGAGGACGCTGGACTGACAACTTACATCTTAGCCTTGAGCGGGCAAAGGCATCATTCTCCACCGACTGAATGGAACTGAACCCGGGTACTCTGAGGACACCGGACTGACAACTCACTTCCTAGCCCTGAACGGGCAAACGCATCGTTCTCCACCTACTGAATGGAACTGAACTCAGGTACTCTGCGGACACCGGACTGACAACTCTCTTGCTAGCCCTGAGCGGCCAAACGCATCATTCTCCACCCACTGGATGGAACTGAACCCAGGGACTCTGAGGACACCAGACTGACAAATCACTTACCAGCCCTGAGCGTGCATACGCATCATTCTGCACCCATTGGATGGAACTGAACCCGGGTATTCTGAGGACGCCGGACTGATAACTCACTTCCTAGCTCTGAGCGGGCGAACGATTCATTCACCAAATACTGGATGGAACTGAACCCGGGTACTCTGAGGACGCCGGACTGACAACTCACTTCCTAGCTCTGAGCAGTCAAACGCATTATTCTCCACCCATTGGATGAAACTGATCCCGGGAGGTCTGGGGACGCCAGACTGACAACTCACTTCCTAGCCCTGAGCGGGCAGTCATCATTCTCCACCCACTGGATGGAACTGAACCCAGGTACTCTTGGGATGCCGGACTGACAACTCACTTCCTAGCCCTGAGTGTGCAAACGCATCATTCTCCACCCACTGGATGGAACTGAACAAATTCACTCTGAGGACGCCGAAAGCACACCTCGCTTCCTACCCATGAGCGCGCAAACGTATCATACTCCACCCACTGGATGGAACTGAACCCGGGTACTCTGGGGACGCCAGACTGACAACTCACTGCCTAGCCCTGAGCGGGCAAACTCATCATTCTCCACCCACAGGATGGAACTGAACCCGGGCACTCTGAAGACGCCAGACTGACTACTGACTTCCGAGCCCTGATCGGGCAAACGCATCATTCTCCACCCACTGGATGGAACTGAACCTGGGCACTCTGTGGACGCCAGACTGACTACTCACTTCCTAGCCCTGAGCGGGCAACGCATCATTCTCCACCCACCGTATGGAACTGAAACCGGAAACTATGAGGTCGCCGGACTGCCAACTCACTTCCTTGTCCTGAGCGGGTAACGCTTCATTCTTTACCCACCGGGGACTGAACCCGGGTACTCTGGGGACGCCGGACTGACAGCGCACTTCCTAGACCTGAGCGGGCAAACGCATCATTCTCCACACACTGGATGGAACTGAACCCAGGTACTCTGAGGACACCGGACTGACATCTCACTTCCTAGCCCAGTGTGGGCAAACGAATCATTCTCCACCCACTGGATGGACCTGAACCCGGGTACTCTGACGACGCCGGACTGACAACTCACTTCCTAGTCCTCAGCGGGCAACGTATCATTCTTCTCCCACTATATGGAACTGAACCCGGATACTCTTGGTCCACCGGACTGACAACTCAATTCCTAGCCCTGAGCGGGCAAACGCATCATTTTCACCTACTGGATGAAACGAAACCCGGGTGCTCTGGGGACGCCGGACTGACATCTCAATTCCTAGCCCAGAGCGGGCAAACGCATCATTTTTTACCCTTTGGATGGAACTCAATCCAGGTACTCTGAGGACGCCGGACTGACAACTCAAATCCTAGCCCTGAGTGGGCCAACGCATATTTCTCCACCCACTGTCTGGAACTGAACCCGGATACTATGAGGTCGCCGGACTGCCAACTCGCTTCCTAGCACTGAGCGGGGAAACGCTTCATTCTTTACCCACCGGGGACAGAACCTGGGTACTCAGGGGACGCCAGCCTGACAGCTCAGTTCCTAGACTTGAGTTGGCAAACGCATCATTCTCCACACACTGGATGGAACTGAACCCAGGAACTCTGAGGACACCGGACTGACATCTCACTTCCTAGACCTGAGCGGGCAAACGCATAATTCCCCAAACACAGGATAGAACTAAACCCATGTACTCTGAGGACACCGGACTGACGCATCACTTCCTAGCCCTGAGTGGGCAAACGTATCATTCTCCAACTACCGGTTAGAACTGAACCCGGGGGATCTGAGGGCACCGGACTGACATCTCACTTCCTACCCCTGAGCGGGCAAACGCATCATTCTTCAACTACTGGTTAGATCTGAACCCGGGTGCTCTGAGGGCACCGGTCAGTATCTCACTTCCTAGCCCAGAGCGGGCAAACGCTTCATTCTCCAACTAATGGATGGAACTGAACCCGGGTACTCTGAGGAAGCCAGAATGACAACTCACTTCCTAGCCCTGAGCGGGCAAACGCATCATTCTCCACCCATTGGATGGAACTGAACCCGGGTACTCTGAGGAAGCCAGACTGACAACTCACTTCCTAGCCCTGAGCGGGCAAACGCATCACACTCCACACACTGGATGGAACTGAAGCCAGGAGATCTGAGGACGCCGACTGACAACTCACTTCCTAGTACTGAGTGGGCAAACGCATCAAATTCCACCCACTGGATGGAACTGAACCCGGGTGCTCTGAGGACGCCGAACTGACAACTCACTTCGTAGCCCAGAGAGGGCAAACGCATCATTCTCCACCCACTGGATGGAACTGAACCCGGGTACTCAGAGGACGCCGGACTAACAACTCATTTCCATGCCCTGAGTGGGCAAACGCATCATTCTCCAACTACTGGATAGAACTGAACCCGGGTGCTCTGAGGACGCCAGACTGACTACTCACTTCCTAGCCCTGAGCGTGCAACGCATCATTCTCCACCCACTGTATGGAACTGAACCCAGATACTATGAGGTCGCCGGACTGCCAACTCACTTCCTAGCCCTGAGTGAGCAAACGCTTCATTCATTACCCACCGGGGAATGAACCCGGGTACTCTGGGCACGCCGGACAGACAGCTCACATCCTAGACCTGAGCGGGCAAACGCATCATTCTCCACACACTGGGTGGAACTGAACCCAGGTACTCTGAGCACACCGGACTGACATCTCATTTCCTAGCTCAGAGCGGGCAAACGCATCATTCTCCATCTACTGGTTAGAACTGCACCCGGGTGCTCTGTGGGCGCCGGACAGTATCTCACTTCCTAGCCCTGAGCGGGCAATTGCATCAAATTCCACCCACTGGATGGAACTGAATCCGAGTGCTCTGAGGAAGCCAGACTGACAACTCTCATCCTAGCCCTGAGTAGGCAAACGCATTATCCTCCAACTAACGGTTAGAACTGAACCCGGGTGATCTGAGGACACCGGAATGTATCTCACTTCCTGGCCGTGAGCGGGCAAACGCATCATTCTCCAACTACTGGTTAGAACTGAACCCGGGTACTCTGAGGGTGCCGGACAGTATCTCACTTCCTAGCCCTGAGCGGGAAAACGCATCATTCTCCACCCACTGGAGGGAACTGAACCCGGGTGCTCTGAGGAAGCCAGACTGACAACTCACTTCCTAGCCCTGAGCGGGCAAACGCATCATTCTCCACCCAGTTGATGGAACTAAACCCGGGTGATCTGAGTACGCCGACTAACAACTCACTTCCTAGCCCTGAGTGGGCAAACGCATCAAATTCCACCCACTGGATGGAACTGAACCCGGGTGTTCTGAGGACGCCGGACTGACAACTCACTTTGTAACCCTGAGAGGGCAAACGCATCATTCTCCACCCACTGGATGGAACTGAACCCGGGTACTCTGAGGAATCCGGACTGACTACTTACATCCTAGCCTTGAGCGAGCAAACGCATCATTCTCCAACAACTGAATGGAACTGAACCCGGGTACTCTCAGGACGCCGGACTGATAACTCACTTCATAGCTCTGAGCAGGCGAACGCATCATTCTCCAACTACTGGATGGAATTGAAACGGGGTGCTCTAAGGACACCGGACTCACCACTCACTTTCTAGCCCTGAGTGGGAAAACGTATCATTCTTCACCCACTGGATGGAACTGAACCTGGGAGCTCTGATGACACCAGACTGCCAACTCCCTTCCTAGCCCTGAGCGGGCAAACGCATCATTCTGCACCCTCTGGATGGAACTGAACCCGGGTACTCTGAGGACGCCGGACTGATAACTCACTTCCTAGCTCTGAGCAGGCGAACGCATCATTCTCCAACTACTGGATGGAACTGAACCCGGGTACTCTGAGAACACCAGACTATAAATCACTTCCTAGACCTGATCGGGCAAACGCATCATTATTCACCCACTGGATGGAACTGAACCCGGGTACTCTGTGGACACCAGACTGACAACTCCCTGAGCGGGCAAACGCATCATTATTCACCCACTGGATGGAACTGAACCCGGGTACTCTGGGGATGCCGTACTGACAACTCACTTCCTAGCCCTGAGTGGGCAAACGCATCATTCTCCACCCAACGGATGGAACTGAACCCAGGTACTCTGGGGATGCCGGACTGACAACGCATTTCCTAGCCCTGAGTTGGCAAACGCATCATTCTCCACCCATTGCATGGAACTGAACCCGGATACTATGAGGTCGCCGGACTGCCAACTCACTTCGTTGTCCTGAGCTGGTAACGCTTCATTCTTTACCCACCGGGGACAGAACCCGGGTATTCTGTGGACACCGGACTGACATCTAACTTCTTAGCCCTGAGCGGGCAAACGCATCATTCTCCAACTACTGGTTAGAACTGAACCCGAGTGCTCTGAGGGCACCGGACTGTATCTCACTTTCTAGCACTGAGTGGGCAAACGCATCATTCTCCAACTACTGGTTAGAACTGAACCCGGGTGATCTGAGGGTGCCGGACTGACATCTCACTTCCCGGCCCTGAGCCGGCAAACGCATCATTCTCCACCCACAGGATGGAACTGAACCCGGGTGATCTGAGGACGCCGACTGACAACTCACCTCCTAGCCCTGAGTGGGCAAACGCATCATTCTCCACCCACTGGATGGAAATGAACCCGGGTGATCTGAGGACGCCGACTGACAACTCACTTCCTAGCCCTGAGTGGGCAAACGCAGCAATTCCACCCTCTGGATGGAACTGAACCCGGGTGATCTGAGGACGCCGACTGACAACTCACCTCCTAGCCCTGAGCGGGCAAACGCATCATTCTCCACGCACTGGATAGAACTGAACCCGGGTACTCTGAGGACGCCGGACTGACAACTCACATCCTAGCCCTGACCGGGCAAACGCTTCATTCTCCACCCCCAGAATGGAACTGAACCCTGGTACTCTGGGGACCCTGGACTGACAACTCAATTCCCAGCCCCGAGCGGGCAAACGCATCATTCTCCAACTACTGGTTAGAACTGAACCCGGGTGCTCTGAGAACACAGGACTAACAACTCACGTCCTAGACCTGAGCGGTCAAACGCATCATTCTCCACCCACTGGATGGAATCGAACCAGGATACTCTTGGTCCACCGGACTGACAACTCACTCCCCGGCCCTGGGCGGGCAAACGCATCATTCTCCAACTACTGGTTAGAACTGAACCCGGGTACTCTGTGAACACCGGACTGACAACTCACGTCCTAGCCCTGAGCGGGCAAACCCATCATTATTCACCCACTGGATGGAACTGAACCCGGGTACTCTGAGGACGCCGGACTGACAACTCACTTCCTAGCCCTGAGTGGCTAAACGCATCATTCTCCACCCGCTGGATGGAACTGAACCCGGGTACTCTGAGGACGCCAGACTGACAACTCACCTCCTAGCCCTGAGTGGGCAAACGCATCATTCTCCACGCACTGGATGGAACTGAACCCTGGTACTCTGGGGACGCCGGACTGCCAAATCGCTTACTAGTACTGAGCGGGCAAACGCTTCATTCTTAACCCACAGGGGACTGAACCTGGGTACTCTGACGATGCCGGACTGACAACTCACATCCTAGCCCTGACCGGGCAAACGCACCATTCTCCACCCCAGAATGGAACTGAACCCTGGTACTCTGGGGACGCCGGACTGCCAACTCGCTTCCTAGCCCTGAGCGGGCAAACGCTTCATTCATAACCCACAGGGGACTGAACCTGGGTACTCTGGGGACGCCGGACTGACAGCTCACTTCCTAGACCTGAGAGGGCAAACGCATCATTTTTTAACCACTGGATGGAACTGAACCCGGGTACTCTGATGACGCCAGACTGACAACTCAATTCCTAGCCCTGAGTGGGCCAACGCATCTTTCTCCACCCACTGGATGCAACTGAACCCGGGTACTCTGAGGACGCTGGACTAACAACTCATTTCCTAGCCCTGACAGCTCACTTCCTAGACCTGAGCGGGCAAACGCATCATTCTCCACACACTAGATGGAACTGAACCCAGGAACTCTGAGAACACCGGACTGACAGCTCACTTCCTAGACCTGAGCGGGCAAACGCATCATTCTCCACACACTGGATGGAACTGAACCCAGGAACTCTGAGGACACCGGACTGACATCTCACTTCCCAGCCCTGAGCGGGCAAACGCATCATTCTCCAACTACTGGTTAGAACTGAACCCGGGAGCTCTGATGGCGCTGGACACACATCTCACTTCCAAGCCCTGAGCGGGCAAATGTATCATTCTCCAACTACTGATTAGAAATGAACCCGGGTGATCTGGGGACGCCGACTGACAACTCACTCCCTAGTCCTGAGTGGGCAAACGCATCAAACTCCACCCACTGGGTGGACCTGAACCCGGGTGCTCTGAGGACGCCGAACTTACAACTCACTTCGTAGCCCTGAGAGGGCAAACGCATCATTCTCCACCAACTGGATGGAACTGAACCCGTGTACTCTGAGGACGCCGGACTGACAACTCACTTCGTAGCCCTGAGAGGGCAAACGAATCATTCTGCACCCACTGGATGGAACTGAACCCGGATACTCTGAGGACGCCGGACTAACAACTCACTTCCTAGCCCTGAGTGGGCAAACTCATCATTCTCCAACTACTAGTTAGAACTGAACCCGGGTGCTCTGAGGGCGCCGGACACATCTCACTTCAAGGCCCTGAGCGGGCAAATGCATCATTCTCCAACTACTGGTTAGAACTGAACCCGGGTGATCTGAGGGCGCCTGACACATCTCACTTCAAGGCCCTGAGCGGGCAAATGCATCATTCTCCAACTACTGGTTAGAACTGAACCCGGGTGATCTGGGGACGCAGACTGACAACTCACTTCCTAGCCCTGACTGGGCAAACGCATCATATTCCACCCCCTGGATGGAACTGAACCCGGGTGCTCAGAGGAAGCCAGACAATCATCTCACTTCCTAGCCCTGAGCGGGCAAACTCATCATTCTCCAACAACTAGTTAGAACTGAACCCGGGTGCTCTGAGGGCGCCGGACACATCTCACTTCAAGGCCCTGAGCGGGCAAATGCGTCATTCTCCAACTACTGGTTAGAACTGAACCCGGGTGATCTGAGGACGCCGACTGGCAACTCACTTCCTAGCCCTGAGTGGGCAAACACATCAAATTTCACCCCCTGGAAGGAACTGAACCCGGGTGCTCTGAGGACGCCGGACTGACGACTCACTTCGTAGCCCTGAGCGGGCAAACTCGTCATTCTCCACCCACTGGATGGAACTGAACCCGGGTACTCTGAGGAAGCCAGACTGACAACTCACTTCCTATCCTTGAGCGGGCAAATGCATCACTCTCCACCCACTGGATGGAACTGAACCCGGGTGATCTGAGGACGCCGACTGACAACTCACTTCTTAGTCCTGAGTGGGCGAACACAACAAATTCCACACACTGGATGGAACTGAACCCGGGTACTCTGAGGACGCCAGACTGACTACTCACTTCCTAGCCCTGAGCGTTCAACGCATTTTCTCCACCCACTGTATGGAACTGAACCCGGATACTATGAGATTGCCGGACTGCCAACTCACTTCCTAGCCCTGAGCGGGCAAACGCATCATTCTCCAACTGCTGGTTAGAACTGAACCCGGGTGATCTGAGGATGCCAGACTGACAACTCACTTCGTAGCCCTGAGCGGCCGAACGCATCATTCTCCACCCACTGGATGGAACTGAACCCGGGTACACTGAGGAAGCCAGACTGACAACTCACTTCCTAGGCTTGAGCGGGCAAATGCATCACTCTCCACCCACTGGATGGAACTGAACCCGGGTGATCTGAGGACGCCGACTGACAACTCACTTCTTAGTCCTGAGTGGGCAAACGCATCATTCTCCACCCACTGGATGGAACTGAACCCGGGTACTCTGAGGACGCCAGACTGACTACTCACTTCCTAGCCCTGAGCGTTCAACGCATTTTCTCCACCCACTGTATGGAACTGAACCCGGATACTATGAGATTGCCGGACTGCCAACTCACTTCCTAGCCCTGAGCGGGCAAACGCATCACTCTCCACCCACTGGATGGAACTGAACCCGGGTGATCTGAGGACGCCGACTGACAACTCCCTTCTTAGCCCTGAGTGGGCAAACGCATCAAATTCCACCGACTGGATAGAACTGAACCCGGGTGCTCTGAGAACGCCGGACTGACAACTCACTTTGTAGCCCTGAGGGGGCAAACGCATCATTCTCCACCCACTGGATGGAACTGAACCCGGGTACTCTGAGGACGCTGGACTGACAACTTACATCTTAGCCTTGAGCGGGCAAAGGCATCATTCTCCACCGACTGAATGGAACTGAACCCGGGTACTCTGAGGACACCGGACTGACAACTCACTTCCTAGCCCTGAACGGGCAAACGCATCGTTCTCCACCTACTGAATGGAACTGAACTCAGGTACTCTGCGGACACCGGACTGACAACTCTCTTGCTAGCCCTGAGCGGCCAAACGCATCATTCTCCACCCACTGGATGGAACTGAACCCAGGGACTCTGAGGACACCAGACTGACAAATCACTTACCAGCCCTGAGCGTGCATACGCATCATTCTGCACCCATTGGATGGAACTGAACCCGGGTATTCTGAGGACGCCGGACTGATAACTCACTTCCTAGCTCTGAGCGGGCGAACGATTCATTCACCAAATACTGGATGGAACTGAACCCGGGTACTCTGAGGACGCCGGACTGACAACTCACTTCCTAGCTCTGAGCAGTCAAACGCATTATTCTCCACCCATTGGATGAAACTGATCCCGGGAGGTCTGGGGACGCCAGACTGACAACTCACTTCCTAGCCCTGAGCGGGCAAAGTCATCATTCTCCACCCACTGGATGGAACTGAACCCAGGTACTCTTGGGATGCCGGACTGACAACTCACTTCCTAGCCCTGAGTGTGCAAACGCATCATTCTCCACCCACTGGATGGAACTGAACAAATTCACTCTGAGGACGCCGAAAGCACACCTCGCTTCCTACCCATGAGCGCGCAAACGTATCATACTCCACCCACTGGATGGAACTGAACCCGGGTACTCTGGGGACGCCAGACTGACAACTCACTGCCTAGCCCTGAGCGGGCAAACTCATCATTCTCCACCCACAGGATGGAACTGAACCCGGGCACTCTGAAGACGCCAGACTGACTACTGACTTCCGAGCCCTGATCGGGCAAACGCATCATTCTCCACCCACTGGATGGAACTGAACCTGGGCACTCTGTGGACGCCAGACTGACTACTCACTTCCTAGCCCTGAGCGGGCAACGCATCATTCTCCACCCACCGTATGGAACTGAAACCGGAAACTATGAGGTCGCCGGACTGCCAACTCACTTCCTTGTCCTGAGCGGGTAACGCTTCATTCTTTACCCACCGGGGACTGAACCCGGGTACTCTGGGGACGCCGGACTGACAGCGCACTTCCTAGACCTGAGCGGGCAAACGCATCATTCTCCACACACTGGATGGAACTGAACCCAGGTACTCTGAGGACACCGGACTGACATCTCACTTCCTAGCCCAGTGTGGGCAAACGAATCATTCTCCACCCACTGGATGGACCTGAACCCGGGTACTCTGACGACGCCGGACTGACAACTCACTTCCTAGTCCTCAGCGGGCAACGTATCATTCTTCTCCCACTATATGGAACTGAACCCGGATACTCTTGGTCCACCGGACTGACAACTCAATTCCTAGCCCTGAGCGGGCAAACGCATCATTTTCACCTACTGGATGAAACGAAACCCCGGTGCTCTGGGGACGCCGGACTGACATCTCAATTCCTAGCCCAGAGCGGGCAAACGCATCATTTTTTACCCTTTGGATGGAACTCAATCCAGGTACTCTGAGGACGCCGGACTGACAACTCAAATCCTAGCCCTGAGTGGGCCAACGCATATTTCTCCACCCACTGTCTGGAACTGAACCCGGATACTATGAGGTCGCCGGACTGGCAACTCGCTTCCTAGCACTGAGCGGGGAAACGCTTCATTCTTTACCCACCGGGGACAGAACCTGGGTACTCAGGGGACGCCAGCCTGACAGCTCAGTTCCTAGACTTGAGTTGGCAAACGCATCATTCTCCACACACTGGATGGAACTGAACCCAGGAACTCTGAGGACACCGGACTGACATCTCACTTCCTAGACCTGAGCGGGCAAACGCATAATTCCCCAAACACAGGATAGAACTAAACCCATGTACTCTGAGGACACCGGACTGACGCATCACTTCCTAGCCCTGAGTGGGCAAACGTATCATTCTCCAACTACCGGTTAGAACTGAACCCGGGTGATCTGAGGGCACCGGACTGACATCTCACTTCCTACCCCTGAGCGGGCAAACGCATCATTCTTCAACTACTGGTTAGATCTGAACCCGGGTGCTCTGAGGGCACCGGTCAGTATCTCACTTCCTAGCCCAGAGCGGGCAAACGCTTCATTCTCCAACTAATGGATGGAACTGAACCCGGGTACTCTGAGGAAGCCAGAATGACAACTCACTTCCTAGCCCTGAGCGGGCAAACGCATCATTCTCCACCCATTGGATGGAACTGAACCCGGGTACTCTGAGGAAGCCAGACTGACAACTCACTTCCTAGCCCTGAGCGGGCAAACGCATCACACTCCACACACTGGATGGAACTGAAGCCAGGAGATCTGAGGACGCCGACTGACAACTCACTTCCTAGTACTGAGTGGGCAAACGCATCAAATTCCACCCACTGGATGGAACTGAACCCGGGTGCTCTGAGGACGCCGAACTGACAACTCACTTCGTAGCCCAGAGAGGGCAAACGCATCATTCTCCACCCACTGGATGGAACTGAACCCGGGTACTCAGAGGACGCCGGACTAACAACTCATTTCCATGCCCTGAGTGGGCAAACGCATCATTCTCCAACTACTGGATAGAACTGAACCCGGGTGCTCTGAGGACGCCAGACTGACTACTCACTTCCTAGCCCTGAGCGTGCAACGCATCATTCTCCACCCACTGTATGGAACTGAACCCAGATACTATGAGGTCGCCGGACTGCCAACTCACTTCCTAGCCCTGAGTGAGCAAACGCTTCATTCATTACCCACCGGGGAATGAACCCGGGTACTCTGGGCACGCCGGACAGACAGCTCACATCCTAGACCTGAGCGGGCAAACGCATCATTCTCCACACACTGGGTGGAACTGAACCCAGGTACTCTGAGCACACCGGACTGACATCTCATTTCCTAGCTCAGAGCGGGCAAACGCATCATTCTCCATCTACTGGTTAGAACTGCACCCGGGTGCTCTGTGGGCGCCGGTCAGTATCTCACTTCCTAGCCCTGAGCGGGCAATTGCATCAAATTCCACCCACTGGATGGAACTGAATCCGAGTGCTCTGAGGAAGCCAGACTGACAACTCTCATCCTAGCCCTGAGTAGGCAAACGCATTATCCTCCAACTAACGGCTAGAACTGAACCCGGGTGATCTGAGGACACCGGACTGTATCTCACTTCCTGGCCCTGAGCGGGCAAACGCATCATTCTCCAACTACTGGTTAGAACTGAACCCGGGTACTCTGAGGGTGCCGGACAGTATCTCACTTCCTAGCCCTGAGCGGGAAAACGCATCATTCTCCACCCACTGGAGGGAACTGAACCCGGGTGCTCTGAGGAAGCCAGACTGACAACTCACTTCCTAGCCCTGAGCGGGCAAACGCATCATTCTCCACCCAGTTGATGGAACTAAACCCGGGTGATCTGAGTACGCCGACTAACAACTCACTTCCTAGCCCTGAGTGGGCAAACGCATCAAATTCCACCCACTGGATGGAACTGAACCCGGGTGTTCTGAGGACGCCGGACTGACAACTCACTTTGTAACCCTGAGAGGGCAAACGCATCATTCTCCACCCACTGGATGGAACTGAACCCGGGTACTCTGAGGAATCCGGACTGACTACTTACATCCTAGCCTTGAGCGAGCAAATGCATCATTCTCCAACCACTGAATGGAACTGAACCCGGGTACTCTCAGGACGCCGGACTGATAACTCACTTCATAGCTCTGAGCAGGCGAACGCATCATTCTCCAACTACTGGATGGAATTGAAACGGGGTGCTCTAAGGACACCGGACTCACCACTCACTTTCTAGCCCTGAGTGGGAAAACGTATCATTCTTCACCCACTGGATGGAACTGAACCTGGGAGCTCTGATGACACCAGACTGCCAACTCCCTTCCTAGCCCTGAGCGGGCAAACGCATCATTCTGCACCCTCTGGATGGAACTGAACCCGGGTACTCTGAGGACGCCGGACTGATAACTCACTTCCTAGCTCTGAGCAGGCGAACGCATCATTCTCCAACTACTGGATGGAACTGAACCCGGGTACTCTGAGAACACCAGACTATAAATCACTTCCTAGACCTGATCGGGCAAACGCATCATTATTCACCCACTGGATGGAACTGAACCCGGGTACTCTGTGGACACCAGACTGACAACTCCCTGAGCGGGCAAACGCATCATTATTCACCCACTGGATGGAACTGAACCCGGGTACTCTGGGGATGCCGTACTGACAACTCACTTCCTAGCCCTGAGTGGGCAAACGCATCATTCTCCACCCAACGGATGGAACTGAACCCAGGTACTCTGGGGATGCCGGACTGACAACGCATTTCCTAGCCCTGAGTTGGCAAACGCATCATTCTCCACCCATTGCATGGAACTGAACCCGGATACTATGAGGTCGCCGGACTGCCAACTCACTTCGTTGTCCTGAGCTGGTAACGCTTCATTCTTTACCCACCGGGGACAGAACCCGGGTATTCTGTGGACACCGGACTGACATCTAACTTCTTAGCCCTGAGCGGGCAAACGCATCATTCTCCAACTACTGGTTAGAACTGAACCCGAGTGCTCTGAGGGCACCGGACTGTATCTCACTTTCTAGCACTGAGTGGGCAAACGCATCATTCTCCAACTACTGGTTAGAACTGAACCCGGGTGATCTGAGGGTGCCGGACTGACATCTCACTTCCCGGCCCTGAGCCGGCAAACGCATCATTCTCCACCCACAGGATGGAACTGAACCCGGGTGATCTGAGGACGCCGACTGACAACTCACCTGCTAGCCCTGAGTGGGCAAACGCATCATTCTCCACCCACTGGATGGAAATGAACCCGGGTGATCTGAGGACGCCGACTGACAACTCACTTCCTAGCCCTGAGTGGGCAAACGCAGCAATTCCACCCTCTGGATGGAACTGAACCCGGGTGATCTGAGGACGCCGACTGACAACTCACCTCCTAGCCCTGAGCGGGCAAACGCATCATTCTCCACGCACTGGATAGAACTGAACCCGGGTACTCTGAGGACGCCGGACTGACAACTCACATCCTAGCCCTGACCGGGCAAACGCTTCATTCTCCACCCCCAGAATGGAACTGAACCCTGGTACTCTGGGGACCCTGGACTGACAACTCAATTCCCAGCCCCGAGCGGGCAAACGCATCATTCTCCAACTACTGGTTAGAACTGAACCCGGGTGCTCTGAGAACACAGGACTAACAACTCACGTCCTAGACCTGAGCGGTCAAACGCATCATTCTCCACCCACTGGATGGAATCGAACCAGGATACTCTTGGTCCACCGGACTGACAACTCACTCCCCGGCCCTGGGCGGGCAAACGCATCATTCTCCAACTACTGGTTAGAACTGAACCCGGGTACTCTGTGAACACCGGACTGACAACTCACGTCCTAGCCCTGAGCGGGCAAACCCATCATTATTCACCCACTGGATGGAACTGAACCCGGGTACTCTGAGGACGCCGGACTGACAACTCACTTCCTAGCCCTGAGTGGCTAAACGCATCATTCTCCACCCGCTGGATGGAACTGAACCCGGGTACTCTGAGGACGCCAGACTGACAACTCACCTCCTAGCCCTGAGTGGGCAAACGCATCATTCTCCACGCACTGGATGGAACTGAACCCTGGTACTCTGGGGACGCCGGACTGCCAAATCGCTTACTAGTACTGAGCGGGCAAACGCTTCATTCTTAACCCACAGGGGACTGAACCTGGGTACTCTGACGATGCCGGACTGACAACTCACATCCTAGCCCTGACCGGGCAAACGCACCATTCTCCACCCCAGAATGGAACTGAACCCTGGTACTCTGGGGACGCCGGACTGCCAACTCGCTTCCTAGCCCTGAGCGGGCAAACGCTTCATTCATAACCCACAGGGGACTGAACCTGGGTACTCTGGGGACGCCGGACTGACAGCTCACTTCCTAGACCTGAGAGGGCAAACGCATCATTTTTTAACCACTGGATGGAACTGAACCCGGGTACTCTGATGACGCCAGACTGACAACTCAATTCCTAGCCCTGAGTGGGCCAACGCATCTTTCTCCACCCACTGGATGCAACTGAACCCGGGTACTCTGAGGACGCTGGACTAACAACTCATTTCCTAGCCCTGACAGCTCACTTCCTAGACCTGAGCGGGCAAACGCATCATTCTCCACACACTAGATGGAACTGAACCCAGGAACTCTGAGAACACCGGACTGACAGCTCACTTCCTAGACCTGAGCGGGCAAACGCATCATTCTCCACACACTGGATGGAACTGAACCCAGGAACTCTGAGGACACCGGACTGACATCTCACTTCCCAGCCCTGAGCGGGCAAACGCATCATTCTCCAACTACTGGTTAGAACTGAACCCGGGAGCTCTGATGGCGCTGGACACACATCTCACTTCCAAGCCCTGAGCGGGCAAATGTATCATTCTCCAACTACTGATTAGAAATGAACCCGGGTGATCTGGGGACGCCGACTGACAACTCACTTCCTAGCCCTGAGTGGGCAAACGCATCAAATTCCACCCCCTGGATGGAACTGAACCCGGGTGCTCTGAGGAAGCCGGACCTACAGCTCACTTCCTAGCCTTGAGTGGGCAAACGTATCATTCTCCAACTACTGGTTAGAACTGAACCCGGGTGATCTGAGGACACCGGACTGACATCTCACTTCCTAGCCCGGAGCGGGCAAATGCATCATTCTCCAACTAATGGTTAGAACTGAACCTGGGTGCTCTGAGGGCGCCGGACAGTATCTCACTTCCTAGCCCTCAGCGGGCAAACGCATCATTCTCCAACTACTGGTTAGAACTGTACCCGGGTGATCTGAGGACGCCGACTGACAACTCACTTCCTAGCCCTGAGTGGGCAAACACATCTAATTCCACCACCCTGGATGGAACTGAACCCGGGTGCTCTGAGGACGCCGGACTGACAACTCACTTCGTAGCCCTGAGCGGGAGAACGCATCATTCTTCACCCACTGTATGGAACTGAACCCGATACTCTGAGGAAGCCATGCAGACAACTCACTTCCTAGCCCTGAGCGGGCAAACGTATCACTCTCCACCCACTGGATGGAACTGAACCCGAGTGATCTGAGGACGCCGACTGACAACTCACTTCCTAGTCCTGAGAGGGCAAACGCATCAAATTCCACCCACTGGATGGAAATGAACCCGGGTGCTCTGAGGACGCCGAACTGACAACTCACTTCGTAGCCCTGAGAGGGCAAAGGCATCATTCTCCAACTCCTGGATGGAACTTAACCCGGGTACTCTGAGGACGCCGGACTAACAACTCACTTCCTAGCCCTGAGTGGGCAATCGCATCATTCTCCAATTACTGGATAGAACTGAACCCGGGTACTCTGAGGACGCCAGACTGACTACTCACTTCCTAGCCCTGATCGTGCAACGCATCATTCTCCACCCACTGTATGGAACTGAACCCGGATACTATGAGGTCGCCGGACGGCCAACTCACTTCCTAGCCCTGAGCGGGCAAACGCTTCATTCTTTACCCACAGGGGGTTTAACCCGGGTGATCTGGGGACGCAGACTGACAACTCACTTCCTAGCCCTGACTGGGCAAACGCATCATATTCCACCCCCTGGATGGAACAGAACCCGGGTGCTCAGAGGAAGCCAGACTGACATCTCACTTCCTAGCCCTGAGCGGGCAAACTCATCATTCTCCAACTACTAGTTAGAACTGAACTCGGGTGCTCTGAGGGCGCCGGACACATCTCACTTCAAGGCCCTGAGCGGGCAAATGCATCATTCTCCAACTACTGGTTAGAACTGAACCCGGGTGATCTGAGGACGCCGACTGGCAACTCACTTCCTAGCCCTGAGTGGGCAAACACATCAAATTCCACCTCCTGGATGGAACTGAACCCGGGTGCTCTGAGGACGCCGGACTGACAACTCACTTCGTAGCCCTGATCGGGCGAACTCATCATTCTCCACCCACTGGATGGAACTGAACCCGGGTACTCTGAGGAAGCCAGACTGATATCTCACTTCCTAGCAATGAGCTGACAAACGCATCACTCTCCACCCACTGGATGGAACTGAACCCGGGTGATCTGAGGACGCCGACTGACAACTCACTTCCTAGTCCTGAGTGGGCAAACGCATCAAACTCCACCCACTGGGTGGAACTGAACCCGGGTGCTCTGAGGACGCCGAACTTACAACTCACTTCGTAGCCCTGAGAGGGCAACGCATCATTCTCCACCCACTGGATGGAACTGAACCCGTGTACTCTGAGGACGCCGGACTGACAACTCACTTCGTAGCCCTGAGAGGGCAAACGAATCATTCTGCACCCACTGGATGGAACTGAACCCGGGTACTCTGAGGACGCCGGTCTAACAACTCACTTCCTAGCCCTGAGTGGGCAAACTCATCATTCTCCAACTACTAGTTAGAACTGAACCCGGGTGCTCTGAGGGCGCCGGACACATCTCACTTCAAGGCCCTGTGCGGGCAAATGCATCATTCTCCAACTACTGGTTAGAACTGATCCCGGGTGATCTGAGGACGCCGACTGGCAACTCACTTCCTAGCCCTGAGTGGGCAAACACATCAAATTCCACCCCCTGGATGGAACTGAACCCGGGTGCTCTGAGGACGCCGGACTGACAACTCACTTCGTAGCCCTGAGCGGGCGAACTCATCATTCTCCACCCACTGGATGGAACTGAACCCGGGTACTCTGAGGAAGCCAGACTGACATCTCACTTCCTAGCAATGAGCTGACAAACGCATCAAACTCCACCCACTGGGTGGAACTGAACCCGGGTGCTCTGAGGACGCCGAACTTACAACTCACTTCGTAGCCCTGAGAGGGCAAACGCATCATTCTCCACCCACTGGATGGAACTGAACCCGTGTACTCTGAGGACGCCGGAC
Source organism: Meconema thalassinum (assembly GCA_946902985.2). NCBI lineage: Eukaryota > Metazoa > Arthropoda > Insecta > Orthoptera > Tettigoniidae > Meconema > Meconema thalassinum. The sequence continues at coordinate 527,831,580 of OX336393.1, read as the reverse complement.
TGACAACTCACTTCGTAGCCCTGAGAGAGCAAACGAATCATTCTGCACCCACTGGATGGAACTGAACCCGGGTACTCTGAGGACGCCGGACTAACAACTCACTTCCTAGCCCTTAGTGGGAAAACGCATCATTCTCCAACTACTGGATAGAACTGAACCCGGGTACTCTGAGGACGCCAGACTGACTACTCACTTCCTAGCCCTGAGCGTGCAACGCATCATTCTCCACCCACTGTATGGAACTGAACCCGGTTAATATGAGTTCGCCGGACTGCCAACTCACTTCCTATCCCTGAGCGGGCAAACGCTTCATTCTTTACCCACCGGGGACTGAACCCGGGTACTCTGGGGACGCCGGACTGACAGCTCACTTCCTAGACCTGAGCGGGCAAACGTATCATTCTCCACACACGGGATGGAACTGAACCCAGGTACTCTGAGGACACCGGACTGACATCTCACTTCCTAGCTCTGAGCGAGCAAACGCATAATTCTCCAAACATTGGATAGAACTGAACCCAGGTACTCTGAGGACACCGGACTGACATCTCATCTACTGGTTAAAACTGAACCCGGGTGCTCTGAGGACGCCGGACTGTATCTCACTTCCTAGCCCTGAGCGGGCAATCGCATCAAATTCCACTCACTGGATGGAACTGAACCCGGGTGCTCTGAGGAAACCAGACTCACAACTCACTTCATAGCCCTGAGTGGACAAACGCACCATTCTCCAACTAATGGTTAGAACTGAACCCGGGTGATCTGATGACACCGGACTGACAACTAACTTCCTAGCCCTGAGCGGGCAAACGCAGCATTCTCCACCCACTGGATGGAACTGAACCCGGGTACTCTGAGAACACCAGACTATAAATCACTTCCTAGACCTGATCGGGCAAACGCATCATTATTCACCCACTGGATGGAACTGAATCCGGGTACTCTGTGGACACCAGACTGACAACTCCCTGAGCGGGCAAACGGATCATTATTCACCCACTGGATGGAACTGAACCCGGGTACTCTGGGGATGCCGTACTGACAACTCACTTCCTAGCCCTGAGTGGGCAAACGCATCATTCTCCACCCAACGGATGGAACTGAACCCAGGTACTCTGGGGATGCCGGACTGACAACGCATTTCCTAGCCCTGAGTTGGCAAACGCATCATTCTCCACCCATTGCATGGAACTGAACCCGGATACTATGAGGTCGCCGGACTGCCAACTCACTTCGTTGTCCTGAGCTGGTAACGCTTCATTCTTTACCCACCGGGGACAGAACCCTGGTATTCTGTGGACACCGGACTGACATCTAACTTCTTAGCCCTGAGCGGGCAAACGCATCATTCTCCAACTACTGGTTAGAACTGAACCCGAGTGCTCTGAGGGCACCGGACTGTATCTCACTTTCTAGCACTGAGTGGGCAAACGCATCATTCTCCAACTACTGGTTAGAACTGAACCCGGGTGATCTGAGGGTGCCGGACTGACATCTCACTTCCCGGCCCTGAGCCGGCAAACGCATCATTCTCCACCCACAGGATGGAACTGAACCCGGGTGATCTGAGGACGCTGACTGACAACTCACCTCCTAGCCCTGAGTGGGCAAACGCATCATTCTCCACCCACTGGATGGAAATGAACCCGGGTGATCTGAAGACGCCGACTGACAACTCACTTCCTAGCCCTGAGTGGGCAAACGGAGCAATTCCACCCTCTGGATGGAACTGAACCCGGGTGATCTGAGGACGCCGACTGACAACTCACCTCCTAGCCCTGAGCGGGCAAACGCATCATTCTCCACGCACTGGATAGAACTGAACCCGGGTACTCTGAGGACGCCGGACTGACAACTCACATCCTAGCCCTGACCGGGCAAACGCTTCATTCTCCACCCCCAGAATGGAACTGAACCCTGGTACTCTGGGGACCCTGGACTGACAACTCAATTCCCAGCCCCGAGCGGGCAAACGCATCATTCTCCAACTACTGGTTAGAACTGAACCCGGGTGCTCTGAGAACACAGGACTAACAACTCACGTCCTAGACCTGAGCGGTCAAACGCATCATTCTCCACCCACTGGATGGAATCGAACCAGGATACTCTTGGTCCACCGGACTGACAACTCACTCCCCGGCCCTGGGCGGGCAAACGCATCATTCTCCAACTACTGGTTAGAACTGAACCCGGGTACTCTGTGAACACCGGACTGACAACTCACGTCCTAGCCCTGAGCGGGCAAACCCATCATTATTCACCCACTGGATGGAACTGAACCCGGGTACTCTGAGGACGCCGGACTGACAACTCACTTCCTAGCCCTGAGTGGGCAAACGCATCATTCTCCACCCGCTGGATGGAACTGAACCCGGGTACTCTGAGGACGCCAGACTGACAACTCACCTCCTAGCCCTGAGTGGGCAAACGCATCATTCTCCACGCACTGGATGGAACTGAACCCTGGTACTCTGGGGACGCCGGACTGCCAAATCGCTTACTAGTACTGAGCGGGCAAACGCTTCATTCTTAACCCACAGGGGACTGAACCTGGGTACTCTGACGATGCCGGACTGACAACTCACATCCTAGCCCTGACCGGGCGAACGCACCATTCTCCACCCCAGAATGGAACTGAACCCTGGTACTCTGGGGACGCCGGACTGCCAACTCGCTTCCTAGCCCTGAGCGGGCAAACGCTTCATTCATAACCCACAGGGGACTGAACCTGGGTACTCTGGGGACGCCGGACTGACAGCTCACTTCCTAGACCTGAGAGGGCAAACGCATCATTTTTTAACCACTGGATGGAACTGAACCCGGGTACTCTGATGACGCCAGACTGACAACTCAATTCCTAGCCCTGAGTGGGCCAACGCATCTTTCTCCACCCACTGGATGCAACTGAACCCGGGTACTCTGAGGACGCTGGACTAACAACTCATTTCCTAGCCCTGACAGCTCACTTCCTAGACCTGAGCGGGCAAACGCATCATTCTCCACACACTAGATGGAACTGAACCCAGGAACTCTGAGAACACCGGACTGACAGCTCACTTCCTAGACCTGAGCGGGCAAACGCATCATTCTCCACACACTGGATGGAACTGAACCCAGGAACTCTGAGGACACCGGACTGACATCTCACTTCCCAGCCCTGAGCGGGCAAACGCATCATTCTCCAACTACTGGTTAGAACTGAACCCGGGAGCTCTGATGGCGCTGGACACACATCTCACTTCCAAGCCCTGAGCGGGCAAATGTATCATTCTCCAACTACTGATTAGAACTGAACCCGGGTGATCTGGGGACGCCGACTGACAACTCACTTCCTAGCCCTGAGTGGGCAAACGCATCAAATTCCACCCCCTGGATGGAACTGAACCCGGGTGCTCTGAGGAAGCCGGACCTACAGCTCACTTCCTAGCCTTGAGTGGGCAAACGTATCATTCTCCAACTACTGGTTAGAACTGAACCCGGGTGATCTGAGGACACCGGACTGACATCTCACTTCCTAGCCCGGAGCGGGCAAATGCATCATTCTCCAACTAATGGTTAGAACTGAACCTGGGTGCTCTGAGGGCGCCGGACAGTATCTCACTTCCTAGCCCTCAGCGGGCAAACGCATCATTCTCCAACTACTGGTTAGAACTGAACCCGGGTGATCTGAGGACGCCGACTGACAACTCACTTCCTAGCCCTGAGTGGGCATACACATCTAATTCCACCACCCTGGATGGAACTGAACCCGGGTGCTCTGAGGACGCCGGACTGACTACTCACTTCGTAGCCCTGAGCGGGAGAACGCATCATTCTTCACCCACTGTATGGAACTGAACCCGATACTCTGAGGAAGCCATGCAGACAACTCACTTCCTAGCCCTGAGCGGGCAAACGTATCACTCTCCACCCACTGGATGGAACTGAACCCGAGTGATCTGAGGACGCCGACTGACAACTCACTTCCTAGTCCTGAGAGGGCAAACGCATCAAATTCCACCCACTGGATGGAAATGAACCCGGGTGCTCTGAGGACGCCGAACTGACAACTCACTTCGTAGCCCTGAGAGGGCAAAGGCATCATTCTCCAACTCCTGGATGGAACTTAACCCGGGTACTCTGAGGACGCCGGACTAACAACTCACTTCCTAGCCCTGAGTGGGCAATCGCATCATTCTCCAATTACTGGATAGAACTGAACCCGGGTACTCTGAGGACGCCAGACTGACTACTCACTTCCTAGCCCTGATCGTGCAACGCATCATTCTCCACCCACTGTATGGAACTGAACCCGGATACTATGAGGTCGCCGGACGGCCAACTCACTTCCTAGCCCTGAGCGGGCAAAGGCATCATTCTCCAACTCCTGGATGGAACTTAACCCGGGTACTCTGAGGACGCCGGACTAACAACTCACTTCCTAGCCCTGAGTGGGCAATCGCATCATTCTCCAATTACTGGATAGAACTGAACCCGGGTACTCTGAGGACGCCAGACTGACTACTCACTTCCTAGCCCTGATCGTGCAACGCATCATTCTCCACCCACTGTATGGAACTGAACCCGGATACTATGAGGTCGCCGGACGGCCAACTCACTTCCTAGCCCTGAGCGGGCAAACGCTTCATTCTTTACCCACAGGGGGTTTAACCCGGGTGATCTGGGGACGCAGACTGACAACTCACTTCCTAGCCCTGACTGGGCAAACGCATCATATTCCACCCCCTGGATGGAACTGAACCCGGGTGCTCAGAGGAAGCCAGACTGACATCTCACTTCCTAGCCCTGAGCGGGCAAACTCATCATTCTCCAACTACTAGTTAGAACTGAACTCGGGTGCTCTGAGGGCGCCGGACACATCTCACTTCAAGGCCCTGAGCGGGCAAATGCATCATTCTCCAACTACTGGTTAGAACTGAACCCGGGTGATCTGAGGACGCCGACTGGCAACTCACTTCCTAGCCCTGAGTGGGCAAACACATCAAATTCCACCCCCTGGATGGAACTGAACCCGGGTGCTCTGAGGACGCCGGACTGACAACTCACTTCGTAGCCCTGATCGGGCGAACTCATCATTCTCCACCCACTGGATGGAACTGAACCCGGGTACTCTGAGGAAGCCAGACTGATATCTCACTTCCTAGCAATGAGCTGACAAACGCATCACTCTCCACCCACTGGATGGAACTGAACCCGGGTGATCTGAGGACGCCGACTGACAACTCACTTCCTAGTCCTGAGTGGGCAAACGCAACAAACTCCACCCACTGGGTGGAACTGAACCCGGGTGCTCTGAGGACGCCGAACTTACAACTCACTTCGTTGCCCTGAGAGGGCAACGCATCATTCTCCACCCACTGGATGGAACTGAACCCGTGTACTCTGAGGACGCCGGACTGACAACTCACTTCGTAGCCCTGAGAGGGCAAACGAATCATTCTGCACCCACTGGATGGAACTGAACCCGGGTACTCTGAGGACGCCGGTCTAACAACTCACTTCCTAGCCCTGAGTGGGCAAACTCATCATTCTCCAACTACTAGTTAGAACTGAACCCGGGTGCTCTGAGGGCGCCGGACACATCTCACTTCAAGGCCCTGTGCGGGCAAATGCATCATTCTCCAACTACTGGTTAGAACTGATCCCGGGTGATCTGAGGACGCCGACTGGCAACTCACTTCCTAGCCCTGAGTGGGCAAACACATCAAATTCCACCCCCTGGATGGAACTGAACCCGGGTGCTCTGAGGACGCCGGACTGACAACTCACTTCGTAGCCCTGAGCGGGCGAACTCATCATTCTCCACCCACTGGATGGAACTGAACCCGGGTACTCTGAGGAAGCCAGACTGATATCTCACTTCCTAGCAATGAGCTGACAAACGCATCAAACTCCACCCACTGGGTGGAACTGAACCCGGGTGCTCTGAGGACGCCGAACTTACAACTCACTTCGTAGCCCTGAGAGGGCAAACGCATCATTCTCCACCCACTGGATGGAACTGAACCCGTGTACTCTGAGGACGCCGGACTGACAACTCACTTCGTAGCCCTGAGAGAGCAAACGAATCATTCTGCACCCACTGGATGGAACTGAACCCGGGTACTCTGAGGACGCCGGACTAACAACTCACTTCCTAGCCCTTAGTGGGAAAACGCATCATTCTCCAACTACTGGATAGAACTGAACCCGGGTACTCTGAGGACGCCAGACTGACTACTCACTTCCTAGCCCTGAGCGTGCAACGCATCATTCTCCACCCACTGTATGGAACTGAACCCGGTTAATATGAGTTCGCCGGACTGCCAACTCACTTCCTATCCCTGAGCGGGCAAACGCTTCATTCTTTACCCACCGGGGACTGAACCCGGGTACTCTGGGGACGCCGGACTGACAGCTCACTTCCTAGACCTGAGCGGGCAAACGTATCATTCTCCACACACGGGATGGAACTGAACCCAGGTACTCTGAGGACACCGGACTGACATCTCACTTCCTAGCTCTGAGCGAGCAAACGCATAATTCTCCAAACATTGGATAGAACTGAACCCAGGTACTCTGAGGACACCGGACTGACATCTCATCTACTGGTTAAAACTGAACCCGGGTGCTCTGAGGACGCCGGACTGTATCTCACTTCCTAGCCCTGAGCGGGCAATCGCATCAAATTCCACTCACTGGATGGAACTGAACCCGGGTGCTCTGAGGAAACCAGACTCACAACTCACTTCCTAGCCCTGAGTGGACAAACGCACCATTCTCCAACTAATGGTTAGAACTGAACCCGGGTGATCTGATGACACCGGACTGACAACTAACTTCCTAGCCCTGAGCGGGCAAACGCAGCATTCTCCACCCACTGGATGGAACTGAACCCGGGTACTCTGAGGACGCCGGACTGACAACTCACTTCCTGCCCCTTAGCGGGCTAACGCATCATTCTCCAACTACTGGTTAGAACTGAACCCGGGTGCCCTGAGGGCGCCGGACTGCATCTCACTTCCTAGCCCTGAGCGGGCAAACGCATGAAATTCCAGCCTCTGGATGGAACTGAACCCGGGTGCCCTGGGACGCCCGACTGACACCTAACTTCCTAGCCCTGAGCGTGAAACCAGGTGTTATAGAAGTATATCCATTCATTGACGGACTTGTTAAATACACACTTCGTGTTGCGAATCCTCACGCTTGTGAGGGTCAGGTGTTCCCTGGGCGACTGCCGGGCTGTAGCGGCTAGGTTCTTCAGGTTGAAGTTTGGGTGATATCTTGGCCTTGGTGTTCCTAAGGGCCGGAATCCATGTATTACGCACACGTTCAATTTCTTCCTTTACATTGAAAGCTTGGTCCGGAGCACGCGCGAGACCAGACGATCCAGCCGGACTGCGAAGGGAACGCTCGGCTCACCATGTTAAATTGATGATCCAAACTGCCTTCCAGCCGTGAATTCATCGCCAGATCCACCCAACCAACAGTCATAATCAAGCAACAATACCCCACTGCAAACCGTTACCCATTATTTCAAGCCTCTTCCTCATTCCACTGCTGATCAAGTAAAGGAGCGGAACCCTTGAAAATGCCGGACGCAGTTTCCGGCGAAACGTCGGGAGATATCCTGTCTGGACCACGGCCTACAAGCCCGAAAAACTTGTACTTAATTACGCTAATGATGCATAACAGTGTTTTACACATCTCACAGTGCCATCATCAGAGGGTTATTAGGTAATTACCTACCTAAGCATTACAAACTATAACTTCCTTTCACACTCTTTTGCTTCTATTTGCCCACTACTGAATTGCTAGCATTGAAAATATGCTCCAGTGGTAACTATAAATCTGTATATCTCTCTATAGTACTGTATATAAAAATGAAAGTTTGTCAGTTTTTTTTTCTGAATTTCCACGGAAATTTGAGTTATTAACGCGTTTCAGACAAATTTATGACGGTTGCGCGCAAAAACTAAATTTTTGTCTGTTTGTCTGTCTGTGTACAACTTTGCACGTGCATCACTCGAGAATGGCTGAGTGGATCAACGTAAAATTTGGTACAGATGTCCATCAGAGGCACGAAAGTAATCATTGATGTAACTCTTCTCCGTACCTCTCATAAAAGGGGGCCTACCCCCTTAAATGACATGCTGAAATGGGCGTAGAAAGACGAGACAAAGCTCATTTTCAGCGTCTCAATATGAGAAACAAAATTCGGAGGCCCTACGGGCCCCCGAAAACCACATTTTAAGGTCCTAAAACTAACAGTTTTTGATATATTCCCAGAAAACTAATTTCATTTAATAAACTAATGAAAGAATGCAAGCCGGTAACCATGCCAACACAATCTCAGGAGTCCATCTATTTCTGTAAGACGCAATGCAATTCCATTTATTACATTACTGTGAAAGTTTGCAAACGGCTATCAGGTTATCACGGAACCAACTTAAGCTGTAAAATTCATCAATACGTATATAATGCGCTTAAGGGTGTCAAGGGGTACTCTAGAATTTTTTCACGCGATTTACACGTGCGGGTGTGGTACTGAAGGTCTATTATAGCCCTATCCCTGTATTATTAAATTATTATTATTATGATTATTATTATTATTATATTATGGCATACAAGGACAACACAAAGCTCATTTTCAGCCTCTCGGTGGCTCGGAGGCTACTACGCCTTAAGGCTCTGAAACCACGTTTCTGACATATTCTCAGAAAACTAATTTCATTTAATAAACTAATAAATAGATTACGAGTACAGAAGAAGACCAAATCAGGAGTTATAGAGATATCCTGAGAAAATCACAGATGTGGCCAGGAAGAGACGTCTGTCTTTCTACGAACATGTCTCATGGATGAACCCAACGAGACTAACCAACCGGCTTCTCGACTACTGGGGGATATCCAAGAACTGAAGATTATGAAAAGTGATATTAGAAGCCGATCATATCTCAGAAAGATAATTAAACAGAAGAGTTTTCAGGACAGACCACCCTGTAAGAAAACCGGCATTATCTGGATAAAAGAGAGAAAGGGGAAACATAGCCAGAGAATGCGCGATTATTGGGCAAACATCAAGTCCCTTGCCAAGCTGAAAAGTTGAACCTGGTGGTCCTTAGCTGGCCCATCCGAAAGAAGAAGAAGAACAAGAAGAAACTAATGAAATAATGCAAGCCGGTAACCATGACAGCAGTATCCCAAGAGGTGACATCCAACTTTCCATCTATTTCTGTAAGAAGCAATGCCACCCAATTTATTACATTGCTGTGAAAGTTTGCAAATGGCTATAAGGTTATCGTGGAAACAAACATAGACTGTAAAATTCAACAATGCGATTAAGGGGGTCAAGGGGTACCCTAGGATTTTTTCACGTGACTTACACGTGCGATATGCGATATGTTGTACAGAAGGTCTATTATATCTCCAAACTGCAAAATTATTTTCAAAAATTCCTGGATTGGAATAGTGTTTTTTGCAGCTTTTGGGAATTTGGGCCATTGGAGGCTAAAAATCCCCAATTTTCATGCTCCACAAGCCTTTATAATTTATTAAAGGGGTCTTCCTGGGGATGGGGCCTTTCCACAACGGTGAGGGTCAGTTTTAATTTGACATAGCCCTATATTGCGTTTCGTCTACGAGGTTTTCAATATTATTTTCACGTCAGGAAGTACACGTTAGGTGAATTTAGTTTGAGAGCACATTTTAACTAATCATATTTTTGTCGACAAACGGGTTCATCGTAAAGATGATTTTTAGCCTACTTTTCACATTTTGCAAAAATGAAGAAAAAGTAGACTTATGAGATTGATCCGGGAAAATGTGTGTCTGTCTGTCTGTCCCCCTATTAACTCCTAAACGGCTGCAGCAATCGAAACCAAATTTAGTATGAGTAAAGATGTATACCGGAATATCTCAAGCCCATATTTGAAAAAGATGTCGGTGCTACCAACTGCTGAAAAAACTCACTAGAAATTTGAGTTCCATGTTGGATATCTTAGAAGGTATGGATGGGAGCTATTCCAAAATTGGTACACATGTAGATAATACTATTTCAGTTTAATTTCCAGGTGGCCATACATGACAGTGTTGCCAAAATAATTTTAAGCCTTCTGATAGGTCCAATTTTTAAATGCATATAACTTATACACTATCAATTCGATTTCAACCACATTTTGTATGTAATATGTGTACGTAAACATATATGACTGATCGTATTCTTAAGAGCCACCAGAGCTACCAACTGTTAATAATTGCTCCCTCTATTATTTTTATCCAAATACCAATATATCAGAAAGTATGCTAGCCGACAGCTTTAAACTATGCACACGTATATTATCTGACATTTTAGATTAATTTGGAGTAACTTATATACGTCAGTTCTACCAACATGATTCTAAGCCTGCTGATAGGACCAATTTTTAAATACATACAACTTCTATACTATCAGTTGGATTTCAACCAAATTTCGTATGTGCTATGTGTAACATAACAGATATGACTACAAGTATTCTTAAGAGCAATCAGGGCTGCCAACTGTTAATAAATTCTGTATATATTTTTACCCTAATATCAATATATCAGAAAGTATGCAAGCCAACAGCTCTATTCTTTGCACATGTATAGCACCTGACGTTCCATATTAATTTGGAGTAATTAATATAAGTCAGTGCTGCCAACCTGATGCTATGCCTGTTGATAGGTCCAATTTTATAATACATGTAACTTCTATACTAACAAATGGATATCCAAAATTTGCACAACAACATATCATTATATTTCAGATTGTTTCTGACCAGCACACGCATGACATTGTTGCCAACATGCTTTTTCACGTGCTGATAGATCCAATGTCTAACTGCATGTAACGTCCATTGGACTTCAACCAATTATTTTTTTACTCTGTATCTTAAGAGATGGAACTAAGAATATATTCAGTCACCAGCGCTGGCAACTGTAGTGATCTATTAGGCTACATTATACCAGGTATATTTCGAACTAATTGGAGATTTCGATATTGTCAACTTAATTTCGTCATTACTCTACAAAGGTTCATATACCGTAGATTAATCATTGGCATGAATCTTAATTTTAGAAAAGTAGGCTCTTGAGTTCGTCACGGAACTTCTTGTCTTTGATACTGTGTGGTTGATATATCTTTATATCTATGTACGCCTATAATTCATGTTCGAGTGCTTGGAGCATCGTAAAATTAGGTATTGTAACCATGAGTCAACACACCAATCATTTAGAAAACTCTTCAACGTACTTCTCATAGAAGGGTGGGTATAAGGAACAACTTTTCAAAATACATGGTGAAATAGGCGAAAAATAAAAATTATCCTAGAAGGACGACCAAAGCATATGTTGCGCTTCTCAATGGGTGACACAAAACTAGGGAGTCTATAAAGGGTCTCCAAAAACCACATTTTATGGCCCTTAAATTAACAGTGTCTGCGATATACTCAGAAAACTAACTTCGTTCTGATAAACTTATGAAGGAATGACAAGCCCCTAACCATTGCAACAGTAGTTCAATATTGATAACGTTTGATTATTAATACCGAAGACCAAGTGGACTAACTAGGCCTACTTTTTAAAGATCTGATTCATTGTTAAAGGGAACTAAGTCATAATTTATTTCTCTAATTTCTCCCTTTTAAAAAGGATAAATCCATTCAAATAGACCTGTCTAGAACAGTATTATTGCGGGCAATGATACTCGTGACAGCAACTATGCTCTACAATTAAGTGAGAGAAACAGTTTTTGTCGATTATCTCAATTCTTACAAAAAAGACTTAGTGCCTTCTAACAATGACCGATTCAAATGTTAAACAGGTAGGTCATTAGCCCAATCAACAGAATCTAGAATAGTCTTAATTTTGGGTTTTTAATATCTAGGTCAATAGCCCCGTCAACTGACACCAGGATTGCCCTAACATGGGGTTTAATAACTAGCTTTTTAGCCCCATCGACAGAATCAACGATAGACCTACTCTTAATTTAGAGTTTAACTGCTTGGTCATTTGTCATGTCAACAGGAGCTAGGATAGTCCTAATTTTGGGTTTAACAACTAAGCCATTTACTTCGTCAACGGACTCTTGGATAGTTTTGGGGTTTAACAACTCGGTCATTAGCCACGTCAAGAGACAGAAGATTATTCTTTATTTGGATTTAAGCGCAAGGCCTTTAGACCCGTCAACAGACACTTGGATAGTTCTAATTTGGAATTCAACAGCTAGGTCATTAGGCACGTCAAAAGACACTACGAGAGTCCTAATTTGTTGTTCAACTTCAAGGTCATAAGCCCCTTCAACAGATTCTAGGAAAGTCCAAATTTCGAGATTAACTGGAAGGTCATTTGCCCCATCAAAAGAAACTAGCATAGTCTGATATGGGCATTAACACCTAGGTCATTAGCTTGTCAATAACATCTAGGGTAGTCTAATTTTGGTTTTAGCAGCTCGGTCATTAGCCACGTCAAAAGGCACTAGGATAGTCCTAATTTTATTTATTTATTTATTTATTTATTTATTTGAACCAAATCTACTTGTTAACTGTCACTTTAACTCAGAGAGTCATATCGTGACATACAGACAATGAACACATAGATAACATAAATTTACAGTATGGCGTTAGATAATTAAACCAAATGTTCATTCGGCATTTCATAGCTTCTTCGTTATTTCAAAACTTAATAATGCTTTGCAGTAGTTATCTTCATTCACAATATCACTGGGCAACTTTTCTGATGGAGACTGCACAAAGTTCTTTCTTAATCATAAATGTATAGTCCTAATTTGGGGTTAAACAGCTATGGCATTAGCCACGTCAATAGACACTCTTGAGAGGACATGGTTCTACAATGGTTGTCACCACCATAGTGTTTACCAGTGGGAATGTTATAAACCTCGAGTGAACACCGTCATGTCACCACCATAGTGTTTACCAGTGGGAATGTTATAAACCCCGAGTGATCACTCTCATGTGACCACCATAGTGTTTACCAGTGGGAATGTTATAAACCTCGAGTGAACACCGTCATATGACCACCATAGTGTTTACCAGTGGGAATGTTATAAACCCCGAGTGATCACTCTCATGTCACCACCATAGTGTTTACCAGTGGGAATGTTATAAACCCCGAGTGAACACCGTCATGTCACCACCATAGTGTTTACCAGTGGGAATGTTATAAACCCCGAGTGTACACTGTCATGTCACCAACATAGTGTTTACCAGTGGGAATGTTATAAACCTCGAGTGAACACCGTCATATGACCACCATAGTGTTTACCAGTGGGAATGTTATAAACCCCGAGTGTACACTGTCATGTCACCAACATAGTGTTTACCAGTGGGAATGTTATAAACCTCGAGTGAACACCGTCATGTCACCACCATAGTGTTTACCAGTGGGAATGTTATAAACCTCGAGTGAACACCGTCATATGACCACCATAGTGTTTACCAGTGGGAATGTTATAAACCCCGAGTGTACACTGTCATGTCACCACCATATTGTTTACCAGTGGGAATGTTATAAACCTCGAGTGAACACCGTCATATGACCACCATAGTGTTTACCAGTGGGAATGTTATAAACACCGAGTGTACACTGTCATGTCACCCCCATAGTGTTTACCAGTGGGAATGTTATAAACCTCGAGTGAACACCGTCATATGACCACCATAGTGTTTACCAGTGGGAATGGTATAAACCTCGAGTGAACACCGTCATATGACCACCATAGTGTTTACCAGTGGGAATGGTATAAACCTCGAGTGATCACCGTCATATGACCACCATAGTGTTTACCAGTGGGAATGGTATAAACCCCGAGTGATCACCGTCATATGACCACCATAGTGTTTACCAGTGGGAATGGTATAAACCTCGAGTGATCACCGTCATATGACCACCATAGTGTTTACCAGTGGGAATGGTATAAACCTCGAGTGATCACCGTCATATGACCACCATAGTGTTTACCAGTGGGAATGGTATAAACCTCGAGTGATCACCGTCATATGACCACCATAGTGTTTACCAGTGGGAATGTTATAAACCTCGAGTGAACACCGTCATGTCACCCCCATAGTGTTTACCAGTGGGAATGTTATAAACCTCGAGTGAACACCGTCATATGACCACCATAGTGTTTACCAGTGGGAATGGTATAAACCTCGAGTGAACACCGTCATGTCACCACCATAGTGTTTACCAGTGGGAATGTTATAAACCTCGAGTGAACACCGTCATATGACCACCATAGTGTTTACCAGTGGGAATGTTATAAACCTCGAGTGATCACCGTCATATGACCACCATAGTGTTTACCAGTGGGAATGGTATAAACCTCGAGTGAACACCGTCATGTCACCCCCATAGTGTTTACCAGTGGGAATGTTATAAACCTCGAGTGAACACCGTCATATGACCACCATACTGTTTACCAGTGGGAATGTTATAAACCCCGAGTGATCACTCTCATGTCACCACCATAGTGTTTACCAGTGGGAATGTTATAAACCTCGAGTGAACACCGTCATATGACCACCATAGTGTTTACCAGTGGGAATGGTATAAACCTCGAGTGAACACCGTCATGTCACCACCATAGTGTTTACCAGTGGGAATGTTATAAACCTCGAGTGAACACCGTCATATGACCACCATAGTGTTTACCAGTGGGAATGGTATAAACCTCGAGTGATCACCGTCATATGACCACCATAGTGTTTACCAGTGGGAATGGTATAAACCTCGAGTGAACACCGTCATGTCACCCCCATAGTGTTTACCAGTGGGAATGTTATAAACCTCGAGTGAACACCGTCATATGACCACCATACTGTTTACCAGTGGGAATGTTATAAACCCCGAGTGATCACTCTCATGTCACCACCATAGTGTTTACCAGTGGGAATGTTATAAACCTCGAGTGAACACCGTCATATGACCACCATAGTGTTTACCAGTGGGAATGGTATAAACCTCGAGTGAACACCGTCATATGACCACCATATTGTTTACCAGTGGGAATGGTATAAACCTCGAGTGATCACCGTCATATGACCACCATAGTGTTTACCAGTGGGAATGGTATAAACCTCGAGTGATCACCGTCATATGACCACCATAGTGTTTACCAGTGGGAATGTTATAAACCCCGAGTGAACACTCTCATGTCACCACCATAGTGTTTACCAGTGGGAATGGTATAAACCCCGAGTGATCACTCTCATGTCACCACTATAGTGTTTACCAGTGGGAATGGTATAAACCCCGAGTGATCACTGTCATATGACCACCATAGTGTTTACCAGTGGGAATGGTATAAACCTCGAGTGATCACTGTCATATGGCCACCATAGTGTTTACCAGTGGGAATGGTATAAACCCCGAGTGATCACTGTCATATGACCACCATAGTGTTTACCAGTGGGAATGGTATAAACCTCGAGTGATCACCGTCATATGACCACCATAGTGTTTACCAGTGGGAATGTTATAAACCCCGAGTGAACACTCTCATGTCACCATCTTAGTGTTTACCAGTGGGACCACATTTCACCACACAAAAGTAACTGGAAGAGTGAAAGCTGAGAGAAGTGACATTGTTGATGGTTCACAAGTGACTCAAGTGATCAATACACAAAGAGACGTTCAACAAACACTCAATAATGGCGGTTATGAAAGGTGTACTCACCGTAAGGGATGACAAGGACTATGATGGACAGAGCAAGAGTGACTGTAATATCCATGGTGCACGCGGCGATTCACAAACTGTTCACAAAAAAAGAGAGCAACTAAAAAATCACTGAAATGCAGCCGGAGCCGGACCAGGCCGGAGTTCAAGACCGCGCGTGTACAGTGAACGGACACTGGTTGAGGACTGAGCATTGCCCGGGCGCAACGACCCTCCCCGCCTACTCGAGGGGGCGTGGTCTCAGGCTGCGGGCCGGTAGGCAGACAAGAGCACTTGCGCACTCGGCACGGCCCGGCGCAGCGAGATTCATAGCTTAGCAGTGGTGAGCAAACCTTGTGTTTACCGCTAGATCGCCCCAACAAACCTTCATTGGCTAAATAATGGCACATAATAATATTAATAATAAAATGGCATAAGAATGTGCCATGATAGCCAGGGGCGTATATACAATTATTTTTAAGGGGGGGGGGGATTATCCTGGAAAATTGTGAGTATTCTCAGAGGATTGTCACAGCAAAATAGCCAGAAATATCAACCAATATCTTAGAGCACATAACTTTGTGTAATTATTTTAGATTAGATTCTAAGTTTATAGAGCCTACAATTACTGGCAATACAACAACACACAAATAAAATTGTATACTTAATGAATTTTCTATTATGATCTATGGAGTATGAATGGGAAATATCTAAATATTTGTCAATTTACTAAGCAGAAATATAAACAGTTTTTTCTTTCCAAGCTGATAATTCAGTTCTCAAAAGTACCGTACTGTGGAATTCACAGGTTTGCTTCACAAGGCTGAGTGTACCCCGTTTCAGCCCTCAGACTAGTATTAAAATGTCTTGGTAGAGCCGGGAATAGAATTCGGACCTCCGGGGCAGGAGCCAGGAATGCTAGCCACTACACCACGAGTTAGTCAATAAGTTAAGATTAGGGTACAACCAATTTTAGAATTATTTTATGCTCTTACCAAAGCAGCACTTTCTTAATTTTTATTGGCTTTTTCGGGGGGGGGGGGGGCAAGAGGGGTCGGGAGCCCCCTTAAATACGCCCGTGATGGTGCCCTGATTCCTTATAGACCATGTAATTATAATAAAATGTGTATAAGTTAACCAGAGTCAATATATATTGTGGTTTCACTCACAATGTAACCTTCCACAGTGTAATTCAGGACATGTAAATGTGCAAGAACATACACTCAATATAAATTTTGCCATAACAGAGGATTCTAAAAGTATTCTTGTTCCAAAAGCTCAGAAATTATGTATTAAAAAACCAAATCTGTTACAAAATGTGTTATGAAAAACATGAAGAGTTCTTGATAAAAACAGCGTGGAATAGAGGAGATCTAAAAAGAAGACATTGAAATGTGAAACAAAAAAGATACGAGCCTTACAGCAGACGCATATGAGGTGTAACATCTGTCATGTTATCCTACTCGTATACTATACAGCTTGGACATCCTTAAAATGTTAATTTACACTCAATTTTCATACTGGTACTATGATGAATGTATATATTGAATTGGAGATATGCTACTGTCACATTTGTGGCGCAGCGGCCAAGCTGTTAGTCTCTCACCAAGGTGGAACGCGTTCTATTCCCGGTCAATACATGTGAGATTTTCGAATGATAATGCCATGTCCTGTGGTTCGCATTCCACGTAAAAGGGAGGTACCGTGCATCATGAACGTGAGATTAACAAGCTCCAGCGTGTACAGCGCCGCGCAGAGAGTCTAATAGCTCGTTATTCCCCTTCCCCTTTGTCAAAATTTCCATCTATAGAGGCAACAGCCAAACAAATTGATCTAATTTTTCTTAAAAAATCCCTTACAGGTTCCATTAATATTGACCCTTTTTGCCGACTGTCTTTGGCATATCGCTCAGTTCGGAGAGGACGAGGTGTAACTCTCGTTCCGCCCTTCGCTCGTAGCAATGCTTACGTGACAGGTTTCTACGGCCGCTCTGCGCGGTTATGGAACATGGTGCCAGGGGAAGCCTCTTCGGAAATTCAAGCCGTATAAATAAACGTATGTATGAGTGATAGTCTCGCTGAAGGACGAATGTATCGAGTGATCGAGGTTATGAAAGTGCGTGCGTGAGAGAGTGAGTGAACAGGAAAATGTACTATGTCAATATTCTAAATATGTAAATACTGCAAATATCTATGTAAAATATGTAAATATTGTTAGAACAAATGTAGATGTAAGCTGTGCCTGTGAAGCATGAAATATGTATGTGGGGCTTGCCCTTTTTCACTAGGCCTTCCATACTTCTTGTACGATATATGGTAAATAAATAATAATAATAATTATAATAATAATAATAATAATAATAATAATAATAATAATAATAATAATAATAATAATAATAATAATAATAATAATAATAATAATAATAATAATTAACGGTCACACAAAACTACAAGATTCCTTCCTTCCTTTTACATGAATAATTCATAATAACAAAGTGACACACAACGTCGACAGTACTCTCAAATACTGTGAGCACATTCCTCAGTAACTATAACATTCATTATTCTCAAGGCTCTCATACAGTTCGTCGTAAACAATCAAAACATGGCTTACTACAATCATGAAATGACCTAGTCTCACAAATTATGAAAATACAGCTTTTATTCCACTCATATAACAACATTAGTAGTGGGATGGGGATAGAGCTGCTTCCAAAAGCAAGTTGTGAGCCCCTGCGACCTTGGAATGGAAGGAGCCATGCTAGGAGGGCGTGCTTGGATTCGTTTTTTTTCGTCTCGTCGCGCTCTTTACGGGAATGTCGGTGTCGAAAAGGTAAACTTAGGGTTTTGGGTCAAAATATGCGTTTTTCACATTTTTGCCGATTTTCGGAAAACGGGCCATGCTAGGAGGGCGTGCTTGGATTCGTTTTTTTTCGTCTCGTCGTGCTCTTTACGGGAATGTAGGTGTCGAAAAGGTAAACTTAGGGTTTTGGGTCAAAATATGCGTTTTTCACATTTTTGCCGATTTTCGGAAAACGGGCCATGCTAGGAGGGCGTGCTTGGATTCGTTTTTTTCGTCTCGTCGTGCTCTTTACGGGAATGTAGGTGTCAAAAAGGTGAATTAAGGGTTTCGGGTCTAAACATGCGTTTTTCACATTTTTGCCGATTTTTGGACATTTTGGCGATGAATGTTTTTTTATACGCATGCGCACTTGAGGAGTTTTGTAAGAGGGCGGGCTTTTTAAATGATGATATATAAATGAGTGTTTTTTTAATATGTATTTAAAGAAACCAAAAAAACTAATAGGTCATCGGCTTTTTAGTATCTCGCTAACCAATAATCGGATTTAAACCTATGGGGTGTCGTACGACTCGTGGTGAACTCCCCTTTTCTATGGACGGGGTATATTCACCCCAAAATAAAAACTACCCTTACCCGGGGGATGAAATAATAATTTATTTCTGTATGCTTACGAACTTGGCGGTTTTTGTAAGAGGGCGGGCTTTTTAAATGATGATTTATAAATGAGTGGTTTTTTAAATATGTATTGAAAGAAACCAAAAAAAACTAATAGGTCATCGGCTTTTTACTATCTCGCTAACCAATAATCGGATTTAAACCTATGGGGTGTCGTAGGACTCGTGGTGAAATCCCCTTTTCTATGGACGGGGCATATCCACTCCAAAATAAAAACTACCCTTACCCGGGGGGTTGAAATAGTAATATTTTTTGTATGTGCGCGCACGGATGGCTTTTGTCAAAAGTACCTAACTACACGTTTGTTAATATTTTCTGAACCCCTCATGGGATTTTGCCATAGGCAGTATTCTAACCCTGGGGGTGACGCCCCGTTTTTGAATGTAGGATTCATTTTTGTTAAAAGGACCTAACGACACTTTTGTTCATATCTCGCGAACCAATCATGCTAGGGACTTGTATGAGGGGTCCTAGCACTTGGGGCAACGTTCCCTGTTTGGGGGTGAAACTACCCCCTAAAATTGAAAAATCCATATCTTGGAAACGAAGAACCCTAAAATTAGGTGTGATAGCTTAAAAAATAGGGGATGATATAGGCTTTTACCTCGATTGATCATTTCACCCCTAAAACAGTAAATAGTCATGTTATGAAAAAAAAAACGTGTTAAACACCTAAAAATGATAAATGAACCTAAGATCTTTTGTTTTTGATGAAAAATAGCAGGGGGGTGAAACTACCCCCCAAAATTGAAAAATCCATATCTCGGAAACGAAGAAGCCTAAAATTAGGTGTGATAGCTTAAAAAATAGGGGATGATTAGGGCTTTTACCTCGATTGAACATTTCACCCCTAAAACAGTAAATAGTCAAGTTATGAAAAAGAACGTGTTAAACACCTAAAAATGATAAATGAACCTAAGATCTTTTGTTTTTGATTAAAAATAGCAGGGGGATGCAAACAACCCCCAAATTGAAAAATCCATATCTAGGAAACGAAGAATCCTAAAATTAGGTGTAATGGCTTAAAAAATAGGTCATGATATACGCTTTTACCTGGATAGGTCATTTCACCCCTAAAACAGTAAATAGTCATGTTATGAGGAAAAAATGTGTTATACACCTAAAAGCATAAGCATCTTTGTGAAACCATGCTTTAATGGACATGTGTATGGAGGATGATTGTTATTATTATTATTATTATTAGGTAATTATGGATTAATGTGTGTATAGATAACTAACCTGTGGGGAGCGTGATGGCGCAGGTGCTTAGCTGCTCGTCTTTACCCGGACGGCTGGGGTTCAAATCCCGGTGCCAGCGGGGGTTGGAATTTTCACCTGAAAAATCACGTGGCGTCAGGAAGGGCATTCGGCCTTAAATCCCCGGCCAAAACCAAAATGAGCCTGGTTGGCTCCGGCGACTTAAAATAATAGGGAAAAGCCGAAGAAAGAAAAAAAGAAGAAGAAAGAAAGGTAACTCACTAGTATTAGTAAACATTGGTTGGAGGTGTTGAAGAAGTCAGGATGGCCAACCCTTTGCCATGGTTCACGAATGGACCCCAAAAAGTTTTACCTGTCAAGACTCAGTATACCCTGTTGCTGCCTTTAGAAAAAAAATCGAACCGGGGCCTCTGTGGTGACAGTGGACTTATATTCATGATGCTTTTTAAACAAACATACGCTTGCCTACTACCGCTGGCTTGAATCTGCACAGAGACTCTGGCTTTGGTTTGTCTAGTGTGCCTTGGCGATAACAGCACAGCGACCTTGTCAGCAAGTTTCATATTACTCGTCTGTGTGATAGCGGACGTGCTCTGCACCGTGTTATCATACAGGACATGACTAGATCGTTGTTAGGTTTGACAAAAGCTTATTGTAATCTTGAAATGAATGTCATGGTATAGTCGGGGTTGGAAGCCACGACCTTAGAGTTGCCAACCAAGTAGGTTAACCACTACACGGTGAGAAGGTCAAATAATAATGTAACAGAACATATAGAAACGTTTTCTATAGTTTAACGAATTGACTAAGAGCCATACCATGAGAGGTGTAGGTAATGAAAATTAAATCTAAGCTATAACTAAAACTAACTACACGCTTATATACTAGAAGAAGAAATGGAAAACAAAAGGGCAATAGGCCAAATAAAGGACAGAAGGAATAAAAAAAATGGCCCTCAACCCTCAAGCATAAGGATTGAGGGAGTTGGAAGGAAGGAGAGCCATGAAAGGCAGATAAAAAGTATACTAGGAGTGGCTTTGCCCCAGAGGTAATGGATAAAGAGGAGGAAAACTGGACTCAGCTCAGAAATCCCTTGGGGTCGCCAACTTCCAAACTGATCAGCCCTTGAGGGTGTAGCCATATGCAGAGTGCACCGCAAGTGGTGGGGCTAAATACACCCTACCTTCTTGAGGGGGCTTGGGCAAAAGACAGGGAATAACATGAAAATAAAAATAAAGCGAGGCTGCCTCCTCACACTAGTAGGATATCAGAAAAAATAAATAAACCAGGGCCAATGAAGTTGCAAAAGGAAGAGACTCCCTAGGGCTCGGATACCCTAATCATGTTGGGGTCGGTAGAGAACAAGAGTTGAGCAAGTGTGGTCGACAGGAAATAAGACAGAGAGGAGCCTAGCACAAGTTAGTGGAAGCAATGACGGTCTCAGCTGGGACTCCGTGATCGTCAACCTACATGACACTAGATATAACGCCCAGGGGTGGAATTAAAGACCTCTATTGTTTTATATCACTGGCTTTTAAGAACACTAACACATGGCATGCCTTATAATGCAATACTGGTCCTAGGGTATGCAAAATTGTATTAGAAACTCAGCTAATAATAGTGTGCTTGCCCATGATTATTTTCCCAAGGACTGATAACCATGATTTCCAAGCCCCTAAGTAAGACAAAAAACAAATGATTTTCATTTTCCAATGAGTTGGGGTGAGGTGAGGTGAGTTCTCTATACACTAAACTGATGTGGTTTCCCACTTCTACTCCAGGCAAATGCACATTTGATGTTAAGAATAGTCAAATGGTTTGCAACTGCCCAATGCTAGGACCTGATTAGTGGCTTTTAAAAAATGGAATGGAATGGAGTACATTTCCCCCAAAACCAACAAGAGGAGTGTTCGATCCCCCACAACAACCATCCTTAAAGTCAATATAAATGACTATGCACTTCAGCTCATGACGGTCTCCTCTCTCCAATCCTACCCCTTGGTGGTGAAAGGCACACTCTAATACAACCATTATAGTGACAGGTTATCTGTTAAATACCTAACTATCCCCAGATTTACCTTAAATTTTCCTAAAATCCACTACATTTTCCTAAAATTGACCAAATGACACAACATTCCAGAAAAATTCAACAAATGACTACCAGATTTATTGAAAATCTATTGATTTACCTAAGCATGGTTTAAACCATCTCAAATTCATATAAAATTAGACGAATATAGATGAAAATTCACTAAAATTTACCGAATTTAGCCAAGTGGTGTACAAACCATGAAATTTATCCAATTTTTATTAAAATTGACTACATGTACTCGAAAATTCCATAATATTCCCTTTACATGTATGCTTTTATTGTTGTTGTTTCGTTTACCACACTCCCTGCAGACAAATACCTCAACATGACTTTCTCCTAGAATAGGAGATCCACATTCGACATGATATCTGAGTTTCATTTCCCATAAACTTGTCTCTGAGGTGGGTGTCAGGAAAAGGCATTCAGCTGTAAAAACCACACCCTCACGTGGACTTTCATAACCTCTTACGTTGAGGTTTCTTAAACTAACGACATTAAATGATTGAACGGTTTCCTTTTCACAATTCCTGTCTATACTTTCCTCTTTAAGGTTGCAAGATGCTTGCAAGATTCCTAAAATGCAATTAAATGTAATAAATACCTTAAGATGGTTTCATTTGTTTAATGATATGGTGTTGATGATGGATATATACGTTAAGACTAATTTTTGTTAGGTCTTTACTGGCCTTGCAATTAGAAATTGACAAACCAAACATGGGTTATCTACCAGGGGAACACTTTGACCACTATGTTGGTTATTGACCAGTAAGTACAGTTCTAGTAATGAGACAGTAATCCAACACAAACAATGAGCGCGCAATGTGGCGGAGATTGGTACCACGATGTACTGTCGGTTATGTAGCTATGTGGAATGTACATTACATATGGTTTACTTGAAGGTTTGGAGATTCCATTAAAGATATTTCTACAATAAACCATTTTCAAATGGTCATTCGTTGGTGTGAAAATATTTATTATATGGTATTTTATGAAAACAATTATGATTTATAAAAAAATTATACGTTTACTGTATTCTTATTTAATGTAAGCACTGGAGGCACTATCGACCAAAATACAGCACTATCTGGAATGTATATTGCATACTTGAAGGTTTGGTGATCCCATTAAAGGTATTCCTACAATAAATGATTTTTAAGTTCTCGTTTTATGGCATGATTATTTAATATATGCTATTTGCTAATAGGATTTGACACTGGAATTATTTTACAAGTAGTTATTTTAATGACCAACAGAGTTTAATGTTAACAAGGCACAGCTCTATTTGAAATTTTGAATAACATGTTGCATGTTATACATCATATGCAACTACTGTAAGGCTTGTGATTTATTTAATGGCTTTAACCCTATATTAAACACTCAGTTTGCAATACTGATAACTGCAATGTTACTTAAAAAAATGAAACAAAACAAAAACCAGCATTGAAAAACCAAAAAGTGGTTGAGCATATATATACTGGGGAAAAGAAAAGTTTTGTAAACACTAATGTCCTACAAGACTAATTAAATCAGTAACTGTCAGGGTGGCCGAGTGGTTAAGGCATTTGACTTAAGATCAAATTTCCAAATATATAAGGAAGCAAGGGTTCGAATCCCTTCCCTGACATAACTATTGCTTGAACATGCAAGAAAACAAGAAATATACACAAACTATGTTTATCAATTTAATCATTTTTTTACAAGAGATAGACACACGGAATACAGCTCTTTTTGTTTATCATTTCTTTTAAACAAAACACTTGTTGAAAATTATTTTTTAGGGGATGGCGGTGTTGCTACGTTGACCCATCACACAATAATTGCAGCTTTACGAAGTTCATTTTCTATATTTAATAGCTCTTTCTCATAACCAATATGACCAACCTGTTTACAGGCATGCAAGAGCTGTAGACGTTCGACTAATATATTAGGATCGTTCCATTTGCTATTTTTTATGAATGGTTTCAGAATCTCGGGAAGCAGTTCATCATTATCACCATTATTATGATTATCATCATCATCATTATAATCATTTTCATAATGATGATCATTATCATCGTTATCATTACCATGATAATTTCCACCTGTGTCCACAGTCTGTTCAATGGTTTGAGTTGTCTTTGATAGTGTTGAAAGCTTTTTTTTAGATGTGCGAGAATGCTTTAACATTGTTATGTTATTATTACCACTATTACCTTTCCCCCACTAACTATTTGATGGGGTATATTGTCTCTGATAGGGTTGAGGGCTTTTGAGATGTGGGTGCATGTCTGAACATGGGTTTCACAGGAGGTGTTAAAGGTTTCTCATTAAACAACTCGCTAACAGCATGAGTGCGTTGTAGTGTATTAAACTTGAGGTTAATATTATCTTGAGCAGTACTATCTTTCTCTTGGACTTGGTTTCTTGCTTTGGTTTGGGTTTTCCTTACATTTAGACTAGCGTGATTATTAAGTTTACATTCATGATTGTTTGAAGAAAGTACGTCCAATTCTTTTGTTTTAAGCATTCCTCGACACTGTTTCGATCGTTGCTTTGAACAGCGCCAAATAACAGTTCCATTTTTATTGCTTCGTTTCACAATATATGAATATCCTTTATAGTATGCATAAGGCTTACCATACCTAGTCACTGATACTTCCATATCAACTGTCAAGCACAAACTAATCTCTAGTAAAGACAACTTGGTAATAACAACAATAGTTTAATGTGGGAGCATATATACATGCAAAAAGTGGGAGCAAAGGTGGGGGGTAAAAAGTGGGAGCAAAAGTGGTAGCAAATGTGGGAGAAAAAAATAACTGTGAGCAAAAAGTGGGAGCAGATATGGGATCAAATGTGGGAGCAAAGCAAATATAAAAAAAGTGGGAGCAAATATGCTAACAAATATGTCAACAAATATACCAGCAAAAGTAAATACACAAGTCAAGATAGATTAAAGTGCAAAGAAAATATGGAAGCAAATATGAGAGCAAAAATTGTGTTTTTTCTAAAACAACTAGACATAACAAACTTAGTCATAACCTAACCTAACCTAACCTCACCTAACCTCACCTCACCTAACCTCACCTCACCTAACTTCACCTAACCTAACCTAACCTAACTTAACTTAACTTCACCTAATCTAACTTGAATGAACTTTACCTAACCTAACCCATCATAACTTCACCTAACCTAACTTTACCTAATCTAACTTCACCTAACCTAACTTTCAACTCACAGATCAAAATTAAATTCTAGGCATAGTTGAGTTGGAACCCAAGACTTCAGGGATAACACACAAGTATACTAGCCACTACACCGCAAAATGGGCAAATTATCATGCAACACAACATAAAGTAAAAGTTTCCTGTAGTGTAACTCATTGGCTGTCAACCATAGTTTGGGAATTCAAACGCAAGACCTCAGGACTTTTGTTTTGAACATTATCAGAAATATTATTCCATTTACATTTTGCTGCTGCTGCTTATAGTTATAAGAGTTGGCATTAATATGGAAAGCAAAAAAAATGTGGGAGCAAAAAGTGGGATGAAAACGTGTAAGCAGAAGTGGGAGCAAACAAGTGTGAGCAAATATGGGAGCAGAAAGTGGGAGCAAATGTGAAAGCAAAAGTGGGAGCAAAAAGAGTGAGCAAAAGTGAGTACACAAAGTATGAGCAAAATGTGTGAGTAAAAAGTGGGGGGCAAATGTGGTGTTTTACTAAAACAATCTCCCCTAACCTAACCTAAACTAACTTCACCCAACCTAATTTCACCTAACCTAACTTCACCTAACCTAACCTTCCAACTCTCAGATCAAAAATTAAATTTTGGCCATAGTCGAGTTGGAACCCAAAACCTCTGGGGTAACACCCAAGTATACTAGCCACTACATCGCGAAATGGGCAAATTATCATGCAACACAACACAAAAATAAAAAGTTTTCTGTAGTGTAACTCATTGGCTGACAATCATAGTTGAGAATTCAAACCCAAGACCTCAGGACTTTTGTTTTGAACATTATCAGAAATATTATTCCATTTACATTTTGCTGTTGCTTATAGTTATAAGAGTTGGCATTAATATGGGAGCAAAAGTAAAAGCAAAAAGTGGGTGCAAGCATGGCTGGTTGTAGAGACTTTCATATCAACAAATACACATAAATTAAATTTTAGTAAAGTGACTTGACTAATAATAATAATAATAATATTAACAGTTTTAAAAAAATTCAAGGGGATTGATGTTTTTCAGGGTGTAATTTCCAAAGTACTGTCAAGAATAATAATTACATGAACAGATTCCAAGAACTCTAGAGTGCTTTTAAGGTTAATGATTGGCTAGGAGTGAGATAGAGCTAGCTAACCTAAGTTAACCTCAGCTCAGTAAACCTAACCTTGTCACATGGCATGTTCTACAAGTATAGACTTGCTTTGAGACTGGCTATGACGTCACAGATGAATGGCGGTGGGAGGCTGGACATGACTTTTTATTACCCAAAAACATTTTCCTTTTTGCCAGCATATGATGTATAACATGCAACATGTTATTCAAAATTTCAAATAGAGCTGTGCCTTGTTAACATTAAACTCTGTTGGTCATTAAAATAACTACTTGTAAAATAATTCCAGTGTCAAATCCTATTAGCAAATAGCATATATTAAATAATCATGCCATAAAACGAGAACTTAAAAATCATTTATTGTAGGAATACCTTTAATGGGATCACCAAACCTTCAAGTATGCAATATACATTCCAGATAGTGCTGTATTTTGGTCGATAGTGCCTCCAGTGCTTACATTAAATAAGAATACAGTAAACGTATAATTTTTTTTATAAATCATAATTGTTTTCATAAAATACCATATAATAAATATTTTCACACCAACGAATGACCATTTGAAAATGGTTTATTGTTGAAATATCTTTAATGGAATCTCCAAACCTTCAAGTAAACCATATGTAATGTACATTCCACATAGCTACATAACCGACAGTACATCGTGGTACCAATCTCCGCCACATTGCGCGCTCATTGTTTGTGTTGGATTACTGTCTCATTACTAGAACTGTACTTACTGATCAATAACAAACATAGTGGTCAAAGTGTTCCCCTGGTAGATAACCCATGTTTGGTTTGTCAATTTCTAATTGCAAGGCCAGTCAAGACCTAACAAAAATTAGTCTTAACGTATATATCCATCATCAACACCATATCATTAAACAAATGAAACCATCTTAAGGTATTTATTACATTTAATTGCATTTTAGGAATCTTGCAAGCATCTTGCAACCTTAAAGAGGAAAGTATAGACAGGAATTGTGAAAAGGAAACCGTTCAATCATTTAATGTCGTTAGTTTAAGAAACCTCAACGTAAGAGGTTATGAAAGTCTACGTGAGGGTGTGGTTTTTATAGCTGAATGCCTTTTCCTGACACCCACCTCAGAGACAAGTTTATGGGAAATGAAACTCAGATATCATGTCGAATGTGGATCTCCTATTCTAGGAGAAAGTCATGTTGAGGTATTTGTCTGCAGGGAGTGTGGTAAACGAAACAACAACAATAAAAGCATACATGTAAAGGGAATATTATGGAATTTTCGAGTACATGTAGTCAATTTTAATAAAAAATTGGATAAATTTCATGGTTTGTACACCACTTGGCTAAATTCGGTAAATTTTAGTGAATTTTCATCTATATTCGTCTAATTTTATATGAATTTGAGATGGTTTAAACCATGCTTAGGTAAATCAATGGAATTTCAATAAATCTGGTAGTCATTTGTTGAATTTTGCTGGAATGTTGTGTCATTTGGTCAATTTTCGGAAAATGTAGTGGATTTTAGGAAAATTTAAGGTAAATCTGGGGATAGTTAGGTATTTAACAGATAACCTGTCACTATAATGGTTGTATTAGAGTGTGCCTTTCACCACCAAGGGGTAGGATTGGAGAGAGGAGACCGTCATGAGCTGAAGTGCATAGTCATTTATATTGACTTTAAGGATGGTTGTTGTGGGGGATCGAACACTCCTCTTGTTGGTTTTGGGGGAAGTGTACTCCATTCCATTCCATTTTTTAAAAGCCACTAATCAGGTCCTAGCATTGGGCAGTTGCAAACCATTTGACTATTCTTAACATCAAATGTGCATTTGCCTGGAGTAGAAGTGGGAAACCACATCAGTTTAGTGTATAGAGAACTCACCTCACCTCACCCCAACTCATTGGAAAATGAAAATCATTTGTTTTTTGTCTTACTTAGGGGCTTGGAAATCATGGTTATCAGTCCTTGGGAAAATAATCATGGGCAAGCACACTATTATTAGCTGAGTTTCTAATACAATTTTGCATACCCTAGGACCAGTATTGCATTATAAGGCATGCCATGTGTTAGTGTTCTTAAAAGCCAGTGATATAAAACAATAGAGGTCTTTAATTCCACCCCTGGGCGTTATATCTAGTGTCATGTAGGTTGACGATCACGGAGTCCCAGCTGAGACCGTCATTGCTTCCACTAACTTGTGCTAGGCTCCTCTCTGTCTTATTTCCTGTCGACCACACTTGCTCAACTCTTGTTCTCTACCGACCCCAACATGATTAGGGTATCCGAGCCCTAGGGAGTCTCTTCCTTTTGCAACTTCATTGGCCCTGGTTTATTTATTTTTTCTGATATCCTACTAGTGTGAGGAGGCAGCCTCGCTTTATTTTTATTTTCATGTTATTCCCTGTCTTTTGCCCAAGCCCCCTCAAGAAGGTAGGGTGTATTTAGCCCCACCACTTGCGGTGCACTCTGCATATGGCTACACCCTCAAGGGCTGATCAGTTTGGAAGTTGGCGACCCCAAGGGATTTCTGAGCTGAGTCCAGTTTTCCTCCTCTTTATCCATTACCTCTGGGGCAAAGCCACTCCTAGTATACTTTTTATCTGCCTTTCATGGCTCTCCTTCCTTCCAACTCCCTCAATCCTTATGCTTGAGGGTTGAGGGCCATTTTTTTTATTCCTTCTGTCCTTTATTTGGCCTATTGCCCTTTTGTTTTCCATTTCTTCTTCTAGTATATAAGCGTGTAGTTAGTTTTAGTTATAGCTTAGATTTAATTTTCATTACCTACACCTCTCATGGTATGGCTCTTAGTCAATTCGTTAAACTATAGAAAACGTTTCTATATGTTCTGTTACATTATTATTTGACCATCTCACCGTGTAGTGGTTAACCTACTTGGTTGGCAACTCTAAGGTCGTGGCTTCCAACCCCGACTATACCATGACATTCATTTCAAGATTACAATAAGCTTTTGTCAAACCTAACAACGATCTAGTCATGTCCTGTATGATAACACGGTGCAGAGCACGTCCGCTATCACACAGACGAGTAATATGAAACTTGCTGACAAGGTCGCTGTGCTGTTATCGCCAAGGCACACTAGACAAACCAAAGCCAGAGTCTCTGTGCAGATTCAAGCCAGCGGTAGTAGGCAAGCGTATGTTTGTTTAAAAAGCATCATGAATATAAGTCCACTGTCACCACAGAGGCCCCGGTTCGATTTTTTTTCTAAAGGCAGCAACAGGGTATACTGAGTCTTGACAGGTAAAACGTTTTGGGGTCCATTCGTGAACCATGGCAAAGGGTTGGCCATCCTGACTTCTTCAACACCTCCAACCAATGTTTACTAATACTAGTGAGTTACCTTTCTTTCTTCTTCTTTTTTTCTTTCTTCGGCTTTTCCCTATTATTTTAAGTCGCCGGAGCCAACCAGGCTCATTTTGGTTTTGGCCGGGGATTTAAGGCCGAATGCCCTTCCTGACGCCACGTGATTTTTCAGGTGAAAATTCCAACCCCCGCTGGCACCGGGATTTGAACCCCAGCCGTCCGGGTAAAGACGAGCAGCTAAGCACCTGCGCCATCACGCTCCCCACAGGTTAGTTATCTATACACACATTAATCCATAATTACCTAATAATAATAATAATAATAACAATCATCCTCCATACACATGTCCATTAAAGCATGGTTTCACAAAGATGCTTATGCTTTTAGGTGTATAACACATTTTTTCCTCATAACATGACTATTTACTGTTTTAGGGGTGAAATGACCTATCCAGGTAAAAGCGTATATCATGACCTATTTTTTAAGCCATTACACCTAATTTTAGGATTCTTCGTTTCCTAGATATGGATTTTTCAATTTGGGGGTTGTTTGCATCCCCCTGCTATTTTTAATCAAAAACAAAAGATCTTAGGTTCATTTATCATTTTTAGGTGTTTAACACGTTCTTTTTCATAACATGACTATTTACTGTTTTAGGGGTGAAATGATCAATCGAGGTAAAAGCCCTAATTATCCCCTATTTTTTAAGCTATCACACCTAATTTTAGGCTTCTTCGTTTCCGAGATATGGATTTTTCAATTTTGGGGGGTAGTTTCACCCCCCTGCTATTTTTCATCAAAAACAAAAGATCTTAGGTTCATTTATCATTTTTAGGTGTTTAACACGTTTTTTTTTCATAACATGACTATTTACTGTTTTAGGGGTGAAATGATCAATCGAGGTAAAAGCCTATATCATCCCCTATTTTTTAAGCTATCACACCTAATTTTAGGGTTCTTCGTTTCCAAGAAATGGATTTTTCAATTTTAGGGGGTAGTTTCACCCCCAAACAGGGAACGTTGCCCCAAGTGCTAGGACCCCTCATACAAGTCCCTAGCATGATTGGTTCGCGAGATATGAACAAAATTGTCGTTAGGTCCTTTTAACAAAAATGAATCCTACATTCAAAAACGGGGCGTCACCCCCAGGGTTAGAATACTGCCTATGGCAAAATCCCATGAGGGGTTCAGAAAATATTAACAAACGTGTAGTTAGGTCCTTTTGACAAAAGCTGTCCGTGCGCGCACATACAAAAAATATTACTATTTCAACCCCCCGGGTAAGGGTAGTTTTTATTTTGGAGTGGATATGCCCCGTCCATAGAAAAGGGGATTTCACCACGAGTCCTACGACACCCCATAGGTTTAAATCCGATTATTGGTTAGCGAGATAGTAAAAAGCCGATGACCTATTAGTTTTTTTTTTTGGTTTCTTTCAATACATATTTAAAAAACACTCATTTATAAATCATCATTTAAAAAGCCCGCCCTCTTACAAAAACCGCCAAGTTCGTAAGCATACAGAAATAAATTACTGTTTCATCCCCCGGGTAAGGGTAGTTTTTATTTTGGGGTGAATATACCCCGTCCATAGAAAAGGGGAGTTCACCACGAGTCGTACGACACCCCTTAAGTTTAAATCCGATTATTGGTTAGCGAGATACTAAAAAGCCGATGACCTATTAGTTTTTTTGGTTTCTTTAAATACATATTAAAAAAACACTCATTTATATATCATCATTTAAAAAGCCCGCCCTCTTACAAAAACCGCCAAGTTCGTAAGCATACAGAAATAAATTACTATTTCATCCCCCGGGTAAGGGTAGTTTTTATTTTGGGGTGAATATACCCCGTCCATAGAAAAGGGGAGTTCACCACGAGTCGTACGACACCCCATAGGTTTAAATCCGATTATTGGTTAGCGAGATACTAAAAAGCCGATGACCTATTAGTTTTTTTGGTTTCTTTAAATACATATTAAAAAAACACTCATTTATATATCATCATTTAAAAAGCCCGCCCTCTTACAAAACTCCTCAAGTGCGCATGCGTATAAAAAAACATTCATCGCCAAAATGTCCAAAAATCGGCGAAAATGTGAAAAACGCATGTTTAGACCCAAAACCCTTAATTCACCTTTTTGACACCTACATTCCCGTAAAGAGCACGACGAGACGAAAAAAACGAATCCAAGCACGCCCTCCTAGCATGGCCCGTTTTCCGAAAATCGGCAAAAATGTGAAAAACGCATATTTTGACGCAAAACCCTAAGTTCACCTTTTCGACACCTACATTCCCGTAAAGAGCACGACGAGACGAAAAAAAAACGAATCCAAGCACGCCCTCCTAGCATGGCCCGTTTTCCAAAAATCGGCAAAAATGTGAAAAACGCATTTTTTGACCCAAAACCCTAAGTTCACCTTTTCGTCACCTACATTCCCGTAAAGAGCACGACGAGACGAAAAAACGAATCCAAGCACGCCCTCCTAGCATGGCTCCTTCCATTCCAAGGTCGCAGGGGCTCACAACTTGCTTTTGGAAGCAGCTCTATCCCCATCCCACTACTAACATTCTGTTACACATTTAATATTTGACTACTCACCTACAGCTTGACAATAATGCCGCTTACTTAAATGTCATTTGTCGTCTTTGTCCTACCCCATGTGATATTCAACTTTGAACGTGAAGCTTCATAAACTACTCAATGACAAATGAAAGTCGGTGAAACATTTGCCACTGTGCTCGTCAAACCAGTGCCTGCTAAATGCACTGCCAACTGTATAACCATAATATTCACGCGCTACAGAGCACACACAGCCTTGATACCAAACACACATTTTCAATTGTACAAACACCACGCTGCCTTTGCGTGGTACCACTGCCAGCTAGTACACTTCCGTTTAATCGATCGTGCGGGCAGTGCATACCTCCGTTGTCCACCACTGCCAGCTAGTACACTTCCGTTTGATCGATCAAGCGGGCAGTATATACTTCCGTTGACCACCACTGCCAGCTAGTACACTTCCGTTTGATCGATCGAGCGGGCAGTATATACTTCCGTTGACCACCACTGCCAGCTAGTACACTTCCGTTTGATCGATCAAGCGGGCAGTATATACTTCCGTTGACCACCACTGCCAGCTAGTACACTTCCGTTTGATCGATCGAGCGGGCAGTGCATATTTCCGTTTGATCCACCACTGCCAACTCGATCGTTCCGACGCATTCCGTCCCCAATTTTCAAAATCACTCCCACAAAAATATCCAGTAACCGAGCGAAAAGGTGTTACACATCAAAAACTAGAAAACAGAACGGGAAAAGATATAAAGGGACAACACTTACTTGGCATAGTTGGTAGCATGCAGAGCTTCTATGCCCAAGATCGTGGGTTAAAAACCGGCCAAAGTCGCCTGATCTTTAATAGCGTTAAAAATCTCTCAGTATGCCTTCCTTCGGAGAAGAAATAAAACCGTCGATCCCATGTCATAGATTTATGGGATGTAAAAGAACTTTCCACTAACTAAATTTGCCTGAAGACAAATTTGAGGTTAGGTTCGATGAAAGCTTGTATTATTACACACAACATGTACAGTGTCTCTACTCAGTGATAATGTGTAGCTTGTGTTACTACACACAACATGTACAGTGTCTCTACTCAGTGATAATGTGTAGCTTGTATTATTACACAAAACATGTACAGTGTCTCTACTCAGTGATAATGTGTAGCTTGTATTATTACACACAACATGTACAGTGTCTCTATTCAGTGAAAATGTGTAGCAAGTGTTATTACACACAACATGTACTGTGTCTCTACTCTGTGATAATGTGTAGCTTGTGTTATTGCACACAACATGTACAGTGTCCCTACTCAGTGATAATGTGTAGCTTGTGTTATTACACACAACATGTACAGTGTCTCTACTCAGCGATAATGTGTAGCTTGCGTTATTACAAACAACATGTACAGTGTCTCTACTCTGTGATAATGTGTAGCATGTGTTATTACACACAACATGTACAGTGTCTCTACTCAGCGATAATTTGTAGCTTGTGCTATTACACACAGCATGTACAGTGTCTCTACTCAGTGATAATGTGTAGCTTGTGTTATTACACACATCATGTACAGTGTCTCTACTCAGCGATAATGTGTAGCTTGCGTTATTACACACAACATGTACAGTGTCTCTACTCAGTGATAATGTGTAGCTTGTGTTATTAAACACAACATGTACAGAGTCTATAATCAGTGATAATGTGTAGCTTGTGTTACTACACACTACATGTACAGAGTCTATACTCAGTGATAATGTGTAGCTTGTGTGACTACACACAACATGTACAGTGTCTCTACTCAGTGATAATTTGTTCCTTGTGTTATTACACACAACATGTAGTGTGTCTCTACTCAGTGATAATGTGTAGCTTGTGTTATTACACACAACATGTACAGAGTATATACTCAGTGATAATGTGTAGCTTGTGTTATTACGCACACAATGTACAGTGTCTCTACTCAGTTATAATGTGTAGCTTGTGTTATTACACACAACATGTACAGAGTCTATACTCAGTGATAATGTGTAGCTTGTGTTATTACGCACACCATGTACAGTGTCTCTACTCAGTGATAATGTGTAGCTTGTGTTACTACGCACAACTTGTACTATGTCTCTACTCAGTGATAATGTGTAGCGTGTGTTATTACACACAACATGTACGGTGTCTCTACTCAGTGATAATGTGTAGCTTGTGTGACAACGCACAACATGTACAGTGTCTCTACTCCGTGATAATGTGTAGCTTGTGTTACTACGCACAACATGTACTGTGTCCCTACTCAGTGATAATGTGTAGCTTGTGTTACTACACACTACATGTACAGTGTCTCTACTCAGTGAAAATGTGTAGCGTGTGTTATTACACACAACATGTATTGTGTCTCTACTCAGTGATAATGTGTAGCTTGTGTTATTACACACAACATGTACTGTGTCTCTACTCAGTGATAATGTGTAGCTTGTGATATTACACAAAACATGAACTGTGTCTCTACTAAGTGATAATGTGTAGCTTGTGTTACTACACACAACATGTATAGTGTCTCTACTCAGTGATAATGTGTAGCTAGTGTAACTGCACACAACATGTACAGTGTCTCTACTCAGTGATAATGTGTAGATTGTGTTACTACACACAACATGTACAGTGCCTCTACTCAGTGATAATGTGTAGATTGTGTTATTACTCAAAACATGTACTGTGTCTCTATTCAGTGGTAATTTGTAGCTAGTGTTACTACACACAACATGTACAGTGTCTCTACTCAGTGATAATGTGTAGCTTGTGTTATTACATAAAACATGTACTGTGTCTCTACTCAGTGATAATGTGTAGCTTGTGTTATTACACACAACATGTACTGTGTCTCTACTCAGTGATAATGTGTAGCTTGTGTTACTACACACAACATGTATAGTGTCTCTACTCAGTGATAATGTGTAGCTAGTGTAACTGCACACAACATGTACAGTGTCTCTACTCAGTGATAATGTGTAGATTGTGTTACTACACACAACATGTACAGTGCCTCTACTCAGTGATAATGTGTAGATTGTGTTATTACTCAAAACATGTACTGTGTCTCTACTCAGTTATAATGTGTAGCTTGTGTTATTACACACAACATGTACAGTGTCTCTACTCAGTGATAATGTGTAGCTTGTGTTATTACACACAACATGTACAGTGTCTCTACTCAGCTATAATGTGTAGCTTGTGTTATTACACACAACATATACAGTGTCTCTACTCAGTTATAATGTGTAGATCGTGTTACTACACACAACATGTACGGTGTCTCTACTCAGTTATAATGTGTAGCTTGTATTATTACACACAACATGTACATTGTCTCTACTCAGTTATAATGTGTAGCTTGTGTTATTACACACAACATGTACAGTGTCTCTACTCAGTTATAATGTGTAGCTTGTGTTATTACACACAACATGTACAGTGTCTCTACTCAGTTATAATGTGTAGCTTGTGTTACTACACACACATGTACAGTGTCTCTACTCAGTTATAATGTGTAGCTTGTGTTATTACACACAACATGTACAGTGTCTCTACTCAGTTATAATGTGTAGCTTGTGTTATTACAGACAACATGTACAGTGTCTCTACTCAGTGAAAATGTGTAGCTAGTGTTACTACACACAACATGTACAGTGCCTCTACTCAGTGATAATGTGTAGATTGTGTTATTACACAAAACATGTACTGTGTCTTTACGCAGTGATAATGTGTAGTTGTGTTATTACACAAAACATGTACATTGTCTCTACTCAGTGATAATGTGTAGCTAGTGTTAATACACACAACATGTACAGTGTCTCTACTCAGTGAAAATGTGTAGCTTGTGGTATTACACAAAACATGTACAGTGTCTCTACTCAGTGATAATGTGTAGCTTGTGTTCTTAAACACAACATGTACAGAGTCTATACTCAGTGATAATGTGTAGCTTGTGTTACTACACACAACATGTACAGTGTCTCTACTCAGTGATAATTTGTTCCTTGTGTTATTACACACAACATGTAGTGTGTCTTTACTCAGTGATAATGTGTAGCTTGTGTTATTACACACAACATGTACAGAGTCTATACTCAGTGATAATGTGTAGCTTGTGTTATTACGCACACCATGTACAGTGTCTCTACTCAGTGATAATGTGTAGCTTGTGTTACTACGCACAACTTGTACTATGTCTCTACTCAGTGATAATGTGTAGCGTGTGTTATAACACACAACATGTACTGTGTCTCTACTCATTGATAATGTGTAGCTTGTGTGACTACGCACAACATGTACAGTGTCTCTACTCAGTGATAATGTGTAGCTTGTGTTTCTACGCACAACATGTACTGTGTCCCTACTCAGTGATAATGTGTAGCTTGTGTTACTACACACTACATGTACAGTGTCTCTACTCAGTGAAAATGTGTAGCGTGTGTTATTACACACAACATGTATTGTGTCTCTACTCAGTGATAATGTGTAGCTTGTGTTATTACACACAACATGTACCGTGTCTCTACTCAGTGATAATGTGTAGCTTGTG
Source organism: Meconema thalassinum (assembly GCA_946902985.2). NCBI lineage: Eukaryota > Metazoa > Arthropoda > Insecta > Orthoptera > Tettigoniidae > Meconema > Meconema thalassinum. Next base: position 527,794,364 of record OX336393.1, on the reverse strand, counting down.
TTATTGCACAAAACATGAACTGTGTCTCTACTAAGTGATAATGTGTAGCTTGTGTTATTACACACAACATGTACAGTGTCTCTATTCAGTGGTAATTTGTAGCTAGTGTTACTACACACAACATGTACAGTGTCTCTACTCAGTGATAATGTGTAGCTTGTGTTATTACATAAAACATGTACTGTGTCTCTACTCAGTGATAATGTGTAGCTTGTGTTATTACACACAACATCTACTGTGTCTCTACTCAGTGATAATGTGTAGCTTGTGTTACTACACACAACATGTATAGTGTCTCTACTCAGTGATAATGTGTAGCTAGTGTAACTGCACACAACATGTACAGTGTCTCTACTCAGTGATAATGTGTAGATTGTGTTACTACACACAACATGTACAGTGCCTCTACTCAGTGATAATGTGTAGATTGTGTTATTACAGAAAACATGTACAGTGTCTCTACTCAGTTATAATGTGTAGCTTGTGTTATTTCACACAACATGTAATGTGTCTCTACTCAGTGATAATGTGTAGCTTGTGTTATTACACACAACATGTACAGTGTCTCTACTCAGCTATAATGTGTAGCTTGTGTTATTACACACAACATGTACAGTGTCTCTACTCAGTGATAATGTGTAGCTTGTGTTATTACACACAACATGTACAGAGTATATACTCAGTGATAATGTGTAGCTTGTGTTATTACGCACACAATGTACAGTGTCTCTACTCAGTTATAATGTGTAGCTTGTGTTATTACACACAACATGTACAGAGTCTATACTCAGTGATAATGTGTAGCTTGTGTTATTACGCACACCATGTACAGTGTCTCTACTCAGTGATAATGTGTAGCTTGTGTTACTACGCACAACTTGTACTATGTCTCTACTCAGTGATAATGTGTAGCGTGTGTTATTACACACAACATGTACGGTGTCTCTACTCAGTGATAATGTGTAGCTTGTGTGACAACGCACAACATGTACAGTGTCTCTACTCCGTGATAATGTGTAGCTTGTGTTACTACGCACAACATGTACTGTGTCCCTACTCAGTGATAATGTGTAGCTTGTGTTACTACACACTACATGTACAGTGTCTCTACTCAGTGAAAATGTGTAGCGTGTGTTATTACACACAACATGTATTGTGTCTCTACTCAGTGATAATGTGTAGCTTGTGTTATTACACACAACATGTACTGTGTCTCTACTCAGTGATAATGTGTAGCTTGTGATATTACACAAAACATGAACTGTGTCTCTACTAAGTGATAATGTGTAGCTTGTGTTACTACACACAACATGTATAGTGTCTCTACTCAGTGATAATGTGTAGCTAGTGTAACTGCACACAACATGTACAGTGTCTCTACTCAGTGATAATGTGTAGATTGTGTTACTACACACAACATGTACAGTGCCTCTACTCAGTGATAATGTGTAGATTGTGTTATTACTCAAAACATGTACTGTGTCTCTATTCAGTGGTAATTTGTAGCTAGTGTTACTACACACAACATGTACAGTGTCTCTACTCAGTGATAATGTGTAGCTTGTGTTATAACATAAAACATGTACTGTGTCTCTACTCAGTGATAATGTGTAGCTTGTGTTATTACACACAACATGTACTGTGTCTCTACTCAGTGATAATGTGTAGCTTGTGTTACTACACACAACATGTATAGTGTCTCTACTCAGTGATAATGTGTAGCTAGTGTAACTGCACACAACATGTACAGTGTCTCTACTCAGTGATAATGTGTAGATTGTGTTACTACACACAACATGTACAGTGCCTCTACTCAGTGATAATGTGTAGATTGTGTTATTACTCAAAACATGTACTGTGTCTCTACTCAGTTATAATGTGTAGCTTGTGTTATTACACACAACATGTACAGTGTCTCTACTCAGTGATAATGTGTAGCTTGTGTTATTACACACAACATGTACAGTGTCTCTACTCAGCTATAATGTGTAGCTTGTGTTATTACACACAACATATACAGTGTCTCTACTCAGTTATAATGTGTAGATCGTGTTACTACACACAACATGTACGGTGTCTCTACTCAGTTATAATGTGTAGCTTGTATTATTACACACAACATGTACATTGTCTCTACTCAGTTATAATGTGTAGCTTGTGTTATTACACACAACATGTACAGTGTCTCTACTCAGTTATAATGTGTAGCTTGTGTTATTACACACAACATGTACAGTGTCTCTACTCAGTTATAATGTGTAGCTTGTGTTACTACACACACATGTACAGTGTCTCTACTCAGTTATAATGTGTAGCTTGTGTTATTACACACAACATGTACAGTGTCTCTACTCAGTTATAATGTGTAGCTTGTGTTATTACAGACAACATGTACAGTGTCTCTACTCAGTGAAAATGTGTAGCTAGTGTTACTACACACAACATGTACAGTGCCTCTACTCAGTGATAATGTGTAGATTGTGTTATTACACAAAACATGTACTGTGTCTTTACGCAGTGATAATGTGTAGTTGTGTTATTACACAAAACATGTACATTGTATCTACTCAGTGATAATGTGTAGCTAGTGTTAATACACACAACATGTACAGTGTCTCTACTCAGTGAAAATGTGTAGCTTGTGGTATTACACAAAACATGTACAGTGTCTCTACTCAGTGATAATGTGTAGCTTGTGTTCTTAAACACAACATGTACAGAGTCTATACTCAGTGATAATGTGTAGCTTGTGTTACTACACACAACATGTACAGTGTCTCTACTCAGTGATAATTTGTTCCTTGTGTTATTACACACAACATGTAGTGTGTCTTTACTCAGTGATAATGTGTAGCTTGTGTTATTACACACAACATGTACAGAGTCTATACTCAGTGATAATGTGTAGCTTGTGTTATTACGCACACCATGTACAGTGTCTCTACTCAGTGATAATGTGTAGCTTGTGTTACTACGCACAACTTGTACTATGTCTCTACTCAGTGATAATGTGTAGCGTGTGTTATAACACACAACATGTACTGTGTCTCTACTCATTGATAATGTGTAGCTTGTGTGACTACGCACAACATGTACAGTGTCTCTACTCAGTGATAATGTGTAGCTTGTGTTTCTACGCACAACATGTACTGTGTCCCTACTCAGTGATAATGTGTAGCTTGTGTTACTACACACTACATGTACAGTGTCTCTACTCAGTGAAAATGTGTAGCGTGTGTTATTACACACAACATGTATTGTGTCTCTACTCAGTGATAATGTGTAGCTTGTGTTATTACACACAACATGTACCGTGTCTCTACTCAGTGATAATGTGTAGCTTGTGTTATTGCACAAAACATGAACTGTGTCTCTACTAAGTGATAATGTGTAGCTTGTGTTATTACACACAACATGTACAGTGTCTCTATTCAGTGGTAATTTGTAGCTAGTGTTACTACACACAACATGTACAGTGTCTCTACTCAGTGATAATGTGTAGCTTGTGTTATTACATAAAACATGTACTGTGTCTCTACTCAGTGATAATGTGTAGCTTGTGTTATTACACACAACATCTACTGTGTCTCTACTCAGTGATAATGTGTAGCTTGTGTTACTACACACAACATGTATAGTGTCTCTACTCAGTGATAATGTGTAGCTAGTGTAACTGCACACAACATGTACAGTGTCTCTACTCAGTGATAATGTGTAGATTGTGTTACTACACACAACATGTACAGTGCCTCTACTCAGTGATAATGTGTAGATTGTGTTATTACAGAAAACATGTACAGTGTCTCTACTCAGTTATAATGTGTAGCTTGTGTTATTTCACACAACATGTAAAGTGTCTCTACTCAGTGATAATGTGTAGCTTGTGTTATTACACACAACATGAACAGTGTCTCTACTCAGCTATAATGTGTAGCTTGTGTTATTACACACAACATGTACAGTGTCTCTACTCAGTTATAATGTGTAGATTGTGTTACTACACTCAACATATACGGTGTTTCTACTCAGTTATAATGTGTAGCTTGTGTTATTACACACAACATGTACATTGTCTCTACTCAATTATAATGTGTAGCTTGTGTTATTACACACAACATGTACAGTGTCTCTACTCAGTTATATTGTGAAGCTTGTGTTATTACACACAAAATGTACAGTGTCTCTACTCAGTTATAATGTGTAGCTTGTGTTACTACACACAACATGTACAGTGTCTCTACTAAGTTATAATGTTTACCTTGTGTTATTACCCACAACATGTACAGTGTCTCTACTCAGTTATAATATGTAGCTTGTGTTATTACAGACAACATGTACAGTGTCTCTACTCAGTGATAATGTGTAGCTAGTGTTACTACACACAACATGTACAGTGCCTCTACTCAGTGATAATGTGTAGATTGTGTTATTACAAAAAACATGTACTGTGTCTTTACTCAGTGATAATGTGTAGCTTGTGTTATTACACAAAACATGTACAGAGTCTATACTCAGTGATAATGTGTAGCTTGTGTTACTACACACTACATGTACAGAGTCTATACACAGTGATAATGTGTAGCTTGTGTTACTACACACTACATGTACAGAGTCTATACTCAGTGATAATGTGTAGCTTGTGTTACTACACACAACATGTACAGTGTCTCTACTCAGTGATAATTTGTTCCTTGTGTTATTACACACAACATGTAGTGTGTCTCTACTCAGTGATAATGTGTAGCTTGTGTTATTACACACAACATGTACAGAGTATATACTCAGTGATAATGTGTAGCTTGTGTTATTACGCACACAATGTACAGTGTCTCTACTCAGTTATAATGTGTAGCTTGTGTTATTACACACAACATGTACAGAGTCTATACTCAGTGATAATGAGTAGCTTGTGTTATTACGCACAACATGTACAGTGTCTCTACTCAGCTATAATGTGTAGCTTGTGTTATTACACACAACATGTACAGTGTCTCTACTCAGTGATAATGTGTAGCTTGTGTTATTACACACAACATGTACAGAGTATATACTCAGTGATAATGTGTAGCTTGTGTTATTACGCACACAATGTACAGTGTCTCTACTCAGTTATAATGTGTAGCTTGTGTTATTACACACAACATGTACAGAGTCTATACTCAGTGATAATGTGTAGCTTGTGTTATTACGCACACCATGTACAGTGTCTCTACTCAGTGATAATGTGTAGCTTGTGTTACTACGCACAACTTGTACTATGTCTCTACTCAGTGATAATGTGTAGCGTGTGTTATTACACACAACATGTACGGTGTCTCTACTCAGTGATAATGTGTAGCTTGTGTGACAACGCACAACATGTACAGTGTCTCTACTCCGTGATAATGTGTAGCTTGTGTTACTACGCACAACATGTACTGTGTCCCTACTCAGTGATAATGTGTAGCTTGTGTTACTACACACTACATGTACAGTGTCTCTACTCAGTGAAAATGTGTAGCGTGTGTTATTACACACAACATGTATTGTGTCTCTACTCAGTGATAATGTGTAGCTTGTGTTATTACACACAACATGTACTGTGTCTCTACTCAGTGATAATGTGTAGCTTGTGATATTACACAAAACATGAACTGTGTCTCTACTAAGTGATAATGTGTAGCTTGTGTTACTACACACAACATGTATAGTGTCTCTACTCAGTGATAATGTGTAGCTAGTGTAACTGCACACAACATGTACAGTGTCTCTACTCAGTGATAATGTGTAGATTGTGTTACTACACACAACATGTACAGTGCCTCTACTCAGTGATAATGTGTAGATTGTGTTATTACTCAAAACATGTACTGTGTCTCTATTCAGTGGTAATTTGTAGCTAGTGTTACTACACACAACATGTACAGTGTCTCTACTCAGTGATAATGTGTAGCTTGTGTTATAACATAAAACATGTACTGTGTCTCTACTCAGTGATAATGTGTAGCTTGTGTTATTACACACAACATGTACTGTGTCTCTACTCAGTGATAATGTGTAGCTTGTGTTACTACACACAACATGTATAGTGTCTCTACTCAGTGATAATGTGTAGCTAGTGTAACTGCACACAACATGTACAGTGTCTCTACTCAGTGATAATGTGTAGATTGTGTTACTACACACAACATGTACAGTGCCTCTACTCAGTGATAATGTGTAGATTGTGTTATTACTCAAAACATGTACTGTGTCTCTACTCAGTTATAATGTGTAGCTTGTGTTATTACACACAACATGTACAGTGTCTCTACTCAGTGATAATGTGTAGCTTGTGTTATTACACACAACATGTACAGTGTCTCTACTCAGCTATAATGTGTAGCTTGTGTTATTACACACAACATATACAGTGTCTCTACTCAGTTATAATGTGTAGATCGTGTTACTACACACAACATGTACGGTGTCTCTACTCAGTTATAATGTGTAGCTTGTATTATTACACACAACATGTACATTGTCTCTACTCAGTTATAATGTGTAGCTTGTGTTATTACACACAACATGTACAGTGTCTCTACTCAGTTATAATGTGTAGCTTGTGTTATTACACACAACATGTACAGTGTCTCTACTCAGTTATAATGTGTAGCTTGTGTTACTACACACACATGTACAGTGTCTCTACTCAGTTATAATGTGTAGCTTGTGTTATTACACACAACATGTACAGTGTCTCTACTCAGTTATAATGTGTAGCTTGTGTTATTACAGACAACATGTACAGTGTCTCTACTCAGTGAAAATGTGTAGCTAGTGTTACTACACACAACATGTACAGTGCCTCTACTCAGTGATAATGTGTAGATTGTGTTATTACACAAAACATGTACTGTGTCTTTACGCAGTGATAATGTGTAGTTGTGTTATTACACAAAACATGTACATTGTATCTACTCAGTGATAATGTGTAGCTAGTGTTAATACACACAACATGTACAGTGTCTCTACTCAGTGAAAATGTGTAGCTTGTGGTATTACACAAAACATGTACAGTGTCTCTACTCAGTGATAATGTGTAGCTTGTGTTCTTAAACACAACATGTACAGAGTCTATACTCAGTGATAATGTGTAGCTTGTGTTACTACACACAACATGTACAGTGTCTCTACTCAGTGATAATTTGTTCCTTGTGTTATTACACACAACATGTAGTGTGTCTTTACTCAGTGATAATGTGTAGCTTGTGTTATTACACACAACATGTACAGAGTCTATACTCAGTGATAATGTGTAGCTTGTGTTATTACGCACACCATGTACAGTGTCTCTACTCAGTGATAATGTGTAGCTTGTGTTACTACGCACAACTTGTACTATGTCTCTACTCAGTGATAATGTGTAGCGTGTGTTATAACACACAACATGTACTGTGTCTCTACTCATTGATAATGTGTAGCTTGTGTGACTACGCACAACATGTACAGTGTCTCTACTCAGTGATAATGTGTAGCTTGTGTTTCTACGCACAACATGTACTGTGTCCCTACTCAGTGATAATGTGTAGCTTGTGTTACTACACACTACATGTACAGTGTCTCTACTCAGTGAAAATGTGTAGCGTGTGTTATTACACACAACATGTATTGTGTCTCTACTCAGTGATAATGTGTAGCTTGTGTTATTACACACAACATGTACCGTGTCTCTACTCAGTGATAATGTGTAGCTTGTGTTATTGCACAAAACATGAACTGTGTCTCTACTAAGTGATAATGTGTAGCTTGTGTTATTACACACAACATGTACAGTGTCTCTATTCAGTGGTAATTTGTAGCTAGTGTTACTACACACAACATGTACAGTGTCTCTACTCAGTGATAATGTGTAGCTTGTGTTATTACATAAAACATGTACTGTGTCTCTACTCAGTGATAATGTGTAGCTTGTGTTATTACACACAACATCTACTGTGTCTCTACTCAGTGATAATGTGTAGCTTGTGTTACTACACACAACATGTATAGTGTCTCTACTCAGTGATAATGTGTAGCTAGTGTAACTGCACACAACATGTACAGTGTCTCTACTCAGTGATAATGTGTAGATTGTGTTACTACACACAACATGTACAGTGCCTCTACTCAGTGATAATGTGTAGATTGTGTTATTACAGAAAACATGTACAGTGTCTCTACTCAGTTATAATGTGTAGCTTGTGTTATTTCACACAACATGTAAAGTGTCTCTACTCAGTGATAATGTGTAGCTTGTGTTATTACACACAACATGAACAGTGTCTCTACTCAGCTATAATGTGTAGCTTGTGTTATTACACACAACATGTACAGTGTCTCTACTCAGTTATAATGTGTAGATTGTGTTACTACACTCAACATATACGGTGTTTCTACTCAGTTATAATGTGTAGCTTGTGTTATTACACACAACATGTACATTGTCTCTACTCAATTATAATGTGTAGCTTGTGTTATTACACACAACATGTACAGTGTCTCTACTCAGTTATATTGTGAAGCTTGTGTTATTACACACAAAATGTACAGTGTCTCTACTCAGTTATAATGTGTAGCTTGTGTTACTACACACAACATGTACAGTGTCTCTACTAAGTTATAATGTTTACCTTGTGTTATTACCCACAACATGTACAGTGTCTCTACTCAGTTATAATATGTAGCTTGTGTTATTACAGACAACATGTACAGTGTCTCTACTCAGTGATAATGTGTAGCTAGTGTTACTACACACAACATGTACAGTGCCTCTACTCAGTGATAATGTGTAGATTGTGTTATTACAAAAACATGTACTGTGTCTTTACTCAGTGATAATGTGTAGCTTGTGTTATTACACAAAACATGTACAGAGTCTATACTCAGTGATAATGTGTAGCTTGTGTTACTACACACTACATGTACAGAGTCTATACACAGTGATAATGTGTAGCTTGTGTTACTACACACTACATGTACAGAGTCTATACTCAGTGATAATGTGTAGCTTGTGTTACTACACACAACATGTACAGTGTCTCTACTCAGTGATAATTTGTTCCTTGTGTTATTACACACAACATGTAGTGTGTCTCTACTCAGTGATAATGTGTAGCTTGTGTTATTACACACAACATGTACAGAGTATATACTCAGTGATAATGTGTAGCTTGTGTTATTACGCACACAATGTACAGTGTCTCTACACAGTTATAATGTGTAGCTTGTGTTATTACACACAACATGTACAGAGTCTATACTCAGTGATAATGAGTAGCTTGTGTTATTACGCACACCATGTACAGTGTCTCTACTCAGTGGTAATGTGTAGCTTGTGTTACTACGCACAACTTGTACTGTGTCTCTACTCAGTGATAATGTGTAGCGTGTGTTATTACACACAACATGTACGGTGTCTCTACTCAGTGATAATGTGTAGCTTGTGTGACTACGCACAACATGTACAGTGTCTCTACTCAGTGATAATGTGTAGCTTGTGTTACTACGCACAACATGTACTGTGTCCCTACTCAGTGATAATGTGTAGCTTTTGTTACTACACACTACATGTACAGTGTCTCTACTCAGTGAAAATGTGTAGCGTGTGTTATTACACACAACATGTATTGTGTCTCTACTCAGTGATAATGTGTAGCTTGTGTTATTACACACAACATGTACTGTGTCTCTACTCAGTGATAATGTGTAGCTTGTGTTACTACACACAACATGTACAGTGTCTCTACTCAGTGATAATGTGTAGCTTGTATTATTACACAAAACATGTACAGTGTCTCTACTCAGTGATAATGTGTAGCTTGTATTATTACACACAACATGTACAGTGTCTCTATTCAGTGATAATGTGTAGCAAGTGTTATTACACACAACATGTACTGTGTTGCTACTCTGTGATAATGTGTAGCTTGTGTTATTGCACACAACATGTACAGTGTCCCTACTCAGTGATAATGTGTAGCTTGTGTTATTACACACAACATGTACAGTGTCTCTACTCAGCGATAATGTGTAGCTTGCGTTATTACAAACAACATGTACAGTGTCTCTACTCTGTGATAATGTGTAGCATGTGTTATTACACACAACATGTACAGTGTCTCTACTCAGCGATAATTTGTAGCTTGTGCTATTACACACAGCATGTACAGTGTCTCTACTCAGTGATAATGTGTAGCTTGTGTTATTACACACATCATGTACAGTGTCTCTACTCAGCGATAATGTGTAGCTTGCGTTATTACACACAACATGTACAGTGTCTCTACTCAGTGATAATGTGTAGCTTGTGTTATTAAACACAACATGTACAGAGTCTATACTCAGTGATAATGTGTAGCTTGTGTTACTACACACTACAGGTACAGAGTCTATACTCAGTGATAATGTGTAGCTTGTGTTACTACACACAACATGTACAGTGTCTCTACTCAGTGATAATTTGTTCCTTGTGTTATTACACACAACATGTAGTGTGTCTCTACTCAGTGATAATGTGTAGCTTGTGTTATTACACACAACATGTACAGAGTATATACTCAAAGATAATGTGTAGCTTGTGTTATTACGCACACAATGTACAGTGTCTCTACTCAGTTATAATGTGTAGCTTGTGTTATTACACACAACATGTACAGAGTCTATACTCAGTGATAATGTGTAGCTTGTGTTATTACGCACACCATGTACAGTGTCTCTACTCAGTGATAATGTGTAGCTTGTGTTACTACGCACAACTTGTACTGTGTCTCTACTCAGTGATAATGTGTAGCGTGTGTTATTACACACAACATGTACGGTGTCTCTACTCAGTGATAATGTGTAGCTTGTGTGACAACGCACAACATGTACAGTGTCTCTACTCAGTGATAATGTGTAGCTTGTGTTACTACGCACAACATGTACTGTGTCCCTACTCAGTGATAATGTGTAGCTTGTGTTACTACACACTACATGTACAGTGTCTCTACTCAGTGAAAATGTGTAGCGTGTGTTATTACACACAACATGTATTGTGTCTCTACTCAGTGATAATGTGTAGCTTGTGTTATTACACACAACATGTACTGTGTCTCTACTCAGTGATAATGTGTAGCTTGTGTTATTGCACAAAACATGAACTGTGTCTCTACTAAGTGATAATGTGTAGCTTGTGTTATTACACACAACATGTACAGTATCTCTATTCAGTGGTAATTTGTAGCTAGTGTTATTACACACAACATGTACAGTGCCTCTACTCAGTGAAAATGTGTAGCTTGTGTTATTACATAAAACATGTACTGTGTCTCTACTCAGTGATAATGTGTAGCTTGTGTTATTACACACAACATGTACTGTGTCTCTACTCAGTGAAAATGTGTAGCTTGTGTTACTACATACAACATGTATAGTGTCTCTACTCAGTGATAATGTGTAGCTAGTGTAACTGCACACAACATGTACAGTGTCTCTACTCAGTGATAATGTGTAGATTGTGTTACTACACACAACATGTACAGTGCCTCTACTCAGTGATAATGTGTAGATTGTGTTATTACACAAAACATGTACAGTGTCTCTACTCAGTTATAATGTGTAGCTTGTGTTATTACACACAACATGTACAGTGTCTCTACTCAGTGATAATGTGTAGCTTGTGTTATTACACACAACATGTACAGTGTCTCTACTCAGCTATAATGTGTAGCTTGTGTTATTACACACAACATATACAGTGTCTCTACTCAGTTATAATGTGTAGATTGTGTTACTACACACAACATGTACGGTGTCTCTACTCAGTTATAATGTGTAGCTTGTGTTATTACACACAACATGTACATTGTCTCTACTCAGTTATAATGTGTAGCTTGTGTTATTACACACAACATGTACAGTGTCTCTACTCAGTTATAATGTGTAGCTTGTGTCATTACACACAACATGTACAGTGTCTCTACTCAGTTATAATGTGTAGCTTGTGTTACTACACACAACATGTACAGTGTCTCTACTCAGTTATAATGTGTAGCTTGTGTTATTACACACAACATGTACAGTGTCTCTACTCAGTTATAATGTGTAGCTTGTGTTATTACAGACAACATGTACAGTGTCTCTACTCAGTGATAATGTGTAGCTAGTGTTACTACACACAACATGTACAGTGCCTCTACTCAGTGATAATGTGTTGATTGTGTTATTACACAAAACATGTACTGTGTCTTTACTCAGTGATAATGTGTAGTTGTGTTATTACACAAAACATGTACAGTGTCTCTACTCAGTGATAATGTGTAGCTAGTGTTAATACACACAACATGTACAGTGTCTCTACTCAGTGAAAATGTGTAGCTTGTGGTATTACACAAAACATGTACAGTGTCTCTACTCAGTGATAATGTGTAGCTTGTGTTATTAAACACAACATGTACAGAGTCTATACTCAGTGATAATGTGTAGCTTGTGTTACTACACACAACATTTACAGTGTCTCTACTCAGTGATAATTTGTTCCTTGTGTTATTACACACAACATGTAGTGTGTCTTTACTCAGTGATAATGTGTAGCTTGTGTTATTACACACAAAATGTACTGAGTCTATACTCAGTGATAATGTTAGCTTGTGTTATTACGCACACCATGTACAGTGTCTCTACTCAGTGATAATGTGTAGCTTGTGTTACTACGCACTACTTGTACTGTGTCTCTATTCAGTGATAATGTGTAGCGTGTGTTATTACACACAACATGTACTGTGTCTCTACTCAGTGATAATGTGTAGCTTGTGTGTCTACGCACAACATGTACAGTGTCTCTACTCAGTGATAATGTGTAGCTTGTGTTTCTACGCTCAACATGTACTGTGTCCCTACTCAGTGATAATGTGTAGCTTGTGTTACTACACACTACATGTACAGTGTCTCTACTCAGTGAAAATGTGTAGCGTGTGTTTTTACACACAACATGTATTGTGTCTCTACTCAGTGATAATGTGTAGCTTGTGTTATTACACACAACATGTACTGTGTCTCTACTCAGTGATAATGTGTAGCTTGTGTTATTGCACAAAACATGAACTGTGTCTCTACTAAGTGATAATGTGTAGCTTTTGTTATTACACACAACATGTACAGTGTCTCTAATCAGTAGGGGGGCCGATAACCTAGATGTTAGGCCCCTTAAAACAACAATTATCATCATCATCATCATCTCTATTCAGTGGTAATTTGTAGCTAGTGTTACTACACACAACATGTACAGTGTCTCTACTCAGTGATAATGTGTAGCTTGTGTTATTACATAAAACATGTACTGTGTCTCTACTCAGTGATAATGTGCAGCTTGTGTTATTACACACAACATGTACTGTGTCTCTACTCAGTGATAATGTGTAGCTTGTGTTACTACACACAACATGTATAGTGTCTCTACTCAGTGATAATGTGTAGCTAGTGTAACTGCACACAACATGTACAGTGTCTCTACTCAGTGATAATGTGTAGATTGTGTTACTACACACAACATGTACAGTGCCTCTACTCAGTGATAATGTGTAGATTGTGTTATTACACAAAACTTGTACAGTGCCTCTACTCAGTTATAATGTGTAGCTTGTGTTATTTCACACAACATGTACAGTGTCTCTACTCAGTGATAATGTGTAGCTTGTGTTATTACACACAACATGTACAGTGTCTCTACTCAGCTATAATGTGTAGCTTGTGTTATTACACACAACATGTACAGTGTCTCTACTCAATTATAATGTGTAGCTTGTGTTATTACACACAACATGTACAGTGTCTCTACTCAGTTATAATGTGTAGCTTGTGTTATTAAACACAAAATGTACAGTGTCTCTACTCAGTTATAATGTGTAGCTTGTGTTACTACACACAACATGTACAGTGTCTCTACTAAGTTATAATGTGTACCTTGTGTTATTACACACAACATGTACAGTGTCTCTACTCAGTTATAATGTGTAGCTTGTGTTATTACAGACAACATGTACAGTGTCTCTACTCAGTGATAATGTGTAGCTAGTGTTACTACACACAACATGTACAGTGCCTCTACTCAGTGATAATGTGTAGATTGTGTTATTACACAAAACATGTACTGTGTCCATACTCAGTGATAATGTGTAGCTTGTGTTATTACACAAAACATGTACAGTGTCTCTACTCAGTGATAATGTGTAGCTTGTGTTATTAAACACAACATGTACAGAGTCTATACTCAGTGATAATGTGTAGCTTGTGTTACTACACACTACATGTACAGAGTCTATACTCAGTGATAATGTGTAGCTTGTGTTACTACACACAACATGTACAGTGTCTCTACTCAGTGATAATTTGTTCCTTGTGTTATTACACACAACATGTAGTGTGTCTCTACTCAGTGATAATGTGTAGCTTGTGTTATTACACACAACATGTACAGAGTATATACTCAGTGATAATGTGTAGCTTGTGTTATTACGCACACAATGTACAGTGTCTCTACTCAGTTATAATGTGTAGCTTGTGTTATTACACACAACATGTACAGAGTCTATACTCAGTGATAATGTGTAGCTTGTGTTATTACGCACACCATGTACAGTGTCTCTACTCAGAGGTAATGTGTAGCTTGTGTTACTACGCACAACGTGTACTGTGTCTCTACTCAGTGATAATGTGTAGCGTGTGTTATTACACACAACATGTACGGTGTCTCTACTCAGTGATAATGTGTAGCTTGTGTGACTACGCACAACATGTACAGTGTCTCTATTCATGATAATGTGTAGCTTGTGTTACTACGCACAACATGTACTGTGTCCCTACTCAGTGATAATGTGTAGCTTGTGTTACTACACACTACATATACAGTGTCTCTACTCAGTGAAAATGTGTAGCGTGTGTTATTACACACAACATGTATTGTGTCTCTACTCAGTGATATTGTGTAGCTTGTGTTATTACACACAACATGTACTGTGTCTCTACTCAGTGATAATGTGTAGCTTGTGTTATTACACAAAACATGAACTGTGTCTCTACTAAGTGATAATGTGTAGCTTGTGTTATTACACACAACATGTACAGTGTCTCTATTCAGTGGTAATTTGTAGCTAGTGTTACTACACACAACATGTACAGTGTCTCTACTCAGTGATAATGTGTAGCTCGTGTTATTGCATTAAACATATACTGTGTCTCTACTCAGTGATAATGTGTAGCTTGTGTTATTACACACAACATGTACTGTGTCTCTACTCAGTGATAATGTGTAGCTTGTGTTACTACACACAACATGTATAGTGTCTCTACTCAGTGATAATGTGTAGCTAGTGTAACTGCACACAACATGTACAGTGTCTCTACTCAGTGATAATGTGTAGATTGTGTTACTACACACATCATGTACAGTGCCTCTACTCAGTGATAATGTGTAGATTGTGTTATTACACAAAACATGTACAGTGTCTCTACTCAGTTATAATGTGTAACTTGTGTTATTACACACAACATGTACAGTGTCTCTACTCAGTGATAATGTGTAGCTTGTGTTATTACACACAACATGTACAGTGTCTCTACTCAGCTATAATGTGTAGCTTGTGTTACTACACACAACATGTACGGTGTCTCTACTCAGTTATAATGTGTAGCTTGTGTTATTACACACAACATGTACATTGTCTCTACTCAGTTATACTGTGTAGCTTGTGTTATTACACACAACATGTACAGTGTCTCTACTCAGTTATAATGTGTAGCTTGTGTTATTACACATAACATGTACAGTGTCTCTACTCAGTTATAATGTGTAGCTTGTGTTACTACACACAACATGTACAGTCTCTCTACTCTGTTATAATTTGTAGCTTGTGTTATTACACACAACATGTACAGTGCCTCTACTCAGTGATAATGTGTAGATTGTGTTATTACACAAAACATGTACTGTGTCTTTACTCAGTGATAATGTGTAGTTGTGTTATTACACAAAACATGTACAGTGTCTCTACTCAGTGATAATGTGTAGCTAGTGTTAATACACACAACATGTACAGTTTCTCTACTCAGTGAAAATGTGTAGCTTGTGGTATTACACAAAACATGTACAGTGTCTCTACTCAGTGATAATGTGTAGCTTGTGTTATTAAACACAACATGTACAGAGTCTATACTCAGTGATAATGTGTAGCTTGTGTTACTACACACAACATGTTCTGTGACTCTACTCAGTGAAAATGTGTAGCGTGTGTTATTAGACACAACATGTATTGTGCCTCTACTCAGTGATAATGTGTAGCTTGTGTTATTACACACAACATATACTGTGTCTCTACTCAGTGATAATGTGTAGCTTGTGTTATTACACACAACATGTACTGTGTCTCTACTCAGTGATAATGTGTAGCTTGTGTTACTACACACTAAATATGCAGTGTCTCTACTCAGTGAAAATGTGTAGCTTGTGTTATTACACACAACATGTACAGAGTCTATACTCAGTGATAATGTGTAGCTTGTGTTATTTCGCACACCATGTACAGTGTCTCTACTCAGTGATAATGTGTAGCTTGTGTTACTACGCACAACTTGTACTGTGTCTCTACTCAGTGATAATGTGTAGCGTGTGTTATTACACACAACATGTACGGTGTCTCTACTCAGTGATAATGTGTAGCTTGTGTGACTACGCACAACATGTACAGTGTCTCTACTCAGTGATAATGTGTAGCTTGTGTTTCTACGCACAACATGTACTGTGTCCCTACTCAGTGATAATGTGTAGCTTGTGTTACTACACACTACATGTACAGTGTCTCTACTCAGTGAAAATGTGTAGCGTGTGTTATTACACACAACATGTATTGTGTCTCTACTCAGTGATAATGTGTAGCTTGTGTTATTACACACAACAAGTACTGTGTCTCTACTCAGTGATAATATGTAGCTTGTGTTATTGCACAAAACATGAACTGTGTCTCTACTAAGTGATAATGTGTACCTTGTGTTATTACACACAACATGTACAGTGTCTCTATTCAGTGGTAATTTGTATCAAGTGTTACTACACACAACATGTATAGTGTCTCTACTCAGTGATAATGTGTAGCTTGTGTTACTACACACAACATGTATAGTGTCTCTACTCAGTGATAATGTGTAGCTAGTGTAACTGCACACAACATGTACAGTGTCTCTACTCAGTGATAGTGTGTAGATTGTGTTACTACACACAACATGTACAGTGCCTCTACTCAGTGATAATGTGTAGATTGTGTTATTACACAAAACACGTACAGTGTCTCTACTCAGTTATAATGTGTAGCTTGTGTTATTTCACACAACATGTACAGTGTCTCTACTCAGTGATAATGTGTAGCTTGTGTTATTACATACAACATGTACAGTGTCTCTACTCAGCTATAATGTGTAGCTTGTGTTATTACACACAACATGTACAGTGTCTCTACTCAGTTATAATGTGTAGATTGTGTTACTACACACAACATATACGGTGTCTCTACTCAGTTATAATGTGTAGCTTGTGTTATTACACACAACATGTACATTGTCTCTACTCAATTATAATGTGTAGCTTGTGTTATTACACACAACATGTACAGTGTCTCAACTCAGTTATAATGTGTAGCTTGTGTTATTACACACAAAATGTACAGTGTCTCTACTCAGTTATAATGTGTATCTTGTGTTACTACACACAACATGTACAGTGTCTCTACTCAGTTATAATGTGTAGCTTGTGTTATTACACACAACATGTACAGTGTCTCTACTCAGTTATAATGTGTAGCTTGTGTTATTACAGACAACATGTACAGTGTCTCTACTCAGTGATAATGTGTAGCTAGTGTTACTACACACAACATGTACAGTGCCTCTACTCAGTGATTATGTGTAGATTGTGTTATTACACAAAACATGTACTGTGTCTTTACTCAGTGATAATGTGTAGCTTGTGTTATTACACAAAACATGTACAGTGTCTCTACTCAGTGATAATGTGTAGCTAGTGTTAATACACACAACATGTACAGTGTCTCTACTCAGTGAAAATGTGTAGCTTGTGTTATTACACAAAACATGTACAGTGTCTCTACTCAGTGATAATGTGTAGCTTGTGTTATTACACACAACATGTACTGTGTCTCTACTCAGTGATAATGTGTAGCTTGTGTTATTATGTAGCGTTTTTTAATGCCCCATGTTGGTAGCGACAAATGTAACAGTTTGGCTAGCCCACACTGTTGGGTGATAAATGTAACTGTTTACCTTTGCCTAAGCTATGTTGTTTTAATGGGCGCCAAGACCTCAATGCAATGTTGAAATCTAAATTTGTATTTAACAACGTCTAGCTCTGGCAGAACACCTTCAAGACACTATTCACTCAGATCGTGGTATGATTTGATCATTAACCCAACAAACAATTGTATCAGGAGAAGGAATTGGTCTATATCTAATGCTACCTACTGAAAGCAAAGATTGCATTGTAAAAGAAATGAATTTATTATATAAAACCAGTATAGCAAAATTAATAATAATAATAAATACAAAATTTAAATTGGAGCGTTGTGATTTGAATATTACCGATAGAAAATTACGTGAAAACGGAGTCTGATAAATTGATTTTACTCTTATTTCCAAGCTATGAAGTTACTGAAATATGAAATGTAAAACAAAGAAAAATGAGAGATTGCGTATTTCTGCGTCATTTGCGCTTACCATTGGAAATTGCCAAGGCATTTCCCTCGTACTTGCTGATGCCGTGAGCTTCCCACAGTCTCCTGGACGTCGTCATCTCCGTCGGAATTTGATGATATTCTGGTAGCTTAGATAATTCTATGGTCCGTACCTCGGACCCAAACACTCGTACAACCGCACTGGTTAATTTTTGCCAAAGTTAGTCTTCAACTCCACTGAACATCGGAGCGACACGCACTTGCAACCGTACTCCGCAAGTTCTACACAGATAGTCCACGTTTCACGGCGCGTCGAACGATATATGCACACGTTGGCTCCCCCACTCTTCAGCCGGCTTCAGCTTGCGTGGTCCTCACTGATTGGTTGACCCACCGCTAGTTCCCCTCCTCTGGTTTCTTTACACTCGGCGCGCGAGAGGGAGAAGTCGTTTTCCGTTCCAACAATTCGCCTTTTCTAGACCTTGCGACCCAAGATTGCGTCATGCTTCTCGACAAGATTAAGCGTGTACTTGAAATCCCAGTGAGTCACGTCTCTCGATATACCCTAACTGACGAAAACTCCGTAAAATTCCGTAATCAGATAATTTTCTATGATATCGTCGTTCGTAATAATTTGCTGGATAGCGTTTTCTAAGACATAGAAAACCTATCTGAATGCTAATAATTTTTATAAAATGCTCCGAAAATACCTTAATAATAATTATAATAAATTAATAATAATAATAAATTACCATGAAAAATTCTCTTGGCTGAACAATTTGCCGCGTAAATAAATATAGAATGGCTTCCTACTGACTTATGCCAGTTGCATAAAACCCCTCGAAAAACACGTTACATATTCGCCTCGGATCATCGGATGATTTACCGTGACGACGGTCCATTATCCGATTATCCCAGACACGTTAATAAACCCCATCCAAAATACATATTACATAAATGAAATCACCCTAAATTACAGATATATACACTCATATTTTTTCTTCACGCACTTTGCGTCAAAGTTTGTTGTCACTATGGATCGCACTTTGCATCCAGTTCAATGTTTTACATAGGGAATAGTGTTCCACGGATATTTCCGCCTCTCAAATTTCTCTATGTTGGAGAAATAGACATAATTAATGTGTGAGCACTATGTATTTATGATGTCATATCACACGCATTGAAGGTGTTCTGATATATTTATATCACCATAGAACTTCCTAATTTCACTGGAGGTCCCCTCCTTATGGTGACATTTAATTCCACTTATCACTCAGCACACGATCACACTATTGTGGCAGCGCCTCGTGACCATAATACTTAATCTCTCTTTAACGTAGATTAAATTAATATTGACTTCTGAAAAAAAACAGTAAATGCGCATTACATATAACACCAAATATTTCTGTGCCGTAATCGCCCTGTCTTGTTAAGTTCCCGTTAACCATATTCTACTTAATACTAGCTCTCAACACAGACCATTTCTCCTCACACAAATAATACCATTGTACAGATTATCTTAAATTACACACTTACAAATCTTACATGGCGAGGCCGTAAACAGAAATCACGTGTGCTGATATGTATGAGTTTCATGAAGGACTGTCTCGCATTCTGATGGCCCATCAGTAGGGGGGTAAGGCGGTTTCTAACTCCCCCCACCACCTCTCCCTCTGACGTCACATACTAACCCGCAATACATTCAGGGGCAAAGCCAATATCTCGTCAACCCATGGTCCGATTTTGACAAATGACGTGTCGTTGGACTCGGGCTGACGCCCTCTTTACAACGGACTACTCATTTCAACCCCTAAATAAAACCTACCCCTACTAGGGGTGAAATTGTAATTTTTAGTGAAAGTCTCTTTTCAAATGCGACATGTATAAGGTGCGCTGCTACAATGAACTTAAACGTTGTTGCTCATATCGCGCATGCGTTTTACGAGATGTCGCTATGGATGAACATTTTTGTTTTTGTTTTGTACGCATGCGCACTTGGGATTTTTGTAAGAGGGCGAGCTCTTTGAAAAAAATGATTGATAAGAAGAGGTTTTGGTGGTGAGGAGAGAATCAGATAGTCGCCTACTTTCCTACGAAGTTTGCCGATATGTCTCAAACGCAAGGTCGGATTTGGACGTGTGACGTGTCAAATCGCTTGTCTCGAAGCCCTATACATGTTATTAATAGGTTAGAGTTTTGAGAATGAGGGAAACAGGCTTTTTTGGGGTAAAACCATGATTTTAGACTTTTTCTGATATTTCACGAATGCATGGTCGGATTTGGTCCTATGACGTGTCAAATGGCTTGTCTCGAAACCCTTTTTATTTTGGTAATAGGTTAAAGTTTTTGAGAATGAGGGAAACAGAATTTTTTGTTGTAAAACCGTGATTTTGAACTTTTTGCTATATCTCGCGAACCAATCATGCTAGAGGCATGAACGAGGGGTCCAAGGACTCGGGCTGACGTCCTCTTTGCTATGGACTACACGTTATATTTAAAAAAAAATTGGAAACGCGATTTTGGGGTAAACACGTGTTTTTTGTGATTTTTGCCGATATCTCACGAACCAATAACGCTAGAGACGTGTACGAGGTGTCCTAGGACTCGGGCTAACGCCCCCTTTCAAATGTGGTAGATATTTTTTCCAAAAAAAAAATTCACAAAGGGCCTAACGCCATACATGTTGAGAAAAAAATTCTTTACTGTTACCTGTTTATAATGTTTATGAAGCGTGGTGGTTGAGAGAGACGATACGGCTGGGTGTGTGTGTTTCAACGAACCTGTCGCTGACCACGGTGGCTGTGTTCAATAGATCAATCGCTATTTCGACGGGTCGGTTTATGACAGAGCGAGGGTGCGGTTTTTTTTCACACTTTTTACCTTTAACGTGTAAACGGTGATGAGAACTGGGTTCTATGTTGGTCGAAGCGAGTACAGAAAAACAAACTTACAGGAGGTGAAGGTCATTTGAGATTATTGGAAGGCGTTGATCTGATTTGACAACAGGTGCAATGGAAAAATGATCATCGTGGTGGCAGGGAAGTGCGAAAGGCGTGCACACATGTGTGAAACCAGATGTAGGCTAAACCAGTGACATCCTGTCTTGCTTCGTACGTGACAAAATGCAAGTTGACGTGAAATTTGATCTACCGCAGGTGTTCGCTTGGGACGTTATCTATCTACATGCGCGATAACTGTTAACAAGTTACATTCTGTTTTGCTGCGTACGTGACAAAATGCAAGTTCAGGTGAAATTTGATCCGGCACAGGTGTTCGCTTGGGTGTTATCTGTCCACGTGCACAATAAGAGAATGTTCAAAGCGTGGGAATCGCTGAATCAGTAAAAAGTATGATGCAACTTGTGGGAATGATGTCACAACCAATAGATAGGCAAGAGCTGCAAACAGCAGTGGTGGGAGGTGAAGGGAGGGAGAGGGGAGGGGGTGATGTATGAGAGAACACAGGAGGAAAGGGAAAGACAAACATGTATGAACATGCATGAAGCGCGGAGCGCTGTACACATAGAGCTATAGGTAGTGTACAACATGGGTGAATAAATAAAAAGTACACAGGTTCACACAACATGTAATTTATTGATCCAAGAATTAAACGTAGAGTTAAACCCTAACCATTTGACGTAGAGTTTATTTCCTTTTTGTTTCAACACTTTTTCCACAAGATAATGCTGAGGAAATGCTGTTTTCTGAAGTTCATGGAGATAAAATCTACCTTTTATGGGTTGATGGTTGAGGTCCTCGAGTAAATAGGTGACTGGACTGTCCAAGTAGACTCGACGAATTCGAAATAGTTCAGTCCCCCACTGAGGCGTGTAGCCCTTATTGAAGGCAGACTTAAATTTGCTCACACGAACAAAATCCCCAATGTTCAGTCGGTGACGTTTAGGATCGGCTGTTTTTATGGGGTTAAACAGTTTATCCAATCGCTGAATATTTTTAGTTACGAGACGTGGCTTGGTCCCAATCGTTCTATGGTTGGTGTCATTGTAACGTGACACTAGCTCAGGTAACATGTCCAACCAGCGATAACTGCCCTGAGCGGTAAACGCTTTCCACATATGGGTTTTCAATGTTCGATTGAACCGCTCGACCACACTGGCTTTGAGATTGCTGTACGTGGTGTAATGGTGAATATCCTTAGATTTGAGAAAACTGGAGAAATCCTTGTTGAAAAATTCTTTCCCCTGGTCAGTTTGTAGCAACTGAGGTTGACGTTGGGAGTGTTGAATAATATGTTGAAAGGCCTTGGTAACTAGTAGACCAGACTTGCGACGCACAGGTTCAACAAAGGCCATTTTGGAATAGACATCAATGACGGTCAACATATAGCGTACACCATCGTTAACGCCAGCATAGGGTATCATTTCAACCAAGTCAGCCTGCCAAAGTTCATCCACACCTCGTGAAATCACCTTGAGTCGCGGATAGTGACGCCTAGCTGGGCGATGCAACTCGTGAGCAATACCCATTTTAATGGGTGAGGGCTTAAACAATAATTTTGGCATTTCGAAGTTCTTGTTCAATTTCTTGAATTTCCCAATCGTGACCGGTATGGCCAGCTTGACGTGAGGCATGCAACAACTGTAGCCGCTGGACGAGCTTATTGGGATTATGCCAGTAGGTAACATCCACAAGGGGTTTTAATGGTTTAAATGTCACTCCCGAAGCGGATGCTTTACGACGAGTACTTTGACTGGTGGGAAACATTTTTGCAATGATGGTTTTATATTTTTGAGATATATTGGCATTCACTTGTTGCGTGGGATCATACTGTCTTTTGTGGGCATGGGTATCCAATAAAATGGATTTATATTTGTCAAGATCCTCTGACGTATAATCATGGGAAGAGGGGGTCCGAGAAAAGAGCAGCTTTAACAGTCCTGGCGTTAATTTATAGTTGATGTTTTTAATGACAGCTTTAGTACGAGCAAATTTAATGGATGAATCGCCAATTTTAAAACTATCATCCTCATAGCGAACACCATACGTGGTATCTGTGTTTCCAATAAATAGATCGGTGAAATAGGGTTCCAATGTTGATCCATAATATTTTATTAAAATGGTTTTCAGTTGAGCTTTATGTTGAGGGGTGGCCAAGAGTTGTGAAAACGGAGACGCCCTGGAAGGGCAAGGTGTTTCGACCATGGCCAAGGATTTCTTTTTTCTCAAAAACTCTGCAAGGGGTGCGGCCTTTTTTTGAGGCGTAAACACTTGTTCCTCCTCATCCTCAACTTCACTAACACTAGTCAAATCTTCCTGTTCCTCTTCCTCTTCCGCAGGGTCCTCGTGCAGCGTCTGCGTGGCTTGTGAAACGGTGGGTAGCGTTTCAGATGGCTTGAAAGAGGGTTTCAACATGGCTTTTAGCGGAGGTGCTAAATGTTGTTGAATAAACAAAGCATGATTGGCACGTGATTGTTTCAATTGACGAAACTTTTGGCGAATAGTATTTTTTGCTCTAATAATATGCTTTTTTAATTGACTCTCTGCTAACGCCATGGTGTCTTGGCAAATGACTTGCCGGGGAATGAGACAAGGCCTTAAATAGCAATAAAATGATCAAACCCTAAGCGATACCGTCCTTGGTTGAGTTCACTTTGTTTGTCAATCACTAAACAGGCATGACGTTGAGTGTTCCAGCACTTGGCACACAATTCTGTAAACATTTGAAAGGTCATATCCGGATTCACATGTTCATTATAAATGTGACGACTGTTCCTCTCGTCCTGACGAAATAAAACAATGACATTGGCATTGTCACGAATCAACTGTTTGGACATTTTAGAATACGTTTGCCCAAGATAGAAGCAATCGATATGTTTGTGTCGACCCATGCTGAAATAGCTTTGAATGATGCCTTGACGTTCAGTGGATACATCATCGAAAATCATGAGTGAATCAGGCTTTACCTCATCCGGTGAAATCACATTTTCTTGCATGGAAAATGTAAAATAACCCATATTCTCTTTTTGTAATCCAGACATGACTTGATCCAGAAACACGTAGAGGGGTTGGTAGAGAGATTTTGCAAAAATATAAATATTTTGAAAACGCAGACCATTGGGCGCTGTAATGAGCGTTAGCAAAAGATTAGTCTTTCCACAGCCGGAAGGCCCCACAATGATGCAGCGAATGAAAGATGGAAACAGTGAACCATGGCGTTGTTCACGTGATGTGGGACAGAGATGGGAAACCATGTCCCCCACGGGGAATGACTCTTGCTGCTTAATAATCTTCATGTCAACTAAGGCTTAGACAGGCTAGCCGGCTGTCTATATACAGGACACCGAACCTTGTCATAGAAACAGTAGACTGCTACTACAGGTTGACGATGGATGTCTTTGGACGTGCGTTGATGGCCAAAGATAGGCCTGTCCTCATACATGATCCTAAACAGGAAACAGATCCTGCTAATAAACACTATGTGGATAGGTCAGTAGTGCCACGCACAAAACAGGGAGATTATGACTTTAAGGGAAAGCGGTTAACCCATGTAAAACATCCTCAAGTGTCTACAGACGTTACTACGAAAAAGTATGTGGATAACAAAGTGTATGAGTTTTATGACAAAGTGCCCCAGCTTATGGTGAATGGCTATAGCGCTAATCACCATCGGATTATTCACGTGGAAGACCCACAAGACGAAGACGATGTTTGTACCAAGCGTTACGTGACCCATGAAATGAAAAGGCTTTATAAATTTATCCCATCTGTGTTTTTAGTGTATCTGACAAATGAAAAACCTGTGAATGACAGAAACCATTTACCGCTAGTCCATGATCAGCACTTGACCTATGTGCTTGCTTCGGGTTTAAGCCACTATCGATTACACTATGATGGAACCATTCACATCAAATATGCCATACCTGATGAGAACCATTTACAAATAAAGATAAATGGTCATAGGATGTTGGTCCATGACCATGAAATGGTCAATGCAGGTGACGAATTATCCTTTTATCTCATGTTGACATGGGATGAAAAGCAAGCGGGGAAAACCATAAACGATTTCCCACTTTATGTGGAATTGGAATATACAGCCATGAAATAACCATCTGACGTTAGTTGTGATTTAAACTTTCGTGTGAAAGGTTGTTGGTCATTATCATCATGGTGAAACAAAGGTATGCAGTGAGAAAGACTAAAAAAAGGACTTTGTCCTTGGCAAAGCCAGGGCTTACAACATTCGAGGACAAGCCCTTGCGAAAGAAAAAAAGAAAAAATAATGTATTGACCATAAGGAAAGCCCTTCGAGCAGCACAGAGACAGGTTATTCCAAAACGTCGGCGACAGGTTTCAAACCAAGGGCGAGTGATTCCCGTTCCCAAACGAGCGGGATTTTTACCTGCATTATTTGCTGGTTTGGCTGCTCTGGGCTCACTTTTGGGCGGTGCCAGTGCAGTGGCGAAAACCATTAAAGCCGCGCAGCAGGGCAAGCAACAACTCAAAGAAAGTCAGCGACACAATGAAACGATGGAAGCGATTGCCATGGGGGCTAGAAATGCCAATTTAAAGCCAGCCTTTTATCAACAAGGATTTGGGATTTCACCATTTCGAAATATTTAAAAAAAAAAAATTTAACCTCAGCCATAGCGAGACATGCCCTGACGCATCAACAAGTGGAAAGCTATGCTAAACAACTAAAGCTTTCTCATTTTCGAGGTGTGTTTATGCGCAACCAATTACCCCCACGACCCTGGAAACAGGAATGTGCTGTTGTCAATTTGGATGATCACCGAGGACCAGGAACGCATTATGTAGCTTATGTCAAAGAGGGATCCACGGTATGGTACTTTGACAGTTTTGGGAATTTGCCCCCGCCCATGGAACTAGTGACCTATTTTGGAAACAGGATCAAGATATATTATAATGTGAAACGTGAGCAAACGTTTAACAGCCAACAGTGTGGACGTTTGTGTTTAATTTTTATATATAAGACGCAGCATAAGCAAAAACGCCACCAGTATGTCAGCAGAAAGTAAAACGTTTACAGTGCATGGACGTGGACCTGAAGTCAGCCTAGACTTCTACCCGCCTATCGAATTGAGTGAAAAACCCTATGGTTTAGGACTTGTTTCTCTTGAAACGTACAATCGAATATACAACATACGTGAAAATGTGAACAACAAGTTTTACTATGATGATTCTGTGCTCACCCTGAACTCTGGTGGATACACGATCGATGATATTTATGAACACATTTATGTGGTGTTGATCAATCAATATGGTTTAAAGTCATTTCTTGACGGAACGCACAAGTTTGAACTTGTAGGCAATACTAACACTCATCGCTGCAGTATTTTCTCTACCTTCAACATTGACTTTAAAACACACCCCGATTCCATTGGTCCATTACTAGGATTTAAACCACGTGTGTTGGAGCCCAACAAAAAACATGAATCAGACCATGAAGTGAAATTCATTGAGGACCATCATGTGTCGGTGACGTGTAATATTATTAGCCAAGTGTACACCAATCAAGAACCATCGCATTCGCTTTATGACTTTATTGTGACATCGCCCAATGGGTATATTATTCGTGAAAACCCTCCAGTGGTGCTTTTTCATGCTGTGGCTGTTGATAGTATTAGTAATATAACATTAAGACTGATCAATAGAGATCAACAACTCATTGATCTAGATTCCACCACACCAGTGACTTACAAGTTGGTGCTAAAGCCACTATGAAATTTGTGTATAAAGCAACAACACCGTCTAGGAATAGTGTTAGTTGTTTGCCACGTGAATACACGTTAACATCTCAAGGCAAGCAGATTTTACAGCATTTGGGTTACCACGTCAACCCTCATAATGAATTCTATCCTAGAGATAGCAAACCACATCGAGGAGCAACCAGGAGTGGTAAGAATTGATCTCCATTCCTATCAAGCTCAAACACCTGGACTCAATAACAATGATGAAATTCAATTTGTTATCAACAACCAAGATATTTACACCCTACCGCATGAAAGTGTTATTCAGATTGAAGGTCGGCTCACCAAAGCCGATGGCTCTACACCCACTACATCCAAGTTGGCCAACCATGGTTTGGCCTTTCTGTTTTCTGAAGTGCGGTATGTCATTAACGATATCGTGGTGGATAGCACTCGAAATGTGGGCATTTCCAGTGTCATGAAACTATACCCCTCTTATAGTGAGGAAGAAGGTAAAACACTTTGCATGGCAGGTTGGTGTCCTGACTCGACC
Organism: Meconema thalassinum; assembly: GCA_946902985.2. NCBI lineage: Eukaryota > Metazoa > Arthropoda > Insecta > Orthoptera > Tettigoniidae > Meconema > Meconema thalassinum. The sequence continues at coordinate 527,766,433 of OX336393.1, read as the reverse complement.
AATGACTGGATGGTACACACCGATGGGACCTTTACTGGATATTTACCTCTTAAACTGGTTCTAGGCTTTGCCGAAGATCACCAACGCATTGTGGTTAACGCAAGGCAAGTGCTTTACCTAGTGAGAGACAGGAGTGATAATAATGCACTCAAGGGAGCCGACAATGCCCCCATCGATTCAAAAATTCAACTACAACGCTTGCTATGGAAAGTCCCCCATGTGACCCTCGAAGATAGCAAAAAACTGGACATACTCAAAATGGTAAAGAGAGATATGCCTCTACCCATGGAATTTAGAAGCTGGGCACTCCATGAGTATCCGCTATTGCCCACCACCAACACACACAGTTGGTCTGTAAAAACAGCTCGCTATACAGAGAGACCTCTCTACCTGATTGTGGGTTTTCAAACGAATCGCAAGTATCAACAAACCAAAGATGCCACGCAATTTGATCACCTGCAATTGAGAAATGCACGTCTTTTCCTCAACGGAGCTGTGTTTCCCTATGAAGGACTGGATTTGGATTTTTCAAAAAATAAGTTTGGCCCCCTGTACGACTTGTTTTCTAAATTTCGATGGTCGTATTATCAAAAAGAGAACGGCCCCATGCTACTACCCCAAGCGTTTAAGGCAAGAGCACCACTGATTGTTTTTGACTGTTCATACCTGGAAGAGTCTGTCAAGCCATCCAATATCGACATTCGACTAGATTTTGAAACGCATGACAATGTACCAGCCAATACGACGGCCTACTGTTTGATTATTCACCACAAACAAGTCAACTATTATCCACTGTCCAACCAAGTGACGAGTGTATAAATAACAGGTCATCCCACGTCAAGCCGCTCAGTCATGTCTTGCTTTAAAGCCTCAAGAGACGTTACATCCATGAATTTAAACTCTGAGGAACAACGTTTCAAGACTTTTGCCACATGGCCAGTGCCTTTCATAAACCCTCAAGACTTGGCGGCCGCTGGATTCTACTATTTAAAAACAAGAGATGAAGTGAAATGTGCCTTTTGTCCCATCATTATAGACCAATGGCAGGAGGGCGATGAACCCATGCAGGAACATCAGCGCTGGTCACCCACCTGCCCCTACCTGTGCAGAATGAAAGTGGGAAATATACCCTGTCATTCAAGCTATCCCTCACTTGTGTCTCTGGGTGATGAAAAAAATACAAGTTATGATACATGTGGGCCGTATGGTATCCATGGTGCTTCGGTGAGCAGCTCACCATCAAAAACGTCTAGTTTAGAGACATTGGGACATCATCGGTGTTATGGACGTTACAAACACAAGAGACTATATTGTTATATCAGTTGCTATCGTCCTTATCCCAAAATGAGAAAAGCCTGTAAGACGTGTTATGATAATAAAATGATGTAATTCTTATTTTTGCATGTCCCTATGTCCTACCCTAACCTTCTTTTTTGAAACTAGCATGGCAGGTAAGCCCATGCCATGATCACACGTGATCGTCAGTCAGTCGTCAGTTGAACTTGGTCCAGGCAAGCGTCAACATGTTGCGCACACTCATTGTGGATTGCCAAGGGTTTAAAATTGGTGACAACAAATTTATATTTAAACAAGTGGCCATGATCGATTGTACCACGTTTTGGATATCGCAAGCTACGCATTTGCTATTTAAACCACCCCATGCTTTTGATTTGTTGTGTGAAAAAGACCGTAAACAAACCCAGTGGATTGAAAATCATAGGCAACTAGACTGGAATCAGGGAACCATTTCCTATAAATATTTGGACGTGGTCATGAAAGCACACTTGTCCTCGGCCAATGTGGTATTTGTGAAAGGTAATGAAAAACGTCAATGGTTGCAACCATTTTTGGCGTCTTACTGCCAATGTATCGACCTCATGGAGTTGGGCTGCCCCTCCCTGCAAACGCTCATGGATACTTGTTCCTGTGGCAACATTACCCATACAGCCCTATCGCATGCGTGGCATCTCTTTCATTGGTTAACCACTCATGCCTGCTGGGAGTTGTTGAACAAAATTATAACTCAAGATTTACCTGTGAATGACGCCAGTGAGATTTCTACAAGCGACGTGTAAACATCTACAGCACGTGATACCATGGAGAAAGGCAATGCTACGGACAAAGCCATCGGCAAGTTCTTTGTGTGCAAAAAGAAACTAGACAGTTTTACCAAAGAGGAACTCTTGGCGCTGCCCAAGTCGTTCATTTATTATGTGGCCGCCAACGCAGTGAAAGAAATCTGGCAACATGTACCAAAATCATGGACTCAAGACCCTGTGTTGAGTGAATTGCAACCTTGTACGGATTACGATCACCATAAGCAAGTGGCCATGGCAAAAATACCGTCTATGCGTCAGTGTGCGACTTGCCAGCTAGTGAAACTGTATCACGGTCATAAAAGTCCATGTAAAGACTTTGTTGAATCATTCCACGAGTGTCATGGCGAGAAAAAGCAACAACAACAAACACAAACATCGTCCACAGAGGAGGAGGAAGACCAAACCTTTTTACCATCAATGGAAAAGGATATGCCAGACCTGTACTGGCAATGGCGTCATTGACAAAGTGATTCAATACTTACCTTTCGAAATCCATCTTCCAGGTTATCGTTTTTGCGGCCCTGGAACTCGTCTCGAAAAACGTTTACAACGTGGTGATGTACCCATTAATCTTTTGGATCAAGCATGCAAGGAACATGACCTTTCTTATCGACATAGTCATCCTGGTTTAAGACATGTGGCAGATAAATTGTTATTGAAGAAAGCTAAACAACGTTTCACATCCAGTGATGCCTCAGTGGGTGAAAGGATGGCAGCCCTAATTGTCATGAGTGCTATGAAAGGAAAGTTGATGATGCATGGACATAAACATTGAGGAGTGAGGAATTGGGATTTGTTTGTGTTCTATTTTTCTTTTGTCAATTCACTATGACTATGAAATAAAAACAAAGGTTTACCAGAGCACGATGTTTTGTTATTTTATTTTTAAGAAATCGTGATGTTGATGGCTGATTTCTCATTTTCACATTTCACACATTGCCATTTTGCTAATTTGCAATTTACAGTTTTTGAAAATGTTCGTTTCAAGTTTTATGATTATGATGAAATGGATTTTTCCAGTTTGTTGATGACACTTTTTAAACAATGTCTGTTTGAAGTTTTTTGAATTTTCAAATTTCACACATGGCCATTTCCAGTTTTTAAAAATGTCCGTTTTAAGTTTTGCGTTTTTGGTGATATGGAAACATGGAATTTCCATTTTGCTGTTTTCATATTTTTTCCATTTGGTGTATGTCGAAAGTTGAGATTTGACAATGATGTTGATGCGAGTGCTTGACCTTGATAATACTGCAATGTGTTGATGTGTGTTTGGAGAAACGTCGAGGTCTACGACTACTGCAGGTAAGACTTTTTACAAAAATAATGTCTATTGTCTGCCACATTTCAATGAAAAAACAAAACTATTGAAAACAAAATGAGTATATAAGTGACCATTTACCCCCTCCCCACCCACTCACCCTACCTCATCGTGTTTGCTCTGGTCAATCATACACACCAGTTTTCTCTCTCCACTCATACATTCACACCTGTCTTTGGGAACAAACACAACCACTTTATTTATTCCCAAAAGCACATTCTCGACATGCACACTCATCCCAAAAGAACTTTTTAGTTTATCATTTACATTAGGAAAAATAATTAAATACTAGTTATTAAAGTTACTAAAAATCTTACTTATTTCATATTTACAAAAAAATCAATTTTGTACAGCATTACAAGAATCACACTATTTACCAATCAAAAAATTTTAAAAAAATAAGGTTGCACACAACTTTTTTAAAGAGCAAAAGGTCCAAGTGGATTGCCACTATTTACAAAATCTATTATTTACAATGACAAGAAACCAATATTTACAAAATTCTAAATCTACAAGTTACATAAAGCCATGTCCCATAAACGATTAAACAGTGAAATCACACCTCCTCCTCGTTGCGATCATAACCCCAGGGCAGGCTAGTGAGCAGGTCATCAGCCCACACACGCTTGTTATCCATGGAGGCGAGGGTGCGTTTTCTCTGTTCCACAAGATACAGATGATGGTTGCTGGATTGTATCCTGCACTGTGTATGAGACATAGCTTTGCCCGTGCGTAAAACCGCTAGATAGTCACCAACACGTAGCGATTTTACCACTGCCCTACCTACACCTTTTGCTCTTTTGGCTTCCTTACAGTCGAGTGTGCGATAAGCATACATTTTTGAAGCCAAACCTACGAATTCCGTCATAATGGAATCACCGCATTCATCTTTTAAAACGCCCATTTCCTTTTTGTTCTTTATGGGCAGCTGAAACACGTTGTCAGCGCTATAGCAAGAGGTGTCGAACCAGTCACTATGTTGCCTCATGACGTCATAGGGGTTGCAGTGGCGAATGTGGTAAATGAATGAGTCCGTGTCCATATACAAAAGAGAGACGTCCTCAAAATGGCGTTTGGCAAACTCATAGTGGAATCGATACATGACCGATTTAGAAAAGTCTAAAATGACTTGACCCAAGTAAATGGGCTTATCCATGGTCACGCTGGTCTTACTCATTTCAATAGTAGCCAAATCCTCATCGATAATTTTGATCGATTTGAAATTTGGCTTGGCAATGTACCGCCGGGCACCCCACCGCCCCTCCCAGACATTCACCAATTTAATGTCACGGTATTTGCGGACATTCTCCATGGACTTGCCATAGATGCAGTTGTTCATTAATTTAAAAAAATTAATTTCAAACTGCTGTGTTGCCATTTGTCGGTGCTCTGTGTTGAGTCGCATGTATGGCTCAAGCCATGCTTTTTGAGCAAAAGAAATACCCCTGTGGATTTTCTTCAACACCAAGCCTTGGGCGAGGCATTGCACCAACATTTGGATATGTAGCACATACCGATTTTTGTTGTAAAGTGTGCCCATGAGTTTTTCAATTTTCACTTTACTGTCAGGGGGAACCATTTGCTCAAGGCAGAATGGGAAATCGGCATGTTCATCATACAGGGATGAGGGATATTCAATATCCACTTCTAGCACATATCCACGGCCTGTTTCTTGGCTAGCCTTGATCACATTAAATTCTGACACTTGTTTGTCTGTCAGCCAAGCAAACTTTCCATAGGGCAAAGGCTGACTCATGGCATAACCGTACAAATTATTCACGTCATAGTACATTAAGTACGATTCTGGTTTGTCTGGTGAATAATCAGGCATGTAGACATTGTTCGCTTCAGCATGGCGTTGGTTAAGCGACACAAAGCCGCCACGAATGCCCTTTTCAAAAAATAGAACCATGTCTACATCAGTGAGTAAATCCAATTCCACTTGAGTGTATTTCAAAGCAGCATCAAACGAGAGTCCAGGACTCGTATAATAGTGAGCCGGGTCAAGACCGTAAATGTGTTGACACAACTCACGGAATTTTTCAAACACATCAGTGAGCAGCAATACATCCAGTTTTAGGTAATGCAAAGCATATTCACTTAGCGTCTTCATGCCAAACACTCGCCAAACTTGACATGCATGTGCATAGTCTTCATCGGAAACGGTACTGCGTGTTAGTTTCGAGTAAAATTTCTCTTGTGGTGGGAGTTTTCTTTGCTTTAACACGTCCCAGCTATTGCAGAAATCATACGGGAATATACCTTTCCGAATGCACAATTGAAATTGCTCAGGATCATTAAAATGCATTCTAGTATTTTTTAATTCCTCCTCATTCAAGCCATTCACAAGGCTGTCTAGCGAGGATGTCATAAACTTAAAGGAATCCAAAAATCGAATGCTAAAGTTGCTCAACCTCCATGTCAGGGCTGTAAAACGCTCATGGTTTTGGGGGATAATGGTAAACGAGCCCTTGTTAACATGACCCAATTCACGAATCAAAAACTGAATGTCATAATTTTCCAGATTGTGGAAAAAGACACCGATGAAACGAGGAGCTGGAAAGTTCAAGTTACATTTACTATGCGCAGCTCCACGAAACTCCCCTGTAAAATGCGAGTGGTCTCTGACTTTTTCCTCTCCACTTAAAATAGGCTTTTCGCAGATATGGCATGTCATGGCATGCTCATACTGCTGCTGTTGTTCTGGAGATAGGCTCATGGGTACTGGGTGGTCCAGTAATTCCTGTACATGGTCGGCCAACTTGACAAGTTCATCCAAGAACCATTTGGCACAATCTGGCCCTTCGCGGTATTTGTAAACGGATTGTGTGGGGTCATGGGCACACACCACATTAAATCCTATGGCAAAGGGTTCATGTTTTTGAATGGGTGTGGTTGAGCTCATGGAGGGATCTGGTTCACATCCCGCCATGGGTGTAGTGAGAGCTTCGAAATCTGCATATACCACATAGGGAACAGTGTCACGTTTGTGAATGTCTTTAAACTTTAACACAGCCTTGTCCCCTTGTGGCAATATCAATCTCACCGCTTCCTGAGTAACACAATCTACCCTATGACGTTCCAAAAGCGTAGGGGTTTTAAAATATTGCAAGCAACGGTCACAAATATGTTTTGGACGCTTGTCCTTTGACATTTGACTGCTTAGCAATCTACTCAGGCTTTTAATGAGGCAATAGTGATTCACTTCTCCTACAGATAAATATAAAAGATGAATGTGGTGTCGTTTCGGTTCTTTTGTGGCATAAAGAGGACCCACAATCTCATCACCGTCAAGACCATACACCATGAACGAAAAGTCCTGGTTGTCTTGTTCAAACCTATGGATCTCGGTTAAGTCCATAGGGAACGATACTCGAGTTAAATTTAACGTTTGTTTCAATTCATCAAACTTGGTCTTGTACATTCCTGGTCGACAAGCATTATGTTGTGCTGGCTGCAAATACGCAGCCACAGCCCACAGAAAACATTCATCATCAAAATTTTCAATATTCACCACAGCCTTTTTCGAAGCTATGGCTGGTGGTGTTTTAATATAGCTAGACCCAGCATTCAACGGGTTGAATTGGCAAATGTTGATTTGTAGATGATGAATTTTGTCTAAGGCTAGACCACTCGGTCCTTGTTGCAGTTTATCAAATTTTGATAGCAAGACATTCACCACGTGGGTTTCATACCACTGTTCCAAATTATGGGCTATGAACAGCTCTTGCATTTTACTGCAAATATAAAATGTCTCTTTATGCTCTACGTTCTTCTTTTTATATATGAAATCGCACACCAGTTCTGTATTCACCTTTAAAGCCATATGCAACCTTTGCGCTGTACAAATTTCAATTTTAAAAATTTCAAAACAAGATTCTAAAAATTCTTTGGGAATCAAACTTTTTCTAACATTGACCACGCGGCCAGAGCACACACGCGATTTAAAACAACTGTTTAAGGGTTCCCAAGTTAGGCTATCGGTAGCAGTGGCAAAAGACATTATTTTGAAAGAACACTCTCACCTGAGTTTTCACCTGTAGACTGCTTGACAATGGTTCCACTCTAAAGCCACTTGGTTTTCAACTGTATTTGCTATAGCAATGAACCCTTTTTTTTTTCCAAATATCTAAAAAGAAATAAAATAAACCAGCATAAGTATATCCATTCCATATAGTTTATGCCTTTCATAAACAAAACAAAATCAAACAAGTTATATATTAAAAAGAAACAAATCTCACCTTGACGTGTAATGCTTTGCTATATTCCCGTCTCGTGGGCTAGTATGGAAATGGTTTTCTTTTCTGTCTTTCTCTCTTTCTTTAATATATTTCCCACAGACACACGACAGGTAGGCTATACACGTTATCTGCAAACAAATAAATAAATAAAATCATTAATTATCTAATCAATAAATAATTGCATGTATTTATATAAAATCGATAAATATATAAATGAATAAATATATACCTACCCCACAACAAGGTTAAGTATTTTCCACCAACACCAAAACTGATAAACAAGACCAAGGGTTTCATGCAACGCAGTGTGTTCAAAGGTAGTCACTTAAGTGAGCGTGGAAAAGATAACGACATGTCTTTATATATGCTACGTTGCATGTATAATCTTTTTTTCCCACGCTTTGAACATTCTCTTATCATGCACGTGGACAGATAACACCCAAGCGAACACCTGTGCCGGATCAAATTTCACCTGAACTTGCATTTTGTCACGTACGCAGCAAAACAGAATGTAACTTGTTAACAGTTATCGCGCATGTAGATAGATAACGTCCCAAGCGAACACCTGCGGTAGATCAAATTTCACGTCAACTTGCATTTTGTCACGTACGAAGCAAGACAGGATGTCACTGGTTTAGCCTACATCTGGTTTCACACATGTGTGCACGCCTTTCGCACTTCCCTGCCACCACGATGATCATTTTTCCATTGCACCTGTTGTCAAATCAGATCAACGCCTTCCAATAATCTCAAATGACCTTCACCTCCTGTAAGTTTGTTTTTCTGTACTCGCTTCGACCAACATAGAACCCAGTTCTCATCACCGTTTACACGTTAAAGGTAAAAAGTGTGAAAAAAAAACCGCACCCTCGCTCTGTCATAAACCGACCCGTCGAAATAGCGATTGATCTATTGAACACAGCCACCGTGGTCAGTGACAGGTTCGTTGAAACACACACACCCAGCCGTATCGTCTCTCTCAACCACCACGCTTCATAAACATTATAAACAGGTAACAGTAAAGAATTTTTTTCTCAACATGTATGGCGTTAGGCCCTTTGTGAATTTTTTTTTTGGAAAAAATATCTACCACATTTGAAAGGGGGCGTTAGCCCGAGTCCTAGGACACCTCGTACACGTCTCTAGCGTTATTGGTTCGTGAGATATCGGCAAAAATCACAAAAAACACGTGTTTACCCCAAAATCGCGTTTCCAATTTTTTTTAAAATATAACGTGTAGTCCATAGCAAAGAGGACGTCAGCCCGAGTCCTTGGACCCCTCGTTCATGCCTCTAGCATGATTGGTTCGCGAGATATAGCAAAAAGTTCAAAATCACGGTTTTACAACAAAAAATTCTGTTTCCCTCATTCTCAAAAACTTTAACCTATTACCAAAATACACAGGGTTTCGAGACAAGCCATTTGACACGTCATAGGACCAAATCCGACCATGCATTCGTGAAATATCAGAAAAAGTCTAAAATCATGGTTTTACCCCAAAAAAGCCTGTTTCCCTCATTCTCAAAACTCTAACCTATTAATAACATGTATAGGGCTTCGAGACAAGCGATTTGACACGTCACACGTCCAAATCCGACCTTGCGTTTGAGACATATCGGCAAACTTCGTAGGAAAGTAGGCGACTATCTGATTCTCTCCTCACCACCAAAACCTCTTCTTATCAATCATTTTTTTCAAAGAGCTCGCCCTCTTACAAAAATCCCCAGTGCGCATGCGTAAAAAACAAAAACAAAAATGTTCATCCATAGCGGCAGCCAGAAAAACGCATGCACTATATGAGCAACCACGTTTAAGTTCATTTTAGCAGCGCAGCTTATACATGTCACATTTGGAAAGAGACTTTCACTAAAAAATTACAATTTCACCCCCTAGTAGGGGTAGGTTTTATTTAGGGGTTGAAATGAGTAGTCCGTTGTAAAGAGGGCGTTAGCCCGAGTCCAACGACACCTCATTTGTCAAAATCGGACCATGGGTTGACGAGATATTGGCTTTGCCCCTGAATGTATTGCGGGTTAGTATGTGACGTCAGAGGGAGAGGTGGTGGGGGGAGTTAGAAACCGCCTTACCCCCCTACTCCCATCTTTTATCTCGTGGACGCCTTAAGCTAACAAGCCCTATACAAGCGCTCCCCCATCTCTTGGAGATAAATGGGAACCCATCAGCGCTGCCAAAATGGCCTTGGTGCATCGAGACAATTTAGTGCTCAACAGCATCCGACAATCCCGTCATATTTCCCTGTACCTTAAAAACTCTCATTTACTTACATACTACCCCCCTGTGTGACTTCTGATACGCCTGCCTGGAAGACCATCTCCTCCCACGCACCAAATACCACACTTACTCATTTGATAGGCTGGCTCGCCAGCTAAACACACAACACACTCACTTTATGACACATATTTTCGTAGACTATGTATATTATACGTCCCGTATAATCTGTTTCCCCCACTATTCTCCAGCACATATGCTGTTTTGCCAATACGTTTGGAAACTATAAATGGGCCCTCGTAGAGATAAAAGAACTTGGACATGACTTTCTCTAGCTTATTTGACTGTTTCGGCACTCTAAGTAAGACTCTGTCTCCCGGCTCGAATAGGTCAAATTTAGTTTCTTTTTGTTGGCGAATTCTCTTTTGTGCTGACTTAGATAAATTCTGTTTCGCCAACTGGACAGTGTAATCCATCCCCGGTTGCTTACCCTCATTTAATCCCAACACCCTCGCTAGTTCATTTTGTGGTCTTTTTCCGAAGTGAACTTCGTATGGCGTCAATTTCGTGCTCTCATGCTGGACAGAATTCAGCCAAGTCTCGACCTTGGGAAGATGTCCAACCCAGGCCGCATGCTTGTCATGCACTAGAGTCCGAAAAAGACGAGCCACTTCCCTTAATGGACGCTCTGCAGAATTACCCTGAGGGTACCTTACAGAGGAATGAACGTGTGTTATACCAGCTTCCTGCATACTGGTTCTCCATTTCTTTGCAGTAAACTGTGGTCCACTGTCAGATAGTATCCTGAGAGGAATGCCAAACTCAGGTACATACTTATTAATGATCAGACGGCTACACGCTAGTCCCGTGGCTTTCCTTAGCGGATATAGCTTGACATACTTACTAAAAGCGTCAATAACTATAAAAATGTACTCGTAGCCGTACTGTCCTTTAACGATCGGGCCAAATAAATCCACACACAGTAGTTCACCGGGACTACTGGTGAGAACTGCAGATCTCTCCCCCACTAAATATTTAACTGGATATTTACTCCTTTGACAGGTGTCACACTTAGCTAAAATCCTCCTAACGTCCCTTCCCATTTTACTCCAAATGAAGTCACGACCAATTTCATAGAAGACCTTGGCAGCACCAAAGTGTCCTAATTCCCTATGAATGAACCAAATTAGCTCCTCCCGCAAAGTGGCAGGAACACATATTGCCCACCGATTATTCCTACATTTCCTTGCAAGAAGCCCATCCTGCATCTTGTACGTGAACCGTCCTACCTTCACATACTCTTCTTCACCTATTTCCAACCTAGCCAGTGGCTCCTTTAACTTAACGTCATCACGTTGCTCCACTAGCATATTTCTCAGTGTCTGTAACGATGCCCTGTTGCTACTGTCCACACATGCACATATTAAAATACCGTCCTCTGCTTTAACCACAGGATAATCCCTACATAAATTAGTGTCCCTCGATAGCATGTCTGCAAGAATGTTATCTTTACCTTTAATATATTTTACTGTGAATTCGTATTCCTGCAGAGCAAGAATCCACCTACTAACTCTGTTAGAACTGAGTTTACAAGTCCTCATATACAGTAATGCATGGTGATCTGTGTGGATCTCAAATTTCCCCCCTACTAAATACATTCTAAATTTCCCTAAACTGAAAACAATACCTAAAAGCTCTAACTCAGTAATCGTGTATCTTTTCTCCGCTGCTGTCAGTCCTCGCGAGGCTAAAGATACAATGCACAGATTACCCTCATCATCTTTCTGACATAATACTCCAGCAATGCCTATATGTGAAGCATCTGTCATAACCACATATTCCTTATCTTTTAACGGATATTTCAGCACTACAGCTTTCTCAAAACCTTCCTTCAGCGCTCTAAAAGCTTGATCATGCTTGGACTCCTATCTCCACCGAGTCCCACTTTTAAGCAATTCCCTGAATGGTTCTACCAACCCTGAGTATTTAAGAACGAACCTCCTGAAAAAGTTGCAAATTCCCAGGTAAGTTTTTAACTGTTTAACATTCTGTGGAACCTCTGCGTTAAGAATCTTATTAATCCTACTTTCTTCTGGTGTTACACCTCTACTCGACACTCTATGACCTAAAAATGTCACTTCTGACTGACAGAATGACGACTTAGACAGCTTCAAAGTGAACCCTGCCTGATCTAACTTCTGAAAAACTATATTTAAATGACGTAGATGCTCCTCAAAACTGCGTGAACTAATTACCATATCATCAATGTAAATGGTTACAAACTCTCCTGTGTCATCCCCTAATGCGATGTTTAAAGCCCTAATTAAAGCTGCTGAACTACTCTTTAACCCATAAGGTGTTCTACAAAATTGATAAAGGTTATATTTATGACTAAAAGCTGTAAGTGGTCTATCTTCGTACACAAGTGGCACTTGCCAAAAACTGGAACTCAAATCTACACAAGTGAAATACTTCTTCCCCTCAAATGTTTGCATTAATTCCTCTATTGACATAGATTTCAGCTGATCTGAACTAATTCTACTGTTAACCAAACGAGCGTCTAAACAAATACGAACCGTGCCGTCGGTTTTGGGTACTGTGATCAAAGAATTAACATATGGACTGTTAGAGTGCTCAATAATCCCATCTTCAAGCATCTGGTTAATTTGTGCCTCAACTGCACTCTGATAAGCGAAAGGTACAGGATATCTATGTCCTGTGAATACTGACCTATCAATATCGTTCAATGAATGTGTATAGCAATTGGCCATACCAATGCGATCCTCAAAAACTCTCCTATTACACCATAACACATCATAGAGCCGAACACATTGTTCCACCTCTATATTTCCCTGAAATGCAGCCTCACGTAACGAGTCCTCTAGACTTCCGTTCGTAATCACACTGCCCACAAAACATGGAGAACCCCGCTCTACGGCTGGCGATATCTCATTTAAAGTACAAATCACACCTACAATACTACTCCTCTGAATATGGTCATTGAACGCTACTTCTACTTCAGAATCTCCCCATTTAAATTTCAAACTCCCTACATCATAACATAAGTTACCAGACACTCTACTTAGCCACTCTGAACCCAAGATAACACTGAATACTAAATTTGGAATTACAAGGCAAATCTGCTTCTCTATATGATTATTAATTTTAATGTCTACTAAAACTTGCTTAGAAATTACTTTAGACCTCTTCCCAACAGCTGTGATAACAAAAGTGCTTTTAATTGGCATCTCCTCAAAATTTACTCCAGTTCCTTTCATTTTATCATAAAATGCACTACTTATGCAACTCTTCATACAACCACTATCAATTAAAACATCTGTGTACGCCTCGGACACGTTAAATTTAACTATGGGGCTCTTACTAACCACTTCCTGAATAATACCTTCATCATTTAGTTCATGTAATAATTCATTTCTTACATTTAGGTCATAGGGTTCCTGTATAATTGTATGGACAGGGCATGCTACAGACTGAGATTCTGACCTTACTTCGCAGCCTGGTTCGCGTTTAAAGAACCGCTACAGCTGGCCGTAGTACTAGTTACTACTGCACTGGTCTGGTTGTTCTGAGTTGTGTTGTCATTGTTTGGCTGTATATTACTACCACTAGGCTGTCCTCTTCCTTGACCCCTATTCTGGTTGTAATTATTGTCATTATAATTTCTCCCTTGATTTCCCCTGAAATCATTGTTTCTCCCGTGATTTCCCCTGTAATCATTGTTCCTCCCTTGATTTCCCCTGAAATCATTGTTCCTCCCTTGATACTGATTACCATAGCCATTTCCTCTGTTCTGATTTAGCTGATTATTATTATTTCTATTTTGAGCGTTGGCCCCTTCGCCACCGTTCCCTTGAACTTCTTGATGCCTGGCTTCATTAGGCCTATTATTATTATTACCCTGGTTCCGATTGAAATTGTCCTCATAACCCCCTCTCCCTAGTGCATCAAATGTGCTTAACAAATTTTCTACTTGTGATATTGTCTTTACATTCTGGATACAAGCAGCCTCCTTGATCCTATAGGGAAAGTGCCTAAGTAGCAACCTCACCACATCACTTTCCTCCTTCAAGCCATCCAGATATTTACACACTAATACCTGCCCTAAAAGGTATTCGGTCATGGCGGAGCTTCCTTTAGGGTTATATTTACCACACACTACTCCCTCACGATGCTGCGACTGAATAACCTCATTCCAGAACTTTTCACAGAATTTCATTTTAAAATCATTGATATCAGTAAACTTGTCTCTGTAGACAGCAAACCAATTCCTCGTTTCCCCCACAAACACTTGTTCTAAAATTTCAACTACCTGGCACCACTCAATACTACCATTTTCCAACCTTTCCCCGAATTTATTTTCTATAGTGTTCATGAACTCCATTGGGCACCCCTGTCGATTGCTGAACTTACCCAGTTCTACCTCCCTGTGTGTGCTATTCACAAAAACTGGCCTATTCTGACTATTTTCTTGCCTGATCCTAGCTTTTAATTTTAATTCTAATTCTGTGATTTTCTCCTCAGCCTTCCTCTCAATACTGTTTACTGTTAATTTAATGTTTCCTTCTGATTCTTCTACTTTATCATATAGCTTTGCTTGTTTCTCCTCGATCTTGCTAATGCTCTCTCTATTACTCTCTCTTAAATCATTTACTTCTGCAACTATTTGTGAGTGGACTTTCTCAATTCTACCCCCCAGCTGTTCCTTAACCTCTTTAGTAGCTTCCTGAATTTTGTCAATTTCTCCCCCCAATTGCTTTTTGACCTGCTGTGTTTCCAGTTGCACTAGTTCTTTTAAATTGTCAGCCTGTGTACTGATTCTAATTTCCAACTCCTCCTGTACTTTTCCTAATTTTCTGTCTACATCTGCAATAATCTCTTTAGCCTTTTCTTCCATCACCCCCCTGATCTCACCTCTAATCAGTTCGAATTTGTCACTCATTTCCCTGCTGTTTTGTTCTAATTTAGCATTTAAAGTTTCAGTACTCTCTCTATATTCCTTACTGTTTTGTTCTAATCTGGCGTTGTTTTGTTCCAGTTTAGCATTTAAAGTTTCAGTACTCTCTCTATTTTCCTTACTGTTTTGTTCTAATCTGGCGTTTAAAGTTTCATTACTCTCTCTATTTTCCCTACTGTTTTGTTCTAATTTAGCATTTAAGGCATCTGTACTTTCTTTATTTTCCCTACTGTTTTGTTCTAATTTAGCATTATTTTGTTCCAGTTTTGCATTGTTTTGTTCTAATTTAGCATTTAAGGCATCACTACTAACTTTGTTCTGATACATAAACTCGAGAAGTAAAGTTTTTAATTCTGGTTGGCCGCCTACACTCCCTGTTTCAGTATCGGGATTTACCTCCGCTTCCCCGGTACTACCATCACTCGACATACTGCTAGTATCATCACTCTCCAGTTGATGACCACTACGTAACCTCATCTGTCTTTCTTTCTCATCCCCCATAATGATATACACTGATACAGACAAATAACCCCCAAAATACAGGCACAGAAATATATACCCTTCTCCTTCCACAAATGTTATTAGGTTTTCAGCCCCAAGTTGTCGGCGCCAAATGTAGCGTTTTTTAATGCCCCATGTTGGTAGCGACAAATGTAACAGTTTGGCTAGCCCACACTGTTGGGTGATAAATGTAACTGTTTACCTTTGCCTAAGCTATGTTGTTTTAATGGGCGCCAAGACCTCAATGCAATGTTGAAATCTAAATTTGTATTTAACAACGTCTAGCTCTGGCAGAACACCTTCAAGACACTATTCACTCAGATCGTGGTATGATTTGATCATTAACCCAACAAACAATTGTATCAGGAGAAGGAATTGGTCTATATCTAATGCTACCTACTGAAAGCAAAGATTGCATTGTAAAAGAAATGAATTTATTATATAAAACCAGTATAGCAAAATTAATAATAATAATAAGTACAAAATTTAAATTGGAGCGTTGTGATTTGAATATTACCGATAGAAAATTACGTGAAAACGGAGTCTGATAAATTGATTATACTCTTATTTCCAAGCTATGAAGTTACTGAAATATGAAATGTAAAACAAAGAAAAATGAGAGATTGCGTATTTCTGCGTCATTTGCGCTTACCATTGGAAATTGCCAAGGCATTTCCCTCGTACTTGCTGATGCCGTGAGCTTCCCACAGTCTCCTGGACGTCGTCATCTCCGTCGGAATTTGATGATATTCTGGTAGCTTAGATAATTCTATGGTCCGTACCTCGGACCCAAACACTCGTACAACCGCACTGGTTAAGTTTTGCAAAAGTTAGTCTTCAACTCCACTGAACATCGGAGCGACACGCACTTGCAACCGTACTCCGCAAGTTCTACACAGATAGTCCAAGTTTCACGGCGCGTCGAACGATATATGCACACGTTGGCTCCCCCACTCTTCAGCCGGCTTCAGCTTGCGTGGTCCTCACTGATTGGTTGACCCACCGCTAGTTCCCCTCCTCTGGTTTCTTTACACTCGGCGCGCGAGAGGGAGAAGTCGTTTTCCGTTCCAACAATTCGCCTTTTCTAGACCTTGCGACCCAAGATTGCGTCATGCTTCTCGACAAGATTAAGCGTGTACTTGAAATCCCAGTGAGTCACGTCTCTCGATATACCCTAACTGACGAAAACTCCGTAAAATTCCGTAATCAGATAATTTTCTATGATATCGTCGTTCGTAATAATTTGCTGGATAGCGTTTTCTAAGACATAGAAAACCTATCTGAATGCTAATAATTTTTATAAAATGCTCCGAAAATACCTTAATAATAATTATAATAAATTAATAATAATAATAAATTACCATGAAAAATTCTCTTGGCTGAACAATTTGCCGCGTAAATAAATATAGAATGGCTTCCTACTGACTTATGCCAGTTGCATAAAACCCCTCGAAAAACACGTTACAATTACACAAAACATGAACTGTGTCTCTACTCAGTGATAATTTGTAGCTTGTGTTATTACACACAACATGTACAGTGTCTCTACTCAGTGATAATGTGTAGCTTGTGTTATTACACACAACATGTACAGTGTCTCCTCTCAGTGATAATGTGTAGCTTGTTTTATTACACACAACATGTACAGTGTCTCTACTCAGTGATAATGTGTAGCTTGTGTTATTACACACAACATGGACTGTGTCTCTACTCAGTGATAATGTGTAGCTTGTGTTATTACACACAACATGTACAGTGTCTCTACTCAGTGATAATGTGTAGCTTGTGTTATTACACACAACATGTACAGTGTCTCTACTCAGTGATAATGTGTAGCTTGTGTTATTACACACAACATGTACAGTGTCTCTATTCAGTGATAATGTGTAGCTTGTGTTATTACACACAACATGTCCAGTGCCTCTACTCAGTGATAATGTGTAGCTTGTGTTATTACACACTACATGTACAGTGTCTCTACTCAGTGATAATGTGTAGCTTGTGTTATTACACACAACATGTACAGTGTCTCTACTCACTGATAATGTGTAGCTTGTGTTACTACACACAACATGTACAGTGTCTCTACTCAGTGAAAATGTGTAGCTTGTGTTATTACACAAAACATGTACTGTGTCTCTACTCAGTGATCATGTGTAGCTTGTGTTACTACACACAACATGTACAGTGTCTCTACTCAGTGATAATGTGTAGCTTGTGTTATTACACACAACATGTATTGTGTCTCTACTCAGTGATAATGTGTAGCTTGTGTTATTACACACAACATGTACAGTGTCTCTACTCAGTGATAATGTGTAGCTTGTGTTATTACACACAACATGTACAGTGTCTCTACTCACTGATAATGTGTAGCTTGTGTTATTACACACAACATGTACAGTGTCTCTACTCAGTGATAATGTGTAGCTTGAGTTACTACACACAACATGTACAGTGTCTCTACTCACTGATAATGTGAAGCTTGTGTTACTACACACAACATGTACAGTGTCTCTACTCAGTGATAATGTGTAGCTTGAGTTACTACACACAACATGTACAGTGTCTCTACTCAGTGATAATGTGTAGCTTGTGTCACTACACACAACATGTACAGTGTCTCTACTCAGCGATAATGTGTAGCTTGTGTTATTACACACAACATGTACAGTGTCTCTACTAAGTGATAATGTGTAGCTTGTGTTATTACACACAACATGTACGGTGTGTCTACTCACTGATAATGAGTAGCTTGTGTTACTACACACAACATGTACAGTGTCTCTACTCAGTGAAAATGTGTAGCTTGTGTTATTACACAAAACATGTACAGTGTCTCTACTCAGTGATCATGTGTAGCTTGTGTTACTACACACAACATGTACTGTGTCTCTACTCAGTGATAATGTGTAGCTTGTGTTACTACACACAACATGTACAGTGTCTCTACTCAGTGATAATGTGTAGCTTGTGTTATTACACACAACATGTACAGTGTTTTACTTAGTGATAATGTGCAGCTTGTGTTATTACACACAACATGTACAGTGTCTCCAAACGGTGATAATGTGTAACTTGTGTTATTGCACACAACATGTACTGTGTCTTTACTCAGTGATAATGTGTAGCTTTTGTTATTACTTGCAACATGTACAGTGTCTTTACTCAGTGATAATGTGTAGATAGTGTTATAACACACAACATGTACAGTGTCTCTACTCTGTGATAATGTGTAGATAGTGTTATAACACACAACATGTACAGTGTCTCTACTCAGTGATAATGTGTAGCTTGTGTTACAACACACAGCATGTACTGTGACTCTACTCAGTGATAATGTGTAGCTTGTGTTATTACACACAACATGTCCAGTGTCTCTACTCACTGACAATGTGTAGCTTGTGTTATTACACACAACATATACAGTGTTTTACTCAGTGATAATGTGTAGCTTGTGTTATTACACACAACATGTACAGTGTCTCTACTCAGTGATAATGTGTAGCTTGAGTTACTACACACAATATGTACAGTGTCTCTACTCACTGATAATGTGTAGCTTGTGTTATTACACACAACATGTACAGTGTCTCTACTCACTGATAATGTGTAGCTTGTGTTATTACACACAACATGTACAGTGTCTCCTCTCAGTGATAATGTGTAGCTTGTGTTATTACACACAACATGTACAGTGTCTCTACTCAGTGATAATGTGTAGCTTGTGTTATTACACACAACATGGACTGTGTCTTTACTCAGTGATAATGTGTAGCTTGTGTTATTACACACAACATGTACAGTGTCTCTACTCAGTGATAATGTGTAGCTTGTGTTATTACAACCAACATGTACAGTGTCTCTACTCAGTGATAATGTGTAGCTTGTGTTATTACACACAACATGTACAGTGTCTCTATTCAGTGATAATGTGTAGCTTGTGTAATTACACACAACATGTCCAGTGCCTCTACTCAGTGATAATGTGTAGCTTGTGTTATTACACACTACATGTACAGTGTCTCTACTCAGTGATAATGTGTAGCTTGTGTTATTACACACAACATGTACAGTGTCTCTACTCACTGATAATGTGTAGCTTGTGTTACTACACACAACATGTACAGTGTCTCTACTCAGTGAAAATGTGTAGCTTGTGTTATTACACAAAACATGTACTGTGTCTCTACTCAGTGATCATGTGTAGCTTGTGTTACTACACACAACATGTACAGTGTCTCTACTCAGTGATAATGTGTAGCTTGTGTTATTACACACAACATGTATTGTGTCTCTACTCAGTGATAATGTGTAGCTTGTGTTATTACACACAACATGTACAGTGTCTCTACTCAGTGATAATGTGTAGCTTGTGTTATTACACACAACATGTACAGTGTCTCTACTCACTGATAATGTGTAGCTTGTGTTATTACACACAACATGTACAGTGTCTCTACTCAGTGATAATGTGTAGCTTGTGTTACTACACACAACATGTACAGTGTCTCTACTCAGCGATAATGTGTAGCTTGTGTTATTACACACAACATGTACAGTGTCTCTACTAAGTGATAATGTGTAGCTTGTGTTATTACACACAACATGTACAGTGTATCTACTCACTGATAATGAGTAGCTTGTGTTACTACACACAACATGTACAGTGTCTCTACTCAGTGAAAATGTGTAGCTTGTATTATTACACAAAACATGTACAGTGTCTCTACTCAGTGATCATGTGTAGCTTGTGTTACTACACACAACATGTACTGTGTCTCTACTCAGTGATAATGTGTAGCTTGTGTTACTACACACAACATGTACAGTGTCTCTACTCAGTGATAATGTGTAGCTTGTGTTACTACACACAACATGTACACAGTCTCTACTCAGTGATAATATGTAGCTTGAGTTATTACACACAATATGGGCTGTGTCTCTACTCAGTTATAATGTGTAGCTTGTGTTGTTACACACAACATGTACAGTGTCTTTGCTCAGTGATAATGTCTAGCTTGAGTTTCTACACACAACATGTACAGTGTCTCTACTCACTGATAATGTGTAGGTTGTGTTATTACACACAACATGTACAGTGTCTCTACTCACTGATAATGTGTAGCTTGAGTTATTACACACAACATGTACATTGTCTCTACTCAGTTATAATATGTAGATAGAGTTATAACACACAACATGTACAGTGTCTCTACTCACTGATAATGTGTAGCTTGAGTTACTACACACAACATGTACAGTGTCTCTACTCACTGATAATGTGTAGCTTGTGTTATTACACACAACATGTACAGTGTCTCTACACAGTGATAATGTGTAGCTTGCGTTACTACACACAACATGTACAGTGTCTCTACTCACTGATAATGTGTAGCTTGTGTTATTACACACAACATGTACAGTGTCTCTACTCAGTGATAATGTGTAGCTTGAGTTACTACACACAATATGGACAGTGTCTCTACTCACTGATAATGTGTAGCTTGTGTTATTACACACAACATGTACAGTGTCTCTACTCACTGATAATGTGTAGCTTGTGTTATTACACACAACATGTACAGTGTCTCTACTCAGTTATAATGTGTAGCTTGTGTTGTTACACACAACATGTACAGTGTCTCTACTCAGTGATAATGTGTAGCTTGTGTTATTACACACAACATGTCCAGTGTCTCTACTCACTGATAATGTGTAGCTTGTGTTATTACACACAACATGTACAGTGTTTTACTTAGTGATAATGTGCAGCTTGTGTTATTACACACAACATGTACAGTGTCTCCAAACGGTGATAATGTGTAACTTGTGTTATTGCACACAACATGTACTGTGTCTTTACTCAGTGATAATGTGTAGCTTTTGTTATTACTTGCAACATGTACAGTGTCTTTACTCAGTGATAATGTGTAGATAGTGTTATAACACACAACATGTACAGTGTCTCTACTCAGTGATAATGTGTAGCTTGTGTTACAACACACAGCATGTACTGTGACTCTACTCAGTGATAATGTGTAGCTTGTGTTATTACACATAACATGTACAGTGTCTCTACTCTGTGATAATGTGTAGATAGTGTTATAACACACAACATGTACAGTGTCTCTACTCAGTGATAATGTGTAGCTTGTGTTACAACACACAGCATGTACTGTGACTCTACTCAGTGATAATGTGTAGCTTGTGTTATTACACACAACATGTCCAGTGTCTCTACTCACTGATAATGTGTAGCTTGTGTTATTGCACACAACATATACAGTGTTTTACTCAGTGATAATGTGCAGCTTGTGTTATTACACACAACATGTACAGTGTCTCCAACCAGTGATAATGTGTAACTTGTGTTATTGCACACAACATGTACAGTGTCTTTACTCAGTGATAATGTGTAGATAGTGTTATAACACACAACATGTACAGTGATTCTACTCAGTGATAATGTGTGGCTTGAGTTACCACACACAACATGTACAGTGTCTCTACTCAGTGGTAATTTGTAGATAGTGTTACTACACACAACATGTACAGTGTCTCTACTCAGTGATAATGTGTAGCTTGTGTTATTACATAAAACATGTACTGTGTCTATACTCAGTGATAATGTGTAGCTTGTGTTATTACACACAACATGTACTGTGTCTCTAATCAGTGATAATGTGTAGCTTGTGTTACTACACACAACATGTATAGTGTCTCTACTCAGTGATAATGTGTAGCTAGTGTAACTGCACACAACATGTACAGTGTCTCTACTCAGTGATAATGTGTAGATTGCGTTACTACACACAACATGTACAGTGCCTCTACTCAGTGATAATGTGTAGATTGTGTTATTACACACAACATGTACAGTGTCTCTACTCAGTGATAATGTGTAGATAGTGTTATTACACACAACATGTACAGTGTCTCTACTCAATTACAATGTATAGCTTGTGTTATTACACACAACATGTACAGTGTCTCTACTCTGTGATAATGTGTAGCTTGTGTTATTACACACAACATGTACTGTGACTCTACCCTGTGATAATGTGTAGCTTGTGTTACTACACACAACATGTATAGTGTCTCTACTCTGTGATAATGTGTAGCTTGTGTTATAACACACAACATGTACTGTGACTCTACTCAGTGATAATGTGTAGCTTATGTTATAACACACAACATGTACAGTGTCTCTACTCAGTGTTAATGTGTAGCTTGTGTTATTACACAAAACATGTGATGTGTCTCCACTCAGTGATAATGTGTACCTTGTGTTATTACACACAACATGTACAGAGTCTATACTCAGTGATAATGTGTAGCTTGTGTTCTTACGCACACCATGTACAGTGTCCCTACTCAGTTATAATGTGTAGCTTGTGTTATTACACACAACATGTACAGAGTCTATACTCAGTGATAATGTGTAGCTTGTGTTATTACGCACACCATGTACAGTGTCTCTACTCGGTGATAATGTGTAGCTTGTGTTACTACGCACAACTTGTACTGTGTCTCTACTCAGTGATAATGTGTAGCGTGTGTTATTACACACAACATGTACAGTGTCTCTACTCAGTGATAATATGTAGCTTGTGTGACTACGCACAACATGTACAGTGTCTCTACTCAGTGATAATGTGTAGCTTGTGTTACTACGCACAACATGTACTGTGTCCCTACTCAGTGATAATGTGTAGCTTGTGTTACTACACACAACATGTTCTGTGACTCTACTCAGTGAAAATGTGTAGCGTGTGTTATTACACACAACATGTATTGTGCCTCTACTCAGTGATAATGTGTAGCTTGTGTTATTACACACAACATATACTGTGTCTCTACTCAGTGATAATGTGTAGCTTGTGTTATTACACACAACATGTACTGTGTCTTTACTCAGTGATAATGTGTAGCTTGTGTTACTACACACTAAATATGCAGTGTCTCTACTCAGTGAAAATGTGTAGCGTGTGTTATTACACACAACATGTATTGTGTCTCTACTCAGTGATATTGTGTAGCTTGTGTTATTACACACAACATGTACTGTGTCTCTACTCAGTGATAATGTGTAGCGTGTGTTATTACACACAACATGTACTGTGTCTCTACTCATTACACACAACATGTATTGTGTCTCTAGTCAGTGATAATGTGTAGCTTGTGTTATTACACACAACATGTACTGTGTCTCTACTCAGTGAAAATGTGTAGCTTGTGTTATTACACAAAACATGAACTGTGTCTCTACTAAGTGATAATGTGTAGCTTGTGTTATTACACACAACATGTACAGTGTCTCTATTCAGTGGTAATTTGTAGATAGTGTTACTACACACAACATGTACAGTGTCTCTACTCAGTGATAATGTGTAGCTTGTGTTATTACATAAAACATGTACTGTGTCTATACTCAGTGATAATGTGTAGCTTGTGTTATTACACACAACATGTACTGTGTCTCTAATCAGTGATAATGTGTAGCTTGTGTTACTACACACAACATGTATAGTGTCTCTACTCAGTGATAATGTGTAGCTAGTGTAACTGCACACAACATGTACAGTGTCTCTACTCAGTGATAATGTGTAGATTGTGTTACTACACACAACATGTACAGTGCCTCTACTCAGTGATAATGTGTAGATTGTGTTATTACACAAAACATGTACAGTGTCTCTACTCAGTTATAATGTGTAGCTTGTGTTATTACACACAACATGTACAGTGTCTCTACTCAGTGATAATGTGTAGCTTGTGTTATTACACACAACATGTACAGTGTCTCTACTCAGTTATAATGTGTAGCTTGTGTTATTACACACAACATGTACAGTGTCTCTACTCAGTTATAAGGTGTAGATTGTGTTAATACACACAACTTGTACGGTGTCTCTACTCAGTTATAATGTGTAGCTTGTGTTATTACACACAACATGTACAGTGTCCCTACACAGTTATAATGTGTAGCTTGTGTTATTACACACAACATGTACAGTGTCTCTACTCAGTTATAATGTGTAGCTTGAGTTATTACACACAACATGTACAGTGTCTCTACTCAGTTATAATGTGTAGCTTGTGTTACTACACACAACATGTACAGTGTCTCTACTCAGTTATAATGTGTAGCTTGTGTTATTACACACAACATGTACAGTGTCTCTACTCACTGATAATGTGTAGCTTGTGTTACTACACACAACATGTACAGTGTCTCTACTCAGTTATAATGTGTAGCTTGTGTTATTACACACAAAATGTACAGTGTCTCTACTCAGTTATAATGTGTAGCTTGTGTTACTACACACAACATGTACAGTGTCTCTACTCAGTTATAATGTGTAGCTTGTGTTATTACACAACATGTACAGTGTCTCCTCTCAGTGATAATGTGTAGCTTGTGTTATAACACACTACATGTACAGTGTCTCTACTCACTGATAATGTGTAGCTTGTGTTACTACACACAACATGTACAGTGTCCCTACTCAGTTATAATGTGTAGCTTGTGTTACTACACACAACATGTACAGTGCCTCTCCTCAGTGATTATGTGTAGGTTGTGTTATTACACAAAACATGTACTGTGTCTTTACTCAGTGATAATGTGTAGCTTGTGCTATTACACAAAACATGTACAGTGTCTCTACTCAGTGATAATGTGTAGCTAGTGTTAATACACACAACATGTACAGTGTCTCTACTCAGTGAAAATGTGTAGCTTGTGTTATTACACAAAACATGTACAGTGTCTCTACTCAGTGATAATGTGTAGCTTGAGTTATTACACACAACATGTACTGTGTCTCTACTCAGTGATAATGTGTAGCTTGTGTTATTACACAAAACATGAACTGTGTCTCTACTCAGTGATAATTTGTAGCTTTTGTTATTACACACAACATGTACAGTGTCTCTACTCAGTGATAATGTGTAGCTTGTGTTATTACACAACATGTACAGTGTCTCCTCTCAGTGATAATGTGTAGCTTGTGTTATTACACACAACATGTACAGTGTGTCAACTCAGTGATAATGTGTAGCTTGTGTTATTACACACAACATGGACTGTGTCTCTACTCAGTGATAATGTGTAGCTTGTGTTATTACACACAACATGTACAGTGTCTCTACTCAGTGATAATGTGTAGCTTGTGTTATTACACACAACATGTACAGTGTCTCTACTCAGTGATAATGTGTAGCTTGTGTTATTATAAACAACATGTACAGTGTCTCTATTCAGTGATAATGTGTAGCTTGTGTTATTACACACAACATGTCCAGTGCCTCTACTCAGTGATAATGTGTAGCTTGTGTTATTACACACTACATGTACAGTGTCTCTACTCAGTGATAATGTGTAGCTTGTGTTATTACACACAACATGTACAGTGTCTCTACTCACTGATAATGTGTAGCTTGTGTTACTACACACGATATGTACAGTGTCTCTACTCAGTGTTAATGTGTAGCTTGTGTTATTACACACAAAATGTACAGTGTCTCTACTCAGTTATAATGTGTAGCTTGTGTTACTACACACAACATGTGCAGTGTCTCTACTCAGTTATAATGTGTAGCTTGTGTTATTACACACAACATGTACAGTGTCTCTACTCAGTTATAATGTGTAGCTAGTGTTACTACACACAACATGTACAGTGCCTCTACTCAGTGATTATGTGTAGATTGTGTTATTACACAAAACATGTACTGTCTCTTTACTCAGTGATAATGTGTAGCTTGTGTTATTACACAAAACATGTACAGTGTCTCTACTCAGTGATAATGTGTAGCTAGTGTTAATACACACAACATGTACAGTGTCTCTACTCAGTGAAAATGTGTAGCTTGTGTTATTACACAAAACATGTACAGTGTCTCTACTCAGTGATAATGTGTAGCTTGTGTTATTACACACAACATGTACTGTGTCTCTACTCAGTGATAATATGTAGCTTGTGTTATTACACAAAACATGAACTGTGTCTCTACTCAGTGATAATTTGTAGCTTGTGTTATTACACACAACATGTACAGTGTCTCTACTCAGTGATAATGTGTAGCTTGTGTTATTACACACAACATGTAAAGTGTCTCCTCTCAGTGATAATGTGTAGCTTGTGTTATTACACACAACATGTACAGTGTCTCTACTCAGTGATAATGTGTAGCTTGTGTTATTACACACAATATGGACTGTGTCTCTACTCAGTGATAATGTGTAGCTTGTGTTATGACACACAACATGTACAGTGTCTCTACTCAGTGATAATGTGTAGCTTGTGTTATTACACACAACATGTACAGTGTCTCTACTCAGTGATAATGTGTAGCTTGTGTTATTACACACAACATGTACAGTGTCTCTATTCAGTGATAATGTGTAGCTTGTGTTATTACACACAACATGTCCAGTGCCTCTACTCAGTGATAATGTGTAGCTTGTGTTATTACACACTACATGTACAGTGTCTCTACTCAGTTATAATGTGTAGATTGTGTTACTACACACAACTTGTACGGTGTCTCTACTCAGTTATAATGTGTAGCTTGTGTTATTACACACAACATGTACAGTGTCCCTACACAGTTATAATGTGTAGCTTGTGTTATTACACACAACATGTACAGTGTCTCTACTCAGTTATAATGTGTAGCTTGAGTTATTACACACAACATGTACAGTGTCTCTACTCACTGATAATGTGTAGCTTGTGTTATTACACACAACATGTACAGTGTCTCTACTCACTGATAATGTGTAGCTTGTGTTATTACACACAACATGTACAGTGTCTCTACACAGTGATAATGTGTAGCTTGCGTTACTACACACAACATGTACAGTGTCTCTACTCACTGATAATGTGTAGCTTGTGTTATTACACACAACATGTACAGTGTCTCTACTCAGTGATAATGTGTAGCTTGAGTTACTACACACAATATGGACAGTGTCTCTACTCACTGATAATGTGTAGCTTGTGTTATTACACACAACATGTACAGTGTCTCTACTCGCTGATAATGTGTAGCTTGTGTTATTACACACAACATGTACAGTGTCTCTACTCAGTTATAATGTGTAGCTTGTGTTGTTACACACAACATGTACAGTGTCTCTACTCAGTGATAATGTGTAGCTTGTGTTATTACACACAACATGTCCAGTGTCTCTACTCACTGATAATGTGTAGCTTGTGTTATTACACACAACATGTACAGTGTTTTACTTAGTGATAATGTGCAGCTTGTGTTATTACACACAACATGTACAGTGTCTCCAAACGGTGATAATGTGTAACTTGTGTTATTGCACACAACATGTACTGTGTCTTTACTCAGTGATAATGTGTAGCTTTTGTTATTACTTGCACAATGTACAGTGTCTTTACTCAGTGATAATGTGTAGATAGTGTTATAACACACAACATGTACAGTGTCTCTACTCAGTGATAATGTGTAGCTTGTGTTACAACACACAGCATGTACTGTGACTCTACTCAGTGATAATGTGTAGCTTGTGTTATTACACACAACATGTCCAGTGTCTCTACTCAATGATAATGTGTAGCTTGTGTTATTACACACAACATATACAGTGTTTTACTCTGTGATAATGTGCAGCTTGTGTTATTACACACAACATGTACAGTGTCTCCAACCAGTGATAATGTGTAACTTGTGTTATTGCACACAACATGTACAGTGTCTCTACTCTGTGATAATGTGTAGATAGTGTTATAACACAGAGCATGTACTGTGACTTTACTCAGTGATAATGTGTGGCTTGAGTTACTACACACAACATGTACAGTGTCTCTACTCAATTACAATGTATAGCTTGTGTTATTACACACAACATGTACAGTGTCTCTACTCTGTGATAATGTGTAGCTTGTGTTATTACACACAACATGTACTGTGACTCTACTCTGTGATAATGTGTAGCTTGTGTTACTACACACAACATGTATAGTGTCTCTACTCTGTGATAATGTGTAGCTTGTGTTATAACACACAACATGTACAGTGTCTCTACTCAGTGTTAATGTGTAGCTTGTGTTATTACACAAAACATGTGATGTGTCTCCACTCAGTGATAATGTGTACCTTGTGTTATTACACACAACATGTACAGAGTCTATACTCAGTGATAATGTGTAGCTTGTGTTCTTACGCACACCATGTACAGTGTCCCGACTCAGTTATAATGTGTAGCTTGTTTTATTACACACAACATGTACAGAGTCTATACTCAGTGATAATGTGTAGCTTGTGTTATTACGCACACCATGTACAGTGTCTCTACTCGGTGATAATGTGTAGCTTGTGTTACTACGCACAACTTGTACTGTGTCTCTACTCAGTGATGTGTAGCGTGTGTTATTACACACAACATGTACAGTGTCTCTACTCAGTGATAATATGTAGCTTGTGTGACTACGCACAACATGTACAGTGTCTCTACTCAGTGATAATGTGTAGCTTGTGTTACTACGCACAACATGTACTGTGTCCCTACTCAGTGATAATGTGTAGCTTGTGTTACTACACACAACATGTTCTGTGACTCTACTCAGTGAAAATGTGTAGCGTGTGTTATTACACACAACATGTATTGTGCCTCTACTCAGTGATAATGTGTAGCTTGTGTTATTACACACAACATATACTGTGTCTCTACTCAGTGATAATGTGTAGCTTGTGTTATTACACACAACATGTACTGTGTCTCTACTCAGTGATAATGTGTAGCTTGTGTTACTACACACTAAATATGCAGTGTCTCTACTCAGTGAAAATGTGTAGCGTGTGTTATTACACACAACATGTATTGTGTCTCTACTCAGTGATATTGTGTAGCTTGTGTTATTACACACAACATGTACTGTGTCTCTACTCAGTGATAATGTGTAGCGTGTGTTATTACACACAACATGTACTGTGTCTCTACTCATTACACACAACATGTATTGTGTCTCTAGTCAGTGATAATGTGTAGCTTGTGTTATTACACACAACATGTACTGTGTCTCTACTCAGTGATAATGTGTAGCTTGTGTTATTACACAAAACATGAACTGTGTCTCTACTAAGTGATAATGTGTAGCTTGTATTATTACACACAACATGTACAGTGTCTCTATTCAGTGGTAATTTGTAGATAGTGTTACTACACACAACATGTACAGTGTCTCTACTCAGTGATAATGTGTAGCTTGTGTTATTACATAAAACATGTACTGTGTCTATACTCAGTGATAATGTGTAGCTTGTGTTATTACACACAACATGTACTGTGTCTCTAATCAGTGATAATGTGTAGCTTGTGTTACTACACACAACATGTATAGTGTCTCTACTCAGTGATAATGTGTAGCTAGTGTAACTGCACACAACATGTACAGTGTCTCTACTCAGTGATAATGTGTAGATTGTGTTACTACACACAACATGTACAGTGTCTCTACTCAGTTATAATGTGTAGCTTGTGTTATTACACACAACATGTACAGTGCCTCTACTCAGTGATAATGTGTAGATTGTGTTATTACACAAAACATGTACAGTGTCTCTACTCAGTTATAATGTGTAGCTTGTGTTATTACACACAACATGTACAGTGTCTCTACTCAGTGATAATGTGTAGCTTGTGTTATTACACACAACATGTACAGTGTCTCTACTCAGTTATAATGTGTAGCTTGTGTTATTACACACAACATGTACAGTGTCTCTACTCAGTTATAATGTGTAGATTGTGTTACTACACACAACTTGTACGGTGTCTCTACTCAGTTATAATGTGTAGCTTGTGTTATTACACACAACATGTACAGTGTCCCTACACAGTTATAATGTGTAGCGTGTGTTATTACACACAACATGTACAGTGTCTCTACTCAGTTATAATGTGTAGCTTGAGTTATTACACACAACATGTACAGTGTCTCTACTCAGTTATAATGTGTAGCTTGTGTTACTACACACAACATGTACAGTGTCTCTACTCAGTTATAATGTGTAGCTTGTGTTATTACACACAACATGTACAGAGTCTCTACTCAGTAATAATGTGTAGCTTGTGATAATTCACACAACATGTACAGTGTCTCTACTCAGTGATAATGTGTAGCTAGTGTTACTACACACAACATGTACAGTGCCTATACTCAGTGATAATGTGTAGATTGTGTTATTACACAAAACATGTACTGTGTCTTTACTCAGTGATAATGTGTAGCTTGTGTTATTACACAAAACATGTACAGTGTCTCTACTCAGTGATAATGTGTAGCTAGTGTTAATACACACAACATGTACAGTGTCTCTACTCAGTGAAAATGTGTAGCTTGTGTTATTACACAAAACATGTACAGTGTCTCTACTCAGTGATAATGTGAAGCTTGTGTTATTACACACAACTTGTACTGTGACTCTACTCTGTGATAATGTGTAGCTTGTGTTACTACACACAACATGTACAGTGTCTCTACTCTGTGATAATGTGTAGGTTGTGTTATAACACACAACATGTACTGTGACTCTACTCAGTGATAATGTGTAGCTTGATATATACCACACAACATGTACAGTGTCTCTACTCAGTGATAATGTGTAGATTGTGTTACTACACACAACTTGTACAGTGCCTCTACTCAGTGATAATGTGTAGATTGTGTTATTACACAAAACACGTACAGTGTCTCTACTCAGTTATAATGTGTAGCTTGTGTTAATACACACAACATGTACAGTGTCTCTACTCAGTGAAAATGTGTAGCTTGTGTTATTACACACAACATGTACAGTGTCTCTACTCAGTTATAATGTGTAGCTTGTGTTATTACACACAACATGTACAGAGTCTCTACTCAGTTATAATGTGTAGCTTGTGATAATTCACACAACATGTACAGTGTCTCTACTCAGTGATAATGTGTAGCTTGTGTTATTACACACAACATGTACAGTGTCTCTACTCAGTGATAATGTGTAGCTTGTGTTATTATAAACAACATGTACAGTGTCTCTATTCAGTGATAATGTGTAGCTTGTGTTATTACACACAACATGTCCAGTGCCTCTACTCAGTGATAATGTGTAGCTTGTGTTATTACACAAAACATGTACAGTGTCTCTACTCAGTGATCATGTGTAGCTTGTGTTACTACACACAACATGTACTGTGTCTCTACTCAGTGATAATGTGTAGCTTGTGTTACTACACACAACATGTACAGTGTCTCTACTCAGTGATAATGTGTAGCTTGTGTTACTACACACAACATGTACACAGTCTCTACTCAGTGATAATATGTAGCTTGAGTTATTACACACAATATGGGCTGTGTCTCTACTCAGTTATAATGTGTAGCTTGTGTTGTTACACACAACATGTACAGTGTCTTTACTCAGTGATAATGTCTAGCTTGAGTTTCTACACACAACATGTACAGTGTCTCTACTCACTGATAATGTGTAGGTTGTGTTATTACACACAACATGTACAGTGTCTCTACTCACTGATAATGTGTAGCTTGAGTTATTACACACAACATGTACATTGTCTCTACTCAGTTATAATATGTAGATAGAGTTATAACACACAACATGTACAGTGTCTCTACTCACTGATAATGTGTAGCTTGAGTTACTACACACAACATGTACAGTGTCTCTACTCACTGATAATGTGTAGCTTGTGTTATTACACACAACATGTACAGTGTCTCTACACAGTGATAATGTGTAGCTTGCGTTACTACACACAACATGTACAGTGTCTCTACTCACTGATAATGTGTAGCTTGTGTTATTACACACAACTTGTACAGTGTCTCTACTCAGTGATAATGTGTAGCTTGAGTTACTACACACAATATGGACAGTGTCTCTACTCACTGATAATGTGTAGCTTGTGTTATTACACACAACATGTACAGTGTCTCTACTCACTGATAATGTGTAGCTTGTGTTATTACACACAACATGTACAGTGTCTCTACTCAGTTATAATGTGTAGCTTGTGTTGTTACACACAACATGTACAGTGTCTCTACTCAGTGATAATGTGTAGCTTGTGTTATTACACACAACATGTCCAGTGTCTCTACTCACTGATAATGTGTAGCTTGTGTTATTACACACAACATGTACAGTGTTTTACTTAGTGATAATGTGCAGCTTGTGTTATTACACACAACATGTACAGTGTCTCCAAACGGTGATAATGTGTAACTTGTGTTATTGCACACAACATGTACTGTGTCTTTACTCAGTGATAATGTGTAGCTTTTGTTATTACTTGCAACATGTACAGTGTCTCTACTCACTGATAATGTGTAGCTTGTGTTATTACACACAACATGTACAGTGTCTCTACTCAGTTATAATGTGTAGCTTGTGTTGTTACACACAACATGTACAGTGTCTCTACTCAGTGATAATGTGTAGCTTGTGTTATTACACACAACATGTCCAGTGTCTCTACTCACTGATAATGTGTAGCTTGTGTTATTACACACAACATGTACAGTGTTTTACTTAGTGATAATGTGCAGCTTGTGTTATTACACACAACATGTACAGTGTCTCCAAACGGTGATAATGTGTAACTTGTGTTATTGCACACAACATGTACTGTGTCTTTACTCAGTGATAATGTGTAGCTTGTGTTATTACACACAACATGTACAGTGTCTCTACTCACTGATAATGTGTAGCTTGTGTTATTACACACAACATGTACAGTGTCTCTACTCAGTTATAATGTGTAGCTTGTGTTGTTACACACAACATGTACAGTGTCTCTACTCAGTGATAATGTGTAGCTTGTGTTATTACACACAACATGTCCAGTGTCTCTACTCACTGATAATGTGTAGCTTGTGTTATTACACACAACATGTACAGTGTTTTACTTAGTGATAATGTGCAGCTTGTGTT
The DNA here is from genome assembly GCA_946902985.2 of Meconema thalassinum. NCBI lineage: Eukaryota > Metazoa > Arthropoda > Insecta > Orthoptera > Tettigoniidae > Meconema > Meconema thalassinum. The sequence goes on along the minus strand of OX336393.1, from coordinate 527,733,088 downwards.
ATTACACACAACATGTACAGTGTCTCCAAACGGTGATAATGTGTAACTTGTGTTATTGCACACAACATGTACTGTGTCTTTACTCAGTGATAATGTGTAGCTTGTGTTATTACACACAACATGTACAGTGTTTTACTTAGTGATAATGTGCAGCTTGTGTTATTACACACAACATGTACAGTGTCTCCAAACGGTGATAATGTGTAACTTGTGTTATTACACACAACATGTACTGTGTCTTTACTCAGTGATAATGTGTAGATAGTGTTATAACACACAACATGTACAGTGTCTCTACTCAGTGATAATGTGTAGCTTGTGTTACAACACACAGCATGTACTGTGACTCTACTCAGTGATAATGTGTAGCTTGTGTTATTACACACAACATGTCCAGTGTCTCTACTCACTGATAATGTGTAGCTTGTGTTATTGCACACAACATATACAGTGTTTTACTCAGTGATAATGTGCAGCTTGTGTTATTACACACAACATGTACAGTGTCTCCAACCAGTGATAATGTGTAACTTGTGTTATTGCACACAACATGTACAGTGTCTTTACTCAGTGATAATGTGTAGATAGTGTTATAACACACAACATGTATAGTGTCTCTACTCTGTGATAATGTGTAGATAGTGTTATAACACACAGCATGTACTGTGACTCTACTCAGTGATAATGTGTGGCTTGAGTTACTACACACAACATGTACAGTGTCTCTACTCAATTACAATGTATAGCTTGTGTTATTACACACAACATGTACAGTGTCTCTACTCTGTGATAATGTGTAGCTTGTGTTATTACACACAACATGTACTGTGACTCTACCCTGTGATAATGTGTAGCTTGTGTTACTACACACAACATGTATAGTGTCTCTACTCTGTGATAATGTGTAGCTTGTGTTATAACACACAACATGTACTGTGACTCTACTCAGTGATAATGTGTAGCTTATGTTATAACACACAACATGTACAGTGTCTCTACTCAGTGTTAATGTGTAGCTTGTGTTATTACACAAAACATGTGATGTGTCTCCACTCAGTGATAATGTGTACCTTATGTTATTACACACAACATGTACAGAGTCTATACTCAGTGATAATGTGTAGCTTGTGTTCTTACGCACACCATGTACAGTGTCCCTACTCAGTTATAATGTGTAGCTTGTGTTATTACACACAACATGTACAGAGTCTATACTCAGTGATAATGTGTAGCTTGTGTTATTACGCACACCATGTACAGTGTCTCTACTCGGTGATAATGTGTAGCTTGTGTTACTACGCACAACTTGTACTGTGTCTCTACTCAGTGATAATGTGTAGCGTGTGTTATTACACACAACATGTACAGTGTCTCTACTCAGTGATAATATGTAGCTTGTGTGACTACGCACAACATGTACAGTGTCTCTACTCAGTGATAATGTGTAGCTTGTGTTACTACGCACAACATGTACTGTGTCCCTACTCAGTGATAATGTGTAGCTTGTGTTACTACACACAACATGTTCTGTGACTCTACTCAGTGAAAATGTGTAGCGTGTGTTATTACACACAACATGTATTGTGCCTCTACTCAGTGATAATGTGTAGCTTGTGTTATTACACACAACATATACTGTGTCTCTACTCAGTGATAATGTGTAGCTTGTGTTATTACACACAACATGTACTGTGTCTCTACTCAGTGATAATGTGTAGCTTGTGTTACTACACACTAAATATGCAGTGTCTCTACTCAGTGAAAATGTGTAGCGTGTGTTATTACACACAACATGTATTGTGTCTCTACTCAGTGATATTGTGTAGCTTGTGTTATTACACACAACATGTACTGTGTCTCTACTCAGTGATAATGTGTAGCGTGTGTTATTACACACAACATGTACTGTGTCTCTACTCATTACACACAACATGTATTGTGTCTCTAGTCAGTGATAATGTGTAGCTTGTGTTATTACACACAACATGTACTGTGTCTCTACTCAGTGAAAATGTGTAGCTTGTGTTATTACACAAAACATGAACTGTGTCTCTACTAAGTGATAATGTGTAGCTTGTGTTATTACACACAACATGTACAGTGTCTCTATTCAGTGGTAATTTGTAGATAGTGTTACTACACACAACATGTACAGTGTCTCTACTCAGTGATAATGTGTAGCTTGTGTTATTACATAAAACATGTACTGTGTCTATACTCAGTGATAATGTGTAGCTTGTGTTATTACACACAACATGTACTGTGTCTCTAATCAGTGATAATGTGTAGCTTGTGTTACTACACACAACATGTATAGTGTCTCTACTCAGTGATAATGTGTAGCTAGTGTAACTGCACACAACATGTACAGTGTCTCTACTCAGTGATAATGTGTAGATTGTGTTACTACACACAACATGTACAGTGCCTCTACTCAGTGATAATGTGTAGATTGTGTTATTACACAAAACATGTACAGTGTCTCTACTCAGTTATAATGTGTAGCTTGTGTTATTACACACAACATGTACAGTGTCTCTACTCAGTGATAATGTGTAGCTTGTGTTATTACACACAACATGTACAGTGTCTCTACTCAGTTATAATGTGTAGCTTGTGTTATTACACACAACATGTACAGTGTCTCTACTCAGTTATAATGTGTAGATTGTGTTAATACACACAACTTGTACGGTGTCTCTACTCAGTTATAATGTGTAGCTTGTGTTATTACACACAACATGTACAGTGTCCCTACACAGTTATAATGTGTAGCTTGTGTTATTACACACAACATGTACAGTGTCTCTACTCAGTTATAATGTGTAGCTTGAGTTATTACACACAACATGTACAGTGTCTCTACTCAGTTATAATGTGTAGCTTGTGTTACTACACACAACATGTACAGTGTCTCTACTCAGTTATAATGTGTAGCTTGTGTTATTACACACAACATGTACAGTGTCTCTACTCACTGATAATGTGTAGCTTGTGTTACTACACACAACATGTACAGTGTCTCTACTCAGTTATAATGTGTAGCTTGTGTTATTACACACAAAATGTACAGTGTCTCTACTCAGTTATAATGTGTAGCTTGTGTTACTACACACAACATGTACAGTGTCTCTACTCAGTTATAATGTGTAGCTTGTGTTATTACACAACATGTACAGTGTCTCCTCTCAGTGATAATGTGTAGCTTGTGTTATTACACACTACATGTACAGTGTCTCTACTCACTGATAATGTGTAGCTTGTGTTACTACACACAACATGTACAGTGTCCCTACTCAGTTATAATGTGTAGCTTGTGTTACTACACACAACATGTACAGTGCCTCTCCTCAGTGATTATGTGTAGGTTGTGTTATTACACAAAACATGTACTGTGTCTTTACTCAGTGATAATGTGTAGCTTGTGCTATTACACAAAACATGTACAGTGTCTCTACTCAGTGATAATGTGTAGCTAGTGTTAATACACACAACATGTACAGTGTCTCTACTCAGTGAAAATGTGTAGCTTGTGTTATTACACAAAACATGTACAGTGTCTCTACTCAGTGATAATGTGTAGCTTGAGTTATTACACACAACATGTACTGTGTCTCTACTCAGTGATAATGTGTAGCTTGTGTTATTACACAAAACATGAACTGTGTCTCTACTCAGTGATAATTTGTAGCTTGTGTTATTACACACAACATGTACAGTGTCTCTACTCAGTGATAATGTGTAGCTTGTGTTATTACACAACATGTACAGTGTCTCCTCTCAGTGATAATGTGTAGCTTGTGTTATTACACACAACATGTACAGTGTGTCAACTCAGTGATAATGTGTAGCTTGTGTTATTACACACAACATGGACTGTGTCTCTACTCAGTGATAATGTGTAGCTTGTGTTATTACACACAACATGTACAGTGTCTCTACTCAGTGATAATGTGTAGCTTGTGTTATTACACACAACATGTACAGTGTCTCTACTCAGTGATAATGTGTAGCTTGTGTTATTATAAACAACATGTACAGTGTCTCTATTCAGTGATAATGTGTAGCTTGTGTTATTACACACAACATGTCCAGTGCCTCTACTCAGTGATAATGTGTAGCTTGTGTTATTACACACTACATGTACAGTGTCTCTACTCAGTGATAATGTGTAGCTTGTGTTATTACACACAACATGTACAGTGTCTCTACTCACTGATAATGTGTAGCTTGTGTTACTACACACGATATGTACAGTGTCTCTACTCAGTGTTAATGTGTAGCTTGTGTTATTACACACAAAATGTACAGTGTCTCTACTCAGTTATAATGTGTAGCTTGTGTTACTACACACAACATGTGCAGTGTCTCTACTCAGTTATAATGTGTAGCTTGTGTTATTACACACAACATGTACAGTGTCTCTACTCAGTTATAATGTGTAGCTAGTGTTACTACACACAACATGTACAGTGCCTCTACTCAGTGATTATGTGTAGATTGTGTTATTACACAAAACATGTACTGTCTCTTTACTCAGTGATAATGTGTAGCTTGTGTTATTACACAAAACATGTACAGTGTCTCTACTCAGTGATAATGTGTAGCTAGTGTTAATACACACAACATGTACAGTGTCTCTACTCAGTGAAAATGTGTAGCTTGTGTTATTACACAAAACATGTACAGTGTCTCTACTCAGTGATAATGTGTAGCTTGTGTTATTACACACAACATGTACTGTGTCTCTACTCAGTGATAATATGTAGCTTGTGTTATTACACAAAACATGAACTGTGTCTCTACTCAGTGATAATTTGTAGCTTGTGTTATTACACACAACATGTACAGTGTCTCTACTCAGTGATAATGTGTAGCTTGTGTTATTACACACAACATGTAAAGTGTCTCCTCTCAGTGATAATGTGTAGCTTGTGTTATTACACACAACATGTACAGTGTCTCTACTCAGTGATAATTTGTAGCTTGTGTTATTACACACAATATGGACTGTGTCTCTACTCAGTGATAATGTGTAGCTTGTGTTATGACACACAACATGTACAGTGTCTCTACTCAGTGATAATGTGTAGCTTGTGTTATTACACACAACATGTACAGTGTCTCTACTCAGTGATAATGTGTAGCTTGTGTTATTACACACAACATGTACAGTGTCTCTATTCAGTGATAATGTGTAGCTTGTGTTATTACACACAACATGTCCAGTGCCTCTACTCAGTGATAATGTGTAGCTTGTGTTATTACACACTACATGTACAGTGTCTCTACTCAGTTATAATGTGTAGATTGTGTTACTACACACAACTTGTACGGTGTCTCTACTCAGTTATAATGTGTAGCTTGTGTTATTACACACAACATGTACAGTGTCCCTACACAGTTATAATGTGTAGCTTGTGTTATTACACACAACATGTACAGTGTCTCTACTCAGTTATAATGTGTAGCTTGAGTTATTACACACAACATGTACCGTGTCTCTACTCAGTTATAATGTGTAGCTTGTGTTACTACACACAACATGTACAGTGTCTCTACTCAGTTATAATGTGTAGCTTGTGTTATTACGCACAACATGTACAGAGTCTCTACTCAGTTATAATGTGTAGCTTGTGTTAATTCACACAACATGTACAGTGTCTCTACTCAGTGATAATGTGTAGCTAGTGTTTCTACACACAACATGTACAGTGTCTCTACTCACTGATAATGTGTAGGTTGTGTTATTACTCACAACATGTACAGTGTCTCTACTCACTGATAATGTGTAGCTTGAGTTATTACACACAACATGTACAGTGTCTCTATTCAGTGATAATGTGTAGCTTGTGTTATTACACACAACATGTCCAGTGCCTCTACTCAGTGATAATGTGTAGTTTGTGTTATTACACACTACATGTACAGTGTCTCTACTCAGTTATAATGTGTAGATTGTGTTACTACACACAACTTGTACGGTGTCTCTACTCAGTTATAATGTGTAGCTTGTGTTATTACACACAACATGTACAGTGTCCCTACACAGTTATAATGTGTAGCTTGTGTTATTACACACAACATGTACAGTGTCTCTACTCAGTTATAATGTGTAGCTTGAGTTATTACACACAACATGTACCGTGTCTCTACTCAGTTATAATGTGTAGCTTGTGTTACTACACACAACATGTACAGTGTCTCTACTCAGTTATAATGTGTAGCTTGTGTTATTACGCACAACATGTACAGAGTCTCTACTCAGTTATAATGTGTAGCTTGTGTTAATTCACACAACATGTACAGTGTCTCTACTCAGTGATAATGTGTAGCTAGTGTTTCTACACACAACATGTACAGTGTCTCTACTCACTGATAATGTGTAGGTTGTGTTATTACACACAACATGTACAGTGTCTCTACTCACTGATAATGTGTAGCTTGAGTTATTACACACAACATGTACATTGTCTCTACTCAGTTATAATATGTAGATAGTGTTATAACACACAACATGTACAGTGTCTCTACTCACTGATAATGTGTAGCTTGAGTTACTACACACAACATGTACAGTGTCTCTACTCACTGATAATGTGTAGCTTGTGTTATTACACACAACATGTACAGTGTCTCTACACAGTGATAATGTGTAGCTTGCGTTACTACACACAACATGTACAGTGTCTCTACTCACTGATAATGTGTAGCTTGTGTTATTACACACAACATGTACAGTGTCTCTACTCAGTGATAATGTGTAGCTTGAGTTACTACACACAATATGGACAGTGTCTCTACTCACTGATAATGTGTAGCTTGTGTTATTACACACAACATGTACAGTGTCTCTACTCGCTGATAATGTGTAGCTTGTGTTATTACACACAACATGTACAGTGTCTCTACTCAGTTATAATGTGTAGCTTGTGTTGTTACACACAACATGTACAGTGTCTCTACTCAGTGATAATGTGTAGCTTGTGTTATTACACACAACATGTCCAGTGTCTCTACTCACTGATAATGTGTAGCTTGTGTTATTACACACAACATGTACAGTGTTTTACTTAGTGATAATGTGCAGCTTGTGTTATTACACACAACATGTACAGTGTCTCCAAACGGTGATAATGTGTAACTTGTGTTATTGCACACAACATGTTCTGTGTCTTTACTCAGTGATAATGTGTAGCTTTTGTTATTACTTGCACAATGTACAGTGTCTTTACTCAGTGATAATGTGTAGATAGTGTTATAACACACAACATGTACAGTGTCTCTACTCTGTGATAATGTGTAGATAGTGTTATAACACACAACATGTACAGTGTCTCTACTCAGTGATAATGTGTAGCTTGTGTTACAACACACAGCATGTACTGTGACTCTACTCAGTGATAATGTGTAGCTTGTGTTATTACACACAACATGTCCAGTGTCTCTACTCACTGATAATGTGTAGCTTGTGTTATTACACACAACATATACAGTGTTTTACTCTGTGATAATGTGCAGCTTGTGTTATTACACACAACATGTACAGTGTCTCCAACCAGTGATAATGTGTAACTTGTGTTATTGCACACAACATGTACAGTGTCTCTACTCTGTGATAATGTGTAGATAGTGTTATAACACAGAGCATGTACTGTGACTTTACTCAGTGATAATGTGTGGCTTGAGTTACTACACACAACATGTACAGTGTCTCTACTCAATTACAATGTATAGCTTGTGTTATTACACACAACATGTACAGTGTCTCTACTCTGTGATAATGTGTAGCTTGTGTTATTACACACAACATGTACTGTGACTCTACTCTGTGATAATGTGTAGCTTGTGTTACTACACACAACATGTATAGTGTCTCTACTCTGTGATAATGTGTAGCTTGTGTTATAACACACAACATGTACAGTGTCTCTACTCAGTGTTAATGTGTAGCTTGTGTTATTACACAAAACATGTGATGTGTCTCCACTCAGTGATAATGTGTACCTTGTGTTATTACACACAACATGTACAGAGACTATACTCAGTGATAATGTGTAGCTTGTGTTCTTACGCACACCATGTACAGTGTCCCTACTCAGTTATAATGTGTAGCTTGTTTTATTACACACAACATGTACAGAGTCTATACTCAGTGATAATGTGTAGCTTGTGTTATTACGCACACCATGTACAGTGTCTCTACTCGGTGATAATGTGTAGCTTGTGTTACTACGCACAACTTGTACTGTGTCTCTACTCAGTGATGTGTAGCGTGTGTTATTACACACAACATGTACAGTGTCTCTACTCAGTGATAATATGTAGCTTGTGTGACTACGCACAACATGTACAGTGTCTCTACTCAGTGATAATGTGTAGCTTGTGTTACTACGCACAACATGTACTGTGTCCCTACTCAGTGATAATGTGTAGCTTGTGTTACTACACACAACATGTTCTGTGACTCTACTCAGTGAAAATGTGTAGCGTGTGTTATTACACACAACATGTATTGTGCCTCTACTCAGTGATAATGTGTAGCTTGTGTTATTACACACAACATATACTGTGTCTCTACTCAGTGATAATGTGTAGCTTGTGTTATTACACACAACATGTACTGTGTCTCTACTCAGTGATAATGTGTAGCTTGTGTTACTACACACTAAATATGCAGTGTCTCTACTCAGTGAAAATGTGTAGCGTGTGTTATTACACACAACATGTATTGTGTCTCTACTCAGTGATATTGTGTAGCTTGTGTTATTACACACAACATGTACTGTGTCTCTACTCAGTGATAATGTGTAGCGTGTGTTATTACACACAACATGTACTGTGTCTCTACTCATTACACACAACATGTATTGTGTCTCTAGTCAGTGATAATGTGTAGCTTGTGTTATTACACACAACATGTACTGTGTCTCTACTCAGTGATAATGTGTAGCTTGTGTTATTACACAAAACATGAACTGTGTCTCTACTAAGTGATAATGTGTAGCTTGTATTATTACACACAACATGTACAGTGTCTCTATTCAGTGGTAATTTGTAGATAGTGTTACTACACACAACATGTACAGTGTCTCTACTCAGTGATAATGTGTAGCTTGTGTTATTACATAAAACATGTACTGTGTCTATACTCAGTGATAATGTGTAGCTTGTGTTATTACACACAACATGTACTGTGTCTCTAATCAGTGATAATGTGTAGCTTGTGTTACTACACACAACATGTATAGTGTCTCTACTCAGTGATAATGTGTAGCTAGTGTAACTGCACACAACATGTACAGTGTCTCTACTCAGTGATAATGTGTAGATTGTGTTACTACACACAACATGTACAGTGCCTCTACTCAGTGATAATGTGTAGATTGTGTTATTACACAAAACATGTACAGTGTCTCTACTCAGTTATAATGTGTAGCTTGTGTTATTACACACAACATGTACAGTGTCTCTACTCAGTGATAATGTGTAGCTTGTGTTATTACACACAACATGTACAGTGTCTCTACTCAGTTATAATGTGTAGCTTGTGTTATTACACACAACATGTACAGTGTCTCTACTCAGTTATAATGTGTAGATTGTGTTACTACACACAACTTGTACGGTGTCTCTACTCAGTTATAATGTGTAGCTTGTGTTATTACACACAACATGTACAGTGTCCCTACACAGTTATAATGTGTAGCGTGTGTTATTACACACAACATGTACAGTGTCTCTACTCAGTTATAATGTGTAGCTTGAGTTATTACACACAACATGTACAGTGTCTCTACTCAGTTATAATGTGTAGCTTGTGTTACTACACACAACATGTACAGTGTCTCTACTCAGTTATAATGTGTAGCTTGTGTTATTACACACAACATGTACAGAGTCTCTACTCAGTAATAATGTGTAGCTTGTGATAATTCACACAACATGTACAGTGTCTCTACTCAGTGATAATGTGTAGCTAGTGTTACTACACACAACATGTACAGTGCCTATACTCAGTGATAATGTGTAGATTGTGTTATTACACAAAACATGTACTGTGTCTTTACTCAGTGATAATGTGTAGCTTGTGTTATTACACAAAACATGTACAGTGTCTCTACTCAGTGATAATGTGTAGCTAGTGTTAATACACACAACATGTACAGTGTCTCTACTCAGTGAAAATGTGTAGCTTGTGTTATTACACAAAACATGTACAGTGTCTCTACTCAGTGATAATGTGAAGCTTGTGTTATTACACACAACTTGTACTGTGACTCTACTCTGTGATAATGTGTAGCTTGTGTTACTACACACAACATGTACAGTGTCTCTACTCTGTGATAATGTGTAGGTTGTGTTATAACACACAACATGTACTGTGACTCTACTCAGTGATAATGTGTAGCTTGATATATACCACACAACATGTACAGTGTCTCTACTCAGTGATAATGTGTAGATTGTGTTACTACACACAACTTGTACAGTGCCTCTACTCAGTGATAATGTGTAGATTGTGTTATTACACAAAACACGTACAGTGTCTCTACTCAGTTATAATGTGTAGCTTGTGTTAATACACACAACATGTACAGTGTCTCTACTCAGTGAAAATGTGTAGCTTGTGTTATTACACACAACATGTACAGTGTCTCTACTCAGTTATAATGTGTAGCTTGTGTTATTACACACAACATGTACAGAGTCTCTACTCAGTTATAATGTGTAGCTTGTGATAATTCACACAACATGTACAGTGTCTCTACTCAGTGATAATGTGTAGCTTGTGTTATTACACACAACATGTACAGTGTCTCTACTCAGTGATAATGTGTAGCTTGTGTTATTATAAACAACATGTACAGTGTCTCTATTCAGTGATAATGTGTAGCTTGTGTTATTACACACAACATGTCCAGTGCCTCTACTCAGTGATAATGTGTAGCTTGTGTTATTACACACTACATGTACAGTGTCTCTACTCAGTGATAATGTGTAGCTTGTGTTATTACACACAACATGTACAGTGTCTCTACTCACTGATAATGTGTAGCTTGTGTTACTACACACGATATGTACAGTGTCTCTACTCAGTGTTAATGTGTAGCTTGTGTTATTACACACAAAATGTACAGTGTCTCTACTTAGTTATAATGTGTAGCTTGTGTTACTACACACAACATGTACAGTGTCTCTACTCAGTTATAATGTGTAGCTTGTGTTATTACACACAACATGTACAGTGTCTCTACTCAGTTATAATGTGTAGCTAGTGTTACTACACACAACATGTACAGTGCCTCTACTCAGTGATTATGTGTAGATTGTGTTATTACACAAAACATGTACTGTCTCTTTACTCAGTGATAATGTGTAGCTTGTGTTATTACACAAAACATGTACAGTGTCTCTACTCAGTGATAATGTGTAGCTAGTGTTAATACACACAACATGTACAGTGTCTCTACTCAGTGAAAATGTGTAGCTTGTGTTATTACACAAAACATGTACAGTGTCTCTACTCAGTGATAATGTGTAGCTTGTGTTATTACACACAACATGTACTGTGTCTCTACTCAGTGATAATATGTAGCTTGTGTTATTACACAAAACATGAACTGTGTCTCTACTCAGTGATAATTTGTAGCTTGTGTTATTACACACAACATGTACAGTGTCTCTACTCAGTGATAATGTGTAGCTTGTGTTATTACACACAACATGTAAAGTGTCTCCTCTCAGTGATAATGTGTAGCTTGTGTTATTACACACAACATGTACAGTGTCTCTACTCAGTGATAATGTGTAGCTTGTGTTATTACACACAATATGGACTGTGTCTCTACTCAGTGATAATGTGTAGCTTGTGTTATGACACACAACATGTACAGTGTCTCTACTCAGTGATAATGTGTAGCTTGTGTTATTACACACAACATGTACAGTGTCTCTACTCAGTGATAATGTGTAGCTTGTGTTATTACACACAACATGTACAGTGTCTCTATTCAGTGATAATGTGTAGCTTGTGTTATTACACACAACATGTCCAGTGCCTCTACTCAGTGATAATGTGTAGCTTGTGTTATTACACACTACATGTACAGTGTCTCTACTCAGTTATAATGTGTAGATTGTGTTACTACACACAACTTGTACGGTGTCTCTACTCAGTTATAATGTGTAGCTTGTGTTATTACACACAACATGTACAGTGTCCCTACACAGTTATAATGTGTAGCTTGTGTTATTACACACAACATGTACAGTGTCTCTACTCAGTTATAATGTGTAGCTTGAGTTATTACACACAACATGTACCGTGTCTCTACTCAGTTATAATGTGTAGCTTGTGTTACTACACACAACATGTACAGTGTCTCTACTCAGTTATAATGTGTAGCTTGTGTTATTACGCACAACATGTACAGAGTCTCTACTCAGTTATAATGTGTAGCTTGTGTTAATTCACACAACATGTACAGTGTCTCTACTCAGTGATAATGTGTAGCTAGTGTTTCTACACACAACATGTACAGTGTCTCTACTCACTGATAATGTGTAGGTTGTGTTATTACACACAACATGTACAGTGTCTCTACTCACTGATAATGTGTAGCTTGAGTTATTACACACAAGATGTACAGTGTCTCTATTCAGTGATAATGTGTAGCTTGTGTTATTACACACAACATGTCCAGTGCCTCTACTCAGTGATAATGTGTAGCTTGTGTTATTACACACTACATGTACAGTGTCTCTACTCAGTTATAATGTGTAGATTGTGTTACTACACACAACTTGTACGGTGTCTCTACTCAGTTATAATGTGTAGCTTGTGTTATTACACACAACATGTACAGTGTCTCTACTCAGTTATAATGTGTAGCTTGAGTTATTACACACAACATGTACCGTGTCTCTACTCAGTTATAATGTGTAGCTTGTGTTACTACACACAACATGTACAGTGTCTCTACTCAGTTATAATGTGTAGCTTGTGTTATTACGCACAACATGTACAGAGTCTCTACTCAGTTATAATGTGTAGCTTGTGTTAATTCACACAACATGTACAGTGTCTCTACTCAGTGATAATGTGTAGCTAGTGTTTCTACACACAACATGTACAGTGTCTCTACTCACTGATAATGTGTAGGTTGTGTTATTACACACAACATGTACAGTGTCTCTACTCACTGATAATGTGTAGCTTGAGTTATTACACACAACATGTACATTGTCTCTACTCAGTTATAATATGTAGATAGTGTTATAACACACAACATGTACAGTGTCTCTACTCACTGATAATGTGTAGCTTGAGTTACTACACACAACATGTACAGTGTCTCTACTCACTGATAATGTGTAGCTTGTGTTATTACACACAACATGTACAGTGTCTCTACACAGTGATAATGTGTAGCTTGCGTTACTACACACAACATGTACAGTGTCTCTACTCACTGATAATGTGTAGCTTGTGTTATTACACACAACATGTACAGTGTCTCTACTCAGTGATAATGTGTAGCTTGAGTTACTACACACAATATGGACAGTGTCTCTACTCACTGATAATGTGTAGCTTGTGTTATTACACACAACATGTACAGTGTCTCTACTCGCTGATAATGTGTAGCTTGTGTTATTACACACAACATGTACAGTGTCTCTACTCAGTTATAATGTGTAGCTTGTGTTGTTACACACAACATGTACAGTGTCTCTACTCAGTGATAATGTGTAGCTTGTGTTATTACACACAACATGTCCAGTGTCTCTACTCACTGATAATGTGTAGCTTGTGTTATTACACACAACATGTACAGTGTTTTACTTAGTGATAATGTGCAGCTTGTGTTATTACACACAACATGTACAGTGTCTCCAAACGGTGATAATGTGTAACTTGTGTTATTACACACAACATGTACTGTGTCTTTACTCAGTGATAATGTGTAGCTTTTGTTATTACTTGCACAATGTACAGTGTCTTTACTCAGTGATAATGTGTAGATAGTGTTATAACACACAACATGTACAGTGTCTCTACTCTGTGATAATGTGTAGATAGTGTTATAACACACAACATGTACAGTGTCTCTACTCAGTGATAATGTGTAGCTTGTGTTACAACACACAGCATGTACTGTGACTCTACTCAGTGATAATGTGTAGCTTGTGTTATTACACACAACATGTCCAGTGTCTCTACTCACTGATAATGTGTAGCTTGTGTTATTACACACAACATATACAGTGTTTTACTCAGTGATAATGTGCAGCTTGTGTTATTACACACAACATGTACAGTGTCTCCAACCAGTGATAATGTGTAACTTGTGTTATTGCACACAACATGTACAGTGTCTCTACTCTGTGATAATGTGTAGATAGTGTTATAACACACAGCATGTACTGTGACTTTACTCAGTGATAATGTGTGGCTTGAGTTACTACACACAACATGTACAGTGTCTCTACTCAATTACAATGTATAGCTTGTGTTATTACACACAACATGTACAGTGTCTCTACTCTGTGATAATGTGTAGCTTGTGTTATTACACACAACATGTACTGTGACTCTACTCTGTGATAATGTGTAGCTTGTGTTACTACACACAACATGTATAGTGTCTCTACTCTGTGATAATGTGTAGCTTGTGTTATAACACACAACATGTACTGTGACTCTACTCAGTGATAATGTGTAGCTTATGTTATAACACACAACATGTACAGTGTCTCTACTCAGTGTTAATGTGTAGCTTGTGTTATTACACAAAACATGTGATGTGTCTCCACTCAGTGATAATGTGTACCTTGTGTTATTACACACAACATGTACAGAGTCTATACTCAGTGATAATGTGTAGCTTGTGTTCTTACGCACACCATGTACAGTGTCCCTACTCAGTTATAATGTGTAGCTTGTTTTATTACACACAACATGTACAGAGTCTATACTCAGTGATAATGTGTAGCTTGTGTTATTACGCACACCATGTACAGTGTCTCTACTCGGTGATAATGTGTAGCTTGTGTTACTACGCACAACTTGTACTGTGTCTCTACTCAGTGATGTGTAGCGTGTGTTATTACACACAACATGTACAGTGTCTCTACTCAGTGATAATATGTAGCTTGTGTGACTACGCACAACATGTACAGTGTCTCTACTCAGTGATAATGTGTAGCTTGTGTTACTACGCACAACATGTACTGTGTCCCTACTCAGTGATAATGTGTAGCTTGTGTTACTACACACAACATGTTCTGTGACTCTACTCAGTGAAAATGTGTAGCGTGTGTTATTACACACAACATGTATTGTGCCTCTACTCAGTGATAATGTGTAGCTTGTGTTATTACACACAACATATACTGTGTCTCTACTCAGTGATAATGTGTAGCTTGTGTTATTACACACAACATGTACTGTGTCTCTACTCAGTGATAATGTGTAGCTTGTGTTACTACACACTAAATATGCAGTGTCTCTACTCAGTGAAAATGTGTAGCGTGTGTTATTACACACAACATGTATTGTGTCTCTACTCAGTGATATTGTGTAGCTTGTGTTATTACACACAACATGTACTGTGTCTCTACTCAGTGATAATGTGTAGCGTGTGTTATTACACACAACATGTACTGTGTCTCTACTCATTACACACAACATGTATTGTGTCTCTAGTCAGTGATAATGTGTAGCTTGTGTTATTACACACAACATGTACTGTGTCTCTACTCAGTGATAATGTGTAGCTTGTGTTATTACACAAAACATGAACTGTGTCTCTACTAAGTGATAATGTGTAGCTTGTGTTATTACACACAACATGTACAGTGTCTCTATTCAGTGGTAATTTGTAGATAGTGTTACTACACACAACATGTACAGTGTCTCTACTCAGTGATAATGTGTAGCTTGTGTTATTACATAAAACATGTACTGTGTCTATACTCAGTGATAATGTGTAGCTTGTGTTATTACACACAACATGTACTGTGTCTCTAATCAGTGATAATGTGTAGCTTGTGTTACTACACACAACATGTATAGTGTCTCTACTCAGTGATAATGTGTAGCTAGTGTAACTGCACACAACATGTACAGTGTCTCTACTCAGTGATAATGTGTAGATTGTGTTACTACACACAACATGTACAGTGCCTCTACTCAGTGATAATGTGTAGATTGTGTTATTACACAAAACATGTACAGTGTCTCTACTCAGTTATAATGTGTAGCTTGTGTTATTACACACAACATGTACAGTGTCTCTACTCAGTGATAATGTGTAGCTTGTGTTATTACACACAACATGTACAGTGTCTCTACTCAGTTATAATGTGTAGCTTGTGTTATTACACACAACATGTACAGTGTCTCTACTCAGTTATAATGTGTAGATTGTGTTACTACACACAACTTGTACGGTGTCTCTACTCAGTTATAATGTGTAGCTTGTGTTATTACACACAACATGTACAGTGTCCCTACACAGTTATAATGTGTAGCTTGTGTTATTACACACAACATGTACAGTGTCTCTACTCAGTTATAATGTGTAGCTTGAGTTATTACACACAACATGTACAGTGTCTCTACTCAGTTATAATGTGTAGCTTGTGTTACTACACACAACATGTACAGTGTCTCTACTCAGTTATAATGTGTAGCTTGTGTTATTACACACAACATGTACAGAGTCTCTACTCAGTTATAATGTGTAGCTTGTGATAATTCACACAACATGTACAGTGTCTCTACTCAGTGATAATGTGTAGCTAGTGTTACTACACACAACATGTACAGTGCCTATACTCAGTGATAATGTGTAGATTGTGTTATTACACAAAACATGTACTGTGTCTTTACTCAGTGATAATGTGTAGCTTGTGTTATTACACAAAACATGTACAGTGTCTCTACTCAGTGATAATGTGTAGCTAGTGTTAATACACACAACATGTACAGTGTCTCTACTCAGTGAAAATGTGTAGCTTGTGTTATTACACAAAACATGTACAGTGTCTCTACTCAGTGATAATGTGAAGCTTGTGTTATTACACACAACTTGTACTGTGACTCTACTCTGTGATAATGTGTAGCTTGTGTTACTACACACAACATGTATAGTGTCTCTACTCTGTGATAATGTGTAGCTTGTGTTATAACACACAACATGTACTGTGACTCTACTCAGTGATAATGTGTGGCTTGAGTTACTACACACAACATGTACAGTGTCTCTACTCAATTACAATGTATAGCTTGTGTTATTACACACAACATGTACAGTGTCTCTACTCTGTGATAATGTGTAGCTTGTGTTATTACACACAACATGTACTGTGACTCTACTCTGTGATAATGTGTAGCTTGTGTTACTACACACAACATGTATAGTGTCTCTACTCTGTGATAATGTGTAGCTTGTGTTATAACACACAACATGTACTGTGACTCTACTCAGTGATAATGTGTGGCTTGAGTTACTACACACAACATGTACAGTGTCTCTACTCAATTACAATGTATAGCTTGTGTTATTACACACAACATGTACAGTGTCTCTACTCTGTGATAATGTGTAGCTTGTGTTATTACACACAACATGTACTGTGACTCTACTCTGTGATAATGTGCAGCTTGTGTTATTACACACAACATGTACAGTGTCTCCAACCAGTGATAATGTGTAACTTGTGTTATTGCACACAACATGTACAGTGTCTCTACTCTGTGATAATGTGTAGATAGTGTTATAACACACAGCATGTACTGTGACTTTACTCAGTGATAATGTGTGGCTTGAGTTACTACACACAACATGTACAGTGTCTCTACTCAATTACAATGTATAGCTTGTGTTATTACACACAACATGTACAGTGTCTCTACTCTGTGATAATGTGTAGCTTGTGTTATTACACACAACATGTACTGTGACTCTAGTCTGTGATAATGTGTAGCTTGTGTTACTACACACAACATGTATAGTGTCTCTACTCTGTGATAATGTGTAGCTTGTGTTATAACACACAACATGTACTGTGACTCTACTCAGTTATAATGTGTAGCTTGTGTTACTACACACAACATGTACAGTGTCTCTACTCAGTGATAATGTGTAGCTTGTATTATAACACACAACATGTACAGTGTCTCTACTCAGTTATAATGTGTAGCTTGTGTTACTACACACAACATGTACTGTGACTCTACTCAGTGATAATGTGTAGCTTATGTTATAACACACAACATGTACAGTGTCTCTACTCAGTGTTAATGTGTAGCTTGTGTTATTACACAAAACATGTGATGTGTCTCCACTCAGTGATAATGTGTACCTTGTGTTATTACACACAACATGTACAGAGTCTATACTCAGTGATAATGTGTAGCTTGTGTTCTTACGCACACCATGTACAGTGTCCCTACTCAGTTATAATGTGTAGCTTGTTTTATTACACACAACATGTACAGAGTCTATACTCAGTGATAATGTGTAGCTTGTGTTATTACGCACACCATGTACAGTGTCTCTACTCGGTGATAATGTGTAGCTTGTGTTACTACGCACAACTTGTACTGTGTCTCTACTCAGTGATGTGTAGCGTGTGTTATTACACACAACATGTACAGTGTCTCTACTCAGTGATAATATGTAGCTTGTGTGACTACGCACAACATGTACAGTGTCTCTACTCAGTGATAATGTGTAGCTTGTGTTACTACGCACAACATGTACTGTGTCCCTACTCAGTGATAATGTGTAGCTTGTGTTACTACACACAACATGTTCTGTGACTCTACTCAGTGAAAATGTGTAGCGTGTGTTATTACACACAACATGTATTGTGCCTCTACTCAGTGATAATGTGTAGCTTGTGTTATTACACACAACATATACTGTGTCTCTACTCAGTGATAATGTGTAGCTTGTGTTATTACACACAACATGTACTGTGTCTCTACTCAGTGATAATGTGTAGCTTGTGTTACTACACACTAAATATGCAGTGTCTCTACTCAGTGAAAATGTGTAGCGTGTGTTATTACACACAACATGTATTGTGTCTCTACTCAGTGATATTGTGTAGCTTGTGTTATTACACACAACATGTACTGTGTCTCTACTCAGTGATAATGTGTAGCGTGTGTTATTACACACAACATGTACTGTGTCTCTACTCATTACACACAACATGTATTGTGTCTCTAGTCAGTGATAATGTGTAGCTTGTGTTATTACACACAACATGTACTGTGTCTCTACTCAGTGATAATGTGTAGCTTGTGTTATTACACAAAACATGAACTGTGTCTCTACTAAGTGATAATGTGTAGCTTGTGTTATTACACACAACATGTACAGTGTCTCTATTCAGTGGTAATTTGTAGATAGTGTTACTACACACAACATGTACAGTGTCTCTACTCAGTGATAATGTGTAGCTTGTGTTATTACATAAAACATGTACTGTGTCTATACTCAGTGATAATGTGTAGCTTGTGTTATTACACACAACATGTACTGTGTCTCTAATCAGTGATAATGTGTAGCTTGTGTTACTACACACAACATGTATAGTGTCTCTACTCAGTGATAATGTGTAGCTAGTGTAACTGCACACAACATGTACAGTGTCTCTACTCAGTGATAATGTGTAGATTGTGTTACTACACACAACATGTACAGTGCCTCTACTCAGTGATAATGTGTAGATTGTGTTATTACACAAAACATGTACAGTGTCTCTACTCAGTTATAATGTGTAGCTTGTGTTATTACACACAACATGTACAGTGTCTCTACTCAGTGATAATGTGTAGCTTGTGTTATTACACACAACATGTACAGTGTCTCTACTCAGTTATAATGTGTAGCTTGTGTTATTACACACAACATGTACAGTGTCTCTACTCAGTTATAATGTGTAGATTGTGTTACTACACACAACTTGTACGGTGTCTCTACTCAGTTATAATGTGTAGCTTGTGTTATTACACACAACATGTACAGTGTCCCTACACAGTTATAATGTGTAGCTTGTGTTATTACACACAACATGTACAGTGTCTCTACTCAGTTATAATGTGTAGCTTGAGTTATTACACACAACATGTACAGTATCTCTACTCAGTTATAATGTGTAGCTTGTGTTACTACACACAACATGTACAGTGTCTCTACTCAGTTATAATGTGTAGCTTGTGTTATTACACACAACATGTACAGAGTCTCTACTCAGTTATAATGTGTAGCTTGTGATAATTCACACAACATGTACAGTGTCTCTACTCAGTGATAATGTGTAGCTAGTGTTACTACACACAACATGTACAGTGCCTATACTCAGTGATAATGTGTAGATTGTGTTATTACACAAAACATGTACTGTGTCTTTACTCAGTGATAATGTGTAGCTTGTGTTATTACACAAAACATGTACAGTGTCTCTACTCAGTGATAATGTGTAGCTAGTGTTAATACACACAACATGTACAGTGTCTCTACTCAGTGAAAATGTGTAGCTTGTGTTATTACACAAAACATGTACAGTGTCTCTACTCAGTGATAATGTGAAGCTTGTGTTATTACACACAACTTGTACTGTGACTCTACTCTGTGATAATGTGTAGCTTGTGTTACTACACACAACATGTACAGTGTCTCTACTCTGTGATAATGTGTAGGTTGTGTTATAACACACAACATGTACTGTGACTCTACTCAGTGATAATGTGTAGCTTGATATATACCACACAACATGTACAGTGTCTCTGCTCAGTGATAATGTGTAGATTGTGTTACTACACACAACTTGTACAGTGCCTCTACTCAGTGATAATGTGTAGATTGTGTTATTACACAAAACACGTACAGTGTCTCTACTCAGTTATAATGTGTAGCTTGTGTTATTCACACAACATGTACAGTGTCTCTACTCAGTGATAATGTGTAGCTTGTGTTATTACATACAACATGTACAGTGTCTCTACTCAGCTATAATGTGTAGCTTGTGTTATTACACACAACATGTACAGTGTCTCTACTCAGTTTTAATGTGTAGATTGTGTTACTACACACAACATATACGGTGTCTTTACTCAGTTATAATGTGTAGCTTGTGTTATTACACACAACATGTACATTGTCTCTACTCAATTATAATGTGTAGCTTGTGTTATTACACACAACATGTACAGTGTCTCTACTCAGTTATAATGTGTAGCTTGTGTTATTACACACAAAATGTACAGTGTCTCTACTCAGTTATAATGTGTAGCTTGTGTTACTACACACAACATGTACAGTGTCTCTACTCAGTTATAATGTGTAGCTTGTGTTATTACACACAACATGTACAGTGTCTCTACTCAGTTATAATGTGTAGCTTGTGTTATTACAGACAACATGTACAGTGTCTCTACTCAGTGATAATGTGTAGCTTGTGTTATTACACAAAACATGTACAGTGTCTCTACTCAGTGATAATGTGTAGCTTGTGCTATTACACAAAACATGAACTGTGTCTCTACTCAGTGATAATTTGTAGCTTGTGTTATTACACACAACATGTACAGTGTCTCTACTCAGTGATAATGTGTAGCTTGTGTTACTACACACAACATGTACAGTGTCTCCTCTCAGTGATAATGCGTAGCTTGTGTTATTACACACAACATGTACAGTGTCTCTACTCAGTGATAATGTGTAGCTTGTGTTATTACACACAACATGGACTGTGTCTCTACTCAGTGATAATGTGTAGCTTGTGTTATGACACACAACATGTACAGTGTCTCTACTCAGTGATAATGTGTAGCTTGTGTTATTACACACAACATGTACAGTGTCTCTACTCAGTGATAATGTGTAGCTTGTGTAATTACACACAACATGTACAGTGTCTCTATTCAGTGATAATGTGTAGCTTGTGTTATTACACACAACATGTACTGTGTCTCTACTCAGTGATAATGTGTAGCTTGTGTTATTACACAAAACATGAACTGTGTCTCTACTCAGTGATATCTTGTAGCTTGTGTTATTACACACAACATGTACAGTGTCTCTACTCAGTGATAATGTGTAGCTTGTGTTATTACACAACATGTACAGTGTCTCCTCTCAGTGATAATGTGTAGCTTGTGTTATTACACACAACATGTACAGTGTCTCTACTCACTGATAATGTGTAGCTTGTGTTACTACACACAACATGTACAGTGTCTCTACTCAGTTATAATGTGTAGCTTGTGTTATTACACACAAAATGTACAGTGTCTCTACTCAGTTATAATGTGTAGCTTGTGTTACTACACACAACATGTACAGTGTCTCTACTCAGTTATAATGTGTAGCTTGTGTTATTACACAACATGTACAGTGTCTCCTCTCAGTGATAATGTGTAGCTTGTGTTATTACACACAACATGTACAGTGTCTCTACTCACTGATAATGTGTAGCTTGTGTTACTACACACAACATGTACAGTGTCCCTACTCAGTTATAATGTGTAGCTTGTGTTACTACACACAACATGTACAGTGCCTCTACTCAGTGATTATGTGTAGGTTGTGTTATTACACAAAACATGTACTGTGTCTTTACTCAGTGATAATGTGTAGCTTGTGTTATTACACAAAACATGTACAGTGTCTCTACTCAGTGATAATGTGTAGCTAGTGTTAATACACACAACATGTACAGTATCTCTACTCAGTGAAAATGTGTCGCTTGTGTTATTACACAAAACATGTACAGTGTCTCTACTCAGTGATAATGTGTAGCTTGAGTTATTACACACAACATGTACTGTGTCTCTACTCAGTGATAATGTGTAGCTTGTGTTATTACACAAAACATGAACTGTGTCTCTACTCAGTGATAATTTGTAGCTTGTGTTATTACACACAACATGTACAGTGTCTCTACTCAGTGATAATGTGTAGCTTGTGTTATTACACAACATGTACAGTGTCTCCTCTCAGTGATAATGTGTAGCTTGTGTTATTACACACAACATGTACAGTGTGTCAACTCAGTGATAATGTGTAGCTTGTGTTATTACACACAACATGGACTGTGTCTCTACCCAGTGAGAATGTGTAGCTTGTGTTATTACACACAACATGTACAGTGTCTCTACTCAGTGATAATGTGTAGCTTGTGTTACTACACACAATATGTACAGTGTCTCTACTCAGTGTTAATGTGTAGCTTGTGTTATTACACACAAAATGTACAGTGTCTCTACTCAGTTATAATGTGTAGCTTGTGTTACTACACACAACATGTACAGTGTCTCTATTCAGTTATAATGTGTAGCTTGTGTTATTACACACAACATGTACAGTGTCTCTACTCAGTTATAATGTGTAGCTAGTGTTACTACACACAACATGTACAGTGCCTCTACTCAGTGATTATGTGTAGATTGTGTTATTACACAAAACATGTACTGTCTCTTTACTCAGTGATAATGTGTAGCTTGTGTTATTACACAAAACATGTACAGTGTCTCTACTCAGTGATAATGTGTAGCTAGTGTTAATACACACAATATGTACAGTGTCTCTACTCAGTGAAAATGTGTAGCTTGTGTTATTACACAAAACATGTACAGTGTCTCTACTCAGTGATAATGTGTAGCTTGTGTTATTACACACAACATGTACTGTGTCTCTACTCAATGATAATATGTAGCTTGTGTTATTACACAAAACATGAACTGTGTCTCTACTCAGTGATAATTTGTAGCTTGTGTTATTACACACAACATGTACAGTGTCTCTACTCAGTGATAATGTGTAGCTTGTGTTATTACACACAACATGTAAAGTGTCTCCTCTCAGTGATAATGTGTAGCTTGTGTTATTACACACAACATGTACAGTGTCTCTACTCAGTGATAATGTGTAGCTTGTGTTATTACACACAATATGGACTGTGTCTCTA
This sequence comes from Meconema thalassinum, assembly GCA_946902985.2. Classification (NCBI taxonomy): domain Eukaryota; kingdom Metazoa; phylum Arthropoda; class Insecta; order Orthoptera; family Tettigoniidae; genus Meconema; species Meconema thalassinum. The sequence continues at coordinate 527,709,094 of OX336393.1, read as the reverse complement.
CTCAGTGATAATGTGTAGCTTGTGTTATGACACACAACATGTACAGTGTCTCTACTCAGTGATAATGTGTAGCTTGTGTTATTACACACAACATGTACAGTGTCTCTACTCAGTGATAATGTGTAGCTTGTGTTATTACACACAACATGTACAGTGTCTCTATTCAGTGATAATGTGTAGCTTGTGTTATTACACACAACATGTCCAGTGCCTCTACTCAGTGATAATGTGTAGCTTGTGTTATTACACACTACATGTACAGTGTCTCTACTCAGTTATAATGTGTAGATTGTGTTACTACACACAACTTGTACGGTGTCTCTACTCAGTTATAATGTGTAGCTTGTGTTATTACACACAACATGTACAGTGTCCCTACACAGTTATAATGTGTAGCTTGTGTTATTACACACAACATGTACAGTGTCTCTACTCAGTTATAATGTGTAGCTTGAGTTATTACACACAACATGTACCGTGTCTCTACTCAGTTATAATGTGTAGCTTGTGTTACTACACACAACATGTACAGTGTCTCTACTCAGTTATAATGTGTAGCTTGTGTTATTTCGCACAACATGTACAGAGTCTCTACTCAGTTATAATGTGTAGCTTGTGTTAATTCACACAACATGTACAGTGTCTCTACTCAGTGATAATGTGTAGCTAGTGTTACTACACACAACATGTACAGTGCCTATACTCAGTGATAATGTGTAGATTGTGTTATTACACAAAACATGTACTGTGTCTTTACTCAGTGATAATATGTAGCTTGTGTTATCACACAAAACATGTACAGTGTCTCTACTCAGTGATAATGTGTAGCTAGTGTTAATACACACAACATGTACAGTGTCTCTACTCAGTGAAAATGTGTAGCTTGTCTTATTACACAAAACATGTACAGTGTCTCTACTCAGTGATAATGTGAAGCTTGTGTTATTACACACAACTTGTACTGTGACTCAACTCTGTGATAATGTGTAGCTTGTGTTACTACACACAACATGTACAGTGTCTCTACTCTGTGATAATGTGTAGGTTGTGTTATAACACACAACATGTACTGTGACTCTACTCAGTGATAATGTGTAGCTTGATATATAACACACAACATGTACAGTGTCTCTACTCAGTGATAATATGTAGATTGTGTTACTACACACAACTTGTACAGTGCCTCTACTCAGTGATAATGTGTAGATTGTGTTATTACACAAAACACGTACAGTGTCTCTACTCAGTTATAATGTGTAGCTTGTGTTATTCACACAACATGTACAGTGTCTCTACTCAGTGATAATGTGTAGCTTGTGTTATTACATACAACATGTACAGTGTCTCTACTCAGCTATAATGTGTAGCTTGTGTTATTACACACAACATGTACAGTGTCTCTACTCAGTTTTAATGTGTAGATTGTGTTACTACACACAATATATACGGTGTCTCTACTCAGTTATAATGTGTAGCTTGTGTTATTACACACAACATGTACATTGTCTCTACTCAATTATAATGTGTAGCTTGTGTTATTACACACAACATGTACAGTGTCTCTACTCAGTTATAATGTGTAGCTTGTGTTATTACACACAAAATGTACAGTGTCTCTACTCAGTTATAATGTGTAGCTTGTGTTACTACGCACAACATGTACAGTGTCTCTACTCAGTTATAATGTGTAGCTTGTGTTATTACACACAACATGTACAGTGTCTCTACTCAGTTATAATGTGTAGCTTGTGTTATTACAGACAACATGTACAGTGTCTCTACTCAGTGATAATGTGTAGCTTGTGTTATTACACAAAACATGTACAGTGTCTTTACTCAGTGATAATGTGTAGCTTGTGTTATTACACAAAACATGAACTGTGTCTCTACTAAGTGATAATTTGTAGCTTGTGTTATTACACACAACATGTACAGTGTCTCTACTCAGTGATAATGTGTAGCTTGTGTTATTACACACAACATGTACAGTGTCTCCTCTCAGTGATAATGTGTAGCTTGTGTTATTACACACAACATGTACAGTGTCTCTACTCAGTGATAATGTGTAGCTTGTGTTATTACACACAACATGGACTGTGTCTCTACTCAGTGATAATGTGTAGCTTGTGTTATGACACACAACATGTACAGTGTCTCTACTCAGTGATAATGTGTAGCTTGTGTTATTACACAAAACATGTACAGTGTCTCTACTCAGTGATAATGTGTAGCTTGTGTTATTACACAAAACATGAACTGTGTCTCTACTCAGTGATAATTTGTAGCTTGTGTTATTACACACAACATGTACAGTGTCTCTACTCAGTGATAATGTGTAGCTTGTGTTATTACACACAACATGTACAGTGTCTCCTCTCAGTGATAATGTGTAGCTTGTGTTATTACACACAACATGTACAGTGTCTCTACTCAGTGATAATGTGTAGCTTGTGTTATTACACACAACATGGACTGTGTCTCTACTCAGTGATAATGTGTAGCTTGTGTTATGACACACAACATGTACAGTGTCTCTACTCAGTGATAATGTGTAGCTTGTGTTATTACACACAACATGTACAGTGTCTCTATTCAGTGATAATGTGTAGCTTGTGTTATTACACACAACATGTACAGTGTCTCTATTCAGTGATAATGTGTAGCTTGTGTTATTACACACAACATGTACTGTGTCTCTACTCAGTGATAATGTGTAGCTTGTGTTATTACACAAAACATGAACTGTGTCTCTACTCAGTGATAATTTGTAGCTTGTGTTATTACACACAACATGTACAGTGTCTCTACTCAGTGATAGTGTGTAGCTTGTGTTATTACACAACATGTACAGTGTCTCCTCTCAGTGATAATGTGTAGCTTGTGTTATTACACACAACATGTACAGTGTCTCTACTCACTGATAATGTGTAGCTTGTGTTACTACACACAACATGTACAGTGTCTCTACTCAGTTATAATGTGTAGCTTGTGTTATTACACACAAAATGTACAGTGTCTCTACTCAGTTATAATGTGTAGCTTGTGTTACTACACACAACATGTACAGTGTCTCTACTCAGTTATAATGTGTAGCTTGTGCTATTACACAACATGTACAGTGTCTCCTCTCAGTGATAATGTGTAGCTTGTGTTATTACACACAACATGTACAGTGTCTCTACTCACTGATAATGTGTAGCTTGTGTTACTACACACAACATGTACAGTGTCTCTACTCAGTTATAATGTGTAGCTTGTGTTACTACACACAACATGTACAGAGCCCCTACTCAGTGATTATGTGTAGATTGTGTTATTACACAAAACATGTACTGTGTCTTTACTCAGTGATAATGTGTAGCTTGTGTTATTACACAAAACATGTACAGTGTCTCTACTCAGTCATAATGTGTAGCTAGTGTTAATACACACAACATGTACAGTGTCTCTACTCAGTGAAAATGTGTAGCTTGTGTTATTACACAAAACATGTACAGTGTCTCTACTCAGTGATAATGTGTAGCTTGTGTTATTACACACAACATGTACTGTGTCTCTATTCAGTGATAATGTGTAGCTTGTGTTATTACACAAAACATGAACTGTGTCTCTACTCAGTGATAATTTGTAGCTTGTGTTATTACACACAACATGTCCAGTGCCTCTACTCAGTGATAATGTGTAGCTTGTGTTATTACACACTACATGGACTGTGTCTCTACTCAGTGATAATGTGTAGCTTGTGTTATTACACACAACATGTACAGTGTCTCTACTCAGCGATAATGTGTAGCTTGTGTTATTACACACAACATGTACAGTGTCTCTACTCAGTGATAATGTGTAGCTTGTGTTATTACAAACAACATGTACAGTGTCTCTATTCAGTGATAATGTGTAGCTTGTGTTATTACACACAACATGTCCAGTGCCTCTACTCAGTGATAATGTGTAGCTTGTGTTATTACACACTACATATACAGTGTCTCTACTCAGTGATAATGTGTAGCTTGTGTTATTACACACAAAATGTACAGTGTCTCTACTCAGTTATAATGTGTAGCTTGTGTTACTACACACAACATGTACAGTGCCTCTACTCAGTTATAATGTGTAGCTTGTGTTATTACACACAACATGTACAGTGTCTCTACTCAGTTATAATGTGTAGCTAGTGTTACTACACACAACATTTACAGTGCCTCTACTCAGTGATTATGTGTAGATTGTGTTATTACACAAAACATGTACTGTGTCTATACTCAGTGATAATGTGTAGCTTGTGTTATTACACAAAACATGTACAGTGTCTCTACTCAGTGATAATGTGTAGCTAGTGTTAATACACACAACATGTACAGTGTCTCTACTCAGTGAAAATGTGTAGCTTGTGTTATTACACAAAACATGTACAGTGTCTCTACTCAGTGATAATGTGTAGCTTGTGTTATTACACACAACATGTACTGTGTCTCTACTCAGTGATAATGTGTAGCTTGTGTTATTACACAAAACATGAACTGTGTCTCTACTCAGTGATAAGTTGTAGCTTGTGTCATTACACACAACATGTACAGTGTCTCTAATCAGTGATAATGTGTAGCTTGTGTTATTACACACAACATGTACAGTGTCTCCTCTCAGTGATAATGTGTAGCTTGTGTTATTACACACAACATGTACAGTGTCTCTACTCAGTGATAATGTGTAGCTTGTGTTATTACACACAATATGGACTGTGTCTCTACTCAGTGATAATGTGTAGCTTGTGTTATGACACACAACATGTACAGTGTCTCTACTCAGTGATAATGTGTAGCTTGTGTTATTACACACAACATGTACTGTGACTCTACTCAGTGATAATGTGTAGCTTGATATATAACACACAACATGTACAGTGTCTCTACTCAGTGATAATGTGTAGATTGTGTTACTACACACAACTTGTACAGTGCCTCTACTCAGTGATAATGTGTAGATTGTGTTATTACACAAAACACGTACAGTGTCTCTACTCAGTTATAATGTGTAGCTTGTGTTATTACACACAACATGTACATTGTCTCTACTCAATTATAATGTGTAGCTTGTGTTATTACACACAACATGTACAGTGTCTCTACTCAGTTATAATGTGTAGCTTGTGTTATTACACACAAAATGTACAGTGTCTCTACTCAGTTATAATGTGTAGCTTGTGTTACTACGCACAACATGTACAGTGTCTCTACTCAGTTATAATGTGTAGCTTGTGTTATTACACACAACATGTACAGTGTCTCTACTCAGTTATAATGTGTAGCTTGTGTTATTACAGACAACATGTACAGTGTCTCTACTCAGTGATAATGTGTAGCTTGTGTTATTACACAAAACATGTACAGTGTCTCTACTCAGTGATAATGTGTAGCTTGTGTTATTACACAAAACATGAACTGTGTCTCTACTCAGTGATAATTTGTAGCTTGTGTTATTACACACAACATGTACAGTGTCTCTACTCAGTGATAATGTGTAGCTTGTGTTATTACACACAACATGTACAGTGTCTCCTCTCAGTGATAATGTGTAGCTTGTGTTATTACACACAACATGTACAGTGTCCCTACTCAGTGATAATGTGTAGCTTGTGTTATTACACACAACATGGACTGTGTCTCTACTCAGTGATAATGTGTAGCTTGTGTTATGACACACAACATGTACAGTGTCTCTACTCAGTGATAATGTGTAGCTTGTGTTATTACACAAAACATGTCCAGTGTCTCTACTCTGTGATAATGTGTAGCTTGTGTTATTACACAAAACATGAACTGTGTCTCTACTCAGTGATAATTTGTAGCTTGTGTTATTACACACAACATGTACAGTGTCTCTACTCAGTGATAATGTGTAGCTTGTGTTATTACACACAACATGTACAGTGTCTCCTCTCAGTGATAATGTGTAGCTTGTGTTATTACACACAACATGTACAGTGTCTCTACTCAGTGATAATGTGTAGCTTGTGTTATTACACACAACATGGACTGTGTCTCTACTCAGTGATAATGTGTAGCTTGTGTTATGACACACAACATGTACAGTGTCTCTACTCAGTGATAATGTGTAGCTTGTGTTATTACACACAACATGTACAGTGTCTCTATTCAGTGATAATGTGTAGCTTGTGTTATTACACACAACATGTACAGTGTCTCTATTCAGTGATAATGTGTAGCTTGTGTTATTACACACAACATGTACTGTGTCTCTACTCAGTGATAAGGTGTAGCTTGTGTTATTACACAAAACATGAACTGTGTCTCTACTCAGTGATAATTTGTAGCTTGTGTTATTACACACAACATGTACAGTGTCTCTACTCAGTGATAGTGTGTAGCTTGTGTTATTACACAACATGTACAGTGTCTCCTCTCAGTGATAATGTGTAGCTTGTGTTATTACACACAACATGTACAGTGTCTCTACTCACTGATAATGTGTAGCTTGTGTTACTACACACAACATGTACAGTGTCTCTACTCAGTTATAATGTGTAGCTTGTGTTATTACACACAAAATGTACAGTGTCTCTACTCAGTTATAATGTGTAGCTTGTGTTACTACACACGACATGTACAGTGTCTCTACTCAGTTATAATGTGTAGCTTGTGTTATTACACAACATGTACAGTGTCTCCTCTCAGTGATAATGTGTAGCTTGTGTTATTACACACAACATGTACAGTGTCTCTACTCACTGATAATGTGTAGCTTGTGTTACTACACACAACATGTACAGTGTCTCTACTCAGTTATAATGTGTAGCTTGTGTTACTACACACAACATGTACAGAGCCCCTACTCAGTGATTATGTGTAGATTGTGTTATTACACAAAACATGTACTGTGTCTTTACTCAGTGATAATGTGTAGCTTGTGTTATTACACAAAACATGTACAGTGTCTCTACTCAGTCATAATGTGTAGCTAGTGTTAATACACACAACATGTACAGTGTCTCTACTCAGTGAAAATGTGTAGCTTGTGTTATTACACAAAACATGTACAGTGTCTCTACTCAGTGATAATGTGTAGCTTGTGTTATTACACACAACATGTACTGTGTCTCTACTCAGTGATAATGTGTAGCTTGTGTTATTACACAAAACATGAACTGTGTCTCTACTCAGTGATAATTTGTAGCTTGTGTTATTACACACAACATGTCCAGTGCCTCTACTCAGTGATAATGTGTAGCTTGTGTTATTACACACTACATGGACTGTGTCTCTACTCAGTGATAATGTGTAGCTTGTGTTATTACACACAACATGTACAGTGTCTCTACTCAGTGATAATGTGTAGCTTGTGTTATTACACACAACATGTACAGTGTCTCTACTCAGTGATAATGTGTAGCTTGTGTTATTACAAACAACATGTACAGTGTCTCTATTCAGTGATAATGTGTAGCTTGTGTTATAACACACAACATGTCCAGTGCCTCTACTCAGTGATAATGTGTAGCTTGTGTTATTACACACTACATATACAGTGTCTCTACTCAGTGATAATGTGTAGCTTGTGTTATTACACACAACATGTACAGTGTCTCTACTCACTGATAATGAGTAGCTTGTGTTACTACACACAACATGTACAGTGTCTCTACTCAGTTATAATGTGTAGCTTGTGTTATTACACACAAAATGTACAGTGTCTCTACTCAGTTATAATGTGTAGCTTGTGTTACTACACACAACATGTACAGTGCCTCTACTCAGTTATAATGTGTAGCTTGTGTTATTACACACAACATGTACAGTGTCTCTACTCAGTTATAATGTGTAGCTAGTGTTACTACACACAACATTTACAGTGCCTCTACTCAGTGATTATGTGTAGATTGTGTTATTACACAAAACATGTACTGTGTCTATACTCAGTGATAATGTGTAGCTTGTGTTATTACACAAAACATGTACAGTGTCTCTACTCAGTGATATTGTGTAGCTAGTGTTAATACACACAACATGTACAGTGTCTCTACTCAGTGAAAATGTGTAGCTTGTGTTATTACACAAAACATGTACAGTGTCTCTACTCAGTGATAATGTGTAGCTTGTGTTATTACACACAACATGTACTGTGTCTCTACTCAGTGATAATGTGTAGCTTGTGTTATTACACAAAACATGAACTGTGTCTCTACTCAGTGATAATTTGTAGCTTGTGTCATTACACACAACATGTACAGTGTCTCTAATCAGTGATAATGTGTAGCTTGTGTTATTACACACAACATGTACAGTGTCTCCTCTCAGTGATAATGTGTAGCTTGTGTTATTACACACAACATGTACAGTGTCTCTACTCAGTGATAATGTGTAGCTTGTGTTATTACACACAATATGGACTGTGTCTCTACTCAGTGATAATGTGTAGCTTGTGTTATGACACACAACATGTACAGTGTCTCTACTCAGTGATAATGTGTAGCTTGTGTTATTACACACAACATGTACTGTGACTCTACTCAGTGATAATGTGTAGCTTGATATATAACACACAACATGTACAGTGTCTCCTTCAGTGATAATGTGTAGATTGTGTTACTACACACAACTTGTACAGTGCCTCTACTCAGTGATAATGTGTAGATTGTGTTATTACACAAAACACGTACAGTGTCTCTACTCAGTTATAATGTGTAGCTTGTGTTATTCACACAACATGTACAGTGTCTCTACTCAGTGATAATGTGTAGCTTGTGTTATTACATACAACATGTACAGTGTCTCTACTCAGCTATAATGTGTAGCTTGTGTTATTACACACAACATGTACAGTGTCTCTACTCAGTTTTAATGTGTAGATTGTGTTACTACACACAATATATACGGTGTCTCTACTCAGTTATAATGTGTAGCTTGTGTTATTACACACAACATGTACATTGTCTCTACTCAATTATAATGTGTAGCTTGTGTTATTACACACAACATGTACAGTGTCTCTACTCAGTTATAATGTGTAGCTTGTGTTATTACACACAAAATGTACAGTGTCTCTACTCAGTTATAATGTGTAGCTTGTGTTACTACGCACAACATGTACAGTGTCTCTACTCAGTTATAATGTGTAGCTTGTGTTATTACACACAACATGTACAGTGTCTCTACTCAGTTATAATGTGTAGCTTGTGTTATTACAGACAACATGTACAGTGTCTCTACTCAGTGATAATGTGTAGCATGTGTTATTACACAAAACATGTACAGTGTCTCTACTCAGTGATAATGTGTAGCTTGTGTTATTACACAAAACATGAACTGTGTCTCTACTCAGTGATAATTTGTAGCTTGTGTTATTACACACAACATGTACAGTGTCTCTACTCAGTGATAATGTGTAGCTTGTGTTATTACACACAACATGTACAGTGTCTCCTCTCAGTGATAATGTGTAGCTTGTGTTATTACACACAACATGTACAGTGTCTCTACTCAGTGATAATGTGTAGCTTGTGTTATTACACACAACATGGACTGTGTCTCTACTCAGTGATAATGTGTAGCTTGTGTTATGACACACAACATGTACAGTGTCTCTACTCAGTGATAATGTGTAGCTTGTGTTATTACACAAAACATGTACAGTGTCTCTACTCAGTGATAATGTGTAGCTTGTGTTATTACACAAAACATGAACTGTGTCTCTACTCAGTGATAATTTGTAGCTTGTGTTATTACACACAACATGTACAGTGTCTCTACTCAGTGATAATGTGTAGCTTGTGTTATTACACACAACATGTACAGTGTCTCCTCTCAGTGATAATGTGTAGCTTGTGTTATTACACACAACATGTACAGTGTCTCTACTCAGTGATAATGTGTAGCTTGTGTTATTACACACAACATGGACTGTGTCTCTACTCAGTGATAATGTGTAGCTTGTGTTATGACACACAACATGTACAGTGTCTCTACTCAGTGATAATGTGTAGCTTGTGTTATTACACACAACATGTACAGTGTCTCTATTCAGTGATAATGTGTAGCTTGTGTTATTACACACAACATGTACAGTGTCTCTATTCAGTGATAATGTGTAGCTTGTGTTATTACACACAACATGTACTGTGTCTCTACTCAGTGATAATGTGTAGCTTGTGTTATTACACAAAACATGAACTGTGTCTCTACTCAGTGATAATTTCTAGCTTGTGTTATTACACACAAAATGTACAGTGTCTCTACTCAGTGATAATGTGTAGCTTGTGTTATTACACAACATGTACAGTGTCTCCTCTCAGTGATAATGTGTAGCTTGTGTTATTACACACAACATGTACAGTGTCTCTACTCACTGATAATGTGTAGCTTGTGTTACTACACACAACATGTACAGTGTCTCTACTCAGTTATAATGTGTAGCTTGTGTTATTACACACAAAATGTACAGTGTCTCTACTCAGTTATAATGTGTAGCTTGTGTTACTACACACAACATGTACAGTGTCTCTACTCAGTTATAATGTGTAGCTTGTGTTATTACACAACATGTACAGTGTCTCCTCTCAGTGATAATGTGTAGCTTGTGTTATTACACACAACATGTACAGTGTCTCTACTCACTGATAATGTGTAGCATGTGTTATTACACAAAACATGTACAGTGTCTCTACTCAGTGATAATGTGTAGCTTGTGTTATTACACACAACATGGACTGTGTCTCTACTCAGTGATAATGTGTAGCTTGTGTTATGACACACAACATGTACAGTGTCTCTACTCAGTGATAATGTGTAGCTTGTGTTATTACACAAAACATGTACAGTGTCTCTACTCAGTGATAATGTGTAGCTTGTGTTATTACACAAAACATGAACTGTGTCTCTACTCAGTGATAATTTGTAGCTTGTGTTATTACACACAACATGTACAGTGTCTCTACTCAGTGATAATGTGTAGCTTGTGTTATTACACACAACATGTACAGTGTCTCCTCTCAGTGATAATGTGTAGCTTGTGTTATTACACACAACATGTACAGTGTCTCTACTCAGTGATAATGTGTAGCTTGTGTTATTACACACAACATGGACTGTGTCTCTACTCAGTGATAATGTGTAGCTTGTGTTATGACACACAACATGTACAGTGTCTCTACTCAGTGATAATGTGTAGCTTGTGTTATTACACACAACATGTACAGTGTCTCTATTCAGTGATAATGTGTAGCTTGTGTTATTACACACAACATGTACAGTGTCTCTATTCAGTGATAATGTGTAGCTTGTGTTATTACACACAACATGTACTGTGTCTCTACTCAGTGATAATGTGTAGCTTGTGTTATTACACAAAACATGAACTGTGTCTCTACTCAGTGATAATTTCTAGCTTGTGTTATTACACACAAAATGTACAGTGTCTCTACTCAGTGATAATGTGTAGCTTGTGTTATTACACAACATGTACAGTGTCTCCTCTCAGTGATAATGTGTAGCTTGTGTTATTACACACAACATGTACAGTGTCTCTACTCACTGATAATGTGTAGCTTGTGTTACTACACACAACATGTACAGTGTCTCTACTCAGTTATAATGTGTAGCTTGTGTTATTACACACAAAATGTACAGTGTCTCTACTCAGTTATAATGTGTAGCTTGTGTTACTACACACAACATGTACAGTGTCTCTACTCAGTTATAATGTGTAGCTTGTGTTATTACACAACATGTACAGTGTCTCCTCTCAGTGATAATGTGTAGCTTGTGTTATTACACACAACATGTACAGTGTCTCTACTCACTGATAATGTGTAGCTTGTGTTACTACACACAACATGTACAGTGTCTCTACTCAGTTATAATGTGCAGCTTGTGTTACTACACACAACATGTACAGAGCCCCTACTCAGTGATTATGTGTAGATTGTGTTATTACACAAAACATGTACTGTGTCATTACTCAGTGATAATGTGTAGCTTGTGTTATTACACAAAACATGTACAGTGTCTCTACTCAGTCATAATGTGTAGCTAGTGTTAATACACACAACATTTACAGTGTCTCTACTCAGTGAAAATGTGTAGCTTGTGTTATTACACAAAACATGTACAGTGTCTCTACTCAGTGATAATGTGTAGCTTGTGTTATTACACACAACATGTACTGTGTCTCTACTCAGTGATAATGTGTAGCTTGTGTTATTACACAAAACATGAACTGTGTCTCTACTCAGTGATAATTTGTAGCTTGTGTTATTACACACAACATGTCCAGTGCCTCTACTCAGTGATAATGTGTAGCTTGTGTTATTACACACTACATGGACTGTGTCTCTACTCAGTGATAATGTGTAGCTTGTGTTATTACACACAACATGTCCAGTGCCTCTACTCAGTGATAATGTGTAGCTTGTGTTATTACACACTACATGTACAGTGTCTCTACTCAGTGATAATGTGTAGCTTGTGTTATTACACACAACATGTACAGTGTCTCTACTCACTGATAATGAGTAGCTTGTGTTACTACACACAACATGTACAGTGTCTCTACTCAGTTATAATGTGTAGCTTGTGTTATTACACACAAAATGTACAGTGTCTCTACTCAGTTATAATGTGTAGCTTGTGTTACTACACACAACATGTACAGTGCCTCTACTCAGTTATAATGTGTAGCTTGTGTTATTACACACAACATGTACAGTGTCTCTACTCAGTTATAATGTGTAGCTAGTGTTACTACACACAACATGTACAGTGCCTCTACTCAGTGATTATGTGTAGATTGTGTTATTACACAAAACATGTACTGTGTCTTTACTCAGTGATAATGTGTAGCTTGTGTTATTACACAAAACATGTACAGTGTCTCTACTCAGTGATAATGTGTAGCTAGTGTTAATACACACAACATGTACAGTGTCTCTACTCAGTGAAAATGTGTAGCTTGTGTTATTACACAAAACATGTACAGTGTCTCTACTCACTGATAATGTGTAGCTTGTGTTATTACACACAACATGTACTGTGTCTCTACTCAGTGATAATGTGTAGCTTGTGTTATTACACAAAACATGAACTGTGTCTCTACTCAGTGATAATTTGTAGCTTGTGTCATTACACACAACATGTACAGTGTCTCTACTCAGTGATAATGTGTAGCTTGTGTTATTACACACAACATGTACAGTGTCTCCTCTCAGTGATAATGTGTATCTTGTGTTATTACACACAACATGTACAGTGTCTCTACTCAGTGATAATGTGTAGCTTGTGTTATTACACACAATATGGACTGTGTCTCTACTCAGTGATAATGTGTAGCTTGTGTTATGACACACAACATGTACAGTGTCTCTACTCAGTGATAATGTGTAGCTTGTGTTATTACACACAACATGTACAGTGTCTCTACTCAGTGATAATGTGTAGCTAGTGTAATTACACACAACATGTACAGTGTCTCTATTCAGTGATAATGTGTAGCTTGTGTTATTACACACAACATGTCCAGTGCCTCTACTCAGTGATAATGTGTAGCTTGTGTTATTACACACTACATGTACAGTGCCTCTACTCAGTGATAAAGTGTAGCTTGTGTTATTACACACAACATGTACAGTGTCTCTATTCACTGATAATGTGTAGCTTATGTTACTACACACAACATGTACAGTGCCTCTACTCAGTGAAAATATGAGGCTTGTGTTATTACACACAACATGGACTGTGTCTCTACTCAGTGATAATGTGTAGCTTGTGTTATGACACACAACATGTACAGTGTCTCTACTCAGTGATAATGTGTAGCTTGTGTTATTACACACAACATGTACAGTGTCTCCTCTCAGTGATAATGTGTATCTTGTGTTATTACACACAACATGTACAGTGTCTCTACTCAGTGATCATGTGTAGCTTGTGTTACTACACACAATATGTACAGTGTCTCTACTCAGTGATAATGTGTAGCTTGTGTTATTACACACAACATGTATTGTGTCTCTACTCAGTGATAATGTGTAGTTTGTGTTATTACACACAACATGTACAGTGTCTCTACTCAGTGATAATGTGTAGCTTGTGTTATTACACACAACATGTACAGTGTCTCTACTCACTGATAATGTGTAGCTTGTGTTATTACACACAACATGTACAGTGTCTCTACTCAGTGATAATGTGTAGCTTGTGTTACTACACACAACATGTACAGTGTCTCTACTCAGCGATAATGTGTAGCTTGTGTTATTACACACAACATGTTCAGTGTCTCTACTAAGTGATAATGTGTAGCTTGTGTTATTACACACAACATGTACACTGTCTCTACTCAGTGATAATATGTAGCTTGAGTTATTACACACAATATGGGCTGTGTCTCTACTCAGTTATAATGTGTAGCTTGTGTTGTTACACACATCATGTACAGTGTCTTTACTCAGTGATAATGTGTAGCTTGAGTTTCTACACACAACATGTACAGTGTCTCTACTCACTGATAATGTGTAGGTTGTGTTATTACACACAACATGTACAGTGTCTCTACTCAGTGATAATGTGTAGCTTGTGTTACTACGCACAACTTGTACTGTGTCTCTACTCAGTGATAATGTGTAGCGTGTGTTATTACACACAACATGTACAGTGTCTCTATTCAGTGATAATGTGTAGCTTGTGTTATTACACACAACATGTACAGTGTCTCTATTCAGTGATAATGTGTAGCTTGTGTTATTACACACAACATGTACTGTGTCTCTACTCAGTGATAATGTGTAGCTTGTGTTATTACACAAAACATGAACTGTGTCTCTACTCAGTGATAATTTGTAGCTTGTGTTATTACACACAACATGTACAGTGTCTCTACTCAGTGATAGTGTGTAGCTTGTGTTATTACACAACATGTACAGTGTCTCCTCTCAGTGATAATGTGTAGCTTGTGTTATTACACACAACATGTACAGTGTCTCTACTCACTGATAATGTGTAGCTTGTGTTATTACACACAACATGTACTGTGTCTCTACTCAGTGATAATGTGTAGCTTGTGTTATTACACAAAACATGAACTGTGTCTCTACTCAGTGATAATTTGTAGCTTGTGTTATTACACACAACATGTACAGTGTCTCTACTCAGTGATAGTGTGTAGCTTGTGTTATTACACAACATGTACAGTGTCTCCTCTCAGTGATAATGTGTAGCTTGTGTTATTACACACAACATGTACAGTGTCTCTACTCACTGATAATGTGTAGCTTGTGTTACTACACACAACATGTACAGTGTCTCTACTCAGTTATAATGTGTAGCTTGTGTTATTACACACAAAATGTACAGTGTCTCTACTCAGTTATAATGTGTAGCTTGTGTTACTACACACAACATGTACAGTGTCTCTACTCAGTTATAATGTGTAGCTTGTGCTATTACACAACATGTACAGTGTCTCCTCTCAGTGATAATGTGTAGCTTGTGTTATTACACACAACATGTACAGTGTCTCTACTCACTGATAATGTGTAGCTTGTGTTACTACACACAACATGTACAGTGTCTCTACTCAGTTATAATGTGTAGCTTGTGTTACTACACACAACATGTACAGAGCCCCTACTCAGTGATTATGTGTAGATTGTGTTATTACACAAAACATGTACTGTGTCTTTACTCAGTGATAATGTGTAGCTTGTGTTATTACACAAAACATGTACAGTGTCTCTACTCAGTCATAATGTGTAGCTAGTGTTAATACACACAACATGTACAGTGTCTCTACTCAGTGAAAATGTGTAGCTTGTGTTATTACACAAAACATGTACAGTGTCTCTACTCAGTGATAATGTGTAGCTTGTGTTATTACACACAACATGTACTGTGTCTCTATTCAGTGATAATGTGTAGCTTGTGTTATTACACAAAACATGAACTGTGTCTCTACTCAGTGATAATTTGTAGCTTGTGTTATTACACACAACATGTCCAGTGCCTCTACTCAGTGATAATGTGTAGCTTGTGTTATTACACACTACATGGACTGTGTCTCTACTCAGTGATAATGTGTAGCTTGTGTTATTACACACAACATGTACAGTGTCTCTACTCAGTGATAATGTGTAGCTTGTGTTATTACACACAACATGTACAGTGTCTCTACTCAGTGATAATGTGTAGCTTGTGTTATTACAAACAACATGTACAGTGTCTCTATTCAGTGATAATGTGTAGCTTGTGTTATTACACACAACATGTCCAGTGCCTCTACTCAGTGATAATGTGTAGCTTGTGTTATTACACACTACATATACAGTGTCTCTACTCAGTGATAATGTGTAGCTTGTGTTATTACACACAACATGTACAGTGTCTCTACTCACTGATAATGAGTAGCTTGTGTTACTACACACAACATGTACAGTGTCTCTACTCAGTTATAATGTGTAGCTTGTGTTATTACACACAAAATGTACAGTGTCTCTACTCAGTTATAATGTGTAGCTTGTGTTACTACACACAACATGTACAGTGCCTCTACTCAGTTATAATGTGTAGCTTGTGTTATTACACACAACATGTACAGTGTCTCTACTCAGTTATAATGTGTAGCTAGTGTTACTACACACAACATTTACAGTGCCTCTACTCAGTGATTATGTGTAGATTGTGTTATTACACAAAACATGTACTGTGTCTATACTCAGTGATAATGTGTAGCTTGTGTTATTACACAAAACATGTACAGTGTCTCTACTCAGTGATAATGTGTAGCTAGTGTTAATACACACAACATGTACAGTGTCTCTACTCAGTGAAAATGTGTAGCTTGTGTTATTACACAAAACATGTACAGTGTCTCTACTCAGTGATAATGTGTAGCTTGTGTTATTACACACAACATGTACTGTGTCTCTACTCAGTGATAATGTGTAGCTTGTGTTATTACACAAAACATGAACTGTGTCTCTACTCAGTGATAAGTTGTAGCTTGTGTCATTACACACAACATGTACAGTGTCTCTAATCAGTGATAATGTGTAGCTTGTGTTATTACACACAACATGTACAGTGTCTCCTCTCAGTGATAATGTGTAGCTTGTGTTATTACACACAACATGTACAGTGTCTCTACTCAGTGATAATGTGTAGCTTGTGTTATTACACACAATATGGACTGTGTCTCTACTCAGTGATAATGTGTAGCTTGTATTATGACACACAACATGTACAGTGTCTCTACTCAGTGATAATGTGTAGCTTGTGTTATTACACACAACATGTACTGTGACTCTACTCAGTGATAATGTGTAGCTTGATATATAACACACAACATGTACAGTGTCTCTACTCAGTGATAATGTGTAGATTGTGTTACTACACACAACTTGTACAGTGCCTCTACTCAGTGATAATGTGTAGATTGTGTTATTACACAAAACACGTACAGTGTCTCTACTCAGTTATAATGTGTAGCTTGTGTTATTACACACAACATGTACATTGTCTCTACTCAATTATAATGTGTAGCTTGTGTTATTACACACAACATGTACAGTGTCTCTACTCAGTTATAATGTGTAGCTTGTGTTATTACACACAAAATGTACAGTGTCTCTACTCAGTTATAATGTGTAGCTTGTGTTACTACGCACAACATGTACAGTGTCTCTACTCAGTTATAATGTGTAGCTTGTGTTATTACACACAACATGTACAGTGTCTCTACTCAGTTATAATGTGTAGCTTGTGTTATTACAGACAACATGTACAGTGTCTCTACTCAGTGATAATGTGTAGCTTGTGTTATTACACAAAACATGTACAGTGTCTCTACTCAGTGATAATGTGTAGCTTGTGTTATTACACAAAACATGAACTGTGTCTCTACTCAGTGATAATTTGTAGCTTGTGTTATTACACACAACATGTACAGTGTCTCTACTCAGTGATAATGTGTAGCTTGTGTTATTACACACAACATGTACAGTGTCTCCTCTCAGTGATAATGTGTAGCTTGTGTTATTACACACAACATGTACAGTGTCTCTACTCAGTGATAATGTGTAGCTTGTGTTATTACACACAACATGGACTGTGTCTCTACTCAGTGATAATGTGTAGCTTGTGTTATGACACACAACATGTACAGTGTCTCTACTCAGTGATAATGTGTAGCTTGTGTTATTACACAAAACATGTCCAGTGTCTCTACTCTGTGATAATGTGTAGCTTGTGTTATTACACAAAACATGAACTGTGTCTCTACTCAGTGATAATTTGTAGCTTGTGTTATTACACACAACATGTACAGTGTCTCTACTCAGTGATAATGTGTAGCTTGTGTTATTACACACAACATGTACAGTGTCTCCTCTCAGTGATAATGTGTAGCTTGTGTTATTACACACAACATGTACAGTGTCTCTACTCAGTGATAATGTGTAGCTTGTGTTATTACACACAACATGGACTGTGTCTCTACTCAGTGATAATGTGTAGCTTGTGTTATGACACACAACATGTACAGTGTCTCTACTCAGTGATAATGTGTAGCTTGTGTTATTACACACAACATGTACAGTGTCTCTATTCAGTGATAATGTGTAGCTTGTGTTATTACACACAACATGTACAGTGTCTCTATTCAGTGATAATGTGTAGCTTGTGTTATTACACACAACATGTACTGTGTCTCTACTCAGTGATAAGGTGTAGCTTGTGTTATTACACAAAACATGAACTGTGTCTCTACTCAGTGATAATTTGTAGCTTGTGTTATTACACACAACATGTACAGTGTCTCTACTCAGTGATAGTGTGTAGCTTGTGTTATTACACAACATGTACAGTGTCTCCTCTCAGTGATAATGTGTAGCTTGTGTTATTACACACAACATGTACAGTGTCTCTACTCACTGATAATGTGTAGCTTGTGTTACTACACACAACATGTACAGTGTCTCTACTCAGTTATAATGTGTAGCTTGTGTTATTACACACAAAATGTACAGTGTCTCTACTCAGTTATAATGTGTAGCTTGTGTTACTCCACACGACATGTACAGTGTCTCTACTCAGTTATAATGTGTAGCTTGTGTTATTACACAACATGTACAGTGTCTCCTCTCAGTGATAATGTGTAGCTTGTGTTATTACACACAACATGTACAGTGTCTCTACTCACTGATAATGTGTAGCTTGTGTTACTACACACAACATGTACAGTGTCTCTACTCAGTTATAATGTGTAGCTTGTGTTACTACACACAACATGTACAGAGCCCCTACTCAGTGATTATGTGTAGATTGTGTTATTACACAAAACATGTACTGTGTCTTTACTCAGTGATAATGTGTAGCTTGTGTTATTACACAAAACATGTACAGTGTCTCTACTCAGTCATAATGTGTAGCTAGTGTTAATACACACAACATGTACAGTGTCTCTACTCAGTGAAAATGTGTAGCTTGTGTTATTACACAAAACATGTACAGTGTCTCTACTCTGTGATAATGTGTAGCTTGTGTTATTACACACAACATGTACTGTGTCTCTACTCAGTGATAATGTGTAGCTTGTGTTATTACACAAAACATGAACTGTGTCTCTACTCAGTGATAATTTGTAGCTTGTGTTATTACACACAACATGTCCAGTGCCTCTACTCAGTGATAATGTGTAGCTTGTGTTATTACACACTACATGGACTGTGTCTCTACTCAGTGATAATGTGTAGCTTTTGTTATTACACACAACATGTACAGTGTCTCTACTCAGTGATAATGTGTAGCTTGTGTTATTACACACAACATGTACAGTGTCTCTACTCAGTGATAATGTGTAGCTTGTGTTATTACAAACAACATGTACAGTGTCTCTATTCAGTGATAATGTGTAGCTTGTGTTATAACACACAACATGTCCAGTGCCTCTACTCAGTGATAATGTGTAGCTTGTGTTATTACACACTACATATACAGTGTCTCTACTCAGTGATAATGTGTAGCTTGTGTTATTACACACAACATGTACAGTGTCTCTACTCACTGATAATGAGTAGCTTGTGTTACTACACACAACATGTACAGTGTCTCTACTCAGTTATAATGTGTAGCTTGTGTTATTACACACAAAATGTACAGTGTCTCTACTCAGTTATAATGTGTAGCTTGTGTTACTACACACAACATGTACAGTGCCTCTACTCAGTTATAATGTGTAGCTTGTGTTATTACACACAACATGTACAGTGTCTCTACTCAGTTATAATGTGTAGCTAGTGTTACTACACACAACATTTACAGTGCCTCTACTCAGTGATTATGTGTAGATTGTGTTATTACACAAAACATGTACTGTGTCTATACTCAGTGATAATGTGTAGCTTGTGTTATTACACAAAACATGTACAGTGTCTCTACTCAGTGATATTGTGTAGCTAGTGTTAATACACACAACATGTACAGTGTCTCTACTCAGTGAAAATGTGTAGCTTGTGTTATTACACAAAACATGTACAGTGTCTCTACTCAGTGATAATGTGTAGCTTGTGTTATTACACACAACATGTACTGTGTCTCTACTCAGTGATAATGTGTAGCTTGTGTTATTACACAAAACATGAACTGTGTCTCTACTCAGTGATAATTTGTAGCTTGTGTCATTACACACAACATGTACAGTGTCTCTAATCAGTGATAATGTGTAGCTTGTGTTATTACACACAACATGTACAGTGTCTCCTCTCAGTGATAATGTGTAGCTTGTGTTATTACACACAACATGTACAGTGTCTCTACTCAGTGATAATGTGTAGCTTGTGTTATTACACACAATATGGACTGTGTCTCTACTCAGTGATAATGTGTAGCTTGTGTTATGACACACAACATGTACAGTGTCTCTACTCAGTGATAATGTGTAGCTTGTGTTATTACACACAACATGTACTGTGACTCTACTCAGTGATAATGTGTAGCTTGATATATAACACACAACATGTACAGTGTCTCCTTCAGTGATAATGTGTAGATTGTGTTACTACACACAACTTGTACAGTGCCTCTACTCAGTGATAATGTGTAGATTGTGTTATTACACAAAACACGTACAGTGTCTCTACTCAGTTATAATGTGTAGCTTGTGTTATTCACACAACATGTACAGTGTCTCTACTCAGTGATAATGTGTAGCTTGTGTTATTACATACAACATGTACAGTGTCTCTACTCAGCTATAATGTGTAGCTTGTGTTATTACACACAACATGTACAGTGTCTCTACTCAGTTTTAATGTGTAGATTGTGTTACTACACACAATATATACGGTGTCTCTACTCAGTTATAATGTGTAGCTTGTGTTATTACACACAACATGTACATTGTCTCTACTCAATTATAATGTGTAGCTTGTGTTATTACACACAACATGTACAGTGTCTCTACTCAGTTATAATGTGTAGCTTGTGTTATTACACACAAAATGTACAGTGTCTCTACTCAGTTATAATGTGTAGCTTGTGTTACTACGCACAACATGTACAGTGTCTCTACTCAGTTATAATGTGTAGCTTGTGTTATTACACACAACATGTACAGTGTCTCTACTCAGTTATAATGTGTAGCTTGTGTTATTACAGACAACATGTACAGTGTCTCTACTCAGTGATAATGTGTAGCATGTGTTATTACACAAAACATGTACAGTGTCTCTACTCAGTGATAATGTGTAGCTTGTGTTATTACACAAAACATGAACTGTGTCTCTACTCAGTGATAATTTGTAGCTTGTGTTATTACACACAACATGTACAGTGTCTCTACTCAGTGATAATGTGTAGCTTGTGTTATTACACACAACATGTACAGTGTCTCCTCTCAGTGATAATGTGTAGCTTGTGTTATTACACACAACATGTACAGTGTCTCTACTCAGTGATAATGTGTAGCTTGTGTTATTACACACAACATGGACTGTGTCTCTACTCAGTGATAATGTGTAGCTTGTGTTATGACACACAACATGTACAGTGTCTCTACTCAGTGATAATGTGTAGCTTGTGTTATTACACAAAACATGTACAGTGTCTCTACTCAGTGATAATGTGTAGCTTGTGTTATTACACAAAACATGAACTGTGTCTCTACTCAGTGATAATTTGTAGCTTGTGTTATTACACACAACATGTACAGTGTCTCTACTCAGTGATAATGTGTAGCTTGTGTTATTACACACAACATGTACAGTGTCTCCTCTCAGTGATAATGTGTAGCTTGTGTTATTACACACAACATGTACAGTGTCTCTACTCAGTGATAATGTGTAGCTTGTGTTATTACACACAACATGGACTGTGTCTCTACTCAGTGATAATGTGTAGCTTGTGTTATGACACACAACATGTACAGTGTCTCTACTCAGTGATAATGTGTAGCTTGTGTTATTACACACAACATGTACAGTGTCTCTATTCAGTGATAATGTGTAGCTTGTGTTATTACACACAACATGTACAGTGTCTCTATTCAGTGATAATGTGTAGCTTGTGTTATTACACACAACATGTACTGTGTCTCTACTCAGTGATAATGTGTAGCTTGTGTTATTACACAAAACATGAACTGTGTCTCTACTCAGTGATAATTTCTAGCTTGTGTTATTACACACAAAATGTACAGTGTCTCTACTCAGTGATAATGTGGAGCTTGTGTTATTACACAACATGTACAGTGTCTCCTCTCAGTGATAATGTGTAGCTTGTGTTATTACACACAACATGTACAGTGTCTCTACTCACTGATAATGTGTAGCTTGTGTTACTACACACAACATGTACAGTGTCTCTACTCAGTTATAATGTGTAGCTTGTGTTATTACACACAAAATGTACAGTGTCTCTACTCAGTTATAATGTGTAGCTTGTGTTACTACACACAACATGTACAGTGTCTCTACTCAGTTATAATGTGTAGCTTGTGTTATTACACAACATGTACAGTGTCTCCTCTCAGTGATAATGTGTAGCTTGTGTTATTACACACAACATGTACAGTGTCTCTACTCACTGATAATGTGTAGCTTGTGTTACTACACACAACATGTACAGTGTCTCTACTCAGTTATAATGTGCAGCTTGTGTTACTACACACAACATGTACAGAGCCCCTACTCAGTGATTATGTGTAGATTGTGTTATTACACAAAACATGTACTGTGTCTTTACTCAGTGATAATGTGTAGCTTGTGTTATTACACAAAACATGTACAGTGTCTCTACTCAGTCATAATGTGTAGCTAGTGTTAATACACACAACATTTACAGTGTCTCTACTCAGTGAAAATGTGTAGCTTGTGTTATTACACAAAACATGTACAGTGTCTCTACTCAGTGATAATGTGTAGCTTGTGTTATTACACACAACATGTACTGTGTCTCTACTCAGTGATAATGTGTAGCTTGTGTTATTACACAAAACATGAACTGTGTCTCTACTCAGTGATAATTTGTAGCTTGTGTTATTACACACAACATGTCCAGTGCCTCTACTCAGTGATAATGTGTAGCTTGTGTTATTACACACTATATGGACTGTGTCTCTACTCAGTGATAATGTGTAGCTTGTGTTATTACACACAACATGTCCAGTGCCTCTACTCAGTGATAATGTGTAGCTTGTGTTATTACACACTACATGTACAGTGTCTCTACTCAGTGATAATGTGTAGCTTGTGTTATTACACACAACATGTACAGTGTCTCTACTCACTGATAATGAGTAGCTTGTGTTACTACACACAACATGTACAGTGTCTCTACTCAGTTATAATGTGTAGCTTGTGTTATTACACACAAAATGTACAGTGTCTCTACTCAGTTATAATGTGTAGCTTGTGTTACTACACACAACATGTACAGTGCCTCTACTCAGTTATAATGTGTAGCTTGTGTTATTACACACAACATGTACAGTGTCTCTACTCAGTTATAATGTGTAGCTAGTGTTACTACACACAACATGTACAGTGCCTCTACTCAGTGATTATGTGTAGATTGTGTTATTACACAAAACATGTACTGTGTCTTTACTCAGTGATAATGTGTAGCTTGTGTTATTACACAAAACATGTACAGTGTCTCTACTCAGTGATAATGTGTAGCTAGTGTTAATACACACAACATGTACAGTGTCTCTACTCAGTGAAAATGTGTAGCTTGTGTTATTACACAAAACATGTACAGTGTCTCTACTCACTGATAATGTGTAGCTTGTGTTATTACACACAACATGTACTGTGTCTCTACTCAGTGATAATGTGTAGCTTGTGTTATTACACAAAACATGAACTGTGTCTCTACTCAGTGATAATTTGTAGCTTGTGTCATTACACACAACATGTACAGTGTCTCTACTCAGTGATAATGTGTAGCTTGTGTTATTACACACAACATGTACAGTGTCTCCTCTCAGTGATAATGTGTATCTTGTGTTATTACACACAACATGTACAGTGTCTCTACTCAGTGATAATGTGTAGCTTGTGTTATTACACACAATATGGACTGTGTCTCTACTCAGTGATAATGTGTAGCTTGTGTTATGACACACAACATGTACAGTGTCTCTACTCAGTGATAATGTGTAGCTTGTGTTATTACACACAACATGTACAGTGTCTCTACTCAGTGATAATGTGTAGCTAGTGTAATTACACACAACATGTACAGTGTCTCTATTCAGTGATAATGTGTAGCTTGTGTTATTACACACAACATGTCCAGTGCCTCTACTCAGTGATAATGTGTAGCTTGTGTTATTACACACTACATGTACAGTGCCTCTACTCAGTGATAAAGTGTAGCTTGTGTTATTACACACAACATGTACAGTGTCTCTATTCACTGATAATGTGTAGCTTATGTTACTACACACAACATGTACAGTGCCTCTACTCAGTGAAAATATGAGGCTTGTGTTATTACACAAAACATTTACTGTGTCTCTACTCAGTGATCATGTGTAGCTTGTGTTACTACACACAATATGTACAGTGTCTCTACTCAGTGATGATGTGTAGCTTGTGTTATTACACACAACATGTATTGTGTCTCTACTCAGTGATAATGTGTAGTTTGTGTTATTACACACAACATGTACAGTGTCTCTACTCAGTGATAATGTGTAGCTTGTGTTATTACACACAACATGTACAGTGTCTCTACTCACTGATAATGTGTAGCTTGTGTTATTACACACAACATGTACAGTGTCTCTACTCAGTGATAATGTGTAGCTTGTGTTACTACACACAACATGTACAGTGTCTCTACTCAGCGATAATGTGTAGCTTGTGTTATTACACACAACATGTTCAGTGTCTCTACTAAGTGATAATGTGTAGCTTGTGTTATTACACACAACATGTACACTGTCTCTACTCAGTGATAATATGTAGCTTGAGTTATTACACACAATATGGGCTGTGTCTCTACTCAGTTATAATGTGTAGCTTGTGTTGTTACACACACCATGTACAGTGTCTTTACTCAGTGATAATGTGTAGCTTGAGTTTCTACACACAACATGTACAGTGTCTCTACTCACTGATAATGTGTAGGTTGTGTTATTACACACAACATGTACAGTGTCTCTACTCAGTGATAATGTGTAGCTTGTGTTACTACGCACAACTTGTACTGTGTCTCTACTCAGTGATAATGTGTAGCGTGTGTTATTACACACAACATGTACAGTGTCTCTACTCAGTGATAATATGTAGCTTGTGTGACTCTGCACAACATGTACAGTGTCTCTACTCAGTGATAATGTGTAGCTTGTGTTACTACGCACAACATGTACTGTGTCCCTACTCAGTGATAATGTGTAGCTTGTGTTACTACACACAACATGTTCTGTGACTCTACTCAGTGAAAATGTGTAGCGTGTGTTATTACACACAACATGTATTGTGTCTCTACTCAGTGATAATGTGTAGCTTGTGTTATTACACACAACATATACTGTGTCTCTACTCAGTGATAATGTGTAGCTTGTGTTATTACACACAACATGTACTGTGTCTCTTCTCAGTGATAATGTGTAGCTTGTGTTACTACACACTAAATATACAGTGTCTCCACTCAGTGAAAATGTGTAGCGTGCGTTATTACACACAACATGTATTGTGTCTCTACTCAGTGATAATGTGTAGCTTGTGTTATTACACACAACATGTACTGTGTCTCTACTCAGTGATAATGTGTAGCGTGTGTTATTACACACAACATGTACTGTGTCTCTACTCATTACACACAACATGTATTGTGTCTCTACACAGTGATAATGTGTAGCTTTTGTTATTACACACAACATGTACTGTGTCTCTACTCAGTGATAATGTGTAGCTTGTGTTATTACACACAACATGTATTGTGTCTCTACTCAGTGATAATGTGTAGCTTGTGTTATTACACACAACATGTACAGTGTCTCTACTCAGTGATAATGTGTAGCTTGTGTTATTACACACAACATGTACAGTGTCTCTACTCACTGATAATGTGTAGCTTGTGTTATTACACACAACATGTACAGTGTCTCTACTCAGTGATAATGTGTAGCTTGTGTTACTACACACAACATGTACAGTGTCTCTACTCAGTGATAATGTGTAGCTTGTGTTATTACACACAACATGTACAGTGTCTCTACTAAGTGATAATGTGTAGCTTGTGTTATTACACACAACATGTACAGCGTCTCTACTCACTGATAATGAGTAGCTTGTGTTACTACACACAACATGTACAGTGTCTCTACTCAGTGAAAATGTGTAGCTTGTGTTATTACACAAAACATGTACAGTGTCTCTACTCAGTGATCATGTGTAGCTTGTGTTACTACACACAACATGTACTGTGTCTCTACACAGTGATAATGTGTAGCTTGTGTTACTACACACAACATGTACAGTGTCTCTACTCAGTGATAATGTGTAGCTTGTGTTACTACACACAACATGTACACTGTCTCTACTCAGTGATAATATGTAGCTTGAGTTATTACACACAATATGGACTGTGTCTCTACTCAGTTATAATGTGTAGCTTGTGTTATTACACACAACATGTACTGTGACTCTACTCTGTGATAATGTGTAGCTTGTGTTACCACACACAACATGTACAGTGTCTCTACTCTGTGATAATGTGTAGCTTGTGTTATTACACACAACATGTACAGTGTCTCTACTTAGTGATAATGTGTAGCTTGTGTTATTACACACAACATGTACAGTGTCTCTACTCAGTGAAAATGTGTAGCTTGTGTTATTACACAAAACATGTACAGTGTCTCTACTCAGTGATCATGTGTAGCTTGTGTTACTACACACAACATGTACTGTGTCTCTACACAGTGATAATGTGTAGCTTGTGTTACTACACACAACATGTACAGTGTCTCTACTCAGTGATAATGTGTAGCTTGTGTTACTACACACAACATGTACACTGTCTCGTCTCAGTGATAATATGTAGCTTGAGTTATTACACACAATATGGGCTGTGTCTCTACTCAGTTATAATGTGTAGCTTGTGTTGTTACACACAACATGTACAGTGTCTTTACTCAGTGATAATGTGTAGCTTGAGTTACTACACACAACATGTACAGTGTCTCTACTCACTGATAATGTGTAGGTTGTGTTATTACACACAACTTGTACAGTGTCTCTACTCACTGATAATGTGTAGCTTGAGTTATTACACACAACATGTACAGTGTCTCTACTCAGTTATAATGTGTAGATAGTGTTATAACACACAACATGTACAGTTTCTCTACTCACTGATAATGTGTAGCTTGAGTTACTACACACAACATGTACAGTGTCTCTACTCACTGATAATGTGTAGCTTGTGTTATTACACACAACATGTACAGTGTCTCTACACAGTGATAATGTGTAGCATGCGTTACTACACACAACATGTACAGTGTCTCTACTCACTGATAATGTGTAGCTTGTGTTATTACACACAACATGTACTGTGACTCTACTCACTGATAATGTGTAGCTTGTGTTATTACACACAACATGTACTGTGACTCTACTCTGTGATAATGTGTAGCTTGTGTTATTACGCACAACATGTCCAGTGCCTCTACTCAGTGATAATGTGTAGCTTGTGTTATTACACACAACATGTACAGTGTCTCTACTTAGTGATAATGTGTAGCTTGTGTTATTACACACAACATGTACAGTGTCTCTACTCACTGATAATGTGTAGCTTGTGTTACTACACACAACATGTACAGTGTCTCTACTCAGTGAAAATGTGTAGCTTGTGTTATTACACAAAACATGTACTGTGTCTCTACTCAGTGATCATGTGTAGCTTGTGTTACTACACACAACATGTACAGTGTCTCTACTCAGTGATAATGTGTAGTTTGTGTTATTACACACAACATGTATTGTGTCTCTACTTAGTGATAATGTGTAGCTTGTGTTATTACACACAACATGTACAGTGTCTCTACTCAGTGATAATGTGTAGCTTGTGTTATTACACACAACATGTACAGTGTCTCTACTCACTGATAATGTGTAGCTTGTGTTATTACACACAACATGTGCAGTGTCTCTACTCAGTGATAATGTGTAGCTTGTGTTACTACACACAACATGTACAGTGTCTCTACTCAGTGATAATGTGTAGCTTGTGTTATTACACACAACATGTACAGTGTCTCTACTAAGTGATAATGTGTAGCTTGTGTTATTACACACAACATGTACAGTGTCTCTACTCACTGATAATGAGTAGCTTGTGTTACTACACACAACATGTACAGTGTCTCTACTCAGTGAAAATGTGTGGCTTGTGTTATTACACAAAACATGTACAGTGTCTCTACTCAGTGATCATGTGTAGCTTGTGTTACTACACACAACATGTACTGTGTCTCTACACAGTGATAATGTGTAGCTTGTGTTACTACACACAACATGTACAGTGTCTCTACTCAGTGATAATGTGTAGCTTGTGTTACTACACACAACATGTACACTGTCTCTACTCAGTGATAATATGTAGCTTGAGTTATTACACACAATATGGGCTGTGTCTCTACTCAGTTATAATGTGTAGCTTGTGTTGTTACACACAACATGTACAGTGTCTTTACTCAGTGATAATGTGTAGCTTGAGTTACTACACACAACATGTACAGTGTCTCTACTCACTGATAATGTGTAGGTTGTGTTATTACACACAACATGTACAGTGTCTCTACTCACTGATAATGTGTAGCTTGAGTTATTACACACAACATGTACAGTGTCTCTACTCAGTTATAATGTGTAGATAGTGTTATAACACACAACATGTACAGTTTCTCTACTCACTGATAATGTGTAGCTTGAGTTACTACACACAACATGTACAGTGTCTCTACTCACTGATAATGTGTAGCTTGTGTTATTACACACAACATGTACAGTGTCTCTACACAGTGATAATGTGTAGCATGCGTTACTACACACAACATGTACAGTGTCTCTACTCACTGATAATGTGTAGCTTGTGTTACTACACACGACATGTACACTGTCTCTACTCAGTGATAATATGTAGCTTGAGTTATTACACACAATATGGGCTGTGTCTCTACTCAGTTATAATGTGTAGCTTGTGTTGTTACACACAACATGTACAGTGTCTTTACTCAGTGATAATGTGTAGCTTGAGTTACTACAAACAACATGTACAGTGTCTCTACTCACTGATAATGTGTAGGTTGTGTTATTACACACAACATGTACAGTGTCTCTACTCACTGATAATGTGTAGCTTGAGTTATTACACACAACATGTACAGTGTCTCTACACAGTTATAATGTGTAGATAGTGTTATAACACACAACATGTACAGTTTCTCTACTCACTGATAATGTGTAGCTTGAGTTACTACACACAACATGTACAGTGTCTCTACTCACTGATAATGTGTAGCTTGTGTTATTACACACAACATGTACAGTGTCTCTACACAGTGATAATGTGTAGCATGCGTTACTACACACAACATGTACAGTGTCTCTACTCACTGATAATGTGTAGCTTGTGTTATTACACACAACATGTACAGTGTCTCTACTCAGTAATAATGAGTAGCTTGAGTTACTACACACAATATGTACAGTGTCTCCACTCACTGATAATGTGTAGCTTGTGTTATTACACACAACATGTACAGTGTTTCTACTCACTGATAATGTGTAGCTTGTGTTATTACACACAACATGTACAGTGTCTCTACTCAGTTATAATGTGTAGCTTGTGTTATTACACACAACATGTACAGTGTCTCTACACAGTGATAATGTGTAGCATGCGTTACTACACACAACATGTACAGTGTCTCTACTCACTGATAATGTGTATCTTGTGTTACTACACACGACATGTACACTGTCTATACTCAGTGATAATATGTAGCTTGAGTTATTACACACAATATGGGCTGTGTCTCTACTCAGTTATAATGTGTAGCTTGTGTTGTTACACACAACATGTACAGTGTCTTTACTCACTGATAATGTGTAGCTTGAGTTACTACACACAACATGTACAGTGTCTCTACTCAGTGATAATGTGTAGCTTGTGTTATTACACACAACATGTACAGTGTCTCTACTCAGTGATAATGTGTAGCTTGTGTTATTACACACAACATGTACAGTGTCTCTACACAGTGATAATGTGTAGCATGCGTTACTACACACAACATGTACAGTGTCTCTACTCACTGATAATGTGTATCTTGTGTTACTACACACGACATGTACACTGTCTATACTCAGTGATAATATGTAGCTTGAGTTATTACACACAATATGGGCTGTGTCTCTACTCAGTTATAATGTGTAGCTTGTGTTGTTACACACAACATGTACAGTGTCTTTACTCACTGATAATGTGTAGCTTGAGTTACTACACACAACATGTACAGTGTCTCTACTCACTGATAATGTGTAGCTTGTGTTATTACACACAACATGTACAGTGTCTCTACACAGTGATAATGTGTAGCATGCGTTACTACACACAACATGTACAGTGTCTCTACTCACTGATAATGTGTAGCTTGTGTTATTACACACAACATGTACAGTGTCTCTACTCAGTGATAATGTGTAGCTTGAGTTACTACACACAATATGTACAGTGTCTCCACTCACTGATAATGTGTAGCTCGTGTTATTACACACAACATGTACAGTGTCTCTACTCACTGATAATGTGTAGCTTGTGTTATTACACACAACATGTACAGTGTCTCTACTCAGTTATAATGTGTAGCTTGTGTTGTTACACACAACATGTACAGTGTCTCTACTCAGTGATAATGTGTAGCATGTGTTATTACACACAACATGTCCAGTGTCTCTAATCACTGATAATGTGTAGCTTGTGTTATTACACACAACATATACAGTGTTTTACTCAGTGATAATGTGCAGCTTGTGTTATTACACACAACATGTACAGTGTCTCCAAACAGTGATAATGTGTAACTTGTGTTATTGCACACAACATGTACTGTGTCTTTACTCAGTGATAATGTGTAGATAGTGTTATAACACACAACATGTACAGTGCCTCTACTCTGTGATAATGTGTAGATAGTGTTATAACACACAACATGTACTGTGACTCTACTCAGTGATAATGTGTAGCTTGTGTTACAACACACAGCATGTACTGTGACTCTACTCAGTGAAAATGTGTAGCTTGTGCTATTACACACAACATGTCCAGTGTCTCTACTCACTGATAATGTGTAGCTTGTGTTATTACACACAACATGTACAGTGTTTTACTCAGTGAAAATGTGCAGCTTGTGTTATTACACACAACATGTACAGTGTCTCCAACCAGTGATAATGTGTAACTTGTGTTATTGCACACAACATGTACAGTGTCTCTACACAGTGATAATGTGTAGCATGCGTTACTACACACAACATGTCCAGTGTCTCTACTCACTGATAATGTGTAGCTTGTGTTATTACACACAACATGTACAGTGTTTTACTCAGTGAAAATGTGCAGCTTGTGTTATTACACACAACATGTACAGTGTCTCTACTCAATGACAATGTATAGCTTGTGTTATTACACACAACATGTACAGTGTCTCTACCCTGTGATAATGTGTAGCTTGTGTTATTACACACAACATGTACTGTGACTCTACTCTGTGATAATGTGTAGCTTGTGTTACTACACACAACATGTACTGTGTCTCTACTCTGTGATAATGTGTAGCTTGTGTTATAACACACAACATGTACTGTGACTCTACTCAGAGATAATGTGTAGCTTGTGTTATAACACACAACATGTACAGTGTCTCTACTCAGTGTTAATGTGTAGCTTGTGTTATTACACAAAACATGTAATGTGTCTCCACTCACTGATAATGTGTACCTTTTGTTATTGCACACAACATGTACAGAGTCTATACTCAGTGATAATGTGTAGCTTGTGTTATTACGCACACCATGTACAGTGTCTCTACTCAGTGATAATGTGTAGCTTGTGTTACTACGCACAACTTGTACTGTGTCTCTACTCAGTGATAATGTGTAGCGTGTGTTATTACACACAACATGTACAGTGTCTCTACTCAGTGATAATATGTAGCTTGTGTGACTCTGCACAACATGTACAGTGTCTCTACTCAGTGATAATGTGTAGCTTGTGTTACTACGCACAACATGTACTGTGTCCCTACTCAGTGATAATGTGTAGCTTGTGTTACTACACACAACATGTTCTGTGACTCTACTCAGTGAAAATGTGTAGCGTGTGTTATTACACACAACATGTATTGTGTCTCTACTCAGTGATAATGTGTAGCTTGTGTTATTACACACAACATATACTGTGTCTCTACTCAGTGATAATGTGTAGCATGTGTTATTACACACAACATGTACTGTGTCTCTACTCAGTGATAATGTGTAGCTTGTGTTACTACACACTAAATATACAGTGTCTCCACTCAGTGAAAATGTGTAGCGTGTGTTATTACACACAACATGTATTGTGTCTCTACTCAGTGATAATGTGTAGCTTGTGTTATTACACACAACATGTACTGTGTCTCTACTCAGTGATAATGTGTAGCGTGTGTTATTACACACAACATGTACTGTGTCTCTACTCATTACACACAACATGTATTGTGTCTCTACACAGTGATAATGTGTAGCTTGTGTTATTACACACAACATGTACTGTGTCTCTACTCAGTGATAATGTGTAGCTTGTGTTATTACACAAAACATGAACTGTGTCTCTACTAAGTGATAATGTGTAGCTTGTGTTATTACACACAACATGTACAGTGTCTCTATTCAGTGGTAATTTGTAGCTAGTGTTACTACACACAACATGTACAGTGTCTCTACACAGTGATAATGTTTAGCTTGTGTTATCACATAAAAAATGAACTGTGTCTCTACTCAGTGATAATGTGTAGCTTGTGTTATTACACACTACATGTACAGTGCCTCTACTCAGTGATAATGTGTAGCTTGTGTTATTAAACACAACATGTACAGTGTCTCCTCTCAGTGATAATGTGTAGCTTGTGTTATTACACACAACATGTACAGTGTCTCTACTCAGTGATAATGTGTAGCTTGTGTTATTACACACAACATGGACTGTGTCTCTACTCAGTGATAATGTGTAGCTTGTGTTATTACATACAACATGTACAGTGTCTCTACTCAGTGATAATGTGTAGCTTGTGTTATTACACACAACATGTACAGTGTCTCTACTCAGTGATAATGTGTAGCTTGTGTTATTACACACAACATGTCCAGTGCCTCTACTTAGTGATAATGTGTAGCTTGTGTTATTACACACCATGTACAGTGTCTCTACTCAGTGATAATGTGTAGCTTGTGTTATTACACACAACATGTCCAGTGCCTCTACTCACTGATAATGTGTAGCTTGTGTTATTACACACAACATGTACAGTGTCTCTACTCAGTTATAATGTGTAGCTTGTGTTATTACAGACAACATGTACAGTGTCTCTACTCAGTGATAATGTGTAGCTAGTGTTACTACACACTACATGTACAGTGCCTCTACTCAGTGATAATGTGTAGATTGTGTTATTACACAAAACATGTACTGTGTCTTTACTCAGTGATAATGTGTAGCTTGTGTTATTACACAAAACATGTACAGTGTCTCTACTCAGTGATAATGTGTAGCTAGTGTTAATACACACAACATGTACAGTGTCTCTACTCAGTGAAAATGTGTAGCTTGTGTTATTACACAAAACATGTACAGTGTCTCTACTCAGTGATAATGTGTAGCTTGTGTTATTACACACAACATGTACTGTGTCTCTACTCAGTGATAATGTGTAGCTTGTGTTATTACACAAAACATGAACTGTGTCTCTACTCAGTGATAATTTGTAGCTTGTGTTATTACACACAACATGTACAGTGTCTCTACTCAGTGATAATGTGTAGCTTGTGTTATTACACACAACATGTACAGTGTCTCCTCTCAGTGATAATGTGTAGCTTGTGTTATTACACACAACATGTAAAGTGTCTCTACTCAGTGATAATGTGTAGCTTGTGTTATTACACACAACATGGACTGTGTCTCTACTCAGTGAAAATGTGTAGCTTGTGTTATTACACACAACATGTACAGTGTCTCTACTCAGTGATAATGTGTAGCTTGTGTTATAACACAACATGTACAGTGTCTCTACTCAGTGATAATGTGTAGCTTGTGTTATTACACACTAAATGTACAGTGTCTCTACTCAGTGATAATGTGTAGCTTTTGTTATTACACACAACATGTCCAGTGCCTCTACTCAGTGATAATGTGTAGCTTGTGTTATTACACACAACATGTACAGTGTCTCTACTTAGTGATAATGTGTAGCTTGTGTTATTACACACAACATGTACAGTGTCTCTACTCACTGATAATGTGTAGCTTGTGTTACTACACACAACGTGTACAGTGTCTCTACTCAGTGAAAATGTGTAGCTTGTGTTATTACACAAAACATGTACTGTGTCTCTACTCAGTGATCATGTGTAGCTTGTGTTACTACACGCAACATGTACAGTGTCTCTACTCAGTGATAATGTGTAGCTTGTGTTATTACACACAACATGTATTGTGTCTCTACTCAGTGATAATGTGTAGCTTGTGTTATTACACACAACATGTACAGTGTCTCTACTCAGTGATAATGTGTAGCTTGTGTTATTACACACAACATGTACAGTGTCTCTACTTAGTGATAATGTGTAGCTTGTGTTATTACACACAACATGTACAGTGTCTCTACTCACTGATTATGTGTAGCTTGTGTTATTACACACAACATGTAAAGTGTCTCTACTCAGTGATAATGTGTAGCTTGTGTTACTACACACAACATGTACAGTGTCTCTACTCAGTGATAATGTGTAGCTTGAGTTACTACAAACAACATGTACAGTGTCTCTACTCAGTGATAATTTGTAGCTAGTGTTATTACACACAACATGTACAGTGTCTCTACTCAGTGAAAATGAGTAGCTTGTGTTATTACACAAAACATGTACAGTGTCTCTACTCAGTGATCATGTGTAGCTTGTGTTACTACACACAACATGTACTGTGTCTCTACACAGTGATAATGTGTAGCTTGTGTTACTACACACAACATGTACAGTGTCTCTACTCAGTGATAATGTGTAGCTTGTGTTACTACACACAACATGTACACTGTCTCTACTCAGTGATAATATGTAGCTTGAGTTATTACACACAATATGGGCTGTGTCTCTACTCAGTTATAATGTGTAGCTTGTGTTGTTACACACAACATGTACAGTGTCTTTACTCAGTGATAATGTGTAGCTTGAGTTACTACACACAACATGTACAGTGTCTCTACTCACTGATAATGTGTAGGTTGTGTTATTACACACAACATGTACAGTGTCTCTACTCACTGATAATGTGTAGCTTGAGTTATTACACACAACATGTACAGTGTCTCTACTCAGTTATAATGTTTAGATAGTGTTATAACACACAACATGTACAGTTTCTCTACTCACTGATAATGTGTAGCTTGAGTTACTACACACAACATGTACAGTGTCTCTACTCACTGATAATGTGTAGCTTGTGTTATTACACACAACATGTACAGTGTCTCTGCACAGTGATAATGTGTAGCTTGCGTTACTACACACAACATGTACAGTGTCTCTACTCACTGATAATGTGTAGCTTGTGTTATTACACACAACATGTACAGTGTCTCTACTCAGTGATAATGTGTAGCTTGAGTTACTACACACAATATGTACAGTGTCTCCACTCACTGATAATGTGTAGCTTGTGTTATTACACACAACATGTACAGTGTCTCTACTCACTGATAATGTGTAGCTTGTGTTATTACACACAACATGTACAGTGTCTCTACTCAGTTATAATGTGTAGCTTGTGTTGTTACACACAACATGTACAGTGTCTCTACTCAGTGATAATGTGTAGCTTGTGTTATTACACACAACATGTCCAGTGTCTCTAATCACTGATAATGTGTAGCTTGTGTTATTACACACAACATGTACAGTGTTTTACTCAGTGACAATGTGCAGCTTGTGTTATTACACACAACATGTACAGTGTCTCCAAACAGTGATAATGTGTAACTTGTGTTATTGCACACAACATGTACTGTGTCTTTACTCAGTGATAATGTGTAGCTTTTGTTATTACTTGCAACATGTACAGTGTCTTTACTCAGTGATAATGTGTAGATAGTGTTATAGCACACAACATGTACAGTGTCTCTACTCTGAGATAATGTGTAGATAGTGTTATAACACACAACATGTACAGTGTCTCTACTCAGTGATAATGTGTAGCTTGTGTTACAACACACAGCATGTACTGTGACTCTACTCAGTGATAATGTGTAGCTTGTGCTATTATACATAACATGTCCAGTGTCTCTACTCACTGATAATGTGTAGCTTGTGTAATTACACACAACATGTACAGTGTCTCAACACAGTGATAATGTGTAGCTTGCGTTACTACACACAACATGTACAGTGTCTCTACTCACTGATAATGTGTAGCTTGTGTTATTACACACAACATGTACAGTGTCTCTACTCAGTGATAATGTGTAGCTTGAGTTACTACACACAATATGTACAGTGTCTCCACTCACTGATAATGTGTAGCTTGTGTTATTACACAAAACATGTACAGTGTCTCTACTCACTGATAATGTGTAGCTTGTGTTATTACACCCAACATGTACAGTGTCTCTACTCAGTTATAATGTGTAACTTGTGTTGTTACACACAACATGTACAGTGTCTCTACTCAGTGATAATGTGTAGCTTGTGTTATTACACACAACATGTCCAGTGTCTCTAATCACTGATAATGTGTAGCTTGTGTTATTACACACAACATGTACAGTGTTTTACTCAGTGACAATGTGCAGCTTGTGTTATTACACACAACATGTACAGTGTCTCCAAACAGTGATAATGTGTAACTTGTGTTATTGCACACAACATGTACTGTGTCTTTACTCAGTGATAATGTGTAGCTTTTGTTATTACTTGCAACATGTACAGTGACTCTACTCAGTGATAATGTGTAGATAGTGTTATAACACACAACATGTACAGTGTCTCTACTCTGTGATAAGGTGTAGATAGTGTTATAACACACAGCATGTACTGTGACTCTACTCAGTTATAATGTGTGGCTTGAGTTACTACACACAACATGGACAGTGTCTCTACTCAATGACAATGTATAGCTTGTGTTATTACACTCAACATGTACAGTGTCTCTACTCTGTGATAATGTGTAGCTTGTGTTATTACACACAACATGTACTGTGACTCTACTCTGTGATAATGTGTAGCTTGTGTAACTACACACAACATGTACAGTGTCTCTACTCTCTGATAATGTGTAGCTTGTGTTATAACACACAACATGTACTGTGACACTACTCAGAGATAATGTGTAGCTTGTGTTATAACACACAACATGTACTGTGTCTCTACTCAGTGTTAATGTGTAGCTTGTGTTATTACACAAAACATGTGATGTGTCTCCACTCACTGATAATGTGTACCTTGTGTTATTACACACAACATGTACAGAGTCTATACTCAGTGATAATGTGTAGCTTGTGTTATTACGCACACCATGTACAGTGTCTCTACTCAGTTATAATGTGTAGCTTGTGTTATTACAAACAACATGTACAGAGTCTATACTCAGTGATAATGTGTAGCTTGTGTTATTACGCACACCATATACAGTTTCTCTACTCAGTGATAATGTGTAGCTTGTGTTACTACGCACAACTTGTACAGTGTCTCTACTCAGTGATAATGTGTAGCGTGTGTTATTACACACAACATGTACAGTGTCTCTACTCAGTGATAATATGTAGCTTGTGTGACTCTGCACAACATGTACAGTGTCTCTACTCAGTGATAATGTGTAGATTGTGTTACTACACACAACATGTACAGTGCCTCTACTCAGTGATAATGTGTAGATTGTGTTATTACACAATACATGTACAGTGTCTCTACTCAGTTATAATGTGTAGCTTGTGTTATTACACACAACATGTACAGTGTCTCTACTCAGTGATAATGTGTAGCTTGTGTTATTACACACAACATGTACAGTGTCTCTACTCAGTTATAATGTGTAGCTTGTGTTATTACACACAACATGTACAGTGTCTCTACTCAGTTATAATGTTTAGATTGTGTTACTACACACAACTTGTACGGTGTCTCTACTCAGTTATAATGTGTAGCTCGTGTTATTACACACAACATGTACAGTGTCCCTACTCAGTTATAATGTGTAGCTTGTGTTATTACACACATGTACAGTGTCTCTACTCAGTTAGAATGTGTAGCTTGTGTTATTACACACAACATGTACAGTGTCTCTACTCAGTTATAATGTGTAGCTTGTGTTACTACACACAACATGTACAGTGTCTCTACTCAGTTATAATGTGTAGCTTGTGTTATTACACACAACATGTACAGTGTCTCTACTCAGTTATAATGTGTAGCTTGTGTTATTTCACACAACATGTACAGTGTCTATACTCAGTGATAATGTGTAGCTAGTGTTACTACACACAACATGTACAGTGCCTCTACTCAGTGATAATGTGTAGATTGAGCTATTACACTCAACATGTACTGTGACTCTACTCTGTGATAATGTGTAGCTTGTGTTACTACACACAACATGTACAGTGTCTCTACTCTGTGATAATGTGT
Source organism: Meconema thalassinum (assembly GCA_946902985.2). Lineage (NCBI taxonomy): Eukaryota > Metazoa > Arthropoda > Insecta > Orthoptera > Tettigoniidae > Meconema > Meconema thalassinum. The sequence goes on along the minus strand of OX336393.1, from coordinate 527,669,643 downwards.
AGGTTGTGTTATAACACACAACATGTATTGTGACTCTACTCAGTGATAATGTGTAGCTTGTGTTATAACACACAACATGTACAGTGTCTCTACTCAGTGTTAATGTGTAGCTTGTGTTATTACACAAAACATGTGATGTGTCTCCACTCAGTGATAATGTGTAGCTTGTGTTATTACACACAACATGTACAGAGTCTATACTCAGTGATAATGTGTAGCTTGTGTTATTACGCACACCAAGTACAGTGTCTCTACTCAGTTATAATGTGTAGCTTGTGTTATTACACACAACATGTACAGAGTCTATACTCAGTGATAATGTGTAGCTTGTGTTATTACGCACACCATGTACAATGGCTCTACTCAGTGATAATGTGTAGCTTGTGTTACTACGCACAACTTGTACTGTGTCTCTACTCAGTGATAATGTGTAGCGTGTGTTATTACACACAACATGTACAGGATCTCTACTCAGTGATAATATGTAGCTTGTGTGACTACGCACAACATGTACAGTGTCTCTACTCAGTGATAATGTGTAGCTTGTGTTACTACGCACAACATGTACTGTGTCCCTTCTCAGTGATAATGTGTAGCTTGTGTTACTACACACAACATGTACTGTGACTCTACTCAGTGAAAATGTGTAGCGTGTGTTATTACACACAACATGTATTGTGCCTCTACTCAGTGATAATATGTAGCTTGTGTTGTTACACACAACATGTACTGTGTCTCTACTCACTGATAATGTGTAGCTTGTGTTATTACACACAACATGTACTGTGTCTCTACTCAGTGATAATGTGTAGCTTGTGTTACTACACACTAAATGTACAGTGTCTCCACTCAGTGAAAATGTGTAGCGTGTGTTATTACACACAACATGTATTGTGTCTCTACTCAGTGATAATGTGTAGCTTGTGTTATTACACACAACATGTACTGTGTCTCTACTCAGTGATAATGTGTAGCGTGTGTTATTACACACAACATGTACTGTGTCTCTACTCATTACACACAACATGTATTGTGTCTCTACACAGTGATAATGTGTAGCTTGTGTTATTACACACAACATGTACTGTGTCTCTACTCAGTGATAATGTGTAGCTTGTGTTATTACACACAACATGTATTGTGTCTCTACTCAGTGATAATGTGTAGCTTGTGTTATTACACACAACATGTACAGTGTCTCTACTCAGTGATAATGTGTAGCTTGTGTTATTACACACAACATGTACAGTGTCTCTACTCACTGATAATGTGTAGCTTGTGTTATTACACACAACATGTACAGTGTCTCTACTCAGTGATAATGTGTAGCTTGTGTTACTACACACAACATGTACAGTGTCTCTACTCAGTGATAATGTGTAGCTTGTGTTATTACACACAACATGTACAGTGTCTCTACTAAGTGATAATGTGTAGCTTGTGTTATTACACACAACATGTACAGTGTCTCTACTCACTGATAATGAGTAGCTTGTGTTACTACACACAACATGTACAGTGTCTCTACTCAGTGAAAATGTGTAGCTTGTGTTATTACACAAAACATGTACAGTGTCTCTACTCAGTGATCATGTGTAGCTTGTGTTACTACACACAACATGTACTGTGTCTCTACACAGTGATAATGTGTAGCTTGTGTTACTACACACAACATGTACAGTGTCTCTACTCAGTGATAATGTGTAGCTTGTGTTACTACACACAACATGTACACTGTCTCTACTCAGTGATAATATGTAGCTTGAGTTATTACACACAATATGGGCTGTGTCTCTACTCAGTTATAATGTGTAGCTTGTGTTGTTACACACAACATGTACAGTGTCTTTACTCAGTGATAATGTGTAGCTTGAGTTACTACACACAACATGTACAGTGTCTCTACTCACTGATAATGTGTAGGTTGTGTTATTACACACAACATGTACAGTGTCTCTACTCACTGATAATGTGTAGCTTGAGTTATTACACACAACATGTACAGTGTCTCTACTCAGTTATAATGTGTAGATAGTGTTATAACACACAACATGTACAGTTTCTCTACTCACTGATAATGTGTAGCTTGAGTTACTACACACAACATGTACAGTGTCTCTACTCACTGATAATGTGTAGCTTGTGTTATTACACACAACATGTACAGTGTCTCTACACAGTGATAATGTGTAGCATGCGTTACTACACACAACATGTACAGTGTCTCTACTCACTGATAATGTGTAGCTTGTGTTACTACACACGACATGTACACTGTCTCTACTCAGTGATAATATGTAGCTTGAGTTATTACACACAATATGGGCTGTGTCTCTACTCAGTTATAATGTGTAGCTTGTGTTGTTACACACAACATGTACAGTGTCTCTACACAGTGATAATGTGTAGCATGCGTTACTACACACAACATGTACAGTGTCTCTACTCACTGATAATGTGTAGCTTGTGTTATTACACACAACATGTACAGTGTCTCTACTCAGTGATAATGTGTAGCTTGAGTTACTACACACAATATGTACAGTGTCTCCACTCACTGATAATGTGTAGCTCGTGTTATTACACACAACATGTACAGTGTCTCTACTCACTGATAATGTGTAGCTTGTGTTATTACACACAACATGTACAGTGTCTCTACTCAGTTATAATGTGTAGCATGTGTTATTACACACAACATGTCCAGTGTCTCTAATCACTGATAATGTGTAGCTTGTGTTATTACACACAACATGTACAGTGTTTTACTCAGTGATAATGTGCAGCTTGTGTTATTACACACAACATGTACAGTGTCTCCAAACAGTGATAATGTGTAACTTGTGTTATTGCACACAACATGTACTGTGTCTTTACTCAGGGATAATGTGTAGCTTTTGTTATTACTTGCAACATGTACAGTGTCTTTACTCAGTGATAATGTGTAGATAGTGTTATAACACACAACATGTACAGTGTCTCTACTCTGTGATAATGTGTAGATAGTGTTATAACACACAACATGTACAGTGTCTCTACTCAGTGATAATGTCTATCTTGTGTTACAACACACAGCATGTACTGTGACTCTACTCAGTGATAATGTGTAGCTTGTGCTATTACACACAACATGTCCAGTGTCTCTACTCACTGATAATGTGTAGCTTGTGTTATTACACACAACATGTACAGTGTTTTACTCAGTGAAAATGTGCAGCTTGTGTTATTACACACAACATGTACAGTGTCTCCAACCAGTGATAATGTGTAACTTGTGTTATTGCACACAACATGTACAGTGTCTCTACTCTGTGATAAGGTGTAGATAGTGTTATAACACACAGCATGTACTGTGACTCTACTCAGTTATAATGTGTGGCTTGAGTTACTACACACAACATGTACAGTGTCTCTACTCAATGACAATGTATAGCTTGTGTTATTACACACAACATGTACAGTGTCTCTACCCAGTGATAATGTGTAGCTTGTGTTATTACACACAACATGTACTGTGACTCTACTCTGTGATAATGTGTGGCTTGAGTTACTACACACAACATGTACTGTGACTCTACTCAGAGATAATGTGTAGCTTGTGTTATAACACACAACATGTACAGTGTCTCTACTCAGTGTTAATGTGTAGCTTGTGTTATTACACAAAACATGTGATGTGTCTCCACTCACTGATAATGTGTACCTTTTGTTATTGCACACAACATGTACAGAGTCTATACTCAGTGATAATGTGTAGCTTGTGTTATTACGCACACCATGTACAGTGTCTCTACTCAGTGATAATGTGTAGCTTGTGTTACCACGCACAACTTGTACTGTGTCTCTACTCAGTGATAATGTGTAGCGTGTGTTATTACACACAACATGTACAGTGTCTCTACTCAGTGATAATATGTAGCTTGTGTGACTCTGCACAACATGTACAGTGTCTCTACTCAGTGATAATGTGTAGCTTGTGTTACTACGCAACACATGTACTGTGTCCCTACTCAGTGATAATGTGTAGCTTGTGTTACTACACACAACATGTTCTGTGACTCTACTCAGTGAAAATGTGTAGCGTGTGTTATTACACACAATATGTATTGTGTCTCTACTCAGTGATAATGTGTAGCTTGTGTTATTACACACAACATATACTGTGTCTCTACTCAGTGATAATGTTTAGCTTGTGTTACTACACACAACATGTACACTGTCTCTACTCAGTGATAATATGTAGCTTGAGTTATTACACACAATATGGGCTGTGTCTCTACTCAGTTATAATGTGTAGCTTGTGTTGTTACAAACAACATGTACAGTGTCTTTACTCAGTGATAATGTGTAGCTTGAGTTACTACACACAACATGTACTGTGTCTCTACTCAGTGATAATGTGTAGCGTGTGTTATTACACACAACATGTACTGTGTCTCTACTCATTACACACAACATGTATTGTGTCTCTACACAGTGATAATGTGTAGCTTGTGTTATTACACACAACATGTACTGTGTCTCTACTCAGTGATAATGTGTAGCTTGTGTTATTACACAAAACATGAACTGTGTCTCTACTCAGTGATAATTTGTAGCTTGTGTTATTACACACAACATGTACAGTGTCTCTACTCAGTGATAATGTGTAGCTTGTGTTATTACACACAACATGTACAGTGTCTCCTCTCAGTGATAATGTGTAGCTTGTGTTATTACACACAACATTTAAAGTGTCTCTACTCAGTGATAATGTGTAGCTTGTGTTATTACACACAACATGGACTGTGTCTCTACTCAGTGATAATGTGTAGCTTGTGTTATTACACACAACATGTACAGTGTCTCTACTCAGTGATAATGTGTAGCTTGTGTTATAACACAACATGTACAGTGTCTCTACTCAGTGATAATGTGTAGCTTGTGTTATTACACACTAAATGTACAGTGTCTCTACTCAGTGATAATGTGTAGCTTTTGTTATTACACACAACATGTCCAGTGCCTCTACTCAGTGATAATGTGTAGCTTGTGTTATTACACACAACATGTACAGTGTCTCTACTTAGCGATAATGTGTAGCTGGTGTTATTACACACAACATGTAATGTGTCTCTACTCACTGATAATGTGTAGCTTGTGTTACTACACACAACGTGTACAGTGTCTCTACTCAGTGAAAATGTGTAGCTTGTGTTATTACACAAAACATGTACTGTGTCTCTACTCAGTGATCATGTGTAGCTTGTGTTACTACACGCAACATGTACAGTGTCTCTACTCAGTGATAATGTGTAGCTTGTGTTATTACACACAACATGTATTGTGTCTCTACTCAGTGATAATGTGTAGCTTGTGTTATTACACACAACATGTACAGTGTCTCTACTCAGTGATAATGTGTAGCTTGTGTTATTACACACAACATGTACAGTGTCTCTACTTAGTGATAATGTGTAGCTTGTGTTATTACACACAACATGTACAGTGTCTCTACTCACTGATTATGTGTAGCTTGTGTTATTACACACAACATGTACAGTGTCTCTACTCAGTGATAATGTGTAGCTTGTGTTACTACACACAACATGTACAGTGTCTCTACTCAGTGATAATGTGTAGCTTGTGTTATTACACACAACATGTACAGTGTCTCTACTAAGTGATAATGTGTAGCTTGTGTTATTACACACAACATGTACACTGTCTCTACTCAGTGATAATATGTAGCTTGAGTTATTACACACAATATGGGCTGTGTCTCTACTCAGTTATAATGTGTAGCTTGTGTTGTTACAAACAACATGTACAGTGTCTTTACTCAGTGATAATGTGTAGCTTGAGTTACTACACACAACATGTACAGTGTCTCTACTCACTGATAATGTGTAGGTTGTGTTATTACACACAACATGTACAGTGTCTCTACTCACTGATAATGTGTAGCTTGAGTTATTACACACAACATGTACAGTGTCTCTACTCAGTTATAATGTGTAGATAGTGTTATAACACACAACATGTACAGTTTCTCTACTCACTGATAATGTGTAGCTTGAGTTACTACACACAACATGTACAGTGTCTCTACTCAGTGATAATATGTAGCTTGTGTGACTCTGCACAACATGTACAGTGTCTCTACTCAGTGATAATGTGTAGCTTGCGTTACTACACACAACATGTACAGTGTCTCTACTCACTGATAATGTGTAGCTTGTGTTATTACACACAACATGTACAGTGTCTCTACTCAGTGATAATGTGTAGCTTGAGTTACTACACACAATATGTACAGTGTCTCCACTCACTGATAATGTGTAGCTTGTGTTATTACACACAACATGTACAGTGTCTCTACTCACTGATAATGTGTAGCTTGTGTTATTACACACAACATGTACAGTGTCTCTACTCAGTTATAATGTGTAGCTTGTGTTGTTACACACAACATGTACAGTGTCTCTACTCAGTGATAATGTGTAGCTTGTGTTATTACACAAAACATGTACAGTGTCTCTACTCAGTGATAATGTGTAGCTTGTGTTATTACACACAACATGTACTGTGTCTCTACTCAGTGATAATGTGTAGCTTGTGTTATTACACAAAACATGAACTGTGTCTCTACTCAGTGATAATTTGTAGCTTGTGTTATTACACACAACATGTACAGTGTCTCTACTCAGTGATAATGTGTAGCTTGTGTTATTACACACAACATGTACAGTGTCTCCTCTCAGTGATAATGTGTAGCTTGTGTTATTACACACAACATGTAAAGTGTCTCTACTCAGTGATAATGTGTAGCTTGTGTTATTACACACAACATGGACTGTGTCTCTACTCAGTGATAATGTGTAGCTTGTGTTATTACACACAACATGTACAGTGTCTCTACTCAGTGATAATGTGTAGCTTGTGTTATAACACAACATGTACAGTGTCTCTACTCAGTGATAATGTGTAGCTTGTGTTATTACACACTAAATGTACAGTGTCTCTACTCAGTGATAATGTGTAGCTTTTGTTATTACACACAACATGTCCAGTGCCTCTACTCAGTGATAATGTGTAGCTTGTGTTATTACACACAACATGTACAGTGTCTCTACTTAGTGATAATGTGTAGCTTGTGTTATTACACACAACATGTACAGTGTCTCTACTCACTGATAATGTGTAGCTTGTGTTACTACACACAACGTGTACAGTGTCTCTACTCAGTGAAAATGTGTAGCTTGTGTTATTACACAAAACATGTACTGTGTCTCTACTCAGTGATCATGTGTAGCTTGTGTTACTACACGCAACATGTACAGTGTCTCTACTCAGTGATAATGTGTAGCTTGTGTTATTACACACAACATGTATTGTGTCTCTACTCAGTGATAATGTGTAGCTTGTGTTATTACACACAACATGTACAGTGTCTCTACTCAGTGATAATGTGTAGCTTGTGTTATTACACACAACATGTACAGTGTCTCTACTTAGTGATAATGTGTAGCTTGTGTTATTACACACAACATGTACAGTGTCTCTACTCACTGATTATGTGTAGCTTGTGTTATTACACACAACATGTACAGTGTCTCTACTCAGTGATAATGTGTAGCTTGTGTTACTACACACAACATGTACAGTGTCTCTACTCAGTGATAATGTGTAGCTTGAGTTATTACACACAACATGTACAGTGTCTCTACTAAGTGATAATGTGTAGCTTGTGTTATTACACACAACATGTACACTGTCTCTACTCAGTGATAATATGTAGCTTGAGTTATTACACACAATATGGGCTGTGTCTCTACTCAGTTATAATGTGTAGCTTGTGTTGTTACAAACAACATGTACAGTGTCTTTACTCAGTGATAATGTGTAGCTTGAGTTACTACACACAACATGTACAGTGTCTCTACTCACTGATAATGTGTAGGTTGTGTTATTACACACAACATGTACAGTGTCTCTACTCACTGATAATGTCTAGCTTGAGTTATTACACACAACATGTACAGTGTCTCTACTCAGTTATAATGTGTAGATAGTGTTATAACACACAACATGTACAGTTTCTCTACTCACTGATAATGTGTAGCTTGAGTTACTACACACAACATGTACAGTGTCTCTACTCACTGATAATGTGTAGCTTGTGTTATTACACACAACATGTACAGTGTCTCTACACAGTGATAATGTGTAGCTTGCGTTACTACACACAACATGTACAGTGTCTCTACTCACTGATAATGTGTAGCTTGTGTTATTACACACAACATGTACAGTGTCTCTACTCAGTGATAATGTGTAGCTTGAGTTACTACACACAATATGTACAGTGTCTCCACTCACTGATAATGTGTAGCTTGTGTTATTACACACAACATGTACAGTGTCTCTACTCACTGATAATGTGTAGCTTGTGTTATTACACACAACATGTACAGTGTCTCTACTCAGTTATAATGTGTAGCTTGTGTTGTTACACACAACATGTACAGTGTCTCTACTCAGTGATAATGTGTAGCTTGTGTTATTACACACAACATGTCCAGTGTCTCTAATCACTGATAATGTGTAGCTTGTGTTATTACACACAACATGTACAGTGTTTTACTCAGTGACAATGTGCAGCTTGTGTTATTACACACAACATGTACAGTGTCTCCAAACAGTGATAATGTGTAACTTGTGTTATTGCACACAACATGTACTGTGTCTTTACTCAGTGATAATGTGTAGCTTTTGTTATTACTTGCAACATGTACAGTGTCTCTACTCAGTTATAATGTGTAGCTTGTGTTATTACACACAACATGTCCAGTGTCTCTAATCACTGATAATGTGTAGCTTGTGTTATTACACACAACATGTACTGTGACTCTACTCTGTGATAATGTGTAGCTTGTGTTACTACACACAACATGTACAGTGTCTCTACTCTGTGATAATGTGTAGCTTGTGTTATAACACACAACATGTACTGTGACTCTACTCAGAGATAATGTGTAGCTTGTGTTATAACACACAACATGTACAGTGTCTCTACTCAGTGTTAATGTGTAGCTTGTGTTATTACACAAAACATGTGATGTGTCTCCACTCACTGATAATGTGTACCTTTTGTTATTGCACACAACATGTACAGAGTCTATACTCAGTGATAATGTGTAGCTTGTGTTATTACGCACACCATGTACAGTGTCTCTACTCAGTGATAATGTGTAGCTTGTGTTACTACGCACAACTTGTACTGTGTCTCTACTCAGTGATAATGTGTAGCGTGTGTTATTACACACAACATGTACAGTGTCTCTACTCAGTGATAATATGTAGCTTGTGTGACTCTGCACAACATGTACAGTGTCTCTACTCAGTGATAATGTGTAGCTTGTGTTACTACGCACAACATGTACTGTGTCCCTACTCAGTGATAATGTGTAGCTTGTGTTACTACACACAACATGTTCTGTGACTCTACTCAGTGAAAATGTGTAGCGTGTGTTATTACACACAACATGTATTGTGTCTCTGCTCAGTGATAATGTGTAGCTTGTGTTATTACACACAACATATACTGTGTCTCTACTCAGTGATAATGTGTAGCATGTGTTATTACACACAACATGTACTGTGTCTCTACTCAGTGATAATGTGTAGCTTGTGTTACAACACACTAAATATACAGTGTCTCCACTCAGTGAAAATGTGTAGCGTGTGTTATTACACACAACATGTATTGTGTCTCTACTCAGTGATAATGTGTAGCTTGTGTTATTACACACAACATGTACTGTGTCTCTACTCAGTGATAATGTGTAGCGTGTGTTATTACACACAACATGTACTGTGTCTCTACTCATTACACACAACATGTATTGTGTCTCTACACAGTGATAATGTGTAGCTTGTGTTATTACACACAACATGTACTGTGTCTCTACTCAGTGATAATGTGTAGCTTGTGTTATTACACAAAACATGAACTGTGTCTCTACTAAGTGATAATGTGTAGCTTGTGTTATTACACACAAGATGTACAGTGTCTCTATTCAGTGGTAATTTGTAGCTAGTGTTACTACACACAACATGTACAGTGTCTCTACACAGTGATAATGTTTAGCTTGTGTTATCACATAAAAAATGAACTGTGTCTCTACTCAGTGATAATGTGTAGCTTGTGTTATTACACACTACATGTACAGTGCCTCTACTCAGTGATAATGCGTAGCTTGTGTTATTAAACACAACATGTACAGTGTCTCCTCTCAGTGATAATGTGTAGCTTGTGTTATTACACACAACATGTACAGTGTCTCTACTCAGTGATAATGTGTAGCTTGTGTTATTACACACAACATGGACTGTGTCTCTACTCAGTGATAATGTGTAGCTTGTGTTATTACATACAACATGTACAGTGTCTCTACTCAGTGATAATGTGTAGCTTGTGTTATTACACACAACATGTACAGTGTCTCTACTCAGTGATAATGTGTAGCTTGTGTTATTACACACAACATGTCCAGTGCCTCTACTTAGTGATAATGTGTAGCTTGTGTTATTACACACCATGTACAGTGTCTCTACTCAGTGATAATGTGTAGCTTGTGTTATTACACACAACATGTCCAGTGCCTCTACTCACTGATAATGTGTAGCTTGTGTTATTACACACAACATGTACAGTGTCTCTACTCAGTTATAATGTGTAGCTTGTGTTATTACAGACAACATGTACAGTGTCTCTACTCAGTGATAATGTGTAGCTAGTGTTACTACACACAACATGTACAGTGCCTCTACTCAGTGATAATGTGTAGATTGTGTTATTACACAAAACATGTACTGTGTCTTTACTCAGTAATAATGTGTAGCTTGTGTTATTACACAAAACATGTACAGTGTCTCTACTCAGTGATAATGTGTAGCTAGTGTTAATACACACAACATGTACAGTGTCTCTACTCAGTGAAAATGTGTAGCTTGTGTTATTACACAAAACATGTACAGTGTCTCTACTCAGTGATAATGTGTAGCTTGTGTTATTACACACAACATGTACTGTGTCTCTACTCAGTGATAATGTGTAGCTTGTGTTATTACACAAAACATGAACTGCGTCTCTACTCAGTGATAATTTGTAGCTTGTGTTATTACACACAACATGTACAGTGTCTCTACTCAGTGATAATGTGTAGCTTGTGTTATTACACACAACATGTACAGTGTCTCCTCTCAGTGATAATGTGTAGCTTGTGTTATTACACACAACATGTAAAGTGTCTCTACTCAGTGATAATGTGTAGCTTGTGTTATTACACACAACATGTACAGTGTCTCTACTCACTGATAATGTGTAGCTTGTGTTACTACACACAACGTGTACAGTGTCTCTACTCAGTGAAAATGTGTAGCTTGTGTTATTACACAAAACATGTACTGTGTCTCTACTCAGTGATCATGTGTAGCTTGTGTTACTACACGCAACATGTACAGTGTCTCTACTCAGTGATAATGTGTAGCTTGTGTTATTACACACAACATGTATTGTGTCTCTACTCAGTGATAATGTGTAGCTTGTGTTATTACACACAACATGTACAGTGTCTCTACTCAGTGATAATGTGTAGCTTGTGTTATTACACACAACATGTACAGTGTCTCTACTTAGTGATAATGTGTAGCTTGTGTTATTACACACAACATGTACAGTGTCTCTACTCACTGATTATGTGTAGCTTGTGTTATTACACACAACATGTACAGTGTCTCTACTCAGTGATAATGTGTAGCTTGTGTTACTACACACAACATGTACAGTGTCTCTACTCAGTGATAATGTGTAGCTTGTGTTATTACACACAACATGTACAGTGTCTCTACTAAGTGATAATGTGTAGCTTGTGTTATTACACACAACATGTACACTGTCTCTACTCAGTGATAATATGTAGCTTGAGTTATTACACACAATATGGGCTGTGTCTCTACTCAGTTATAATGTGTAGCTTGTGTTGTTACAAACAACATGTACAGTGTCTTTACTCAGTGATAATGTGTAGCTTGAGTTACTACACACAACATGTACAGTGTCTCTACTCACTGATAATGTGTAGGTTGTGTTATTACACACAACATGTACAGTGTCTCTACTCACTGATAATGTGTAGCTTGAGTTATTACACACAACATGTACAGTGTCTCTACTCAGTTATAATGTGTAGATAGTGTTATAACACACAACATGTACAGTTTCTCTACTCACTGATAATGTGTAGCTTGAGTTACTACACACAACATGTACAGTGTCTCTACTCACTGATAATGTGTAGCTTGTGTTATTACACACAACATGTACAGTGTCTCTACACAGTGATAATGTGTAGCTTGCGTTACTACACACAACATGTACAGTGTCTCTACTCACTGATAATGTGTAGCTTGTGTTATTACACACAACATGTACAGTGTCTCTACTCAGTGATAATGTGTAGCTTGAGTTACTACACACAATATGTACAATGTCTCCACTCACTGATAATGTGTAGCTTGTGTTATTACACACAACATGTACAGTGTCTCTACTCACTGATAATGTGTAGCTTGTGTTATTACACACAACATGTACAGTGTCTCTACTCAGTTATAATGTGTAGCTTGTGTTGTTACACACAACATGTACAGTGTCTCTACTCAGTGATAATGTGTAGCTTGTGTTATTACACAAAACATGTACAGTGTCTCTACTCAGTGATAATGTGTAGCTTGTGTTATTACACACAACATGTACTGTGTCTCTACTCAGTGATAATGTGTAGCTTGTGTTATTACACAAAACATGAACTGTGTCTCTACTCAGTGATAATTTGTAGCTTGTGTTATTACACACAACATGTACAGTGTCTCTACTCAGTGATAATGTGTAGCTTGTGTTATTACACACAACATGTACAGTGTCTCCTCTCAGTGATAATGTGTAGCTTGTGTTATTACACACAACATGTAAAGTGTCTCTACTCAGTGATAATGTGTAGCTTGTGTTATTACACACAACATGGACTGTGTCTCTACTCAGTGATAATGTGTAGCTTGTGTTATTACACACAACATGTACAGTGTCTCTACTCAGTGATAATGTGTAGCTTGTGTTATAACACAACATGTACAGTGTCTCTACTCAGTGATAATGTGTAGCTTGTGTTATTACACACTAAATGTACAGTGTCTCTACTCAGTGATAATGTGTAGCTTTTGTTATTACACACAACATGTCCAGTGCCTCTACTCAGTGATAATGTGTAGCTTGTGTTATTACACACAACATGTACAGTGTCTCTACTTAGTGATAATGTGTAGCTTGTGTTATTACACACAACATGTACAGTGTCTCTACTCACTGATAATGTGTAGCTTGTGTTACTACACACAACGTGTACAGTGTCTCTACTCAGTGAAAATGTGTAGCTTGTGTTATTACACAAAACATGTACTGTGTCTCTACTCAGTGATCATGTGTAGCTTGTGTTACTACACGCAACATGTACAGTGTCTCTACTCAGTGATAATGTGTAGCTTGTGTTATTACACACAACATGTATTGTGTCTCTACTCAGTGATAATGTGTAGCTTGTGTTATTACACACAACATGTACAGTGTCTCTACTCAGTGATAATGTGTAGCTTGTGTTATTACACACAACATGTACAGTGTCTCTACTTAGTGATAATGTGTAGCTTGTGTTATTACACACAACATGTACAGTGTCTCTACTCACTGATTATGTGTAGCTTGTGTTATTACACACAACATGTACAGTGTCTCTACTCAGTGATAATGTGTAGCTTGTGTTACTACACACAACATGTACAGTGTCTCTACTCAGTGATAATGTGTAGCTTGTGTTATTACACACAACATGTACAGTGTCTCTACTAAGTGATAATGTGTAGCTTGTGTTATTACACACAACATGTACACTGTCTCTACTCAGTGATAATATGTAGCTTGAGTTATTACACACAATATGGGCTGTGTCTCTACTCAGTTATAATGTGTAGCTTGTGTTGTTACAAACAACATGTACAGTGTCTTTACTCAGTGATAATGTGTAGCTTGAGTTACTACACACAACATGTACAGTGTCTCTACTCACTGATAATGTGTAGGTTGTGTTATTACACACAACATGTACAGTGTCTCTACTCACTGATAATGTGTAGCTTGAGTTATTACACACAACATGTACAGTGTCTCTACTCAGTTATAATGTGTAGATAGTGTTATAACACACAACATGTACAGTTTCTCTACTCACTGATAATGTGTAGCTTGAGTTACTACACACAACATGTACAGTGTCTCTACTCACTGATAATGTGTAGCTTGTGTTATTACACACAACATGTACAGTGTCTCTACACAGTGATAATGTGTAGCTTGCGTTACTACACACAACATGTACAGTGTCTCTACTCACTGATAATGTGTAGCTTGTGTTATTACACACAACATGTACAGTGTCTCTACTCAGTGATAATGTGTAGCTTGAGTTACTACACACAATATGTACAGTGTCTCCACTCACTGATAATGTGTAGCTTGTGTTATTACACAAAACATGTACAGTGTCTCTACTCAGTGATAATGTGTAGCATTTGTTATTACCTGCAACATGTACAGTGTCTTTACTCAGTGATAATGTGTAGATAGTGTTATAAGACACAACATGTACAGTGTCTCTACTCTGAGATAATGTGTAGATAGTGTTATAACACACAACATGTACAGTGTCTCTACTCAGTGATAATGTGTAGCTTGTGTTACAACACACAGCATGTACTGTGACTCTACTCAGTGATAATGTGTAGCTTGTGCTATTACACATAACATGTCCAGTGTCTCTACTCACTGATAATGTGTAGCTTATGTAATTACACACAACATGTACAGTGTCTCTACACAGTGATAATGTGTAGCTTGCGTTACTACACACAACATGTACAGTGTCTCTACTCACTGATAATGTGTAGCTTGTGTTATTACACACAACATGTACAGTGTCTCTACTCAGTGATAATGTGTAGCTTGAGTTACTACACACAATATGTACAGTGTCTCCACTCACTGATAATGTGTAGCTTGTGTTATTACACAAAACATGTACAGTGTCTCTACTCACTGATAATGTGTAGCTTGTGTTATTACACCCAAGATGTACAGTGTCTCTACTCAGTTATAATGTGTAACTTGTGTTGTTACACACAACATGTACAGTGTCTCTACTCAGTGATAATGTGTAGCTTGTGTTGTTACACACAACATGTCCAGTGTCTCTAATCACTGATAATGTGTAGCTTGTGTTATTACACACAACATGTACAGTGTTTTACTCAGTGACAATGTGCAGCTTGTGTTATTACACACAACATGTACAGTGTCTCCAAACAGTGATAATGTGTAACTTGTGTTATTGCACACAACATGTACTGTGTCTTTACTCAGTGATAATGTGTAGCTTTTGTTATTACTTGCAACATGTACAGTGTCTTTACTCAGTGATAATGTGTAGATAGTGTTATAACACACAACATGTACAGTGTCTCTACTCTGTGATAAGGTGTAGATAGTGTTATTACACACAACATGTACTGTGACTCTACTCTGTGATAATGTGTAGCTTGTGTTACTACACACAACATGTACAGTGTCTCTACTCTCTGATAATGTGTAGCTTGTGTTATAACACACAACATGTACTGTGACACTACTCAGAGATAATGTGTAGCTTGTGTTATAACACACAACATGTACTGTGTCTCTACTCAGTGTTAATGTGTAGCTTGTGTTATTACACAAAACATGTGATGTGTCTCCACTCACTGATAATATGTACCTTGTGTTATTACACACAACATGTACAGAGTCTATACTCAGTGATAATGTGTAGCTTGTGTTATTACGCACACCATGTACAGTGTCTCTACTCAGTTATAATGTGTAGCTTGTGTTATTACAAACAACATGTACAGAGTCTATACTCAGTGATAATGTGTAGCTTGTGTTATTACGCACACCATGTACAGTTTCTCTACTCAGTGATAATGTGTAGCTTGTGTTACTACGCACAACTTGTACTGTGTCTCTACTCAGTGATAATGTGTAGCGTGTGTTATTACACACAACATGTACAGTGTCTCTACTCAGTGATAATATGTAGCTTGTGTGACTCTGCACAACATGTACAGTGTCTCTACTCAGTGATAATGTGTAGCTTGTGTTACTACGCACAACATGTACTGTGTCCCTACTCAGTGATAATGTGTAGCTTGTGTTACTACACACAACATATTCTGTGACTCTACTCAGTGAAAATGTGTAGCATGTGTTATTACACACAACATGTATTGTGTCTCTACTCATTGATAATGTGTAGCTTGTGTTATTACACACTACATGTACAGTGTCTCTACTCAGTTATAATGTGTAGCTTGTGTTATTACACACAACATGTACTGTGTCTCTACTCAGTGATAATGTGTAGCTTGTGTTACTACACTCTAAATATACAGTGTCTCTACTCAGTGAAAATGTGTAGCGTGTGTTATTACACACAACATGTATTGTGTCTCTACTCAGTGATAATGTGTAGCTTGTGTTATTACACACAACATGTACTGTGTCTCTACTCAGTGATAATGTGTAGCGTGTGTTATTACACACAACATGTACTGTGTCTCTACTCATTACACACAACATGTATTGTGTCTCTACACAGTGATAATGTGTAGCTTGTGTTATTGCACACAACATGTACTGTGTCTCTACTCAGTGATGATGTGTAGCTTGTGTTATTACACAAAACATGAACTGTGTCTCTACTAAGTGATAATGTGTAGCTTGTGTTATTACACACAACATGTACAGTGTCTCTATTCAGTGGTAATTTGTAGCTAGTGTTACTACACACAACATGTACAGTGTCTCTACACAGTGATAATGTGTAGCTTGTGTTATTACATAAAACATGTACTGTGTCTATACTCAGTGATAATGTGTAGCTTGTGTTATTACACACAACATGAACTGTGTCTCTAATCAGTGATAATGTGTAGCTTGTGTTACTACACACAACATGTATAGTGTCTCTACTCAGTGATAATGTGTAGCTAGTGTAACTGCACACAACATGTACAGTGTCTCTACTCAGTGATAATGTGTAGATTGTGTTACTACACACAACGTGTACAGTGCCTCTACTCAGTGATAATGTGTAGATTGTGTTATTACACAATACATGTACACTGTCTCTACTCAGTTATAATGTGTAGCTTGTGTTATTACACACAACATGTACAGTGTCTCTACTCAGTGATAATGTGTAGCTTGTGTTATTACACACAACATGTACAGTGTCTCTACTCAGTTATAATGTGTAGCTTGTGTTATTACACACAACATGTACAGTGTCTCTACTCAGTTATAATGTTTAGATTGTGTTACTACACACAACTTGTACGGTGTCTCTACTCAGTTATAATGTGTAGCTCGTGTTATTACACACAACATGTACAGTGTCCCTACTCAGTTATAATGTGTAGCTTGTGTTATTACACACAACATGTACAGTGTCTCTACTCAGTTAGAATGTGTAGCTTGTGTTATTACACACAACATGTACAGTGTCTCTACTCAGTTATAATGTGTAGCTTGTGTTACTACACACAACATGTACAGTGTCTCTACTCAGTTATAATGTGTAGCTTGTGTTATTACACACAACATGTACAGTGTCTCTACTCAGTTATAATGTGTAGCTTGTGTTATTTCACACAACATGTACAGTGTCTATACTCAGTGATAATGTGTAGCTAGTGTTACTACACACAACATGTACAGTGCCTCTACTCAGTGATAATGTGTAGATTGAGCTATTACACACAACATGTACTGTGACTCTACTCTGTGATAATGTGTAGCTTGTGTTACTACACACAACATGTACAGTGTCTCTACTCTGTGATAATGTGTAGGTTGTGTTATAACACACAACATGTACTGTGACTCTACTCAGTGATAATGTGTAGCTTGTGTTATAACACACAACATGTACAGTGTCTCTACTCAGTGTTAATGTGTAGCTTGTGTTATTACACAAAACATGTGATGTGTCTCCACTCAGTGATAATGTGTAGCTTGTGTTATTACACACAACATGTACAGAGTCTATACTCAGTGATAATGTGTAGCTTGTGTTATTACGCACACCAAGTACAGTGTCTCTACTCAGTTATAATGTGTAGCTTGTGTTATTACACACAACATGTACAGAGTCTATACTCAGTGATAATGTGTAGCTTGTGTTATTACGCACACCATGTACAATGGCTCTACTCAGTGATAATGTGTAGCTTGTGTTACTACGCACAACTTGTACTGTGTCTCTACTCAGTGATAATGTGTAGCTTGTGTTATTACACACAACATGTACAGGATCTCTACTCAGTGATAATATGTAGCTTGTGTGACTACGCACAACATGTACAGTGTCTCTACTCAGTGATAATGTGTAGCTTGTGTTACTACGCACAACATGTACTGTGTCCCTACTCAGTGATAATGTGTAGCTTGTGTTACTACACACAACATGTACTGTGACTCTGCTCAGTGAAAATGTGTAGCGTGTGTTATTACACACAACATGTATTGTGCCTCTACTCAGTGATAATATGTAGCTTGTGTTGTTACACACAACATGTACTGTGTCTCTACTCACTGATAATGTATAGCTTGTGTTATTACACACAACATGTACTGTGTCTCTACTCAGTGATAATGTGTAGCTTGTGTTACTACACACTAAATGTACAGTGTCTCTACTCAGTGAAAATGTGTAGCGTGTGTTATTACACACAACCTGTATTGTGTCTCTACTCAGTGATATTGTGTAGCTTGTGTTATTACACACAACATGTACTGTGTCTGTACTCAGTGATAATGTGTAGCGTGTGTTATTACACACAACATATACTGTGTCTCTACTCAGTGAAAATGTGTAGCGTGTGTTATTACACACAACATGTACTGTGTCTCTACTAAGTGATAATGTGTAGCGTGTGTTATTACACACAACATGTACTGTGTCTCTACTCAGTGGTAATGTGTAGCGTGTGTTATTACACACAACATGTACTGTGTCTCTACTAAGTGATCATGTGTAGCTTGTGTTACTTCACACTACATGTACAGTGTCTCTACTCAGTGAAAATGTGTAGCGTGTGTTATTACACACAACATGTATTGTGTCTCTACTCAGTGATAATGTGTAGCTTGTGTTATTACACACAACATGTACTGTGTCTCTACTCAGTGATAATGTGTAGCTTGTGTTTTTACACAAAACATGAACTGTGTCTCTACTAAGTGATAATGTGTAGCTTGTGTTATTACACACAACATGTACAGTGTCTCTATTCAGTGGTAATTTGTAGCTAGTGTTACTAGACACAACATGTACAGTGTCTCTACTCAGTGATAATGTGTAGCTTGTGTTATTACATAAAACATGTACTGTGTCTCTACTCAGTGATAATGTGTAGCTTGTGTTATTACACACAACATGTACTTTGTCTCTACTCAGTGATAATGTGTAGCTTGTGTTACTACACACAACATGTATAGTGTCTCTACTCAGTGATAATGTGTAGCTAGTGTAACTGCACACAACATGTACAGTGTCTCTACTCAGTGATAATGTGTAGATTGTGTTACTACACACAACATGTACAGTGCCTCTACTCAGTGATAATGTGTAGATTGTGTTATTACACACAACATTTACAGTGTCTCTGCTCAGTTATAATGTGTAGCTTGTGTTATTACACACAACATGTACAGTGTCTCTACTCTGTGATAATTTGTAGCTTGTGTTATTACACACAACATGTACAGTGTCTCTACTCAGTTATAATGTGTAGCTTGTGTTATTACACACAACATGTACAGTGTCTCTACTCAGTTATAATGTGTAGCTTGTGTTATTACACACAACATATACAGTGTCTCTACTCAGTGATAATGTGTAGCTAATGTTACTTCACACAACATGTACAGTGCCTCTTCTCAGTGATAATGTGTAGATTGTGTTATTACACAAAACATGTACTGTGTCTTTACTCAGTGATAATGTGTAGCTTGTGTTATTACACAAAACATGTACAGTGTCTCTTCTCAGTGATAATGTGTAGCTAGTGTTAATACACACAACATGTACAGTGTCTCTACTCAGTGAAAATGTGTAGCTTGTGTTATTACACATAACATTTACAGTGTCTCTACTCAGTGATAATGTTTAGCTTGTGTTATTACACACAACATGTACTGTTTCTCTACTCAGTGATGATGTGTAGCTTGTGTTAATACACAAAACATGAACTGTGTCTCTACTCAGTGATAATGTGTAGCTTGTGTTATTACACACAACATGTACAGTGCCTCTACTCAGTGATAATGTGTAGCTTGTGTTATTAAACGCAACATGTACAGTGTCTCCTCTCAGTGATAATGTGTAGCTTGTGTTATTACACACAACATGGACTGTGTCTCTACTCAGTGATAATGTGTAGCTTGTGTTATTACACACAACATGTACAGTGTGTCTACTCAGTGATAATGTGCAGCTTGTGTTATTACACACAACATGTACAGAGTCTCTACTCAGTGATAATGTGTAGCTTGTGTTATTACACACAACATGTACAGTGTCTCTACTCAGTGATAATGTGTAGCTTGTGTTATTACACACAACATGTCCAGTGCCTCTACTTAGTGATAATGTGTAGCTTGTGTTATTACACACAAGATGTACAGTGTCTCTACTCAGTGATAATGTGTAGCTTGTGTTATTACACACAACATGTCCAGTGTCTCTACTCACTGATAATGTGTAGCTTGTGTTACTACACACAACGTGTACAATGTCTCTACTCAGTGAAAATGTGTAGCTTGTGTTATTACACAAAACATGTACAGTGTCTCTACTCAGTTATAATGTGTAGCTTGTGTTACTACACACAACATGTACAGTGTCTCTACTCAGTGAAAATGAGTAGCTTGTGTTATTACACAAAACATGTACAGTGTCTCTACTCAGTGATCATGTGTAGCTTGTGTTACTACACACAACATGTACTGTGTCTCTACACAGTGATAATGTGTAGCTTGTGTTACTACACACAACATGTACAGTGTCTCTACTCAGTGATAATGTGTAGCTTGTGTTACTACACACAACATGTACACTGTCTCTACTCAGTGATAATATGTAGCTTGAGTTATTACACACAATATGGGCTGTGTCTCTACTCAGTTATAATGTGTAGCTTGTGTTGTTACACACAACATGTACAGTGTCTTTACTCAGTGATAATGTGTAGCTTGAGTTACTACACACAACATGTACAGTGTCTCTACTCACTGATAATGTGTAGGTTGTGTTATTACACACAACATGTACAGTGTCTCTACTCACTGATAATGTGTAGCTTGAGTTATTACACACAACATGTACAGTGTCTCTACTCAGTTATAATGTGTAGATAGTGTTATAACACACAACATGTACAGTTTCTCTACTCACTGATAATGTGTAGCTTGAGTTACTACACACAACATGTACAGTGTCTCTACTCACTGATAATGTGTAGCTTGTGTTATTACACACAACATGTACAGTGTCTCTACACAGTGGTAATGTGTAGCTTGCGTTACTACACACAACATGTACAGTGTCTCTACTCACTGATAATGTGTAGCTTGTGTTATTACACACAACAGGTACAGTGTCTCTACTCAGTGATAATGTGTAGCTTGAGTTACTACACACAATATGTACAGTGTCTCCACTCACTGATAATGTGTAGCTTGTGTTATTACACACAACATGTACAGTGTCTCTACTCACTGATAATGTGTAGCTTGTGTTATTACACACAACATGTACAGTGTCTCTACTCAGTTATAATGTGTAGCTTGTGTTGTTACACACAACATGTACAGTGTCTCTACTCAGTGATAATGTGTAGCTTGTGTTATTACACACAACATGTCCAGTGTCTCTAATCACTGATAATGTGTAGCTTGTGTTATTACACACAACATGTACAGTGTTTTACTCAGTGACAATGTGCAGCTTGTGTTATTACACACAACATGTACAGTGTCTCCAAACAGTGATAATGTGTAACTTGTGTTATTGCACACAACATGTACTGTGTCTTTACTCAGTGATAATGTGTAGCTTTTGTTATTACTTGCAACATGTACAGTGTCTTTACTCAGTGATAATGTGTAGATAGTGTTATAACACACAACATGTACAGTGTCTCTACTCTGAGATAATGTGTAGATAGTGTTATAACACACAACATGTACAGTGTCTCTACTCAGTGATAATGTGTAGCTTGTGCTATTACACACAACATGTCCAGTGTCTCTACTCACTGATAATGTGTAGCTTGTGTTATTCACACAACATGTACAGTGTCTCTACACAGTGATGATGTGTAGCTTGCGTTACTACACACAACATGTACAGTGTCTCTACTCACTGATAATGTGTAGCTTGTGTTATTACACACAACATGTACAGTGTCTCTACTCAGTGATAATGTGTAGCTTGAGTTACTACACACAATATGTACAGTGTCTCCACTCACTGATAATGTGTAGCTTGTGTTATTACACAAAACATGTACAGTGTCTCTACTCACTGATAATGTGTAGCTTGTGTTATTACACCCAACATGTACAGTGTCTCTACTCAGTTATAATGTGTAACTTGTGTTGTTACACACAACATGTACAGTGTCTCTACTCAGTGATAATGTGTAGCTTGTGTTATTACACACAACATGTCCAGTGTCTCTAATCACTGATAATGTGTAGCTTGTGTTATTACACACAACATGTACAGTGTTTTACTCAGTGATAATGTGCAGCTTGTGTTATTACACACAACATGTACAGTGTCTCCAAACAGTGATAATGTGTAACTTGTGTTATTGCACACAACATGTACTGTGACTCTACTCAGTTATAATGTGTGGCTTGAGTTACTACACACAACATGGACAGTGTCTCTACTCAATGACAATGTATAGCTTGTGTTATTACACACAACATGTACAGTGTCTCTACTCTGTGATAATGTGTAGCTTGTGTTATTACACACAACATGTACTGTGACTCTACTCTGTGATAATGTGTAGCTTGTGTTACTACACACAACATGTACAGTGTCTCTACTCTCTGATAATGTGTAGCTTGTGTTATAACACACAACATGTACTGTGACACTACTCAGAGATAATGTGTAGCTTGTGTTATAACACACAACATGTACTGTGTCTCTACTCAGTGTTAATGTGTAGCTTGTGTTATTACACAAAACATGTGATGTGTCTCCATTCACTGATAATGTGTACCTTGTGTTATTACACACAACATGTACAGAGTCTATACTCAGTGATAATGTGTAGCTTGAGTTATTACGCACACCATGTACAGTGTCTCTACTCAGTTATAATGTGTAGCTTGTGTTATTACAAACAACATGTTCAGAGTCTATACTCAGTGATAATGTGTAGCTTGTGTTATTACGCACACCATGTACAGTTTCTCTACTCAGTGATAATGTGTAGCTTGTGTTACTACGCACAACTTGTACTGTGTCTCTACTCAGTGATAATGTGTAGCGTGTGTTATTACACACAACATGTACAGTGTCTCTACTCAGTGATAATATGTAGCTTGTGTGACTCTGCACAACATGTACAGTGTCTCTACTCAGTGATAATGTGTAGCTTGTGTTACTACGCACAACATGTACTGTGTCCCTACTCAGTGATAATGTGTAGCTTGTGTTACTACACACAACATATTCTGTGACTCTACTCAGTGAAAATGTGTAGCGTGTGTTATTACACACAACATGTATTGTGTCTCTTCTCAGTGATAATGTGTAGCTTGTGTTATTACACACTACAAATACTGTGTCTCTACTCAGTGATAATGTGTAGCTTGTGTTATTACACACAACATGTACTGTGTCTCTACTCAGTGATAATGTGTAGCTTGTGTTACTACACTCTAAATATACAGTGTCTCTACTCAGTGAAAATGTGTAGCGTGTGTTATTACACACAACATGTATTGTGTCTCTACTCAGTGATAATGTGTAGCTTGTGTTATTACACACAACATGTACTGTGTCTCTACTCAGTGATAATGTGTAGCGTGTGTTATTACACACAACATGTACTGTGTCTCTACTCATTACACACAACATGTATTGTGTCTCTACACAGTGATAATGTGTAGCTTGTGTTATTGCACACAACATGTACTGTGTCTCTACTCAGTGATAATGTGTAGCTTGTGTTATTACACAAAACATGAACTGTGTCTCTACTAAGTGATAATGTGTAGCTTGTGTTATTACACATAACATGTACAGTGTCTCTATTCAGTGGTAATTTGTAGCTAGTGTTACTACACACAACATGTACAGTGTCTCTACACAGTGATAATGTGTAGCTTGTGTTATTACATAAAACATGTACTGTGTCTATACTCAGTGATAATGTGTAGCTTGTGTTATTACACACAACATGAACTGTGTCTCTAATCAGTGATAATGTGTAGCTTGTGTTACTACACACAACATGTATAGTGTCTCTACTCAGTGATAATGTGTAGCTAGTGTAACTGCACACAACATGTACAGTGTCTCTACTCAGTGATAATGTGTAGATTGTGTTACTACACACAACATGTACAGTGCCTCTACTCAGTGATAATGTGTAGATTGTGTTATTACACAAAACATGTACAGTGTCTCTACTCAGTTATAATGTGTAGCTTGTGTTATTACACACAACATGTACAGTGTCTCTACTCAGTGATAATGTGTAGCTTGTGTTATTACACACAACATGTACAGTGTCTCTACTCAGTTATAATGTGTAGCTTGTGTTATTACACACAACATGTACAGTGTCTCTACTCAGTTATAATGTTTAGATTGTGTTACTACACACAACTTGTACGGTGTCTCAACTCAGTTATAATGTGTAGCTCGTGTTATTGCACACAACATGTACAGTGTCCCTACTCAGTTATAATGTGTAGCTTGTGTTATTACACACAACATGTACAGTGTCTCTACTCAGTTAGAATGTGTAGCTTGTGTTATTACACACAACATGTACAGTGTCTCTACTCAGTTATATGTGTAGCTTGTGTTACTACACACAACTTGTACAGTGTCTCTACTCAGTTATAATGTGTAGCTTGTGTTATTAAACACAACATGTACAGTGTATCTACTCAGTTATAATGTGTAGCTTGTGTTATTTCACACAACATGTACAGTGTCTCTACTCAGTGATAATGTGTAGCTAGTGTTACTACACACAACATGTACAGTGCCTCTACTCAGTGATAATGTGTAGATTGAGCTATTACACACAACATGTACTGTGACTCTACTCTGTGATAATGTGTAGCTTGTGTTACTACACACAACATGTACAGTGTCTCTACTCTGTGATAATGTGTAGGTTGTGTTATAACACACAACATGTACTGTGACTCTACTCAGTGATAATGTGTAGCTTGTGTTATAACACACAACATGTACAGTGTCTCTACTCAGTGTTAATGTGTAGCTTGTGTTATTACACAAAACATGTGATGTGTCTCCACTCAGTGATAATGTGTAGCTTGTGTTATTACACACAACATGTACAGAGTCTATACTCAGTGATAATGTGTAGCTTGTGTTATTACGCACACCAAGTACAGTGTCTCTACTCAGTTATAATGTGTAGTTTGTGTTATTACACACAACATGTACAGAGTCTATACTCAGTGATAATGTGTAGCTTGTGTTATTACGCACAACATGTACAATGGCTCTACTCAGTGATAATGTGTAGCTTGTGTTACTACGCACAACTTGTACTGTGTCTCTACTCAGTGATAATGTGTAGCGTGTGTTATTACACACAACATGTACAGGATCTCTACTCAGTGATAATATGTAGCTTGTGTGACTACGCACAACATGTACAGTGTCACTACTCAGTGATAATGTGTAGCTTGTGTTACTACGCACAACATGTACTGTGTCCCTACTCAGTGATAATGTGTAGCTTGTGTTACTACACACAACATGTACTGTGACTCTACTCAGTGAAAATGTGTAGCGTGTGTTATTACACACAACATGTATTGTGCCTCTACTCAGTGATAATATGTAGCTTGTGTTGTTACACACAACATGTACTGTGTCTCTACTCACTGATAATGTGTAGCTTGTGTTATTACACACAACATGTACTGTGTCTCTACTCAGTGATAATGTGTAGCTTGTGTTACTACACACTAAATGTACAGTGTCTCTACTCAGTGAAAATGTGTAGCGTGTGTTATTACACACAACATGTATTGTGTCTCTACTCAGTGATAATGTGTAGCTTGTGTTATTACACACAACATGTACTGTGTCTGTACTCAGTGATAATGTGTAGCGTGTGTTATTACACACAACGTGTACTGTGTCTCTACTCAGTGAACATGTGTAGCGTGTGTTATTACACACAACATGTACTGTGTCTCTACTAAGTGATAATGTGTAGCGTGTGTTATTACACACAACATGTACTGTGTCTCTACTCAGTGGTAAAGTGTAGCGTGTGTTATTACACACAACATGTACTGTGTCTCTACTAAGTGATCATGTGTAGCTTGTGTTACTTCACACTACATGTACAGTGTCTCTACTCAGTGAAAATGTGTAGCGTGTGTTATTACACACAACATGTATTGTGTCTCTACTCAGTGATAATGTGTAGCTTGTGTTATTACACACAACATGTACTGTGTCTCTACTCAGTGATAATGTGTAGCTTGTGTTTTTACACAAAACATGAACTGTGTCTCTACTAAGTGATAATGTGTAGCTTGTGTTATTACACACAACATGTACAGTGTCTCTATTCAGTGGTAATTTGTAGCTAGTGTTACTAGACACAACATGTACAGTGTCTCTACTCAGTGATAATGTGTAGCTTGTGTTATTACATAAAACATGTACTGTGTCTCTACTCAGTGATAATGTGTAGCTTGTGTTATTACACACAACATGTACTGTGTCTCTACTCAGTGATAATGTGTAGCTTGTGTTACTACACACAACATGTATAGTGTCTCTACTCAGTGATAATGTGTAGCTAGTGTAACTGCACACAACATGTACAGTGTCTCTACTCAGTGATAATGTGTAGATTGTGTTACTACACACAACATGTACAGTGCCTCTACTCAGTTATAATGTGTAGCTTGTGTTATTACACACAACATGTACTGTGTCTCTACTCAGTGATAATGTGTAGCTAGTGTTAATACACACAACATGTACAGTGTCTCTACTCAGTGAAAATGTGTAGCTTGTGTTATGACACAAAACATGTACAGTGTCTCTACTCAGTGATAATGTGTAGCTTGTGTTATTACACACAACATGTACTGTGTCTCTACTCAGTGATGATGTGTAGCTTGTGTTATTACACACAACATGTACAGTGTCTCTACTCTGTGATAATTTGTAGCTTGTGTTATTACACACAACATGTACAGTGTCTCTACTCAGTTATAATGTGTAGCTTGTGTTATTACACACAACATGTACAGTGTCTCTACTCAGTTATAATGTGTAGCTGGTGTTATTACACACAACATATACAGTGTCTCTACTCAGTGATAATGTGTAGCTAATGTTACTTCACACAACATGTACAGTGCCTCTTCTCAGTGATAATGTGTAGATTGTGTTATTACACAAAACATGTACTGTGTCTTTACTCAGTGATAATGTGTAGCTTGTGTTATTACACAAAACATGTACAGTGTCTCTACTCAGTGATAATGTGTAGCTAGTGTTAATACACACAACATGTACAGTGTCTCTACTCAGTGAAAATGTGTAGCTTGTGTTATGACACAAAACATGTACAGTGTCTCTACTCAGTGATAATGTGTAGCTTGTGTTATTACATTCAACATGTACTGTGTCTCTACTCAGTGATGATGTGTAGCTTGTGTTAATACACAAAACATGAACTGTGTCTCTACTCAGTGATAATGTGCAGCTTGTGTTATTACACACAACATGTACAGTGCCTCTACTCAGTGATAATGTGTAGCTTGTGTTATTAAACACAACATGTACAGTGTCTCCTCTCAGTGATAATGTGTAGCTTGTGTTATTACACACAACATGTACAGTGTCTCTACTCAGTGATAATGTGTAGCTTGTGTTATTACACACAACATGGACTGTGTCTCTACTCAGTGATAATGTGTAGCTTGTGTTATTACACACAACATGTACAGTGTCTCTACTCAGTGATAATGTGCAGCTTGTGTTATTACACACAACATGTACAGAGTCTCTACTCAGTGATAATGTGTAGCTTGTGTTATTACACACAACATGTACAGTGTCTCTACTCAGTGATAATGTGTAGCTTGTGTTATTACACACAACATGTCCAGTGCCTCTACTTAGTAATAATGTGTAGCTTGTGTTATTACACACAAGATGTACAGTGTCTCTACTCAGTGATAATGTGTAGCTTGTGTTATTACACACAACATGTCCAGTGTCTCTACTCACTGATAATGTGTAGCTTGTGTTACTACACACAGCATGTACAATGTCTCTACTCAGTGAAAATGTGTAGCTTGTGTTATTACACAAAACATGTACAGTGTCTCTACTCAGTTATAATGTGTAGCTTTAGTTACTACACACAACATGTACAGTGTCTCTACTCAGTGAAAATGTGTAGCTTGTGTTATTACACACAACATGTACAGTGTCTCTACTCAGTGATCATGTGTATCTTGTGTTACTACACACATGTACAGTGTCTCTACTCAGTGATAATGTGTAGCTAGTGTTACTACACACAACATGTACAGTGTCTCTACTCAGTTATAATGTGTAGCTTGTGTTGTTACACACAACATGTACAGTGTCTCTACTCAGTGATAATGTGTAGCTTGTGTTATTACACACAACATGTACAGTGTCTCTACTCAGTGATAATGTGTAGCTTGTGTTATTACACACAACATGTACAGTGTCTCTACTCAGTGATAATGTGTAGCTTGTGTTATTACACACAACATGTACTGTGTCTCTACTCAGTGATAATGTGTAGCTTGTGTTATTACACACAACATGTACAGTGTCTCTACTCAGTGATAATGTGTAGCTTGTGTTATTACACACAACATGTACAGTGTCTCTACTCAGGGATAATGTGTAGCTTGTGTTATTACACACAACATGTACAGTGTCTCTACTCAGTGATAATGTGTAGCTTGTGTTACTACACACAACATGTACAGTGTCTCTATTCAGTGATAATGTGTAGCTTGAGTTACTACACACAACATGTACAGTGTCTCTACTCAGTGATAATGTGTAGCTTGTGTTATTACACACAACATGTACAGTGTCTCTACTCAGTGATAATGTGTAGCTTGTGTTATTACACACAACATGTGCAGTGTCTCTACTCAAAGATAATGTGTAGCTTGTGTTATTACACACAACATGTGCAGTGTCTCTACTCAAAGATAATGCGTAGCTTGTGTTACTGCACACAACATGTACAGTGTCTCTACTCAGTGATAATGTGCAGCTTGAGTCACTACACACAACATGTACAATGTCTCTACTCACTGACAATGTGTAGCTTGTGTTATTACACACAACATATACAGTGTTTTACTCAGTGATAATGTGCAGCTTGTGTTATTACACACAACATGTACAGTGTTTTACTCAGTGAAAATGTGCAGCTTGTGTTATTACACACAACATGTACAGTGTCTCCAACCAGTGATAATGTGTAACTTGTGTTATTGCACACAACATGTACTGTGTCTTTACTCAGTGATAATGTGTAGCATGTGTTATTACTTGCAACATGTACAGTGTCTTTACTCAGTGATAATGTGTAGATAGTGTTATAACACACAACATGTACAGTGTCTCTACTCTGTGATAATGTGTAGATAGTGTTATAACACACAACATGTACAGTGTCTCTACTCAGTGATAATGTGTAGCTTGTGTTACTACACACAACATGTACAGTGTCTCTACTCTGTGATAATGTGTAGATAGTGTTAAAACACACAGCATGTACAGTGTCTCTACTCAATGACAATGTGTAGCTTGTGTTATTACACACAAGATGTACAGTGTCTCTACTCTGTGATAATGTGTAGCTTGTGTTATTACACACTACATGTACTGTGACTCTACTCAGTGATAATGTGTAGCTTGTGTTATAACACACTACATGTACAATGCCTCTACTCAGTGATAATGTGTAGCTTGTGTTACTACACACAACATGTACAGTGTCTCTACTCTGTGATAATGTGTAGCTTGTGTTATTACACACAACATGTACTGTGACTCTACTCTGTGATAATGTGTAGCTTGTGTTACTACACACAACATGTACAGTGTCTCTACTCTGTGATAATGTGTAGCTTGTGTTATTAGACACAACATGTACTGTGACTCTACTCAGTGATAATGTGTAGCTTGTGTTACTACACACAACATGTACTGTGACTCTAATCAATGACAATGTGTAGCTTGTGTTATTACACACAACATGTACAGTGTCTCTACTGTGTGATAATGTGTAGCTTGTGTTAATACACACAACATGTACTGTGACTCTACTCAGTGATAATGTGTAGCTTGTGTTATAACACACTACATGTACAGTGTCTCTACTCAGTGATTATGTGTAGCTTGTGTTACTACACGCAACATGTACAGTGTCTCTACTCTGTGATAATGTGTAGCTTGTGTTATTACACACAACATGTACTGTGACTCTACTCTGTGATAATGTGTAGCTTGTGTAACTACACACAACATGTACAGTGTCTCTACTCTGTGATAATGTGTAGCTTGTGTTATTGCACACAACATGTACTGTGACTCTACTCAGTGATAATGTGTAGCTTGTGTTATAACACACAATATGTACAGTGTCTCTACTCAGTGTTAATGTGTAGCTTGTGTTATTACACAAAACA
The DNA here is from genome assembly GCA_946902985.2 of Meconema thalassinum. NCBI lineage: Eukaryota > Metazoa > Arthropoda > Insecta > Orthoptera > Tettigoniidae > Meconema > Meconema thalassinum. Next base: position 527,638,436 of record OX336393.1, on the reverse strand, counting down.
TGTGATGTGTCTCCACTCAGTGATAATGTGTAGCTTGTGTTATAACACACAACATGTACAGTGTCTCTACGCAGTGTTAATGTGTAGCTTGTGTTATAACACACAACATGTGATGTGTCTCTACTCAGTGATAATGTGTAGCTTGTGTTATAACACACTACATGTACAGTGACTCTCCTCAGTAATAATGTGTAGCTTGTGTTATAACACACACCATGTACGGTGTCTCTACTCAGTTATAATGTGTAGCTTGTGTCATAACACACAACATGTACAGTGTCGCTACTCTGTGATAATGTGTAGCTTGTGTTATAACACACAAAATGTACAGTATCTCTACTCAGTTATAATGTGTAGCTTGTGTTATTACACACAACATGTACAGTGTCTCTACTCTGTTATATTGTGTAGATTGTGTTACTACACACAACTTGTACGGTGTCTCTACTCAGTTATAATGTGTAGCTTGTGTTATTACACACAACATGTACAGTGTCCCTACTCAGTTATAATGTGTAGCTTGTGTTATTACACACAACATGTACAGTGTCTCTACTCGGTTATAATGTGTAGCTTGTGTTATTACACACAACATGTACAGTGTCTCTACTCAGTTATAATGTGTAGCTTGTGTTACTACACACAACATGTACAGTGTCTCTACTCAGTTATAATGTGTAGCTTGTGTTATTACACACAACATGTACAGTGTCTCTACTCAGTGATAATGTGTAGCTAATGTTACTTCACACAACATGTACAGTGCCTCTTCTCAGTGATAATGTGTAGATTGTGTTATTACACAAAACATGTACTGTGTCTTTACTCAGTGATAATGTGTAGCTTGTGTTATTACACAAAATATGTACAGTGTCCCTACTCAGTGATAATGTGTAGCTAGTGTTAATACACACAACATGTACAGTGTCACTACTCAGTGAAAATGTGTAGCTTGTGTTATTACACAAAACATGTACAGTGTCTCTACTCAGTGATAATGTATAGCTTGTGTTATTACACACAACATGTACTGTGTCTCTACTCAGTGTTAATGTGTAGCTTGTGTTAATACACAAAACATGAACTGTGTCTCTACTCAGTGATAATGTGTAGCTTGTGTTATTACACACAACATGTACAGTGCCTCTACTCAGTGATAATGTGTAGCTTTTGTTATTAAACACAACATGTACAGTGTCTCCTCTCAGTGATAATGTGTAGCTTGTGTTATTACACACAACATGTACAGTGTCTCTACTCAGTGATAATGTGTAGCTTGTGTTACTACACACAACATGTACAGTGTCTCTACTCAGTGATAATGTGTAGCTTGTGTTATTACACACAACATGTACAGTGTCTCTACTCAGTGATAATGTGTAGCTTGTGTTAGTACACACAACATGTGCAGTGTCTCTACTCAAAGATAATGTGTAGCTTGTGTTATACACACAACATGTGCAGTGTCTCTACTCAAAGATAATGTGTAGCTTGTGTTACTACACACAACATGTACAGTGTCTCTACTCAGTGATAATATGTAGCTTGAGTTATTACACACAATATGGGCTGTGTCTCTACTCAGTTATAATGTGTAGCTTGTGTTGATACACACAACATGTACAATGTCTCTACTCAGTGATAATGTGGAGCTTGAGTTACTACACACAACATGTACAATGTCTCTACTCACTGATAATGTGTAGCTTGTGTTATTACACACAACATGTACAGTGTTTTACTCAGTGATAATGTGCAGCTTGTGTTATTACACACAACATGTACAGTGTTTTACTCAGTGATAATGTGCAGCTTGTGTTATTACACACAACATGTACAGTGTCTCCAACCAGTGATAATGTGTAACTTGTGTTATTGCACACAACATGTACTGTGTCTTTACTCAGTGATAATGTGTAGCTTGTGTTATTACTTGCAACATGTACAGTGTCTTTACTCAGTGATAATGTGTAGATAGTGTTATAACACACAACATGTACAGTGACTCTACTCAGTGATAATGTGTAGCTTGTGTTATTACTTGCAACATGTACAGTGTCTTTACTCAGTGATAATGTGTAGATAGTGTTATAACACACAACATGTACTGTGACTCTACTCAGTGATAATGTGTAGCTTGTGTTATAAAACACTACATGTACAATGTCTCTACTCAGTGATAATGTGTAGCTTGTGTTACTACACACAACATGTACAGTGTCTCTACTCTGTGATAATGTGTAGCATGTGTTATTACACACAACATGTACTGTGACTCTACTCTGTGATAATGTGTAGCTTGTGTTACTACACACAACATGTACTGTGACTCTACTCAATGACAATGTGTAGCTTGTGTTATTACACACAACATGTACAGTGTCTCTACTGTGTGATAATGTGTAGCTTGTGTTAATACACACAACATGTACTGTGACTCTACTCAGTGATAATGTGTAGCTTCTGTTATAACTCACTACATGTACAGTGTCTCTACTCAGTGATAATGTGTAGCTTGTGTTACTACACACAACATGTACAGTGTCTCTACTCTGTGATAATGTGTAGCTTGTGTTATTACACACAACATGTACTGTGACTCTACTCTGTGATAATGTGTAGCTTGTGTTACTACACACAACATGTACAGTGTCTCTACTCTGTGATAATGTGTAGCTTGTGTTATTGCACACAACATGTACTGTGACTCTACTCAGTGATAATGTGTAGCTTGTGTTATAACACACAATATGTACAGTGTCTCTACTCAGTGTTAATGTGTAGCTTGTGTTATTACACAAAACATGTGATGTGTCTCCACTCAGTGATAATGTGTAGCTTGTGTTATAACACACAACATGTACAGTGTCTCTACGCAGTGTTAATGTGTAGCTTGTGTTATAACACACAACATGTGATGTGTCTCTACTCAGTGATAATGTGTAGCTTGTGTTATAACACACTACATGTACAGTGACTCTCCTCAGTAATAATGTGTAGCTTGTGTTATAACACACACCATGTACGGTGTCTCTACTCAGTGATAATGTGTAGCTTGTGTCATAACACACAACATGTACAGTGCCTCTACTCTATGATAATGTGTAGCTTGTGTTATAACACACAACATGTACAGTGTCTCTACTCAGTGTTAATGTGTAGCTTGTGTTATAACACACAACATGTGATGTTTCTCTACTCAGTGATAATGTGTAGCTTGTGTTACTATACACAACATGTACAGTGTCTCTACTCAGTGATAATGTGTAGCTTGTGTTATTACACCCAACATGTACAGTGTCTCTACTCAGTGATAATGTGTAGCTTGTGTTATTACACACAACATGTACAGTGTCTCTACTCAGTGATAATGTGTAGCTAGTGTTACTACACACAACATGTACAGTGTCTCTACTCAGTGTTAATGTGTAGCTTGTGTTATAACACACAACATGTACAGTGTCTCTGTTCAGTGATAATGTGTAGCTAGTGTAATAACACACAACATGTACAGTGTCTCTACTCAGTGATAATGTGTAGCTTGTATTATTACACACAACATGTACAGTGTCCCTACTCAGTGATAATGTGTAGCTTGTGTTATTACACACAACATGTACAGTGTCTCTACTCAGTAATAATTGTGTAGCTTGTTTTATTACACACAACATGTACAGTGTCTCTATTCAGTGATAATGTGTAGCTTGTGTTACTACACACAACATTTACAGTGTCTCTACTCAGTGATAATGTGCAGCTTGAGTTACTACACACAACATGTACAGTGTCTCTACTAAGTGATAATGTGTAGCTTGTGTTATAACACACAACATGTAAAGTGTCTCTACTCAGTGATAATGTGTAGCTTGTGTTATAACACACAACATGGACTGTGTCTCTACTCAGTGATAATGTGTAGCTTGTGTTATAACACACAACATGTACAGTGTCTCTACTAAGTGATAATGTGTAGCTTGTGTTATAACACACAACATGTACAGTGTCTCTACTCAGTGATAATGTGTAGCTTGTGTTATTACACACAACATGGACTGTGTCTCTACTCAGTGATAATGTGTAGCTTGTGTTACTACACACAACATGTACAGTGTCTCTACTCAGTGATAATGTGTAGCTTGTGTTATAGCACACAACATATACAGTGTCTCTACTCAGTGATAATGTGTAGCTTGTGTTATAACACACCACATGTACAGTGTCTCTACTCAGTGATAATGTGTAGCTTGTGTTACTACACACAACATGTACAGTGTCTCTACTCAGTGATAATGTGTAGCTTGTGTTATAACACACAACATGTACAGTGTCTCTACTCAGTGATAATGTGTAGCTTGTGTTATAATACACAACATGTACAGTGTCTCTACTCAGTAATAATGTGTAGCTTGAGTTACTACACAGAAAATGTACAGTGTCCCTACTCAGTGATAATGTGTAGCTTGTGTTACTACACAAAACATGTACAGTGTCTCTACTCAGTGATAATGTGTAGCTTGAGTTACTACACACAACATGTACAGTGTCTCTACTCAGTGATAATGTGCAGCTTGTGTTATAACACACAACATGTACAGTGTCTCTACTCAGTGATAATGTGTAGCTTGTGTTACTACACACAGCATGTACAGTGTCCCTACTCAGTGATAATGTGTAGCTTGTGTTATAACACACTACATGTACAGTGTCTCTACTCAGTGATAATGTGTAGCTTGTGTTACTACACACAGCATGTACAGTGTCTCTACTCAGTGATAATGTGTAGCTTGTGTTACTACACAAAACATGTACAGTGTCTCTACTCAGTGAAAATGTGTAGCTTGAATTACTACACACAACATGTACAGTGTCTCTACTCAGTGATAATGTGCAGCTTGTGTTATAACACACAACATGTACAGTGTCTCTACTCAGTGATAATGTGTAGCATGTGTTATTACACACAATATGTACAGTGTCTCTACTCAGTGATAATGTGTAGCTTGAGTTACAACACACAACATGTACAGTGTCTCTACTCAGTTATAATGTTTAGATAGTGTTATAACACACAACATGTATTGCGAATCTACTCAGTGATAATGTGTAGCTTGTGTTATTACACACAACATTTACAGTGTCTCTACTCAGTGATAATGTGTTGCTTGTGTTATTACACACAATATGTACAGTGTCTCTACTCAGTGATAATGTGAGGCATGTGTTATTACACACAATATGTACAGTGTCGCCACTCAGTGATAATGTGTAGCTTGAGTTAATACACACAACATGTACAGTGTCTCTACTCAGTGATAATGTGTAGCTTGTGTTATTACACACAACATGTGCAGTGTCTCTAATCAGTGATAATGTGTAGCTTGTGTTATTACACACAACATGTACAGTGTCTCTACTCAGTGATTATGTGTAGCTTGTGTTACTACACAAAACATGTACAGTGTCTCTACTCAGTGATAATGTGTAGCTTGAGTTACTACACACAACATGTACAGTGTCTCTACTCAGTGATAATGTGTAGCTTGTGTAATTACACACAACATGTGCAGTGTCTCTACTCACTGATAATGTGTTGCTTGTGTTACTACACACAACATGTACAGTGTCTCTACTCAGTGAAAATGTGTAGCTTGTGTTATTACACAAAACATGTACTGTGTCTCTACTCAGTGGTCATGTGTAGCTTGTGTTATTACACACAATATGTCCAGTGTCTCTACTCAGCGGTAATGTGTAGCTTGTGTTATTACACACAACATGTACAGTGTTTTACTCAGTGATAATGTGCAGCTTGTGTTATTACACACATCATGTACAGTGTCTCCAACCAGTGATAATGTGTAACTTGTGTTATTGCACACAACATGTACTGCGTATTTACTCAGTGATAATGTGTAGCTTGTGTTATTACTTGCAACATGTACAGTGTCTTTACTCAGTGATAATGTGTAGATAGTGTTATGACACACAACATGTACAGTGTCTCTACTCAGTGATAATGCGTAGCTTGTGTTACTACACACAACATGTACAGTGTCTCTACTCAGTGATAATGTGTAGATAGTGTTATAACACACAACATGTACAGTGTCTCTACTCAGTGATAATAAGTAGCTTGTGTTACTACACACAACATGTACTGTGTCTCTACTCTGTGATAATGTGTAGATAGTGTTATAACACAACAAGTACAGTGTCTCTACTCAGTGATAATGCGTAGCTTGTGTTACTACACACAACATGTACAGTGTCTCTACTCTGTGATAATGTGTAGCTTGTGTTATTACACACAACACGTACTGTGACTCTACTCAGTGATAATGTGTAACTTGTGTTATAACACACAACATGTACAGTGTCTCTACTCAGTGATAATGTGTAGCTTGTGTTATTACACACAACATGTACTGTGACTCTACTCAGTGATAATGTGTAGCTTGTGTTATAACACACTACATGTACACAGACTCTACTCAGTGATAATGTGTAGCTTGTGTTATAACACACAACATGCACAGTGTCTCTACTCAGAGTTAATGTGTAGCCTGTGTTATAACACACAACATGTGATGTGTCTCTACTCAGTGATAATGTGTAGCTTGTGTTATAACACACAACATGTACAGTGTCTCTACTCAGTGTTAATGTGTAGCTTGTGTTATAACACACAATATGTGATGTGTCTCTACTCGGTGATAATGTGTAGCTTGTGTTATAACACACAACATGTACAGTGTCTCTACTCAGTGTTAATGTGTAGCTTGTGTTATAACACACAACATGTGATGTGACTCTACTCGGTGATAATGTGTAGCTTGTGTTATAACACACAACATGTGATGTGACTCTACTCAGTGTTAATGTGTAGCTTGTGTTATAACACACTATATGTACAGTGTCTCTACTCAGTGATAATGTGTAGCTTGTGTTATAACACACAACATGTACAGTGTCTCTACTCAGTGTTAATGTGTAGCTTGTGTTATAACACACAACATGTGATGTGTCTCTACTCAGTGATAATGTGTAGCTTGTGTTATAACACACTACATGTACAGTGACTCTACTCAGTGATAATGTGTAGCATGTGTTATAACACACAACATGTACAGTGTCTCTACTCAGTGATAATGCGTAGCTGGTGTTACTACACACAACATGTACAGTGTCTCTACTCAGTGATAATGTGTAGCTTGTGTTATTACTTGCATCATGTACAGTGTCTTTACTCAGTGATAATGTGTAGATAGTGTTATAACACACAACATGTACAGTGTCTCTACTCAGTGATAATGCGTAGCTTGTGTTACTACACACAACATGTACAGTGTCTCTACTCAGTGATAATGTGTAGCTTGTGTTACTACACACTACATGTACAGCGTCTCTACTCAGTGATAATGTGTAGCTTGTGTTATTACACACAACATGTACAGTGTCTCTACTCAGTGATAATGTGTAGCTTGTGTTACTACACACAACATGTACAGTGTCTCTACTCAGTGATAATGTGCAGCTTGAGTTATTACACCCAACATGTACAGTGTCTCTACTCAGTGATAATGTGCAGCTTGTGTTATAACTCACCACGTGAACAGTGTCTCTACTCAGTGATAATGTGTAGCATGTTTTATAACACACAATATGTACAGTGTCTCTACTCAGTGATAATGTGTAGCTTGAGTTACAACACACAACATGTACAGTGTCTCTACTCAGTGATAAAGTGTAGCTTGAGTTACTACACACAACATGTACAGCGTCTCTACTCAGTGATAATGTGTAGGTTGTATTATTACACACAACATGTACAGTGTCTCTACTCAGTGATAATGTGTAGCTTGTGTTACTACACACAACATGTACAGTGTCTCTACTCAGTGATAATGTGCAGCTTGAGTTATTACACCCAACATGTACAGTGTCTCTACTCAGTGATAATGTGCAGCTTGTGTTATAAGTCACAACATGTACAGTGTCTCTACTCAGTGATAATGTGTAGCTTGTGTTATTACACACAACATGTGCAGTGTCTCTACTCACTGATAATGTGTAGCTTGTGTTACTACACACAACATGTACAGTGTCTCTACTCAGTGAAAATGTGTAGCTTGTGTTATTACACAAAACATGTTCTGTGTCTCTACTCAGTGATCATGTGTAGCTTGTGTTATTACACACAACATGTCCAGTGTCTCTACTCAGTGGTAATGTGTAGCTTGTGTTATTACACACAACATGTACAGTGTTTTACTCAGTGATAATGTGCAGCTTGTGTTATTACACACAACATGTACAGTGTCTCCAACCAGTGATAATGTGTAACTTGTGTTATTGCACACAACATGTACTGCGTCTTTACTCAGTGATAATGTGTAGCTTGTGTTATTACTTGCAACATGTACAGTGTCTTTACTCAGTGATAATGTGTAGATAGTGTTATAACACACAACATGTACAGTGTCTCTACTCAGTGATAATGCGTAGCTGGTGTTACTACACACAACATGTACAGTGTCTCTACTCAGTGATAATGTGTAGCTTGTGTTATTACTTGCATCATGTACAGTGTCTTTACTCAGTGATAATGTGTAGATAGTGTTATAACACACAACATGTACAGTGTCTCTACTCAGTGATAATGCGTAGCTTGAGTTACTACACACAACATGTACAGTGTCTCTACTCAGTGATAATGTGTAGCTTGTGTTACTACACACTACATGTACAGCGTCTCTACTCAGTGATAATGTGTAGCTTGTGTTATTACACACAACATGTACAGTGTCTCTACTCAGTGATAATGTGTAGCTTGTGTTACTACACACAACATGTACAGTGTCTCTACTCAGTGATAATGTGCAGCTTGAGTTATTACACCCAACATGTACAGTGTCTCTACTCAGTGATAATGTGCAGCTTGTGTTATAACTCACAACATGAACAGTGTCTCTACTCAGTGATAATGTGTAGCATGTTTTATAACACACAATATGTACAGTGTCTCTACTCAGTGATAATGTGTAGCTTGAGTTACAACACACAACATGTACAGTGTCTCTACTCAGTGATAAAGTGTAGCTTGAGTTACTACACACAACATGTACAGCGTCTCTACTCAGTGATAATGTGTAGCTTGTGTTATTACACACAACATGTACAGTGTCTCTACTCAGTGATAATGTGTAGCTTGTGTTACTACACACAACATGTACAGTGTCTCTACTCAGTGATAATGTGCAGCTTGAGTTATTACACCCAACATGTACAGTGTCTCTACTCAGTGATAATGTGCAGCTTGTGTTATAAGTCACAACATGTACAGTGTCTCTACTCAGTGATAATGTGTAGCTTGTGTAATTACACACAACATGTGCAGTGTCTCTACTCACTGATAATGTGTAGCTTGTGTTACTACACACAACATGTACAGTGTCTCTACTCAGTGAAAATGTGTAGCTTGTGTTATTACACAAAACATGTACTGTGTCTCTACTCAGTGATCATGTGTAGCTTGTGTTACTACACACAACCTGTACAGAGTCGCTACTCAGTGATAATGTGTAGATAGTGTTATAACACACAACATGTACAGTGTCTCTACTCAGTGATAATGCGTAGCTGGTGTTACTACACACAACATGTACTGTGTCTCTACTCTTTGATAATGTGTAGATAGTGTTATAACACACAACATGTACAGTGTCTCTACTGAGTGATAATGCGTAGTTTGTGTTACTACACACAACATGTACAGTGTCTCTACTCTGTGATAATGTGTAGCTTGTGATATTACACACAACGTGTACTGTGACTCTACTCAGTGATAATGTGTAGCTTGTGTTATAAGACACTACATGTACAGTGACTCTACTCAGTGATAATGTGTAGCTTGTATTAAAACACACAACATGTACAGTGTCTCTACTCAGTGATAATGTGTAGCTTGTGTTATAAGACACTACATGTACAGTGACTCTACTCAGTGATAATGTGTAGCTTGTATTAAAACACACAACATGTACAGTGTCTCTACTCACTGATAATGTGTAGCTTGTGTTACTACACACAACATGTACAGTGTCTCTACTCAGTGATAATGTGTAGCTTGTGTTATAACACACAACATGTACAGTGTCTCTACTCAGTAATAATGTGTAGCTTGTGTTATAACACACAATATGTGATGTGTCTCTACTCAATAATAATGTGTAGCTTGTGTTATAACACACAACATGTACAGTGTCTCTACTCAGTGTTAATGTGTAGCTTGTGTTATAACACACAACATGTGATGTGTCTCTACTCAGTGATAATGTGTAGCTTGTGTTATAACACACTACATGTACAGTGTCTCTACTCAGTGATAATGTGTAGCTTGTGTTATAACACACAACATGTACAGTGTCTCTACTCAGTGATAATGTGTAGCTTGTGTTATAACACACAACATGTACACTGTCTCTACTCAGTGATAATGTGTAGCTTGTGTTATAACACACAACATGTACAGTGTCTCTACTCAGTGTTAATGTGTAGCTTGTGTTATTACACACAACATGTACAGTGTCTCTACTCAGCGATAATGTGTAGCTTGTGTTATTACACACAACATGTACTGTGACTATACTCAGTGAAAATGTGTAGCTTGTGTTATTACACAAAACATGTACAGTGTCTCTACTCAGTTATAATGTGTAGCTTGTGTAACTACACACAACATGTACAGTGTCTCTACTCAGTGAAAATGTGTAGCTTGTGTTATTACACACAACATGTCCAGTGTCTCTACTCAGTGATAATGTGTAGCTTGTGTTACTACACACAACATGTACAGTGTCTCTACTCAGTGATAATGTGTAGCTTGTGTTATTACACACAACATGTACAGTGTCTCTACTCAGTGATAATGTGTAGCTTGTGTTATAACACATAACATGTACAGCGTCTCTACTCAGTCATAACGTGTAGCTTGTGTTATAACACACTACATGTACAGTGACTCTACTCACTGATAATGTGTAGCTTGTGTTACTACACACATGTACAGTGTCTCTACTCAGTGATAATGCGTAGCTTGTGTTACTACACACAACATGTACAGTGTCTCTACTCAGAGATAATGTGTAGCTTGTGTTATAACACACAACATGTACAGCGTCTCTACTCAGTGATAATGTGTAGCTTGTGTTATAACACACTACATGTACAGTGTCTCTACTCACTGATAATTTGTAGCTTGTGTTACTACACACAACATGTACAGTGTCTCTACTCAGTGATAATGTGTAGCTTGTGTTACTACACACTACATGTACAGCGTCTCTACCCAGTGATAATGTGTAACTTGTGTTATTACACACAACATGTACAGTGTCTCTACTCAGTGATAATGTGTAGCTTGTGTTACTACACACAACATGTACAGTGTCTCTACTCAGTGATCATGTGCAGCTTGTGTTATTACACCCAACATGTACAGTGTCTCTACTCAGTGATAATGTGCAGCTTGTGTTATAACTCACAACATGAACAGTGTCTCTAATCAGTGATAATGTGTAGCATGTTTTATAACACACAATATGTACAGTGTCTCTACTCAGTGATAATGCGCAGCTTGTGTTATAACTCACAACATGAACAGTGTCTCTAATCAGTGATAATGTGTAGCATGTTTTATAACACACAATATGTACAGTGTCTCTACTCAGTGATAATGTGCAGCTTGTGTTATAACTCACAACATGAACAGTGTCTCTAATCAGTGATAATGTGTAGCTTGTTTTATAACACACAATATGTACAGTGTCTCTACTCAGTGATAATGCGCAGCTTGAGTTAATACACACAACGTGTACAGTGTCTCTACTCAGTGATAATGTGTAGCTTGTGTTACTACACACAACATGTACAGTGTCTCTACTCAGTGATAATGCGCAGCTTGAGTTATTACACCCTACATGTACAGTGTCTCTACTCAGTGATAATGTGCAGCTTGTGTTATAAGTCACAACATGTACAGTGTCTCTACTCAGTGATAATGTGTAGCTTGTGTTATTACACACAACATGTGCAGTGTCTCTACTCACTGATAATGTGTAGCTTGTGTTACTACACACAACATGTACAGTGTCTCTACTCAGTGAAAATGTGTAGCTTGTGTTATTACACAAAACATGTACTGTGTCTCTACTCAGTGATCATGTGTAGCTTGTGTTATTACACACAACATGTCCAGTGTCTCTACTCAGTGGTAATGTGTAGCTTGTGTTATTACACACAACATGTACAGTGTTTTACTCAGTGATAATGTGCAGCTTGTGTTATTACACACAACATGTACAGTGTCTCCAACCAGTGATAATGTGTAACTTGTGTTATTGCACACAACATGTACTGCGTCTTTACTCAGTGATAATGTGTAGCTTGTGTTATTACTTGCAACATGTACAGTGTCTTTACTCAGTGATAATGTGTAGATAGTGTTATAACACACAACATGTACAGTGTCTCTACTTAGTGATAATGCGTAGCTGGTGTTACTACACACAACATGTACTGTGTCTCTACTCTGTGATAATGTGTAGATAGTGTTATAACACACAACATGTACAGTGTCTCTACTCAGTGATAATGCGCAGTTTGTGTTACTACACACAACATGTACAGTGTCTCTACTCTGTGATAATGTGTAGCTTGTGTTATTACACACAACGTGTACTGTGACTCTACTCAGTGATAATGTGTAGCTTGTGTTAGAACACACTACATGTACAGTGACTCTACTCTGTGATAATGTGTAGCTTGTGTTACTACACACAACATGTACAGTGTATATACTCTGTGATAATGTGTAGATAGTGTTATAACACACAGCATGTACAGTGTCTCTACTCAATGACAATGTGTAGCTTGTGTTATTACACACAACATGTACTGTGACTCTACTCAGTGATAATGTGTAGCTTGTATTATAACACTTAACATGTACAGTGTCTCTACTCAGTGATAATGTGTAGCTTGTGTTATTACACCCAACATGTACTGTGACTCTACTCAGTGATAATGTGTAGCTTGTGTTATTACACACAACACGTACTGTGTCTCTACTCAGTGATAATGTGTAGCTTGTGTTATTACACCCAACATATACAGTGTCTCTACTCTGTGATAATGTGTAGCTTGTGTTATTACACACAACACGTACTGTGATTCTACTCAGTGATAATGTGTAGCTTGTGTTATAACACACTACATGTACAGTGGCACTACTCAGTGATAATGTGTAGCTTGTGTTATAACACACAACATGTACAGTGTCTCTACTCAGTGATAATGTGTAGCTTGTGTTATTACACACAACATGTACTGTGACTCTACTCAGTGATAATGTGTAGCTTGTGTTATAACACACAACATGTACAGTGTCTCTACTCAGTGATAATGTGTAGCTTGTGTTATAACACACAACATGTACAGTGTCTCTACTCAGTGTTAATGTGTAGCTTGTGTTATAACACACAACATGTGATGTGTCTCTACTCAGTGATAATGTGTAGCTTGTGTTATAACACACTACATGTACAGTGTCTCTACTCAGTGTTAAAGTGTAGCTTGTGTTATAACACACAACATGTGATGTGACTCTACTCAGTGATAATGTGTAGCTTGTGTTATAACACACAAAATTTACAGTGTCTCTACTCAGTGTTAATGTGTAGCTTGTGTTATAACACACAACATGTGATGTGTTTCTACTCAGTGATAATGTGTAGCTTGTGTTATAACACACTACATGTACAGTGACTCTACTCAGTGATAATGTGTAGCATGTGTTATAACACACAACATGTACAGTGTCTCTACTCAGTGATAATGTGTAGCTTGTGTTATAACACACAATATGTGATGTGTCTCTATTCAGTGATAATGTGTAGCTTGTGTTATTACACACAACATGTACAGTGTCTCTACTCTGTGATAATGTGTAGCTTGTGTTATAACACACAACATGTACTGTGACTCTACTCAGTGATAATGTGTAGCTTGTGTTATAACACACAACATGTACTGTGACTCTACTCAGTGATAATGTGTAGCTTGTGTTATTACACACAACATGTACTGTGACCCTACTCTGTGATAATGTGTAGCTTGTGTTATTACACACAGCATGTACTGTGACTCTACTCAGTGATAATGTGTAGCTTGTGTTATTACACAAAACATGTGATGTGTCTCTACTCAATGATAATGTGTAGCTTGTGTTATAACACACAACATGTTCAGTGTATCTACTCAGTGTTAATGTGTAGCTTGTGTTATAACACACAACATGTGATGTGACTCTACTCAGTGATAATGTGTAGCTTGTGTTATAACACACAACATGTACAGTGTCTCTACTCAGTGATAATGTGTAGCTTGTGTTATAACACACAACATGTACACTGTCTCTACTCAGTGATAATGTGTAGCTTGTGTTATAACACACAACATGTACAGTGTCTCTACTCAGTGTTAATGTGTAGCTTGTATTATTACACACAACATGTACAGTGTCTCTACTCAGTGATAATGTGTAGCTTGTGTTATTACACACAACATGTACTGTGACTCTACTCAGTGATAATGTGTAGCTTGTGTTATAACACACAACATGTACAGTGTATCTACTCAGTGTTAATGTGTAGCTTGTGTTATAAGACACATCATGTACAGTGTCTCTACTCAGTGTTAATGTGTATCTTGTGTTATTACACACAACATGTACAGTGTCTCTACTTAGTATTAATGTGTAGCTTGTGTTATAACACACAACATGTACAGTGTCTCTACTCAGTGATAATGTGTAGCTTGTGTTATATCACACAACATGTACAGTGTCTCTACTCAGTGTTAATGTGTAGCTTGTGTTATTACACACAACATGTACAGTGTCTCTACTCAGTGATAATGTGTAGCTTGTGTTATAACACACAACATGTACAGTGTCTCTACTCAGCGTTAATGTGTAGCTTGTGTTATAACACACAACATGTACAGTGTCTCTACTCAGTGTTAATGTGCAGCTTGTGTTATAACACACATCATGTACAGTGTCTCTACTCAGTGTTAATGTGTAGCTTGTGTTATTACACACAAAATATACAGTGTCTCTACTCAGTGATAATGTGTAGCTTGTGTTATAACACACAACATGTACAGTGTCTCTACTCAGTGTTAATGTGTAGCTTGTGTTATTACACCAAACATGTACAGTGTCTCTACTCAGTGATAATGTGTAGCTTGTGTTATTACACACAACTTGTACTGTGACTCTACTCAGTGATAATGTGTAGTTTGTGTTATAACACACAACATGTACAGTGTCTCTACTCAGTGTTAATGTGTAGCTTGTGTTATTACACAAAACATGTACAGTGTCTCTACTAAGTGTTAATGTGTAGCTTGTGTTATAACACGCAACATGTGATGTGTCTCTACTCAGTGATAATGTGTAGCTTGTATTATAACACACTACATGTACAGTGACTCTACTCAGTGATAATGTGTAGCTTGTGTTATAACACACAACATGTACAGTGTCTGTACTCAGTGATAATGTGTAGCTTGTGTTATAACACACAACATGTGATGTGTCTCTACTCAGTGATAATGTGTAGCTTGTGTTATTACACACAACATGTAGAGTGTCTCTACTCTGTGATAATGTGTAGCTTGTGTTATAACACACAAGTACAGTGTCTCTACTCAGTGATAATGTGTAGCTTGTGTTATAACACACTACATATACAGTGACTCTACTCAGTGATAATGTGTAGCTTGTGTGACTACGCACAACATGTACAGTGTCTCTACTCAGTGATAATGTGTAGCTTGTGTTATAACACACAACATGTACAGTGTCTCTACTCAGTGATAATGTGTAGCTCGTGTGACTACGCACAACATGTACAGTGTCTCTACTCAGTGATAATGTGTAGCTTGTGTTATAACACACTACATGTACAGTGACTCTACTCAGTGATAATGTGTAGCTTGTGTGACTACGCACAACATGTACAGTGTCTCTACTCAGTGATAATGTGTAGCTTGTGTTATAACACACTACATGTACAGTGACTCTACTCAGTGATAATGTGTAGCTTGTGTGACTACGCACAGCATGTACAGTGACTCTACTCAGTGATAATGTGCAGCTTGTGTTATTACACACAACATGTACAGTGTCTCTACTCAGTGGTAATGTGTAGCTTGTGTGACTACGCTCAACATGTACAGTGTCTCTACTCAGTGATAATGTGTAGCTTGTGTTATAACACACTAAATGTACAGTGACTCTACTCAGTGATAATGTGTAGCTTGTGTTATAACACACAGCATGTACAGTGTCTCTACTCAGTGATAATGTGTAGCTTGTGTTATAACACACTACATGTACAGTATCTCTACTCAGTGATAATGTGTAGCTTGAGTTATAGCACACAACATGTACAGTGTCTCTACTCAGTGATAATGTGTAGCTTGTGTTATAACACACTACATGTACAGTGACTCTACTCAGTGATAATGTGCAGCTTGTGTTATTACACACAACATGTACTGTGTCTCTACTCAGTGATAATGTGTAGCTTGTGTTATTACACACAACATGTACTGTGACTCTACTCAGTGATAATGTGTAGCTTGTGTTACTACACACAACATGTACAGTGTCGCTACTCTGTGATAATGTGTAGATAGTGTTATAACACACAGCATGTACAGTGTCTCTACTCAATGACAATGTGTAGCTTGTGTTATTTCACACAACATGTGTCTCTACTCTGTGATAATGTGTAGCTTGTGTTATTACACACAACACGTACTGTGATTCTACTCAGTGATAATGTGTAGCTTGTGTTATAACACACTACATGTACAGTGACACTACTCAGTGATAATGTGTAGCTTGTGTCATAACACACAACATGTATAGTGTCTCTACTCAGTAATAATGTGTAGCTTGTGTTATAACACACTACATGTACAGTGACTCTACTCAGTGATAATGTGCAGCTTGTGTTATTACACACAACATGTACTGTGTCTCTACTCAGTGATAATGTGTAGCTTGTGTTATTACACACAACATGTACTGTGACTCTACTCAGTGATAATGTGTAGCTTGTGTTACTACACACAACATGTACAGTGTCTCTACTCTTTGATAATGTGTAGATAGTGTTATAACACACAGCATGTACAGTGTCTCTACTCAATGACAATGTGTAGCTTGTGTTATTACACACAACATGTACAGTGTCTCTACTCTGTGATAATGTGTAGCTTGTGTTATTACACACAACACGTACTGTGATTCTACTCAGTGATAATGTGTAGCTTGTGTTATAACACACTACATGTACAGTGTCTCTACTCTGTGATAATGTGTAGCTTGTGTTATAACACACTACATGTACAGTGACACTACTCAGTGATAATGTGTAGCTTGTGTTATAACACACAACATGTACAGTGTCTCTACTCAGTGATAATGTGTAGCTTGTGTTATTACACACAACATGTACTGTGACTCTACTCAGTGATAATGTTTAGCTTGTGTTATAACACACTACATGTACAGTGACTCAACTCAGTGATAATGTATAGCTTGTGTTATTACACACAACATGTGATGTGTCTCTACTCAGTGATAATGTGTAGCTTGTGTTATAACACACAACATGTGATGTGTCTCTACTCAGTGATAATGTGTAGCTTGTGTTATAACACACAACATGTACAGTGTCTCTACTCAGTGTTAATGTGTACCTTGTGTTATAACACACAACATGTGATGTGTCTCTACTCAGTGATAATGTGTAGCTTGTGTTATAACACACAACATGTGATGTGTCTCTACTCAGTGATAATGTGTAGCATGTGTTATAACACACAACATGTACAGTGTCTCTACTCAGTGTTAATGTGTAGCTTGTGTTATAACACACAACATGTGATGTGTCTCTACTCAGTGATAATGTGTAGCTTGTGTTATAACACACTACATGTACAGTGTCTCTACTCAGTGTTAAAGTGTAGCTTGTGTTATAACACACAACATGTGATGTGTCTCTACTCAGTGATAATGTGTAACTTGTGTTATAACACACTACATGTACAGTGTCTCTACTCAGTGTTAATGTGTAGCTTGTGTTATTACACACAACACGTACTGTGATTCTACTCATTGATAATGTGTAGCTTGTGTTATTTCACACAACATGTGTCTCTACTCTGTGATAATGTGTAGCTTGTGTTATTACACACAACACGTACTGTGATTCTACTCAGTGATAATGTGTAGCTTGTGTTATAACACACTACATGTACAGTGACACTACTCAGTGATAATGTGTAGCTTGTGTCATAACACACAACATGTATAGTGTCTCTACTCAGTAATAATGTGTAGCTTGTGTTATAACACACTACATGTACAGTGTCTCTACTCAGTGATAATGCGTAGCTTGTGTTACTACACACTACATGTACAGTGTCTCTACTCAGTGTTAATGTGTAGCTTGTGTTATAACACACAACATGTGATGTGACTCTACTCAGTGATAATGTGTAGCTTGTGTTATAACACACAAAATGTACAGTGTCTCTACTCAGTGTTAATGTGTAGCTTGTGTTATAACACACAACATGTGATGTGTTTCTACTCAGTGATAATGTGTAGCTTGTGTTATAACACACTACATGTACAGTGACTCTACTCAGTGATAATGTGTAGCATGTGTTATAACACACAACATGTACAGTGTCTCTACTCAGTGATAATGCGTAGCTTGTGTTATAACACACAACATGTACTGTGACTCTACTCTGTGATAATGTGTAGCTTGTGTTATTACACACAACATGTACAGTGTCTCTACTCAGTGATAATGTGTAGCTTGTGTTATAACACACAACATGTACAGTGTTTCTACTCAGTGATAATGTGTAGCTTGTGTTATAACACACAATATGTGATGTGTCTCTATTCAGTGATAATGTGTAGCTTGTGTTATTACACACAACATGTACAGTGTCTCTACTCTGTGATAATGTGTAGCTTGTGTTATAACACACAACATGTACAGTGTCTCTACTCAGTGATAATGTGTAGCTTGTGTTATAACACACAACATGTACTGTGACTCTACTCAGTGATAATGTGTAGCTTGTGTTATTACACACAACATGTACTGTGACTCTACTCTGTGATAATGTGTAGCTTGTGTTATTACACACAGCATGTACTGTGACTCTACTCAGTGATAATGTGTAGCTTGTGTTATTACACAAAACATGTGATGTGTCTCTACTCAATGATAATGTGTAGCTTGTGTTATAACACACAACATGTTCAGTGTATCTACTCAGTGTTAATGTGTAGCTTGTGTTATAACACACAACATGTGATGTGTCTCTACTCAGTGATAATGTGTAGCTTGTGTTACTACACGCAACATGTACAGTGTCTCTACTCAGTGATAATGTGTAGCTTGTGTTATAACACACAACATGTACACTGTCTCTACTCAGTGATAATGTGTAGCTTGTGTTATAACACACAACATGTACAGTGTCTCTACTCAGTGTTAATGTGTAGCTTGTATTATTACACACAACATGTACAGTGTCTCTACTCAGTGATAATGTGTAGCTTGTGTTATTACACACAACATGTACTGTGACTCTACTCAGTGATAATGTGTAGCTTGTGTTATAACACACAACATGTACAGTGTATCTACTCAGTGTTAATGTGTAGCTTGTGTTATAAGACACATCATGTACAGTGTCTCTACTCAGTGTTAATGTGTATCTTGTGTTATTACACACAACATGTACAGTGTCTCTACTCAGTATTAATGTGTAGCTTGTGTTATAACACACAACATGTACAGTGTCTCTACTCAGTGTTAATGTGTAGCTTGTGTTATTACACACAACATGTACAGTGTCTCTACTCAGTGATAATGTGTAGCTTGTGTTATTACACACAACATGTACTGTGACTCTACTCAGTGATAATGTGTAGCTTGTGTTATAACACACAACATGTACAGTGTCTCTACTCAGCGTTAATGTGTAGCTTGTGTTATAACACACATCATGTACAGTGTCTCTACTCAGTATTAATGGGTAGCTTGTGTTATTACACACAACATGTACTGTGACTCTACTCAGTGATAATGTGTAGCTTGTGTTATAACACACAACATGTACAGTGTCTCTACTCAGCGTTAATGTGTAGCTTGTGTTATTACACACAACATGTACAGTGTCTCTACTCAGTATTAATGGGTAGCTTGTGTTATAACACACAACATGTACAGTGTCTCTACTCAGTGTTAATGTGCAGCTTGTGTTATAACACACATCATGTACAGTGTCTCTACTCAGTGTTAATGTGTAGCTTGTGTTATTACACACAAAATATACAGTGTCTCTACTCAGTGATAATGTGTAGCTTGTGTTATAACACACAACATGTACAGTGTCTCTACTCAGTGTTAATGTGTAGCTTGTGTTATTACACCAAACATGTACAGTGTCTCTACTCAGTGATAATGTGTAGCTTGTGTTATTACACACAACATGTACTGTGACTCTACTCAGTGATAATGTGTAGTTTGTGTTATAACACACAACATGTACAGTGTCTCTACTCAGTGTTAATGTGTAGCTTGTGTTATTACACAAAACATGTGATGTGTCTCTACTCAGTGATAATGTGTAGCTTGTGTTATAACACACAACATGTACAGTGTCTCTACTAAGTGTTAATGTGTAGCTTGTGTTATAACACGCAACATGTGATGTGTCTCTACTCAGTGATAATGTGTAGCTTGTGTTATAACACACTACATGTACAGTGACTCTACTCAGTGATAATGTGTAGCTTGTGTTATAACACACAACATGTACAGTGTCTGTACTCAGTGATAATGTGTAGCTTGTGTTATAACACACAACATGTGATGTGTCTCTACTCAGTGATAATGTGTAGCTTGTGTTATTACACACAACATGTAGAGTGTCTCTACTCTGTGATAATGTGTAGCTTGTGTTACAACACACAAGTACAGTGTCTCTACTCAGTGATAATGTGTAGCTTGTGTTATAACACACTACATATACAGTGACTCTACTCAGTGATAATGTGTAGCTTGTGTGACTACGCACAACATGTACAGTGTCTCTACTCAGTGATAATGTGTAGCTTGTGTTATAACACACAACATGTACAGTGTCTCTACTCAGTGATAATGTGTAGCTCGTGTGACTACGCACAACATGTACAGTGTCTCTACTCAGTGATAATGTGTAGCTTGTGTTATAACACACTACATGTACAGTGACTCTACTCAGTGATAATGTGTAGCTTGTGTGACTACGCACAACATGTACAGTGTCTCTACTCAGTGATAATGTGTAGCTTGTGTTATAACACACTACATGTACAGTGACTCTACTCAGTGATAATGTGTAGCTTGTGTGACTACGCACAGCATGTACAGTGACTCTACTCAGTGATAATGTGCAGCTTGTGTTATTACACACAACATGTACAGTGTCTCTACTCAGTGGTAATGTGTAGCTTGTGTGACTACGCTCAACATGTACAGTGTCTCTACTCAGTGATAATGTGTAGCTTGTGTTATAACACACTAAATGTACAGTGACTCTACTCAGTGATAATGTGTAGCTGGTGTTATAACACACAGCATGTACAGTGTCTCTACTCAGTGATAATGTGTAGCTTGTGTTATAACACACTACATGTACAGTATCTCTACTCAGTGATAATGTGTAGCTTGTGTTATAGCACACAACATGTACAGTGTCTCTACTCAGTGATAATGTGTAGCTTGTGTTATAACACACTACATGTACAGTGACTCTACTCAGTGATAATGTGCAGCTTGTGTTATTACACACAACATGTACTGTGTCTCTACTCAGTGATAATGTGTAGCTTGTGTTATTACACACAACATGTACTGTGACTCTACTCAGTGATAATGTGTAGCTTGTGTTACTACACACAACATGTACAGTGTCGCTACTCTGTGATAATGTGTAGATAGTGTTATAACACACAGCATGTACAGTGTCTCTACTCAATGACAATGTGTAGCTTGTGTTATTTCACACAACATGTGTCTCTACTCTGTGATAATGTGTAGCTTGTGTTATTACACACAACACGTACTGTGATTCTACTCAGTGATAATGTATAGCTTGTGTTATAACACACTACATGTACAGTGACACTACTCAGTGATAATGTGTAGCTTGTGTTATAACACACAACATGTACAGTGTCTCTACTCAGTAATAATGTGTAGCTTGTGTTATAACACACTACATGTACAGTGACTCTACTCAGTGATAATGTGCAGCTTGTGTTATTACACACAACATGTACTGTGTCTCTACTCAGTGATAATGTGTAGCTTGTGTTATTACACACAACATGTACTGTGACTCTACTCAGTGATAATGTGTAGCTTGTGTTACTACACACAACATGTACAGTGTCTCTACTCTTTGATAATGTGTAGCTTGTGTTATAACACACAGCATGTACAGTGTCTCTACTCAATGACAATGTGTAGCTTGTGTTACTACACACAACATGTACAGTGTCTCTACTCAGTGATAATGTGTAGCTTGTGTTATAACACACAGCATGTACAGTGTCTCTACTCAATGACAATGTGTAGCTTGTGTTATTACACACAACATGTACAGTGTCTCTACTCTGTGATAATGTGTAGCTTGTGTTATTACACACAACACGTACTGTGATTCTACTCAGTGATAATGTGTAGCTTGTGTTATAACACACTACATGTACAGTGTCTCTACTCTGTGATAATGTGTAGCTTGTGTTATAACACACTACATGTACAGTGACACTACTCAGTGATAATGTGTAGCTTGTGTTATAACACACAACATGTACAGTGTCTCTACTCAGTGATAATGTGTAGCTTGTGTTATTACACACAACATGTACTGTGACTCTACTCAGTGATAATGTGTAGCTTGTGTTATAACACACTACATGTACAGTGACTCAACTCAGTGATAATGTATAGCTTGTGTTATTACACACAACATGTGATGTGTCTCTACTCAGTGATAATGTGTAGCTTGTGTTATAACACACAACATGTGATGTGTCTCTACTCAGTGATAATGTGTAGCTTGTGTTATAACACACAACATGTACAGTGTCTCTACTCAGTGTTAATGTGTAGCTTGTGTTATAACACACAACATGTGATGTGTCTCTACTCAGTGATAATGTGTAGCTTGTGTTATAACACACAACATGTGATGTGTCTCTACCCAGTGATAATGTGTAGCTTGTGTTATAACACACAACATGTACAGTGTCTCTACTCAGTGTTAATGTGTAGCTTGTGTTATAACACACAACATGTGATGTGTCTCTACTCAGTGATAATGTGTAGCTTGTGTTATAACACACTACATGTACAGTGTCTCTACTCAGTGTTAAAGTGTAGCTTGTGTTATAACACACAACATGTGATGTGTCTCTACTCAGTGATAATGTGTAGCTTGTGTTATAACACACAACATGTACAGTGTCTCTACTCAGTGTTAAAGTGTAGCTTGTGTTATAACACACAACATGTGATGTGTCTCTACTCAGTGATAATGTGTAGCTTGTGTTATAACACACTACATGTACAGTGTCTCTACTCAGTGTTAAAGTGTAGCTTGTGTTATAACACACAACATGTGATGTGACTCTACTCAGTGATAATGTGTAGCTTGTGTTATAACACACAAAATGTACAGTGTCTCTACTCAGTGTTAAGGTGTAGCTTGTGTTATAACACACAACATGTGATGGGTTTCTACTCAGTGATAATGTGTAGCTCGTGTTATAACACACTACATGTACAGTGACTCTACTCAGTGATAATGTGTAGCATGTGTTATAACACACAACATGTACAGTGTCTCTACTCAGTGATAATGTGTAGCTTGTGTTATAACACACAATATGTGATGTGTCTCTATTCAGTGATAATGTGTAGCTTGTGTTATTACACACAACATGTACAGTGTCTCTACTCTGTGATAATGTGTAGCTTGTGTTATAACACACAACATGTACTGTGAGTCTACTCAGTGATAATGTGTCGCTTGTGTTATAACACACAACATGTACTGTGACTCTACTCAGTGATAATGTGTAGCTTGTGTTATTACACACAACATGTACTGTGACTCTACTCTGTGATAATGTGTAGCTTGTGTTATTACACACAACATGTACTGTGACTCTACTCAGTGATAATGTGTAGCTTGTGTTATTACACAAAACATGTGATGTGTCTCTACTCAATGATATTGTGTAGCTTGTGTTATAACACACAACATGTTCAGTGTATCTACTCAGTGTTAATGTGTAGCTTGTGTTATAACACACAACATGTGATGTGTCTCTACTCAGTGATAATGTGTAGCTTGTGTTACTACACACAACATGTACAGTGTCTCTACTCAGTGATAATTCAGTGATAATGTGTAGCTTGTGTTATAACACACAACATGTACACTGTCTCTACTCAGTGATAATGTGTAGCTTGTGTTATAACACACAACATGTACAGTGTCTCTACTCAGTGTTAATGTGTAGCTTGTATTATTACACACAACATGTACAGTGTCTCTACTCAGTGATAATGTGTAGCTTGTGTTATTACACACAACATGTACTGTGACTCTACTCAGTGATAATGTGTAGCTTGTGTTATAACACACAACATGTACAGTGTCTCTACTCAGTGTTAATGTGTAGCTTGTGTTATAAGACACATCATGTACAGTGTCTCTACTCAATGTTAATGTGTATCTTGTGTTATTACACACAACATGTACAGTGTCTCTACTCAGTATTAATGTGTAGCTTGTGTTATAACACACAACATGTACAGTGTCTCTACTCAGTGATAATGTGTAGCTTGTGTTATAACACACAACATGTACAGTGTCTCTACTCAGTGTTAATGTGTAGCTTGTGTTATTACACACAACATGTGCAGTGTCTCTACTCAGTGATAATGTGTAGCTTGTGTTATTACACACAACATGTACTGTGACTCTACTCAGTGATAATGTGTAGCTTGTGTTATAACACACAACATGTACAGTGTCTCTACTCAGTGTTAATGTGTAGCTTGTGTTATAACACACAAAATGTATAGTGTCTCTACTCAGTGTTAATGTGCAGCTTGTGTTATAACACACATCATGTACAGTGTCTCTACTCAGTGTTAATGTGTAGCTTGTGTTATTACACACAAAATATACAGTGTCTCTACTCAGTGATAATGTGTAGCTTGTGTTATAACACACAACATGTACAGTGTCTCTACTCAGTGTTAATGTGTAGCTTGTGTTATTACACACAACATGTACAGTGTCTCTACTCAGTGATAATGTGTAGCTTGTGTTATTACACACAACATGTACTGTGACTCTACTCAGTGATAATGTGTAGTTTGTGTTATGACACACAACATTTACAGTGTCTCTACTCAGTGTTAATGTGTAGCTTGTGTTATTACACAAAACATGTGATGTGTGTCTACTCATTGATAATGTGTAGCTTGTGTTATAACACACAACATGTACAGTGTCTCTACTAAGTGTTAATGTGTAGCTTGTGTTATAACACGCAACATGTGATGTGTCTCTACTCAGTGATAATGTGTAGCTTGTGTTATAACACACTACATGTACAGTGACTCTACTCAGTGATAATGTGTAGCTTGTGTTATAACACACAACATGTACAGTGTCTGTACTCAGTGATAATGTGTAGCTTGTGTTATAACACACAACATGTGATGTGTCCCTACTCAGTGATAATGTGTAGCTTGTGTTATTACACACAACATGTAGAGTGTCTCTACTCTGTGATAATGTGTAGCTTGTGTTATAACACACAACAAGTACAGTGTCACTACTCAGTGATAATGTGTAGCTTGTGTTATAACACACTACATGTACAGTAACTCTACTCAGTGATAATGTGCAGCTTGTGTTATTACACACAACATGTACAGTGTCTCTACTCAGTGATAATGTGTAGCTTGTGTGACTACGCACAACATGTACAGTGTCTCTACTCAGTGATAATGTGTAGCTTGTGTTATAACACACTACATGTACAGTGTCTCTACTCAGTGATAATGTGTAGCTTGTGTTATAACACACTACATGTACAGTGACTCTACTCAGTGATAATGTGTAGCTTGTGTTATAACACACAACATGTACACTGTCTCTACTCAGTGATAATGTGTAGCTTGTGTTATAACACACTACATGTACAGTGTCTCTACTCAGTGATAATGTGTAGCTTGTGTTATAACACACAACATGTACAGTGTCTCTACTCAGTGATAATGTGTAGCTTGTGTTATAACACACTACATGTACAGTGACTCTACTCAGTGATAATGTGCAGCTTGTGTTATTACACACAACATGTACAGTGTCTCTACTCAGTGATAATGTGTAGCTTGTGTGACTACGCACAACATGTACAGTGTCTCTACTCAGTGATAATGTGTAGCTTGTGTTATAACACACTACATGTACTGTGACTCTACTCAGTGATTATGTGTAGCTTGTGTTATAACACACAACATGTACTGTGACTCTACTCAGTGATAATGTGTAGCTTGTGTTATAACACACAACATGTACAGTGTCTCTACTCAGTGTTAATGTGTAGCTTGTGTTATAACACACAACATGTGATGTGTCTCTACTCAGTGATAATGTGTAGCTTGTGTTATTACACACAACATGTACAGTGTCTCTACTCTGTGATAATGAGTAGCTTGTGTTATAACACACAACATGTACAGTGTCTCTACTCAGTGTTAATGTGTAGCTTGTGTTATAACACACAACATGTGATGTGTCTCTACTCAGTGATAATGTGTAGCTTGTGTTATAACACACTAAATGTACAGTGACTCTACTCAGTGATAATGTGCAGCTTGTGTTATTACACACAACATGTACAGTGTCTCTACTCAGTGATAATGTGTAGCTTGTGTTATAACACACAACATGTACAGCGTCTCTACTCAGTGATAATGTGTAGCTTGTGTTACTACACACTACATGTACAGCGTCTCTACTCAGTGATATTGTGTAGCTTGTGTTATTACACACAACATGTACAGTGTCTCTACTCAGTGATAATGTGTAGCTTGTGTTACTACACACAACATGTACAGTGTCTCTACTCAGTGATAATGTGCAGCTTGAGTTATTACACCCAACATGTACAGTGTCTCTACTCAGTGATAATGTGCAGCTTGTGTTATAACTCACAACATGAACAGTGTCTCTACTCAGTGATAATGTGTTGCATGTTTTATAACACACAATATGTACAGTGTCTCTACTCAGTGATAATGTGTAGCTTGAGTTACAACACACAACATGTACAGTGTCTCTACTCAGTGATAAAGTGTAGCTTGAGTTACTACACACAACATGTACAGCGTCTCTACTCAGTGATAATGTGTAGCTTGTGTTATTACACACAACATGTACAGTGTCTCTACTCAGTGATAATGTGTAGCTTGTGTAACTGAAATTCCCGTCTCAAATTCATTTGGAGTGCTTGTCGAAGAAAATGATGACTTTCCTCAAGAAGAAAAGAAGAAAGTGATAAAGAGAAAATCCAGGAAGATGCGGATATTTGCGGATAGCCACGGGCGAGATGTAGCAGCAAGCGTTTTGGAGAGAAGCCGAGAAATGGAGGTCACTTCGACAGTGAAGCCAGGAGCTCAGATTGCAGAAGTCACGAACGGGATGATAGGAGAGTGTGCGTCCCTTACTGCAAAGGACTACGCAGTGATCATCGCTGGAGCAAACGACGTCTATAGAAATGAGAGTAAAAAGGTAATCAAAGATTTAAAGGGTACATTGCCATCCATGCAAAAAACAAATGTCATTATTGTAAATATTCCGCAGAGACACGATTTAATTCCCAAGTCATGTGTAAATGTAGAAATAGAGGCTACAAATGGAAAAATTCATAAAATTTGTAAGAGTTTTCCAAATGTCCAAATTGTAGATGTAAGTAAATTAGACAGGAAGTTCCACACTCGGCATGGCCTACACTTAAATAGATTAGGAAAAGAGTATCTTAGTGATGAAATCTGCAAAATTGTAAATTCAAATGGTAAGAATAATTCAACAGTAATATCATTAGAGTGGAAGCAGGGAAACTGGTAGAAGAAGCCAAACGTGAGGTTTGGCATTCACATCTTTTGAAGTCAAATTTAACGGAGTGCAACAATGGTATTTCGGATTTGTCTAGCAACAATAATAATAACAATTATGATAATAATAATGTAAATAAATCACCAACACAAGCTTGCAAAAGTAACAAATTTAAAATTTACCACCAGAATGTCCAGTCTCTTTATAATAAAATTGATTACATAAATCTAATGCTTAAAAATGAACTTAAAGACATCTCAGCACTATGTATTTCAGAACATTGGCTGAAAGAGGAACAACTCGAATTAATTCAATTCCCAGGGTTTATACAAGCTAGTAAATACTCTAGATCTAATATTAGCCATGGTGGTACTTGCATCTTCTTAAGAAATAATTTAGATCATGAACAGATAACAGCTTATGATTATCTAATTATGGAACAGGATTTTGAATTCTCTGCCGTAAAAATTCAGCAGTTTAAGTTAATAATTGTATGCGTATACCGTTCTCCGTCAGGAAAGTTTCCTCTATTTATAGATAAACTAGAATTGTTACTCAATAACATGAGCAAAGTAAATTTCGATATAATAATTTGTGGGGATGTAAATGTGGATTTCTTAAAACTTGATAGAAATTGTGAATTATTAAACCAGTTACTAATTTCCTATGGACTGAAACCTACAGTAAATACACCAACAAGAATAACAAAATTTAGTAAAACCACTCCTGATCAAATTTTTATAAATACAGATAAATATCACCATTCAATAGAAGTCTATTGTCCGGGTTTTAGTGACCACCATGGACAAATACTGAGTTTTGAAGTATCCGAAGTAATCAATAATAATGATAATGGAGTAAAATCAAAGTGCAGGTCATTCACTGAATCAAATGTTACATATTTCAATGACTTATTAAATAAGGAAACATGGTCAGAAATTTATGAACTAGAAAATGTAAATGATAAATTTAATGCATTTAACAGTACCCTAAAACACTATTTTGAAATAGCATTCCCCTTTAAACGAAGAACTGTTCAAAATAACAAAACTAGCAATTGGATAACAACAGGGATTATAAATTCATGTCAAAGAAAGAAATTTCTACACAAATTATATAAACAATACCACACAACACCTGAATTCAATTTATACTACAAAAAATACACTAGCATATTAAATAAGGTAATAAGACTAGCAAAGAAAATGCATAATGATAATTTTATTTCCCAATCATCTAATAAAAACAGGGCTATGTGGTCTGTAATAAAGAAAGAAACTGGAAAATCTGCTAAAATACAAAGGAACATTACACTGACCAGAAATAATAAAGTGATTAATAATCCAGAGGAAATAGCAAACACTTTTAATGACTATTTTCTGGAAATTCCGCAAAAATTATTAAATAAATCACAGGTAAATACACTAAATTCTAATAATAAAATAAATATATGCAGTGATTCTTTATTTATAAATCATGTCACAAGTGAAGAGGTAAGAATAGTTATAAAAGAGCTAAAAAATAAATTCTGTGCTGGCATTGATGGCATCCCTGATGCAATTTTAAAGAAATGTGCAGAAAATATAATAAATCCACTTACGCACTTAATAAACAGTTCAATTCTCTCAGGAACTTACCCGGATATTTTGAAGTTATCAAAAGTAATTCCAGTGCACAAAAATGGTTCAAAAGATGAATTAGATAACTATCGTCCTATTACCTTACCAACTGGTATTGCAAAAATTGTGGAAAAAATTATGTATAAGAGACTGATAAGTTTCATAGAAAAAAATAAAATATTGTCAAACTCACAACATGGATTTAGAACGGAAAAATCTACACAGACAGCAATTTACGAATGTAGTAATAGTATACTGAAATTAATTGACAATAAGGAACATGTAACTGGCCTATTCTTGGATTTATCGAAAGCATTTGATGTAGTTGACCATAAAATCCTCCTTACCAAACTAAATCAATATGGTGTTAGAGGTCTAGCTAATAAATGGATAGAGTCTTACTTAACAAGGCGTAAACAAATAGTAAGCTTGAGACACAAGGATGATGGAACCAAATTACTTAATGAAACATTGTCCAATGAGGGAATTATTGAATTTGGAGTACCCCAGGGATCGGTTTTGGGCCCACTACTCTTTCTTCTATATATCAATGATATAACACAGAACGTTCATTCACATAAGGAAATTTTGTTTGCGGACGATACAACACTCGTAATAAAAGGTGAAACTAAACAGGTCATACAGCAGTCTGCTGACTCCGTTACAGGAGAGTTAACCAAATGGTCACAAGATAATCGCCTCATAATAAACTATAAAAAGACAGTATGTCTAAATTTCCACACTATACAGAATAGGAATCCTGCGATGCCCAATATAACATTAAATGGTCATCAAATAGAAAATAAATCAGAAACAAAGTTTTTAGGACTATGGATACAACAAGACTTGAAATGGAATAAACATATACAATATCTGAATACTAAACTGAACTCGATGTGCTTTGCGTTACGTATTTTGAAAACCTGCACTAGCATGCACACATTAAGAAATACTTATTTTGCTTATTTCCATTCATACTTAAGATATGGGATCATATTTTGGGGTATGTCGCCAGATGTACTAAGCACGTTTAGGATACAAAAGAGAGCGATTAGAATTATGGCAAATGTACACTCTAGAGAATCATGTAGACCTCTGTTTAAAGATTTAAACATTCTCCCACTGCCCTGCATATATATCTTTGAAAGTATTATGTTTTTTAAAAAGAATTTAATGAATAAAGATGTTTTTCTTAAAACAAACAATGATGTTCATAGGCATAACACAAGACAAAATCAAAACATTCATATTTCACACACACACACAAGCATATATCAAAAAGGAACTTTTCACACTGGAGTTAAATTATACAATAAACTACCCCAGTATATAAAACTGGCCCCAAAAATAAAAACCTTTGATAGAATGTTGAAAGCTTATCTGCAGTGCCATTGTTTTTACTCAGTAGTTGAATATTTTAGCGTATAGGAGTGATGGAATCTATAACTATATTTTACTTTTTTAAATTTAATTTTAATACCTAGCTGTATGTTGTTGTATTTATAGAATTAAGTTTTCATATTATGATAATAGAGTGAGGTGTAAATAGTTGTGCAATAAGATTGTATCTATTAAGATTTGCTATTATAATAAGTTATAAATAGTTTTAATCTTAGTAATATATACCTGTTAGTTCTTTTATTTTATGCATGTAAATTCTGACGTGTCCTATATCAAAAATGTATTGAATGCATGTATTTGATCAAATGGAATTAATAAAAATCTATCTATCTATCTATCTATCACACAACATGTACAGTGTCTCTACTCAGTGATAATGTGCAGCTTGAGTTATTACACCCAACATATACAGTGTCTCTACTCAGTGATAATGTGCAGCTTGTGTTATAAGTCACAACATGTGCAGTGTCTCTACTCACTGATAATGTGTAGCTTGTGTTACTACACACAACATGTACAGTGTCTCTACTCAGTGAAAATGTGTAGCTTGTGTTATTACACAAAACATGTACTGTGTCTCTACTCAGTGATCATGTGTAGCTTGTGTTATTACACACAACATGTCCAGTGTCTCTACTCAGTGGTAATGTGTAGCTTGTGTTATTACACACTACATGTACAGTGTTTTACTCAGTGATAATGTGCAGCTTGTGTTATTACACACAACATGTACAGTGTCTCCAACCAGTGATAATGTGTAACTTGTGTTATTGCACACAACATGTACTGCGTCTTTACTCAATGATAATGTGTAGCTTGTGTTATTACTTGCAACAAGTACAGTGTCTTTACTCAGTGATAATGTGTAGATAGTGTTATAACACACAACATGTACAGTGTCTCTACTCAGTGATAATGCGTAGCTGGTGTTACTACACACAACATGTACAGTGTCTCTACTCAGTGATAATGTGTAGCTTGTGTTATTACTTGCAACATGTACAGTGTCTTTACTCAGTGATAATGTGTAGATAGTGTTATAACACACAACATGTACAGTGTCTCTACTCAGAGATAATGCGTAGCTTGTGTTACTACACACAACCTGTACAGAGTCGCTACTCAGTGATAATGTGTAGATAGTGTTATAACACACAACATGTACAGTGTCTCTACTCAGTGATAATGTGTAGATAGTGTTACTACACACAATATGTACAGTGTCCCTACTCAGTGATAATGCGTAGCTTGTGTTACTACACACTACATGTACTGTGTCCCTACTCTGTGATAATGTGTAGATAGTGTTATAACACACCACATGTACAGTGTCTCTACTCAGTGATAATGCGTAGCTTGTGTTACTACACACAACCTGTACAGAGTCGCTACTCAGTGATAATGTGTAGATAGTGTTACTACACACAATATGTACAGTGTCTCTACTCAGTGATAATGCGTAGCTTGTGTTACTACACACTACATGTACTGTGTCCCTACTCTGTGATAATGTGTAGATAGTGTTATAACACACCACATGTACAGTGTCTCTACTCAGTGATAATGCTTAGTTTGTGTTACTACACACAACATGTACAGTGTCTCTACTCAGTGTTAATGTGTAGCTTGTGTTATAACACACAACATGTATAGTGTCTCTACTCAGTGTTAATGTGCAGCTTGTGTTATAACACACATCATGTACAGTGTCTCTACTCAGTGATAATGTGTAGCTTGTGTTATAACACACATCATGTACAGTGAATCTACTCAGTGTTAATGTGTAGCTTGTGTTATTACACACAAAATATACAGTGTCTCTACTCAGTGATAATGTGTAGCTTGTGTTATAACACACAACATGTACAGTGTCTCTACTCAGTGATAATGTGTAGCTTGTGTTATTACAAACAACATGTACTGTGACTCTACTCAGTGTTAATGTGTAGCTTGTGTTATAACACACAACATGTACAGTGTCTCTACTCAGTGTTAATGTGTAGCTTGTGTTATTACAAACAACATGTACTGTGACTCTACTCAGTGATAATGTGTAGTTTGTGTTATAACACACAACATGTACAGTGTCTCTACTCAGTGTTAATGTGCAGCTTGTGTTATAACACACATCATGTACAGTGTCTCTACTCAGTGATAATGTGTAGCTTGTGTTATAACACACATCATGTACAGTGAATCTACTCAGTGTTAATGTGTAGCTTGTGTTATTACACACAAAATATACAGTGTCTCTACTCAGTGATAATGTGTAGCTTGTGTTATAACACACAACATGTACAGTGTCTCTACTCAGTGATAATGTGTAGCTTGTGTGATTACAAACAACATGTACTGTGACTCTACTCAGTGTTAATGTGTAGCTTGTGTTATAACACACAACATGTACAGTGTCTCTACTCAGTGTTAATGTGTAGCTTGTGTTATTACAAACAACATGTACTGTGACTCTACTCAGTGATAATGTGTAGTTTGTGTTATAACACACAACATGTACAGTGTCTCTACTCAGTGTTAATGTGTAGCTTGTGTTATTACACAAAACATGTGATGTGTCTCTACTCATTGATAATGTGTAGCTTGTGTTATTACACAAAACATGTGATGTGTCTCTACTCATTGATAATGTGTAGCTTGTGTTATAACACACAACATGTACAGTGTCTCTACTAAGTGTTAATGTGTAGCTTGTGTTATAACACGCAACATGTGATGTGTCTCTACTCAGTGATAATGTGTAGCTTGTGTTATAACACACTACATGTACAGTGACTCTACTCAGTGATAATGTGTAGCTTGTGTTATAACACACAACATGTACAGTGTCTGTACTCAGTGATAATGTGTAGCTTGTGTTATAACACACAACATGTGATGTGTCCCTACTCAGTGATAATGTGTAGCTTGTGTTATTACACACAACATGTAGAGTGTCTCTACTCTGTGATAATGTGTAGCTTGTGTTATAACACACAACAAGTACAGTGTCACTACTCAGTGATAATGTGTAGCTTGTGTTATAACACACTACATGTACAGTAACTCTACTCAGTGATAATGTGCAGCTTGTGTTATTACACACAACATGTACAGTGTCTCTACTCAGTGATAATGTGTAGCTTGTGTGACTACGCACAACATGTACAGTGTCTCTACTCAGTGATAATGTGTAGCTTGTGTTATAACACACTACATGTACAGTGTCTCTACTCAGTGATAATGTGTAGCTTGTGTTATAACACACTACATGTACAGTGACTCTACTCAGTGATAATGTGTAGCTTGTGTTATAACACACAACATGTACACTGTCTCTACTCAGTGTTAATGTGCAGCTTGTGTTATAAGTCACAACATGTGCAGTGTCTCTACTCACTGATAATGTGTAGCTTGTGTTACTACACACAACATGTACAGTGTCTCTACTCAGTGAAAATGTGTAGCTTGTGTTATTACACAAAACATGTACTGTGTCTCTACTCAGTGATCATGTGTAGCTTGTGTTATTACACACAACATGTCCAGTGTCTCTACTCAGTGGTAATGTGTAGCTTGTGTTATTACACACTACATGTACAGTGTTTTACTCAGTGATAATGTGCAGCTTGTGTTATTACACACAACATGTACAGTGTCTCCAACCAGTGATAATGTGTAACTTGTGTTATTGCACACAACATGTACTGCGTCTTTACTCAATGATAATGTGTAGCTTGTGTTATTACTTGCAACAAGTACAGTGTCTTTACTCAGTGATAATGTGTAGATAGTGTTATAACACACAACATGTACAGTGTCTCTACTCAGTGATAATGCGTAGCTGGTGTTACTACACACAACATGTACAGTGTCTCTACTCAGTGATAATGTGTAGCTTGTGTTATTACTTGCAACATGTACAGTGTCTTTACTCAGTGATAATGTGTAGATAGTGTTATAACACACAACATGTACAGTGTCTCTACTCAGAGAT
This sequence comes from Meconema thalassinum, assembly GCA_946902985.2. Taxonomy (NCBI): domain Eukaryota; kingdom Metazoa; phylum Arthropoda; class Insecta; order Orthoptera; family Tettigoniidae; genus Meconema; species Meconema thalassinum. The sequence continues at coordinate 527,603,063 of OX336393.1, read as the reverse complement.
AATGCGTAGCTTGTGTTACTACACACAACCTGTACAGAGTCGCTACTCAGTGATAATGTGTAGATAGTGTTATAACACACAACATGTACAGTGTCTCTACTCAGTGATAATGTGTAGCATGTGTTATAACACACAACATGTACAGTGTCTCTACTCAGTGATAATGTGTAGCTTGTGTTATAACACACAATATGTGATGTGTCTCTATTCAGTGTTAATGCGTAGCTTGTGTTACTACACACTACATGTACTGTGTCCCTACTCTGTGATAATCTGTAGATAGTGTTATAACACACCACATGTACAGTGTCTCTACTCAGTGATAATGCTTAGTTTGTGTTACTACACACAACATGTACAGTGTCTCTACTCAGTGATAATGTGTAGCATGTGTTATAACACATAACATGTACAGTGTCTCTACTCAGTGATAATGTGTAGCTTGTGTTATAACACACAATATGTGATGTGTCTCTATTCAGTGATAATGTGTAGCTTGTGTTATTACACACAACATGTACAGTGTCTCTACTCTGTGATAATGTGTAGCTTGTGTTATAACACACAACATGTACTGTGACTCTACTCAGTGATAATGTGTAGCTTGTGTTATTACACACAACATGTACTGTGACTCTACTCTGTGATAATGTGTAGCTTGTGTTATTACACACAACATGTACTGTGACTCTACTCAGTGATAATGTGTAGCTTGTGTTATTACACACAACATGTACTGTGACTCTACTCTGTGATAATGTGTAGCTTGTGTTATTACACACAACATGTACTGTGACTCTACTCTGTGATAATGTGTAGCTTGTGTTATAACACACAACATGTACTGTGACTCTACTCAGTGATAATGTGTAGCTTGTGTTATTACACACAACATGTACTGTGACTCTACTCTGTGATAATGTGTAGCTTGTGTTATTACACACAACATGTACTGTGACTCTACTCAGTGATAATGTGTAGCTTGTGTTATTACACAAAACATGTGATGTGTCTCTACTCAATGATATTGTGTAGCTTGTGTTATAACACACAACATGTTCAGTGTATCTACTCAGTGTTAATGTGTAGCTTGTGTTATAACACACAACATGTGATGTGTCTCTACTCAGTGATAATGTGTAGCTTGTGTTATAACACACAACATGTACAGTGTCTCTACTCAGTGATAATGTGTAGCTTGTGTTATAACACACAACATGTACAGTGTCTCTACTCAGTGATAATGTGTAGCTTGTGTTATAACACACAACATGTACACTGTCTCTACTCAGTGATAATGTGTAGCTTGTGTTATAACACACAACATGTACAGTGTCTCTACTCAGTGTTAATGTGTAGCTTGTATTATTACACACAACATGTACAGTGTCTCTACTCAGTGATAATGTGTAGCTTGTGTTATTACACACAACATGTACTGTGACTCTACTCAGTGATAATGTGTAGCTTGTGTTATAACACACAACATGTACAGTGTCTCTACTCAGTGTTAATGTGTAGCTTGTGTTATAAGACACATCATGTACAGTGTCTCTACTCAATGTTAATGTGTATCTTGTGTTATTACACACAACATGTACAGTGTCTCTACTCAGTATTAATGTGTAGCTTGTGTTATAACACACAACATGTACAGTGTCTCTACTCAGTGATAATGTGTAGCTTGTGTTATAACACACAACATGTACAGTGTCTCTACTCAGTGTTAATGTGTAGCTTGTGTTATTACACACAACATGTGCAGTGTCTCTACTCAGTGATAATGTGTAGCTTGTGTTATTACACACAACATGTACTGTGACTCTACTCAGTGATAATGTGTAGCTTGTGTTATAACACACAACATGTACAGTGTCTCTACTCAGTGTTAATGTGTAGCTTGTGTTATAACACACAACATGTATAGTGTCTCTACTCAGTGTTAATGTGCAGCTTGTGTTATAACACACATCATGTACAGTGTCTCTACTCAGTGTTAATGTGTAGCTTGTGTTATTACACACAAAATATACAGTGTCTCTACTCAGTGATAATGTGTAGCTTGTGTTATAACACACAACATGTACAGTGTCTCTACTCAGTGTTAATGTGTAGCTTGTGTTATTACACACAACATGTACAGTGTCTCTACTCAGTGATAATGTGTAGCTTGTGTTATTACAAACAACATGTACTGTGACTCTACTCAGTGATAATGTGTAGTTTGTGTTATAACACACAACATGTACAGTGTCTCTACTCAGTGTTAATGTGTAGCTTGTGTTATTACACAAAACATGTGATGTGTCTCTACTCATTGATAATGTGTAGCTTGTGTTATTACACAAAACATGTGATGTGTCTCTACTCATTGATAATGTGTAGCTTGTGTTATAACACACAACATGTACAGTGTCTCTACTAAGTGTTAATGTGTAGCTTGTGTTATAACACGCAACATGTGATGTGTCTCTACTCAGTGATAATGTGTAGCTTGTGTTATAACACACTACATGTACAGTGACTCTACTCAGTGATAATGTGTAGCTTGTGTTATAACACACAACATGTACAGTGTCTGTACTCAGTGATAATGTGTAGCTTGTGTTATAACACACAACATGTGATGTGTCCCTACTCAGTGATAATGTGTAGCTTGTGTTATTACACACAACATGTAGAGTGTCTCTACTCTGTGATAATGTGTAGCTTGTGTTATAACACACAACAAGTACAGTGTCACTACTCAGTGATAATGTGTAGCTTGTGTTATAACACACTACATGTACAGTAACTCTACTCAGTGATAATGTGCAGCTTGTGTTATTACACACAACATGTACAGTGTCTCTACTCAGTGATAATGTGTAGCTTGTGTGACTACGCACAACATGTACAGTGTCTCTACTCAGTGATAATGTGTAGCTTGTGTTATAACACACTACATGTACAGTGTCTCTACTCAGTGATAATGTGTAGCTTGTGTTATAACACACTACATGTACAGTGACTCTACTCAGTGATAATGTGTAGCTTGTGTTATAACACACAACATGTACACTGTCTCTACTCAGTGATAATGTGTAGCTTGTGTTATAACACACTACATGTACAGTGTCTCTACTCAGTGATAATGTGTAGCTTGTGTTATAACACACAACCTGTACAGTGTCTCTACTCAGTGATAATGTGTAGCTTGTGTTATAACACACTACATGTACAGTGACTCTACTCAGTGATAATGTGCAGCTTGTGTTATTACACACAACATGTACAGTGTCTCTACTCAGTGATAATGTGTAGCTTGTGTGACTACGCACAACATGTACAGTGTCTCTACTCAGTGATAATGTGTAGCTTGTGTTATAACACACTACATGTACTGTGACTCTACTCAGTGATAATGTGTAGCTTGTGTTATAACACACAACATGTACTGTGACTCTACTCAGTGATAATGTGTAGCTTGTGTTATAACACACAACATGTACAGTGTCTCTACTCAGTGTTAATGTGTAGCTTGTGTTATAACACACAACATGTGATGTGTCTCTACTCAGTGATAATGTGTAGCTTGTGTTATTACACACAACATGTACAGTGTCTCTACTCTGTGATAATGAGTAGCTTGTGTTATAACACACATCATGTACAGTGTCTCTACTCAGTGTTAATGTGTAGCTTGTGTTATAACACACAACATGTGATGTGTCTCTACTCAGTGATAATGTGCAGCTTGTGTTATAACACACTAAATGTACAGTGACTCTACTCAGTGATAATGTGCAGCTTGTGTTATTACACACAACATGTACAGCGTCTCTACTCAGTGATAATGTGTAGCTTGTGTTACTACACACTACATGTACAGCGTCTCTACTCAGTGATATTGTGTAGCTTGTGTTATTACACACAACATGTACAGTGTCTCTACTCAGTGATAATGTGTAGCTTGTGTTACTACACACAACATGTACAGTGTCTCTACTCAGTGATAATGTGCAGCTTGAGTTATTACACCCAACATGTACAGTGTCTCTACTCAGTGATAATGTGCAGCTTGTGTTATAACTCACAACATGAACAGTGTCTCTACTCAGTGATAATGTGTTGCATGTTTTATAACACACAATATGTACAGTGTCTCTACTCAGTGATAATGTGTAGCTTGAGTTACAACACACAACATGTACAGTGTCTCTACTCAGTGATAAAGTGTAGCTTGAGTTACTACACACAACATGTACAGCGTCTCTACTCAGTGATAATGTGTAGCTTGTGTTATTACACACAACATGTACAGTGTCTCTACTCAGTGATAATGTGTAGCTTGTGTTACTACACACAACATGTACAGTGTCTCTACTCAGTGATAATGTGCAGCTTGAGTTATTACACCCAACATATACAGTGTCTCTACTCAGTGATAATGTGCAGCTTGTGTTATAAGTCACAACATGTGCAGTGTCTCTACTCACTGATAATGTGTAGCTTGTGTTACTACACACAACATGTACAGAGTCTCTACTCAGTGAAAATGTGTAGCTTGTGTTATTACACAAAACATGTACTGTGTCTCTACTCAGTGATCATGTGTAGCTTGTGTTATTACACACAACATGTCCAGTGTCTCTACACAGTGGTAATGTGTAGCTTGTGTTATTACACACTACATGTACAGTGTTTTATTCAGTGATAATGTGCAGCTTGTGTTATTACACACAACATGTACAGTGTCTCTACTCAGTGATAATGTGTAGCTTGTGTTATAACACACAACATGTACAGTGTCTCTACTCAGTGATAATGCGTAGCTGGTGTTACTACACACAACATGTACAGTGTCTCTACTCAGTGATAATGTGTAGCTTGTGTTATTACTTGCAACATGTACAGTGTCTCTACTCAGTGATAATGTGTAGATAGTGTTATAACACACAACATGTACAGTGTCTCTACTCAGTGATAATGCGTAGCTTGTGTTACTACACACAACCTGTACAGAGTCGCTACTCAGTGATAATGTGTAGATAGTGTTATAACACACAACATGTACAGTGTCTCTACTCAGTGTTAATGTGTAGCTTGTGTTATAACACACAACATGTGATGTGTCTCTACTCAGTGATAATGTGTAGCTTGTGTTACTACACACAACATGTACAGTGACTCTACTCAGTGATAATGTGTAGCTTGTGTTATAACACACAACATGTACAGTGTCTCTACTCATTGATAACGTGTAGCTTGTGTTATAACACACAACATGTACAGTGTCTCTACTCTGTGATAATGTGTAGCTTGTGTTACTACACACAACATGTACAGTGACTCTACTCAGTGATAATGTGTAGCTTGTGTTATTACACACAACATGTACAGTGTCTCTACTCTGTGATAATGTGTAGCTTGTGTTATAACACACAACATGTGATGTGTCTCTACTCATTGATAACGTGTAGCTTGTGTTATAACACACAACATGTACAGTGTCTCTACTCAGTGATAATGTGTAGCTTGTGTTATAACACACAACATGTACAGTGACTCTACTCAGTGATAATGTGTAGCTTGTGTTAAAACACACAATATGTGATGTGTCTCTATTCAGTGATAATGTGTAGCTTGTGTTATTACACACAACATGTACAGTGTCTCTACTCTGTGAGAATGTGTAGCTTGTGTTATAACACACAACATGTACAGTGTCTCTATTCAGTGATAATGTGTAGCTTGTGTTATAACACACAACATGTACAGTGTCTCTACTCAGTAATAATGTGTAGCTTGTGTTATAACACACAATATGTGATGTGTCTCTATTCAGTGATAATGTGTAGCTTGTGTTATTACACACAACATGTACAGTGACTCTACTCAGTGATAATGTGTAGCTTGGGTTATAACACACAACATGTACTGTGACTCTACTCAGTGATAATGTGTAGCTTGTGTTATTACACACAACATGTCCTGTGACTCTACTCAGTGATAATGTGTAGCTTGTGTTATTACACACAACATGTACAGTGTCTCTACTCAGTGATAATGTGTAGCTTGAGTTACTACACACAACATGTGATGTGTCTCTACTCAGTGTTAATGTGTAGCTTGTGTTATAACACACAACATGTGATGTGTCTCTACTCAGTGATAATGTGTAGCTTGAGTTACTACACACAACATGTACAGTGTCTCTACTCAGTGATAATGTGTAGCTTGAGTTATAACACACAACATGTGATGTGTCTCTACTCAGTGATAATGTGTAGCTTGTGTTATTACACACAACATGTACAGTGTCTCTACTCAGTGATAATGTGTAGCTTGAGTTACTACACACAACATGTGATGTGTCTCTACTCAGTGTTAATGTGTAGCTTGTGTTATAACACACAACATGTGGTGTGTCTCTACTCAGTGATAATGTGTAGCTTGTGTTATTACACACAACATGTACAGTGTCTCTACTCAGTGATAATGTGTAGCTTGAGTTACTACACACAACATGTACAGTGTCTCTACTCAGTGTTAATGTGTAGCTTGTGTTATAACACACAACATGTGATGTGTCTCTACTCAGTGATAATGTGTAGCTTGTGTTATAACACACTAAATGTACAGTGTCTCTACTCAGTGATAATGTGTAGCTTGTGTTATAACACACAACATGTACAGTGTCTCTACTCAGTGATAATGTGTAGCTTGTGTTATAACACACAACATGTACAGTGTCTCTACTCAGTGATAATGTGTAGCTTGTGTTATTACACACAACATGTACTGTGACTCTACTCAGTGAAAATGTGTAGCTTGTGTTATTACACACAACATGTACTGTGACTCTACTCAGTGAAAATGTGTAGCTTGTGTTATTACACACAACATATACAGTGTCTCTACTCAGTGATCATGTGTAGCTTGTGTTACTACACACAACATGTACAGTGTCTCTACTCAGTGTTAATGTGTAGCTTGTTTTATTACACACAACATGTACAGTGTCTCTACTCAGTGATAATGTGTAGCTTGTGTTATTACACACAACATGTACTGTGACTCTACTCAGTGAAAATGTGTAGCTTGTGTTATTACACACAACATATACAGTGTCTCTACTCAGTGATCATGTGTAGCTTGTGTTACTACACACAACATGTACAGAGCCTCTACTCAGTGATAATGTGTAGCTAGTGTTACTACACACAACATGTACAGTGTCACTACTCAGTTGTAATGTGTAGCTTGTATTGTTACACACAACATGTACAGTGTCTCTACTCAGTGATAATGTGTAGCTTGTGTTATTACACACAACATGTACAGTGTCTCTACTCAGTGATAATGTGTAGCTTGTGTTATTACACACAACATGTACAGTGTCTCTACTCAGTGATAATGGGTAGCTTGTGTTATTACACACAACATGTACTGTGTCTATACTCAGTGATAATGTGTAGCTTGTGTTATTACACACAACATGTACAGTGTCTTTACTCAGTGATAATGTGTAGCTTGTGTTATTACACACAACATGTACAGTGTCTCTACTCAGTGATAATGTGTAGCTTGTGTTATTACACACAACATGTACAGTGTCTCTACTCAGTGATAATGTGTAGCTTGTGTTACTACACACAACATGTACAGTGTCTCTACTCAGTGATAATGTGTAGCTTGAGTTACTACAAACAACATGTACAGTGTCTCTACTCAGTGATAATTTGTAGCTTGTGTTATTACACACAACATGTACAGTGTCTCTACTCAGTGATAATGAGTAGCTTGTGTTATTACACACAACATGTGCAGTGTCTCTACTCAGTGATAAAGTGTAGCTTGTGTTATTACAGACAACATGTGCAGTGTCTCTACTCTCTGATAATGTGTAGCTTGTGTTACTACACACAACATGTACAGTGTCTCTACTCAGTGATAATATGTAGCTTGAGTTATTACACACAATATGGGCTGTGTCTCTACTCAGTTATAATGTGTAGCTTGTGTTGATACACACAACATGTACAGTGTCTCTACTCAGTGACAATGTGCAGCTTGAGTTACTACACACAACATGTACAATGTCTCTACTCACTGATAATGTGTAGCTTGTGTTATTACACACAACATGTACAGTGTTTTACTCAGTGATAATGTGCAGCTTGTGTTATTACACACAACATGTACAGTGTTTTACTCAGTGATAATGTGCAGCTTGTGTTATTACACACAACATGTACAGTGTCTCCAACCAGTGATAATGTGTAACTTGTGTTATTGCACACAACATATACTGTGTCTTTACTCAGTGATAATGTGTAGCTTGTGTTATTACTTGCAACATGTACAGTGTCTTTACTCAGTGATAATTTGTAGATAGTGTTATAACACACAACATGTACAGTGTCTCTACTCAGTGATAATGTGTAGCTTGTGTTACTACACACAACATGTACAGTGTCTCTACTCTGTGATAATGTGTAGATAGTGTTATAACACACAGCATGTACAGTGTCTCTACTCAATGGCAATGTGTAGCTTGTGTTATTACACACAACATGTACAGTGTCTCTACTCTGTGATAATGTTTAGCCTGTGTTATTACACACAACACGTACTGTGACTCTACTCAGTGATAATGTGTAGCTTGTGTTATAACACACTACATGTACAGTGTCTCTACTCAGTAATAATGTGTAGCTTGTGTTTTAACACACAACATGTTATGTGACTCTACTCAGTGATAATGTGTAGCTTGTGTTATAACACACAACATGTACAGTGTCTCTACTCAGTGTTAATGTGTAGCTTGTGTTATAACACGCAACATGTGATGTGTCTCTACTCAGTGATAATGTGTAGCTTGTGTTATTACACACAACATGTACTGTGACTCTATTCAGTGATAATGTGTAGCTTGTGTTATAACACACAATATGTGATGTGTCTCTATTCAGTGATAATGTGTAGCTTGTGTTATTACACACAACATGTACAGTGTCTCTACTCTGTGAGAATGTGTAGCTTGTGTTATAACACACAACATGTACAGTGTCTCTATTCAGTGATAATGTGTAGCTTGTGTTATAACACACAACATGTACAGTGTCTCTACTCAGTAATAATGTGTAGCTTGTGTTATAACACACAATATGTGATGTGTCTCTATTCAGTGATAATGTGTAGCTTGTGTTATTACACGCAACATGTACAGTGTCTCTACTCTGTGAGAATGTGTAGCTTGTGTTATAACACACAACATGTACAGTGTCTCTATTCAGTGATAATGTGTAGCTTGTGTTATAACACACTACATGTACAGTGTCTCTATTCAGTGATAATGTGTAGCTTGAGTTATAACACACAACATGTACAGTGTCTCTACTCAGTGATAATGCGTAGTTTGTGTTACTACACACAACATGTACAGTGTCTCTACTCTGTGATAATGTGTAGCTTGTGTTATTACACACAACGTGTACTGTGACTCTACTCAGTGATAATGTGTAGCTTGTGTTATAACACACTACATGTACAGTGACTCTACTCAGTGATAATGTGTAGCTTGTATTATAACACACAACATGTACAGTGTCTCTACTCAGTGATAATGTGTAGCTTGTGTTATTACACACAACATGTACTGTGACTCTACTCAGTGATAATGTGTAGCTTGTGTTATAACACACAACATGTACAGTGAATCTACTCAGTGATAATGTGTAGCTTGTGTAATAACACACAACATGTACAGTGAATCTACTCAGTGATAATGTGTAGCTTGTGTTATAACACACAACATGTGATGTGTCTCTACTCAGTGATAATGTGTAGCTTGTGTTATAACACACAACATGTACAGTTTCTCTACTCAGTGTTAATGTGTAGCTTGTGTTATAACACACAACATGTGATGTGTCTCTACTCAGTGATAATGTGTAGCTTGTGTTATAACACACAACATGTACAGTGTCTCTACTCAGTGATAATGTGTAGCTTGTGTTATAACACACAACATGTGATGTGTCTCTACTCATTGATAATGTGTAGCTTGTGTTATAACACACAACATGTACAGTGACTCTACTCAGTGATAATGTGTAGCTTGTGTTAAAACACACAACATGTACAGTGTCTCTACTCAGTGATAATGTGTAGCTTGTGTTATAACACACAATATGTGATGTGTCTCTATTCAGTGATAATGTGTAGCTTGTGTTATTACACACAACATGTACAGTGTCTCTACTCTGTGAGAATGTGTAGCTTGTGTTATAACACACAACATGTACAGTGTCTCTATTAAGTGATAATGTGTAGCTTGTGTTATAACACACAATATGTGATGTGTCTCTATTCAGTGATAATGTGTAGCTTGTGTTATTACACACAACATGTACAGTGTCTCTACTCAGTAATAATGTGTAGCTTGTGTTATAACACACAATATGTGATGTGTCTCTATTCAGTGATAATGTGTAGCTTGTGTTATTACACACAACATGTACAGTGACTCTACTCAGTGATAATGTGTAGCTTGGGTTATAACACACATCATGTACTGTGACTCTACTCAGTGATAATGTGTAGCTTGTGTTATTACACACAACATGTACTGTGACTCTACTCAGTGATAATGTGTAGCTTGTGTTATTACACACAACATGTACTGTGACTCTACCCAGTGATAATGTGTAGCTTGTGTTATTACACAAAACATGTGATGTGTCTCTACTCAAAGATAATGTGTAGCTTGTGTTATAACACACAACATGTACAGTGTCTCTACTCAGTGTTAATGTGTAGCTTGTGTTATAACACATAACATGTGATGTGTCTCTACTCAGTGATAATGTGTAGCTTGTGTTATAACACACTACATGTACAGTGTCTCTACTCAGTGATAATGTGTAGCTTGTGTTATAACACACAACATGTACAGTGTCTCTACTCAGTGATAATGTGTAGCTTGTGTTATAACACACAACATGTACAGTGTCTCTACTCAGTGATAATGTGTAGCTTGTGTTATAACACACAACATGTACAGTGTCTCTACTCAGTGTTAATGTGTAGCTTGTGTTATTACACATAACATGTACAGTGTCTCTACTCAGTGATTATGTGTAGCTTGTGTTATTACACACAACATGTACTGTGACTCTACTCAGTGAAAATGTGTAGCTTGTGTTATTACACAAAACATGTACAGTGTCTCTACTCAGTTATAATGTGTAGCTTGTGTTACTACACACAACATGTACAGTGTCTCTACTCAGTGAAATTGTGTAGCTTGTGTTATTACACACAGCATATACAGTGTCTCTACTCAGTGATCATGTGTAGCTTGTGTTACTACACACAACATGTACAGTGCCTCTACTCAGTGATAATGTGTAGCTAGTGTTATTACACACAACATGTACAGTGTCACTACTCAGTTATAATGTGTAGCTTGTGTTGTTACACACAACATGTACAGTGTCTCTACTCAGTGATAATGTGTTGCTTGTGTTATTACACACAACATGTACAGTGTCTCTACTCAGTGATAATGTGTAGCTTGTGTTATTACACACAACATGTACAGTGTCTCTACTCAGTGATATTGGGTAGCTTGTGTTATTACACACAACATGTACTGTGTCTATACTCAGTGATAATGTGTAGCTTGTGTTATTACACACAACATGTACAGTGTCTTTACTCAGTGATAATGTGTAGCTTGTGTTATTACACACAACATGTACAGTGTCTCTACTCAGTGATTATGAGTAGCTTGTGTTTTTACACACAACATGTACAGTGTCTCTACTCAGTGATAATGTGTAGCTTGTGTTACTACACACAACATGTACAGTGTCTCTACTCAATGATAATGTGTAGCATGAGTTACTACAAACAACATGTACAGTGTCTCTACTCAGTGATAATGTGTAGCTTGTGTTATTACACACAACATATACAGTGTCTCTACTCAGTGATAATGAGTAGCTTGTGTTATTACACACAACATGTGCAGTGTCTCTACTCAGTGATAATGTGTAGCTTGTGTTATTACACACAACATGTGCAGTGTCTCTACTCTCTGATAATGTGTAGCTTGTGTTACTACACACAACATGTACAGTGTCTCTACTCAGTGATAATATGTAGCTTGAGTTATTACACACAATATGGGCTGTGTCTCTACTCAGTTATAATGTGGAGCTTGTGTTGATACACACAACATGTACATTGTCTCTACTCAGTGATAATGTGCAGCTTGAGGTACTACACACAACATGTACAATGTCTCTACTCAATGATAATGTGTAGCTTCTGTTATTACACACAACATGTACAGTGTTTCACTCAGTGATAATGTGCAGCTTGTGTTATTACACACAACATGTACAGTGTCTCTAACCAGTGATAATGTGTAACTTGTGTTATTGCACACAACATGTACTGTGTCTTTACTCAGTGATAATGTGTAGCTTGTGTTATTACTTGCAACATGTACAGTGTCTTTACTCAGTGATAATGTGTAGATAGTGTTATAACACACAACATGTACAGTGTCTCTACTCAGTGATAATGTGTAGCTTGTGTTACTACACACAGCATGTACAGTGTCTCTACTCAATGGCAATGTGTAGCTTGTGTTATTACACACAACATGTACAGTGTCTCTACTCTGTGACAATGTGTAGCTTGTGTTATTACACACAACACGTACTGTGACTCTACTCAGTGATAATGTGTAGCTTGTGTTATAACACACTACATGTACAGTGACACTACTCAGTGATAATGTGTAGCTTGTGTTATAACACACAACATGTACAGTGTCTCTACTCAGTGATAATGTGTAGCTTGTGTTATTACACACACCATGTACTGTGACTCCACTCAGTGATAATGTGTAGCTTGTGTTATAACACACTACATGTACAGTGACTCTACTCAGTGATAATGTGTAGCTTGTGTTATAACACACAACATGTACAGTGTCTCTACTCAGAGTTAATGTGTAGCTTGTGTTATAACACACAACATGTGATGTGTCTCTACTCAGTGATAATGTGTAGCTTGTGTTATAACACATAACATGTACAGTGTCTCTACTCAGTGTTAATGTGTAGCTTGTGTTATAACACACAACATGTGATGTGTCTCTACTCAGTGATAATGTGTAGCTTGTGTTACAACACACTACATGTACAGTGTCTCTACTCAGTGTTAATGTGTAGCTTGTGTTATAACACACAACATGTGATGTGACTCTAATCAGTGATAATGTGTAGCTTGTGTTATAACACACAACATGTACAGTGTCTCTACTCAGTGTTAATGTGTAGCGTGTGTTATAACACACAACATGTGATGTGACTCTACTCAGTGATAATGTGTAGCATGTGTTATAACACACAACATGTACAGTGTCTCTACTCAGTGATAATGTGTAGCTTGTGTTATAACACACAATATGTGATGTGTCTCTATTCAATGATAATGTGTAGCTTGTGTTATTACACACAACATGTACAGTGTCTCTACTCTGTGATAATGTGTAGCTTGTGTTATAACACACAACATGTACTGTGACTCTACTCAGTGATAATGTGTAGCTTGTGTTATAACACACAACATGTACTGTGACTCTATTCAGTGATAATGTGTAGCTTGTGTTATTACACACAACATGTACTGTGACTCTACTCTGTGATAATGTGTAGCTTGTGTTATTACACACAACATGTACTGTGACTCTACTCAGTGATAATGTGTAGCTTGTGTTATTACACAAAACATGTGATGTGTCTCTACTCAAAGATAATGTGTAGCTTGTGTTATAACACACAACATGTTCAGTGTATCTACTCAGTGTTAATGTGTAGCTTGTGTTATAACACACAACATGTGATGTGTCTCTACTCAGTGATAATGTGTAGCCTTTGTTACTACACACAAAATGTACAGTGTCTCTACTCAGTGATAATGTGTAGCTTGTGTTATAACACACAACATGTACACTGTCTCTACTCAGTGATAATGTGTACCTTGTGTTATAACACACAAAATGTACAGTGTCTCTACTCAGTGTTAATGTGTAGCTTGTGTTATTACACACAACATGTACAGTGTCTCTACTCAGTGTTAATGTGTAGCTTGTGTTAAAACACACAACATGTACAGTGTCTCTACTCAGTGTTAATGTGTAGCTTGTGTTATTACACACAACATGTACAGTGAATCTACTCAGTGATAATGTGTAGCTTGTGTTATAACACACAACATGTACAGTGTCTCTACTCAGTATTAATGTGTAGCTTGTGTTATAACACACAACATGTAATGTGTCTCTACTCATTGATAACGTGTAGCTTGTTTTATAAAACACTACATGTACAGTGTCTCTACTCAGTGATAATGTGTAGCTTGTGTTATAACACACAATATGTGATGTGTCTCTATTCAATGATAATGTGTAGCTTGTGTTATTACACACAACATGTACAGTGACTCTACTCAGTGATAATGTGTAGCTTGGGTTATAACACACAACATGTACTGTGGCTCTATTCAGTGATAATGTGTAGCTTGTGTTATAACACACAACATGTACAGTGTCTCTACTCAGTAATAATGTGTAGCTTGTGTTATAACACACAATATGTGATGTGTCTCTATTCAGTGATAATGTGTAGCTTGTGTTATTACACACAACATGTACAGTGACTCTACTCAGTGATAATGTGTAGCTTGGGTTATAACACACAACATGTACTGTGACTCTACTCAGTGATAATGTGTAGCTTGTGTTATTACACACAACATGTACTGTGACTCTACTCAGTGATAATGTGTAGCTTGTGTTATTACACACAACATGTACTGTGACTCTACCCAGTGATAATGTGTAGCTTGTGTTATAACACAAAACATGTGATGTGTCTCTACTCAAAGATAATGTGTAGCTTGTGTTATATTACACAACATGTACAGTGTCTCTACTCAGTGTTAATGTGTAGCTTGTGTTATAACACACAACATGTGATGTGTCTCTACTCAGTGATAATGTGTAGCTTGTGTTATAACACACTACATGTACAGTGTCTCTACTCAGTGATAATGTGTAGCTTGTGTTATAACACACAACATGTACAGTGTCTCTACTCAGTGATAATGTGTAGCTTATGTTATAACACACAACATGTACAGTGTCTCTACTCAGTGATAATGTGTAGCTTGTGTTATAACACACAACATGTACAGTGTCTCTACTCAGTGTTAATGTGTAGCTTGTGTTATTACACACAACATGTACAGTGTCTCAACTCAGTGATAATGTGTAGCTTGTGATATTACACACAACATGTACTGTGACTCTACTCAGTGAAAATGTGTAGCTTGTGTTATTACACAAAACATGTACAGTGTCTCTACTCAGTTATAATGTGTAGCTTGTGTTACTACACACAACATGTACAGTGTCTCTACTCAGTGAAAATGTGTAGCTTGTGTTATTACACACAACATATACAGTGTCTCTACTCAGTGATCATGTGTAGCTTGTGTTACTACACACAACATGTACAGAGCCTCTACTCAGTGATAATGTGTAGCTAGTGTTACTACACACAACATGTACAGTGTCACTACTCAGTTATAATGTGTAGCTTGTGTTGTTACACACAACATGTACAGTGTCTCTACTCAGTGATAATGTGTAGCTTGTGTTATTACACACAACATGTACAGTGTCTCTACTCAGTGATAATGTGTAGCTTGTGTTATTACACACAACATGTACAGTGTCTCTACTCAGTGATAATGGGTAGCTTGTGTTATTACACACAACATGTACTGTGTCTATACTCAGTGATAATGTGTAGCTTGTGTTATTACACACAACATGTACAGTGTCTTTACTCAGTGATAATGTGTAGCTTGTGTTATTACACACAACATGTACAGTGTCTCTACTCAGTGATAATGTGTAGCTTGTGTTATTACACACAACATGTACAGTGTCTCTACTCAGTGATAATGTGTAGCTTGTGTTACTACACACAACATGTACAGTGTGTCTACTCAGTGATAATGTGTAGCTTGAGTTACTACAAACAACATGTACAGTGTCTCTACTCAGTGGTAATGTGTAGCTTGTGTTATTACACACAACATGTACAGTGTCTCTACTCAGTGATAATGGGTAGCTTGTGTTATTACACACAACATGTGCAGTGTCTCTACTCAGTGATAATGTGTAGCTTGTGTTATTACACACAACATGTGCAGTGTCTCTATTCTCTGATAATGTGTAGCTTGTGTTACTACACACAACATGTACAGTGTCTCTACTCAGTGATAATATGTAGCTTGAGTTATTACACACAATATGGGCTGTGTCTCTACTCAGTTATAATGTGTAGCTTGTGTTGATACACACAACATGTACAGTGTCTCTACTCAGTGACAATGTGCAGCTTGAGTTACTACACACAACATGTACAATGTCTCTACTCACTGATAATGTGTAGCTTGTGTTATTACACACAACATGTACAGTGTTTTACTCAGTGATAATGTGCAGCTTGTGTTATTACACACAATATGTACAGTGTTTTACTCTGTGATAATGTGCAGCTTGTGTTATTACACACAACATGTACAGTGTCTCCAACCAGTGATAATGTGTAACTTGTGTTATTGCACACAACATGTACTGTGTCATTACTCAGTGATAATGTGTAGCTTGTGTTATTACTTGCAACATGTACAGTGTCTTTACTCAGTGATAATGTGTAGATAGTGTTATAACACACAACATTTACAGTGTCTCTACTCAGTGATAATGCGTAGCTTGTGTTACTACACACAACATGTACAGTGTCTCTACTCTGTGATAAAGTGTAGATAGTGTTATAACACACAGCATGTACAGTGTCTCTACTCAATGGCAATGTGTAGCTTGTGTTATTACACACAACATGTACAGTGTCTCTACTCTGTGATAATGTGTAGCCTGTGTTATTACACACAACACGTACTGTGACTCTACTCAGTGATAATGTGTAGCTTGTGTTATAACACACTACATGTACAGTGTCTCTACTCAGTAATAATGTGTAGCTTGTGTTATAACACACATCATGTGATGTGACTCTACTCAGTGATAATGTGTAGCGTGTGTTATTACACACAACATGTATTGTGTCTCTACTCAGTGATAATGTGTAGCTTGTGTTATTACACACTACATATACTGTGTCTCTACTCAGTGATAATGTGTAGCTTGTGTTATTACACACAACATGTACTGTGTCTCTACTCAGTGATAATGTGTAGCTTGTGTTACTACACTCTAAATATACAGTGTCTCTACTCAGTGAAAATGTGTAGCGTGTGTTATTACACACAACATGTATTGTGTCTCTACTCAGTGATAATGTGTAGCTTGGGTTATTACACACAACATGTACTGTGTCTCTACTCAGTGATAATGTGTAGCGTGTGTTATTACACACAACATGTACTGTGTCTCTACTCATTACACACAACATGTAATGTGTCTCTACACAGTGATAATGTGTAGCTTGTGTTATTGCACACAACATGTACTGTGTCTCTACTCAGTGATAATGTGTAGCTTGTGTTATTACACAAAACATGAACTGAGTCTCTACTAAGTGATAATGTGTAGTTTGTGTTATTACACACAACATGTACAGTGTCTCTATTCAGTGGTAATTTGTAGCTAGTGTTACTACACACAACATGTATAGTGTCTCTACTCAGTGATAATGTGTAGCTAGTGTAACTGCACACAACATGTACAGTGTCTCTACTCAGTGATAATGTGTAGATTGTGTTACTACACACAACATGTACAGTGCCTCTACTCAGTGATAATGTGTAGATTGTTTTATTACACACAACATGTACAGTGTCTCTACTCAGAGTTAATGTGTAGCTTGTGTTATAACACACAACATGTGATGTGTCTCTACTCAGTGATAATGTGTAGCTTGTGTTATAACACATAACATGTACAGTGTCTCTACTCAGTGTTAATGTGTAGCTTGTGTTATAACACACAACATGTGATGTGTCTCTACTCAGTGATAATGTGTAGCTTGTGTTACAACACACTACATGTACAGTGTCTCTACTCAGTGTTAATGTGTAGCTTGTGTTATAACACACAACATGTGATGTGACTCTAATCAGTGATAATGTGTAGCTTGTGTTATAACACACAACATGTACAGTGTCTCTACTCAGTGTTAATGTGTAGCGTGTGTTATAACACACAACATGTGATGTGACTCTACTCAGTGATAATGTGTAGCATGTGTTATAACACACAACATGTACAGTGTCTCTACTCAGTGATAATGTGTAGCTTGTGTTATAACACACAATATGTGATGTGTCTCTATTCAATGATAATGTGTAGCTTGTGTTATTACACACAACATGTACAGTGTCTCTACTCTGTGATAATGTGTAGCTTGTGTTATAACACACAACATGTACTGTGACTCTACTCAGTGATAATGTGTAGCTTGTGTTATAACACACAACATGTACTGTGACTCTATTCAGTGATAATGTGTAGCTTGTGTTATTACACACAACATGTACTGTGACTCTACTCTGTGATAATGTGTAGCTTGTGTTATTACACACAACATGTACTGTGACTCTACTCAGTGATAATGTGTAGCTTGTGTTATTACACAAAACATGTGATGTGTCTCTACTCAAAGATAATGTGTAGCTTGTGTTATAACACACAACATGTTCAGTGTATCTACTCAGTGTTAATGTGTAGCTTGTGTTATAACACACAACATGTGATGTGTCTCTACTCAGTGATAATGTGTAGCTTGTGTTATAACACACAACATGTACACTGTCTCTACTCAGTGATAATGTGTACCTTGTGTTATAACACACAAAATGTACAGTGTCTCTACTCAGTGTTAATGTGTAGCTTGTGTTATTACACACAACATGTACAGTGTCTCTACTCAGTGATAATGTGTAGCTTGTGTTATTACACACAACATGTACTGTGACTCTACTCAGTGATAATGTGTAGCTTGTGTTATAACACACAACATGTACAGTGTCTCTACTCAGTGTTAATGTGTAGCTTGTGTTAAAACACACAACATGTACAGTGTCTCTACTCAGTGATAATGTGTAGCTTGTGTTATAACACACAACATGTACACTGTCTCTACTCAGTGATAATGTGTACCTTGTGTTATAACACACAAAATGTACAGTGTCTCTACTCAGTGTTAATGTGTAGCTTGTGTTATTACACACAACATGTACAGTGTCTCTACTCAGTGATAATGTGTAGCTTGTGTTATTACACACAACATGTACTGTGACTCTACTCAGTGATAATGTGTAGCTTGTGTTATAACACACAACATGTACAGTGTCTCTACTCAGTGTTAATGTGTAGCTTGTGTTAAAACACACAACATGTACAGTGTCTCTACTCAGTGTTAATGTGTAGCTTGTGTTATTACACACAACATGTACAGTGAATCTACTCAGTGATAATGTGTAGCTTGTGTTATAACACACAACATGTACAGTGTCTCTACTCAGTATTAATGTGTAGCTTGTGTTATAACACACAACATGTAATGTGTCTCTACTCATTGATAACGTGTAGCTTGTTTTATAAAACACTACATGTACAGAGTCTCTACTCAGTAATAATGTGTAGCTTGTGTTATAACACACAATATGTGATGTGTCTCTATTCAGTGATAATGTGTAGCTTGTGTTATTACACACAACATGTACAGTGACTCTACTCAGTGATAATGTGTAGCTTGGGTTATAACACACAACATGTACTGTGACTCTACTCAGTGATAATGTGTAGCTTGTGTTATTACACACAACATGTACTGTGACTCTACTCAGTGATAATGTGTAGCTTGTGTTATTACACACAACATGTACTGTGACTCTACCCAGTGATAATGTGTAGCTTGTGTTATAACACAAAACATGTGATGTGTCTCTACTCAAAGATAATGTGTAGCTTGTGTTATATTACACAACATGTACAGTGTCTCTACTCAGTGTTAATGTGTAGCTTGTGTTATAACACACAACATGTGATGTGTCTCTACTCAGTGATAATGTGTAGCTTGTGTTATAACACACTACATGTACAGTGTCTCTACTCAGTGATAATGTGTAGCTTGTGTTATAACACACAACATGTACAGTGTCTCTACTCAGTGATAATGTGTAGCTTATGTTATAACACACAACATGTACAGTGTCTCTACTCAGTGATAATGTGTAGCTTGTGTTATAACACACAACATGTACAGTGTCTCTACTCAGTGTTAATGTGTAGCTTGTGTTATTACACACAACATGTACAGTGTCTCTACTCAGTGATAATGTGTAGCTTGTGATATTACACACAACATGTACTGTGACTCTACTCAGTGAAAATGTGTAGCTTGTGTTATTACACAAAACATGTACAGTGTCTCTACTCAGTTATAATGTGTAGCTTGTGTTACTACACACAACATGTACAGTGTCTCTACTCAGTGAAAATGTGTAGCTTGTGTTATTACACACAACATATACAGTGTCTCTACTCAGTGATCATGTGTAGCTTGTGTTACTACACACAACATGTACAGAGCCTCTACTCAGTGATAATGTGTAGCTAGTGTTACTACACACAACATGTACAGTGTCACTACTCAGTTATAATGTGTAGCTTGTGTTGTTACACACAACATGTACAGTGTCTCTACTCAGTGATAATAAGTAGCTTGTGTTATTACACACAACATGTACAGTGTCTCTACTCAGTGATAATGTGTAGCTTGTGTTATTACACACAACATGTACAGTGTCTCTACTCAGTGATAATGGGTAGCTTGTGTTATTACACACAACATGTACTGTGTCTATACTCAGTGATAATGTGTAGCTTGTGTTATTACACACAACATGTACAGTGTCTTTACTCAGTGATAATGTGTAGCTTGTGTTATTACACACAACATGTACAGTGTCTCTACTCAGTGATAATGTGTAGCTTGTGTTATTACACACAACATGTACAGTGTCTCTACTCAGTGATAATGTGTAGCTTGTGTTACTACACACAACATGTACAGTGTGTCTACTCAGTGATAATGTGTAGCTTGAGTTACTACAAACAACATGTACAGTGTCTCTACTCAGTGGTAATGTGTAGCTTGTGTTATTACACACAACATGTACAGTGTCTCTACTCAGTGATAATGGGTAGCTTGTGTTATTACACACAACATGTGCAGTGTCTCTACTCAGTGATAATGTGTAGCTTGTGTTATTACACACAACATGTGCAGTGTCTCTACTCTCTGATAATGTGTAGCTTGTGTTACTACACACAACATGTACAGTGTCTCTACTCAGTGATAATATGTAGCTTGAGTTATTACACACAATATGGGCTGTGTCTCTACTCAGTTATAATGTGTAGCTTGTGTTGATACACACAACATGTACAGTGTCTCTACTCAGTGACAATGTGCAGCTTGAGTTACTACACACAACATGTACAATGTCTCTACTCACTGATAATGTGTAGCTTGTGTTATTACACACAACATGTACAGTGTTTTACTCAGTGATAATGTGCAGCTTGTGTTATTACACACAATATGTACAGTGTTTTACTCTGTGATAATGTGCAGCTTGTGTTATTACACACAACATGTACAGTGTCTCCAACCAGTGATAATGTGTAACTTGTGTTATTGCACACAACATGTACTGTGTCATTACTCAGTGATAATGTGTAGCTTGTGTTATTACTTGCAACATGTACAGTGTCTTTACTCTGTGATAATGTGTAGATAGTGTTATAACACACAACATTTACAGTGTCTCTACTCAGTGATAATGCGTAGCTTGTGTTACTACACACAACATGTACAGTGTCTCTACTCTGTGATAATGTGTAGATAGTGTTATAACACACAGCATGTACAGTGTCTCTACTCAATGGCAATGTGTAGCTTGTGTTATTACACACAACATGTACAGTGTCTCTACTCTGTGATAATGTGTAGCCTGTGTTATTACACACAACACGTACTGTGACTCTACTCAGTGATAATGTGTAGCTTGTGTTATAACACACTACATGTACAGTGTCTCTACTCAGTAATAATGTGTAGCTTGTGTTATAACACACATCATGTGATGTGACTCTACTCAGTGATAATGTGTAGCGTGTGTTATTACACACAACATGTATTGTGTCTCTACTCAGTGATAATGTGTAGCTTGTGTTATTACACACTACATATACTGTGTCTCTACTCAGTGATAATGTGTAGCTTGTGTTATTACACACAACATGTACTGTGTCTCTACTAAGTGATAATGTGTAGTTTGTGTTATTACACACAACATGTACAGTGTCTCTATTCAGTGGTAATTTGTAGCTAGTGTTACTACACACAACATGTATAGTGTCTCTACTCAGTGATAATGTGTAGCTAGTGTAACTGCACACAACATGTACAGTGTCTCTACTCAGTGATAATGTGTAGATTGTGTTACTACACACAACATGTACAGTGCCTCTACTCAGTGATAATGTGTAGATTATTTTATTACACAAAACATGTACAGTGTCTCTACTCAGTTATAATGTGTAGCTTGTGTTATTACACACAACATGTACAGTGTCTCTACTCAGTGATAATGTGTAGCTTGTGTTATTGCACACAACATGTACTGTGTCTCTACTCAGTGATAATGTGTAGCTTGTGTTATTACACAAAACATGAACTGAGTCTCTACTAAGTGATAATGTGTAGTTTGTGTTATTACACACAACATGTACAGTGTCTCTATTCAGTGGTAATTTGTAGCTAGTGTTACTACACACAACATGTATAGTGTCTCTACTCAGTGATAATGTGTAGCTAGTGTAACTGCACACAACATGTACAGTGTCTCTACTCAGTGATAATGTGTAGATTGTGTTACTACACACAACATGTACAGTGCCTCTACTCAGTGATAATGTGTAGATTATTTTATTACACAAAACATGTACAGTGTCTCTACTCAGTTATAATGTGTAGCTTGTGTTATTACACACAACATGTACAGTGTCTCTACTCAGTGATAATGTGTAGCTTGTGTTATTACACACATCATGTACAGTGTCTCTACTCAGTTATAATGTGTAGCTTGTGTTATTACACACAACATGTACAGTGTCTCTACTCAGTTATAATGTGTAGATTGTGTTACTACACACAACTTGTACGGTGTCTCTACTCAGTTATAATGTGTAGCTCGTGTTATTACACACAACATGTACAGTGTCCCTACTCAGTTATAATGTGTAGCTTGTGTTATTACACACAACATGTACAGTGTCTCTACTCAGTTAGAATGTGTAGCTTGTGTTATTACACACAACATGTACAGTGTCTCTACTCAGTTATAATGTGTAGCTTGTGTTACTACACACAACATGTACAGTGTATCTACTCAGTAATAATGTGTAGCTTGTGTTATTACACACAACATGTACAGTGTCTCTACTCAGTTATAATGTGTAGCTTGTGTTATTTCACACAACATGTACAGTGTCTCTACTCAGTGATAATGTGTAGCTAGTGTTACTACACACAACATGTACAGTGCCTCTACTCAGTGATAATGTGTAGATTGAGCTATTACACACAACATGTACTGTGTCTCTACTCTGTGATAATGTGTAGCTTGTGTTACTACACACAACATGTACAGTGTCTCTACTCTGTGATAATGTGTAGGTTGTGTTATAAAACACAACATGTACTGTGACTCTACTCAGTGATAATGTGTAGCTTGTGTTATAACACACAACATGTACAGTGTCTCTACTCAGTGATAATGTGTAGCTTGTGTTATAACACACAACATGTACAGTGTCTCTACTCAGTGTTAATGTGTAGCTTGTGTTATTACACACAACATGTACAGTGTCTCAACTCAGTGATAATGTGTAGCTTGTGATATTACACACAACATGTACTGTGACTCTACTCAGTGAAAATGTGTAGCTTGTGTTATTACACAAAACATGTACAGTGTCTCTACTCAGTTATAATGTGTAGCTTGTGTTACTACAGACAACATGTACAGTGTCTCTACTCAGTGAAAATGTGTAGCTTGTGTTATTACACACAACATATACAGTGTCTCTACTCAGTGATCATGTGTAGCTTGTGTTACTACACACAACATGTACAGAGCCTCTACTCAGTGATAATGTGTAGCTAGTGTTACTACACACAACATGTACAGTGTCACTACTCAGTTATAATGTGTAGCTTGTGTTGTTACACACAACATGTACAGTGTCTCTACTCAGTGATAATGTGTAGCTTGTGTTATTACACACAACATGTACAGTGTCTCTACTCAGTGATAATGTGTAGCTTGTGTTATTACACACAACATGTACAGTGTCTCTACTCAGTGATAATGGGTAGCTTGTGTTATTACACACAACATGTACTGTGTCTATACTCAGTGATAATGTGTAGCTTGTGTTATTACACACAACATGTACAGTGTCTTTACTCAGTGATAATGTGTAGCTTGTGTTATTACACACAACATGTACAGTGTCTCTACTCAGTGATAATGTGTAGCTTGTGTTATTACACACAACATGTACAGTGTCTCTACTCAGTGATAATGTGTAGCTTGTGTTACTACACACAACATGTACAGTGTGTCTACTCAGTGATAATGTGTAGCTTGAGTTACTACAAACAACATGTACAGTGTCTCTACTCAGTGGTAATGTGTAGCTTGTGTTATTACACACAACATGTACAGTGTCTCTACTCAGTGATAATGGGTAGCTTGTGTTATTACACACAACATGTGCAGTGTCTCTACTCAGTGATAATGTGTAGCTTGTGTTATTACACACAACATGTTCAGTGTCTCTACTCTCTGATAATGTGTAGCTTGTGTTACTACACACAACATGTACAGTGTCTCTACTCAGTGATAATATGTAGCTTGAGTTATTACACACAATATGGGCTGTGTCTCTACTCAGTTATAATGTGTAGCTTGTGTTGATACACACAACATGTACAGTGTCTCTACTCAGTGACAATGTGCAGCTTGAGTTACTATACACAACATGTACAATGTCTCTACTCACTGATAATGTGTAGCTTGTGTTATTACACACAACATGTACAGTGTTTTACTCAGTGATAATGTGCAGCTTGTGTTATTACACACAATATGTACAGTGTTTTACTCTGTGATAATGTGCAGCTTGTGTTATTACACACAACATGTACAGTGTCTCCAACCAGTGATAATGTGTAACTTGTGTTATTGCACACAACATGTACTGTGTCATTACTCAGTGATAATGTGTAGCTTGTGTTATTACTTGCAACATGTACAGTGTCTTTACTCAGTGATAATGTGTAGATAGTGTTATAACACACAACATTTACAGTGTCTCTACTCAGTGATAATGCGTAGCTTGTGTTACTACACACAACATGTACAGTGTCTCTACTCTGTGATAAAGTGTAGATAGTGTTATAACACACAGCATGTACAGTGTCTCTACTAAATGGCAATGTGTAGCTTGTGTTATTACACACAACATGTACAGTGTCTCTACTCTGTGATAATGTGTAGCCTGTGTTATTACACACAACACGTACTGTGACTCTACTCAGTGATAATGTGTAGCTTGTGTTATAACACACTACATGTACAGTGTCTCTACTCAGTAATAATGTGTAGCTTGTGTTATAACACACATCATGTGATGTGACTCTACTCAGTGATAATGTGTAGCGTGTGTTATTACACACAACATGTATTGTGTCTCTACTCAGTGATAATGTGTAGCTTGTGTTATTACACACTACATATACTGTGTCTCTACTCAGTGATAATGTGTAGCTTGTGTTATTACACACAACATGTACTGTGTCTCTACTCAGTGATAATGTGTAGCTTGTGTTACTACACTCTAAATATACAGTGTCTCTACTCAGTGAAAATGTGTAGCGTGTGTTATTACACACAACATGTATTGTGTCTCTACTCAGTGATAATGTGTAGCTTGGGTTATTACACACAACATGTACTGTGTCTCTACTCAGTGATAATGTGTAGCGTGTGTTATTACACACAACATGTACTGTGTCTCTACTCATTACACACAACATGTAATGTGTCTCTACACAGTGATAATGTGTAGCTTGTGTTATTGCACACAACATGTACTGTGTCTCTACTCAGTGATAATGTGTAGCTTGTGTTATTACACAAAACATGAACTGAGTCTCTACTAAGTGATAATGTGTAGTTTGTGTTATTACACACAACATGTACAGTGTCTCTATTCAGTGGTAATTTGTAGCTAGTGTTACTACACACAACATGTATAGTGTCTCTACTCAGTGATAATGTGTAGCTAGTGTAACTGCACACAACATGTACAGTGTCTCTACTCAGTGATAATGTGTAGATTGTGTTACTACACACAACATGTACAGTGCCTCTACTCAGTGATAATGTGTAGATTGTTTTATTACACACAACATGTACAGTGTCTCTACTCAGAGTTAATGTGTAGCTTGTGTTATAACACACAACATGTGATGTGTCTCTACTCAGTGATAATGTGTAGCTTGTGTTATAACACATAACATGTACAGTGTCTCTACTCAGTGTTAATGTGTAGCTTGTGTTATAACACACAACATGTGATGTGTCTCTACTCAGTGATAATGTGTAGCTTGTGTTACAACACACTACATGTACAGTGTCTCTACTCAGTGTTAATGTGTAGCTTGTGTTATAACACACAACATGTGATGTGACTCTAATCAGTGATAATGTGTAGCTTGTGTTATAACACACAACATGTACAGTGTCTCTACTCAGTGTTAATGTGTAGCGTGTGTTATAACACACAACATGTGATGTGACTCTACTCAGTGATAATGTGTAGCATGTGTTATAACACACAACATGTACAGTGTCTCTACTCAGTGATAATGTGTAGCTTGTGTTATAACACACAATATGTGATGTGTCTCTATTCAATGATAATGTGTAGCTTGTGTTATTACACACAACATGTACAGTGTCTCTACTCTGTGATAATGTGTAGCTTGTGTTATAACACACAACATGTACTGTGACTCTACTCAGTGATAATGTGTAGCTTGTGTTATAACACACAACATGTACTGTGACTCTATTCAGTGATAATGTGTAGCTTGTGTTATTACACACAACATGTACTGTGACTCTACTCTGTGATAATGTGTAGCTTGTGTTATTACACACAACATGTACTGTGACTCTACTCAGTGATAATGTGTAGCTTGTGTTATTACACAAAACATGTGATGTGTCTCTACTCAAAGATAATGTGTAGCTTGTGTTATAACACACAACATGTTCAGTGTATCTACTCAGTGTTAATGTGTAGCTTGTGTTATAACACACAACATGTGATGTGTCTCTACTCAGTGATAATGTGTAGCTTGTGTTATAACACACAACATGTACACTGTCTCTACTCAGTGATAATGTGTACCTTGTGTTATAACACACAAAATGTACAGTGTCTCTACTCAGTGTTAATGTGTAGCTTGTGTTATTACACACAACATGTACAGTGTCTCTACTCAAAGATAATGTGTAGCTTGTGTTATAACACACAACATGTTCAGTGTATCTACTCAGTGTTAATGTGTAGCTTGTGTTATAACACACAACATGTGATGTGTCTCTACTCAGTGATAATGTGTAGCTTGTGTTATAACACACAAAATGTACAGTGTCTCTACTCAGTGTTAATGTGTAGCTTGTGTTATTACACACAACATGTACAGTGTCTCTACTCAGTGATAATGTGTAGCTTGTGTTATTACACACAACATGTACTGTGACTCTACTCAGTGATAATGTGTAGCTTGTGTTATTACACACAACATGTACTGTGACTCTACTCAGTGATAATGTGTAGCTTGTGTTATTACACACAACATGTACAGTGTCTCTACTCAGTGATAATGTGTAGCTTGTGTTATTACACACAACATGTACTGTGACTCTACTCAGTGATAATGTGTAGCTTGTGTTATAACACACAACATGTACTGTGACTCTACTCAGTGATAATGTGTAGCTTGTGTTATTACACACAACATGTACAGTGTCTCTACTCAGTGTTAATGTGTAGCTTGTGTTAAAACACACAACATGTACAGTGTCTCTACTCAGTGATAATGTGTAGCTTGTGTTATAACACACAACATGTACACTGTCTCTACTCAGTGATAATGTGTACCTTGTGTTATAACACACAAAATGTACAGTGTCTCTACTCAGTGTTAATGTGTAGCTTGTGTTATTACACACAACATGTACAGTGTCTCTACTCAGTGATAATGTGTAGCTTGTGTTATTACACACAACATGTACTGTGACTCTACTCAGTGATAATGTGTAGCTTGTGTTATAACACACAACATGTACAGTGTCTCTACTCAGTGTTAATGTGTAGCTTGTGTTAAAACACACAACATGTACAGTGTCTCTACTCAGTGTTAATGTGTAGCTTGTGTTATTACACACAACATGTACAGTGAATCTACTCAGTGATAATGTGTAGCTTGTGTTATAACACACAACATGTACAGTGTCTCTACTCAGTATTAATGTGTAGCTTGTGTTATAACACACAACATGTAATGTGTCTCTACTCATTGATAACGTGTAGCTTGTTTTATAAAACACTACATGTACAGTGTCTCTACTCAGTGATAATGTGTAGCTTGTGTTATAACACACAATATGTGATGTGTCTCTATTCAATGATAATGTGTAGCTTGTGTTATTACACACAACATGTACAGTGTCTCTACTCTGTGAGAATGTGTAGCTTGTGTTATAACACACAACATGTACAGTGGCTCTATTCAGTGATAATGTGTAGCTTGTGTTATAACACACAACATGTACAGAGTCTCTACTCAGTAATAATGTGTAGCTTGTGTTATAACACACAATATGTGATGTGTCTCTATTCAGTGATAATGTGTAGCTTGTGTTATTACACACAACATGTACAGTGACTCTACTCAGTGATAATGTGTAGCTTGGGTTATAACACACAACATGTACTGTGACTCTACTCAGTGATAATGTGTAGCTTGTGTTATTACACACAACATGTACTGTGACTCTACTCAGTGATAATGTGTAGCTTGTGTTATTACACACAACATGTACTGTGACTCTACCCAGTGATAATGTGTAGCTTGTGTTATAACACAAAACATGTGATGTGTCTCTACTCAAAGATAATGTGTAGCTTGTGTTATATTACACAACATGTACAGTGTCTCTACTCAGTGTTAATGTGTAGCTTGTGTTATAACACACAACATGTGATGTGTCTCTACTCAGTGATAATGTGTAGCTTGTGTTATAACACACTACATGTACAGTGTCTCTACTCAGTGATAATGTGTAGCTTTTGTTATAACACACAACATGTACAGTGTCTCTACTCAGTGATAATGTGTAGCTTATGTTATAACACACAACATGTACAGTGTCTCTACTCAGTGATAATGTGTAGCTTGTGTTATAACACACAACATGTACAGTGTCTCTACTCAGTGTTAATGTGTAGCTTGTGTTATTACACACAACATGTACAGTGTCTCTACTCAGTGATAATGTGTAGCTTGTGATATTACACACAACATGTACTGTGACTCTACTCAGTGAAAATGTGTAGCTTGTGTTATTACACAAAACATGTACAGTGTCTCTACTCAGTTATAATGTGTAGCTTGTGTTACTACACACAACATGTACAGTGTCTCTACTCAGTGAAAATGTGTAGCTTGTGTTATTACACACAACATATACAGTGTCTCTACTCAGTGATCATGTGTAGCTTGTGTTACTACACACAACATGTACAGAGCCTCTACTCAGTGATAATGTGTAGCTAGTGTTACTACACACAACATGTACAGTGTCACTACTCAGTTATAATGTGTAGCTTGTGTTGTTACACACAACATGTACAGTGTCTCTACTCAGTGATAATGTGTAGCTTGTGTTATTACACACAACATGTACAGTGTCTCTACTCAGTGATAATGTGTAGCTTGTGTTATTACACACAACATGTACAGTGTCTCTACTCAGTGATAATGGGTAGCTTGTGTTATTACACACAACATGTACTGTGTCTATACTCAGTGATAATGTGTAGCTTGTGTTATTACACACAACATGTACAGTGTCTTTACTCAGTGATAATGTGTAGCTTGTGTTATTACACACAACATGTACAGTGTCTCTACTCAGTGATAATGTGTAGCTTGTGTTATTACACACAACATGTACAGTGTCTCTACTCAGTGATAATGTGTAGCTTGTGTTACTACACACAACATGTACAGTGTGTCTACTCAGTGATAATGTGTAGCTTGAGTTACTACAAACAACATGTACAGTGTCTCTACTCAGTGGTAATGTGTAGCTTGTGTTATTACACACAACATGTACAGTGTCTCTACTCAGTGATAATGGGTAGCTTGTGTTATTACACACAACATGTGCAGTGTCTCTACTCAGTGATAATGTGTAGCTTGTGTTATTACACACAACATGTGCAGTGTCTCTACTCTCTGATAATGTGTAGCTTGTGTTACTACACACAACATGTACAGTGTCTCTACTCAGTGATAATATGTAGCTTGAGTTATTACACACAATATGGGCTGTGTCTCTACTCAGTTATAATGTGTAGCTTGTGTTGATACACACAACATGTACAGTGTCTCTACTCAGTGACAATGTGCAGCTTGAGTTACTACACACAACATGTACAATGTCTCTACTCACTGATAATGTGTAGCTTGTGTTATTACACACAACATGTACAGTGTTTTACTCAGTGATAATGTGCAGCTTGTGTTATTACACACAATATGTACAGTGTTTTACTCTGTGATAATGTGCAGCTTGTGTTATTACACACAACATGTACAGTGTCTCCAACCAGTGATAATGTGTAACTTGTGTTATTGCACACAACATGTACTGTGTCATTACTCAGTGATAATGTGTAGCTTGTGTTATTACTTGCAACATGTACAGTGTCTTTACTCTGTGATAATGTGTAGATAGTGTTATAACACACAACATTTACAGTGTCTCTACTCAGTGATAATGCGCAGCTTGTGTTACTACACACAACATGTACAGTGTCTCTACTCTGTGATAATGTGTAGATAGTGTTATAACACACAGCATGTACAGTGTCTCTACTCAATGGCAATGTGTAGCTTGTGTTATTACACACAACATGTACAGTGTCTCTACTCTGTGATAATGTGTAGCCTGTGTTATTACACACAACACGTACTGTGACTCTACTCAGTGATAATGTGTAGCTTGTGTTATAACACACTACATGTACAGTGTCTCTACTCAGTAATAATGTGTAGCTTGTGTTATAACACACATCATGTGATGTGACTCTACTCAGTGATAATGTGTAGCGTGTGTTATTACACACAACATGTATTGTGTCTCTACTCAGTGATAATGTGTAGCTTGTGTTATTACACACTACATATACTGTGTCTCTACTCAGTGATAATGTGTAGCTTGTGTTATTACACACAACATGTACTGTGTCTCTACTCAGTGATAATGTGTAGCTTGTGTTACTACACTCTAAATATACAGTGTCTCTACTCAGTGAAAATGTGTAGCGTGTGTTATTACACACAACATGTATTGTGTCTCTACTCAGTGATAATGTGTAGCTTGGGTTATTACACACAACATGTACTGTGTCTCTACTCAGTGATAATGTGTAGCGTGTGTTATTACACACAACATGTACTGTGTCTCTACTCATTACACACAACATGTAATGTGTCTCTACACAGTGATAATGTGTAGCTTGTGTTATTGCACACAACATGTACTGTGTCTCTACTCAGTGATAATGTGTAGCTTGTGTTATTACACAAAACATGAACTGAGTCTCTACTAAGTGATAATGTGTAGTTTGTGTTATTACACACAACATGTACAGTGTCTCTATTCAGTGGTAATTTGTAGCTAGTGTTACTACACACAACATGTATAGTGTCTCTACTCAGTGATAATGTGTAGCTAGTGTAACTGCACACAACATGTACAGTGTCTCTACTCAGTGATAATGTGTAGATTGTGTTACTACACACAACATGTACAGTGCCTCTACTCAGTGATAATGTGTAGATTATTTTATTACACAAAACATGTACAGTGTCTCTACTCAGTTATAATGTGTAGCTTGTGTTATTACACACAACATGTACAGTGTCTCTACTCAGTGATAATGTGTAGCTTGTGTTATTACACACATCATGTACAGTGTCTCTACTCAGTTATAATGTGTAGCTTGTGTTATTACACACAACATGTACAGTGTCTCTACTCAGTTATAATGTGTAGATTGTGTTACTACACACAACTTGTACGGTGTCTCTACTCAGTTATAATGTGTAGCTCGTGTTATTACACACAACATGTACAGTGTCCCTACTCAGTTATAATGTGTAGCTTGTGTTATTACACACAACATGTACAGTGTCTCTACTCAGTTAGAATGTGTAGCTTGTGTTATTACACACAACATGTACAGTGTCTCTACTCAGTTATAATGTGTAGCTTGTGTTACTACACACAACATGTACAGTGTATCTACTCAGTTATAATGTGTAGCTTGTGTTATTACACACAACATGTACAGTGTCTCTACTCAGTTATAATGTGTAGCTTGTGTTATTTCACACAACATGTACAGTGTCTCTACTCAGTGATAATGTGTAGCTAGTGTTACTACACACAACATGTACAGTGCCTCTACTCAGTGATAATGTGTAGATTGAGCTATTACACACAACATGTACTGTGTCTCTACTCTGTGATAATGTGTAGCTTGTGTTACTACACACAACATGTACAGTGTCTCTACTCTGTGATAATGTGTAGGTTGTGTTATAAAACACAACATGTACTGTGACTCTACTCAGTGATAATGTGTAGCTTGTGTTATAACACACAACATGTACAGTGTCTCTACTCAGTGTTAATGTGTAGCTTGTGTTATTACACAAAACATGTGATGTGTCTCCACTCAGTGATAATGTGTAGCTTGTGTTATTACACACAACATGTACAGAGTCTATACTCAGTGATCATGTGTAGCTTGTGTTATTACGCACACCATGTACAGTGGCTCTACTCAGTGATAATGTGTAGCTTGTGTTACTACGCACAACTTGTACTGTTTCTCTACTCAGTGATAATGTGTAGCGTGTGTTATTACACACAACATGTACAGGATCTCTACTCAATTATAATATGTAGCTTGTGTGACTACGCACAACATGTACAGTGTCTCTACTCAGTGATAATGTGTAGCTTGTGTTACTACGCACAACATGTACTGTGTCCCTACGCAGTGATAATGTGTAGCTTGTGTTACTACACACAACATGTACTGTGACTCTACTCAGTGAAAATGTTTAGCGTGTGTTATTACACACAACATGTATTGTGTCTCTACTCAGTGATAATATGTAGCTTGTGTTGTTACACACAACATGTACTGTGTCTCTACTCACTGATAATGTGTGGCTTGTGTTATTACACATAACATGTACTGTGTCTCTACTCAGTGATAATGTGTAGCTTGTGTTACTACACACTAAATGTACAGTGTCTCTACTCAGTGAAAATGTGTAGCGTGTGTTATTACACACAACATGTATTGTGTCTCTACTCAGTGATAATGTGTAGCTTGTGTTATTACACACAACATGTACTGTGTCTGTACTCAGTGATAATGTGTAGCGTGTGTTATTACACACAACATGTACTGTGTCTCTACTCAGTGAAAATGTGTAGCGTGTGTTATTACACACAACATGTACTGTGTCTCTACTAAGTGATAATGTGTAGCGTGTGTTATTACACACAACATGTACTGTGTCTCTACTCAGTGATAATGTGTAGCGTGTGTTATTACCCACAACATGTACTGTGTCTCTACTAAGTGATCATGTGTAGCTTGTGTTACTTCACACTACATGTACAGTGTCTCTACTCAGTGAAAATGTGTAGCGTGTGTTATTACACACAACATGTATTGTGTCTCTACTCAGTGATAATATGTAGCTTGTGTTATTACACACAACATGTACTGTGTCTCTACTCAGTGATAATGTGTAGCTTGTGTTTTTACACAAAACATGAACTGTGTCTCTACAAAGTGATAATGTGTAGCTTGTGTTATTACACACAACATGTGCAGTGTCTCTATTCAGTGGTAATTTGTAGCTAGTGTTACTAGACACAACATGTACAGTGTCTCTACTCAGTGATAATGTGTAGCTTGTGTTATTACATAAAACATGTACTGTGTCTCTACTCAGTGATGATGTGTAGCTTGTGTTATTACACACAACATGTACTGTGTCTCTAGTCAGTGATAATGTGTAGCTTGTGTTACTACACACAACATGTATAGTGTCTCTACTCAGTGATAATGTGTAGCTAGTGTAACTGCACACAACATGTACAGTGTCTCTACTCAGTGATAATGTGTAGATTGTGTTACTACACACAACATGTACAGTGCCTCTACTCAGTGATAATGTGTAGATTGTGTTATTACACAAAACATGTACAGTGTCTCTGCTCAGTTATAATGTGTAGCTTGTGTTATTACACACAACATGTACAGTGTCTCTACTCTGTGATAATTTGTAGCTTGTGTTATTACACACAACATGTACAGTGTCTCTACTCAGTTATAATGTGTAGCTTGTGTTATTACACACAGCATGTACAGTGTCTCTACTCAGTTATAATGTGTAGCTTGTGTTATTACACACAACATATACAGTGTCTCTACTCAGTGATAATGTGTAGCTAATGTTACTTCACACAACATGTACAGTGCCTCTTCTCAGTGATAATGTGTAGATTGTGTTATTACACAAAACATGTACTGTGTCTTTACTCAGTGATAATGTGTAGCTTGTGTTATTACACAAAACATGTACAGTGTCTCTACTCAGTGATAATGTGTAGCTAGTGTTAATACACACAACATGTACAGTGTCTCTACTCAGTGAAAATGTGTAGCTTGTGTTATTACACAAAACATGTACAGTGTCTCTACTCAGTGATAATGTGTAGCTTGTGTTATTACACACAACATGTACAATGTTTTACTCAGTGATAATGTGCAGCTTGTGTTATTACACACAATATGTACAGTGTTTTACTCTGTGATAATGTGCAGCTTGTGTTATTACACACAACATGTACAGTGTCTCCAACCAGTGATAATGTGTAACTTGTGTTATTGCACACAACATGTACTGTGTCATTACTCAGTGATAATGTGTAGCTTGTGTTATTACTTGCAACATGTACAGTGTCTTTACTCAGTGATAATGTGTAGATAGTGTTATAACACACAACATTTACAGTGTCTCTACTCAGTGATAATGCGTAGCTTGTGTTACTACACACAACATGTACAGTGTCTCTACTCTGTGATAATGTGTAGATAGTGTTATAACACACAGCATGTACAGTGTCTCTACTCAATGGCAATGTGTAGCTTGTGTTATTACACACAACATGTACAGTGTCTCTACTCTGTGATAATGTGTAGCCTGTGTTATTACACACAACACGTACTGTGACTCTACTCAGTGATAATGTGTAGCTTGTGTTATAACACACTACATGTACAGTGTCTCTACTCAGTAATAATGTGTAGCTTGTGTTATAACACACATCATGTGATGTGACTCTACTCAGTGATAATGTGTAGCGTGTGTTATTACACACAACATGTATTGTGTCTCTACTCAGTGATAATGTGTAGCTTGTGTTATTACACACTACAAATACTGTGTCTCTACTCAGTGATAATGTGTAGCTTGTGTTATTACACACAACATGTACTGTGTCTCTACTCAGTGATAATGTGTAGCTTGTGTTACTACACTCTAAATATACAGTGTCTCTACTCAGTGAAAATGTGTAGCGTGTGTTATTACACACAACATGTATTGTGTCTCTACTCAGTGATAATGTGTAGCTTGGGTTATTACACACAACATGTACTGTGTCTCTACTCAGTGATAATGTGTAGCGTGTGTTATTACACATAACATGTACTGTGTCTCTACTCATTACACACAACATGTAATGTGTCTCTACACAGTGATAATGTGTAGCTTGTGTTATTGCACACAACATGTACTGTGTCTCTACTCAGTGATAATGTGTAGCTTGTGTTATTACACAAAACATGAACTGTGTCTCTACTAAGTGATAATGTGTAGTTTGTGTAATTACACACAACATATACAGTGTCTCTATTCAGTGGTAATTTGTAGCTAGTGTTACTACACACAACATGTATAGTGTCTCTACTCAGTGATAATGTGTAGCTAGTGTAACTGCACACAACATGTACAGTGTCTCTACTCAGTGATAATGTGTAGATTGTGTTACTACACACAACATGTACAGTGCCTCTACTCAGTGATAATGTGTAGATTGTTTTATTACACAAAACATGTACAGTGTCTCTACTCAGTTATAATGTGTAGCTTGTGTTATTACACACAACATGTACAGTGTCTCTACTCAGTGATAATGTGTAGCTTGTGTTATTACACACATCATGTACAGTGTCTCTACTCAGTTATAAAGGTGTAGCTTGTGTTATTACACACAACATGTACAGTGTCTCTACTCAGTTATAATGTGTAGATTGTGTTACTACACACAACTTGTACGGTGTCTCTACTCAGTTATAATGTGTAGCTCGTGTTATTACACACAACATGTACAGTGTCCCTACTCAGTTATAATGTGTAGCTTGTGTTATTACACACAACATGTACAGTGTCTCTACTCAGTTAGAATGTGTAGCTTGTGTTATTACACACAACATGTACAGTGTCTCTACTCAGTTATAATGTGTAGCTTGTGTTACTACACACAACATGTACAGTGTCTCTACTCAGTTATAACGTGTAGCTTGTGTTATTACACACAACATGTACAGTGTCTCTACTCAGTTATAATGTGTAGCTTGTGTTATTTCACACAACATGTACAGTGTCTCTACTCAGTGATAATGTGTAGCTAGTGTTACTACACACAACATGTACAGTGCCTCTACTCAGTGATAATGTGTAGATTGAGCTATTACACACAACATGTACTGTGTCTCTACTCTGTGATAATGTGTAGCTTGTGTTACTACACACAACATGTACAGTGTCTCTACTCTGTGATAATGTGTAGGTTGTGTTATAACACACAACATGTACTGTGACTCTACTCAGTGATAATGTGTAGCTTGTGTTATAACACACAACATGTACAGTGTCTCTACTCAGTGTTAATGTGTAGCTTGTGTTATTACACAAAACATGTGATGTGTCTCCACTCAGTGATAATGTGTAGCTTGTGTTATTACACACAACATGTACAGAGTCTATACTCAGTGATCATGTGTAGCTTGTGTTATTACGCACACCATGTACAGTGGCTCTACTCAGTGATAATGTGTAGCTTGTGTTACTACGCACAACTTGTACTGTTTTTCTACTCAGTGATAATGTGTAGCGTGTGTTATTACACACAACATGTACAGGATCTCTACTCAATTATAATATGTAGCTTGTGTGACTACGCACAACATGTACAGTGTCTCTACTCAGTGATAATGTGTAGCTTGTGTTACTACGCACAACATGTACTGTGTCCCTACGCAGTGATAATGTGTAGCTTGTGTTACTACACACAACATGTACTGTGACTCTACTCAGTGAAAATGTTTAGCGTGTGTTATTACACACAACATGTATTGTGTCTCTACTCAGTGATAATATGTAGCTTGTGTTGTTACACACAACATGTACTGTGTCTCTACTCACTGATAATGTGTGGCTTGTGTTATTACACATAACATGTACTGTGTCTGTACTCAGTGAAAATGTGTAGCTTGTGTTACTACACACTAAATGTACAGTGTCTCTACTCAGTGAAAATGTGTAGCGTGTGTTATTACACACAACATGTATTGTGTCTCTACTCAGTGATAATGTGTAGCTTGTGTTATTACACACAACATGTACTGTGTCTGTACTCAGTGATAATGTGTAGCGTGTGTTATTACACACAACATGTACTGTGTCTCTACTCAGTGAAAATGTGTAGCGTGTGTTATTACACACAACATGTACTGTGTCTCTACTAAGTGATAATGTGTAGCGTGTGTTATTACACACAACATGTACTGTGTCTCTACTCAGTGATAATGTGTAGCGTGTGTTATTACACACAACATGTACTGTGTCTCTACTAAGTGATCATGTGTAGCTTGTGTTACTTCACACTACATGTACAGTGTCTCTACTCAGTGAAAATGTGTAGCGTGTGTTATTACACACAACATGTATTGTATCTCTACTCAGTGATAATATGTAGCTTGTGTTATTACACACAACATGTACTGTGTCTCTACTCAGTGATAATGTGTAGCTTGTGTTTTTACACAAAACATGAACTGTGTCTCTACTAAGTGATAATGTGTAGCTTGTGTTATTACACACAACATGTACAGTGTCTCTATTCAGTGGTGATTTGTAGCTAGTGTTACTAGACACAACATGTACAGTGTCTCTACTCAGTGATAATGTGTAGCTTGTGTTATTACATAAAACATGTACTGTGTCTCTACTCAGTGATAATGTGTAGCTTGTGTTATTACACACAACATGTACTGTGTCTCTAGTCAGTGATAATGTGTAGCTTGTGTTACTACACACAACATGTATAGTGTCTCTACTCAGTGATAATGTGTAGCTAGTGTAACTGCACACAACATGTACAGTGTCTCTACTCAGTGATAATGTGTAGATTGTGTTACTACACACAACATGTACAGTGCCTCTACTCAGTGATAATGTGTAGATTGTGTTATTACACAAAACATGTACAGTGTCTCTGCTCAGTTATAATGTGTAGCTTGTGTTATTACACACAACATGTACAGTGTCTCTACTCAGTTATAATGTGTAGCTTGTGTTATTACACACAACATGTACAGTGTCTCTACTCAGTTATAATGTGTAGCTTGTGTTATTACACACAACATGTGCAGTGTCTCTACTCAAGGATAATGTGTAGATTGTGTTATTACACAAAACATGTACTGTGTCTTTACTCAGTGATAATGTGTAGCTTGTGTTATTACACAAAACATGTACAGTGTCTCTACTCAGTGATAATGTGTAGCTAGTGTTAATACACACAACATGTACAGTGTCTCTACTCAGTGAAAATGTGTAGCTTGTGTTATTACACAAAACATGTACAGTGTCTCTACTCAGTGATAATGTGTAGCTTGTGTTATTACACACAACATGTACTGTGTCTCTACTCAGTGATGATGTGTAGCTTGTGTTAATACACAAAACATGAACTGTGTCTCTACTCAGTGATAATGTGTAGCTTGTGTTATTACACACAACATGTACAGTGCCTCTACTCAGTGATAATGTGTAGCTTGTGTTATTAAACACAACATGTACAGTGTCTCCTCTCAGTGATAATGTGTAGCTTGTGTTATTACACACAACATGTACAGTGTCTCTACTCAGTGATAATGTGTAGCTTGTGTTATTACACACAACATGTACAGTGTCTCTAGTCAGTGATAATGTGTAGCTTGTGTTATTACACACAACATGTCCAGTGTCTCTACTCACTGATAATGTGTAGCTTGTGTTATTACACACAAGATGTACAGTGTCTCTACTCAGTGATAATGTGTAGCTTGTGTTATTACACACAACATGTCCAGTGTCTCTACTCACTGATAATGTGTAGCTTGTGTTACTACACACAACATGTACAATGTCTCTACTCAGTGAAAATGTGTAGCTTGTGTTATTACACAAAACATGTACAGTGTCTCTACTCAGTTATAATGTGTAGCTTGTGTTACTACACACAACATGAACAGTGTCTCTACTCAGTGAAAATGTGTAGCTTGTGTTATTACACACAACATGTACAGTGTCTCTACTCAGTGATCATGTGTATCTCGTGTTACTACAAACATGTACAGTGTCTCTACTCATTGATAATGTGTAGCTAGTGTTACTACACACTACATGTACAGTGTCTCTACTCAGTTAAAATGTGTAGCTTGTGTTGTTGCACACAACATGTATAGTGTCTCTACTCAGTGATAATGTGTAGCTTGTATTATTACACACAACATGTAAAGTGTCTCTACTCAGTGATAATGTGTAGCTTGTGTTATTACACACAACATGTACAGTGTCTCTACTCAGTGATAATGTGTAGCTTGTGTTATTACACACAACATGTACTGTGTCTCTACTCAGTGATAATGTGTAGCTTGTGTTATTACACACAACATGTACAGTGTCTCTACTCAGTGATAATGTGTAGCTTGTGTTATTACACACAACATGTACAGTGTCTCTACTCAGGGATAATGTGTAGCTTGTGTTATTACACACAACATGTACAGTGTCTCTACTCAGTGATAATGTGTAGCTTGTGTTACTACACACAACATGTACAGTGTCTCTATTCAGTGATAATGTGTAGCTTGAGTTACTACACACAACATGTACAGTGTCTCTACTCAGTGATAATGTGTAGCTTGTGTTATTACACACAACATGTACAGTGTCTCTACTCAGTGATAATGTGTAGCTTGTGTTATTACACACAACATGTGCAGTGTCTCTACTCAAGGATAATGTGTAGCTTGTGTTATTACACACAACATGTGCAGTGTCTCTACTCAAAGATAATGTGTAGCTTGTGTTACTACACACAACATGTACAGTGTCTCTACTCAGTGATAATGTGCAGCTTGAGTTACTACACACAACATGTACAATGTCTCTACTCACTGACAATGTGTAGCTTGTGTTATTACACACAACATGTACAGTGTTTTACTCAGTGATAATGTGCAGCTTGTGTTATTACACACAACATGTACAGTGTTTTACTCAGTGAAAATGTGCAGCTTGTGTTATTACACACAACATGTACAGTGTCTCCAACCAGTGATAATGTGTAACTTGTGTTATTGCACACAACATGTACTGTGTCTTTACTCAGTGATAATGTGTAGCATGTGTTATTACTTGCAACATGTACAGTGTCTTTACTCAGTGATAATGTGTAGATAGTGTTATAACACACAACATGTACAGTGTCTCTACTCTGTGATAATGTGTAGATAGTGTTATAACACACAACATGTACAGTGTCTCTACTCAGTGATAATGTGTAGCTTGTGTTACTACACACAACATGTACAGTGTCTCTACTCTGTGATAATGTGTAGATAGTGTTATAACACACAGCATGTACAGTGTCTCTACTCAATGACAATGTGTAGCTTGTGTTATTACACACAAGATGTACAGTGTCTCTACTCTGTGATAATGTGTAGCTTGTGTTATTACACACTACATGTACTGTGACTCTACTCAGTGATAATGTGTAGCT
The DNA here is from genome assembly GCA_946902985.2 of Meconema thalassinum. Taxonomy (NCBI): domain Eukaryota; kingdom Metazoa; phylum Arthropoda; class Insecta; order Orthoptera; family Tettigoniidae; genus Meconema; species Meconema thalassinum. The sequence continues at coordinate 527,561,312 of OX336393.1, read as the reverse complement.
TGTGTTATAACACACCTCATGTACAATGTCTCTACTCAGCGATAATGTGTAGCTTGTGTTACTACACACAACATGTACAGTGTCTCTACTCTGTGATAATGTGTAGCTTGTGTTATTACACACAACATGTACTGTGACTCTACTCTGTGATAATGTGTAGCTTGTGTTACTACACACAACATGTACAGTGTCTCTACTCTCTGATAATGTGTAGCTTGTGTTATTAGACACAACATGTACTGTGACTCTACTCAGTGATAATGTGTAGCTTGTGTTACTACACACAACATGTACTGTGACTCTACTCAATGACAATGTGTAGCTTGTGTTATTACACACAACATGTACAGTGTCTCTACTGTGTGATAATGTGTAGCTTGTGTTAATACACACAACATGTACTGTGACTCTACTCAGTGATAATGTGTAGCTTGTGTTATTACACACAACATGTACAGTGTCTCTACTCTGTGATAATGTGTAGCTTGTGTTAATACACAAAACATGAACAGTGTCTCTACTCTGTGATAATGTGTAGCTTGTGTTAATACACACAACATGTACAGTGACTCTACTCAGTGATAATGTGTAGCTTGTGTTATTACACACAACATGTACAGTGTCTCTACTCTGTGATAATGTGTAGCTTGTGTTAATACACACTACATGTACAGTGTCTCTACTCAGTGATTATGTGTAGCTTGTGTTACTACACACAACATGTACAGTGTCTCTACTCTGTGATAATGTGTAGCTTGTGTTATTACACACAACATGTACTGTGACTCTACTCTGTGATAATGTGTAGCTTGTGTAACTACACACAACATGTACAGTGTCTCTACTCTGTGATAATGTGTAGCTTGTGTTATTGCACACAACATGTACTGTGACTCTACTCAGTGATAATGTGTAGCTTGTGTTATAACACACAATATGTACAGTGTCTCTACTCAGTGTTAATGTGTAGCTTGTGATATTACTCAAAACATGTGATGTGTCTCCACTCAGTGATAATGTGTAGCTTGTGTTATAACACACAACATGTACAGTGTCTCTACGCAGTGTTAATGTGTAGCTTGTGTTATAACACACAACATGTGATGTGTCTCTACTCAGTGATAATGTGTAGCTTGTGTTATAACACACTACATGTACAGTGACTCTCCTCAGTAATAATGTGTAGCTTGTGTCATAACACACAACATGTACAGTGTCGCTACTCAGTTATAATGTGTAGTTTGTGTTATTACACACAACATGTACAGTGTCTCTACTCTGTTATAATGTGTAGATTGTGTTACTACACACAACTTGTACGGTGTCTCTACTCAGTTATAATGTGTAGCTTGTGTTATTACACACAACATGTACAGTGTCCCTACTCAGTTATAATGTGTAGCTTGTGTTATTACACACAACATGTACAGTGTCTCTACTCAGTTATAATGTGTAGCTTGTGTTATTACACACAACATGTACAGTGTCTCTACTCAGTTATAATGTGTAGCTTGTGTTACTACACACAACATGTACAGTGTCTCTACTCAGTTATAATGTGTGGCTTGTGTTATTACACACAACATGTACAGTGTCTCTACTCAGTTATTATGTGTAGCTTGTGTTATTACACACAACATGTACAGTGTCTCTACTCAGTGATAATGTGTAGCTAATGTTACTTCACACAACATGTACAGTGCCTCTTCTCAGTGATAATGTGTAGATTGTGTTATTACACAAAACATGTACTGTGTCTTTACTCAGTGATAATGTGTAGCTTGTGTTATTACACAAAATATGTACAGTGTCCCTACTCAGTGATAATTTGTAGCTAGTGTTAATACACACAACATGTACAGTGTCACTACTCAGTGAAAATGTGTAGCTTGTGTTATTACACAAAACATGTACAGTGTCTCTACTCAGTGATAATGTGTAGCTTGTGTTATTACACACAACATGTACTGTGTCTCTACTCAGTGATAATGTGTAGCTTGTGTTAATACACAAAACATGAACTGTGTCTCTACTCAGTGATAATGTGTAGCTTGTGTTATTACACACAACATGTACAGTGCCTCTACTCAGTGATAATGTGTAGCTTTTGTTATTAAACACAACATGTACAGTGTCTCCTCTCAGTGATAATGTGTAGCTTGTGTTATTACACACAACATGTACAGTGTCTCTACTCAGTGATAATGTGTAGCTTGTGTTACTACACACAACATGTACAGTGTCTCTACTCAGTGATAATGTGTAGCTTGTGTTATTACACACAACATGTACAGTGTTTCTACTCAGTGATAATGTGTAGCTTGTGTTAGTACACACAACATGTGCAGTGTCTCTACTCAAAGATAATGTGTAGCTTGTGTTATTACACACAACGTGTGCAGTGTCTCTACTCAGTTATAATGTGTAGCTTGTGTTGATACACACAACATGTACAGTGTCTCTACTCAGTGATAATGTGCAGCTTGAGTTACTACACACAACATGTACAATGTCTCTACTCACTGATAATGTGTAGCTTGTGTTATTACACACAACATGTACAGTGTTTTACTCAGTGATAATGTGCAGCTTGTGTTATTACACACAACATGTACAGTGTTTTACTCAGTGATAATGTGCAGCTTGTGTTATTACACACAACATGTACAGTGTCTCCAACCAGTGATAATGTGTAACTTGTGTTATTGCACACAACATGTACTGTGTCTTTACTCAGTGATAATGTGTAGCTTGTGTTATTACTTGCAACATGTACAGTGTCTTTACTCAGTGATAATGTGTATATAGTGTTATAACACACAACATGTACAGTGTCTCTACTCTGTGATAATGTGTAGATAGTGTTATAACACACAGCATGTACAGTGTCTCTACTCAATGACAATGTGTAGCTTGTGTTATTACACACAAAATGTACAGTGTCTCTACTCTGTGATAATGTGTAGCTTGTGTTATTACACACAACATGTACTGTGACTCTACTCAGTGATAATGTGTAGCTTGTGTTATAAAACACTACATGTACAATGTCTCTACTCAGTGATAATGTGTAGCTTGTGTTACTACACACAACATGTACAGTGTCTCTACTCTGTGATAATGTGTAGCATGCGTTATTACACACAACATGTACTGTGACTCTACTCTGTGATAATGTGTAGCTTGTGTTACTACACACAACATGTACTGTGACTCTACTCAATGACAATGTGTAGCTTGTGTTATTACACACAACATGTACAGTGTCTCTACTGTGTGATAATGTGTAGCTTGTGTTAATACACACAACATGTACTGTGACTCTACTCAGTGATAATGTGTAGCTTGTGTTATAACACACTACATGTACAGTGTCTCTACTCAGTGATAATGTGTAGCTTGTGTTACTACACACAACATGTACAGTGTCTCTACTCTGGGATAATGTGTAGCTTGTGTTATTACACACAACATGTACTGTGACTCTACTCTGTGGTAATGTGTAGCTTGTGTTACTACACACAACATGTACAGTGTCTCTACTCTGTGATAATGTGTAGCTTGTGTTATTGCACACAACATGTACTGTGACTCTACTCAGTGATAATGTGTAGCTTGTGTTATAACACACAATATGTACAGTGTCTCTACTCAGTGTTAATGTGTAGCTTGTGTTATTACACAAAACATGTGATGTGTCTCCACTCAGTGATAATGTGTAGCTTGTGTTTTAACACCCAACATGTACAGTGTCTCTACGCAGTGTTAATGTGTAGCTTGTGTTATAACACACAAAATTTGATGTGTCTCTACTCAGTGATAATGTGTAGCTTGTGTTATAACACACACCATGTACGGTGTCTCTACTCAGTGATAATGTGTAGCTTGTGTCATAACACACAACATGTACAGTGTCTCTACTCTGTGATAATGTGTAGCTTGTGATATAACACAAAACATGTACAGTGTCTCTACTCAGTGTTAATGTGTAGCTTGTGTTATAACACACAACATGTGATGTTTCTCTACTCAGTGATAATGTGTAGCTTGTGTTACTATACACAACATGTACAGTGTCTCTACTCAGTGATAATGTGTAGCTTGTGTTATTGCACACAACATGTACAGTGTCTCTACTCAGTGATAATGTGTAGCTTGTGTTATTACACACAACATGTACAGTGTCTCTACTCAGTGATAATGTGTAGCTAGTGTTACTACACACAACATGTACAGTGTCTCTACTCAGTGTTAATGTGTAGCTTGTGTTATAACACACAACATGTACAGTGTCTCTGTTCAGTGATAATGTGTAGCTAGTGTAATAACACACAACATGTACAGTGTCTCTACTCAGTGATAATGTGTAGCTTGTGTTATTACACACAACATGTACAGTGTCCCTACTCAGTGATAATGTGTAGCTTGTGTTATTACACACAACATGTACAGTGTCTCTACTCAGTAATAATTGTGTAGCTTGTTTTATTACACACAACATGTACAGTGTCTCTATTCAGTGATAATGAGTAGCTTGTGTTACTACACACAACATTTACAGTGTCTCTACTCAGTGATAATGTGCAGCTTGAGTTACTACACACAACATGTACAGTGTCTCTACTAAGTGATAATGTGTAGCTTGTGTTATAACACACAACATGTACAGTGTCTCTACTCAGTGATAATGTGTAGCTTGTGTTATAACACACTACATGTACAGTGTCTCTACTAAGTGATAATGAGTAGCTTGTGTTACTACACACAACATTTACAGTGTCTCTACTCAGTGATAATGTGCAGCTTGAGTTACTACACACAACATGTACAGTGTCTCTACTAAGTGATAATATGTAGCTTGTGTTATAACACACAACATGTACAGTGACTCTACTCAGTGATAATGTGTAGCTTGTGTTACTACACACAACATGTACAGTGTCTCTACTCAGTGATAATGTGTAGCTTGTGTTATAGCACACAACATATACAGTGTCTCTACTCAGTGATATTGTGTAGCTTGTGTTATAACACACCACATGTACAGTGTCTCTACTCAGTGATAATGTGTAGCTTGTGTTACTACACACAACATGTACAGTGTCTCTACTCAGTGATAATGTGTAGCTTGTGTTATAACACCCAACATGTACAGTGTCTTTACTCAGTGATAATGTGTAGCTTGTGTTATAATACACTACATGTACAGTGTCTCTACTCAGTGATAATGTGTAGCTTGAGTTACTACACAGAAAATGTACAGTGTCCCTACTCAGTGATAATGTGTAGCTTGTGTTACTACACAAAACATGTACAGTGTCTCTACTCAGTGATAATGTGTAGCTTGAGTTACTACACACAACATGTACAGTGTCTCTACTCAGTGATAATGTGCAGCTTGTGTTATAACACACAACATGTACAGTGTCTCTACTCAGTGATAATGTGTAGCTTGTGTTACTACACACAGCATGTACAGTGTCCGTACTCAGTGATAATGTGTAGCTTGTGTTATAACACACTACATGTACAGTGTCTCTACCCAGTGATAATGTGTAGCTTGTGTTACTACACACAGCATGTACAGTGTCTCTACTCAGTGATAATGTGTAGCTTGTGTTACTACACAAAACATGTACAGTGTCTCTACTCAGTGAAAATGTGTAGCTTGAATTACTACACACAACATGTACAGTGTCTCTACTCAGTAATAATGTGCAGCTTGTGTTATAACACACTACATGTACAGTGTCTCTACTCAGTGATAATGTGTAGCATGTGTTATTACACACAATATGTACAGTGTCTCTACTCAGTGATAATGTGTAGCTTGAGTTACAATACACAACATGTACAGTGTCTCTACTCAGTTATAATGTTTAGATAGTGTTATAACACACAACATGTATTGCGAATCTACTCAGGGATAATGTGTAGCTTGTGTTATTACACACAACATTTACAGTGTCTCTACTCAGTGATAATGTGTTGCTTGTGTTATTACACACAATATGTACAGTGTCTCTACTCAGTGATAATGTGAGGCATGTGTTATTACACACAATATGTACAGTGTCGCCACTTAGTGATAATGTGTAGCTTGAGTTAATACACACAACATGTACAGTGTCTCTACTCAGTGATAATGTGTAGCTTGTGTTATTACACACAACATGTGCAGTGTCTCTAATCAGTGATAATGTGTAGCTTGTGTTATTACACACAACATGTACAGTGTCTCTACTCAGTGATTATGTGTAGCTTGTGTTACTACACAAAACATGTACAGTGTCTCTACTCAGTGATAATGTGTAGCTTGTGTTACTACACACAACATGTACAGTGTCTCTACTCTGTGATAATGTGTAGATAGTGTTATAACACACAGCATATACAGTGTCTCTACTCAATGGCAATGTGTAGCTTGTGTTATTACACACAACGTGTACAGTGTCTCTACTCTGTGATAATGTGTAGCCTGTGTTATTACACACAACACGTACTGTGACTCTACTCAGTGATAATGTGTAGCTTGTGTTATAACACACTACATGTACAGTGTCTCTATTCAGTGATAATGTGTAGCTTGTGTTATAACACACAACATGTACAGTGTCTCTACTCAGTAATAATGTGTAGCTTGTGTTATAACACACAATATGTGATGTGTCTCTATTCAGTGATAATGTGTAGCTTGTGTTATTACACACAACATGTACAGAGACTCTACTCAGTGATAATGTGTAGCTTGGGTTATAACACACAACATGTACTGTGACTCTACTCAGTGATAATGTGTAGCTTGTGTTATTACACACAACATGTACTGTGACTCTACTCAGTGATAATGTGTAGCTTGTGTTATTACACACAACATGTACTGTGACTCTACCCAGTGATAATGTGTAGCTTGTGTTATTACACAAAATATGTGATGTGTCTCTACTCAAAGATAATGTGTAGCTTGTGTTATAACACACAACATGTACAGTGTCTCTACACAGTGTTAATGTGTAGCTTGTGTTATAACACACAACATGTGATGTGTCTCTACTCAATGATAATGTGTAGCTTGTGTTATAACACACTACATGTACAGTGTCTCTACTCAGTGATAATGTGTAGCTTGTGTTATAACACACAACATGTACAGTGTCTCTACTCAGTGATAATGTGTAGCTTGTGTTATAACACACAACATGTACAGTGTCTCTACTCAGTGATAATGTGTAGCTTGTGTTATAACACACAACATGTACAATGTCTCTACTCAGTGTTAATGTGTAGCTTGTGTTATTACACACAACATGTACAGTGTCTCTACCCAGTGATAATGTGTAGCTTGTGTTATTACACACAACATGTACTGTGACTCTACTCAGTGAAAATGTGTAGCTTGTGTTATTACACAAAACATGTACAGTGTCTCTACTCAGTTATAATGTGTAGCTTGTGTTACTACACACAACATGTACAGTGTCTCTACTCAGTGAAAATGTGTAGCTTGTGTTATTACACACAACATATACAGTGTCTCTACTCAGTGATCATGTGTAGCTTGTGTTATTACACACAACATGTACAGTGCCTCTACTCAGTGATAATGTGTAGCTAGTGTTACTACACACAACATGTACAGTGTCACTACTCAGTTATAATGTGTAGCTTGTGTTGTTACACACAACATGTACAGTGTCTCTACTCAGTGATAATGTGTAGCTTGTGTTATTACACACAACATGTACAGTGTCTCTACTCAGTGATAATGTGTAGCTTGTGTTATTACACACAACATGTACAGTGTCTCTACTCAGTGATAATGGGTAGCTTGTGTTATTACACACAACATGTACTGTGTCTATACTCAGTGATAATGTGTAGCTTGTGTTATTACACACAACATGTACAGTGTCTTTACTCAGTGATAATGTGTAGCTTGTGTTATTACACACAACATGTACAGTGTCTCTACTCAGTGATAATGTGTAGCTTGTGTTTTTACACACAACATGTACAGTGTCTCTACTCAGTGATAATGTGTAGCTTGTGTTACTACACACAACATGTACAGTGTCTCTACTCAGTGATAATGTGTAGCTTGAGTTACTACAAACAACATGTACAGTGTCTCTACTCAGTGATAATGTGTAGCTTGTGTTATTACACACAACATGTACAGTGTCTCTACTCAGTGATAATGAGTAGCTTGTGTTATTACACACAACATGTGCAGTGTCTCTACTCAGTGATAATGTGTAGCTTGTGTTATTACACACAACATGTGCAGTGTCTCTACTCTCTGATAATGTGTAGCTTGTGTTACTACACACAACATGTACAGTGTCTCTACTCAGTGATAATATGTAGCTTGAGTTATTACACACAATATGGGCTGTGTCTCTACTCAGTTATAATGTGTAGCTTGTGTTGATACACACAACATGTACATTGTCTCTACTCAGTGATAATGTGCAGCTTGAGTTACTACACACAACATGTACAATGTCTCTACTCACTGATAATGTGTAGCTTGTGTTATTACACACAACATGTACAGTGTTTTACTCAGTGATAATGTGCAGCTTGTGTTATTACACACAACATGTACAGTGTTTTACTCAGTGATAATGTGCAGCTTGTGTTATTACACACAACATGTACAGTGTCTCTAACCAGTGATAATGTGTAACTTGTGTTATTGCACACAACATGTACTGTGTCTTTACTCAGTGATAATGTGTAGCTTGTGTTATTACTTGCAACATGTACAGTGTCTCTACTCAGTGTTAATGTGTAGCTTGTGTTATAACACACAACATGTGATGTGTCTCTACTCAGTGATAATGTGTAGCTTGTGTTATAACACATAACATGTACAGTGTCTCTACTCAGTGTTAATGTGTAGCTTGTGTTATAACACACAACATGTGATGTGACTCTACTCAGTGATAATGTGTAGCTTGTGTTATAACACACAACATGTACAGTGTCTCTACTCAGTGTTAATGTGTAGCTTGTGTTATAACACACAACATGTGATGTGTCTCTACTCAGTGATAATGTGTAGCTTGTGTTATAACACACTACATGTACAGTGACTCTACTCAGTGATAATGTGTAGCATGTGTTATAACACACAACATGTACAGTGTCTCTACTCAGTGATAATGTGTAGCTTGTGTTATAACACACAATATGTGATGTGTCTCTATTCAATGATAATGTGTAGCTTGTGTTATTACACACAACATGTACAGTGTCTCTACTCTGTGATAATGTGTAGCTTGTGTTATAACACACAACATGTACAGTGTCTCTACTCAGTGATAATGTGTAGCTTGTGTTATTACACACAACATGTACTGTGACTCTACTCTGTGATAATGTGTAGCTTGTGTTATTACACACAACATGTACTGTGACTCTACTCAGTGATAATGTGTAGCTTGTGTTATTACACAAAACATGTTCAGTGTATCTACTCAGTGTTAATGTGTAGCTTGTGTTATAACACACAACATGTGATGTGTCTCTACTCAGTGATAATGTGTAGCTTGTGTTATAACACACAACATGTACACTGTCTCTACTCAGTGATAATGTGTAGCTTGTGTTATAACACACAACATGTACAGTGTCTCTACTCAGTGTTAATGTGTAGCTTGTATTATTACACACAACATGTACAGTGTCTCTACTCAGTGATAATGTGTAGCTTGTGTTATTACACACAACATGTACTGTGACTCTACTCAGTGATAATGTGTAGCTTGTGTTATTACACAAAACATGTTCAGTGTATCTACTCAGTGTTAATGTGTAGCTTGTGTTATAACACACAACATGTGATGTGTCTCTACTCAGTGATAATGTGTAGCTTGTGTTATAACACACAACATGTACAGTGTCTCTACTCAGTGATAATGTGTAGCTTGTGTTATAACACACAACATGTACAGTGTCTCTACTCAGTGTTAATGTGTAGCTTGTGTTATAACACACATCATGTACAGTGTCTCTACTCAGTGTTAATGTGTATCTTGTGTTATTACACACAACATGTACAGTGTCTTTAATCAGTATTAATGTGTAGCTTGTGTTATAACACACAACATGTACAGTGTCTCTACTCAGTGATAACGTGTAGCTTGTGTTATAACACACAACATGTACAGTGTCTCTACTCAGTGATAATGTGTAGCTTGTGTTATTACACACAACATGTACAGTGTCTCTACTCAGTGATAATGTGTAGCTTGTGTTATTACACACAACATGTACTGTGACTCTACTCAGTGATAATGTGTAGCTTGTGTTATAACACACAACATGTACAGTGTCTCTACTCAGTGTTAATGTGTAGGTTGTGTTATAACACACAACATGTACAGTGTCTCTACTCAGTGTTAATGTGCAGCTTGTGTTATAACACACACCATGTACAGTGTCTCTACTCAGTGTTAATGTGTAGCTTGTGTTATTACACACCAAATATACAGTGTCTCTACTCAGTGATAATGTGTAGCTTGTGTTATAACACATAACATGTACAGTGTCTCTACTCAGTGTTAATGTGTAGCTTGTGTTATTACACACAACATGTACAGTGTCTCTACTCAGTGATAATCTGTAGCTTGTGTTATTACACACAACATGTACTGTGACTCTACTCAGTGATAATGTGTAGTTTGTGTTATAACACACAACATGAACAGTGTCTCTACTCAGTGTTAATGTGTAGCTTGTGTTATTACACAAAACATGTGATGTGTCTCTACTCAGTGATTATGTGTAGCTTGTGTTATAACACACAACATGTACAGTGTCTCTACTCAGTGTTAATGTGTAGCTTGTGTTATAACACGCAACATGTGATGCGTCTCTACCCAGTGATAATGTGTAGCTTGTGTTATAACACACTACATGTACAGTGACTCTACTCAGTGATAATGTGTAGCTTGTGTTATAACACACTACATGTACAGTGTCTCTACTCAGTGATAATGTGTAGCATGTGTTATAACACACAACATGTGATGTGTCTCTACTCAGTGATAATGTGTAGCTTGTGTTATTACACACAACATGTACAGTGTCTCTACTCTGAGATAATGTGTAGCTTGTGTTATAACACACTACATGTACAGTGTCTCTACTCAGTGATAATGTGTAGCTTGTGTTATAACACACTACATGTACAGTGACTCTACTCAGTGTTAATGTGTAGCTTGTGTTATTACACACAACATGTACAGTGACTCTACTCAGTGTTAATGTGTAGCTTGTGTTATAACACACTACATGTACAGTGTCTCTACTCAGTGATAATGTGTAGCTTGTGTTATAACACACTACATGTACAGTGACTCTACTCAGTGATAATGTGTAGCTTGTGTTATTACACACAACATGTACAGTGACTCTACTCAGTGTTAATGTGTAGCTTGTGTTATAACACACTACATGTACAGTGTCTCTACTCAGTGATAATGTGTAGCATGTGTTATAACACACAACATGTGATGTGTCTCTACTCAGTGATAATGTGTAGCTTGTGTTATTACACACAACATGTACAGTGTCTCTACTCTGAGATAATGTGTAGCTTGTGTTATAACACACAACATGTACATTGTCTCTACTCAGTGTTAATGTGTAGCTTGTGTTATTACACACAACATGTGATGTGTCTCTACTCAGTGATAATGTGTAGCTTGTGTTATAACACACAACATGTACAGTGTCTCTAATCAGTGATAATGTGTAGCTTGTGTTATTACACACAACATGTGATGTGTCTCTACTCAGTGATAATGTGTAGCTTGTGTGACTACGCACAACATGTACAGTGTCTCTACTCAGTGATAATGTGTAGCTTGTGTTATTACACACAACATGCACAGTGTCTCTAATCAGTGATAATGTGTAGCTTGTGTGACTACGCACAACATGTACAGTGTCTCTACTCAGTGATAATGTGTAGCTTGTGTTATAACACACTACATGTACTGTGACTCTACTCAGTGATAATGTGTAGCTTGTGTTATAACACACAACATGTACTGTGACTCTACTCAGTGATAATGTGTAGCTTGTGTTATAACACACAACATGTACAGTGTCTCTACTCAGTGATAATGTGTAGCTTGTGTTATAACACACAACATGTGATGTGTCTCTACTCAATGATAATGTGTAGCTTGTGTTATTACACACAACATGTACAGTGTCTCTACTCTGTGATAATGTGTAGCTTGTGTTATAACACACAACATGTACTGTGACTCTACTCAGTGATAATGTGTAGCTTGTGTTATAACACACAACATGTACTGTGACTCTACTCAGTGATAATGTGTAGCTTGTGTTATTACACACAACATGTACTGTGACTCTACTCTGTGATAATGTGTAGCTTGTGTTATTACACACAACATGTACTGTGACTCTACTCAGTGATAATGTGTAGCTTGTGTTATTACACAAAACATGAACTGTGTCTCTACTCAATGATAATGTGTAGCTTGTGTTATAACACACAACATGTTCAGTGTATCTACTCAGTGTTAATGTGTAGCTTGTGTTATAACACACAACATGTGATGTGTCTCTACTCAGTGATAATGTGTAGCCTTTGTTACTACACACAACATGTACAGTGTCTCTACTCAGTGATAATGTGTAGCTTGTGTTATAACACACAACATGTACACTGTCTCTACTCAGTGATAATGTGTAGCTTGTGTTATAACACACAACATGTACAGTGTCTCTACTCAGTGTTAATGTGTAGCTTGTATTATTACACACAAAATGTACAGTGTCTCTACTCAGTGATAATGTGTAGCTTGTGTTATTACACACAACATGTACTGTGACTCTACTCTGTGATAATGTGTAGCTTGTGTTATTACACACAACATGTACTGTGACTCTACTCAGTGATAATGTGTAGCTTGTGTTATTACACAAAACATGTGATGTGTCTCTCCTCAATGATAATGTGTAGCTTGTGTTATAACACACAACATGTTCAGTGTATCTACTCAGTATTAATGTGTAGCTTGTGTTATAACACACAACATGTGATGTGTCTCTACTCAGTGATAATGTGTAGCCTTTGTTACTACACACAACATGTACAGTGTCTCTACTCAGTGATAATGTGTAGCTTGTGTTATAACACACAACATGTACACTGTCTCTACTCAGTGATAATGTGTAGCTTGTGTTATAACACACAACATGTACAGTGTCTCTACTCAGTGTTAATGTGTATCTTGTGTTATAACACACATCATGTACAGTGTCTCTACTCAGTGTTAATGTGTATCTTGTGTTATTACACACAACATGTACAGTGTCTTTAATCAGTATTAATGTGTAGCTTGTGTTATAACACACAACATGTACAGTGTCTCTACTCAGTGATAATGTGTAGCTTGTGTTATAACACACAACATGTACAGTGTCTCTACTCAGTGTTAATGTGTAGCTTGTGTTATTACACACAACATGTACAGTGTCTCTACTCAGTGATAATGTGTAGCTTGTGTTATTACACACAACATGTACTGTGACTCTACTCAGTGATAATGTGTAGCTTGTGTTATAACACACAACATGTACAGTGTCTCTACTCAGTGTTAATGTGTAGCTTGTGTTATAACACACAACATGTACAGTGTCTCTACTCAGTGTTAATGTGCAGCTTGTGTTATAACACACACCATGTACAGTGTCTCTACTCAGTGTTAATGTGTAGCTTGTGTTATTACACACCAAATATACAGTGTCTCTACTCAGTGATAATGTGTAGCTTGTGTTATAACACACAACATGTACAGTGTCTCTACTCAGTGATAATGTGCAGCTTGTGTTATTACACACCAAATATACAGTGTCTCTACTCAGTGTTAATGTGTAGCTTGTGTTACTACACACAACATGTACAGTGTCTCTACTCAGTGATAATGTGTAGCTTGTGTTATAACACACAACATGTACAGTGTCTCTACTCAGTGTTAATGTGTAGCTTGTGTTATAACACGCAACATGTGATGCGGCTCTACCCAGTGATAATGTGTAGCTTGTGTTATAACACACTACATGTACAGTGTCTCTACTCAGTGATAATGTGTAGCATGTGTTATAACACACAACATGTGATGTGTCTCTACTCAGTGATAATGTGTAGCTTGTGTTATTACACACAACATGTACAGTGTCTCTACTCTGAGATAATGTGTAGCTTGTGTTATAACACACAACATGTACAGTGTCTCTACTCAGTGTTAATGTGTAGCTTGTGTTATAACACACAACATGTGATGTGTCTCTACTCAGTGATAATGTGTAGCTTGTGTTATAACACACAACATGTACAGTGTCTCTAATCAGTGATAATGTGTAGCTTGTGTTATTACACACAACATGTGATGTGTCTCTACTCAGTGATAATGTGTAGCTTGTGTTATAACACACAACATGTACAGTGTCTCTACTCAGTGATAATGTGTAGCTTGTGTTATTACACACAACATGCACAGTGTCTCTAATCAGTGATAATGTGTAGCTTGTGTGACTACGCAACACATGTACAGTGTCTCTACTCTGTGATAATGTGTAGCTTGTGTTATAACACACAACATGTGATGTGTCTCTACTCAGTGATAATGTGTAGCTTGTGTTATTACACACAACATGTACAGTGTCTCTACTCTGTGATAATGAGTAGTTTGTGTTATAACAGACAACATGTACAGTGTCTCTACTCAGTGTTAATGTGTAGCTTGTGTTATAACACACAACTTGTGATGTGTCTCTACTCAGTGATAATGTGTAGCATGTGTTATAACACACTACATGTACAGTGACTCTACTCAGTGATAATGTGTAGCTTGTGTTATAACACACTAAATGTACAGTGACTCTACTCAGTGATAATGTGCAGCTTGTGTTATTACACACAACATGTACAGTGTCTCTACTCAGTGATAATGTGTAGCTTGTGTCTCTACTCAGTGATAATGTGTAGCTTGTGTTATAACACACTACATGTACAGTGACTCTACTCAGTGAAAATGTGTAGCTTGTGTTATAACACACTACATGTACAGTGACTCTACTCAGTGATAATGTGCAGCTTGTGTTATAACACACTACATGTACAGTGACTCTACTCAGTGATAATGTGTAGCTTGTGTGACTACGCACAACATGTACAGTGTCTCTACTCAGTGATAATGTGCAGCTTGAGTTACTACACACAACATATTCAGTGTCTCTACTCAGTGATAATGTGTAGCTTGTGCTATTACACACAACATGTACAGTGTCTCTACTCAGTGATAATGAGTAGCTTGTGTTACTACACGCAACATGTACAGTGTCTCTACTCAGTGATAATGTGTAGCTTGAGTTACTACACACAACATGTACAGTGTCTCTACTCAGTGATAATGTGTAGCTTGTGTTATTACACACAACATGTCCAGTGTCTCTACTCAGTGATAATGTGTAGCTTGTGTTATTACACACAACATGTACAGTGTCTTTACTCAGTGATAATGTGTAGCTTGTGTTATTACACACAACATGTACAGTGTCTCTACTCAGTGATAATGTGTAGCTTGTGTTATTACACCCAACATGTACAGTGTCTTTACTCAGTGATAATGTGTAGCTTGTGTTATTACACACAACATGTACAGTGTCTCTACTCAGTGATAATGTGTAGCTTGTGTTATTACACACAACATGTACAGTGTCTCTACTCAGTGATAATGTGTAGCTTGTGTTATTACACACAACATGTACAGTGTCTCTACTCAGTGATAATGTGTAGCTTGTGTTATTACACCCAACATGTACAGTGTCTTTACTCAGTGATAATGTGTAGCTAGTGTTACTACACACAACATGTACAGTGTCTCTACTCAGTGTTAATGTGTAGCTTGTGTTATAACAGACAACATGTACAGTGTCTCTACTCAGTGATAATGTGTAGCCTGTGTTATTACACACAACATGTACAGTGTCCCTACTCAGTGATAATGTGTAGCTTGTGTTATTACACACAACATGTACAGTGTCTCTACTCAGTGATAATTGTGTAGCTTGTTTTATTACACACAACATGTACAGTGTCTCTACTCAGTGATAATGTGCAGCTTGAGTTACTACACACAACATGTACAGTGTCTCTACTCAGTGATAATGTGTAGCTTGTGTTATAACACACAACATGTACAGTGTCTCTACTCAGTGATAATGTGTAGCTTGTGTTATTACACACAACATGTACAGTGTCTCTACTCAGTGATAATGTGTAGCTTGTGTTATAACACACTACATGTACAGTGACTCTACTCAGTGATAATGTGTAGCTTGTGTTACTACACACAACATGTACAGTGACTCTACTCAGTGATAATGTGCAGCTGGTGTTATAACACACTACATGTACAGTGACTCTACTCAGTGATAATGTGTAGCTTGTGTTATAACACACCACATGTACAGTGTCTCTACTCAGTGATAATGTGTAGCTTGTGTTACTACACACAACATGTACAGTGTCTCTACTCAGTGATAATGTTAAGTTTGTGTTATAACACACAACATGTACAGTGTCTCTACTCAGTGATAATGTGTAGCTTGTGTTATAACACACTACATGTACAGTGTCTCTACTCAGTGATAATGTGTAGCTTGTGTTACTACACAGAAAATGTACAGTGTCTCTACTCAGTGATAATGTGTAGCTTGTGTTACTACACAAAACATGTACAGTGTCTCTACTCAGTGATAATGTGTAGCTTGTGTTACTACACACAACATGTACAGTGTCTCTACTCAGTGATAATGTGCAGCTTGAGTTACTACACACAACATGTACAGTGTCTCTACTCAGTGATAATGTGTAGCTTGCGTTATAACACACAACATGTACAGTGTCTCTACTCAGTGATAATGTGTAGCTTGTATTATAACACACTACATGTACAGTGGTTCTACTCAGTGATAATGTGTAGCTTGTGTTACTACACACAACATGTACAGTGTCTCTACTCAGTGATAATGTGTAGCTTGTGTTATAGCACACAACATGTACAGTGTCTCTACTCAGTGATAATGTGTAGCTTGTGTTACTACACACAACATGTACAGTGTCTCTACTCAGTGATAATGTGTAGCTTGTGTTATAACACACAACATGTACAGTGTCTCTACTTAGTGATAATGTGTAGCTTGTGTTATAACACACTACATGTACAGTGTCTCTACTCAGTGATAATGTGTAGCTTGTGTTACTACACAGAAAATGTACAGTGTCTCTACTCATTGATAATGTGTAGCTTGTGTTACTACACAAAACATGTACAGTGTCTCTACTCAGTGATAATGTGTAGCTTGTGTTATAACACACAACATGTACAGTGTCTCTACTCAGTGATAATGTGTAGCTTGTGTTACTACACAGAAAATGTACAGTGTCTCTACTCATTGATAATGTGTAGCTTGTGTTACTACACACAACATGTACAGTGTCTCTACTCAGTGATAATTTGCAGCTTGTGTTATAACACACAACATGTACAGTGTCTCTACTCAGTGATAATGTGTAGCTTGTGTTATAACACACAACATGTACAGTGTCTCTACTCAGTGATAATGTGTAGCTTGTGTTATAACACACAACATGTACAGTGTCTCTACTCAGTGATAATGTGTAGCTTGTGTTACTACACAGAAAATGTACAGTGTCTCTACTCAGTGATAATTTGCAGCTTGGGTTATAACACACAACATGTACAGTGTCTCTACTCAGTGATAATGTGAAGCTTGTGTTATAACACACAACATGTACTTTGTCTCTACTCAGTGATAATGTGTAGCTTGTGTTACTACACAGAAAATGTACAGTGTCTCTACTCAGTGATAATGTGTAGCTTGTGTTACAACCCAAAACATGTACTGTGACTCTACTCAGTGATAATGTGTAGCTTGTGTTATAACACACTACATGTACTGTGACTCTACTCAGTGATAATGTGTAGCTTGTGTTATAACACACAACATGTACTGTGACTCTACTCAGTGATAATGTGTAGCTTGTGTGACTACGCACAACATGTACAGTGTCTCTACTCAGTGATAATGTGTAGCTTGTGTTATAACACACTACATGTACTGTGACTCTAGTCAGTGATAATGTGTAGCTTGTGTTACTACACACAACATGTACAGTGTCTCTACTCAGTGATAATGTGTAGCTTGTGTTATAACACACTACATGTACTGTGACTCTACTCAGTGATAATGTGTAGCTTGTGTTACTACACACAGCATGTACAGGGTCTCTACTCAGTGATAATGTGTAGCTTGTGTTATTACACACAACATGTACAGTGTCTCTACTCAGTGATAATGTGTAGCTTGTGTTACTACACAAAACATGTACAGTGTCTCTACTCAGTGATAATGTGTAGCTTGTGTTATAACACACTACATGTACTGTGACTCTACTCAGTGATAATGTGTAGCTTGTGTTATAGCACACAACATGTACAGTGTCTCTACTCAGTGATAATGTGTAGCTTGTGTTACTACACACAATATGTACAGTGTCTCTACTCAGTGATAATGTGTAGCTTGTGTTATAACACACTACATGTACTGTGACTCTACTCAGTGATAATGTGTAGCTTGTGTTACTACACACAGCATGTACAGGGTCTCTACTCAGTGATAATGTGTAGCTTGTGTTATTACACACAACATGTACAGTGTCTCTACTCAGTGATAATGTGTAGCTTGTATTATTACATACAACATGTACAGTGTCTCTACTCAGTGATAATGTGTAGCTTGTGTTATAACACACTACATGTACAGTGTCTCTACTCAGTGATAATGTGTAGCTTGTGTTATAACACACTACATGTACAGTGTCTCTACTCAGTGATAATGTGTAGCTTGTGTTACTACACACAGCATGTACAGTGTCTCTACTCAGTGATAATGTGTAGCTTGTGTTACTACACAAAACATGTACAGTGTCTCTACTCAGTGTTAATGTGTAGCTTGAGTTAATACACACAACATGTACAGTGTCTCTACTCAGTGATAATGTGTAGCTTGTGTTATTACACACAACATGTGCAGTGTCTCTAATCAGTGATAATGTGTAGCTTGTGTTATTACACACAACATGTACAGTGTCTCTACTCAGTGTTAATGTGTAGCTTGGGTTATTACACACAACATGTACAGTGTCTCTACTCAGTGATAATGTGTAGCTTGTGTTATTACACACAACATGTACTGTGATTCTACTCAGTGATAATGTGTAGCTTGTGTTATAACACACAACATGTACAGTGTCTCTACTCAGTGTTAATGTGTAGCTTGTGTTATTACACACAACATGTACAGTGTCTCTACTCAGTGTTAATGTGCAGCTTGTGTTATAACACACATCATGTACAGTGTCTCTACTCAGTGTTAATGTGTAGCTTGTGTTATTACACACAACATGTGATGTGTCTCTACTCAGTGATAATGTGTAGCTTGTGTTATAACACACAACATGTGATGTGTCTCTACTCAGTGATAATGTGCAGCTTGTGTTATAACACACAACATGTGATGTGTCTCTACTCAGTGATAATGTGTAGCTTGTGTTATAACATAATACATGTACAGTGACTCTACTCAGTGATAATGTGTAGCTTGTGTTATAAAACACAAAATGTACAGTGTCTCTACTCAGTGATAATGTGTAGCTTGTGTTATAACACACAACATGTACTGTGACTCTACTCAGTGATAATGTGTAGCTTGTGTTATAACACACTACATGTACTGTGACTCTACTCAGTGATAATGTGTAGCTTGTGTTATAACACACAACATGTACTGTGACTCTACTCAGTGATAATGTGTAGCTTGTGTGACTACGCACAACATGTACAGTGTCTCTACTCAGTGATAATGTGTAGCTTGTGTTATAACACACTACATGTACTGTGACTCTAGTCAGTGATAATGTGTAGCTTGTGTTATAACACACAACATGTACTGTGACTCTACTCAGTGATAATGTGTAGCTTGTGTTATAACACACAACATGTTCAGTGTCTCTACTCAGTGATAATGTGTAGCTTGTGTTATAACACACAACATGTGATGTGTCTCTACTCAGTGATAATGTGTAGCTTGTGTTATTACACACAACATGTACAGTGTCTCTACTCTGTGATAATGAGTAGCTTGTGTTATAACACACAACATGTACAGTGTCTCTACTCAGTGTTAATGTGTAGCTTGTGTTATAACACACAACATGTGATGTGTCTCTACTCAGTGATAATGTGTAGCTTGTGTTATTACACACAACATGTACAGTGTCTCTACTCAGTGATAATGTGTAGCTTGTGTGACTACGCACAACATGTACAGTGTCTCTACTCAGTGATAATGTGTAGCTTGTGTTATAACTCACTAAATGTACAGTGACTCTACTCAGTGATAATGTGTAGCTTGTGTTATAACACACTAAATGTACAGTGACTCTACTCAGTGATAATGTGCAGCTTGTGTTATTACACACAACATGTACAGTGTCTCTACTCAGTGATAATGTGTAGCTTGTGTGACTACGCACAACATATACAGTGTCTCTACTCAGTGATAATGTGCAGCTTGAGTTACTACACACATCATGTACAGTGTCTCTACTCAGTGATAATGTGTAGCTTGTGTTATAACACACATCATGTACAGTGTCTCTACTCAGTGATAATGTGTACCTTGTGTTATAACACACTACATGTACAGTGTCTCTACTCTGTGATAATGAGTAGCTTGTGTTATAACACACAACATGTACAGTGTCTCTACTCAGTGTTAATGTGTAGCTTGTGTTATAACACACAACATGTGATGTGTCTCTACTCAGTGATAATGTGTAGCTTGTGTTATTACACACAACATGTACAGTGTCTCTACTCTGTGATAATGAGTAGCTTGTGTTATAACACACAACATGTACAGTGTCTCTACTCAGTGTTAATGTGTAGCTTGTGTTATAACACACAACATGTGATGTGTCTCTACTCAGTGATAATGTGTAGCTTGTGTTATTACACACAACATGTACAGTGTCTCTACTCAGTGATAATGTGCAGCTTGAGTTACTACACACAACATGTACAGTGTCTCTACTCAGTGATAATGTGTAGCTTGTGTTATAACACACATCATGTACAGTGTCTCTACTCAGTGATAATGTGTACCTTGTGTTATAACACACTACATGTACAGTGACTCTACTCAGTGATAATGTGCAGCTTGTGTTATTACACACATCATGTACAGTGTCTCTACTCAGTGATAATGTGTAGCTTGTGTGACTACGCACAACATGTACAGTGTCTCTACTCAGTGATAATGTGCAGCTTGTGTTATAACACACATCATGTACAGTGTCTCTACTCAGTGATAATGTGTAGCTTGTGTTATTACACACAACATGTACAGTGTCTCTACTCAGTGATAATGTGCAGCTTGAGTTACTACACACAACATGTACAGTGTCTCTACTCAGTGATAATGTGTAGCTAGTGTTATAACACACATCATGTACAGTGTCTCTACTCAGTGATAATGTGTAGGTTGTGCTATTACACACAACATGTACAGTGTCTCTACTCAGTGATAATGAGTAGCTTGTGTTACTACACACAACATGTACAGTGTCTCTACTCAGTGATAATGTGTAGCTTGAGTTACTGCACACAACATGTACAGTGTCTCTACTCAGTGATAATGTGTAGCTTGTGTTATTACACACAAAATGTACAGTGTCTCTACTCAGTGATAATGTGCAGCTTGTGTTATAACACACTACATGTACAGTGACACTACTCAGTGATAATGTGTAGCTTGTGTGACTACGCGCAACATGTACAGTGTCTCTACTCAGTGATAATGTGCAGCTTGAGTTACTACACACAACATGCACAGTGTCTCTACTCAGTGATAATGTGTAGCTTGTGTTATTACACACAACATGTACAGTGACTCTACTCAGTGATAATGTGTAGCTTGTGTTATAACACACAACATGTGATGTGTCTCTACTCAGTGATAATGTGTAGCTTGTGTTATAACACACAACTTGTACAGTGTCTCTAATCAGTGATAATGTGTAGCTTGTGTTATTACACACAACATGTGATGTGTCTCTACTCAGTGATAATGTGTAGCTTGTGTTATAACACACTACATGTACAGTGACTCTACTCAGTGATAATGTGTAGCTTGTGTTATAACACACATCATGTACAGTGTCTCTACTCAGTGATAATGTGTAGCTTGTGTTATAACACACTACATGTACAGTGTCTCTACTCAGTGATAATGTGTAGCTTGTGCTATTACACACAACATGTACAGTGTCTCTACTCAGTGATAATGTGTAGCTTGAGTTACTGCACACAACATGTACAGTGTCTCTACTCAGTGATAATGTGTAGCTTGTGTTATAACACACTACATGTACAGTGTCTCTACTCAGTGATAATGAGTAGCTTGTGTTACTACACACAACATGTACAGTGTCTCTACTCAGTGATAATGTGTAGCTTGAGTTACTGCACACAACATGTACAGTGTCTCTACTCAGTGATAATGTGTAGCTTGTGTTATTACACACAAAATGTACAGTGTCTCTACTCAGTGATAATGTGTAGCTTGTGTTATTACACCCAACATGTACAGTGACTCTACTCAGTGATAATGTGTAGCTTGTGTTATTACACACAACATGTACAGTGTCTCTACTCAGTGATAATGTGTAGCTTGTGTTATTACACACAACATGTACTGTGACTCTACTCAGTGATAATGTGTAGTTTGTGATATAACACACAACATGAACAGTGTCTCTACTCAGTGTTAATGTGTAGCTTGTGTTATTACACAAAACATGTGATGTGTCTCTACTCAGTGATTATGTGTAGCTTGTGTTATAACACACAACATGTACAGTGTCTCTACTCAGTGTTAATGTGTAGCTTGTGTTATAACACGCAACATGTGATGTGTCTCTACCCAGTGATAATGTGTAGCTTGTGTTATAACACACTACATGTACAGTGACTTTACTCAGTGATAATGTGTAGCTTGTGTTATAACACACAACATGTACAGTGTCTCTACTCAGTGATAATGTGTAGCATGTGTTATAACACACAACATGTGATGTGTCTCTACTCAGTGATAATGTGTAGCTTGTGTTATTACACACAACATGTACAGTGTCTCTACTCTGAGATAATGTGTAGCTTGTGTTATAACACACAACATGTACAGTGTCTCTACTCAGTGTTAATGTGTAGCTTGTGTTATAACACACAACATGTGATGTGTCTCTACTCAGTGATAATGTGTAGCTTGTGTTATAACACACAACTTGTACAGTGTCTCTAATCAGTGATAATGTGTAGCTTGTGTTATTACACACAACATGTGATGTGTCTCTACTCAGTGATAATGTGTAGCTTGTGTTATAACACACAACATGTGATGTGTCTCTACTCAGTGATAATGTGTAGCTTGTGTTATTACACACAACATGTACAGTGTCTCTACTCAGTGATAATGTGCAGCTTGTGTTATTACACACAACATGTACAGTGTCTCTACACAGTGATAATGTGTAGCTTGTGTCTCTACTCAGTGATAATGTGTAGCTTGTGTTATAACACACTACATGTACAGTGACTCTACTCAGTGATAATGTGTAGCTTGTGTTATAACACACTACATGTACAGTGACTCTACTCAGTGATAATGTGCAGCTTGTGTTATAACACACTACATGTACAGTGACTCTACTCAGTGATAATGTGTAGCTTGTGTGACTACGCACAACATGTACAGTGTCTCTACTCAGTGATAATGTGCAGCTTGAGTTACTACACACAACATATTCAGTGTCTCTACTCAGTGATAATGTGTAGCTTGTGCTATTACACACAACATGTACAGTGTCTCTACTCAGTGATAATGAGTAGCTTGTGTTACTACACACAACATGTACAGTGTCTCTACTCAGTGATAATGTGTAGCTTGAGTTACTACACACAACATGTACAGTGTCTCTACTCAGTGATAATGTGTAGCTTGTGTTATTACACACAACATGTCCAGTGTCTCTACTCAGTGATAATGTGTAGCTTGTGTTATTACACCCAACATGTACAGTGTCTTTACTCAGTGATAATGTGTAGCTTGTGTTATTACACACAACGTGTACAGTGTCTCTACTCAGTGATAAAGTGTAGCTTGTGTTATTACACCCAACATGTACAGTGTCTTTACTCAGTGATAATGTGCAGCTTGAGTTACTACACACAACATGTACAGTGTCTCTACTCAGTGATAATGTGTAGCTTGTGTTATAACACACAACATGTACAGTGTCTCTACTCAGTGATAATGTGTAGCTTGTGTTATAACACACTACATGTACAGTGTCTCTACTCAGTGATAGTGTGTAGCTTGTGTTATTACACCCAACATGTACAGTGTCTTTACTCAGTGATAATGTGTAGCTAGTGTTACTACACACAACATGTACAGTGTCTCTACTCAGTGTTAATGTGTAGCTTGTGTTATAACAGACAACATGTACAGTGTCTCTACTCAGTGATAATGTGTAGCCTGTGTTATTACACACAACATGTACAGTGTCCCTACTCAGTGATAATGTGTAGCTTGTGTTATTACACACAACATGTACAGTGTCTCTACTCAGTGATAATTGTGTAGCTTGTTTTATTACACACAACATGTACAGTGTCTCTACTCAGTGATAATGTGCAGCTTGAGTTACTACACACAACATGTACAGTGTCTCTACTCAGTGATAATGTGTAGCTTGTGTTATAACACACAATATGTACAGTGTCTCTACTCAGTGATAATGTGTAGCTTGTGTTATAACACACTACATGTACAGTGACTCTACTCTGTGATAATGTGTAGCTTGTGTTACTACACACAACATGTACAGTGACTCTACTCAGTGATAATGTGCAGCTGGTGTTATAACACACTACATGTACAGTGACTCTACTCAGTGATAATGTGTAGCTTGTGTTATAACACACCGCATGTACAGTGTCTCTACTCATTGATAATGTGTAGCTTGTGTTACTACACACAACATGTACAGTGTCTCTACTCAGTGATAATGTGTAGTTTGTGTTATAACACACAACATGTACAGTGTCTCTACTCAGTGATAATGTGTAGCTTGTGTTATAACACACTACATGTACAGTGTCTCTACTCAGTGATAATGTGTAGCTTGTGTTACTACACAGAAAATGTACAGTGTCTCTACTCAGTGATAATGTGTAGCTTGTGTTACTACACAAAACATGTACAGTGTCTCTACTCAGTGATAATGTGTAGCTTGTGTTACTACACACAACATGTACAGTGTCTCTACTCAGTGATAATGTGCAGCTTGAGTTACTACACACAACATGTACAGTGTCTCTACTCAGTGATAATGTGTAGCTTGTGTTATAACACACAACATGTACAGTGTCTCTACTCAGTGATAATGTGTAGCTTGTGTTACTACACACTACATGTACAGTGTCTCTACTCAGTGATAATGTGTAGCTTGTGTTATAACACACAACATGTACAGTGTCTCTACTCAGTGATAATGTGTAGCTTGTGTTACTACACAGAAAATGTACAGTGTCTCTACTCAGTGATAATTTGCAGCTTGGGTTATAACACACAACATGTATAGTGTCTCTACTCAGTGATAATGTGTAGCTTGTGTTATAACACACAACATGTACAGTGTCTCTACTCAGTGATAATGTGAAGCTTGTGTTATAACACACAACATGTACTGTGTCTCTACTCAGTGATAATGTGTAGCTTGTGTTACTACAAAGAAAATGTACAGTGTCTCTACTCAGTGATAATGTGTAGCTTGTGTTACAACCCAAAACATGTACAGTGTCTCTACTCAGTGATAATGTGTAGCTTGAGTTACTACACACAACATGTACAGTGTCTCTACTCAGTGATAATGTGCAGCTTGTGTTATAACACACAACATGTACAGTGTCTCTACTCAGTGATAAAGTGTAGCTTGAGTTATAACACACTACATGTACTGTGACTCTACTCAGTGATAATGTGTAGCTTGTGTTATAACACACTACATGTACTGTGACTCTACTCAGTGATAATGTGTAGCTTGTGTTACTACACACAGCATGTACAGGGTCTCTACTCAGTGTTAATGTGTAGCTTGTGTTATTACACACAACATGTACAGTGTCTCTACTCAGTGATAATGTGTAGCTTGTGTTATAACACACTACATGTACTGTGACTCTACTCAGTGATAATGTGTAGCTTGTGTTACTACACACAGCATGTACAGGGTCTCTACTCAGTGTTAATGTGTAGCTTGTGTTATTACACACAACATGTACAGTGTCTCTACTCAGTGATAATGTGTAGCTTGTGTTATTACATACAACATGTACAGTGTCTCTACTCAGTGATAATGTGTAGCTTGTGTTATAACACACTACATGTACAGTGTCTCTACTCAGTGAAAATGTGTAGCTTGTGTTATAACACACTACATGTACAGTGTCTCTACTCAGTGATAATGTGTAGCTTGTGTTACTACACACAGCATGTACAGTGTCTCTACTCAGTGATAATGTGTAGCTTGTGTTACTACACAAAACATGTACAGTGTCTCTACTCAGTGATAATGTGTAGCTTGAGTTAATACACACAACATGTACAGTGTCTCTACTCAGTGATAATGTGTAGCTTGTGTTATTACACACAACATGTGCAGTGTCTCTAATCAGTGATAATGTGTAGCTTGTGTTATTACACACAACATGTACAGTGTCTCTACTCAGTGTTAATGTGTAGCTTGTGTTATTACACACAACATGTACAGTGTCTCTACTCAGTGATTATGTGTAGCTTGTGTTATTACACACAACATGTACTGTGACTCTACTCAGTGATAATGTGTAGCTTGTGTTATAACACACAACATGTACAGTGTCTCTACTCAGTGTTAATGTGTAGCTTGTGTTATTACACACAACATGTACAGTGTCTCTACTCAGTGTTAATGTGCAGCTTGTGTTATAACACACATCATGTACAGTGTATCTACTCAGTGTTAATTGTGTAGCTTGTGTTATTACACACAACATGTGATATGTCTCTACTCAGTGATAATGTGTAGCTTGTGTTATAACACACAACATATGATGTGTCTCTACTCAGTGATAATGTGTAGCTTGTGTTATAACACACAACATGTACAGTGTTTCTACTCAGTGATAATGAGTAGCTTGTGTTACTACACACAACATGTACAGTGTCTCTACTCAGTGATAATGTGTAGCTTGAGTTACTGCACACAACATGTACAGTGTCTCTACTCAGTGATAATGTGTAGCTTGTGTTATTACACACAAAATGTACAGTGTCTCTACTCAGTGATAATGTGCAGCTTGTGTTATAACACACTACATGTACAGTGACACTACTCAGTGATAATTTGTAGCTTGTGTGACTACGCGCAACATGTACAGTGTCTCTACTCAGTGATAATGTGCAGCTTGAGTTACTACACACAACATGCACAGTGTCTCTACTCAGTGATAATGTGTAGCTTGTGTTATAACACACATCATGTACAGTGTCTCTACTCAGTGATAATGTGTAGCTTGTGTTATAACACACTACATGTACAGTGTCTCTACTCAGTGATAATGTGTAGCTTGTGCTATTACACACAACATGTACAGTGTCTCTACTCAGTGATAATGAGTAGCTTGTGTTACTACACACAACATGTACAGTGTCTCTACTCAGTGATAATGTGTAGCTTGAGTTACTGCACACAACATGTACAGTGTCTCTACTCAGTGATAATGTGTAGCTTGTGTTATTACACACAAAATGTACAGTGTCTCTACTCAGTGATAATGTGTAGCTTGTGTTATTACACCCAACATGTACAGTGTCTCTACTCAGTGATAATGTGTAGCTTATGTTATTACACACAACATGTACAGTGTCTCTACTCAGTGATAATGTGTAGCTTGTGTTATTACACACAACATGTACAGTGTCTCTACTCAGTGATAATGTGTAGCTAGTGTTACTACACACAACATGTACAGTGTCTCTACTCAGTGTTAATGTGTAGCTTGTGTTATAACAGACAACATATACAGTGTCTCTACTCAGTGATAATGTGTAGCTAGTGTTATAACACACAACATGTACAGTGTCTCTACTCAGTGATAATGTGTAGCTTGTGTTATTACACACAACATGTACAGTGTCCCTACTCAGAGATAATGTGTAGCTTGTGTTTTTACAAACAACATGTACAGTGTCTCTACTCAGTGATAATTGTGTAGCTTGTTTTATTACACACAACATGTACAGTGTCTCTACTCAGTGATAATGTGCAGCTTGAGTTACTACACACAACATGTACAGTGTCTCTACTCAGTGGTAATGTGTAGCTTGTGTTATAACACACAACATGTACAGTGTCTCTACTCAGTGATAATGTGTAGCTTGTGTTATAACACACTACATGTACAGTGACTCTACTCAGTGATAATGTGTAGCTTGTGTTACTACACACAACATGTACAGTGTCTCTACTCAGTGATAATGTGTAGCTTGTGTTATAACACACAACATGTACAGTGTCTCTACTCAGTGATAATGTGTAGCTTGTGTTATAAAACACTACATGTACAGTGACTCTACTCAGTGATAATGTGTAGCTTGTGTTACTACACACAACATGTACAGTGTCTCTACTCAGTGATAATGTGTAGCTTGTGTTATAGCACACAACATGTACAGTGTCTCTACTCAGTGATAATGTGTAGCTTGTGTTATAGCACACAACATGTACAGTGTCTCTACTCAGTGATAATGTGTAGCTTGTGTTACTACACACAACATGTACAGTGTCTCAACTCAGTGATAATGTGTAGCTTGTGTTATAACACACAACATGTACAGTGTCTCTACTCAGTGATAATGCGTAGCTTGTGTTATAACACACAACATGTACAGTATCTCTACTCAGTGATAATGCGTAGCTTGTGTTATAACACACTACATGTACAGTGACTCTACTCAGTGATAATGTGTAGCTTGTGTTACTACACACAACATGTACAGTGTCTCTACTCAGTGATAATGTGTAGCTTGTGTTATAGCACACAACATGTACAGTGTCTCTACTCAGTGATAATGTGTAGCTTGTGTTATAACACACAACATGTACAGTGTCTCTACTCAGTGTTAATGTGTAGCTTGTGTTACTACACACAACATGTACAGTGTCTCTACTCAGTGATAATGTGTAGCTTGTGTTATAACACACAACATGTACAGTGTCTCTACTCAGTGATAATGTGTAGCTAGTGTTACTACACAGAAAATGTACAGTGTCTCTACTCAGTGATAATGTGTAGTTTGTGTTACTACACACAACATGTACAGTGTCTCTACTCAGTGATAATGTGTAGCTTGTGTTATAACACACCACATGTACAGTGTCTCTACTCAGTGATAATGTGTAGCTTGTGTTACTACACAAAACATGTACAGTGCCTCTACTCAGTGATAATGTGCAGCTTGTGTTACTACACACAACATGTACAGTGTCTCTACTCAGTGATAATGTGCAGCTTGAGTTACTACACACAACATGTACAGTGTCTCTACTCAGTGATAATGTGTAGCTTGTGTTATAACACACATCATGTACAGTGTCTCTACTCAGTGATAATGTGTAGCTTGTGTTATAACACACTACATGTACAGTGACTCTACTCAGTGATAATGTGTAGCTTGTGTTACTACACACAACATGTACGTGTCTCTACTCAGTGATAATGTGTAGCTTGTGTTACTACACACAACATGTACAGTGTCTCTACTCAGTGATAATGTGTAGCTTGTGTTATAACACACCACATGTACAGTGTCTCTACTCAGTGATAATGTGTAGCTTGTGTTACTACACACAACATGTACAGTGTCTCTACTCAGTGATAATGTGTAGCTTGTGTTATAACACACTACATGTACAGTGTCTATACTCAGTGATAATGTGTAGCTTGTGTTACTACACAGAAAATGTACAGTGTCTCTACTCAGTGATAATGTGTAGCTTGTGTTACTACACAAAACATGTACAGTGTCTCTACTCAGTGATAATGTGTAGCTTGAGTTACTACACACAACATGTAAAGTGTCTCTACTCAGTGATAATATACAGCTTGTGTTATAACACACAACATGTACAGTGTCTTTACTCAGTGATAATGTGTAGTATGTGTCATAACACACAACATGTACAGTGTCTCTACTCAGTGATAATGTGTAGCTTGTGTTATAACACAGAAAATGTACAGTGTCTCTACTCAGTGATAATGTGTAGCTTGTGTTACTACACAGAAAATGTACAGTGTCTCTACTCAGTGATAATGTGTAGCTTGTGTTACTACACAGAAAATGTACAGTGTCTCTACTCAGTGATAATGTGTAGCTTGTGTTACAACCCAAAACATGTACAGTGTCTCTACTCAGTGATAATGTGTAGCTTGAGTTACTACACACCACATGTACAGTGTCTCTACTCAGTGATAATGTGCAGCTTGTGTTATAACACACAACATGTACAGTGTCTCTTCTCAGTGATAATGTGTAGCTTGTGTTACTACACACAGCATGTACAGTGTCTCTACTCAGTGATAATGTGTAGCTTGTGTTATAACACACTACATGTACAGTGTCTATACTCAGTGATAATGTGTAGCTTGTGTTATAACACACTACATGTACAGTGACTCTACTCAGTGATAATGTGTAGCTTGTGTTACTATATACAGCATGTACAGTGTCTCTACTCAGTGATAATGTGTAGCTTGTGTTACTACACAAAACACGTACAGTGTCTCTACTCAGTGATAATGTGTAGCTTGAGTTACTACACACAATATGTACAGTGTCTCTACTCAGTGATAATGTGTAGCTTGTGTTACTACACACAACATGTACAGTGTCTCTACTCAGTGATAATGTGCAGCTTGTGTTATAACACACAACATGTACAGCGTCTCTACTCAGTGATAATGTGTAGCATGTGTTATTACACACAATATGTACAGTGTCTCTACTCAGTGATAATGTGTAGCTTGAGTTACAACACACAACATGTACAGTGTCTCTACTCAGTTATAATGTTCAGATAGTGTTATAACACACAAGATGTATTGCGACTCTACTCAGTGATAATGTGTAGCTTGTGTTATTACACACAACATGTACAGTGTCTCTACTCAGTGATAATGTGTTGCTTGTGTTATTACACACAATATGTACAGTGTCTCTACTCAGTGATAATGTGAGGCATGTGTTATTACACACAATATGTACAGTGTCTCCACTCAGTGATAATGTGTAGCTTGAGTTAATACACACAACATGTACAGTGTCTCTACTCAGTGATAATGTGTAGCTTGTGTTATTACACACAACATGTGCAGTGTCTCTAATCAGTGATAATGTGTAGCTTGTGTTATTACACACAACATGTACAGTGTCTCTACTCAGTGTTAATGTGTAGCTTGTGTTATTACAAACAACATGTACAGTGTCTCTACTCAGTGATAATGTGTAGCTTGTGTTATTACACACAACATGTACAGTGTCTCTACTCAGTGTTAATGTGTAGCTTGTGTTATAACACACAACATGTACAGTGTCTCTACTCAGTGTTAATGTGCAGCTTGTGTTATAACACACATCATGTACAGTGTCTCTACTCAGTGTTAATGTGTAGCTTGTGTTATTACACACAAAATATACAGTGTCTCTACTCAGTGATAATGTGTAGCTTGTGTTATTACACACAACATGTACAGTGTCTCTACTCAGTGATAATGTGTAGCTTGTGTTATTACACACAACATGTACAGTGTCTCTACTCAGTGTTAATGTGTAGCTTGTGTTATTACACACAACATGTACAGTGTCTCTACTCAGTGTTAATGTGTAGCTTGTGTTATTACACACAACATGTACAGTGTCTCTACTCAGTGATAATGTGTAGCTTGTGTTATTACACACAACATGTACTGTGACTCTATTCAGTGATAATGTGTAGTTTGTGTTATAACACACAAAATGTACAGTGTCTCTACTCAGTGTTAATGTGTAGCTTGTGTTATTACACAAAACATGTGATGTGTCTCTACTCAGTGATAATGTGTAGCTTGTGTTATAACACACAACATGTACAGTGTCTCTACTCAGTGTTAATGTGTAGCTTGTGTTATAACACGCAACATGTGATGTGTCTCTACTCAGTGAAAATGTGTAGCATGTGTTATAACACACTACATGTACAGTGACTCTAATCAGTGATAATGTGTAGCTTGTGTTATAACACACAACGTGTACAGTGTCTCTACTCAGTGATAATGTGTAGCTAGTGTTATAACACACAACATGTGATGTGTCTCTACTCAGTGATAATGTGTAGCTTGTGTTATTACACACAACATGTACAGTGTCTCTACTCTGAGATAATCTGTAGCTTGTGTTATAACACACAACATGTACAGTGTCTCTACTCAGTGTAAATGTGTAGCTTGTGTTATTACACACAACATGTACAGTGTCTCTACTCAGTGATAATGTGTAGCTTGTGTTATAACACACAACATGTACAGTGACTCTACTCAGTGATAATGTGCAGCTTGAGTTATTACACACAAAATGTACAGTGTCTCTACTCAGTGATAATGTGCAGCTTGTGTTATTACACACAACATGTACAGTGTCTCTACTCAGTGATAATCTGTAGCTTGTGTTATAACACACAACATGTACAGTGACTCTACTCAGTGATAATGTGCAGCTAGTGTTATTACACACAAAATGTACAGTGTCTCTACTCAGTGATAATGTGTAGCTTGTGTTATAACACACTACATGTACAGTGACTCTACTCAGTGATAATATGCAGCTTGTGTTATTACACACAAAATGTACAGTGTCTCTACTCAGTGATAATGTGTAGCTTGTGTGACTACGCACAACATGTACAGTGTCCCTACTCAGTGATAATGTGTAGCTTGTATTATAACACACTACATGTACTGTGACTCTACTCAGTGATAATGTGTATCTTGTGTTATAACACACAACATGTACTGTGACTCTACTCAGTGATAATGTGTAGCTTGTGTTATTACACACAACATGTACAGTGTCTCTACTCAGTGATAATGTGTAGCTAGTGTTACTACACACAACATGTACAGTGTCTCTACTCAGTGTTAATGTGTAGCTTGTGTTATAACAGACAACATATACAGTGTCTCTACTCAGTGATAATGTGTAGCTTGTGTTATTACACACAACATGTACAGCGTCTCTACTCAGTGATAATGTGTAGCTAGTGTTATAACACACAGCATGTACAGCGTCTCTACTCAGTGTTAATGTGTAGCTTGTGTTACTACACACAACATGTACAGTGTCTCTACTCAGTGTTAATGTGTAGCTTGTGTTACTACACACAACATGTACAGTGTCTCTACTCAGTGTTAATGTGTAGCTAGTGTTATAACACACAGCATGTACAGCGTCTCTACTCAGTGTTAATGTGTAGCTAGTGTTACTACACACAACATGTACAGTGTCTCTACTCAGTGTTAATGTGTAGCTAGTGTTATAACACACAGCATGTACAGCGTCTCTACTCAGTGTTAATGTGTAGCTTGTGTTATAACACACAGCATGTACAGCGTCTCTACTCAGTGTTAATGTGTAGCTAGTGTTACTACACACAACATGTACAGTGTCTCTACTCAGTGTTAATGTGTAGCTTGTGTTACTACACACAACATGTACAGCGTCTCTACTCAGTGATAATGTGTAGCTTGTATTATAACACACTACATGTACTGTGACTCTACTCAGTGATAATGTGTATCTTGTGTTATAACACACAACATGTACTGTGACTCTACTCAGTGATAATGTGTAGCTTGTGTTATTACACACAACATGTACAGTGTCTCTACTCAGTGATAATATGTAGCTAGTGTTACTACACACAACATGTACAGCGTCTCTACTCAGTGTTAATGTGTAGCTTGTGTTATAACAGACAACATATACAGTGTCTCTACTCAGTGATAATGTGTAGCTAGTGTTATAACACACAACATGTACAGCGTCTCTACTCAGTGTTAATGTGTAGCTTGTGTTATAACAGACAACATATACAGTGTCTCTACTCAGTGATAATGTGTAGCTAGTGTTACTACACGCAACATGTACAGTGTCTCTACTCAGTGTTAATGTGTAGCTAGTGTTATAACACACAGCATGTACAGCGTCTCTACTCAGTGTTAATGTGTAGCTAGTGTTACTACACACAACATGTACAGTGTCTCTACTCAGTGTTAATGTGTAGCTAGTGTTATAACACACAGCATGTACAGCGTCTCTACTCAGTGTTAATGTGTAGCTTGTGTTATAACACACAGCATGTACAGCGTCTCTACTCAGTGTTAATGTGTAGCTAGTGTTACTACACACAACATGTACAGTGTCTCTACTCAGTGTTAATGTGTAGCTTGTGTTACTACACACAACATGTACAGCGTCTCTACTCAGTGATAATGTGTAGCTTGTGTTATAACACACTACATGTACTGTGACTCTACTCAGTGATAATGTGTATCTTGTGTTATAACACACAACATGTACTGTGACTCTACTCAGTGATAATGTGTAGCTTGTGTTATTACACACAACATGTACAGTGTCTCTACTCAGTGATAATATGTAGCTAGTGTTACTACACACAACATGTACAGCGTCTCTACTCAGTGTTAATGTGTAGCTTGTGTTAATACACACAACATGTACAGCGTCTCTACTCAGTGTTAATGTGTAGCTTGTGTTATAACAGACAACATATACAGTGTCTCTACTCAGTGTTAATGTGTAGCTTGTGTTATAACAGACAACATATACAGTGTCCCTACTCAGAGATAATGTGTAGCTTGTGTTTTTACAAACAACATGTACAGTGTCTCTACTCAGTGATAATTGTGTAGCTTGTTTTATTACACACAACATGTACAGTGTCTCTACTCAGTGATAATGTGCAGCTTGAGTTACTACACACAACATGTACAGTGTCTCTACTCAGTGATAATGTGTAGCTTGTGTTATAACACACAACATGTACAGTGTCTCTACTCAGTGATAATGTGTAGCTTGTGTTATAACACACTACATGTACAGTGTCTCTACTCAGTGATAATGTGTAGCTTGTGTTACTACACACAACATGTACAGTGTCTCTACTCAGTGATAATGTGTAGCTTGTGTTATAACACACCACATGTACAGTGTCTCTACTCAGTGATAATGTGTAGCTTGTGTTACTACACACAACATGTACAGTGTCTCTACTCAGTGATAATGTGTAGCTTGTGTTACTACACACCACATGTACTGTGACTCTACTCAGTGATAATATGTAGCTAGTGTTACTACACACAACATGTACAGCGTCTCTACTCAGTGATAATGTGTAGCTTGTGTTAATACACACAACATGTACAGCGTCTCTACTCAGTGATAATGTGTAGCTAGTGTTATAACACACAACATGTACAGCGTCTCTACTCAGTGTTAATGTGTAGCTTGTGTTATAACAGACAACATATACAGTGTCTCTACTCAGTGTTAATGTGTAGCTTGTGTTATAACACACCACATGTACAGTGTCCCTACTCAGAGATAATGTGTAGCTTGTGTTTTTACAAACAACATGTACAGTGTCTCTACTCAGTGATAATTGTGTAGCTTGTTTTATTACACACAACATGTACAGTGTCTCTACTCAGTGATAATGTGCAGCTTGAGTTACTACACACAACATGTACAGTGTCTCTACTCAGTGATAATGTGTAGCTTGTGTTATAACACACAACATGTACAGTGTCTCTACTCAGTGATAATGTGTAGCTTGTGTTATAACACACTACATGTACAGTGTCTCTACTCAGTGATAATGTGTAGCTTGTGTTACTACACACAACATGTACAGTGTCTCTACTCAGTGATAATGTGTAGCTTGTGTTATAACACACCACATGTACAGTGTCTCTACTCAGTGATAATGTGTAGCTTGTGTTACTACACACAACATGTACAGTGTCTCTACTCAGTGATAATGTGTAGCTTGTGTTATAACACACAACATGTACAGTGTCTCTACTCAGTGATAATGCGTAGCTTGTGTTATAACACACTACATGTACAGTGTCTCTACTCAGTGATAATGTGTAGCTGGTGTTACTACACAAAACATGTACAGTGTCTCTACTCAGTGATAATGTGTAGCTTGTGTTACTACACACAACATGTACAGTGTCTCTACTCAGTGATAATGTGCAGCTTGAGTTACTACACACAACATGTACAGTGTCTCTACTCAGTGATAATGTGTAGCTTGTGTTATAACACACAACATGTACAGTGTCGCAACTCAGTGATAATGTGTAGCTTGTGTTACAACACACAACATGTACAGTGTCTCTACTCAGTGATAATGTGTAGCTTGTGTTACTACACACAACATGTACAGTGTCTCTACTCAGTGATAATGTGTAGCTTGTGTTATAACACACCACATGTACAGTGTCTATACTCAGTGATAATGTGTAGCTTGTGTTACTACACACAACATGTACAGTGTCTCTACTCAGTGATAATGTGTAGCTTGTGTTATAACACACAACATGTACAGTGTCTCTACTTAGTGATAATGTGTAGCTTGTGTTATAACACACTACATGTACAGTGTCTCTACTCAGTGATAATGTGTAGCTTGTGTTATAACACACTACATGTACAGTGTCTCTACTCAGTGATAATGTGTAGCTTGTGTTACTACACAGAAAATGTACAATGTCTCTACTCAGTGATAATGTGTAGCTTGTGTTACTACACAAAACATGTACAGTGTCTCTACTCAGTGATAATGTGTAGCTTGAGTTACTACACACAACATGTACAGTGTCTCTACTCAGTGATTATATGCAGCTTGTGTTATAACACACAACATGTACAGTGTCTTTACTCAGTGATAATGTGTAGCTTGTGTCATAACACACAACATGTACAGTGTCTCTACTCAGTGATAATGTGTAGCCTGTGTTATAACACACTACATGTACAGTGTCTCTACTCAGTGATAATGTGTAGCTTGTGTTACTACACAGAAAATGTACAGTGTCTCTACTCAGTGATAATGTGTAGCTTGTGTTACAACCCAAAACATGTACAGTGTCTCTACTCAGTGATTATGTGTAGCTTGAGTTACTACACACAACATGTACAGTGTCTCTACTCAGTGATAATGTGCAGCTTGTGTTATAACACACAACATGTACAGTGTCTCTACTCAGTGATAATGTGTAGCTTGTGTTATAACACACTACATGTACAGTGTCTCTACTCAGTGATAATGTGTAGCTTGTGTTACTACACACAGCATGTACAGTGTCTCTACTCAGTGATAATGTGTAGCTTGTGTTACTACACAAAACATGTACAGTGTCTCTACTCAGTGATAATGTGTAGCTTGAGTTACTACACACAACATGTACAGTGTCTCTACTCAGTGATAATGTGCAGCTTGTGTTATAACACACAACATGTACAGTGTCTCTACTAAGTGATAATATGTAGCATGTGTTATTACACACAATATGTACAGTGTCTCTACTCAGTGATAATGTGTAGCTTGAGTTACAACACACAACATGTACAGTGTCTCTACTCAGTTATAATGTTTAGATAGTGTTATAACACACGACATGTATTGCGACTCTACTCAGTGATAATGTGTAGCTTGTGTTATTACACACAACATGTACAGTGTCTCTACTCAGTGATAATGTGTTGCTTGTGTTATTACACACAATATGTACAGTGTCTCTACTCAGTGATAATGTGAGGCATGTGTTATTACACACAATATGTACAGTGTCTCCACTCAGTGATAATGTGTAGCTTGAGTTAATACACACAATATGTACAGTGTCTCCACTCAGTGATAATGTGTAGCTTGAGTTAATACACACAACATGTACAGTGTCTCTACTCAGTGATAATGTGTAGCTTGTGTTACTACACACAGCATGTACAGTGTCTCTACTCAGTAATAATGTGCAGCTTGTGTTATAACACACAACATGTACAGTGTCTCTACTCAGTGATAATGTGTAGCTTGTGTTATAACACACTACATGTACTGTGACTCTACTCAGTGATAATGTGTAGCTTGTGTTACTACACACAGCATGTACAGGGTCTCTACTCAGTGATAATGTGTAGCTTGTGTTATTACACACAACATGTACAGTGTCTCTACTCAGTGATAATGTGTAGCTTGTGTTATAACACACTACATGTACAGTGTCTCTACTCAGTGATAATGTGTAGCTTGTGTTATAACACACTACATGTACAGTGTCTCTACTCAGTGATAATGTGTAGCTTGTGTTACTACACACAGCATGTACAGTGTCTCTACTCAGTGATAATGTGTAGCTTGTGTTACTACACAAAACATGTACAGTGTCTCTACTCAGTGATAATGTGTAGCTTGAGTTACTACACACAACATGTACAGTGTCTCTACTCAGTGATAATGTGCAGCTTGTGTTATCACACACAACATGTACAGTGTCTCTACTCAGTGATAATGTGTAGCATGTGTTAATACACACAATATGTACAGTGTCTCTACTCAGTGATAATGTGTAGCTTGAGTTACAACACACAACATGTACAGTGTCTCTACTCAGTGATAATGTGCAGCTTGTGTTATAACACACAACATGTACAGCGTCTCTACTCAGTGATAATGTGTAGCATGTGTTATTACACACAATATGTACAGTGTCTCTACTCAGTGATAATGTGTAGCTTGAGTTACAACACACAACATGTACAGTGTCTCTACTCAGTTATAATGTTCAGAAAGTGTTATAACACACAAGATGTATTGCGACTCTACTCAGTGATAATGTGTAGCTTGTGTTATTACACACAACATGTACAGTGTCTCTACTCAGTGATAATGTGTTGCTTGTGTTATTACACACAATATGTACAGTGTCTCTACTCAGTGATAATGTGAGGCATGTGTTATTACACACAATATGTACAGTGTCTCCACTCAGTGATAATGTGTAGCTTGAGTTAATACACACAACATGTACAGTGTCTCTACTCAGTGATAATGTGTAGCTTGTGTTATTACACACAACATGTGCAGTGTCTCTAATCAGTGATAATGTGTAGCTTGTGTTATTACACACAACATGTACAGTGTCTCTACTCAGTGTTAATGTGTAGCTTGTGTTATTACAAACAACATGTACAGTGTCTCTACTCAGTGATAATGTGTAGCTTGTGTTATTACACACAACATGTACTGTGACTCTACTCAGTGATAATGTGTAGCTTGTGTTATAACACACAACATGTACAGTGTCTCTACTCAGTGTTAATGTGTAGCTTGTGTTATAACACACAACATGTACAGTGTCTCTACTCAGTGTTAATGTGCAGCTTGTGTTATAACACACATCATGTACAGTGTCTCTACTCAGTGTTAATGTGTAGCTTGTGTTATTACACACAAAATATACAGTGTCTCTACTCAGTGATAATGTGTAGCTTGTGTTATTACACACAACATGTACAGTGTCTCTACTCAGTGATAATGTGTAGCTTGTGTTATTACACACAACATGTACAGTGTCTCTACTCAGTGTTAATGTGTAGCTTGTGTTATTACACACAACATGTACAGTGTCTCTACTCAGTGTTAATGTGTAGCTTGTGTTATTACACACAACATGTACAGTGTCTCTACTCAGTGATAATGTGTAGCTTGTGTTATTACACACAACATGTACTGTGACTCTATTCAGTGATAATGTGTAGTTTGTGTTATAACACACAAAATGTACAGTGTCTCTACTCAGTGTTAATGTGTAGCTTGTGTTATTACACAAAACATGTGATGTGTCTCTACTCAGTGATAATGTGTAGCTTGTGTTATAACACACAACATGTACAGTGTCTCTACTCAGTGTTAATGTGTAGCTTGTGTTATAACACGCAACATGTGATGTGTCTCTACTCAGTGAAAATGTGTAGCATGTGTTATAACACACTACATGTACAGTGACTCTAATCAGTGATAATGTGTAGCTTGTGTTATAACACACAACGTGTACAGTGTCTCTACTCAGTGATAATGTGTAGCTAGTGTTATAACACACAACATGTGATGTGTCTCTACTCAGTGATAATGTGTAGCTTGTGTTATTACACACAACATGTACAGTGTCTCTACTCTGAGATAATCTGTAGTTTGTGTTATAACACACAACATGTACAGTGTCTCTACTCAGTGTAAATGTGTAGCTTGTGTTATTACACACAACATGTACAGTGTCTCTACTCAGTGATAATGTGTAGCTTGTGTTATAACACACAACATGTACAGTGACTCTACTCAGTGATAATGTGCAGCTTGAGTTATTACACACAAAATGTACAGTGTCTCTACTCAGTGATAATGTGCAGCTTGTGTTATTACACACAACATGTACAGTGTCTCTACTCAGTGATAATCTGTAGCTTGTGTTATAACACACAACATGTACAGTGACTCTACTCAGTGATAATGTGCAGCTAGTGTTATTACACACAAAATGTACAGTGTCTCTACTCAGTGATAATGTGTAGCTTGTGTGACTACGCACAACATGTACAGTGTCCCTACTCAGTGATAATGTGTAGCTTGTATTATAACACACTACATGTACTGTGACTCTACTCAGTGATAATGTGTATCTTGTGTTATAACACACAACATGTACTGTGACTCTACTCAGTGATAATGTGTAGCTTGTGTTATTACACACAACATGTACAGTGTCTCTACTCAGTGATAATGTGTAGCTAGTGTTACTACACACAACATGTACAGTGTCTCTACTCAGTGTTAATGTGTAGCTTGTGTTATAACAGACAACATATACAGTGTCTCTACTCAGTGATAATGTGTAGCTTGTGTTATTACACACAACATGTACAGCGTCTCTACTCAGTGATAATGTGTAGCTAGTGTTATAACACACAGCATGTACAGCGTCTCTACTCAGTGTTAATGTGTAGCTTGTGTTACTACACACAACATGTACAGTGTCTCTACTCAGTGTTAATGTGTAGCTTGTGTTACTACACACAACATGTACAGTGTCTCTACTCAGTGTTAATGTGTAGCTAGTGTTATAACACACAGCATGTACAGCGTCTCTACTCAGTGTTAATGTGTAGCTAGTGTTACTACACACAACATGTACAGTGTCTCTACTCAGTGTTAATGTGTAGCTAGTGTTATAACACACAGCATGTACAGCGTCTCTACTCAGTGTTAATGTGTAGCTTGTGTTATAACACACAGCATGTACAGCGTCTCTACTCAGTGTTAATGTGTAGCTAGTGTTACTACACACAACATGTACAGTGTCTCTACTCAGTGTTAATGTGTAGCTTGTGTTACTACACACAACATGTACAGCGTCTCTACTCAGTGATAATGTGTAGCTTGTATTATAACACACTACATGTACTGTGACTCTACTCAGTGATAATGTGTATCTTGTGTTATAACACACAACATGTACTGTGACTCTACTCAGTGATAATGTGTAGCTTGTGTTATTACACACAACATGTACAGTGTCTCTACTCAGTGATAATATGTAGCTAGTGTTACTACACACAACATGTACAGCGTCTCTACTCAGTGTTAATGTGTAGCTTGTGTTATAACAGACAACATATACAGTGTCTCTACTCAGTGATAATGTGTAGCTAGTGTTATAACACACAACATGTACAGCGTCTCTACTCAGTGTTAATGTGTAGCTTGTGTTATAACAGACAACATATACAGTGTCTCTACTCAGTGATAATGTGTAGCTAGTGTTACTACACGCAACATGTACAGTGTCTCTACTCAGTGTTAATGTGTAGCTAGTGTTATAACACACAGCATGTACAGCGTCTCTACTCAGTGTTAATGTGTAGCTAGTGTTACTACACACAACATGTACAGTGTCTCTACTCAGTGTTAATGTGTAGCTAGTGTTATAACACACAGCATGTACAGCGTCTCTACTCAGTGTTAATGTGTAGCTTGTGTTATAACACACAGCATGTACAGCGTCTCTACTCAGTGTTAATGTGTAGCTAGTGTTACTACACACAACATGTACAGTGTCTCTACTCAGTGTTAATGTGTAGCTTGTGTTACTACACACAACATGTACAGCGTCTCTACTCAGTGATAATGTGTAGCTTGTGTTATAACACACTACATGTACTGTGACTCTACTCAGTGATAATGTGTATCTTGTGTTATAACACACAACATGTACTGTGACTCTACTCAGTGATAATGTGTAGCTTGTGTTATTACACACAACATGTACAGTGTCTCTACTCAGTGATAATGTGTAGCTAGTGTTATAACACACAGCATGTACAGCGTCTCTACTCAGTGTTAATGTGTAGCTTGTGTTACTACACACAACATGTACAGTGTCTCTACTCAGTGTTAATGTGTAGCTTGTGTTACTACACACAACATGTACAGTGTCTCTACTCAGTGTTAATGTGTAGCTAGTGTTATAACACACAGCATGTACAGCGTCTCTACTCAGTGTTAATGTGTAGCTAGTGTTACTACACACAACATGTACAGTGTCTCTACTCAGTGTTAATGTGTAGCTAGTGTTATAACACACAGCATGTACAGCGTCTCTACTCAGTGTTAATGTGTAGCTTGTGTTATAACACACAGCATGTACAGCGTCTCTACTCAGTGTTAATGTGTAGCTAGTGTTACTACACACAACATGTACAGTGTCTCTACTCAGTGTTAATGTGTAGCTTGTGTTACTACACACAACATGTACAGCGTCTCTACTCAGTGATAATGTGTAGCTTGTATTATAACACACTACATGTACTGTGACTCTACTCAGTGATAATGTGTATCTTGTGTTATAACACACAACATGTACTGTGACTCTACTCAGTGATAATGTGTAGCTTGTGTTATTACACACAACATGTACAGTGTCTCTACTCAGTGATAATATGTAGCTAGTGTTACTACACACAACATGTACAGCGTCTCTACTCAGTGTTAATGTGTAGCTTGTGTTATAACAGACAACATATACAGTGTCTCTACTCAGTGATAATGTGTAGCTAGTGTTATAACACACAACATGTACAGCGTCTCTACTCAGTGTTAATGTGTAGCTTGTGTTATA
Source organism: Meconema thalassinum (assembly GCA_946902985.2). Lineage (NCBI taxonomy): Eukaryota > Metazoa > Arthropoda > Insecta > Orthoptera > Tettigoniidae > Meconema > Meconema thalassinum. The sequence goes on along the minus strand of OX336393.1, from coordinate 527,517,717 downwards.
ACAGACAACATATACAGTGTCTCTACTCAGTGATAATGTGTAGCTAGTGTTACTACACGCAACATGTACAGTGTCTCTACTCAGTGTTAATGTGTAGCTAGTGTTATAACACACAGCATGTACAGCGTCTCTACTCAGTGTTAATGTGTAGCTAGTGTTACTACACACAACATGTACAGTGTCTCTACTCAGTGTTAATGTGTAGCTAGTGTTATAACACACAGCATGTACAGCGTCTCTACTCAGTGTTAATGTGTAGCTTGTGTTATAACACACAGCATGTACAGCGTCTCTACTCAGTGTTAATGTGTAGCTAGTGTTACTACACACAACATGTACAGTGTCTCTACTCAGTGTTAATGTGTAGCTTGTGTTACTACACACAACATGTACAGCGTCTCTACTCAGTGATAATGTGTAGCTTGTGTTATAACACACTACATGTACTGTGACTCTACTCAGTGATAATGTGTATCTTGTGTTATAACACACAACATGTACTGTGACTCTACTCAGTGATAATGTGTAGCTTGTGTTATTACACACAACATGTACAGTGTCTCTACTCAGTGATAATATGTAGCTAGTGTTACTACACACAACATGTACAGCGTCTCTACTCAGTGTTAATGTGTAGCTTGTGTTAATACACACAACATGTACAGCGTCTCTACTCAGTGTTAATGTGTAGCTTGTGTTATAACAGACAACATATACAGTGTCTCTACTCAGTGATAATGTGTAGCTAGTGTTATAACACACAACATGTACAGCGTCTCTACTCAGTGTTAATGTGTAGCTTGTGTTATAACAGACAACATATACAGTGTCTCTACTCAGTGTTAATGTGTAGCTTGTGTTATAACAGACAACATATACAGTGTCCCTACTCAGAGATAATGTGTAGCTTGTGTTTTTACAAACAACATGTACAGTGTCTCTACTCAGTGATAATTGTGTAGCTTGTTTTATTACACACAACATGTACAGTGTCTCTACTCAGTGATAATGTGCAGCTTGAGTTACTACACACAACATGTACAGTGTCTCTACTCAGTGATAATGTGTAGCTTGTGTTATAACACACAACATGTACAGTGTCTCTACTCAGTGATAATGTGTAGCTTGTGTTATAACACACTACATGTACAGTGTCTCTACTCAGTGATAATGTGTAGCTTGTGTTACTACACACAACATGTACAGTGTCTCTACTCAGTGATAATGTGTAGCTTGTGTTATAACACACCACATGTACAGTGTCTCTACTCAGTGATAATGTGTAGCTTGTGTTACTACACACAACATGTACAGTGTCTCTACTCAGTGATAATGTGTAGCTTGTGTTATAACACACAACATGTACAGTGTCTCTACTCAGTGATAATGCGTAGCTTGTGTTATAACACACTACATGTACAGTGTCTCTACTCAGTGATAATGTGTAGCTGGTGTTACTACACAAAACATGTACAGTGTCTCTACTCAGTGATAATGTGTAGCTTGTGTTACTACACACAACATGTACAGTGTCTCTACTCAGTGATAATGTGCAGCTTGAGTTACTACACACAACATGTACAGTGTCTCTACTCAGTGATAATGTGTAGCTTGTGTTATAACACACAACATGTACAGTGTCGCAACTCAGTGATAATGTGTAGCTTGTGTTACAACACACAACATGTACAGTGTCTCTACTCAGTGATAATGTGTAGCTTGTGTTACTACACACAACATGTACAGTGTCTCTACTCAGTGATAATGTGTAGCTTGTGTTATAACACACCACATGTACAGTGTCTATACTCAGTGATAATGTGTAGCTTGTGTTACTACACACAACATGTACAGTGTCTCTACTCAGTGATAATGTGTAGCTTGTGTTATAACACACAACATGTACAGTGTCTCTACTTAGTGATAATGTGTAGCTTGTGTTATAACACACTACATGTACAGTGTCTCTACTCAGTGATAATGTGTAGCTTGTGTTATAACACACTACATGTACAGTGTCTCTACTCAGTGATAATGTGTAGCTTGTGTTACTACACAGAAAATGTACAATGTCTCTACTCAGTGATAATGTGTAGCTTGTGTTACTACACAAAACATGTACAGTGTCTCTACTCAGTGATAATGTGTAGCTTGAGTTACTACACACAACATGTACAGTGTCTCTACTCAGTGATTATATGCAGCTTGTGTTATAACACACAACATGTACAGTGTCTTTACTCAGTGATAATGTGTAGCTTGTGTCATAACACACAACATGTACAGTGTCTCTACTCAGTGATAATGTGTAGCCTGTGTTATAACACACTACATGTACAGTGTCTCTACTCAGTGATAATGTGTAGCTTGTGTTACTACACAGAAAATGTACAGTGTCTCTACTCAGTGATAATGTGTAGCTTGTGTTACAACCCAAAACATGTACAGTGTCTCTACTCAGTGATTATGTGTAGCTTGAGTTACTACACACAACATGTACAGTGTCTCTACTCAGTGATAATGTGCAGCTTGTGTTATAACACACAACATGTACAGTGTCTCTACTCAGTGATAATGTGTAGCTTGTGTTATAACACACTACATGTACAGTGTCTCTACTCAGTGATAATGTGTAGCTTGTGTTACTACACACAGCATGTACAGTGTCTCTACTCAGTGATAATGTGTAGCTTGTGTTACTACACAAAACATGTACAGTGTCTCTACTCAGTGATAATGTGTAGCTTGAGTTACTACACACAACATGTACAGTGTCTCTACTCAGTGATAATGTGCAGCTTGTGTTATAACACACAACATGTACAGTGTCTCTACTAAGTGATAATATGTAGCATGTGTTATTACACACAATATGTACAGTGTCTCTACTCAGTGATAATGTGTAGCTTGAGTTACAACACACAACATGTACAGTGTCTCTACTCAGTTATAATGTTTAGATAGTGTTATAACACACGACATGTATTGCGACTCTACTCAGTGATAATGTGTAGCTTGTGTTATTACACACAACATGTACAGTGTCTCTACTCAGTGATAATGTGTTGCTTGTGTTATTACACACAATATGTACAGTGTCTCTACTCAGTGATAATGTGAGGCATGTGTTATTACACACAATATGTACAGTGTCTCCACTCAGTGATAATGTGTAGCTTGAGTTAATACACACAATATGTACAGTGTCTCCACTCAGTGATAATGTGTAGCTTGAGTTAATACACACAACATGTACAGTGTCTCTACTCAGTGATAATGTGTAGCTTGTGTTACTACACACAGCATGTACAGTGTCTCTACTCAGTGATAATGTGCAGCTTGTGTTATAACACACAACATGTACAGTGTCTCTACTCAGTGATAATGTGTAGCTTGTGTTATAACACACTACATGTACTGTGACTCTACTCAGTGATAATGTGTAGCTTGTGTTACTACACACAGCATGTACAGGGTCTCTACTCAGTGATAATGTGTAGCTTGTGTTATTACACACAACATGTACAGTGTCTCTACTCAGTGATAATGTGTAGCTTGTGTTATAACACACTACATGTACAGTGTCTCTACTCAGTGATAATGTGTAGCTTGTGTTATAACACACTACATGTACAGTGTCTCTACTCAGTGATAATGTGTAGCTTGTGTTACTACACACAGCATGTACAGTGTCTCTACTCAGTGATAATGTGTAGCTTGTGTTACTACACAAAACATGTACAGTGTCTCTACTCAGTGATAATGTGTAGCTTGAGTTACTACACACAACATGTACAGTGTCTCTACTCAGTGATAATGTGCAGCTTGTGTTATCACACACAACATGTACAGTGTCTCTACTCAGTGATAATGTGTAGCATGTGTTAATACACACAATATGTACAGTGTCTCTACTCAGTGATAATGTGTAGCTTGAGTTACAACACACAACATGTACAGTGTCTCTACTCAGTGATAATGTGTAGCTTGTGTTATAACACACAACATATATTGCGACTCTACTCAGTGATAATGTGTAGCTTGTGTTATTACACACAACATGTACAGTGTCTCTACTCAGTGATAATGTGTTGCTTGTGTTATTACACACAATATGTACAGTGTCTCTACTCAGTGATAATGTGAGGCATGTGTTATTACACACAATATGTACAGTGTCTCCACTCAGTGATAATGTGTAGCTTGAGTTAATACACACAACATGTACAGTGTCTCTACTCAGTGATAATGTGTAGCTTGTGTTATTACACACAACATGTGCAGTGTCTCTAATCAGTGATAATGTGTAGCTTGTGTTATTACACACAACATGTACAGTGTCTCTACTCAGTGTTAATGTGTAGCTTGTGTTATTACACACAACATGTACAGTGTCTCTACTCAGTGATAATGTGTAGCTTGTGTTATTACACACAACATGTACTGTGACTCTACTCAGTGATAATGTGTAGCTTGTGTTATAACACACAACATGTACAGTGTCTCTACTCAGTGTTAATGTGTAGCTTGTGTTATTACACACAACATGTACAGTGTCTCTACTCAGTGTTAATGTGCAGCTTGTGTTATAACACACATCATGTACAGTGTCTCTACTCAGTGTTAATGTGTAGCTTGTGTTATTACACACAACATGTGATGTGTCTCTACTCAGTGATAATGTGTAGCTTGTGTTATAACACACAACATGTGATGTGTCTCTACTCAGTGATAATGTGTCGCTTGTGTTATAACACACAACATGTGATGTGTCTCTACTCAGTGATAATGTGTAGCTTGTGTTATAACACACAACATGTACAGTGTCTCTACTCAGTGATAATGTGTAGCTTGTGTTATAACACACAACATGTACTGTGACTCTACTCAGTGATAATGTGTAGCTTGTGTTATAACACACAACATGTACAGTGTCTCTACTCAGTGATAATGTGTAGATTGTGTTATAACACACAACATGTGATGTGTCTCTACTCAGTGATAATGTGTAGCTTGTGTTATTACACACAACATGTACAGTGTCTCTACTCTGTGATAATGAGTAGCTTGTGTTATAACACACAACATGTACAGTGTCTCTACTCAGTGATAATGTGTAGCTTGTGTGACTACGCACAACATGTGATGTGTCTCTACTCAGTGATAATGTGTAGCTTGTGTTATTACACACAACATGTACAGTGTCTCTACTCAGTGATAATGTGTAGCTTGTGTGACTACGCACAACATGTACAGTGTCTCTACTCAGTGATAATGTGTAGCTTGTGTTATAACACACTAAATGTACAGTGACTCTACTCAGTGATAATGTGTAGCTTGTGTTATAACACACTAAATGTACAGTGACTCTACTCAGTGATAATGTGCAGCTTGTGTTATTACACACAACATGTACAGTGTCTCTACTCAGTGATAATGTGTAGCTTGTGTGACTACGCACAACATGTACAGTGTCTCTACTCAGTGATAATGTGCAGCTTGAGTTACTACACACAACATGTACAGTGTCTCTACTCAGTGATAATGTGTAGCTTGTGTTATAACACACATCATGTACAGTGTCTCTACTCAGTGATAATGTGTAGCTTGTGCTATTACACACAACATGAAGAAGTGTCTCTACTCAGTGATAATGAGTAGCTTGTGTTATAACATAATACATGTACAGTGACTCTACTCAGTGATAATGTGTAGCTTGTGTTACTACACACAACATGTACAGTGTCTCTACTCAGTGATAATGTGTAGCTTGTGTTATAACACACAACATGTACAGTGTCTCTACTCAGTGATAATGTGTAGCTTGTGTTATAACACACTACATGTACAGTGACTCTACTCAGTGATAATGTGTAGCTTGTGTTACTACACACAACATGTACAGTGTCTCTACTCAGTGATAATGTGTAGCTTGTGTTACTACACACAACATGTACAGTGTCTCTACTCAGTGATAATGTGTAGCTTGTGTTATAGCACACAACATGTACAGTGTCTCTACTCAGTGATAATGTGTAGCTTGTGTTATAGCACACAACATGTACAGTGTCTCTACTCAGTGATAATGTGTAGCTTGTGTTATAGCACACAACATGTACAGTGTCTCTACTCAGTGATAATGTGTAGCTTGTGTTACTACACACAACATGTACAGTGTCTCTACTCAGTGATAATGTGTAGCTTGTGTTATAACACACAACATGTACAGTGTCTCTACTCAGTGATAATGCGTAGCTTGTGTTATAACACACAACATGTACAGTGTCTCTACTCAGTGATAATGCGTAGCTTGTGTTATAACACACTACATGTACAGTGACTCTACTCAGTGATAATGTGTAGCTTGTGTTACTACACACAACATATACAGTGTCTCTACTCAGTGATAATGTGTAGCTTGTGTTATAGCACACAACAAGTACAGTGTCTCTACTCAGTGATAATGTGTAGCTTGTGTTATAACACACAACATGTACAGTGTCTCTACTCAGTGTTAATGTGTAGCTTGTGTTACTACACACAACATGTACAGTGTCTCTACTCAGTGATAATGTGTAGCTTGTGTTATAACACACAACATGTACAGTGTCTCTACTCAGTGATAATGTGTAGCTTGTGTTACTACACAAAACTTGTACAGTGTCTCTACTCAGTGATAATGTGTAGCTTGTGTTACTACACACAACATGTACAGTGTCTCTACTCAGTGATAATGTGCAGCTTGAGTTACTACACACAACATGTACAGTGTCTCTACTCAGTGATAATGTGTAGCTTGTGTTATAACACACAACATGTACAGTGTCTCTACTCAGTGATAATGTGTAGCTTGTGTTATAACACACTACATGTACAGTGACTCTACTCAGTGATAATGTGTAGCTTGTGTTACTACACACAACATGTACAGTGTCTCTACTCAGTGATAATGTGTAGCTTGTGTTACTACACACAACATGTACAGTGTCTCTACTCAGTGATAATGTGTAGCTTGTGTTATAACACACCACATGTACAGTGTCTCTACTCAGTGATAATGTGTAGCTTGTGTTACTACACACAACATGTACAGTGTCTCTACTCAGTGATAATGTGTAGCTTGTGTTATAACACACTACATGTACAGTGTCTCTACTCAGTGATAATGTGTAGCTTGTGTTACTACACAGAAAATGTACAGTGTCTCTACTCAGTGATAATGTGTAGCTTGTGTTACTACACAAAACATGTACAGTGTCTCTACTCAGTGATAATGTGTAGCTTGAGTTACTACACACAACATGTACAGTGTCTCTACTCAGTGATTATATGCAGCTTGTGTTATAACACACAACATGTACAGTGTCTTTACTCAGTGATAATGTGTAGTATGTGTCATAACACACAACATGTAGAGTGTCTCTACTCAGTGATAATGTGTAGCTTGTGTTATAACACAGAAAATGTACTGTGTCTCTACTCAGTGATAATGTGTAGCTTGTGTTACTACACAGAAAATGTACAGTGTCTCTACTCAGTGATAATGTGTAGCTTGTGTTACTACACAGAAAATGTACAGTGTCTCTACTCAGTGATAATGTGTAGCTTGTGTTACAACCCAAAACCTGTACAGTGTCTCTACTCAGTGATAATGTGTAGCTTGAGTTACTACACACAACATGTACAGTGTCTCTACTCAGTGATAATGTGCAGCTTGTGTTATAACACACAACATGTACAGTGTCTCTACTCAGTGATAATGTGTAGCTTGTGTTACTACACACAGCATGTACAGTGTCTCTACTCAGTGATAATGTGTAGCTTGTGTTATAACACACTACATGTACAGTGTCTCTACTCAGTGATAATGTGTAGCTTGTGTTATAACACACTACATGTACAGTGTCTCTACTCAGCGATAATGTGTAGCTTGTGTTACTACACACAGCATGTACAGTGTCTCTACTCAGTGATAATGTGTAGCTTGTGTTACTACACAAAACATGTACAGTGTCTCTACTCAGTGATAATGTGTAGCTTGAGTTACTACACACAATATGTACAGTGTCTCTACTCAGTGATAATGTGTAGCTTGTGTTACTACACACAACATGTACAGTGTCTCTACTCAGTGATAATGTGCAGCTTGTGTTATAACACACAACATGTACAGTGTCTCTACTCAGTGATAATGTGTAGCTTGTGTTATAACACACAACATGTACTGTGACTCTACTCAGTGATAATGTGTAGCTTGTGTTATAACACACTACATGTTCTGTGACTCTACTCAGTGATAATGTGTAGCTTGTGTTATAACACACAACATGTACTGTGACTCTACTCAGTGATAATGTGTAGCTTGTGTGACTACGCACAACATGTACAGTGTCTCTACTCAGTGATAATGTGTAGCTTGTGTTATAACACACTACATGTACTGTGACTCTACTCAGTGATAATGTGTAGCTTGTGTTATAACACACAACATGTACAGTGTCTCTACTCAGTGATAATGTGTAGCTTGTGTTATAACACACAACATGTGATGTGTCTCTACTCAGTGATAATGTGTAGCTTGTGTTATTACACACAACATGTACAGTGTCTCTACTCTGTGATAATGAGTAGCTTGTGTTATAACACACAACATGTACAGTGTCTCTACTCAGTGTTAATGTGTAGCTTGTGTTATAACACACAACATGTGATGTGTCTCTACTCAGTGATAATGTGTAGCTTGTGTTATTACACACAACATGTACAGTGTCTCTACTCAGTGATAATGTGTAGCTTGTGTGACTACGCACAACATGTACAGTGTCTCTACTCAGTGATAATGTGTAGCTTGTGTTATAACACACTAAATGTACAGTGACTCTACTCAGTGATAATGTGTAGCTTGTGTTATAACACACTAAATGTACAGTGACTCTACTCAGTGATAATGTGCAGCTTGTGTTATTACACACAACATGTACAGTGTCTCTACTCAGTGATAATGTGTAGCTTGTGTGACTACGCACAACATGTACAGTGTCTCTACTCAGTGATAATGTGCAGCTTGAGTTACTACACACAACATGTACAGTGTCTCTACTCAGTGATAATGTGTAGCTTGTGCTATTACACACAACATGAAGAAGTGTCTCTACTCAGTGATAATGAGTAGCTTGTGTTATAACATAATACATGTACAGTGACTCTACTCAGTGATAATGTGTAGCTTGTGTTACTACACACAACATGTACAGTGTCTCTACTCAGTGATAATGAGTAGCTTGTGTTATAACACACAACATGTACAGTGTCTCTACTCAGTGATAATGTGTAGCTTGTGTTATAACACACTACATGTACAGTGACTCTACTCAGTGATAATGTGTAGCTTGTGTTACTACACACAACATGTACAGTGTCTCTACTCAGTGATAATGTGTAGCTTGTGTTATAGCACACAACATGTACAGTGTCTCTACTCAGTGATAATGTGTAGCTTGTGTTATAGCACACAACATGTACAGTGTCTCTACTCAGTGATAATGTGTAGCTTGTGTTACTACACACAACATGTACAGTGTCTCTACTCAGTGATAATGTGTAGCTTGTGTTATAACACACAACATGTACAGTGTCTCTACTCAGTGATAATGTGTAGCTTGTGTTATAACACACAACATGTACAGTGTCTCTACTCAGTGATAATGTGTAGCTTGTGTTATAACACACAACATGTACAGTGTCTCTACTCAGTGATAATGTGTAGCTTGTGTTATAACACACAACAAGTACAGTGTCTCTACTCAGTGATAATGTGTAGCTTGTGTTATAACACACAACATGTACAGTGTCTCTACTCAGTGTTAATGTGTAGCTTGTGTTACTACACACAACATGTACAGTGTCTCTACTCAGTGATAATGTGTAGCTTGTGTTATAACACACAACATGTACAGTGTCTCTACTCAGTGATAATGTGTAGCTTGTGTTACTACACAAAACATGTACAGTGTCTCTACTCAGTGATAATGTGTAGCTTGTGTTACTACACACAACATGTACAGTGTCTCTACTCAGTGATAATGTGCAGCTTGAGTTACTACACACAACATGTACAGTGTCTCTACTCAGTGATAATGTGTAGATTGTGTTATAACACACAACATGTACAGTGTCTCTACTCAGTGATAATGTGTAGCTTGTGTTATAACACACTACATGTACAGTGACTCTACTCAGTGATAATGTGTAGCTTGTGTTACTACACACAACATGTACAGTGTCTCTACTCAGTGATAATGTGTAGCTTGTGTTACTACACACAACATGTACAGTGTCTCTACTCAGTGATAATGTGTAGCTTGTGTTATAACACACCACATGTACAGTGTCTCTACTCAGTGATAATGTGTAGCTTGTGTTACTACACACAACATGTACAGTGTCTCTACTCAGTGATAATGTGTAGCTTGTGTTATAACACACTACATGTACAGTGTCTCTACTCAGTGATAATGTGTAGCTTGTGTTACTACACAGAAAATGTACAGTGTCTCTACTCAGTGATAATGTGTAGCTTGTGTTACTACACAAAACATGTACAGTGTCTCTACTCAGTGATAATGTGTAGCTTGAGTTACTACACACAACATGTACAGTGTCTCTACTCAGTGATTATATGCAGCTTGTGTTATAACACACAACATGTACAGTGTCTTTACTCAGTGATAATGTGTAGTATGTGTCATAACACACAACATGTAGAGTGTCTCTACTCAGTGATAATGTGTAGCTTGTGTTATAACACAGAAAATGTACTGTGTCTCTACTCAGTGATAATGTGTAGCTTGTGTTACTACACAGAAAATGTACAGTGTCTCTACTCAGTGATAATGTGTAGCTTGTGTTACTACACAGAAAATGTACAGTGTCTCTACTCAGTGATAATGTGTAGCTTGTGTTACAACCCAAAACCTGTACAGTGTCTCTACTCAGTGATAATGTGTAGCTTGAGTTACTACACACAACATGTACAGTGTCTCTACTCAGTGATAATGTGCAGCTTGTGTTATAACACACAACATGTACAGTGTCTCTACTCAGTGATAATGTGTAGCTTGTGTTACTACACACAGCATGTACAGTGTCTCTACTCAGTGATAATGTGTAGCTTGTGTTATAACACACTACATGTACAGTGTCTCTACTCAGTGATAATGTGTAGCTTGTGTTATAACACACTACATGTACAGTGTCTCTACTCAGCGATAATGTGTAGCTTGTGTTACTACACACAGCATGTACAGTGTCTCTACTCAGTGATAATGTGTAGCTTGTGTTACTACACAAAACATGTACAGTGTCTCTACTCAGTGATAATGTGTAGCTTGAGTTACTACACACAATATGTACAGTGTCTCTACTCAGTGATAATGTGTAGCTTGTGTTACTACACACAACATGTACAGTGTCTCTACTCAGTGATAATGTGCAGCTTGTGTTATAACACACAACATGTACAGTGTCTCTACTCAGTGATAATGTGTAGCATGTGTTATTACACACAATATGTACAGTGTCTCTACTCAGTGATAATGTGTAGCTTGAGTTACTACACACTACATGTACAGTGTCTCTACTCAGTGATAATGTGTAGCTTGAGTTACAACACACAACATGTACAGTGTCTCTACTCAGTTATAATGTGTAGCTTGTGTTATTACACACAACATGTACAGTGTCTCTACTCAGTGATGGTGTGTTGCTTGTGTTATTACACACAATATATACAGTGTCTCTACTCAGTGATAATGTATGGCATGTGTTATTACACACAATATGTACAGTGTCTCCACTCAGTGATAATGTGTAGCTTGAGTTAATACACACAACATGTACAGTGTCTCTACTCAGTGATAATGTGTAGCTTGTGTTATTACACACAACATGTGCAGTGTCTCTAATCAGTGATAATGTGTAGCTTGTGTTATTACACACAACATGTACAGTGTCTCTACTCAGTGTTAATGTGTAGCTTGTGTTATTACACACAACATGTACAGTGTCTCTACTCAGTGATAATGTGTAGCTTGTGTTATTACACACAACAAGTACTGTGACTCTACTCAGTGATAATGTGTAGCTTGTGTTATAACACACAACATGTACAGTGTCTCTACTCAGTGTTAATGTGTAGCTTGTGTTATAACACACAACATGTACAGTGTCTCTACTCGTGTTAATGTGCAGCTTGTGTTATAACACACATCATGTACAGTGTCTCTACTCAGTGTTAATGTGTAGCTTGTGTTATTACACACAAAATATACAGTGTCTCTACTCAGTGATAATGTGTAGCTTGTGTTATAACACACAACATGTACAGTGTCTCTAATCAGTGTTAATGTGTAGCTTGTGTTATTACACACAACATGTACAGTATCTCTACTCAGTGATAATGTGTAGCTTGTGTTATTACACACAACATGTACTGTGACTCTATTCAGTGATAATGTGTAGTTTGTGTTATAACACACAACATGTACAGTGTCTCTACTCAGTGTTAATGTGTAGCTTGTGTTTTTACACAAAACATGTGATGTGTCTCTACTCGGTGATAATGTGTAGCTTGTGTTATAACACACAACATGTACAGTGTCTCTACTCAGTGTTAATGTGTAGCTTGTGTTATAACACGCAACATGTGATGTGTCTCTACTCAGTGATAATGTGTAGCTTGTGTTATAACACACAACATGTGATGTGTCTCTACACAGTGATAATGTGTAGCTTGTGTTATTACACACAACATGTACAGTGTCTCTACTCTGAGATAATCTGTAGCTTGTGTTATAACACACAACATGTACAGTGTCTCTACTCAGTGATAATGTGTAGCTTGTGTTATTACACACAACATGTACAGTGTCTCTACTCAGTGATAATGTGCAGCTTGTGTTATAACACACAACATGTACAGTGTCTCTACTCAGTGATAATGTGTAGCTTGTGTTACTACACACAGCATGTACAGTGTCTCTACTCAGTGATAATGTGTGGCATGTGTTATTACACACAACATGTACAGTGTCTCTACTCTGAGATAATCTGTAGCTTGTGTTATAACACACAACATGTACAGTGTCTCTACTCAGTGATAATGTGTAGCTTGTGTTATTACACACAACATGTACAGTGTCTCTACTCAGTGATAATGTGTAGCTTGTGTTATAACACACTACATGTACAGTGTCTCTACTCAGTGATAATGTGTAGCTTGTGTTACTACACACAGCATGTACAGTGTCTCTACTCAGTGATAATGTGTAGCTTGTGTTACTACACAAAACATGTACAGTGTCTCTACTCAGTGATAATGTGTAGCTTGAGTTACTACACACAATATGTACAGTGTCTCTACTCAGTGATAATGTGTAGCTTGTGTTACTACACACAATATGTACAGTGTCTCTACTCAGTGATAATGTGCAGCTTGTGTTATAACACACAACATGTACAGTGTCTCTACTCAGTGATAATGTGTAGCATGTGTTATTACACACAATATGTACAGTGTCTCTACTCAGTGATAATGTGTAGCTTGAGTTACAACACACAACATGTACAGTGTCTCTACTCAGTTATAATGTTTAGATAGTGTTATAACACACAACATGTATTGCGACTCTACTCAGTGATAATGTGTAGCTTGTGTTATTACACACAACATGTACAGTGTCTCTACTCATTGATGGTGTGTTGCTTGTGTTATTACACACAATATATACAGTGTCTCTACTCAGTGATAATGTGTGGCATGTGTTATTACACACAATATGTACAGTGTCTCCACTCAGTGATAATGTGTAGCTTGAGTTAATACACACAACATGTACAGTGTCTCTACTCAGTGATAATGTGTAGCTTGTGTTATTACACACAACATGTGCAGTGTCTCTAATCAGTGATAATGTGTAGCTTGTGTTATTACACACAACATGTACAGTGTCTCTACTCAGTGTTAATGTGTAGCTTGTGTTATTACACACAACATGTACAGTGTCTCTACTCAGTGATAATGTGTAGCTTGTGTTATTACACACAACATGTACTGTGACTCTACTCAGTGATAATGTGTAGCTTGTGTTATAACACACAACATGTACAGTGTCTCTACTCAGTGTTAATGTGTAGCTTGTGTTATAACACACAACATGTACAGTGTCTCTACTCAGTGTTAATGTGCAGCTTGTGTTATAACACACATCATGTACAGTGTCTCTACTCAGTGTTAATGTGTAGCTTGTGTTATTACACACAAAATATACAGTGTCTCTACTCAGTGATAATGTGTAGCTTGTGTTATAACACACAACATGTACAGTGTCTCTAATCAGTGTTAATGTGTAGCTTGTGTTATTACACACAACATGTACAGTGTCTCTACTCAGTGATAATGTGTAGCTTGTGTTATTACACGCAACATGTACTGTGACTCAATTCAGTGATAATGTGTAGTTTGTGTTATAACACACAACATGTACAGTGTCTCTACTCAGTGTTAATGTGTAGCTTGTGTTATTACACAAAACATGTGATGTGTCTCTACTCGGTGATAATGTGTAGCTTGTGTTATAACACACAACATGTACAGTGTCTCTACTCTGTGTTAATGTGTAGCTTGTGTTATAACACGCAACATGTGATGTGTCTCTACTCAGTGATAATGTGTAGCTTGTGTTATAACACACAACATGTGATGTGTCTCTACACAGTGATAATGTGTAGCTTGTGTTATTACACACAACATGTACAGTGTCTCTACTCTGAGATAATCTGTAGCTTGTGTTATAACACACAACATATACAGCGTCTCTACTCAGTGATAATGTGTAGCTTGTGTTATAACACACAACATATACAGTGTCTCTACTCTGAGATAATCTGTAGCTTGTGTTATAACACACAACATGTACAGCGTCTCTACTCAGTGATAATGTGTAGCTTGTGTTATAACAGACAACATATACAGTGTCTCTACTCAGTGATAATGTGTAGCTAATGTTATAACACACAACATGTACAGCGTCTCTACTCAGTGTTAATGTGTAGCTAGTGTTACTACACACAACATGTACGGTGTCTCTACTCAGTGTTAATGTGTAGCTTGTGTTATTACACACAAAATATACAGTGTCTCTACTCAGTGATAATGTGTAGCTTGTGTTATAACACACAACATGTACAGTGTCTCTAATCAGTGTTAATGTGTAGCTTGTGTTATTACACACAACATGTACAGTGTCTTTACTCAGTGATTATGTGTAGCTTGTGTTATTACACACAACATGTACTGTGATTCTATTCAGTGATAATGTGTAGTTTGTGTTATAACACACAACATGTACAGTGTCTCTACTCTGAGATAATCTGTAGCTTGTGTTATAACACACAACATGTACAGTGTCTCTACTCAGTGATAATGTGTAGCATGTGTTATAACACACTACATGTACAGTGACTCTAATCAGTGATAATGTGTAGCTTGTGTTATAACACACAACGTGTACAGTGTCTCTACTCAGTGATAATGTGTAGCTTGTGTTATAACACACAACATGTGATGTGTCTCTACACAGTGATAATGTGTAGCTTGTGTTATTACACACAACATGTACAGTGTCTCTACTCTGAGATAATCTGTAGCTTGTGTTATAACACACAACATGTACAGTGTCTCTACTCAGTGATAATGTGTAGCTTGTGTTATTACACACAACATGTACAGTGTCTCTACTCAGTGATAATGTGTAGCTTGTGTTATAACACACAACATGTACAGTGACTCTACTCAGTGATAATGTGCAGCTTGTGTTATTACACACAAAATGTACAGTGTCTCTACTCAATGAAAATGTGCAGCTTGTGTTATTACACACAACATGTACAGTGTCTCTACTCAGTGATAATCTGTAGCTTGTGTTATAACACACAACATGTACAGTGACTCTACTCAGTGATAATGTGCAGCTTGTGTTATTACACACAAAATGTACAGTGTCTCTACTCAGTGATAATGTGTAGCTTGTGTTATAACACACTACATGTACAGTGACTCTACTCAGTGATAATGTGCAGCTTGTGTTATTACACACAAAATGTACAGTGTATCTACTCAGTGATAATGTGTAGCTTGTGTGACTACGCACAACATGTACAGTGTCTCTACTCAGTGATAATGTGTAGCTTGTGTTATAACACACTACATGTACTGTGACTCTACTCAGTGATAATGTGTAGCTTGTGTTATAACACACAACATGTACTGTGACTCTACTCAGTGATAATGTGTAGCTTGTGTTATTACACACAACATGTACAGTGTCTCTACTCAGTGATAATGTGTAGCTAGTGTTACTACACACAACATGTACAGTGTCTCTACTCAGTGTTAATGTGTAGCTTGTGTTATAACAGACAACATATACAGTGTCTCTACTCAGTGATAATGTGTAGCTAATGTTATAACACACAACATGTACAGCGTCTCTACTCAGTGTTAATGTGTAGCTAGTGTTACTACACACAACATGTACAGTGTCTCTACTCAGTGTTAATGTGTAGCTTGTGTTATAACAGACAACATATACAGTGTCTCTACTCAGTGATAATGTGTAGCTAGTGTTATAACAGACAACATATACAGTGTCTCTACTCAGTGATAATGTGTAGCTAGTGTTACTACACACAACATGTACAGTGTCTCTACTCAGTGATAATGTGTAGCTTGTGTTATAACAGACAACATATACAGTGTCCCTACTCAGAGATAATGTGTAGCTTGTGTTTTTACAAACAACATGTACAGTGTCTCTACTCAGTGATAATTGTGTAGCTTGTTTTATTACACACAACATGTACAGTGTCTCTACTCAGTGATAATGTGCAGCTTGAGTTACTACACACAACATGTACAGTGTCTCTACTCAGTGATAATGTGTAGCTTGTGTTATAACACACAACATGTACAGTGTCTCTACTCAGTGATAATGTGTAGCTTGTGTTATAACACACTACATGTACAGTGTCTCTACTCAGTGATAATGTGTAGCTTGTGTTACTACACACAACATGTACAGTGTCTCTACTCAGTGATAATGTGTAGCTTGTGTTATAACACACCATATGTACAGTGTCTCTACTCAGTGATAATGTGTAGCTTGTGTTACTACACACAACATGTACAGTGTCTCTACTCAGTGATAATGTGTAGCTTGTGTTATAACACACAACATGTACAGTGTCTCTACTCAGTGATAATGCGTAGCTTGTGTTATAACACACTACATGTACAGTGTCTCTACTCAGTGATAATGTGTAGCTGGTGTTACTACACAAAACATGTACAGTGTCTCTACTCAGTGATAATGTGTAGCTTGTGTTATAACACACCACATGTACAGTGTCTATACTCAGTGATAATGTGTAGCTTGTGTTACTACACACAACATGTACAGTGTCTTTACTCAGTGTTAATGTGTAGCTTGTGTTATAACACACAACATGTACAGTGTCTCTACTTAGTGATAATGTGTAGCTTGTGTTATAACACACTACATGTACAGTGTCTCTACTCAGTGATAATGTGTAGCTTGTGTTATAACACACTACATGTACAGTGTCTCTACTCAGTGATAATGTGTAGCTTGTGTTACTACACAGAAAATGTACAATGTCTCTACTCAGTGATAATGTGTAGCTTGTGTTACTACACAAAACATGTACAGTGTCTCTACTCAGTGATAATGTGTAGCTTGAGTTACTACACACAACATGTACAGTGTCTCTACTCAGTGATTATATGCAGCTTGTGTTATAACACACAACATGTACAGTGTCTTTACTCAGTGATAATGTGTAGCTTGTGTCATAACACACAACATGTACAGTGTCTCTACTCAGTGATAATGTGTAGCCTGTGTTATAACACACTACATGTACAGTGTCTCTACTCAGTGATAATGTGTAGCTTGTGTTACTACACAGAAAATGTACAGTGTCTCTACTCAGTGATAATGTGTAGCTTGTGTTACAACCCAAAACATGTACAGTGTCTCTACTCAGTGATAATGTGTAGCTTGAGTTACTACACACAACATGTACAGTGTCTCTACTCAGTGATAATGTGCAGCTTGTGTTATAACACACAACATGTACAGTGTCTCTACTCAGTGATAATGTGTAGCTTGTGTTATAACACACTACATGTACAGTGTCTCTACTCAGTGATAATGTGTAGCTTGTGTTACTACACACAGCATGTACAGTGTCTCTACTCAGTGATAATGTGTAGCTTGTGTTACTACACAAAACATGTACAGTGTCTCTACTCAGTGATAATGTGTAGCTTGAGTTACTACACACAACATGTACAGTGTCTCTACTCAGTGATAATGTGCAGCTTGTGTTATAACACACAACATGTACAGTGTCGCTACTCAGTGATAATGTGTAGCATGTGTTATTACACACAATATGTACAGTGTCTCTACTCAGTGATAATGTGTAGCTTGAGTTACAACACACAACATGTACAGTGTCTCTACTCAGTTATAATGTTTAGATAGTGTTATAACACACAACATGTATTGCGACTCTACTCAGTGAAAATGTGTAGCTTGTGTTATTACACACAACATGTACAGTGTCTCTACTCAGTGATAATGTGTTGCTTGTGTTATTACACACAATATGTACAGTGTCTCTACTCAGTGATAATGTGAGGCATGTGTTATTACACACAATATGTACAGTGTCTCCACTCAGTGATAATGTGTAGCTTGAGTTAATACACACAACATGTACAGTGTCTCTACTCAGTGATAATGTGTAGCTTGTGTTATTACACACAACATGTGCAGTGTCTCTAATCAGTGATAATGTGTAGCTTGTGTTATTACACACAACATGTACAGTGTCTCTACTCAGTGATAATGTGTAGCTTGTGTTACTACACAAAACATGTACAGTGTGTCTACTCAGTGATAATGTGTAGCTTGAAATACTACACACAACATGTACAGTGTCTCTACTCAGTGATAATGTGTAGCTTGTGTAATTACACACAACATGTGCAGTGTCTCTACTCACTGATAATGTGTAGCTTGTGTTATTACACACAACATGTCCAGTGTCTCTACTCAGTGATAATGTGTAGCTTGTGTTATTACACACAACATGTACAGTGTTTTACTCAGTGATAATGTGCAGCTTGTGTTATTACACACAACATGTACAGTGTCTCCAACCAGTGATAATGTGTAGCTTGAATTACTACACACAACATGTACAGTGTCTTTACTCAGTGATAATGTGTAGATAGTGTTATGACACTCAACATGTACAGTGTCTCTACTCAGTGATAATGCGTAGCATGTGTTACCACACACAACATGTACAGTGTCTTTACTCAGTGATAATGTGTAGATAGTGTTATAACACACAACATGTACAGTGTCTCCACTCAGTGACAATAAGTAGCTTGTGTTACTACTCACAACATGTACTGTGTCTCTACTCTGTGATAATGTGTAGATAGTGTTATAACACACAACAAGTACAGTGTTTCTACTCAGTGATAATGCGTAGCTTGTGTTACTACACACAACATGTACAGTGTCTCTACTCTGTGATAATGTGTAGCTTGTGTTATTACACACAACACGTACTGTGACTCTACTCAGTGCTAATGTGTAGCTTGTGTTATAACACACTACATGTACAGTGACTCTACTCAGTGATAATGTGTAGCTTGTGTTATAACACACAACATGTACAGTGTCTCTACTCAGTGATAATGTGTAGTTTGTGTTATTACACACAACATGTACTGTGACTCTACTCAGTGATAATGTGTAGCTTGTGTTATAACACTACATGTACAGTGATTCTACTCAGTGATAATGTGTAGCTTGTGTTATAACACACAACATGTACAGTGTCTCTACTCAGAGTTAATGTGTAGCTTGTGTTATAACACACAACATGTGATGTGTCTCTACTCAGTGATAATGTGTAGCTTGTGCTATAACACACAACATGTACAGTGTCTCTACTCAGTGTTAATATGTAGCTTGTGTTATAACACACAACATGTGATGTGTCTCTACTCAGTGATAATGTGTAGCTTGTGATATAACACACAACATGTGATGTGTCTCTACTCAGTGATAATGTGTAGCTTGTGTTATAACACACTACATGTACAGTGTCTCTACTCAGTGTTAATGTGTAGCTTGTGTTATAACACACAACATGTGATGTGACTCTACTCAGTGATAATGTGTAGCTTGTGTTATAACACACATTATGTACAGTGTCTCTACTCAGTGTAAATGTGTAGCTTGTGTTATAACACACAACATGTGATGTGTCTCTACTCAGTGATAATGTGTAGCTTGTGTTATAACACACAACATGTACTGTGACTCTACTCAGTGATAATGTGTAGCTTGTGTTATTACACACAACATGTACAGTGACTCTACTCAGTGATAATGTGTAGCTTGTGTTATAACACACAACATGTACAGTGTCTTTACTCAGTGATAATGTGTAGCTTGTGTTATAACACACAACATGTACAGTGACTCTACTCAGTGATAATGTGTAGCTTGTGTTATAACACACAACATGTACAGTGTCTCTACTCAGTGATAATGTGTAGCTTGTGTTATTACACACAACATGTACAGTGTCTCTACTCAGTGTTAATGTGTAGCTTGTGTTATAACACACAACATGTGATGTGTCTCTACTCAGTGATAATGTGTAGCTTGTGCTATAACACACAACATGTACAGTGTCTCTACTCGGTGTTAATATGTAGCTTGTGTTATAACACACAACATGTGATGTGTCTCTACTCAGTGATAATGTGTAGCTTGTGTTATAACACACTACATGTACAGTGTCTCTACTCAGTGTTAATGTGTAGCTTGTGTTATAACACACAACATGTGATGTGACTCTACTCAGTGATAATGTGTAGCTTGTGTTACTACACACAATATGTACAGTGTCTCTACTCAGTGATAATGTGTAGCTTGTGTTATAACACACTACATGTACAGTGTCTCTACTCAGTGATAATGTGTAGCTTGTGTTATAACACACAACATGTACAGTGTCTCTACTCAGTGATAATGTGCAGCTTGTGTTATAACACACTACATGTACAGTGACTCTACTCAGTGATAATTTGTAGCATGTGTTATTACACACAATATGTACAGTGTCTCTACTCAGTGATAATGTGTAGCTTGAGTTACAACACACAACATGTACAGTGTCTCTACTCAGTTATAATTTTAGATAGTGTTATAACACACAACATGTATTGCGACTCTACTCAGTGATAATGTGTAGCTTGTGTTATTACACACAACATGTACAGTGTCTCTACTCAGTGATAATGTGTTGCTTGTGTTATTACACACAATATGTACAGTGTCTCTACTCAGTGATAATGTGAGGCATGTGTTATTACACACAATATGTACAGTGTCTCCACTCAGTGATAATGTGTAGCTTGAGTTAATACACACAACATGTACAGTGTCTCTACTCAGTGATAATGTGTAGCTTGTGTTATTACACACAACATGTGCAGTGTCTCTAATCAGTGATAATGTGTAGCTTGTGTTATTACACACAACATGTACAGTGTCTCTACTCAGTGATAATGTGTAGCTTGTGTTACTACACAAAACATGTACAGTGTGTCTACTCAGTGATAATGTGTAGCTTGAGTTACTACACACAACATGTACAGTGTCTCTACTCAGTGATAATGTGTAGCTTGTGTAATTACACACAACATGTGCAGTGTCTCTACTCACTGATAATGTGTAGCTTGTGTTATTACACACAACATGTCCAGTGTCTCTACTCAGTGATAATGTGTAGCTTGTGTTATTACACACAACATGTACAGTGTTTTACTCAGTGATAATGTGCAGCTTGTGTTATTACACACAACATGTACAGTGTCTCCAACCAGTGATAATGTGTAACTTGAGTTATTGCACACAACATGTACTGCGTCTTTACTCAGTGATAATGTGTAGCTTGTGTTATTACTTGCAACATGTACAGTGTCTTTACTCAGTGATATTGTGTAGATAGTGTTATGACACTCAACATGTACAGTGTCTCTACTCAGTGATAATGCGTAGCATGTGTTACTACACACAACATGTACAGTGTCTCTACTCAGTGATAATGTGTAGATAGTGTTATAACACACAACATGTACAGTGTCTCCACTCAGTGATAATAAGTAGCTTGTGTTACTACACACAACATGTACTGTGTCTCTACTCTGTGATAATGTGTAGATAGTGTTATAACACACAACAAGTACAGTGTTTCTACTCAGTGATAATGCGTAGCTTGTGTTACTACACACAACATGTACAGTGTCTCTACTCTGTGATAATGTGTAGCTTGTGTTATTACACACAACACGTACTGTGACTCTACTCAGTGATAATGTGTAGCTTGTGTTATAACACACTACATGTACAGTGACTCTACTCAGTGATAATGTGTAGCTTGTGTTATAACACACAACATGTACAGTGTCTCTACTCAGTGATAAAGTGTAGCTTGTGTTATTACACACAATATGTACTGTGACTCTACTCAGTGATAATGTGTAGCTTGTGTTATAACACACTACATGTACAGTGATTCTACTCAGTGATAATGTGTAGCTTGTGTTATAACACACAACATGTACAGTGTCTTTACTCAGAGTTAATGTGTAGCTTGTGTTATAACACACAACATGTGATGTGTCTCTACTCAGTGATAATGTGTAGCTTGTGCTATAACACACAACATGTACAGTGTTTCTACTCGGTGTTAATATGTAGCTTGTGTTATAACACACAACATGTGATGTGTCTCTACTCAGTGATAATGTGTAGCTTGTGTTATAACACACTACATGTACAGTGTCTCTACTCAGTGTTAATGTGTAGCTTGTGTTATAACACACAACATGTGATGTGACTCTACTCAGTGATAATGTGTAGCTTGTGTTACTACACACAATATGTACAGTGTCTCTACTCAGTGATAATGTGTAGCTTGTGTTATAACACACTACATGTACAGTGTCTCAACTCAGTGATAATGTGTAGCTTGTGTTATAACACACAACATGTACAGTGTCTCTACTCAGTGATAATGTGCAGCTTGTGTTATAACACACTACATGTACAGTGACTCTACTCAGTGATAATTTGTAGCATGTGTTATAACACACAACATGTACAGTGTCTCTACTCAGTGATAATGTGTAGCTTGTGTTATAACACACAATATGTGATGTGTCTCTATTCAGTGATAATGTGTAGCTTATGTTATTACACACAACATGTACAGTGTCTCTACTCTGTGATAATGTGTAGCTTGTGTTATAACACACAACATGTACTGTGACTCTACTCAGTGATAATGTGTAGCTTGTGTTATAACACACAACATGTACTGTGACTCTACTCAGTGATAATGTGTAGCTTGTGTTATTACACACAACATGTACTGTGACTCTACTCTGTGATAATGTGTAGCTTGTGTTATTACACACAACATGTACTGTGACTATACTCAGTGATAATGTGTAGCTGGTGTTATTACAAAAAACATGTGATGTGCCTCTACTCAATGATAATGTGTAGCTTGTGTTATAACACACAACATGTTCAGTGTCTCTACTCAGTGTTAATGTGTAGCTTGTGTTATAACACACAACATGTGATGTGTCTCTACTCAGTGATAATGTGTAGCTTGTGTTATAACACACAACATGTACACTGTCTCTACTCAGTGATAATGTGTAGCTTGTGTTATAACACAGAACATGTTCAGTGTCTCTACTCAGTGTTAATGTGTAGCTTGTGTTACTACACACAACATGTACAGTCTCTCTACTCAGTGATAATGTGTAGCTTGTGTTATAACACACAACATGTACACTGTCTCTACTCAGTGATAATGTGTAGCTTGTGTTATAACACAGAACATGTACAGTGTCTCTACTCAGTGTTAATGTGTAGCTTGTATTATTACACACAACATGTACAGTGTCTCTACTCAGTGATAATCTGTAGCTTGTGTTATTACACACAACATGTACTGTGACTCTACTCAGTGATAATGTGTAGCTTGTGTTATAACACACCACATGTACAGTGTCTCTACTCAGTGTTAATGTGTAGCTTGTGTTATAACACACATCATGTACTGTGTCTCTACTCAGTGTTAATGTGTATCTTGTGTTATTACACACAACATGTACAGTGTCTCTACTCAGTGATAATGTGCAGCTTGTGTTAAAACACACAATATGTACAGTGTCTCTACTCAGTGATAATGCGTAGCTTGTGTTATAACACACTACATGTACAGTGTCTCTACTCAGTGATAATGTGTAGCTTGTGTTACTACACAGAAAATGTACAGTGTCTCTACTCAGTGATAATGTGTAGCTTGTGTTACTACACAAAACATGTACAGTGTCTCTACTCAGTGGTAATGTGTAGCTTGTGTTACTACACACAACATGTACAGTGTCTCTACTCAGTGATAATGTGCAGCTTGAGTTACTACACACAACATGTACAGTGTCTCTACTCAGTGATAATGTGTAGCTTGTGTTACTACACAGAAAATGTACAGTGTCTCTACTCAGTGATAATGTGTAGCTTGTGTTACTACACACAACATGTACAGTGTCTCTACTCAGTGATAATGTGTAGCTTATGTTATAACACACTACATGTACAGTGACTCTACTCAGTGATAATGTGTAGCTTGTGTTACTACACACAACATGTACAGTGTCTCTACTCAGTGATAATGTGTAGCTTGTGTTATAACACACTACATGTACAGTGACTCTACTCAGTGATAATGTGTAGCTTGTGTTACTACACACAACATGTACAGTGTCTCTACTCAGTGATAATGTGTAGCTTGTGTTATAACACACCACATGTACAGTGTCTCTACTCAGTGATAATGTGTAGCTTGTGTTACTACACACAACATGTACAGTGTCTCTACTCAGTGATAATGTGTAGCTTGTGTTATAACACACAACATGTACAGTGTCTCTACTCAGTGATAATGTGTAGCTTGTGTTATAACACACTACATGTACAGTGTCTCTACTCAGTGATAATGTGTAGCTTGTGTTATAACACACAACATGTACAGTGTCTCTACTCAGTGATAATGTGTAGCTTGTGTTATAACACACTACATGTACAGTGTCTCTACTCAGTGATAATGTGTAGCTAGTGTTACTACACAGAAAATGTACAGTGTCTCTACTCAGTGATAATGTGTAGCTTGTGTTACTACACAGAAAATGTACAGTGTCTCTACTCAGTGATAATGTGTAGCTTGTGTTATTACACACAACATGTACAGTGTCTCTACTCAGTGATAATGTGTAGCTTGTGTTACTACACAAAACATGTACAGTGTGTCTACTCAGTAATAATGTGTAGCTTGAGTTACTACACACAACATGTACAGTGTCTCTACTCAGTGATAATGTGTAGCTTGTGTAATTACACACAACATGAGCAGTGTCTCTACTCACTGATAATGTGTAGCTTTTGTTATTACACACAACATGTCCAGTGTCTCTACTCAGTGATAATGTGTAGCTTGTGTTATTACACACAACATGTACAGTGTTTTACTCAGTGATAATGTGCATCCTGTGTTATTACACACAACATGTACAGTGTCTCCAACCAGTGATAATGTGTAACTTGAGTTATTGCACACAACATGTACTGCGTCTTTACTCAGTGATAATGTGTAGCTTGTGTTATTACTTGCAACATGTACAGTGTCTTTACTCAGTGATAATGTGTAGATAGTGTTATGACACACAACATGTACAGTGTCTCTACTCAGTGATAATGCGTAGCATGTGTTACTACACACAACATGTACAGTGTCTCTACTCAGTGATAATGTGTAGATAGTGTTATAACACACAACATGTACAGTGTCTCTACTCAGTGATAATGTGTAGCTTGTGTTATAACACACTACATGTACAGTGATTCTACTCAGTGATAATGTGTAGCTTGTGTTACAACCCAAAACATGTACAGAGTCTCTACTCAGTGATAATGTGTAGCTTGTGTTATAACACACAACATGTACAGTGTCTCTACTCAGTGATAATGTGTAGCTTGTGTTACAACCCAAAACATGTACAGTGTCTCTACTCAGTGATAATGTGTTGCTTGTGTTATAACACACAACATGTACAGTGTCTCTACTCAGTGATAATGTGTAGCTTGTGTTACTACACAGAAAATGTACAGTGTCTCTACTCAGTGATAATGTGTAGCTTGAGTTACTACACACAACATGTACAGTGTCTCTACTCAGTGATAATGTGTAGCTTGTGTTACTACACACAGCATGTACAGTGTCTCTACTCAGTGATAATGTGTAGCTTGTGTTACTACACACAGCATGTACAGTGTCTCTACTCAGTGATAATGTGTAGCTTGTGTTATAACACACTACATGTACAGTGTCTCTACTCAGAGATAATGTGTAGCTTGTGTTATAACACACTACATGTACAGTGTCCCTACTCAGTGATAATGTGTAGCTTGTGTTACTACACACAGCATGTACAGTGTCTCTACTCAGTGATAATGTGTAGCTTGTGTTACTACACAAAACATGTACAGTGTCTCTACTCAGTGATAATGTGTAGCTTGAGTTACTACACACAACATGTACAGTGTCTCTACTCAGTGATAATGTGCAGCTTGTGTTATAACACACAACATGTACAGTGTCTCTACTCAGTGATAATGTGTAGCATGTGCTATTACACACAATATGTACAGTGTCTCTACTCATTGATAATGTGTAGCTTGAGTTACAACACACAACATGTACAGTGTCTCTACTCAGTTATAATATTTAGATTGTGTTATAACACACAACATGTATTGCGACTCTACTCAGTGATAATGTGTAGCTTGTGTTATTACACACAACATGTACAGTGTCTCTACTCAGTGATAATGTGTTGCTTGTGTTATTACACACAATATGTACAGTGTCTCTACTCAGTGATAATGTGAGGCATGTGTTATTACACACAATATGTACAGGGTCTCCACTCAGTGATAATGTGTAGCTTGAGTTAATACACACAACATGTACAGTGTCTCTACTCAGTGATAATGTGTAGCTTGTGTTATTACACACAACATGTGCAGTGTCTCTAATCAGTGATAATGTGTAGCTTGTGTTATTACACACAACATGTACAGTGTCTCTACTCAGTGATAATGTGTAGCTTGTGTTACTACACAAAACATGTACAGTGTGTCTACTCAGTAATAATGTGTAGCTTGAGTTACTACACACAACATGTACAGTGTCTCTACTCAGTGATAATGTGTAGCTTGTGTAATTACACACAACATGAGCAGTGTCTCTACTCACTGATAATGTGTAGCTTTTGTTATTACACACAACATGTCCAGTGTCTCTACTCAGTGATAATGTGTAGCTTGTGTTATTACACACAACATGTACAGTGTTTTACTCAGTGATAATGTGCATCTTGTGTTATTACACACAACATGTACAGTGTCTCCAACCAGTGATAATGTGTAACTTGAGTTATTGCACACAACATGTACTGCGTCTTTACTCAGTGATAATGTGTAGCTTGTGTTATTACTTGCAACATGTACAGTGTCTTTACTCAGTGATAATGTGTAGATAGTGTTATGACACACAACATGTACAGTGTCTCTACTCAGTGATAATGCGTAGCATGTGTTACTACACACATGTACAGTGTCTCTACTCAGTGATAATGTGTAGATAGTGTTATAACACACAACATGTACAGTGTCTCTACTCAGTGATAATAAGTAGCTTGTGTTACTACACACAACATGTACTGTGTCTCTACTCTGTGATAATGTGTAGATAGTGTTATAACACACAACAAGTACAGTGTTTCTACTCAGTGATAATGCGTAGCTTGTGTTACTACACACAACATGTACAGTGTCTCTACTCTGTGATAATTTGTAGCTTGTGTTATTACACACAACACGTACTGTGACTCTACTCAGTGATAATGTGTAGCTTGTGTTATAACACACTACATGTACAGTGACTCTACTCAGTGATAATGTGTAGCTTGTGTTATAACACACAACATGTACAGTGTCTCTACTCAGTGATAATGTGTAGCTTGTGTTATTACACACAACATGTACTGTGACTCCACTCAGTGATAATGTGTAGCTTGTGTTATAACACACTACATGTACAGTGACTCTACTCAGTGATAATGTGTAGCTTGTGTTATAACACACAACATGTACAGTGTCTCTACTCTGTGTTAATGTGTAGCTTGTGTTATAACACACAACATGTGATGTGTCTCTACTCAGTGATAATGTGTAGCTTGTGTTATAACACACAACATGTTCAGTGTCTCTACTCAGAGTTAATGTGTAGCTTGTGTTATAACACACAACATGTACTGTGACTCCACTCAGTGATAATGTGTAGCTTGTGTTATAACACACTACATGTACAGTGTCTCTACTCAGTGTTAATGTGTAGCTTGTGTTATAACACACAACATGTACAGTGTCTCTACTCTGTGTTAATGTGTAGCTTGTGTTATAACACACAACATGTGATGTGTCTCTACTCAGTGATAATGTGTAGCTTGTGCTATATCACACAACATGTACAGTGTCTCTACTCAGTGTTAATATGTAGCTTGTGTTATAACACACAACATGTGATGTGTCTCTACTCAGTGATAATGTGTAGCTTGTGTTATAACACACTACATGTACAGTGTCTCTACTCAGTGTTAATGTGTAGCTTGTGTTATAACACACAACATGTGATGTGACTCTACTCAGTGATAATGTGTAGCTTGTGTTATAACACACATTATGTACAGTGTCTATACTCAGTGTTAATGTGTAGCTTGTGTTATAACACACAACATGTGATGTGTCTCTACTCAGTGATAATGTGTAGCTTGTGTTATAACACACTACATGTACAGTGACTCTACTCAGTGATAATGTGTAGCATGTGTTATAACACACAACATGTACAGTGTCTCTACTCAGTGATAATGTGTAGCTTGTGTTATAACACACAATATGTGATGTGTCTCTATTCAGTGATAATGTGTAGCTTGTGTTATTACACACAACATGTACAGTGTCTCTACTCTGTGATAATGTGTAGCTTGTGTTATAACACACAATATGTACTGTGACTCTACTCAGTGATAATGTGTAGCTTGTGTTATAACACACAACATGTACTGTGACTCTACTCAGTGATAATGTGTAGCTTGTGTTATTACACACAACATGTACTGTGACTCTACTCTGTGATAATGTGTAGCTTGTGTTATTACACACAACATGTACTGTGACCCTACTCAGTGTAATGTGTAGCTTGTGTTATTACATAAAACATGTGATGTGCCTCTACTCAATGATAATGTGTAGGTTGTGTTATAACACACAACATGTTCAGTGTCTCCACTCAGTGTTAATGTGTAGCTTGTGTTATAACACACAACATGTGATGTGTCTCTACTCAGTGATAATGTGTAGTTTGTGTTACTACACACAACATGTACAGTCTCTCTACTCAGTGATAATGTGTAGCTTGTGTTATAACACAGAACATGTACAGTGTCTCTACTCAGTGTTAATGTGTAGCTTGTATTATTACACACAACATGTACAGTGTCTCTACTCAGTGATAATCTGTAGCTTGTGTTATTACACACAACATGTACTGTGACTCTACTCAGTGATAATGTGTAGCTTGTGTTATAACACACAACATGTACAGTGTCTCTACTCAGTGATAATGTGTAGCTTGTGTTATAACACACAACATGTACAGTGTCTCTACTCAGTGTTAATGTGTAGCTTGTGTTATAACACACAACATGTACAGTGTCTCTACTCAGTGATAATGTGTAGCTTGTGTTATTACACACAACATGTACAGTGTCTCTACTCAGTGTTAATGTGTAGCTTGTGTTATAACACACTACATGTACAGTGTCTCTACTCAGTGTTAATGTGTAGCTTGTGTTATTACACACAACATGTACAGTGTCTCTACTCAGTGATAATGTGTAGCTTGTGTTATTACACACAACATGTACAGTGTCTCTACTCAGTGTTAATGTGTAGCTTGTGTTATAACACACAACATGTACAGTGTCTCTACTCAGTGATAATGTGTAGCTTGTGTTATTACACACAACATGTACAGTGTCTCTACTCAGTGATAATGTGTAGCTTGTGTTATAACAGACATCATGTACAGTGTCTCTACTCAGTGTTAATGTGTATCTTGTGTTATTACACACAACATGTACAGTGTCTCTACTCAGTGATAATGTGTAGCTTGTGTTATTACACACAACATGTACAGTGTCTCTACTCAGTGTTAATGTGTATCTTGTGTTATTACACACAACATGTACAGTGTCTCTACTCAGTGATAATGTGTAGCTTGTGTTATTACACACAACATGTACAGTGTCTTTACTCAGTGTTAATGATTAGGTTGTGTTATAACACACAACATGTACAGTGTCTCTACTCAGTGATAATGTGTAGCTTGTGTTATAACACACAACATGTACAGTGTCTCTACTCAGTGTTAATGTGTAGCTTGTGTTATTACACACAACATGTACAGTGTCTCTACTCAGTGATAACGTGTAGCTCGTGTTATTAAACACAACATGTACTGTGATTCTACTCAGTGATAATGTGTAGCTTGTGTTATAACACACAACATGTACAGTGTCTCTACTCAGTATTAATGTGTAGCTTGTGTTATAACACACAACATGTACAGTGTCTCTACTCAGTTTTATTGTGCAGCTTGTGTTATAACACACATCATATACAGTGTCTCTACTCAGTGTTAATGTGTAGCTTGTGTTATTACACACAAAATGTACAGTGTCTCTACTCAGTGATAATGTGTAGCTTGTGTTATAACACACAACATGTACAGTGTCTCTACTCAGTGTTAATGTGTAGCTTGTGTTATTACACACAACATGTACAGTGTCTCTACTCAGTGATAATGTGTAGCTTGTGTTATTACACACAACATGTACTGTGACTCTACTCAGTGATAATGTGTAGCTTGTGTTATAACACACAACATGTACAGTGTCTCTACTCAGTGTTAATGTGTAGCTTGTGTTATTACACAAAACATGTGATGTGTCTCAACTCAAAGATAATGTGTAGCTTGTGTTATAACACACAACATGTACAGTGTCTCTACTCAGTGTTAATGTGTAGCTTGTGTTATAACACGCAACATGTGATGTGTCTCTACTCAGTGATAATGTGTAGCTTGTGTTATAACACACTACATGTACAGTGACTCTACTCTGTGATAATGTGTAGCTTGTGTTATAACACGCAACATGTGATGTGTCTCTACTCAGTGATAATGTGTAGCTTGTGTTATAACACACTACATGTACAGTGTCTCTAATCAGTGATAATGTGTAGCTTGTGTTATTACACACAACATGTACAGTGTCTCTACTCTGTGATAATGTGTAGCTTGTGTTATAACACACAGCATGTACAGTGTCTCTACTCAGTGTTAATGTGTAGCTTGTGTTATAACACACAACATGTGATGTGTCTCTACTCAGTGATAATGTGTAGCTTGTGTTATAACACACTACATGTACAGTGACTCTACTCAGTGATAATGTGTAGCTTGTGTTATAACACACTACATGTACAGTGACTCTACTCAGTGATAATGTGCAGCTTGTGTTATTACACACAACATGTACAGTGTCTCTACTCAGTGATAATGTGTAGCTTGTGTTATAACACACAACATGTACAGTGTCTCTACTCACTGATAATGTGTAGCTTGTGTTATAACACACTACATGTACTGCGACTCTACTCAGTGATAATGTGTAGCTTGTCTTATAACACACAACATGTGATGTGTCTCTACTCAGTGATAATGTGTAGCTTGTGATATAACACACAACATGTGATGTGTCTCTACTCAGTGATAATGTGTAGCTTGTGTTATAACACACTACATGTACAGTGTCTCTACTCAGTGTTAATGTGTAGCTTGTGTTATAACACACAACATGTGATGTGACTCTACTCAGTGATAATGTGTAGCTTGTGTTATAACACACATTATGTACAGTGTCTCTACTCAGTGTAAATGTGTAGCTTGTGTTATAACACACAACATGTGATGTGTCTCTACTCAGTGATAATGTGTAGCTTGTGTTATAACACACAACATGTACTGTGACTCTACTAAGTGATAATGTGTAGCTTGTGTTATTACACACAACATGTACTGTGACTCTACTCTGTGATAATGTGTAGCTTGTGTTATTACACACAACATGTACTGTGACTCTACTCAGTGATAATGTGTAGCTTGTGTTATTACAAAAAACATGTGATGTGCTTCTACTCAATGATAATGTGTAGCTTGTGTTATAACACACAACATGTTCAGTGTCTCTACTCAGTGTTAATGTGTAGCTTGTGTTATAACACACAACATGTACACTGTCTCTACTCAGTGATAATGTGTAGCTTGTGTTATAACACACTACATGTACAGTGTCTCTACTCAGTGATAATGTGTAGCTTGTGTTATAACACACTACATGTACAGTGTCTCTACTCAGTGATAATGTGTAGCTTGTGTTACTACACACAGCATGTACAGTGTCTCTACTCAGTGATAATGTGTAGCTTGTGTTACTGCACAAAACATGTACAGTGTCTCTACTCAGTGATAATGTGTAGCTTGAGTTACTACACACAACATGTACAGTGTCTCTACTCAGTGATAATGTGCAGCTTGTGTTATAACACACAACATGTACAGTGTCTCTACTCAGTGATAATGTGTAGCATGTGTTATTACACACAATATGTACAGTGTCTCTACTCAGTGATAATGTGTAGCTTGAGTTACAACACACAACATGTACAGTGTCTCTACTCAGTTATAATTTTAGATAGTGTTATAACACACAACATGTATTGCGACTCTACTCAGTGATAATGTGTAGCTTGTGTTATTACACACAACATGTACAGTGTCTCTACTCAGTGATAATGTGTTGCTTGTGTTATTACACACAATATGTACAGTGTCTCTACTCAGTGATAATGTGAGGCATGTGTTATTACACACAATATGTACAGTGTCTCCACTCAGTGATAATGTGTAGCTTGAGTTAATACACACAACATGTACAGTGTCTCTACTCAGTGATAATGTGTAGCTTGTGTTATTACACACAACATGTGCAGTGTCTCTAATCAGTGATAATGTGTAGCTTGTGTTATTACACACAACATGTACAGTGTCTCTACTCAGTGATAATGTGTAGCTTGTGTTACTACACAAAACATGTACAGTGTGTCTACTCAGTGATAATGTGTAGCTTGAGTTACTACACACAACATGTACAGTGTCTCTACTCAGTGATAATGTGTAGCTTGTGTAATTACACACAACATGTGCAGTGTCTCTACTCACTGATAATGTGTAGCTTGTGTTATTACACACAACATGTCCAGTGTCTCTACTCAGTGATAATGTGTAGCTTGTGTTATTACACACAACATGTACAGTGTTTTACTCAGTGATAATGTGCAGCTTGTGTTATTACACACAACATGTACAGTGTCTCCAACCAGTGTTAATGTGTAACTTGAGTTATTGCACACAACATGTACTGCGTCTTTACTCAGTGATAATGTGTAGCTTGTGTTATTACTTGCAACATGTACAGTGTCTTTACTCAGTGATATTGTGTAGATAGTGTTATGACACTCAACATGTACAGTGTCTCTACTCAGTGATAATGCGTAGCATGTGTTACTACACACAACATGTACAGTGTCTCTACTCAGTGATAATGTGTAGATAGTGTTATAACACACAACATGTACAGTGTCTCCACTCAGTGATAATAAGTAGCTTGTGTTACTACACACAACATGTACTGTGTCTCTACTCTGTGATAATGTGTAGATAGTGTTATAACACACAACAAGTACAGTGTTTCTACTCAGTGATAATGCGTAGCTTGTGTTACTACACACAACATGTACAGTGTCTCTACTCTGTGATAATGTGTAGCTTGTGTTATTACACACAACACGTACTGTGACTCTACTCAGTGATAATGTGTAGCTTGTGTTATAACACACAACATGTACAGTGTCTCTACTCAGTGATAATGTGTAGCTTGTGTTATTACACACAACATGTACTGTGACTCTACTCAGTGATAATGTGTAGCTTGTGTTATAACACACTACATGTACAGTGACTCTACTCAGTGATAATGTGTAGCTTGTGTTATAACACACAACATGTACAGTGTCTTTACTCAGAGTTAATGTGTAGCTTGTGTTATAACACACAACATGTGATGTGTCTCTACTCAGTGATAATGTGTAGCTTGTGCTATAACACACAACATGTACAGTGTCTCTACTCAGTGTTAATATGTAGCTTGTGTTATAACACACAACATGTGATGTGTCGCTACTCAGTGATAATGTGTAGCTTGTGTTATAACACACTACATGTACAGTGTCTCTACTCAGTGTTAATGTGTAGCTTGTGTTATAACACACAACATGTGATGTGACTCTACTCAGTGATAATGTGTAGCTTGTGTTATAACACACATTATGTACAGTGTCTCTACTCAGTGTTAATGTGTAGCTTGTGTTATAACACACAACATGTGATGTGTCTCTACTCAGTGATAATGTGCAGCTTGTGTTATAACACACTACATGTACAGTGACTCTACTCAGTGATAATTTGTAGCATGTGTTATAACACACAACATGTACAGTGTCTCTACTCAGTGATAATGTGTAGCTTGTGTTATAACACACAATATGTGATGTGTCTCTATTCAGTGATAATGTGTAGCTTGTGTTATTACACACAACATGTACAGTGTCTCTACTCTGTGATAATGTGTAGCTTGTGTTATAACACACAACATATACTGTGACTCTACTCAGTGATAATGTGTAGCTTGTGTTATTACACACAACATGTACTGTGACTCTACTCTGTGATAATGTGTAGCTTGTGTTATTACAAAAAACATGTGATGTGCCTCTACTCAATGATAATGTGTAGCTTGTGTTATAACACACAACATGTACACTGTCTCTACTCAGTGATAATGTGTAGCTTGTGTTATAACACAGAACATTTACAGTGTCTCTACTCAGTATTAATGTGTAGCTTGTATTATTACACACAACATGTACAGTGTCTCTACTCAGTGATAATCTGTAGCTTGTGTTATTACACACAACATGTACTGTGACTCTACTCAGTGATAATGTGTAGCTTGTGTTATAACACACCACATGTACAGTGTCTCTACTCAGTGTTAATGTGTAGCTTGTGTTATAACACACATCATGTACTGTGTCTCTACTCAGTGTTAATGTGTATCTTGTGTTATAACACACAACATGTACAGTGTCTCTACTCAGTGATAATGTGTAGCTTGTGTTATAACACACTACATGTACAGTGTCTCTACTCAGTGATAATGTGTAGCTTGTGTTATAACACACCACATGTACAGTGTCTCTACTCAGTGATAATGTGTAGCTTGTGTTATAACACACAACATGTACAGTGTCTCTACTCAGTGATAATGTGCAGCTTGTGTTATAACACACAATATGTACAGTGTCTCTACTCAGTGATAATGCGTAGCTTGTGTTATAACACACTACATGTACAGTGTCTCTACTCAGTGATAATGTGTAGCTTGTGTTACTACACAGAAAATGTACAGTGTCTCTACTCAGTGATAATGTGTAGCTTGTGTTACTACACAAAACATGTACAGTGTCTCTACTCAGTGGTAATGTGTAGCTTGTGTTACTACACACAACATGTACAGTGTCTCTACTCAGTGATAATGTGCAGCTTGAGTTACTACACACAACATGTACAGTGTCTCTACTCAGTGATAATGTGTAGCTTGTGTTATAACACACTACATGTACAGTGTCTCTACTCAGTGATAATGTGTAGCTTGTGTTACTACACAGAAAATGTACAGTGTCTCTACTCAGTGGTAATGTGTAGCATGTGTTACTACACACAACATGTACAGTGTCTCTACTCAGTGATAATGTGTAGCTTGTGTTATAACACACTACATGTACAGTGACTCTACTCAGTGATAATGTGTAGCTTGTGTTACTACACACAACATGTACAGTGTCTCTACTCAGTGATAATGTGTAGCTTGTGTTACTACACACAGCATGTACAGTGTCTCTACTCAGTGATAATGTGTAGCTTGTGTTATAACACACTACATGTACAGTGTCTCTACTCAGTGATAATGTGTAGCTTGTGTTACTACACACAACATGTACAGTGTCTCTACTCAGTGATAATGTGTAGCTTGTGTTATAACACACCACATGTACAGTGTCTCTACTCAGTGATAATGTGTAGCTTGTGTTACTACACACAACATGTACAGTGTCTCTACTCAGTGATAATGTGTAGCTTGTGTTATAACACACAACATGTACAGTGTCTCTACTTAGTGATAATGTGTAGCTTGTGTTATAACACACTACATGTACATTGTCTCTACTCAGTGATAATGTGTAGCTTGTGTAACTACACAGAAAATGTACAGTGTCTCTAGTCAGTGATAATGTGTAGCTTGTGTTACTACACAAAACATGTACAGTGTCTCTACTCAGTGATAATGTGTAGCTTGAGTTACTACACACAACATGTACAGTGTCTCTACTCAGTCATAATGTGCAGCTTGTGTTATAACACACAACATGTACAGTGTATCTACTCAGTGATAATGTGTAGCTTGTGTTATAACACACAACATGTACAGTGTCTCTACTCAGTGATAATGTGTAGCTTGTGTTATAACACACTACATGTACAGTGTCTCTACTCAGTGATAATGTGTAGCTTGTGTTATAACACACAACATGTACAGTGTCTCTACTCAGTGATAATGTGTAGCTTGTGTTATAACACACAACATGTACAGTGTCTCTACTCAGTGATAATGTGTAGCTTGTGTTATAACACACTACATGTACAGTGTCTCTACTCAGTGATAATGTGTAGCTTGTGTTACTACACAGAAAATGTACAGTGTCTCTACTCAGTGATAATGTGTAGCTTGTGTTACTACACAGAAAATGTACAGTGTCTCTACTCAGTGATAATGTGTAGCTTGTGTTATTACACACAACATGTACAGTGTCTCTACTCAGTGATAATGTGTAGCTTGTGTTACTACACAAAACATGTACAGTGTGTCTACTCAGTAATAATGTGTAGCTTGAGTTACTACATACAACATGTACAGTGTCTCTACTCAGTGATAATGTGTAGCTTGTGTAATTACACACAACATGAGCAGTGTCTCTACTCACTGATAATGTGTAGCTTTTGTTATTACACACAACATGTCCAGTGTCTCTACTCAGTGATAATGTGTAGCTTGTGTTATTACACACAACATGTACAGTGTTTTACTCAGTGATAATGTGCATCTTGTGTTATTACACACAACATGTACAGTGTCTCCAACCAGTGATAATGTGTAACTTGAGTTATTGCACACAACATGTACTGCGTCTTTACTCAGTGATAATGTGTAGCTTGTGTTATTACTTGCAACATGTACAGTGTCTTTACTCAGTGATAATGTGTAGATAGTGTTATGACACACAACATGTACAGTGTCTCTACTCAGTGATAATGCGTAGCATGTGTTACTACACACAACATGTACAGTGTCTCTACTCAGTGATAATGTGTAGATAGTGTTATAACACACAACATGTACAGTGTCTCTACTCAGTGATAATGTGTAGCTTGTGTTATAACACACTACATGTACAGTGATTCTACTCAGTGATAATGTGTAGCTTGTGTTACAACCCAAAACATGTACAGTGTCTCTACTCAGTGATAATGTGTAGCTTGTGTTATAACACACAACATGTACAGTGTCTCTACTCAGTGATAATGTGTAGCTTGTGTTACAACCCAAAACATGTACAGTGTCTCTACTCAGTGATAATGTGTTGCTTGTGTTATAACACACAACATGTACAGTGTCTCTACTCAGTGATAATGTGTAGCTTGTGTTACTACACAGAAAATGTACAGTGTCTCTACTCAGTGATAATGTGTAGCTTGAGTTACTACACACAACATGTACAGTGTCTCTACTCAGTGATAATGTGTAGCTTGTGTTACTACACACAGCATGTACAGTGTCTCTACTCAGTGATAATGTGTAGCTTGTGTTACTACACACAGCATGTACAGTGTCTCTACTCAGTGATAATGTGTAGCTTGTGTTATAACACACTACATGTACAGTGTCTCTACTCAGTGATAATGTGTAGCTTGTGTTATAACACACTACATGTACAGTGTCTCTACTCAGTGATAATGTGTAGCTTGTGTTACTACACACAGCATGTGCAGTGTCTCTACTCAGTGATAATGTGTAGCTTGTGTTACAACACAAAACATGTACAGTGTCTCTACTCAGTGATAATGTGTAGCTTGAGTTACTACACACAACATGTACAGTGTCTCTACTCAGTGATAATGTGCAGCTTGTGTTATAACACACAACATGTACAGTGTCTCTACTCAGTGATAATGTGTAGCATGTGCTATTACACACAATATGTACAGTGTCTCTACTCATTGATAATGTGTAGCTTGAGTTACAACACACAACATGTACAGTGTCTCTACTCAGTTATAATATTTAGATTGTGTTATAACACACAACATGTATTGCGACTCTACTCAGTGATAATGTGTAGCTTGTGTTATTACACACAACATGTACAGTGTCTCTACTCAGTGATAATGTGTTGCTTGTGTTATTACACACAATATGTACAGTGTCTCTACTCAGTGATAATGTGAGGCATGTGTTATTACACACAATATGTACAGGGTCTCCACTCAGTGATAATGTGTAGCTTGAGTTAATACACACAACATGTACAGTGTCTCTACTCAGTGATAATGTGTAGCTTGTGTTATTACACACAACATGTGCAGTGTCTCTAATCAGTGATAATGTGTAGCTTGTGTTATTACACACAACATGTACAGTGTCTCTACTCAGTGATAATGTGTAGCTTGTGTTACTACACAAAACATGTACAGTGTGTCTACTCAGTAATAATGTGTAGCTTGAGTTACTACACACAACATGTACAGTGTCTCTACTCAGTGATAATGTGTAGCTTGTGTTACTACACACAACATGTACAGTGTCTCTACTCAGTGATAATGTGTAGCTTGTGTTACTACACACAACATGTACAGTGTCTCTACTCAGTAATAATGTGTAGCTTGAGTTACTACACACAACATGTACAGTGTCTCTACTCAGTGATAATGTGTAGCTTGTGTTACTACACACAACATGTGCAGTGTCTCTACTCAGTAATAATGTGTAGCTTGAGTTACTACACACAACATGTACAGTGTCTCTACTCAGTGATAATGCGTAGCATGTGTTACTACACACAACATGTACAGTGTCTTTACTCAGTGATAATGTGTAGATAGTGTTATAACACACAACATGTACTGTGTCTCTACTCTGTGATAATGTGTAGATAGTGTTATAACACACAACAAGTACAGTGTTTCTACTCAGTGATAATGCGTAGCTTGTGTTACTACACACAACATGTACAGTGTCTCTACTCTGTGATAATTTGTAGCTTGTGTTATTACACACAACACGTACTGTGACTCTACTCAGTGATAATGTGTAGCTTGTGTTATTACACACAAAATGTACTGTGTCTCTACTCTGTGATAATGTGTAGATAGTGTTATAACACACAACAAGTACAGTGTTTCTACTCAGTGATAATGCGTAGCTTGTGTTACTACACACAACATGTACAGTGTCTCTACTCTGTGATAATTTGTAGCTTGTGTTATTACACACTACATGTACAGTGACTCTACTCAGTGATAATGTGTAGCTTGTGATATAACACACAACATGTACAGTGTCTCTACTCAGAGTTAATGTGTAGCTTGTGTTATAACACACAACATGTGATGTGTCTCTACTCAGTGATAATGTGTAGCTTGTGCTATAACACACAACATGTACAGTGTCTCTACTCAGTGTTAATATGTAGCTTGTGTTATAACACACAACATGTGATGTGTCTCTACTCAGTGATAATGTGTAGCTTGTGTTATAACACACTACATGTACAGTGTCTCTACTCAGTATTAATGTGTAGCTTGTGTTATAACACACAACATGTACAGTGTCTCTACTCAGTGTTAATGTGTAGCTTGTGTTATAACACACAACATGTACTGTGACTCTACTCAGTGATAATGTGTAGCTTGTGTTATAACACACAACATGTGATGTGTCTCTACTCAGTGATAATGTGTAGCTTGTGTTATAACACACAACATGTGATGTGTCTCTACTCAGTGATAATGTGTAGCTTGTGTTATAACACACTACATGTACAGTGTCTCTACTCAGTGTTAATGTGTAGCTTGTGTTATAACACACAACATGTACAGTGTCTCTACTCAGTGATAATGTGTAGCTTGTGTTATAACACACATTATGTACAGTGTCTCTACTCAGTGATAATGTGTAGCTTGTGTTATAACACACTACATGTACAGTGTCTCTACTCAGTGATAATGTGTAGCTTGTGTTATAACACACTACATGTACAGTGTCTCTACTCAGTGATAATGTGTAGCTTGTGTTATAACACACATTATGTACAGTGTCTCTACTCAGTGATAATGTGTAGCTTGTGTTATAACACACTACATGTACAGTGTCTCTACTCAGTGATAATGTGTAGCTTGTGTTATAACACACAACATGTACAGTGTCTCTACTCAGTGATAATGTGTAGCTTGTGTTATAACACACAACATGTACA
The DNA here is from genome assembly GCA_946902985.2 of Meconema thalassinum. Classification (NCBI taxonomy): domain Eukaryota; kingdom Metazoa; phylum Arthropoda; class Insecta; order Orthoptera; family Tettigoniidae; genus Meconema; species Meconema thalassinum. The sequence goes on along the minus strand of OX336393.1, from coordinate 527,476,510 downwards.
GTGTCTCTATTCAGTGTTAATGTGTAGCTTGAGTTAATACACACAACATGTACAGTGACTCTACTCAGTGATAATGTGTAGCTTGTGTTATAACACACTACATGTACAGTGTCTCTACTCAGTGATAATGTGTAGCTTGTGTTACTACACACAACATGTACAGTGACTCCACTCAGTGATAATGTGTAGCTTGTGTTATAACACACTACATGTACAGTGTCTCTACTCAGTGATAATGTGTAGCTTGTGTTATAACACACAATATGTGATGTGTCTCTATTCAGTGATAATGTGTAGCTTGTGTTATTACACACAACATGTACAGTGTCTCTACTCTGTGATAATGTGTAGCTTGTGTTATAACACACAACATGTACTGTGACTCTACTCAGTGATAATGTGTAGCTTGTGTTATAACACACAACATGTACTGTGACTCTACTCAGTGATAATGTGTAGCTTGTGTTATTACACACAACATGTACTGTGACTCTACTCTGTGATAATGTGTAGCTTGTGTTATTACACACAACATGTACTGTGACCCTACTCAGTGATAATGTATAGCTTGTGTTATTACATAAAACATGTGATGTGCCTCTACTCAATGATAATGTGTAGCTTGTGTTATAACACACAACATGTTCAGTGTCTCCACTCAGTGTTAATGTGTAGCTTGTGTTATAACACACAACATGTGATGTGTCTCTACTCAGTGATAATGTGTAGCTTGTGTTACTACACACAACATGTACAGTGTCTCTACTCAGTGATAATGTGTAGCTTGTGTTATAACACAGAACATGTACAGTGTCTCTACTCAGTGTTAATGTGTAGCTTGTATTATTACACACAACATGTACAGTGTCTCTACTCAGTGTTAATCTGTAGCTTGTGTTATTACACACAACATGTACTGTGACTCTACTCAGTGATAATGTGTAGCTTGTGTTATAACACACAACATGTACAGTGTCTCTACTCAGTGTTAATGTGTAGCTTGTGTTATAACACACAACATGTACTGTGACTCTACTCAGTGATAATGTGTAGCTTGTGTTATTACACACAACATGTACAGTGTCTCTACTCAGTGTTAATGTGTATCTTGTGTTATTACACACAACATGTACAGTGTCTTTACTCAGTGTTAATGATTAGCTTGTGTTATAACACACAACATGTACAGTGTCTCTACTCAGTGATAATGTGTAGCTTGTGTTATAACACACAACATGTACAGTGTCTCTAATCAGTGTTAATGTGTAGCTTGTGTTATTACACACAACAGGTACAGTGTCTCTACTCAGTGATAACGTGTAGCTCGTGTTATTAAACACAACATGTACTGTGATTCTACTCAGTGATAATGTGTAGCTTGTGTTATAACACACAACATGTACAGTGTCTCTACTCAGTATTAATGTGTAGCTTGTGTTATAACACACAACATGTACAGTGTCTCTACTCAGTGATAATGTGTAGCTTGTGTTATTACACACAAAATGTACAGTGTCTCTACTCAGTGATAATGTGTAGCTTGTGTTATAACACACAACATGTACAGTGTCTCTACTCAGTGATAATGTGTAGCTTGTGTTATTACACACAACATGTACAGTGTCTCTACTCAGTGATAATGTGTAGCTTGTGTTATTACACACAACATGTACTGTGACTCAACTCAGTGATAATGTGTAGCTTGTGTTATAACACACAACATGTACAGTGTCTCTACTCAGTGTTAATGTGTAGCTTGTGTTATTACACAAAACATGTGATGTGTCTCAACTCAAAGATAATGTGTAGCTTGTGTTATAACACACAACATGTACAGTGTCTCTACTCAGTGTTAATGTGTAGCTTGTGTTATAACACGCAACATGTGATGTGTCTCTACTCAGTGATAATGTGTAGCTTGTGTTATAACACACTACATGTACAGTGACTCTACTCAGTGATTATGTGTAGCTTGTGTTATTACACACAACATGTACAGTGACTCTACTCAGTGATTATGTGTAGCTTGTGTTATTACACACAACATGTACAGTGTCTCTACTCAGTGATAATGTGTAGCTTGTGTTATTACACACAACATGTACTGTGACTCTACTCAGTGATAATGTGTAGCTTGTGTTATAACACACAACATGTACAGTGTCTCTACTCAGTGTTAATGTGTAGCTTGTGTTATTACACTCAACATGTACAGTGTCTCTACTCAGTGATAATGTGTAGCTTGTGTTATTACACACAACATGTACTGTGACTCTACTCAGTGATAATGTGTAGCTTGTGTTATAACACACAACATGTACAGTGTCTCTACTCAGTGTTAATGTGTAGCTTGTGTTATTACACAAAACATGTGATGTGTCTCAACTCAAAGATAATGTGTAGCTTGTGTTATAACACACAACATGTACAGTGTCTCTACTCAGTGTTAATGTGTAGCTTGTGTTATAACACGCAACATGTGATGTGTCTCTACTCAGTGATAATGTGTAGCTTGTGTTATAACACACTACATGTACAGTGACTCTACTCAGTGATTATGTGTAGCTTGTGTTATAACACACAACATGTACAGTGTCTCTACTCAGTGATAATGTGTAGCTTGTGTTATAACACACAACATGTGATGTGTCTTTACTCAGTGATAATGTGTAGCTTGTGTTATTACACACAACATGTACAGTGTCTCTACTCTGTGATAATGTGTAGCTTGTGTTATAACACACAACATGTACAGTGTCTCTACTCAGTGTTAATGTGTAGCTTGTGTTATAACACACAACATGTGATGTGTCTCTACTCAGTGATAATGTGTAGCTTGTGTTATAACACACTACATGTACAGTGACTCTACTCAGTGATAATGTGTAGCTTGTGTTATAACACACTACATGTACAGTGACTCTACTCAGTGATAATGTGCAGCTTGTGTTATTACACACAACATGTACAGTGTCTCTACTCAGTGATAATGTTTAGCTTGTGTGACTACGCACAACATGTACAGTGTCTCTACTCACTGATAATGTGTAGCTTGTGTTATAACACACAACATGTACAGTGTCTCTACTCAGTGATAATGTGTAGCTTGTGTTATTACACACAACATGTACAGTGTCTCTACTCAGTGATAATCTGTATCTTGTGTTATTACACACAACATGTACTGTGACTCTACTCAGTGATAATATGTAGCTTGTGTTATAACACACAACATGTACTGTGAATCTACTCAGTGATAATGTGTAGCTTGTGTTATAACACACAACATGTACAGTGTCTCTACTCAGTGATAATGTGTAGTTTGTGTTATAACACACAACATGTGATGTGTCTCTACTCAGTGATAATGTGTAGCTTGTGTTATAACACACTACATGTACAGTGACTCTACTCAGTGATAATGTGTAGCTTGTGTTATAACACACAACATGTACAGTGTCTCTATTCAGTGTTAATGTGTAGCTTGTGTTATGACACACAACATGTGATGTGTCTCTACTCAGTGATAATGTGTAGCTTGTGTTATAACACACTACATGTACAGTGACTCTACTCAGTGATAATGTGTAGCTTGTGTTATAACACACTAAATGTACAGTGACTCTACTCAGTGATAATGTGCAGCTTGTGTTATTACACACAACATGTACAGTGTCTCTACTCAGTGATAATGTGTTGCTTGTGTTATTACACACAATATGTACAGTGTCTCTACTCTGTGATCATGTGTAGCTTGTGTTATAACACACAACATGTACAGTGTCTCTATTCAGTGATAATGTTTAGATAGTGTTATAACACACAACATGTATTGCGACTCTACTCAGTGATAATGTGTAGCTTGTGTTATTACACACAACATGTACAGTGTCTCTACTCAGTGATAATGTGTTGCTTGTGTTATTACACTTAATATGTACAGTGTCTCTACTCAGTGATAATGTGAGGCATGTGTTATTACACACAATATGTACAGTGTCTCCACTCAGTGATAATGTGTAGCTTGAGTTAATACACACAACATGTACAGTGTCTCTACTCAGTGATAATGTGTAGCTTGTGTTATTACACACAACATGTGCAGTGTCTCTAATCAGTGATAATGTGTAGCTTGTGTTATTACACACAACATGTACAGTGTCTCTACTCAGTGATAATGTGTAGCTAGTGTTATTACACACAATATGTACAGTGTCTCTACTCAGTGATAATGTGTAGCTTGAGTTACTACACACAACATGTACAGTGTCTCTACTCAGTGATAATGTGTAGCTTGTGTAATTCCACACCACATGTGCAGTGTCTCTACTCACTGATAATAAGTAGCTTGTGTTACTACACACAACATGTACTGTGTCTCTACTCTGTGATAATGTGTAGATAGTGTTATAACACACAACAAGTACAGTGTTTCTACTCAGTGATAATGCGTAGCTTGTGTTACTACACACAACATGTACAGTGTCTCTACTCTGTGATAATGTGTAGCTTGTGTTATTACACACAACACGTACTGTGACTCTACTCAGTGATAATGTGTAGCTTGTGTTATAACACACTACATGTACAGTGACTCTACTCAGTGATAATGTGTAGCTTGTGTTATAACACACAACATGTACAGGGTCTCTACTCAGTGATAATGTGTAGCTTGAGTTACTACACACAACATGTACAGTGTCTCTACTCAGTGATTATATGCAGCTTGTGTTATAACACACAACATGTACAGTGTCTTTACTCAGTGTTAATGTGTAGCTTGTGTCATAACACACAACATGTACAGTGTCTCTACTCAGTGATAATGTGTAGCCTGTGTTATAACACACTACATGTACAGTGTCTCTACTCAGTGATAATGTGTAGCTTGTGTTACTACACAGAAAATGTACAGTGTCTCTACTCAGTGATAATGTGTAGCTTGTGTTACAACCCAAAACATGTACAGTGTCTCTACTCAGTGATAATGTGTAGCTTGAGTTACTACACACAACATGTACAGTGTCTCTACTCAGTGATAATGTGCAGCTTGTGTTATAACACACAACATGTACAGTGTCTCTACTCAGTGATAATGTGTAGCTTGTGTTATAACACACTACATGTACAGTGTCTCTACTCAGTGATAATGTGTAGCTTGTGTTACTACACACAGCATGTACAGTGTCTCTACTCAGTGATAATGTGTAGCTTGTGTTACTACACAAAACATGTACAGTGTCTCTACTCAGTGATAATGTGTAGCTTGAGTTACTACACACAACATGTACAGTGTCTCTACTCAGTGATAATGTGCAGCTTGTGTTATAACACACAACATGTACAGTGTCTCTACTCAGTGATAATGTGTAGCATGTGTTATTACACACAATATGTACAGTGTCTCTACTCAGTGATAATGTGTAGCTTGAGTTACAACACACAAGATGTACAGTGTCTCTACTCAGTTATAATGTTTAGATAGTGTTATAACACACAACATGTATTGCGACTCTACTCAGTGATAATGTGTAGCTTGTGTTATTACACACAACATGTACAGTGTCTCTACTCAGTGATAATGTGTTGCTTGTGTTATTACACACAATATGTACAGTGTCTCTACTCAGTGATAATGTGAGGCATGTGTTATTACACACAATATGTACAGTGTCTCCACTCAGTGATAATGTGTAGCTTGAGTTAATACACACAACATGTACAGTGTCTCTACTCAGTGATAATGTGTAGCTTGTGTTATTACACACAACATGTGCAGTGTCTCTAATCAGTGATAATGTGTAGCTTGTGTTATTACACGCAACATGTACAGTGTCTCTACTCAGTGATAATGTGTAGCTTGTGTTACTACACAAAACATGTACAGTGTGTCTACTCAGTGATAATGTGTAGCTTGAGTTACTACACACAACATGTACAGTGTCTCTACTCAGTGATAATGTGTAGCTTGTGTAATTACACACAACATGTGCAGTGTCTCTACTCAGTGATAATGTGTAGATAGTGTTATGACACTCAACATGAACAGTGTCTCTACTCAGTGATATTGCGTAGCATGTGTTACTACACACTACATGTACAGTGTCTCTACTCAGTGATAATGTGTAGATAGTGTTATAACACACAACATGTACAGTGTCTCCACTCAGTGATAATAAGTAGCTTGTGTTACTACACACAACATGTACTGTGTCTCTACTCTGTGATAATGTGTAGATAGTGTTATAACACACAACAAGTACAGTGTTTCTACTCAGTGATAATGCGTAGCTTGTGTTACTACACACAACATGTACAGTGTCTCTACTCTGTGATAATGTGTAGCTTGTGTTATTACACACAACATGTACTGTGACTCTACTCAGTGATAATGTGTAGCTTGTGTTATAACACACTACATGTACAGTGACTCTACTCAGTGATAATGTGTAGCTTGTGTTATAACACACAACATGTACAGTGTCTCTACTCAGTGATAATGTGTAGCTTGTGTTATTACACACAACATGTACTGTGACTCTACTCAGTGATAATGTGTAGCTTGTGTTATAACACACTACATGTACAGTGACTCTACTCAGTGATAATGTGTAGCTTGTGTTATAACACACAACATGTACAGTGTCTCTACTCAGAGTTAATGTGTAGCTTGTGTTATAACACACAACATGTGATGTGTCTCTACTCAGTGATAATGTGTAGCTTGTGCTATAACACACAACATGTACAGTGTCTCTACTCAGTGTTAATATGTAGCTTGTGTTATAACACACAACATGTGATGTGTCTTTACTCAGTGATAATGTGTATCTTGTGTTATAACACACAACATGTGATGTGTCTCTACTCAGTGATAATGTGTAGCTTGTGTTATAACACACTACATGTACAGTGTCTCTACTCAGTGTTAATGTGTAGCTTGTGTCATAACACACAACATGTGATGTGACTCTACTCAGTGATAATGTGTAGCTTGTGTTATAACACACATTATGTACAGTGTCACTACTCAGTGTAAATGTGTAGCTTGTGTTATAACACACAATATGTGATGTGTCTCTACTCAGTGATAATGTGTAGCTTGTGTTATAACACACTACATGTACAGTGACTCTACTCAGTGATAATTTGTAGCATGTGTTATAACACACAACATGTACAGTGTCTCTACTCAGTGATAATGTGTAGCTTGTGTTATAACACACAATATGTGATGTGTCTCTATTCAGTGATAATGTGTAGCTTGTGTTATTACACACAACATGTACAGTGTCTCTACTCTGTGATTATGTGTAGCTTGTGTTATAACACACAACATGTACTGTGACTCTACTCAGTAATAATGTGTAGCTTGTGTTATAACACACAACATGTACTGTGACTCTACTCAGTGATAATGTGTAGCTTGTGTTATTACACACAACATGTACTGTGACTCTACTCTGTGATAATGTGTAGCTTGTGTTATTACACACAACATGTACTGTGACTCTACTCAGTGATAATGTGTAGCTTGTGTTATTACAAAAAACATGTGATGTGCCTCTACTCAATGATAATGTGTAGCTTGTGTTATAACACACAACATGTACAGTGTCTCTACTCAGTGATAATGTGCAGCTTGTGTTATAACACACAACATGTACAGTGTCTCTACTCAGTGATAATGTGTAGCTTGTGTTATAACACACTACATGTACAGTGTCTCTACTCAGTGATAATGTGTAGCTTGTGTTACTACACACAGCATGTACAGTGTCTCTACTCAGTGATAATGTGTAGCTTGTGTTACTACACAAAACATGTACAGTGTCTCTACTCAGTGATAATGTGTAGCTTGAGTTACTACACACAACATGTACAGTGTCTCTACTCAGTGATAATGTGCAGCTTGTGTTATAACACACAACATGTACAGTGTCTCTACTCAGTGATAATGTGTAGCATGTGTTATTACACACAATATGTACAGTGTCTCTACTCAGTGATAATGTGTAGCTTGAGTTACAACACACAACATGTACAGTGTCTCTACTCAGTTATAATGTTTAGATAGTGTTATAACACACAACATGTATTGCGACTCTACTCAGTGATAATGTGTAGCTTGTGTTATTACACACAACATGTACAGTGTCTCTACTCAGTGATAATGTGTTGCTTGTGTTATTACACACAATATGTACAGTGTCTCTACTCAGTGATAATGTGAGGCATGTGTTATTACACACAATATGTACAGTGTCTCCACTCAGTGATAATGTGTAGCTTGAGTTAATACACACAACATGTACAGTGTCTCTACTCAGTGATAATGTGTAGCTTGTGTTATTACACACAACATGTGCAGTGTCTCTAATCAGTGATAATGTGTAGCTTGTGTTATTACACACAACATGTACAGTGTCTCTACTCAGTGATAATGTGTAGCTTGTGTTACTACACAAAACATGTACAGTGTGTCTACTCAGTGATAATGTGTAGCTTGAGTTACTACACACAACATGTACAGTGTCTCTACTCAGTGATAATGTGTAGCTTGTGTAATTACACACAACATGTGCAGTGTCTCTACTCACTGATAATGTGTAGCTTGTGTTATTACACACAACATGTCCAGTGTCTCTACTCAGTGATAATGTGTAGCTTGTGTTATTACACACAACATGTACAGTGTTTTACTCAGTGATAATGTGCAGCTTGTGTTATTACACACAACATGTACAGTGTCTCCAACCAGTGATAATGTGTAACTTGAGTTATTTCACACAACATGTACTGCGTCTTTACTCAGTGATAATGTGTAGCTTGTGTTATTACTTGCAACATGTACAGTGTCTTTACTCAGTGATAATGTGTAGATAGTGTTATGACACTCAACATGAACAGTGTCTCTACTCAGTGATAATGCGTAGCATGTGTTACTACACACAACATGTACAGTGTCTCTACTCAGTGATAATGTGTAGATAGTGTTATAACACACAACATGTACAGTGTCTCTACTCTGTGATAATGTGTAGCTTGTGTTATTACACACAACACGTACTGTGACTCTACTCAGTGATAATGTGTAGCTTGTGTTATAACACACAACATGTACAGTGTCTCTACTCAGTGATAATGTGTAGCTTGTGTTATTACACACAACATGTACTGTGACTCTACTCAGTGATAATGTGTAGCTTGTGTTATAACACACTACATGTACAGTGACTCTACTCAGTGATAATGTGTAGCTTGTGTTATAACACACAACATGTACAGTGTCTCTACTCAGAGTTAATGTGTAGCTTGTGTTATAACACACAACATGTGATGTGTCTCTACTCAGTGATAATGTGTAGCTTGTGCTATAACACACAACATGTACAGTGTCTCTACTCAGTGTTAATATGTAGCTTGTGTTATAACACACAACATGTGATGTGTCTCTACTCAGTGTTAATATGTAGCTTGTGTTATAACACACAACATGTACAGTGTCTCTACTCAGTGTTAATATGTAGCTTGTGTTATAACACACAACATGTGATGTGTCTCTACTCAGTGATAATGTGTATCTTGTGTTATAACACACAACATGTGATGTGTCTCTACTCAGTGATAATGTGTAGCTTGTGTTATAACACACTACATGTACAGTGTCTCTACTCAGTGTTAATGTGTAGCTTGTGTTATAACACACAACATGTGATGTGACTCTACTCAGTGATAATGTGTAGCTTGTGTTATAACACACATTATGTACAGTGTCTCTACTCAGTGTAAATGTGTAGCTTGTGTTATAACACACAATATGTGATGTGTCTCTACTCAGTGATAATGTGTAGCTTGTGTTATATCACACTACATGTACAGTGACTCTACTCAGTGATAATTTGTAGCATGTGTTATAACACACAACATGTACAGTGTCTCTACTCAGTGATAATGTGTAGCTTGTGTTATAACACACAATATGTGATGTGTCTCTATTCAGTGATAATGTGTAGCTTGTGTTATTACACACAACATGTACAGTGTCTCTACTCTGTGATAATGTGTAGCTTGTGTTATAACACACAACATGTACTGTGACTCTACTCAGTAATAATGTGTAGCTTGTGTTATAACACACAACATGTACTGTGACTCTACTCAGTGATAATGTGTAGCTTGTGTTATTACACACAACATGTACTGTGACTCTACTCTGTGATAATGTGTAGCTTGTGTTATTACACACAACATGTACTGTGACTCTACTCAGTGATAATGTGTAGCTTGTGTTATTACAAAAAACATGTGATGTGCCTCTACTCAATGATAATGTGTAGCTTGTGTTATAACACACAACATGTTCAGTGTCTCTACTCAGTGTTAATGTGTAGCTTGTGTTATAACACACAACATGTGATGTGTCTCTACTCAGTGATAATGTGTAGCTTGTGTTATAACACACTACATGTACAGTGTCTCTACTCAGTGATAATGTGTAGCTTGTGTTATAACACACTACATGTACAGTGTCTCTACTCAGTGATAATGTGTAGCTTGTGTTACTACACACAGCATGTACAGTGTCTCTACTCAGTGATAATGTGTAGCTTGTGTTACTACACACAGCATGTACAGTGTCTCTACTCAGTGATAATGTGTAGCTTGTGTTACTACACAAAACATGTACAGTGTCTCTACTCAGTGATAATGTGTAGCTTGAGTTACTACACACAACATGTACAGTGTCTCTACTCAGTGATAATGTGCAGCTTGTGTTATAACACACAACATGTACAGTGTCTCTACTCAGTGATAATGTGTAGCATGTGTTATTACACACAATATGTACAGTGTCTCTACTCAGTGATAATGTGTAGCTTGAGTTACAACACACAACATGTACAGTGTCTCTACTCAGTTATAATGTTTAGATAGTGTTATAACACACAACATGTATTGCGACTCTACTCAGTGATAATGTGTAGCTTGTGTTATTACACACAACATGTACAGTGTCTCTACTCAGTGATAATGTGTTGCTTGTGTTATTACACACAATATGTACAGTGTCTCTACTCAGTGATAATGTGAGGCATGTGTTATTACACACAATATGTACAGTGTCTCCACTCAGTGATAATGTGTAGCTTGAGTTAATACACACAACATGTACAGTGTCTCTACTCAGTGATAATGTGTAGCCTGTGTTATTACACACAACATGTGCAGTGTCTCTAATCAGTGATAATGTGTAGCTTGTGTTATTACACACAACATGTACAGTGTCTCTACTCAGTGATAATGTGTAGCTTGTGTTACTACACAAAAAATGTACAGTGTGTCTACTCAGTGATAATGTGTAGCTTGAGTTACTACACACAACATGTACAGTGTCTCTACTCAGTGATAATGTGTAGCTTGTGTAATTATACACAACATGTGCAGTGTCTCTACTCACTGATAATGTGTAGCTTGTGTTATTACACACAACATGTCCAGTGTCTCTACTCAGTGATAATGTGTAGCTTGTTTTATTACACACAACATGTACAGTGTTTTACTCAGTGATAATGTGCAGCTTGTGTTATTACACACAACATGTACAGTGTCTCTACTCAGTGATAATGTGTAGATAGTGTTATAACACACAACATGTACAGTGTCTCTACTCAGTGATAATGTGTAGTTTGTGTTACTACACACAACATGTACAGTGTCTCTACTCTGTGAAAATGTGTAGCTTGTGTTATTACACACAACACGTACTGTGACTCTACTCAGTGATAATGTGTAGCCTGTGTTATAACACACTACATGTACAGTGACTCTACTCAGTGATAATGTGTAGCTTGTGTTATAACACACAACATGTACAGTGTCTCTACTCAGTGATAATGTGTAGCTTGTGTTATTACACACAACATGTACTGTGACTCTACTCAGTGATAATGTGTAGCTTGTGTTATAACACACTACATGTACAGTGACTCTACTCAGTGATAATGTGTAGCTTGTGTTATAACACACAACATGTACAGTGTCTCCACTCAGTGATAATAAGTAGCTTGTGTTACTACACACAACATGTACAGTGTCTCTACTCTGTGATAATGTGTAGCTTGTGTTATTACACACAACACGTACTGTGACTCTACTCAGTGATAATGTGTAGCCTGTGTTATAACACACTACATGTACAGTGACTCTACTCAGTGATAATGTGTAGCTTGTGTTATAACACACAACATGTACAGTGTCTCTACTCAGTGATAATGTGTAGCTTGTGTTATTACACACAACATGTACTGTGACTCTACTCAGTGATAATGTGTAGCTTGTGTTATAACACACTACATGTACAGTGACTCTACTCAGTGATAATGTGTAGCTTGTGTTATAACACACAACATGTACAAAGTCTCTACTCAGAGTTAATGTGTAGCTTGTGTTATAACACACAACATGTGATGTGTCTCTACTCAGTGATAATGTGTAGCTTGTGCTATAACACACAACATGTACAGTGTCTCTACTCAGTGTTAATATGTAGCTTGTGTTATAACACACAACATGTGATGTGTCTCTACTCAGTGATAATGTGTAGCTTGTGTTATAACACACTACATGTACAGTGTCTCTACTCAGTGTTAATGTGTAGCTTGTGTTATAACACACAACATGTGATGTGACTCTACTCAGTGATAATGTGTAGCTTGTGTTATAACACACATTATGTACAGTGTCTCTACTCAGTGTTAATGTGTAGCTTGTGTTATAACACACAACATGTGATGTGTCTCTACTCAGTGATAATGTGTAGCTTGTGTTATAACACACTACATGTACAGTGACTCTACTCAGTGATAATTTGTAGCATGTGTTATAACACACAACATGTACAGTGTCTCTACTCAGTGATAATGTGTAGCTTGTGTTATAACACACAATATGTGATGTGTCTCTATTCAGTGATAATGTGTAGCTTGTGTTATTACACACAACATGTACAGTGTCTCTACTCTGTGATAATGTGTAGCTTGTGTTATTACACACAACATGTACTGTGACTCTACTCTGTGATAATGTGTAGCTTGTGTTATTACACACAACATGTACTGTGACTCTACTCTGTGATAATGTGTAGCTTGTGTTATTACACACAACATGTACTGTGACACTACTCAGTGATAATGTGTAGCTTATGTTATTACAAAAAACATGTGATGTGCCTCTACTCAATGATAATGTGTAGCTTGTGTTATAACACACAACATGTTCAGTGTCTCTACTCAGTGTTAATGTGTAGCTTGTGTTATAACACACAACATGTGATGTGTCTCTACTCAGTGATAATGTGTAGCTTGTGTTACTACACACAACATGTACAGTCTCTCTACTCAGTGATAATGTGTAGCTTGTGTTATAACACACAACATATACACTGTCTCTACTCAGTGATAATGTGTAGCTTGTGTTATAACACAGAACATGTACAGTGTCTCTACTCAGTGTTAATGTGTAGCTTGTATTATTACACACAACATGTACAGTGTCTCTACTCAGTGATAATCTGTAGCTTGTGTTATTACACACAACATGTACTGTGACTCTACTCAGTGATAATGTGTAGCTTGTGTTATAACACACCACTTGTACAGTGTCTCTACTCAGTGTTAATGTGTAGCTTGTGTTATAACACACATCATGTACTGTGTCTCTACTCAGTGTTAATGTGTATCTTGTGTTATTACACACAACATGTACAGTGTCTCTACTCATTGATAATGTGCAGCTTGTGTTATAACACACAATATGTACAGTGTCTCTACTCAGTGATAATGCGTAGCTTGTGTTATAACACACTACATGTACAGTGTCTCTACTCAGTGATAATGTGTAGCTTGTGTTACTACACAGAAAATGTACAGTGTCTCTACTCAGTGATAATGTGTAGCTTGTGTTACTACACAAAACATGTACAGTGTCTCTACTCAGTGGTAATGTGTAGCTTGTGTTACTACACACAACATGTACAGTGTCTCTACTCAGTGATAATGTGTAGCTTGTGTTATAACACACTACATGTACAGTGTCTCTACTCAGTGATAATGTGTAGCTTGTGTTACTACACACAACATGTACAGTGTCTCTACTCAGTGATAATGTGCAGCTTGAGTTACTACACACAACATGTACAGTGTCTCTACTCAGTGATAATGTGTAGCTTGTGTTATAACACACAACATGTACAGTGTCTCTACTCAGTGATAATGTGTAGCTTGTGTTATAACACACTACATGTACAGTGACTCTACTCAGTGATAATGTGTAGCTTGTGTTACTACACACAACATGTACAGTGTCTCTACTCAGTGATAATGTGTAGCTTGTGTTACTACACACAGCATGTACAGTGTCTCTACTCAGTGATAATGTGTAGCTTGTGTTATAACACACAACATGTACAGTGACTCTACTCAGTGATAATGTGCAGCTTGTGTTATAACACACAACATGTACAGTGTCTCTACTCAGTGATAATGTGTAGCTTGTGTTACTACACACAGCATGTACAGTGTCTCTACTGAGTGATAATGTGTAGCTTGTGTTATAACACACAACATGTACAGTGACTCTACTCAGTGATAATGTGTAGCTTGTGTTATAACACCCAACATGTACAGTGACTCTACTCAGTGATAATGTGTAGCTTGTGTTATAACACACTACATGTACAGTGTCTCTACTCAGTGATAATGTGTAGCTTGTGTTACTACACACAACATGTACAGTGTCTCTACTCAGTGATAATGTGTAGCTTGTGTTATAACACACTACATGTACAGTGTCTCTACTCAGTGATAATGTGTAGCTTGTGTTACTACACACAGCATGTACAGTGTCTCTACTCAGTGATAATGTGTAGCTTGTGTTACTACACAAAACATGTACAGTGTCTCTACTCAGTGATAATGTGTAGCTTGAGTTACTACACACAACATGTACAGTGTCTCTACTCAGTGATAATGTGCAGCTTGTGTTATAACACACAACATGTATAGTGTCTCTACTCAGTGATAATGTGTAGCATGTGCTATTACACACAATATGTACAGTGTCTCTACTCATTGATAATGTGTAGCTTGAGTTACAACACACAACATGTACAGTGTCTCTACTCAGTTATAATATTTAGATTGTGTTATAACACACAACATGTATTGCGACTCTACTCAGTGATAATGTGTAGCTTGTGTTATTACACACAACATGTACAGTGTCTCTACTCAGTGATAATGTGTTGCTTGTGTTATTACACACAATATGTACAGTGTCTCTACTCAGTGATAATGTGAGGCATGTGTTATTACACACAATATGTACAGGGTCTCCACTCAGTGATAATGTGTAGCTTGAGTTAATACACACAACATGTACAGTGTCTCTACTGAGTGATAATGTGTAGCTTGTGTTATAACACACAACATGTACAGTGACTCTACTCAGTGATAATGTGTAGCTTGTGTTATAACACCCAACATGTACAGTGACTCTACTCAGTGATAATGTGCAGCTTGTGTTATAACACACAACATGTACAGTGTCTCTACTCAGTGATAATGTGTAGCATGTGTTATTACACACAATATGTACAGTGTCTCTACTCAGTGATAATGTGTAGCTTGAGTTACAACACACAACATGTACAGTGTCTCTACTCAGTTATAATGTTTAGATAGTGTTATAACACACAACATGTATTGCGACTCTACTCAGTGATAATGTGTAGCTTGTGTTATTACACACAACATGTACAGTGTCTCTACTCAGTGATAATGTGTTGCTTGTGTTATTACACACAATATGTACAGTGTCTCTACTCAGTGATAATGTGAGGCATGTGTTATTACACACAATATGTACAGTGTCTCCACTCAGTGATAATGTGTAGCTTGAGTTAATACACACAACATGTACAGTGTCTCTACTCAGTGATAATGTGTAGCTTGTGTTATTACACACAACATGTGCAGTGTCTCTAATCAGTGATAATGTGTAGCTTGTGTTATTACACACAACATGTACAGTGTCTCTACTCAGTGATAATGTGTAGCTTGTGTTACTACACAAAACATGTACAGTGTGTCTACTCAGTGATAATGTGTAGCTTGTGTTATAACACACAACATGTACAGTGTCTCTACTCAGTGATAATGTGTAGCTTGTGTTATAACACACTACATGTACAGTGACTCTACTCAGTGATAATGTGTAGCTTGTGTTATAACACACAACATGTACAGTGTCTCTACTCAGTGATAATGTGTAGCTTGTGTTATTACACACAACATGTACTGTGACTCTACTCAGTGATAATGTGTAGCTTGTGTTATAACACAATACATGTACAGTGACTCTACTCAGTGATAATGTGTAGCTTGTGTTATTACACACAACATGTCCAGTGTCTCTACTCAGTGATAATGTGTAGCTTGTGTTATAACACACTACATGTACAGTGACTCTACTCAGTGATAATGTGTAGCTTGTGTTATAACACACTACATGTACAGTGACTCTACTCAGTGATAATGTGTAGCTTGTGTTATAACACACATCATGTACAGTGTCTCTACTCAGTGATAATGTGTAGCTTGTGTTATAACACACAACATGTACAGTGTCTCTACTCAGTGTTAATATGTAGCTTGTGTTATAACACACAACATGTGATGTGTCTCTACTCAGTGATAATGTGTAGCTTGTGTTATAACACACTACATGTACAGTGTCTCTACTCAGTGTTAATATGTAGCTTGTGTTATAACACACAACATGTGATGTGTCTCTACTCAGTGTTAATGTGTAGCTTGTGTTATAACACACATCATGTACAAAGTCTCTACTCAGTGATAATGTGTAGCTTGTGCTATAACACACAACATGTACAGTGTCTCTACTCAGTGTTAATATGTAGCTTGTGTTATAACACACAACATGTGATGTGTCTCTACTCAGTGTTAATGTGTAGCTTGTGTTATAACACACATCATGTACAAAGTCTCTACTCAGTGATAATGTGTAGCTTGTGCTATAACACACAACATGTACAGTGTCTCTACTCAGTGTTAATATGTAGCTTGTGTTATAACACACAACATGTGATGTGTCTCTACTCAGTGTTAATGTGTAGCTTGTGTTATAACACACAACATGTACAGTGTCTCTACTCAGTGATAATGTGTAGCTTGTGCTATAACACACAACATGTGATGTGTCTCTACTCAGTGTTAATATGTAGCTTGTGTTATAACACACAACATGTACAGTGTCTCTACTCAGTGATAATATGTAGCTTGTGTTATAACACACTACATGTACAGTGTCTCTACTCAGTGTTAATGTGTAGCTTGTGCTATAACACACAACATGTACAGTGTCTCTACTCAGTGATAATATGTAGCTTGTGTTATAACACACTACATGTACAGTGTCTCTACTCAGTGTTAATGTGTAGCTTGTGTTATAACACACATCATGTACAAAGTCTCTACTCAGTGATAATGTGTAGCTTGTGCTATAACACACAACATGTACAGTGTCTCTACTCAGTGTTAATATGTAGCTTGTGTTATAACACACAACATGTGATGTGTCTCTACTCAGTGATAATGTGTAGCTTGTGTTATAACACACTACATGTACAGTGTCTCTACTCAGTGTTAATGTGTAGCTTGTGTTATAACACACAACATGTACAAAGTCTCTACTCAGAGTTAATGTGTAGCTTGTGTTATAACACACAACATGTGATGTGTCTCTACTCAGTGATAATGTGTAGCTTGTGCTATAACACACAACATGTACAGTGTCTCTACTCAGTGTTAATATGTAGCTTGTGTTATAACACACAACATGTGATGTGTCTCTACTCAGTGATAATGTGTAGCTTGTGTTATAACACACTACATGTACAGTGTCTCTACTCAGTGTTAATGTGTAGCTTGTGTTATAACACACAACATGTGATGTGTCTCTACTCAGTGATAATGTGTAGCTTGTGTTATAACACACTACATGTACAGTGTCTCTACTCAGTGATAATGTGTAGCTTGTGTTATTACACACAACATGTGATGTGACTCTACTCAGTGATAATGTGTAGCTTGTGTTATAACACACTACATGTACAGTGTCTCTACTCAGTGTTAATGTGTAGCTTGTGTTATAACACACAACATGTGATGTGTCTTTACTCAGTGATAATGTGTAGCTTGTGTTATAACACACTACATGTACAGTGACTCTACTCAGTGATAATTTGTAGCATGTGTTATAACACACAACATGTACAGTGTCTCTACTCAGTGATAATGTGTAGCTTGTGTTATAACACACAATATGTGATGTGTCTCTATTCAGTGATAATGTGTAGCTTGTGTTATTACACACAACATGTACAGTGTCTCTACTCTGTGATAATGTGTAGCTTGTGTTATAACACACAACATGTACTGTGACTCTACTCAGTGACAATGTGTAGCTTGTGTTATAACACACAACATGTACTGTGACTCTACTCAGTGATAATGTGTAGCTTGTGTTATTACACACAACATGTACTGTGACTCTACTCTGTGATAATGTGTAGCTTGTGTTATTACACACAACATGTACTGTGACACTACTCAGTGATAATGTGTAGCTTATGTTATTACAAAAAACATGTGATGTGCCTCTACTCAATGATAATGTGTAGCTTGTGTTATAACATACAACATGTTCAGTGTCTCTACTCAGTGTTAATGTGTAGCTTGTGTTATAACACACAACATGTGATGTGTCTCTACTCAGTGATAATGTGTAGCTTGTGTTACTACACACAACATGTACAGTCTCTCTACTCAGTGATAATGTGTAGCTTGTGTTATAACACACAACATGTACACTGTCTCTACTCAGTGATAATGTGTAGCTTGTGTTATAACACAGAACATGTACAGTGTCTCTACTCAGTGTTAATGTGTAGCTTGTATTATTACACACAACATGTACAGTGTCTCTACTCAGTGATTATCTGTAGCTTGTGTTATTACACACAACATGTACTGTGACTCTACTCAGTGATAATGTGTAGCTTGTGTTATAACACACCACTTGTACAGTGTCTCTACTCAGTGTTAATGTGTAGCTTGTGTTATAACACACATCATGTACTGTGTCTCTACTCAGTGTTAATGTGTATCTTGTGTTATTACACACAACATGTACAGTGTCTCTACTCATTGATAATGTGCAGCTTGTGTTATAACACACAATATGTACAGTGTCTCTACTCAGTGATAATGCGTAGCTTGTGTTATAACACACTACATGTACAGTGTCTCTACTCAGTGATAATGTGTAGCTTGTGTTACTACACAGAAAATGTACAGTGTCTCTACTCAGTGATAATGTGTAGCTTGTGTTACTACACAAAACATGTACAGTGTCTCTACTCAGTGGTAATGTGTAGCTTGTGTTACTACACACAACATGTACAGTGTCTCTACTCAGTGATAATGTGTAGCTTGTGTTATAACACACTACATGTACAGTGTCTCTACTCAGTGATAATGTGTAGCTTGTGTTACTACACACAACATGTACAGTGTCTCTACTCAGTGATAATGTGCAGCTTGAGTTACTACACACAACATGTACAGTGTCTCTACTCAGTGATAATGTGTAGCTTGTGTTATAACACACAACATGTACAGTGTCTCTACTCAGTGATAATGTGTAGCTTGTGTTATAACACACTACATGTACAGTGACTCTACTCAGTGATAATGTGTAGCTTGTGTTACTACACACAACATGTACAGTGTCTCTACTCAGTGATAATGTGTAGCTTGTGTTACTACACACAGCATGTACAGTGTCTCTACTCAGTGCTAATGTGTAGCTTGTGTTATAACACACAACATGTACAGTGACTCTACTCAGTGATAATGTGCAGCTTGTGTTATAACACACAACATGTACAGTGTCTCTACTCAGTGATAATGTGTAGCTTGTGTTACTACACACAGCATGTACAGTGTCTCTACTGAGTGATAATGTGTAGCTTGTGTTATAACACACAACATGTACAGTGACTCTACTCAGTGATAATGTGTAGCTTGTGTTATAACACCCAACATGTACAGTGACTCTACTCAGTGATAATGTGTAGCTTGTGTTATAACACACTACATGTACAGTGTCTCTACTCAGTGATAATGTGTAGCTTGTGTTACTACACACAACATGTACAGTGTCTCTACTCAGTGATAATGTGTAGCTTGTGTTATAACACACTACATGTACAGTGTCTCTACTCAGTGATAATGTGTAGCTTGTGTTACTACACACAGCATGTACAGTGTCTCTACTCAGTGATAATGTGTAGCTTGTGTTACTACACAAAACATGTACAGTGTCTCTACTCAGTGATAATGTGTAGCTTGAGTTACTACACACAACATGTACAGTGTCTCTACTCAGTGATAATGTGCAGCTTGTGTTATAACACACAACATGTATAGTGTCTCTACTCAGTGATAATGTGTAGCATGTGCTATTACACACAATATGTACAGTGTCTCTACTCATTGATAATGTGTAGCTTGAGTTACAACACACAATATGTACAGTGTCTCTACTCAGTTATAATATTTAGATTGTGTTATAACACACAACATGTATTGCGACTCTACTAAGTGATAATGTGTAGCTTGTGTTATTACACACAACATGTACAGTGTCTCTACTCAGTGATAATGTGTTGCTTGTGTTATTACACACAATATGTACAGTGTCTCTACTCAGTGATAATGTGAGGCATGTGTTATTACACACAATATGTACAGGGTCTCCACTCAGTGATAATGTGTAGCTTGAGTTAATACACACAACATGTACAGTGTCTCTACTCAGTGATAATGTGTAGCTTGTGTTATTACACACAACATGTGCAGTGTCTCTAATCAGTGATAATGTGTAGCTTGTGTTATTACACACAACATGTACAGTGTCTCTACTCAGTGATAATGTGTAGCTTGTGTTACTACACAAAACATGTACAGTGTGTCTACTCAGTAATAATGTGTAGCTTGAGTTACTACACACAACATGTACAGTGTCTCTACTCAGTGATAATGTGTAGCTTGTGTAATTACACACAACATGGGCAGTGTCTCTACTCACTGATAATGTGTAGCTTTTGTTATTACACACAAAATGTCCAGTGTCTCTACTCAGTGATAATGTGTAGCTTGTGTTATTACACACAACATGTACAGTGTTTTACTCAGTGATAATGTGCATCTTGTGTTATTACACACAACATGTACAGTGTCTCCAACCAGTGATAATGTGTAACTTGAGTTATTGCACACAACATGTACTGCGTCTTTACTCAGTGATAATGTGTAGCTTGTGTTATTACTTGCAACATGTACAGTGTCTTTACTCAGTGATAATGTGTAGATAGTGTTATGACACACAACATGTACAGTGTCTCTACTCAGTGATAATGCGTAGCTTGTGTTACTACACACAACATGTACAGTGTCTCTACTCTGTGATAATTTGTAGCTTGTGTTATTACACACAACACGTACTGTGACTCTACTCAGTGATAATGTGTAGCTTGTGTTATAACACACTACATGTACAGTGACTCTACTCAGTGATAATGTGTAGATAGTGTTATAACACACAACATGTACAGTGTCTCTACTCAGTGATAATAAGTAGCTTGTGTTAATACACACAACATGTACAGTGTCTCCAACCAGTGATAATGTGTAACTTGAGTTATTGCACACAACATGTACTGCGTCTTTACTCAGTGATAATGTGTAGCTTGTGTTATTACTTGCAACATGTACAGTGTCTTTACTCAGTGATAATGTGTAGATAGTGTTATGACACACAACATGTACAGTGTCTCTACTCAGTGATAATGTGTAGATAGTGTTATAACACACAACATGTACAGTATCTCTACTCAGTGATAATAAGTAGCTTGTGTTAATACACACAACATGTACTGTGTCTCTACTCTGTGATAATGTGTAGATAGTGTTATAACACACAACAAGTACAGTGTTTCTACTCAGTGATAATGCGTAGCTTGTGTTACTACACACAACATGTACAGTGTCTCTACTCTGTGATAATTTGTAGCTTGTGTTATTCCACACAACACGTACTGTGACTCTACTCAGTGATAATGTGTAGCTTGTGTTATAACACACTACATGTACAGTGACTCTACTCAGTGATAATGTGTAGCTTGTGTTATAACACACAACATGTACAGTGTCTCTACTCAGTGATAATGTGTAGCTTGTGTTATTACACACAACATGTACTGTGACTCTACTCAGTGATAATGTGTAGCTTGTGTTATAACACACTACATGTACAGTGACTCTACTCAGTGATAATGTGTAGCTTGTGTTATAACACACAACATGTACAGTGTCTCTACTCAGTGTTAAAGTGTAGCTTGTGTTACAACACACAACATGTGATGTGTCTCTACTCAGTGATAATGTGTAGCTTGTGCTATAACACACAACATGTACAGTGTCTCTACTCAGTGTTAATATGTAGCTTGTGTTATAACACACAGCATGTGATGTGTCTCTACTCAGTGATAATGTGTAGCTTGTGTTATAACACACTACATGTACAGTGTCTCTACTCAGTGTTAATGTGTAGCTTGTGTTATAACACACAACATGTGATGTGACCCTAGTCAGTGATAATGTGTAGCTTGTGTTATAACACACATTATGTACAGTGTCTATACTCAGTGTTAATGTGTAGCTTGTGTTATAACACACAACATGTGATGTGTCTCTACTCAGTGATAATGTGTAGCTTGTGTTATAACACACTACATGTACAGTGACTCTACTCAGTGATAATGTGTAGCATGTGTTATAACACACAACATGTACAGTGTCTCTACTCAGTGATAATGTGTAGCTTGTGTTATAACACACAATATGTGATGTGTCTCTATTCAGTGATAATGTGTAGCTTGTGTTATTACACACAACATGTACAGTGTCTCTACTCTGTGATAATGTGTAGCTTGTGTTATAACACACAACATGTACAGTGTCTCTACTCTGTGATAATGTGTAGCATGTGTTATAACACACAACATGTACAGTGTCTCTACTCAGTGATAATGTGTAGCTTGTGTTATAACACACAACATGTACTGTGACTCTACTCAGTGATAATGTGTAGCTTGTGTTATTACACACAACATGTACTGTGACTCTACTCTGTGATAATGTGTAGCTTGTGTAATTACACAAAACATGTGATGTGCCTCTACTCAATGATAATGTGTAGCTTGTGTTATAACACACAACATGTTCAGTGTCTCCACTCAGTGTTAATGTGTAGCTTGTGTTATAACACACAACATGTGATTGTTCTCTACTCAGTGATAATGTGTAGCTTGTGTTATAACACACAACATGTACAGTGTCTCTACTCAGTGATAATGTGTAGCTTGTGTTATAACACACTACATGTACAGTGTCTCTACTCAGTGATAATGTGTAGCTTGTGTTACTACACACAGCATGTACAGTGTCTCTACTCAGTGATAATGTGTAGCTTGTGTTACTACACAAAACATGTACAGTGTCTCTACTCAGTGATAATGTGTAGCTTGAGTTACTACACACAACATGTACAGTGTCTCTACTCAGTGATAATGTGCAGCTTGTGTTATAACACACAACATGTACAGTGTCTCTACTCAGTGATAATGTGTAGCATGTGTTATTACACACAATATGTACAGTGTCTCTACTCAGTGATAATGTGTAGCTTGAGTTACAACACACAAGATGTACAGTGTCTCTACTCAGTTATAATGTTTAGATAGTGTTATAACACACAACATGTATTGCGACTCTACTCAGTGATAATGTGTAGCTTGTGTTATTACACACAACATGTACAGTGTCTCTACTCAGTGATAATGTGTTGCTTGTGTTATTACACACAATATGTACAGTGTCTCTACTCAGTGATAATGTGAGGCATGTGTTATTACACACAATATGTACAGTGTCTCCACTCAGTGATAATGTGTAGCTTGAGTTAATACACACAACATGTACAGTGTCTCTACTCAGTGATAATGTGTAGCTTGTGTTATTACACACAACATGTGCAGTGTCTCTAATCAGTGATAATGTGTAGCTTGTGTTATTACACGCAACATGTACAGTGTCTCTACTCAGTGATAATGTGTAGCTTGTGTTACTACACAAAACATGTACAGTGTGTCTACTCAGTGATAATGTGTAGCTTGAGTTACTACACACAACATGTACAGTGTCTCTACTCAGTGATAATGTGTAGCTTGTGTAATTACACACAACATGTGCAGTGTCTCTACTCAGTGATAATGTGTAGATAGTGTTATGACACTCAACATGAACAGTGTCTCTACTCAGTGATATTGCGTAGCATGTGTTACTACACACTACATGTACAGTGTCTCTACTCAGTGATAATGTGTAGATAGTGTTATAACACACAACATGTACAGTGTCTCCACTCAGTGATAATAAGTAGCTTGTGTTACTACACACAACATGTACTGTGTCTCTACTCTGTGATAATGTGTAGATAGTGTTATAACACACAACAAGTACAGTGTTTCTACTCAGTGATAATGCGTAGCTTGTGTTACTACACACAACATGTACAGTGTCTCTACTCTGTGATAATGTGTAGCTTGTGTTATTACACACAACATGTACTGTGACTCTACTCAGTGATAATGTGTAGCTTGTGTTATAACACACTACATGTACAGTGACTCTACTCAGTGATAATGTGTAGCTTGTGTTATAACACACAACATGTACAGTGTCTCTACTCAGTGATAATGTGTAGCTTGTGTTATTACACACAACATGTACTGTGACTCTACTCAGTGATAATGTGTAGCTTGTGTTATAACACACTACATGTACAGTGACTCTACTCAGTGATAATGTGTAGCTTGTGTTATAACACACAACATGTACAGTGTCTCTACTCAGAGTTAATGTGTAGCTTGTGTTATAACACACAACATGTGATGTGTCTCTACTCAGTGATAATGTGTAGCTTGTGCTATAACACACAACATGTACAGTGTCTCTACTCAGTGTTAATATGTAGCTTGTGTTATAACACACAACATGTGATGTGTCTTTACTCAGTGATAATGTGTATCTTGTGTTATAACACACAACATGTGATGTGTCTCTACTCAGTGATAATGTGTAGCTTGTGTTATAACACACTACATGTACAGTGTCTCTACTCAGTGTTAATGTGTAGCTTGTGTCATAACACACAACATGTGATGTGACTCTACTCAGTGATAATGTGTAGCTTGTGTTATAACACACATTATGTACAGTGTCACTACTCAGTGTAAATGTGTAGCTTGTGTTATAACACACAATATGTGATGTGTCTCTACTCAGTGATAATGTGTAGCTTGTGTTATAACACACTACATGTACAGTGACTCTACTCAGTGATAATTTGTAGCATGTGTTATAACACACAACATGTACAGTGTCTCTACTCAGTGATAATGTGTAGCTTGTGTTATAACACACAATATGTGATGTGTCTCTATTCAGTGATAATGTGTAGCTTGTGTTATTACACACAACATGTACAGTGTCTCTACTCTGTGATTATGTGTAGCTTGTGTTATAACACACAACATGTACTGTGACTCTACTCAGTAATAATGTGTAGCTTGTGTTATAACACACAACATGTACTGTGACTCTACTCAGTGATAATGTGTAGCTTGTGTTATTACACACAACATGTACTGTGACTCTACTCTGTGATAATGTGTAGCTTGTGTTATTACACACAACATGTACTGTGACTCTACTCAGTGATAATGTGTAGCTTGTGTTATTACAAAAAACATGTGATGTGCCTCTACTCAATGATAATGTGTAGCTTGTGTTATAACACACAACATGTACAGTGTCTCTACTCAGTGATAATGTGCAGCTTGTGTTATAACACACAACATGTACAGTGTCTCTACTCAGTGATAATGTGTAGCTTGTGTTATAACACACTACATGTACAGTGTCTCTACTCAGTGATAATGTGTAGCTTGTGTTACTACACACAGCATGTACAGTGTCTCTACTCAGTGATAATGTGTAGCTTGTGTTACTACACAAAACATGTACAGTGTCTCTACTCAGTGATAATGTGTAGCTTGAGTTACTACACACAACATGTACAGTGTCTCTACTCAGTGATAATGTGCAGCTTGTGTTATAACACACAACATGTACAGTGTCTCTACTCAGTGATAATGTGTAGCATGTGTTATTACACACAATATGTACAGTGTCTCTACTCAGTGATAATGTGTAGCTTGAGTTACAACACACAACATGTACAGTGTCTCTACTCAGTTATAATGTTTAGATAGTGTTATAACACACAACATGTATTGCGACTCTACTCAGTGATAATGTGTAGCTTGTGTTATTACACACAACATGTACAGTGTCTCTACTCAGTGATAATGTGTTGCTTGTGTTATTACACACAATATGTACAGTGTCTCTACTCAGTGATAATGTGAGGCATGTGTTATTACACACAATATGTACAGTGTCTCCACTCAGTGATAATGTGTAGCTTGAGTTAATACACACAACATGTACAGTGTCTCTACTCAGTGATAATGTGTAGCTTGTGTTATTACACACAACATGTGCAGTGTCTCTAATCAGTGATAATGTGTAGCTTGTGTTATTACACACAACATGTACAGTGTCTCTACTCAGTGATAATGTGTAGCTTGTGTTACTACACAAAACATGTACAGTGTGTCTACTCAGTGATAATGTGTAGCTTGAGTTACTACACACAACATGTACAGTGTCTCTACTCAGTGATAATGTGTAGCTTGTGTAATTACACACAACATGTGCAGTGTCTCTACTCACTGATAATGTGTAGCTTGTGTTATTACACACAACATGTCCAGTGTCTCTACTCAGTGATAATGTGTAGCTTGTGTTATTACACACAACATGTACAGTGTTTTACTCAGTGATAATGTGCAGCTTGTGTTATTACACACAACATGTACAGTGTCTCCAACCAGTGATAATGTGTAACTTGAGTTATTTCACACAACATGTACTGCGTCTTTACTCAGTGATAATGTGTAGCTTGTGTTATTACTTGCAACATGTACAGTGTCTTTACTCAGTGATAATGTGTAGATAGTGTTATGACACTCAACATGAACAGTGTCTCTACTCAGTGATAATGCGTAGCATGTGTTACTACACACAACATGTACAGTGTCTCTACTCAGTGATAATGTGTAGATAGTGTTATAACACACAACATGTACAGTGTCTCTACTCTGTGATAATGTGTAGCTTGTGTTATTACACACAACACGTACTGTGACTCTACTCAGTGATAATGTGTAGCTTGTGTTATAACACACAACATGTACAGTGTCTCTACTCAGTGATAATGTGTAGCTTGTGTTATTACACACAACATGTACTGTGACTCTACTCAGTGATAATGTGTAGCTTGTGTTATAACACACTACATGTACAGTGACTCTACTCAGTGATAATGTGTAGCTTGTGTTATAACACACAACATGTACAGTGTCTCTACTCAGAGTTAATGTGTAGCTTGTGTTATAACACACAACATGTGATGTGTCTCTACTCAGTGATAATGTGTAGCTTGTGCTATAACACACAACATGTACAGTGTCTCTACTCAGTGTTAATATGTAGCTTGTGTTATAACACACAACATGTGATGTGTCTCTACTCAGTGTTAATATGTAGCTTGTGTTATAACACACAACATGTACAGTGTCTCTACTCAGTGTTAATATGTAGCTTGTGTTATAACACACAACATGTGATGTGTCTCTACTCAGTGATAATGTGTATCTTGTGTTATAACACACAACATGTGATGTGTCTCTACTCAGTGATAATGTGTAGCTTGTGTTATAACACACTACATGTACAGTGTCTCTACTCAGTGTTAATGTGTAGCTTGTGTTATAACACACAACATGTGATGTGACTCTACTCAGTGATAATGTGTAGCTTGTGTTATAACACACATTATGTACAGTGTCTCTACTCAGTGTAAATGTGTAGCTTGTGTTATAACACACAATATGTGATGTGTCTCTACTCAGTGATAATGTGTAGCTTGTGTTATATCACACTACATGTACAGTGACTCTACTCAGTGATAATTTGTAGCATGTGTTATAACACACAACATGTACAGTGTCTCTACTCAGTGATAATGTGTAGCTTGTGTTATAACACACAATATGTGATGTGTCTCTATTCAGTGATAATGTGTAGCTTGTGTTATTACACACAACATGTACAGTGTCTCTACTCTGTGATAATGTGTAGCTTGTGTTATAACACACAACATGTACTGTGACTCTACTCAGTAATAATGTGTAGCTTGTGTTATAACACACAACATGTACTGTGACTCTACTCAGTGATAATGTGTAGCTTGTGTTATTACACACAACATGTACTGTGACTCTACTCTGTGATAATGTGTAGCTTGTGTTATTACACACAACATGTACTGTGACTCTACTCAGTGATAATGTGTAGCTTGTGTTATTACAAAAAACATGTGATGTGCCTCTACTCAATGATAATGTGTAGCTTGTGTTATAACACACAACATGTTCAGTGTCTCTACTCAGTGTTAATGTGTAGCTTGTGTTATAACACACAACATGTGATGTGTCTCTACTCAGTGATAATGTGTAGCTTGTGTTATAACACACTACATGTACAGTGTCTCTACTCAGTGATAATGTGTAGCTTGTGTTATAACACACTACATGTACAGTGTCTCTACTCAGTGATAATGTGTAGCTTGTGTTACTACACACAGCATGTACAGTGTCTCTACTCAGTGATAATGTGTAGCTTGTGTTACTACACACAGCATGTACAGTGTCTCTACTCAGTGATAATGTGTAGCTTGTGTTACTACACAAAACATGTACAGTGTCTCTACTCAGTGATAATGTGTAGCTTGAGTTACTACACACAACATGTACAGTGTCTCTACTCAGTGATAATGTGCAGCTTGTGTTATAACACACAACATGTACAGTGTCTCTACTCAGTGATAATGTGTAGCATGTGTTATTACACACAATATGTACAGTGTCTCTACTCAGTGATAATGTGTAGCTTGAGTTACAACACACAACATGTACAGTGTCTCTACTCAGTTATAATGTTTAGATAGTGTTATAACACACAACATGTATTGCGACTCTACTCAGTGATAATGTGTAGCTTGTGTTATTACACACAACATGTACAGTGTCTCTACTCAGTGATAATGTGTTGCTTGTGTTATTACACACAATATGTACAGTGTCTCTACTCAGTGATAATGTGAGGCATGTGTTATTACACACAATATGTACAGTGTCTCCACTCAGTGATAATGTGTAGCTTGAGTTAATACACACAACATGTACAGTGTCTCTACTCAGTGATAATGTGTAGCCTGTGTTATTACACACAACATGTGCAGTGTCTCTAATCAGTGATAATGTGTAGCTTGTGTTATTACACACAACATGTACAGTGTCTCTACTCAGTGATAATGTGTAGCTTGTGTTACTACACAAAAAATGTACAGTGTGTCTACTCAGTGATAATGTGTAGCTTGAGTTACTACACACAACATGTACAGTGTCTCTACTCAGTGATAATGTGTAGCTTGTGTAATTATACACAACATGTGCAGTGTCTCTACTCACTGATAATGTGTAGCTTGTGTTATTACACACAACATGTCCAGTGTCTCTACTCAGTGATAATGTGTAGCTTGTTTTATTACACACAACATGTACAGTGTTTTACTCAGTGATAATGTGCAGCTTGTGTTATTACACACAACATGTACAGTGTCTCTACTCAGTGATAATGTGTAGATAGTGTTATAACACACAACATGTACAGTGTCTCTACTCAGTGATAATGTGTAGTTTGTGTTACTACACACAACATGTACAGTGTCTCTACTCTGTGAAAATGTGTAGCTTGTGTTATTACACACAACACGTACTGTGACTCTACTCAGTGATAATGTGTAGCCTGTGTTATAACACACTACATGTACAGTGACTCTACTCAGTGATAATGTGTAGCTTGTGTTATAACACACAACATGTACAGTGTCTCTACTCAGTGATAATGTGTAGCTTGTGTTATTACACACAACATGTACTGTGACTCTACTCAGTGATAATGTGTAGCTTGTGTTATAACACACTACATGTACAGTGACTCTACTCAGTGATAATGTGTAGCTTGTGTTATAACACACAACATGTACAGTGTCTCCACTCAGTGATAATAAGTAGCTTGTGTTACTACACACAACATGTACAGTGTCTCTACTCTGTGATAATGTGTAGCTTGTGTTATTACACACAACACGTACTGTGACTCTACTCAGTGATAATGTGTAGCCTGTGTTATAACACACTACATGTACAGTGACTCTACTCAGTGATAATGTGTAGCTTGTGTTATAACACACAACATGTACAGTGTCTCTACTCAGTGATAATGTGTAGCTTGTGTTATTACACACAACATGTACTGTGACTCTACTCAGTGATAATGTGTAGCTTGTGTTATAACACACTACATGTACAGTGACTCTACTCAGTGATAATGTGTAGCTTGTGTTATAACACACAACATGTACAAAGTCTCTACTCAGAGTTAATGTGTAGCTTGTGTTATAACACACAACATGTGATGTGTCTCTACTCAGTGATAATGTGTAGCTTGTGCTATAACACACAACATGTACAGTGTCTCTACTCAGTGTTAATATGTAGCTTGTGTTATAACACACAACATGTGATGTGTCTCTACTCAGTGATAATGTGTAGCTTGTGTTATAACACACTACATGTACAGTGTCTCTACTCAGTGTTAATGTGTAGCTTGTGTTATAACACACAACATGTGATGTGACTCTACTCAGTGATAATGTGTAGCTTGTGTTATAACACACATTATGTACAGTGTCTCTACTCAGTGTTAATGTGTAGCTTGTGTTATAACACACAACATGTGATGTGTCTCTACTCAGTGATAATGTGTAGCTTGTGTTATAACACACTACATGTACAGTGACTCTACTCAGTGATAATTTGTAGCATGTGTTATAACACACAACATGTACAGTGTCTCTACTCAGTGATAATGTGTAGCTTGTGTTATAACACACAATATGTGATGTGTCTCTATTCAGTGATAATGTGTAGCTTGTGTTATTACACACAACATGTACAGTGTCTCTACTCTGTGATAATGTGTAGCTTGTGTTATTACACACAACATGTACTGTGACTCTACTCTGTGATAATGTGTAGCTTGTGTTATTACACACAACATGTACTGTGACTCTACTCTGTGATAATGTGTAGCTTGTGTTATTACACACAACATGTACTGTGACACTACTCAGTGATAATGTGTAGCTTATGTTATTACAAAAAACATGTGATGTGCCTCTACTCAATGATAATGTGTAGCTTGTGTTATAACACACAACATGTTCAGTGTCTCTACTCAGTGTTAATGTGTAGCTTGTGTTATAACACACAACATGTGATGTGTCTCTACTCAGTGATAATGTGTAGCTTGTGTTACTACACACAACATGTACAGTCTCTCTACTCAGTGATAATGTGTAGCTTGTGTTATAACACACAACATATACACTGTCTCTACTCAGTGATAATGTGTAGCTTGTGTTATAACACAGAACATGTACAGTGTCTCTACTCAGTGTTAATGTGTAGCTTGTATTATTACACACAACATGTACAGTGTCTCTACTCAGTGATAATCTGTAGCTTGTGTTATTACACACAACATGTACTGTGACTCTACTCAGTGATAATGTGTAGCTTGTGTTATAACACACCACTTGTACAGTGTCTCTACTCAGTGTTAATGTGTAGCTTGTGTTATAACACACATCATGTACTGTGTCTCTACTCAGTGTTAATGTGTATCTTGTGTTATTACACACAACATGTACAGTGTCTCTACTCATTGATAATGTGCAGCTTGTGTTATAACACACAATATGTACAGTGTCTCTACTCAGTGATAATGCGTAGCTTGTGTTATAACACACTACATGTACAGTGTCTCTACTCAGTGATAATGTGTAGCTTGTGTTACTACACAGAAAATGTACAGTGTCTCTACTCAGTGATAATGTGTAGCTTGTGTTACTACACAAAACATGTACAGTGTCTCTACTCAGTGGTAATGTGTAGCTTGTGTTACTACACACAACATGTACAGTGTCTCTACTCAGTGATAATGTGTAGCTTGTGTTATAACACACTACATGTACAGTGTCTCTACTCAGTGATAATGTGTAGCTTGTGTTACTACACACAACATGTACAGTGTCTCTACTCAGTGATAATGTGCAGCTTGAGTTACTACACACAACATGTACAGTGTCTCTACTCAGTGATAATGTGTAGCTTGTGTTATAACACACAACATGTACAGTGTCTCTACTCAGTGATAATGTGTAGCTTGTGTTATAACACACTACATGTACAGTGACTCTACTCAGTGATAATGTGTAGCTTGTGTTACTACACACAACATGTACAGTGTCTCTACTCAGTGATAATGTGTAGCTTGTGTTACTACACACAGCATGTACAGTGTCTCTACTCAGTGATAATGTGTAGCTTGTGTTATAACACACAACATGTACAGTGACTCTACTCAGTGATAATGTGCAGCTTGTGTTATAACACACAACATGTACAGTGTCTCTACTCAGTGATAATGTGTAGCTTGTGTTACTACACACAGCATGTACAGTGTCTCTACTGAGTGATAATGTGTAGCTTGTGTTATAACACACAACATGTACAGTGACTCTACTCAGTGATAATGTGTAGCTTGTGTTATAACACCCAACATGTACAGTGACTCTACTCAGTGATAATGTGTAGCTTGTGTTATAACACACTACATGTACAGTGTCTCTACTCAGTGATAATGTGTAGCTTGTGTTACTACACACAACATGTACAGTGTCTCTACTCAGTGATAATGTGTAGCTTGTGTTATAACACACTACATGTACAGTGTCTCTACTCAGTGATAATGTGTAGCTTGTGTTACTACACACAGCATGTACAGTGTCTCTACTCAGTGATAATGTGTAGCTTGTGTTACTACACAAAACATGTACAGTGTCTCTACTCAGTGATAATGTGTAGCTTGAGTTACTACACACAACATGTACAGTGTCTCTACTCAGTGATAATGTGCAGCTTGTGTTATAACACACAACATGTATAGTGTCTCTACTCAGTGATAATGTGTAGCATGTGCTATTACACACAATATGTACAGTGTCTCTACTCATTGATAATGTGTAGCTTGAGTTACAACACACAACATGTACAGTGTCTCTACTCAGTTATAATATTTAGATTGTGTTATAACACACAACATGTATTGCGACTCTACTCAGTGATAATGTGTAGCTTGTGTTATTACACACAACATGTACAGTGTCTCTACTCAGTGATAATGTGTTGCTTGTGTTATTACACACAATATGTACAGTGTCTCTACTCAGTGATAATGTGAGGCATGTGTTATTACACACAATATGTACAGGGTCTCCACTCAGTGATAATGTGTAGCTTGAGTTAATACACACAACATGTACAGTGTCTCTACTGAGTGATAATGTGTAGCTTGTGTTATAACACACAACATGTACAGTGACTCTACTCAGTGATAATGTGTAGCTTGTGTTATAACACCCAACATGTACAGTGACTCTACTCAGTGATAATGTGCAGCTTGTGTTATAACACACAACATGTACAGTGTCTCTACTCAGTGATAATGTGTAGCATGTGTTATTACACACAATATGTACAGTGTCTCTACTCAGTGATAATGTGTAGCTTGAGTTACAACACACAACATGTACAGTGTCTCTACTCAGTTATAATGTTTAGATAGTGTTATAACACACAACATGTATTGCGACTCTACTCAGTGATAATGTGTAGCTTGTGTTATTACACACAACATGTACAGTGTCTCTACTCAGTGATAATGTGTTGCTTGTGTTATTACACACAATATGTACAGTGTCTCTACTCAGTGATAATGTGAGGCATGTGTTATTACACACAATATGTACAGTGTCTCCACTCAGTGATAATGTGTAGCTTGAGTTAATACACACAACATGTACAGTGTCTCTACTCAGTGATAATGTGTAGCTTGTGTTATTACACACAACATGTGCAGTGTCTCTAATCAGTGATAATGTGTAGCTTGTGTTATTACACACAACATGTACAGTGTCTCTACTCAGTGATAATGTGTAGCTTGTGTTACTACACAAAACATGTACAGTGTGTCTACTCAGTGATAATGTGTAGCTTGTGTTATAACACACAACATGTACAGTGTCTCTACTCAGTGATAATGTGTAGCTTGTGTTATAACACACTACATGTACAGTGACTCTACTCAGTGATAATGTGTAGCTTGTGTTATAACACACAACATGTACAGTGTCTCTACTCAGTGATAATGTGTAGCTTGTGTTATTACACACAACATGTACTGTGACTCTACTCAGTGATAATGTGTAGCTTGTGTTATAACACAATACATGTACAGTGACTCTACTCAGTGATAATGTGTAGCTTGTGTTATTACACACAACATGTCCAGTGTCTCTACTCAGTGATAATGTGTAGCTTGTGTTATAACACACTACATGTACAGTGACTCTACTCAGTGATAATGTGTAGCTTGTGTTATAACACACTACATGTACAGTGACTCTACTCAGTGATAATGTGTAGCTTGTGTTATAACACACATCATGTACAGTGTCTCTACTCAGTGATAATGTGTAGCTTGTGTTATAACACACAACATGTACAGTGTCTCTACTCAGTGTTAATATGTAGCTTGTGTTATAACACACAACATGTGATGTGTCTCTACTCAGTGATAATGTGTAGCTTGTGTTATAACACACTACATGTACAGTGTCTCTACTCAGTGTTAATATGTAGCTTGTGTTATAACACACAACATGTGATGTGTCTCTACTCAGTGTTAATGTGTAGCTTGTGTTATAACACACATCATGTACAAAGTCTCTACTCAGTGATAATGTGTAGCTTGTGCTATAACACACAACATGTACAGTGTCTCTACTCAGTGTTAATATGTAGCTTGTGTTATAACACACAACATGTGATGTGTCTCTACTCAGTGTTAATGTGTAGCTTGTGTTATAACACACATCATGTACAAAGTCTCTACTCAGTGATAATGTGTAGCTTGTGCTATAACACACAACATGTACAGTGTCTCTACTCAGTGTTAATATGTAGCTTGTGTTATAACACACAACATGTGATGTGTCTCTACTCAGTGTTAATGTGTAGCTTGTGTTATAACACACAACATGTACAGTGTCTCTACTCAGTGATAATGTGTAGCTTGTGCTATAACACACAACATGTGATGTGTCTCTACTCAGTGTTAATATGTAGCTTGTGTTATAACACACAACATGTACAGTGTCTCTACTCAGTGATAATATGTAGCTTGTGTTATAACACACTACATGTACAGTGTCTCTACTCAGTGTTAATGTGTAGCTTGTGCTATAACACACAACATGTACAGTGTCTCTACTCAGTGATAATATGTAGCTTGTGTTATAACACACTACATGTACAGTGTCTCTACTCAGTGTTAATGTGTAGCTTGTGTTATAACACACATCATGTACAAAGTCTCTACTCAGTGATAATGTGTAGCTTGTGCTATAACACACAACATGTACAGTGTCTCTACTCAGTGTTAATATGTAGCTTGTGTTATAACACACAACATGTGATGTGTCTCTACTCAGTGATAATGTGTAGCTTGTGTTATAACACACTACATGTACAGTGTCTCTACTCAGTGTTAATGTGTAGCTTGTGTTATAACACACAACATGTACAAAGTCTCTACTCAGAGTTAATGTGTAGCTTGTGTTATAACACACAACATGTGATGTGTCTCTACTCAGTGATAATGTGTAGCTTGTGCTATAACACACAACATGTACAGTGTCTCTACTCAGTGTTAATATGTAGCTTGTGTTATAACACACAACATGTGATGTGTCTCTACTCAGTGATAATGTGTAGCTTGTGTTATAACACACTACATGTACAGTGTCTCTACTCAGTGTTAATGTGTAGCTTGTGTTATAACACACAACATGTGATGTGTCTCTACTCAGTGATAATGTGTAGCTTGTGTTATAACACACTACATGTACAGTGTCTCTACTCAGTGATAATGTGTAGCTTGTGTTATTACACACAACATGTGATGTGACTCTACTCAGTGATAATGTGTAGCTTGTGTTATAACACACTACATGTACAGTGTCTCTACTCAGTGTTAATGTGTAGCTTGTGTTATAACACACAACATGTGATGTGTCTTTACTCAGTGATAATGTGTAGCTTGTGTTATAACACACTACATGTACAGTGACTCTACTCAGTGATAATTTGTAGCATGTGTTATAACACACAACATGTACAGTGTCTCTACTCAGTGATAATGTGTAGCTTGTGTTATAACACACAATATGTGATGTGTCTCTATTCAGTGATAATGTGTAGCTTGTGTTATTACACACAACATGTACAGTGTCTCTACTCTGTGATAATGTGTAGCTTGTGTTATAACACACAACATGTACTGTGACTCTACTCAGTGACAATGTGTAGCTTGTGTTATAACACACAACATGTACTGTGACTCTACTCAGTGATAATGTGTAGCTTGTGTTATTACACACAACATGTACTGTGACTCTACTCTGTGATAATGTGTAGCTTGTGTTATTACACACAACATGTACTGTGACACTACTCAGTGATAATGTGTAGCTTATGTTATTACAAAAAACATGTGATGTGCCTCTACTCAATGATAATGTGTAGCTTGTGTTATAACATACAACATGTTCAGTGTCTCTACTCAGTGTTAATGTGTAGCTTGTGTTATAACACACAACATGTGATGTGTCTCTACTCAGTGATAATGTGTAGCTTGTGTTACTACACACAACATGTACAGTCTCTCTACTCAGTGATAATGTGTAGCTTGTGTTATAACACACAACATGTACACTGTCTCTACTCAGTGATAATGTGTAGCTTGTGTTATAACACAGAACATGTACAGTGTCTCTACTCAGTGTTAATGTGTAGCTTGTATTATTACACACAACATGTACAGTGTCTCTACTCAGTGATTATCTGTAGCTTGTGTTATTACACACAACATGTACTGTGACTCTACTCAGTGATAATGTGTAGCTTGTGTTATAACACACCACTTGTACAGTGTCTCTACTCAGTGTTAATGTGTAGCTTGTGTTATAACACACATCATGTACTGTGTCTCTACTCAGTGTTAATGTGTATCTTGTGTTATTACACACAACATGTACAGTGTCTCTACTCATTGATAATGTGCAGCTTGTGTTATAACACACAATATGTACAGTGTCTCTACTCAGTGATAATGCGTAGCTTGTGTTATAACACACTACATGTACAGTGTCTCTACTCAGTGATAATGTGTAGCTTGTGTTACTACACAGAAAATGTACAGTGTCTCTACTCAGTGATAATGTGTAGCTTGTGTTACTACACAAAACATGTACAGTGTCTCTACTCAGTGGTAATGTGTAGCTTGTGTTACTACACACAACATGTACAGTGTCTCTACTCAGTGATAATGTGTAGCTTGTGTTATAACACACTACATGTACAGTGTCTCTACTCAGTGATAATGTGTAGCTTGTGTTACTACACACAACATGTACAGTGTCTCTACTCAGTGATAATGTGCAGCTTGAGTTACTACACACAACATGTACAGTGTCTCTACTCAGTGATAATGTGTAGCTTGTGTTATAACACACAACATGTACAGTGTCTCTACTCAGTGATAATGTGTAGCTTGTGTTATAACACACTACATGTACAGTGACTCTACTCAGTGATAATGTGTAGCTTGTGTTACTACACACAACATGTACAGTGTCTCTACTCAGTGATAATGTGTAGCTTGTGTTACTACACACAGCATGTACAGTGTCTCTACTCAGTGCTAATGTGTAGCTTGTGTTATAACACACAACATGTACAGTGACTCTACTCAGTGATAATGTGCAGCTTGTGTTATAACACACAACATGTACAGTGTCTCTACTCAGTGATAATGTGTAGCTTGTGTTACTACACACAGCATGTACAGTGTCTCTACTGAGTGATAATGTGTAGCTTGTGTTATAACACACAACATGTACAGTGACTCTACTCAGTGATAATGTGTAGCTTGTGTTATAACACCCAACATGTACAGTGACTCTACTCAGTGATAATGTGTAGCTTGTGTTATAACACACTACATGTACAGTGTCTCTACTCAGTGATAATGTGTAGCTTGTGTTACTACACACAACATGTACAGTGTCTCTACTCAGTGATAATGTGTAGCTTGTGTTATAACACACTACATGTACAGTGTCTCTACTCAGTGATAATGTGTAGCTTGTGTTACTACACACAGCATGTACAGTGTCTCTACTCAGTGATAATGTGTAGCTTGTGTTACTACACAAAACATGTACAGTGTCTCTACTCAGTGATAATGTGTAGCTTGAGTTACTACACACAACATGTACAGTGTCTCTACTCAGTGATAATGTGCAGCTTGTGTTATAACACACAACATGTATAGTGTCTCTACTCAGTGATAATGTGTAGCATGTGCTATTACACACAATATGTACAGTGTCTCTACTCATTGATAATGTGTAGCTTGAGTTACAACACACAATATGTACAGTGTCTCTACTCAGTTATAATATTTAGATTGTGTTATAACACACAACATGTATTGCGACTCTACTCAGTGATAATGTGTAGCTTGTGTTATTACACACAACATGTACAGTGTCTCTACTCAGTGATAATGTGTTGCTTGTGTTATTACACACAATATGTACAGTGTCTCTACTCAGTGATAATGTGAGGCATGTGTTATTACACACAATATGTACAGGGTCTCCACTCAGTGATAATGTGTAGCTTGAGTTAATACACACAACATGTACAGTGTCTCTACTCAGTGATAATGTGTAGCTTGTGTTATTACACACAACATGTGCAGTGTCTCTAATCAGTGATAATGTGTAGCTTGTGTTATTACACACAACATGTACAGTGTCTCTACTCAGTGATAATGTGTAGCTTGTGTTACTACACAAAACATGTACAGTGTGTCTACTCAGTAATAATGTGTAGCTTGAGTTACTACACACAACATGTACAGTGTCTCTACTCAGTGATAATGTGTAGCTTGTGTAATTACACACAACATGGGCAGTGTCTCTACTCACTGATAATGTGTAGCTTTTGTTATTACACACAAAATGTCCAGTGTCTCTACTCAGTGATAATGTGTAGCTTGTGTTATTACACACAACATGTACAGTGTTTTACTCAGTGATAATGTGCATCTTGTGTTATTACACACAACATGTACAGTGTCTCCAACCAGTGATAATGTGTAACTTGAGTTATTGCACACAACATGTACTGCGTCTTTACTCAGTGATAATGTGTAGCTTGTGTTATTACTTGCAACATGTACAGTGTCTTTACTCAGTGATAATGTGTAGATAGTGTTATGACACACAACATGTACAGTGTCTCTACTCAGTGATAATGCGTAGCTTGTGTTACTACACACAACATGTACAGTGTCTCTACTCTGTGATAATTTGTAGCTTGTGTTATTACACACAACACGTACTGTGACTCTACTCAGTGATAATGTGTAGCTTGTGTTATAACACACTACATGTACAGTGACTCTACTCAGTGATAATGTGTAGATAGTGTTATAACACACAACATGTACAGTGTCTCTACTCAGTGATAATAAGTAGCTTGTGTTAATACACACAACATGTACAGTGTCTCCAACCAGTGATAATGTGTAACTTGAGTTATTGCACACAACATGTACTGCGTCTTTACTCAGTGATAATGTGTAGCTTGTGTTATTACTTGCAACATGTACAGTGTCTTTACTCAGTGATAATGTGTAGATAGTGTTATGACACACAACATGTACAGTGTCTCTACTCAGTGATAATGTGTAGATAGTGTTATAACACACAACATGTACAGTGTCTCTACTCAGTGATAATAAGTAGCTTGTGTTAATACACACAACATGTACTGTGTCTCTACTCTGTGATAATGTGTAGATAGTGTTATAACACACAACAAGTACAGTGTTTCTACTCAGTGATAATGCGTAGCTTGTGTTACTACACACAACATGTACAGTGTCTCTACTCTGTGATAATTTGTAGCTTGTGTTATTCCACACAACACGTACTGTGACTCTACTCAGTGATAATGTGTAGCTTGTGTTATAACACACTACATGTACAGTGACTCTACTCAGTGATAATGTGTAGCTTGTGTTATAACACACAACATGTACAGTGTCTCTACTCAGTGATAATGTGTAGCTTGTGTTATTACACACAACATGTACTGTGACTCTACTCAGTGATAATGTGTAGCTTGTGTTATAACACACTACATGTACAGTGACTCTACTCAGTGATAATGTGTAGCTTGTGTTATAACACACAACATGTACAGTGTCTCTACTCAGTGTTAAAGTGTAGCTTGTGTTACAACACACAACATGTGATGTGTCTCTACTCAGTGATAATGTGTAGCTTGTGCTATAACACACAACATGTACAGTGTCTCTACTCAGTGTTAATATGTAGCTTGTGTTATAACACACAGCATGTGATGTGTCTCTACTCAGTGATAATGTGTAGCTTGTGTTATAACACACTACATGTACAGTGTCTCTACTCAGTGTTAATGTGTAGCTTGTGTTATAACACACAACATGTGATGTGACCCTAGTCAGTGATAATGTGTAGCTTGTGTTATAACACACATTATGTACAGTGTCTATACTCAGTGTTAATGTGTAGCTTGTGTTATAACACACAACATGTGATGTGTCTCTACTCAGTGATAATGTGTAGCTTGTGTTATAACACACTACATGTACAGTGACTCTACTCAGTGATAATGTGTAGCATGTGTTATAACACACAACATGTACAGTGTCTCTACTCAGTGATAATGTGTAGCTTGTGTTATAACACACAATATGTGATGTGTCTCTATTCAGTGATAATGTGTAGCTTGTGTTATTACACACAACATGTACAGTGTCTCTACTCTGTGATAATGTGTAGCTTGTGTTATAACACACAACATGTACAGTGTCTCTACTCTGTGATAATGTGTAGCATGTGTTATAACACACAACATGTACAGTGTCTCTACTCAGTGATAATGTGTAGCTTGTGTTATAACACACAACATGTACTGTGACTCTACTCAGTGATAATGTGTAGCTTGTGTTATTACACACAACATGTACTGTGACTCTACTCTGTGATAATGTGTAGCTTGTGTAATTACACAAAACATGTGATGTGCCTCTACTCAATGATAATGTGTAGCTTGTGTTATAACACACAACATGTTCAGTGTCTCCACTCAGTGTTAATGTGTAGCTTGTGTTATAACACACAACATGTGATTGTTCTCTACTCAGTGATAATGTGTAGCTTGTGTTATAACACACAACATGTACAGTGTCTCTACTCAGTGATAATGTGTAGCTTGTGTTATTACACACAACATGTACTGTGACTCTACTCAGTGATAATGTGTAGCTTGTGTTATAACACACAACATGTACAGTGTCTCTACTCAGTGATAATGTGTAGCTTGTGTTATAACACACAACATGTACAGTGACTCTACTCAGTGATAATGTGTAGCTTGTGTTATAACACACAACATGTTCAGTGTCTCCACTCAGTGTTAATGCGTAGCTTGTGTTACTACACAACATGTACAGTCTCTCTACTCAGTGATAATGTGTAGCTTGTGTTATAACACACAACATGTACACTGTCTCTACTCAGTGATAATGTGTAGCTTGTGTTATAACACAGAACATGTACAGTGTCTCTACTCAGTGTTAATGTGTAGCTTGTATTATTACACACAACATGTACAGTGTCTCTACTCAATGATAATCTGTAGCTTGTGTTATAACACACAACATGTACAGTGACTCTACTCAGTGATAATGTGTAGCTTGTGTTATAACACACTACATGTACAGTGACTCTACTCAGTGATAATGTGCATCTTGTGTTATAACACACAACATGTACAGTGTCTCCACTCAGTGTTAATGCGTAGCTTGTGTTACTACACACAACATGTACAGTCTCTCTACTCAGTGATAATGTGTAGCTTGTGTTATAACACACAACATGTACACTGTCTCTACTCAGTGATAATGTGTAGCTTGTGTTATAACACACAACATGTACTGTGACTCTACTCAGTGTTAATGTGTAGCTTGTGTTATAACAGACATCATGTACAGTGTCTCTACTCAGTGTTAATGTGTATCTTGTGTTATTACACACAACATGTACAGTGTCTTTACTCAGTGTTAATGATTAGCTTGTGTTATAACACACAACATGTACAGTGTCTCTACTCAGTGATAATGTGTAGCATGTGTTATAACACACAACATGTACAGTGTCTCTACTCAGTGTTAATGTGTAGCTTGTGTTATTACACACAACATGTACAGTGTCTCTACTCAATGGTAACGTGTAGCTCGTGTTATTAAACACAACATGTACTGTGATTCTACTCAGTGATAATGTGTAGCTTGTGTTATAACACACAACATGTACAGTGTCTCTACTCAGTATTAATGGGTAGCTTGTGTTATAACACACAACATGTACAGTGTCTCTACTCAGTGTTAATGTGCAGCTTGTGTTATAACACACATCATGTACAGTGTCTCTACTCAGTGTTAATGTGTAGCTTGTGTTATTACACACAAAATGTACAGTGTCTCTACTCAGTGATAATGTGTAGCTTGTGTTATAACACACAACATGTACAGTGTCTCTACTCAGTGTTAATGTGTAGCTTGTGTTATTACACACAACATGTACAGTGTATCTACTCGGTGATAATGTGTAGCTTGTGTTATGACACACAACATGTACTGTGACTCTACTCAGTGATAATGTGTAGCTTGTGTTATAACACACAACATGTACAGTGTCTCTACTCAGTGTTAATGTGTAGCTTGTGTTATTACACAAAACATGTGATGTGTCTCAACTCAAAGATAATGTGTAGCTTGTGTTATAACACACAACATGTACAGTGTCTCTACTCAGTGTTA
Organism: Meconema thalassinum; assembly: GCA_946902985.2. Lineage (NCBI taxonomy): Eukaryota > Metazoa > Arthropoda > Insecta > Orthoptera > Tettigoniidae > Meconema > Meconema thalassinum. The sequence continues at coordinate 527,432,867 of OX336393.1, read as the reverse complement.
ATGTGTAGCTTGTGTTATAACACGCAACATGTGATGTGTCTCTACTCAGTGATAATGTGTAGCTTGTGTTATAACACACTACATGTACAGTGACTCTACTCAGTGATAATGTGTAGCTTGTGTTATAACACACAACATGTACAGTGTCTCTACTCAGTGATAATGTGTAGCTTGTGTTATAACACACAACATGTGATGTGTCTCTACTCAGTGATAATGTGTAGCTTGTGTTATTACACACAACATGTACAGTGTCTCTACTCTGTGATAATGTGTAGCTTGTGTTATAACACACAACATGTACAGTGTCTCTACTCAGTGTTAATGTGTAGCTTGTGTTATAACACACAACATGTGATGTGTCTCTACTCAGTGATAATGTGTAGCTTGTGTTATAACACACTACATGTACAGTGACTCTACTCAGTGATAATGTGTAGCTTGTGTTATAACACACTACATGTACAGTGACTCTACTCAGTGATAATGTGCAGCTTGTGTTATTACACACAACATGTACAGTGTCTCTACTCAGTGATAATGTTTAGCTTGTGTGACTACGCACAACATGTACAGTGTCTCTACTCAGTGATAATGTGTAGCTTGTGTTATAACACACTACATGTACTGCGACTCTACTCAGTGATAATGTGTAGCTTGTGTTATAACACACAACATGTACTGTGACTCTACTCAGTGATAATGTGTAGCTTGTGTTATAACACACAACATGTACTGTGTCTCTACTCAGTGATAATGTGTAGTTTGTGTTATAACACACAACATGTGATGTGTCTCTACTCAGTGATAATGTGTAGCTTGTGTTATTACACACAACATGTACAGTGTCTCTACTCTGTGATAATGTGTAGCTTGTGTTATAACACACAACATGTACAGTGTCTCTATTCAGTGTTAATGTGTAGCTTGTGTTATGACACACAACATGTGATGTGTCTCTACTCAGTGATAATGTGTAGCTTGTGTTATAACACACTACATGTACAGTGACTCTACTCAGTGATAATGTGTAGCTTGTGTTATAACACACTAAATGTACAGTGACTCTACTCAGTGATAATGTGCAGCTTGTGTTATTACACACAACATGTACAGTGTCTCTTCTCAGTGATAATGTGTTGCTTGTGTTATTACACACAATATGTACAGTGTCTCTACTCTGTGATCATGTGTAGCTTGTGTTATAACACACAACATGTACAGTGTCTCTATTCAGTGATAATGTTTAGATAGTGTTATAACACACAACATGTATTGCGACTCTACTCAGTGATAATGTGTAGCTTGTGTTATTACACACAACATGTACAGTGTCTCTACTCAGTGATAATGTGTTGCTTGTGTTATTACACACAATATGTACAGTGTCTCTACTCAGTGATAATGTGAGGCATGTGTTATTACACACAATATGTACAGTGTCTCCACTCAGTGATAATGTGTAGCTTGAGTTAATACACACAACATGTACAGTGTCTCTACTCAGTGATAATGTGTAGCTTGTGTTATTACACACAACATGTGCAGTGTCTCTAATCAGTGATAATGTGTAGCTTGTGTTATTACACACAACATGTACAGTGTCTCTACTCAGTGATAATGTGTAGCTAGTGTTATTACACACAATATGTACAGTGTCTCTACTCAGTGATAATGTGTAGCTTGTGTTACTACACAAAACATGTACAGTGTGTCTACTCAGTGATAATGTGTAGCTTGAGTTACTACACACAACATGTACAGTGTCTCTACTCAGTGATAATGTGTAGCTTGTGTAATTACACACCACATGTGCAGTGTCTCTACTCACTGATAATGTGTAGCTTGTGTTATTACACACAACATGTCCAGTGTCTCTACTCAGTGATAATGTGTAGCTTGTGTTATTACACAAAACATGTACAGTGTTTTACTCAGTGATAATGTGCAGCTTGTGTTATGACACACAACATGTACAGTGTCTCCAACCAGTGATAATGTGTAACTTGTGTTATTGCACACAACATGTACTGCGTCTTTACTCAGTGATAATGTGTAGCTTGTGTTATTACTTGCAACATGTACAGTGTCTTTACTCAGTGATAATGTGTAGATAGTGTTATGACACACAACATGTACAGTGTCTCTACTCAGTGATAATGCGTAGCATGTGTTACTACACACAACATGTACAGTGTCTCTACTCAGTGATAATGTGTTGATAGTGTTATAACTCACAACATGTACAGTGTCTCTACTCAGTGATAATAAGTAGCTTGTGTTACTACACACAACATGTACTGTGTCTCTACTCTGTGATAATGTGTAGATAGTGTTATAACACACAACAAGTACAGTGCTTCTACTCAGTGATAATGCGTAGCTTGTGTTACTACACACAACATGTACAGTGTCTCTACTCTGTGATAATGTGTAGCCTGTGTTATTACACACAACACGTACTGTGACTCTACTCAGTGATAATGTGTAGCTTGTGTTATAACACACTACATGTACAGTGACTCTACTCAGTGATAATGTGTAGCTTGTGTTATAACACACAACATGTACAGGGTCTCTACTCAGTGATAATGTGTAGCTTGTGTTATTACACACAACATGTACTGTGACTCTACTCAGTGATAATGTGTAGCTTGTGTTATAACACACTACATGTACAGTGACTCTACTCAGTGATAATGTGTAGCTTGTGTTATAACACACAACATGTACAGTGTCTCTACTCAGAGTTAATGTGTAGCTTGTGTTATAACACACAACATGTGATGTGTCTCAACTCAGTGATAATGTGTAGCTTGTGCTATAACACACAACATGTACAGTGTCTCTACTCAGTGTTAATGTGTAGCTTGTGTTATAACACACAACATGTGATGTGTCTCTACTCAGTGATAATGTGTAGCTTGTGTTATAACACACTACATGTACAGTGTCTCTACTCAGTGTTAATGTGTAGCTTGTGTTATAACACACATTATGTGAGGTGACTCTACTCAGTGATAATGTGTAGCATGTGTTATAACACACAACATGTACAGTGTCTCTACTCTGTGATAATGTGTAGCTTGTGTTATAACACACAATATGTGATGTGTCTCTATTCAGTGATAATGTGTAGCTTGTGTTATTACACACAACATGTACAGTGTCTCTACTCTGTGATAATGTGTAGCTTGTGTTATAACACACAACATGTACTGTGACTCTACTCAGTGATAATGTGTAGCTTGTGTTATAACACACAACATGTACTGTGACTCTACTCAGTGATAATGAGATAGCTTGTGTTATTACACACAACATATACTGTGACTCTACTCTGTGATAATGTGTAGCTTGTGTTATTACACACAACATGTACTGTGACTCTACTCAGTGATAATGTGTAGCTTCTGTTATTACACAAAACATGTGATGTGCCTCTACTCAATGATAATGTGTAGCTTGTGTTATAACACACAACATGTTCAGTGTCTCTACTCAGTGTAAATGTGTAGCTTGTGTTATAACACACAACATGTGATGTGTCTCTACTCAGTGATAATGTGTAGCTTGTGTTACTACACACAACATGTACAGTCTCTCTACTCAGTGATAATGTGTAGCTTGTGTTATAACACACAACATGTACAGTGTCTCTATTCAGTGTTAATGTGTAGCTTGTGTTATTACACAAAACATGTACAGTGTCTCTACTCAGTGATAATGTGTAGCTTGTGTTATTACACACAACATGTACAGTGTCTCTATTCAGTGTTAATGTGTAGCTTGTATTTTTACACACAACATGTACAGTGTCTCTACTCAGTGATAATCTGTAGCTTGTGTTATTACACACAACATGTACTGTGACTCTACACAGTGATAATGTGTAGCTTGTGTTATAACACACAACATGTACAGTGTCTCTACTCAGTGTTAATGTGTAGCTTGTGTTATAACACACATCATGTACAGTGTCTCTAGTCAGTGTTAATGTGTATCTTGTGTTATTACACACAACATGTACAGTGTCTTTACTCAGTGTTAATGTGTAGCTTGTGTTATAACACACAACATGTACAGTGTCTCTACTCAGTGATAATGTGTAGCTTGTGTTATAACACACAACATGTACAGTGTCTCTACTCAGTGTTAATGTGTAGCTTGTGTTATTACACACAACATGTACGGTGTCTCTACTCAGTGATAATGTGTAGCTCGTGTTATTAAACACAACATGTACTGTGACTCTACTCAGTGATAATGTGTAGCTTGTGTTATAACACACAACATGTACAGTGTCTCTACTCAGTATTAATGTGTAGCTTGTGTTATAACACACAACATGTACAGTGTCTCTACTCAGTGTTAATGTGCAGCTTGTGTTATAACACACATCATGTACAGTGTCTCTACTCAGTGTTAATGTGTAGCTTGTGTTATTACACAAAACATGTACAGTGTCTCTACTCAGTGATAATGTGTAGCTTGTGTTATAACACACAACATGTACAGTGTCTCTACTCAGTGTTAATGTGTAGCTTGTGTTATTACACAAACATGTACAGTGTCTCTACTCAGTGATAATGTGTAGCTTGTGTTATTACACACAACATGTACTGTGACTCTACTCAGTGATAATGTGTAGCTTGTGTTATAACACACAACATGTACAGTGTCTCTACTCAGTGTTAATGTGTAGCTTGTGTTATTACACAAAACATGTGATGTGTCTCAACTCGAAGATAATGTGTAGCTTGTGTTATAACACACAACATGTACAGTGTCTCTACTCAGTGTTAATGTGTAGCTTGTGTTATAACACGCAACATGTGATGTGTCTCTACTCAGTGATAATGTGTAGCTTGTGTTATAACACACTACATGTACAGTGACTCTACTCAGTGATAATGTGTAGCTTGTGTTATAACACACAACATGTACTGTGTCTCTACTCAGTGATAATGTGTAGCTTGTGTTATAACACACAACATGTACAGTGTCTCTACTCAGTGTTAATGTGCAGCTTGTGTTATAACACACATCATGTACAGTGTCTCTACTCAGTGTTAATGTGTAGCTTGTGTTATTACACACAAAATGTACAGTGTCTCTACTCAGTGATAATGTGTAGCTTGTGTTATAACACACAACATGTACAGTGTCTCTACTCAGTGTTAATGTGTAGCTTGTGTTATTACACACAACATGTACAGTGTCTCTACTCGGTGATAATGTGTAGCTTGTGTTATGACACACAACATGTACTGTGACTCTACTCAGTGATAATGTGTAGCTTGTGTTATAACACACAACATGTACAGTGTCTCTACTCAGTGTTAATGTGTAGCTTGTGTTATTACACAAAACATGTGATGTGTCTCAACTCAAAGATAATGTGTAGCTTGTGTTATAACACACAACATGTACAGTGTCTCTACTCAGTGTTAATGTGTAGCTTGTGTTATAACACGCAACATGTGATGTGTCTCTACTCAGTGATAATGTGTAGCTTGTGTTATAACACACTACATGTACAGTGACTCTACTCAGTGATAATGTGTAGCTTGTGTTATAACACACAACATGTACAGTGTCTCTACTCAGTGATAATGTGTAGCTTGTGTTATAACACACAACATGTGATGTGTCTCTACTCAGTGATAATGTGTAGCTTGTGTTATTACACACAACATGTACAGTGTCTCTACTCTGTGATAATGTGTAGCTTGTGTTATAACACACAACATGTACAGTGTCTCTACTCAGTGTTAATGTGTAGCTTGTGTTATAACACACAACATGTGATGTGTCTCTACTCAGTGATAATGTGTAGCTTGTGTTATAACACACTACATGTACAGTGACTCTACTCAGTGATAATGTGTAGCTTGTGTTATAACACACTACATGTACAGTGACTCTACTCAGTGATAATGTGCAGCTTGTGTTATTACACACAACATGTACAGTGTCTCTACTCAGTGATAATGTTTAGCTTGTGTGACTACGCACAACATGTACAGTGTCTCTACTCAGTGATAATGTGTAGCTTGTGTTATAACACACTACATGTACTGCGACTCTACTCAGTGATAATGTGTAGCTTGTGTTATAACACACAACATGTACTGTGACTCTACTCAGTGATAATGTGTAGCTTGTGTTATAACACACAACATGTACTGTGTCTCTACTCAGTGATAATGTGTAGTTTGTGTTATAACACACAACATGTGATGTGTCTCTACTCAGTGATAATGTGTAGCTTGTGTTATTACACACAACATGTACAGTGTCTCTACTCTGTGATAATGTGTAGCTTGTGTTATAACACACAACATGTACAGTGTCTCTATTCAGTGTTAATGTGTAGCTTGTGTTATGACACACAACATGTGATGTGTCTCTACTCAGTGATAATGTGTAGCTTGTGTTATAACACACTACATGTACAGTGACTCTACTCAGTGATAATGTGTAGCTTGTGTTATAACACACTAAATGTACAGTGACTCTACTCAGTGATAATGTGCAGCTTGTGTTATTACACACAACATGTACAGTGTCTCTTCTCAGTGATAATGTGTTGCTTGTGTTATTACACACAATATGTACAGTGTCTCTACTCTGTGATCATGTGTAGCTTGTGTTATAACACACAACATGTACAGTGTCTCTATTCAGTGATAATGTTTAGATAGTGTTATAACACACAACATGTATTGCGACTCTACTCAGTGATAATGTGTAGCTTGTGTTATTACACACAACATGTACAGTGTCTCTACTCAGTGATAATGTGTTGCTTGTGTTATTACACACAATATGTACAGTGTCTCTACTCAGTGATAATGTGAGGCATGTGTTATTACACACAATATGTACAGTGTCTCCACTCAGTGATAATGTGTAGCTTGAGTTAATACACACAACATGTACAGTGTCTCTACTCAGTGATAATGTGTAGCTTGTGTTATTACACACAACATGTGCAGTGTCTCTAATCAGTGATAATGTGTAGCTTGTGTTATTACACACAACATGTACAGTGTCTCTACTCAGTGATAATGTGTAGCTAGTGTTATTACACACAATATGTACAGTGTCTCTACTCAGTGATAATGTGTAGCTTGTGTTACTACACAAAACATGTACAGTGTGTCTACTCAGTGATAATGTGTAGCTTGAGTTACTACACACAACATGTACAGTGTCTCTACTCAGTGATAATGTGTAGCTTGTGTAATTACACACCACATGTGCAGTGTCTCTACTCACTGATAATGTGTAGCTTGTGTTATTACACACAACTTGTCCAGTGTCTCTACTCAGTGATAATGTGTAGCTTGTGTTATTACACACAACATGTACAGTGTTTTACTCAGTGATAATGTGCAGCTTGTGTTATGACACACAACATGTACAGTGTCTCCAACCAGTGATAATGTGTAACTTGTGTTATTGCACACAACATGTACTGCGTCTTTACTCAGTGATAATGTGTAGCTTGTGTTATTACTTGCAACATGTACAGTGTCTTTACTCAGTGATAATGTGTAGATAGTGTTATGACACACAACATGTACAGTGTCTCTACTCAGTGATAATGCGTAGCATGTGTTACTACACACAACATGTACAGTGTCTCTACTCAGTGATAATGTGTTGATAGTGTTATAACTCACAACATGTACAGTGTCTCTACTCAGTGATAATGCGTAGCTTGTGTTACTACACACAACATGTACAGTGTTTCTACTCAGTGATAATGCGTAGCTTGTGTTACTACACACAACATGTACAGTGTCTCTACTCTGTGATAATGTGTAGCTTGTGTTATTACACACAACACGTACTGTGACTCTACTCAGTGATAATGTGTAGCTTGTGTTATAACACACTACATGTACAGTGACTCTACTCAGTGATAATGTGTAGCTTGTGTTATAACACACAACATGTACAGGGTCTCTACTCAGTGATAATGTGTAGCTTGTGTTATTACACACAACATGTACTGTGACTCTACTCAGTGATAATGTGTAGCTTGTGTTATAACACACTACATGTACAGTGACTCTACTCAGTGATAATGTGTAGCTTGTGTTATAACACACAACATGTACAGTGTCTCTACTCAGAGTTAATGTGTAGCTTGTGTTATAACACACAACATGTGATGTGTCTCAACTCAGTGATAATGTGTAGCTTGTGCTATAACACACAACATGTACAGTGTCTCTACTCAGTGTTAATGTGTAGCTTGTGTTATAACACACAACATGTGATGTGTCTCTACTCAGTGATAATGTGTAGCTTGTGTTATAACACACTACATGTACAGTGTCTCTACTCAGTGTTAATGTGTAGCTTGTGTTATAATACACAACATGTACAGTGTCTCTACTTAGTGATAATGTGTAGCTTGTGTTATAACACACAACATGTACAGTGTCTCTACTCAGTGATAATGTGTAGCTTGTGTTACTACACACAACATGTACAGTCTCTCTACTCAGTGATAATGTGTAGCTTGTGTTATAACACACAACATGTACACTGTCTCTACTTAGTGATAATGTGTAGCTTGTGTTATAACACACTACATGTACAGTGTCTCTACTCAGAGTTAATGTGTAGCTTGTGTTATAACACACAACATGTGATGTGTCTCAACTCAGTGATAATGTGTAGCTTGTGCTATAACACACAACATGTACAGTGTCTCTACTCAGTGTTAATGTGTAGCTTGTGTTATAACACACAACATGTGATGTGTCTCTACTCAGTGTTAATGTGTAGCTTGTGTTATAACACACTACATGTACAGTGTCTCTACTCAGTGATAATGTGTAGCATGTGTTATAACACACAACATGTACAGTGTCTCTACTCTGTGATAATGTGTAGCTTGTGTTATAACACACAATATGTGATGTGTCTCTATTCAGTGATAATGTGTAGCTTGTGTTATTACACACAACATGTACAGTGTCTCTACTCTGTGATAATGTGTAGCTTGTGTTATAACACACAACATGTACTGTGACTCTACTCAGTGATAATGTGTAGCTTGTGTTATAACACACAACATGTACTGTGACTCTACTCAGTGATAATGAGATAGCTTGTGTTATTACACACAACATATACTGTGACTCTACTCTGTGATAATGTGTAGCTTGTGTTATTACACACAACATATACTGTGACTCTACTCAGTGATAATGAGATAGCTTGTGTTATTACACACAACATGTACTGTGACTCTACTCAGTGATAATGTGTAGCTTGTGTTATTACACAAAACATGTGATGTGCCTCTAATCAATGATAATGTGTAGCTTGTGTTATAACACACAACATGTTCAGTGTCTCTACTCAGTGTAAATGTGTAGCTTGTGTTATAACACACAACATGTGATGTGTCTCTACTCAGTGATAATGTGTAGCTTGTGTTACTACACACAACATGTACAGTCTCTCTACTCAGTGATAATGTGTAGCTTGTGTTATAACACACAACATGTACACTGTCTCTACTTAGTGATAATGTGTAGCTTGTGTTATAACACACAACATGTACAGTGTCTCTATTCAGTGTTAATGTGTAGCTTGTATTTTTACACACAACATGTACAGTGTCTCTACTCAGTGATAATCTGTAGCTTGTGTTATTACACACAACATGTACTGTGACTCTACACAGTGATAATGTGTAGCTTGTGTTATAACACACAACATGTACAGTGTCTCTACTCAGTGTTAATGTGTAGCTTGTGTTATAACACACATCATGTACAGTGTCTCTAGTCAGTGTTAATGTGTATCTTGTGTTATTACACACAACATGTACAGTGTCTTTACTCAGTGTTAATGTGTAGCTTGTGTTATAACACACAACATGTACAGTGTCTCTACTCAGTGATAATGTGTAGCTTGTGTTATAACACACAACATGTACAGTGTCTCTACTCAGTGTTAATGTGTAGCTTGTGTTATTACACACAACATGTACGGTGTCTCTACTCAGTGATAATGTGTAGCTCGTGTTATTAAACACAACATGTACTGTGACTCTACTCAGTGATAATGTGTAGCTTGTGTTATAACACACAACATGTACAGTGTCTCTACTCAGTATTAATGTGTAGCTTGTGTTATAACACACAACATGTACAGTGTCTCTACTCAGTGTTAATGTGCAGCTTGTGTTATAACACACATCATGTACAGTGTCTCTACTCAGTGTTAATGTGTAGCTTGTGTTATTACACAAAACATGTACAGCGTCTCTACTCAGTGATAATGTGTAGCTTGTGTTATAACACACAACATGTACAGTGTCTCTACTCAGTGTTAATGTGTAGCTTGTGTTATTACACACAACATGTACAGTGTCTCTACTCAGTGATAATGTGTAGCTTGTGTTATAACACACAACATGTACAGTGTCTCTACTCAGTGTTAATGTGTAGCTTGTGTTATTACACAAAACATGTGATGTGTCTCAACTCGAAGATAATGTGTAGCTTGTGTTATAACACACAACATGTACAGTGTCTCTACTCAGTGTTAATGTGTAGCTTGTGTTATAACACGCAACATGTGATGTGTCTCTACTCAGTGATAATGTGTAGCTTGTGTTATAACACACTACATGTACAGTGACTCTACTCAGTGATAATGTGTAGCTTGTGTTATAACACACAACATGTACAGTGTCTCTACTCAGTGATAATGTGTAGCTTGTGTTATAACACACAACATGTGATGTGTCTCTACTCAGTGATAATGTGTAGCTTGTGTTATTACACACAACATGTACAGTGTCTCTACTCTGTGATAATGTGTAGCTTGTGTTATAACACACAACATGTACAGTGTCTCTACTCTGTGTTAATGTGTATCTTGTGTTATAACACACAACATGTACAGTGTCTCTACTCAGTGTTAATGTGTAGCTTGTGTTATAACACACTACATGTACAGTGACTCTACCAGTGATAATGTGTAGCTTGTGTTATAACACACTACATGTACAGTGACTCTACTCAGTGATAATGTGCAGCTTGTGTTATTACACACAACATGTACAGTGTCTCTACTCAGTGATAATGTGTAGCTTGTGTGACTACGCACAATATGTACAGTGTCTCTACTCAGTGATAATGTGTAGCTTGTGTTATAACACGCTACATGTACTGTGACTCTACTCAGTGATAATGTGTAGCTTGTGTTATAACACACAACGTGTACTGTGACTCTACTCAGTGATAATGTGTAGCTTGTGTTATAACACACAACATGTACAGTGTCTCTACTCAGTGATAATGTGTAGCTTGTGTTATAACACACAACATGTGATGTGTCTCTACTCAGTGATAATGTGTAGCTTGTGTTATTACACACAACATGTACAGTGTCTCTACTCTGTGATAATGTGTAGCTTGTGTTATAACATACAAAATGTACAGTGTCTCTACTCAGTGTTAATGTGTAGCTTGTGTTATAACACACAACATGTGATGTGTCTCTACTCAGTGATAATGTGTAGCTTGTGTTATAACACACTACATGTACAGTGACTCTACTCAGTGATAATGTGTAGCTTGTGTTACAACACACTAAATGTACAGTGACTCTACTCAGTGATAATGTGCAGCTTGTGTTATTACACACAACATGTACAGTGTCTCTACTCAGTGATAATGAGTAGTTTGTGTGACTACGCACAATATGTACAGTGTCTCTACTCAGTGATAATGTGTAGCTTGTGTTATAACACACTACATGTACAGTGACTCTACTCAGTGATAATGTGTAGCCTGTGTTACTACGCACAACATGTACAGTGTCTCTACTCAGTGATAATGTGTAGCTTGTGTTATTACACACAACATGTACAGTGTCTCTACTCAGTGATAATGTGTAGCTTGTGTTATTACACACAACATGTACAGTGTCTCTACTCAGTGATAATGTGTAGCCTGTGTTACTACACACAACATGTACAGTGTCTCTACTCAGTGATAATGTGTAGCGTGTGTTATTACACACAACATGTACAGTGTCCCTACTCAGTGATAATGTGTAGCTTGTGTTATAACACATAACATGTACAGCGTCTCTACTCAGTGATAATGTGTAGCTTGTGTTATAACACACTACATGTACAGCGTCTCTACTCACTGATAATGTGTAGCTTGTGTTACTACACACAACATGTACAGTGTCTCTACTCAGTGATAATGCGTACCTTGTGTTACTACACACAACATGTACAGTGTCTCTACTCAGTGATAATGTGTAGCTTGTGTTATAACACACAACATGTACAGCGTCTCTACTCAGTGATAATGTGTAGCTTGTGTTATAACACACTACATGTACAGTGTCTCTACTCACTGATAATTTGTAGCTTGTGTTACTACACACAACATGTACAGTGTCTCTACTCAGTGATAATGTGTAGCTTGTGTTACTACACACTACATGTACAGCGTCTCTACTCAGTGATAATGTGTAGCTTGTGTTATTACACACAACATGTACAGTGTCTCTACTCAGTGATAATGTGTAGCTTGTGTTACTACACACAACATGTACAGTGTCTCTACTCAGTGATAATGTGCAGCTTGAGTTATTACACCCAACATGTACAGTGTCTCTACTCAGTGATAATGTGCAGCTTGTGTTATAACTCACAACATGTACATTTTCTATACTCAGTGATAATGTGTAGCATGTTTTATAACACACAATATGTACAGTGTCTCTACTCAGTGATAATGTGTAGCTTGAGTTACAACACACCACATGTACAGTGTCTCTACTCAGTGATAAAGTGTAGCTTGAGTTACTACACACAACATGTACAGCGTCTCTACTCATTGATAATGTGTAACTTGTGTTATAACACACAACATGTACAGTGACTCTACTCAGCGATAATGTGTAGCATGTGTTATAACACACAACATGTACAGTGTCTCTACTCAGTGATAATGTGTAGCTTGTGTTACTACACACAACATGTACAGTGTCTCTACTCAGTGATAATGTGTAGCTTGTGTTATAACACACAACATGTACAGTGACTCTACTCAGTGATAATGTGTAGCATGTGTTATAACACACAACATGTACAGTGTCTCTACTCAGTGTTAATGTGTAGCTTGTGTTATAACACACATCATGTACAGTGTCTCTACTCAGTGTTAATGTGTATCTTGTGTTATTACACACAACATGTACAGTGTCTTTACTCAGTGTTAATGTGTAGCTTGTGTTATAACACACTACATGTACAGTGTCTCTACTCAGTGATAATGTGTAGCTTGTGTTATAACACACTACATGTACAGTGTCTCTACTCAGTGATAATGCGTAGCTTGTGTTACTACACACAACATGTACAGTGTCTCTACTCTGTGATAATGTGTAGCTTGTGTTATTACACACAACACGTACTGTGACTCTACTCAGTGATAATGTTTAGCTTGTGTTATAACACACTACATGTACAGTGACTCTACTCAGTGATAATGTGTAGCTTGTGTTATAACACACAACATGTACAGGGTCTCTACTCAGTGATAATGTGTAGCTTGTGTTATTACACACAACATGTACTGTGACTCTACTCAGTGATAATGTGTAGCTTGTGTTATAACACACTACATGTACAGTGACTCTACTCAGTGATAATGTGTAGCTTGTGTTATAACACACAACATGTACAGTGTCTCTACTCAGAGTTAATGTGTAGCTTGTGTTATAACACACAACATGTGATGTGTCTCAACTCAGTGATAATGTGTAGCTTGTGCTATAACACACAACATGTACAGTGTCTCTACTCAGTGTTAATGTGTAGCTTGTGTTATAACACATAACATGTGATGTGTCTCTACTCAGTGATAATGTGTAGCTTGTGTTATAACACACTACATGTACAGTGTCTCTACTCAGTGTTAATGTGTAGCTTGTGTTATAACACACATTATGTGAGGTGACTCTACTCAGTGATAATGTGTAGCATGTGTTATAACACACAACATGTACAGTGTCTCTACTCTGTGATAATGTGTAGCTTGTGTTATAACACACAATATGTACAGTGTCTCTACTCTGTGATAATGTGTAGCTTGTGTTATAACACACAACATGTACTGTGACTCTACTCAGTGATAATGTGTAGCTTGTGTTATAACACACAACATGTACTGTGACTCTACTCAGTGATAATGAGATAGCTTGTGTTATTACACACAACATATACTGTGACTCTACTCTGTGATAATGTGTAGCTTGTGTTATTAAACACAACATGTACTGTGACTCTACTCAGTGATAATGTGTAGCTTGTGTTATTACACAAAACATGTGATGTGCATCTACTCAATGATAATGTGTAGCTTGTGTTATAACACACAACATGTTCAGTGTCTCTACTCAGTGTAAATGTGTAGCTTGTGTTATAACACACAACATGTGATGTGTCTCTACTCAGTGATAATGTGTAGCTTGTGTTACTACACACAACATGTACAGTCTCTCTACTCAGTGATAATGTGTAGCTTGTGTTATAACACACAACATGTACACTGTCTCTACTCAGTGATAATGTGTAGCTTGTGTTATAACACACAACATGTACAGTGTCTCTATTCAGTGTTAATGTGTAGCTTGTATTTTTACACACAACATGTACAGTGTCTCTACTCAGTGATAATCTGTAGCTTGTGTTATTACACACAACATGTACTGTGACTCTACACAGTGATAATGTGTAGCTTGTGTTATAACACACTACATGTACAGTGACTCTACCAGTGATAATGTGTAGCTTGTGTTATAACACACTACATGTACAGTGACTCTACTCAGTGATAATGTGCAGCTTGTGTTATTACACACAACATGTACAGTGTCTCTACTCAGTGATAATGTGTAGCTTGTGTGACTACGCACAATATGTACAGTGTCTCTACTCAGTGATAATGTGTAGCTTGTGTTATAACACGCTACATGTACTGTGACTCTACTCAGTGATAATGTGTAGCTTGTGTTATAACACACAACGTGTACTGTGACTCTACTCAGTGATAATGTGTAGTTGTGTTATAACACACAACATGTACTGTGTCTCTACTCAGTGATAATGTGTAGCTTGTGTTATAACACACAACATGTGATGTGTCTCTACTCAGTGATAATGTGTAGCTTGTGTTATTACACACAACATGTACAGTGTCTCTACTCTGTGATAATGTGTAGCTTGTGTTATAACATACAAAATGTACAGTGTCTCTACTCAGTGTTAATGTGTAGCTTGTGTTATAACACACAACATGTGATGTGTCTCTACTCAGTGATAATGTGTAGCTTGTGTTATAACACACTACATGTACAGTGACTCTACTCAGTGATAATGTGTAGCTTGTGTTATAACACACTAAATGTACAGTGACTCTACTCAGTGATAATGTGCAGCTTGTGTTATTACACACAACATGTACAGTGTCTCTACTCAGTGATAATGAGTAGTTTGTGTGACTACGCACAATATGTACAGTGTCTCTACTCAGTGATAATGTGTAGCTTGTGTTATAACACACTACATGTACAGTGACTCTACTCAGTGATAATGTGTAGCCTGTGTTACTACGCACAACATGTACAGTGTATCTACTCAGTGATAATGTGTAGCTTGTGTTATTACACACAACATGTACAGTGTCTCTACTCAGTGATAATGTGTAGCTTGTGTTATTACACACAACATGTACAGTGTCTCTACTCAGTGATAATGTGTAGCCTGTGTTACTACACACAACATGTACAGTGTCTCTACTCAGTGATAATGTGTAGCTTGTGTTATTACACACAACATGTACAGTGTCCCTACTCAGTGATAATGTGTAGCTTGTGTTATAACACATAACATGTACAGCGTCTCTACTCAGTGATAATGTGTAGCTTGTGTTATAACACACTACATGTACAGCGTCTCTACTCACTGATAATGTGTAGCTTGTGTTACTACACACAACATGTACAGTGTCTCTACTCAGTGATAATGCGTACCTTGTGTTACTACACACAACATGTACAGTGTCTGTACTCAGTGATAATGTGTAGCTTGTGTTATAACACACAACATGTACAGCGTCTCTACTCAGTGATAATGTGTAGCTTGTGTTATAACACACTACATGTACAGTGTCTCTACTCACTGATAATTTGTAGCTTGTGTTACTACACACAACATGTACAGTGTCTCTACTCAGTGATAATGTGTAGCTTGTGTTACTACACACTACATGTACAGCGTCTCTACTCAGTGATAATGTGTAGCTTGTGTTATTACACACAACATGTACAGTGTCTCTACTCAGTGATAATGTGTAGCTTGTGTTACTACACACAACATGTACAGTGTCTCTACTCAGTGATAATGTGCAGCTTGAGTTATTACACCCAACATGTACAGTGTCTCTACTCAGTGATAATGTGCAGCTTGTGTTATAACTCACAACATGTACATTTTCTATACTCAGTGATAATGTGTAGCATGTTTTATAACACACAATATGTACAGTGTCTCTACTCAGTGATAATGTGTAGCTTGAGTTACAACACACAACATGTACAGTGTCTCTACTCAGTGATAAAGTGTAGCTTGAGTTACTACACACAACATGTACAGCGTCTCTACTCAGTGATAATGTGTAGCTTGTGTTATAACACACAACATGTACAGTGACTCTACTCAGCGATAATGTGTAGCATGTGTTATAACACACAACATGTACAGTGTCTCTACTCAGTGATAATGTGTAGCTTGTGTTACTACACACAACATGTACAGTGTCTCTACTCAGTGATAATGTGTAGCTTGTGTTATAACACACAACATGTACAGTGACTCTACTCAGTGATAATGTGTAGCATGTGTTATAACACACAACATGTACAGTGTCTCTACTCAGTGTTAATGTGTAGCTTGTGTTATAACACACATCATGTACAGTGTCTCTACTCAGTGTTAATGTGTATCTTGTGTTATTACACACAACATGTACAGTGTCTTTACTCAGTGTTAATGTGTAGCTTGTGTTATAACACACTACATGTACAGTGTCTCTACTCAGTGATAATGTGTAGCTTGTGTTATAACACACTACATGTACAGTGTCTCTACTCAGTGATAATGTGTAGCTTGTGTTATAACACACTACATGTACAGTGTCTCTACTCAGTGATAATGCGTAGCTTGTGTTACTACACACAACATGTACAGTGTCTCTACTCTGTGATAATGTGTAGCTTGTGTTATTACACACAACACGTACTGTGACTCTACTCAGTGATAATGTGTAGCATGTGTTATAACACACTACATGTACAGTGACTCTACTCAGTGATAATGTGTAGCTTGTGTTATAACACACAACATGTACAGGGTCTCTACTCAGTGATAATGTGTAGCTTGTGTTATTACACACAACATGTACTGTGACTCTACTCAGTGATAATGTGTAGCTTGTGTTATAACACACTACATGTACAGTGACTCTACTCAGTGATAATGGGTAGCTTGTGTTATAACACACAACATGTACAGTGTCTCTACTAAGTGATAATGTGTAGCTTGTGTTATAACACACAACATGTGATGTGTCTCAACTCAGTGATAATGTGTAGCTTGTGCTATAACACACAACATGTACAGTGTCTCTACTCAGTGTTAATGTGTAGCTTGTGTTATAACACACAACATGTGATGTGTCTCTACTCAGTGATAATGTGTAGCTTGTGTTATAACACACTACATGTACAGTGTCTCTACTCAGTGTTAATGTGTAGCTTGTGTTATAGCACACATTATGTGAGGTGACTCTACTCAGTGATAATGTGTAGCATGTGTTATAACACACAACATGTACAGTGTCTCTACTCTGTGATAATGTGTAGCTTGTGTTATAACACACAATATGTGATGTGTCTCTATTCAGTGATAATGTGTAGCTTGTGTTATTACACACAACATGTACAGTGTCTCTACTCTGTGATAATGTGTAGCTTGTGTTATAACACACAACATGTACTGTGACTCTACTCAGTGATAATGTGTAGCTTGTGTTATAACACACAACATGTACTGTGACTCTACTCAGTGATAATGAGATAGCTTGTGTTATTACACACAACATATACTGTGACTCTACTCTGTGATAATGTGTAGCTTGTGTTATTACACACAACATGTACTGTGACTCTACTCAGTGATAATGTGTAGCTTGTGTTATTACACAAAACATGTGATGTGCCTCTACTCAATGATAATGTGTAGCTTGTGTTATAACACACAACATGTGATGTCTCTCTACTCAGTGATAATGTGTAGCTTGTGTTATAACACACAACATGTGATGTCTCTCTACTCAGTGATAATGTGTAGCTTGTGTTATAACACACAACATGTGATGTGTCTCTACTCAGTGATAATGTGTAGCTTGTGTTATAACACACAACATGTGATGTCTCTCTACTCAGTGATAATGTGTAGCTTGTGTTATAACACACAACATGTACACTGTCTCTACTCAGTGATAATGTGTAGCTTGTGTTATAACACACAACATGTACAGTGTCTCTATTCAGTGTTAATGTGTAGCTTGTATTTTTACACACAACATGTACAGTGTCTCTACTCAGTGATAATCTGTAGCTTGTGTTATTACACACAACATGTACTGTGACTCTACACAGTGATAATGTGTAGCTTGTGTTATAACACACAACATGTACAGTGTCTCTACTCAGTGTTAATGTGTAGCTTGTGTTATAACACACATCATGTACAGTGTCTCTAGTCAGTGTTAATGTGTATCTTGTGTTATTACACACAACATGTACAGTGTCTTTACTCAGTGTTAATGTGTAGCTTGTGTTATAACACACAACATGTACAGTGTCTCTACTCAGTGATAATGTGTAGCTTGTGTTATAACACACAACATGTACAGTGTCTCTACTCAGTGTTAATGTGTAGCTTGTGTTATTACACACAACATGTACGGTGTCTCTACTCAGTGATAATGTGTAGCTCGTGTTATTAAACACAACATGTACTGTGACTCTACTCAGTGATAATGTGTAGCTTGTGTTATAACACACAACATGTACAGTGTCTCTACTCAGTATTAATGTGTAGCTTGTGTTATAACACACAACATGTACAGTGTCTCTACTCAGTGTTAATGTGCAGCTTGTGTTATAACACACATCATGTACAAGGTCTCTACTCAGTGTTAATGTGTAGCTTGTGTTATTACACAAAACATGTACAGTGTCTCTACTCAGTGATAATGTGTAGCTTGTGTTATAACACACAACATGTACAGTGTCTCTACTCAGTGTTAATGTGTAGCTTGTGTTATTACACACAACATGTACAGTGTCTCTACTCAGTGATAATGTGTAGCTTGTGTTATTACACACAACATGTACTGTGACTCTACTCAGTGATAATGTGTAGCTTGTGTTATAACACACAACATGTACAGTGTCTCTACTCAGTGTTAATGTGTAGCTTGTGTTATTACACAAAACATGTGATGTGTCTCAACTCGAAGATAATGTGTAGCTTGTGTTATAACACACAACATGTACAGTGTCTCTACTCAGTGTTAATGTGTAGCTTGTGTTATAACACGCAACATGTGATGTGTCTCTACTCAGTGATAATGTGTAGCTTGTGTTATAACACACTACATGTACAGTGACTCTACTCAGTGATAATGTGTAGCTTGTGTTATAACACACAACATGTACAGTGTCTCTACTCAGTGATAATGTGTAGCTTGTGTTATAACACACAACATGTGATGTGTCTCTACTCAGTGATAATGTGTAGCTTGTGTTATTACACACAACATGTACAGTGTCTCTACTCTGTGATAATGTGTAGCTTGTGTTATAGCACACAACATGTACAGTGTCTCTACTCTGTGTTAATGTGTAGCTTGTGTTATAACACACAACATGTACAGTGTCTCTACTCAGTGTTAATGTGTAGCTTGTGTTATAACACACTACATGTACAGTGACTCTACCAGTGATAATGTGTAGCTTGTGTTATAACACACTACATGTACAGTGACTCTACTCAGTGATAATGTGCAGCTTGTGTTATTACACACAACATGTACAGTGTCTCTACTCAGTGATAATGTGTAGCTTGTGTGACTACGCACAATATGTACAGTGTCTCTACTCAGTGATAATGTGTAGCTTGTGTTATAACACGCTACATGTACTGTGACTCTACTCAGTGATAATGTGTAGCTTGTGTTATAACACACAACGTGTACTGTGACTCTACTCAGTGATAATGTGTAGCTTGTGTTATAACACACAACATGTACAGTGTCTCTACTCAGTGATAATGTGTAGCTTGTGTTATAACACACAACATGTGATGTGTCTCTACTCAGTGATAATGTGTAGCTTGTGTTATTACACACAACATGTACAGTGTCTCTACTCTGTGATAATGTGTAGCTTGTGTTATAACATACAAAATTTACAGTGTCTCTACTCAGTGTTAATGTGTAGCTTGTGTTATAACACACAACATGTGATGTGTCTCTACTCAGTGATAATGTGTAGCTTGTGTTATAACACACTACATGTACAGTGACTCTACTCAGTGATAATGTGTAGCTTGTGTTATAACACACTAAATGTACAGTGACTCTACTCAGTGATAATGTGCAGCTTGTGTTATTACACACAACATGTACAGTGTCTCTACTCAGTGATAATGAGTAGTTTGTGTGACTACGCACAATATGTACAGTGTCTCTACTCAGTGATAATGTGTAGCTTGTGTTATAACACACTACATGTACAGTGACTCTACT
This sequence comes from Meconema thalassinum, assembly GCA_946902985.2. Lineage (NCBI taxonomy): Eukaryota > Metazoa > Arthropoda > Insecta > Orthoptera > Tettigoniidae > Meconema > Meconema thalassinum. The sequence continues at coordinate 527,411,925 of OX336393.1, read as the reverse complement.
CAGTGATAATGTGTAGCCTGTGTTACTACGCACAACATGTACAGTGTCTCTACTCAGTGATAATGTGTAGCTTGTGTTATTACACACAACATGTACAGTGTCTCTACTCAGTGATAATGTGTAGCTTGTGTTATTACACACAACATGTACAGTGTCTCTACTCAGTGATAATGTGTAGCCTGTGTTACTACACACAACATGTACAGTGTCTCTACTCAGTGATAATGTGTAGCTTGTGTTATTACACACAACATGTACAGTGTCCCTACTCAGTGATAATGTGTAGCTTGTGTTATAACACATAACATGTACAGCGTCTCTACTCAGTGATAATGTGTAGCTTGTGTTATAACACACTACATGTACAGCGTCTCTACTCACTGATAATGTGTAGCTTGTGTTACTACACACAACATGTACAGTGTCTCTACTCAGTGATAATGCGTACCTTGTGTTACTACACACAACATGTACAGTGTCTCTACTCAGTGATAATGTGTAGCTTGTGTTATAACACACAACATGTACAGCGTCTCTACTCAGTGATAATGTGTAGCTTGTGTTATAACACACTACATGTACAGTGTCTCTACTCACTGATAATTTGTAGCTTGTGTTACTACACACAACATGTACAGTGTCTCTACTCAGTGATAATGTGTAGCTTGTGTTACTACACACTACATGTACAGCGTCTCTACTCAGTGATAGTGTGTAGCTTGTGTTATTACACACAACATGTACAGTGTCTCTACTCAGTGATAATGTGTAGCTTGTGTTACTACACACAACATGTACAGTGTCTCTACTCAGTGATAATGTGCAGCTTGAGTTATTACACCCAACATGTACAGTGTCTCTACTCAGTGATAATGTGCAGCTTGTGTTATAACTCACAACATGTACATTTTCTATACTCAGTGATAATGTGTAGCATGTTTTATAACACACAATATGTACAGTGTCTCTACTCAGTGATAATGTGTAGCTTGAGTTACAACACACAACATGTACAGTGTCTCTACTCAGTGATAAAATGTAGCTTGAGTTACTACACACAACATGTACAGCGTCTCTACTCATTGATAATGTGTAGCTTGTGTTATAACACACAACATGTACAGTGACTCTACTCAGCGATAATGTGTAGCATGTGTTATAACACACAACATGTACAGTGTCTCTACTCAGTGATAATGTGTAGCTTGTGTTACTACACACAACATGTACAGTGTCTCTACTCAGTGATAATGTGTAGCTTGTGTTATAACACACAACATGTACAGTGACTCTACTCAGTGATAATGTGTAGCATGTGTTATAACACACAACATGTACAGTGTCTCTACTCAGTGTTAATGTGTAGCTTGTGTTATAACACACATCATGTACAGTGTCTCTACTCAATGTTAATGTGTATCTTGTGTTATTACACACAACATGTACAGTGTCTTTACTCAGTGTTAATGTGTAGCTTGTGTTATAACACACTACATGTACAGTGTCTCTACTCAGTGATAATGTGTAGCTTGTGTTATAACACACTACATGTACAGTGTCTCTACTCAGTGATAATGTGTAGCTTGTGTTATAACACACTACATGTACAGTGTCTCTACTCAGTGATAATGTGTAGCTTGTGCTATTACACACAACATGTACAGTGTCTCTACTCAGTGATAATGTGTAGCTTGTGTTACTACACACAGCATGTACAGTGTCTCTACTCAGTGATAATGTGTAGCTTGTGTTATAACACACTACATGTACAGTGTCTCTACTCAGTGTTAATGTGTAGCTTGTGTTATTACACACAACATGTACAGTGTCTCTACTCAGTGATAATGTGTAGCTCGTGTTATTAAACACAACATGTACTGTGACTCTACTCAGTGATAATGTGTAGCTTGTGTTATAACACACAACATGTACAGTGTCTCTACTCAGTATTAATGTGTAGCTTGTGTTATAACACACAACATGTACAGTGTCTCTACTCAGTGTTAATGTGCAGCTTGTGTTATAACACACATCATGTACAGTGTCTCTACTCAGTGTTAATGTGTAGCTTGTGTTATTACACACAAAATGTACAGTGTCTCTACTCAGTGATAATGTGTAGCTTGTGTTATAACACACAACATGTACAGTGTCTCTACTCAGTGTTAATGTGTAGCTTGTGTTGTTACACACAACATGTACAGTGTCTCTACTCAGTGATAATGTGTAGCTTGTGTTATTACACACAACATGTACTGTGACTCTACTCAGTGATAATGTGTAGCTTGTGTTATAACACACAACATGTACAGTGTCTCTACTCAGTGTTAATGTGTAGCTTGTGTTATTACACAAAACATGTGATGTGTCTCAACTCAAAGGTAATGTGTAACTTGTGTTATAACACACAACATGTACAGTGTCTCTACTCAGTGTTAATGTGTAGCTTGTGTTATAACACGCAACATGTGATGTGTCTCTACTCAGTGATAATGTGTAGCTTGTGTTATAACACACTACATGTACAGTGACTCTACTCAGTGATAATGTGTAGCTTGTGTTATAACACACAACATATACAGTGTCTCTACTCAGTGTTAATGTGTAGCTTGTGTTATAACACACAACATGTGATGTGTCTCTACTCAGTGATTATGAGTAGCTTGTGTTATTACACACAACATGTACAGTGTCTATACTCTGTGATAATGTGTAGCTTGTTTTATAACACACAACATGTACAGTGTCTCTACTCAGTGTTAATGTGTAGCTTGTGTTATAACACACAACATGTGATGTGTCTCTACTCAGTAATAATGTGTAGCTTGTGTTATAACACACAACATGTACAGTGACTCTACTCAGTGATAATGTGCAGCTTGTGTTATTACACACAACATGTACAGTGTCTCTACTCAGTGATAATGTGTAGCTTGTGAGACTACGCACAACATGTACAGTGTCTCTACTCAGTGATAATGTGTAGCTTGTGTTATAACACACTACATGTACTGTGACTCTACTCAGTGATAATGTGTAGCTTGTGTTATAACACACAACATGTACTGTGACTCTACTCAGTGATAATGTGTAGCTTGTGTTATAACACACAACATGTACTGTGTCTCTACTCAGTGATAATGTGTAGTTTGTGTTATAACACACAACATGTGATGTGTCTCTACTCAATGATAATGTGTAGCTTGTGTTATAACACACAACATGTACAGTGTCTCTACTCAGTGTTAATGTGTAGCTTGTGTTATAACACACAACATGTGATGTGTCTCTACTCAGTGATAATGTGTAGCTTGTGTTATAACACACTACATGTACAGTGACTCTACTCAGTGATAATGTGTAGCTTGTGTTATAACACACTAAATATACAGTGACTCTACTCAGTGGTAATGTGCAGCTTGTGTTATTACACACAACATGTACAGTGTCTCTACTCAGTGATAACGTGTAGTTTGTGTGACTACGCACAACATGTACAGTGTCTCTACTCAGTGATAATGTGTAGCTTGTGTTATAACACACTACATGTACAGTGACTCTACTCAGTGATAATGTGTAGCTTGTGTTATAACACACTACATGTACTGTGACTCTACTCAGTGATAATGTGCAGCTTGTGTTATTACACACAACATGTACAGTGACTCTACTCAGTGATAATGTGTAGCTTGTGTGACTACGCACAACATGTACAGTGTCTCTACTCAGTGATAATGTGCAGCTTGAGTTACTACACACAACATGTACAGTGTCTCTACTCAGTGATAATGTGTAGCTTGTGTTATAACACACATCATGTACAGTGTCTCTACTCAGTGATAATGTGTAGCTTGTGTTATTACATAAAACATGTACAGTGTCTCTACTCAGTGATAATGTGTAGCTTGTGCTATTACACACAACATGTACAGTGTCTCTACTCAGTGATAATGTGTAGCTTGTGTTACTACACACAACATGTACAGTGTCTCTACTCAGTGATAATGTGTAGCTTGAGTTACTACACACAACATGTACAGTGTCTCTACTCAGTGATAATGTGTAGCTTGTGTTATTACACACAACATGTCCAGTGTCTCAACTCAGTGATAATGTGTAGCTTGTGTTATTACACCCAACATGTACTGTGTCTCTACTCAGTGATAATGTGTAGCTTGTGTTATTACACACAACATGTATAGTGTCTCTACTCAGTGATAATGTGTAGCTTGTGTTACTACACACAACATGTACAGTGTCTCTACTCAGTGATAATATGTAGCTTGTGTTATTACACACAACATGTACAGTGTCTCTACTCAGTGATAATGTGTAGCTTGTGTTATTACACACAACATGTACTGTGACTCTACTCAGTGATAATGTGTAGCTTGTGTTATAACACACAACATGTACAGTGTCTCTACTCAGTGTTAATGTGTAGCTTGTGTTATTACACAAAACATGTGATGTGTCTCAACTCGAAGATAATGTGTAGCTTGTGTTATAACACACAACATGTACAGTGTCTCTACTCAGTGTTAATGTGTAGCTTGTGTTATAACACGCAACATGTGATGTGTCTCTACTCAGTGATAATGTGTAGCTTGTGTTATAACACACTACATGTACAGTGACTCTACTCAGTGATAATGTGTAGCTTGTGTTATAACACACAACATATACAGTGTCTCTACTCAGTGTTAATGTGTAGCTTGTGTTATAACACACAACATGTGATGTGTCTCTACTCAGTGATTATGTGTAGCTTGTGTTATTACACACAACATGTACAGTGTCTATACTCTGTGATAATGTGTAGCTTGTTTTATAACACACAACATGTACAGTGTCTCTACTCAGTGTTAATGTGTAGCTTGTGTTATAACACACTAAATGTACAGTGACTCTACTCAGTGATAATGTGTAGCTTGTGTTATAACACACTACATGTACAGTGACTCTACTCAGTGATAATGTGCAGCTTGTGTTATTACACACAACATGTACAGTGTCTCTACTCAGTGATAATGTGTAGCTTGTGAGACTACGCACAACATGTACAGTGTCTCTACTCAGTGATAATGTGTAGCTTGTGTTATAACACACTACATGTACTGTGACTCTACTCAGTGATAATGTGTAGCTTGTGTTATAACACACAACATGTACTGTGACTCTACTCAGTGATAATGTGTAGCTTGTGTTATAACACACAACATGTACAGTGTCTCTACTCAATGATAATGTGTAGCTTGTGTTATAACACACAACATGTGATGTGTCTCTACTCAGTGATAATGTGTAGCTTGTATTATAACACACAACATGTACTGTGACTCTACTCAGTGATAATGTGTAGCTTGTGTTATAACACACAACATGTACTGTGACTCTACTCAGTGATAATGTGTAGCTTGTGTTATAACACACTACATGTACAGTGTCTCTACTCAGTGATAATGTGTAGCTTGTGTTATAACACACAACATGTGATGTGTCTCTACTCAATGATAATGTGTAGCTTGTGTTATAACACACAACATGTACAGTGTCTCTACTCAGTGTTAATGTGTAGCTTGTGTTATAACACACAACATGTGATGTGTCTCTACTCAGTGATAATGTGTAGCTTGTGTTATAACACACTACATGTACAGTGACTCTACTCAGTGATAATGTGTAGCTTGTGTTATAACACACTAAATATACAGTGACTCTACTCAGTGGTAATGTGCAGCTTGTGTTATTACACACAACATGTACAGTGTCTCTACTCAGTGATAACGTGTAGTTTGTGTGACTACGCACAACATGTACAGTGTCTCTACTCAGTGATAATGTGTAGCTTGTGTTATAACACACTACATGTACAGTGACTCTACTCAGTGATAATGTGTAGCTTGTGTTATAACACACTACATGTACTGTGACTCTACTCAGTGATAATGTGCAGCTTGTGTTATTACACACAACATGTACAGTGACTCTACTCAGTGATAATGTGTAGCTTGTGTGACTACGCACAACATGTACAGTGTCTCTACTCAGTGATAATGTGCAGCTTGAGTTACTACACACAACATGTACAGTGTCTCTACTCAGTGATAATGTGTAGCTTGTGTTATAACACACATCATGTACAGTGTCTCTACTCAGTGATAATGTGTAGCTTGTGTTATTACATAAAACATGTACAGTGTCTCTACTCAGTGATAATGTGTAGCTTGTGCTATTACACACAACATGTACAGTGTCTCTACTCAGTGATAATGTGTAGCTTGTGTTACTACACACAACATGTACAGTGTCTCTACTCAGTGATAATGTGTAGCTTGAGTTACTACACACAACATGTACAGTGTCTCTACTCAGTGATAATGTGTAGCTTGTGTTATTACACACAACATGTCCAGTGTCTCAACTCAGTGATAATGTGTAGCTTGTGTTATTACACCCAACATGTACTGTGTCTCTACTCAGTGATAATGTGTAGCTTGTGTTATTACACACAACATGTATAGTGTCTCTACTCAGTGATAATGTGTAGCTTGTGTTACTACACACAACATGTACAGTGTCTCTACTCAGTGATAATATGTAGCTTGTGTTATTACACACAACATGTACAGTGTCTCTACTCAGTGATAATGTGTAGCTTGTGTTATTACACACAACATGTACTGTGACTCTACTCAGTGATAATGTGTAGCTTGTGTTATAACACACAACATGTACAGTGTCTCTACTCAGTGTTAATGTGTAGCTTGTGTTATTACACAAAACATGTGATGTGTCTCAACTCGAAGATAATGTGTAGCTTGTGTTATAACACACAACATGTACAGTGTCTCTACTCAGTGTTAATGTGTAGCTTGTGTTATAACACGCAACATGTGATGTGTCTCTACTCAGTGATAATGTGTAGCTTGTGTTATAACACACTACATGTACAGTGACTCTACTCAGTGATAATGTGTAGCTTGTGTTATAACACACAACATGTACAGTGTCTCTACTCAGTGATAATGTGTAGCTTGTGTTATAACACACAACATGTGATGTGTCTCTACTCAGTGATAATGTGTAGCTTGTGTTATTACACACAACATGTACAGTGTCTCTACTCTGTGATAATGTGTAGCTTGTGTTATAACACACAACATGTACAGTGTCTCTACTCTGTGTTAATGTGTAGCTTGTGTTATAACACACAACATGTACAGTGTCTCTACTCAGTGTTAATGTGTAGCTTGTGTTATAACACACTACATGTACAGTGACTCTACCAGTGATAATGTGTAGCTTGTGTTATAACACACTACATGTACAGTGACTCTACTCAGTGATAATGTGCAGCTTGTGTTATTACACACAACATGTACAGTGTCTCTACTCAGTGATAATGTGTAGCTTGTGTGACTACGCACAATATGTACAGTGTCTCTACTCAGTGATAATGTGTAGCTTGTGTTATAACACGCTACATGTACTGTGACTCTACTCAGTGATAATGTGTAGCTTGTGTTATAACACACAACGTGTACTGTGACTCTACTCAGTGATAATGTGTAGCTTGTGTTATAACACACAACATGTACAGTGTCTCTACTCAGTGATAATGTGTAGCTTGTGTTATAACACACAACATGTGATGTGTCTCTACTCAGTGATAATGTGTAGCTTGTGTTATTACACACAACATGTACAGTGTCTCTACTCTGTGATAATGTGTAGCTTGTGTTATAACATACAAAATGTACAGTGTCTCTACTCAGTGTTAATGTGTAGCTTGTGTTATAACACACAACATGTGATGTGTCTCTACTCAGTGATAATGTGTAGCTTGTGTTATAACACACTACATGTACAGTGACTCTACTCAGTGATAATGTGTAGCTTGTGTTATAACACACTAAATGTACAGTGACTCTACTCAGTGATAATGTGCAGCTTGTGTTATTACACACAACATGTACAGTGTCTCTACTCAGTGATAATGAGTAGTTTGTGTGACTACGCACAATATGTACAGTGTCTCTACTCAGTGATAATGTGTAGCTTGTGTTATAACACACTACATGTACAGTGACTCTACTCAGTGATAATGTGTAGCCTGTGTTACTACGCACAACATGTACAGTGTCTCTACTCAGTGATAATGTGTAGCTTGTGTTATTACACACAACATGTACAGTGTCTCTACTCAGTGATAATGTGTAGCTTGTGTTATTACACACAATATGTACAGTGTCTCTACTCAGTGATAATGTGTAGCCTGTGTTACTACACACAACATGTACAGTGTCTCTACTCAGTGATAATGTGTAGCTTGTGTTATTACACACAACATGTACAGTGTCCCTACTCAGTGATAATGTGTAGCTTGTGTTATAACACATAACATGTACAGTGTCTCTACTCAGTGATAATGTGTAGCTTGTGTTATAACACACTACATGTACAGCGTCTCTACTCACTGATAATGTGTAGCTTGTGTTACTACACACAACATGTACAGTGTCTCTACTCAGTGATAATGCGTACCTTGTGTTACTACACACAACATGTACAGTGTCTCTACTCAGTGATAATGTGTAGCTTGTGTTATAACACACAACATGTACAGCGTCTCTACTCAGTGATAATGTGTAGCTTGTGTTATAACACACTACATGTACAGTGTCTCTACTCACTGATAATTTGTAGCTTGTGTTACTACACACAACATGTACAGTGTCTCTACTCAGTGATAATGTGTAGCTTGTGTTACTACACACTACATGTACAGCGTCTCTACTCAGTGAAAGTGTGTAGCTTGTGTTATTACACACAACATGTACAGTGTCTCTACTCAGTGATAATGTGTAGCTTGTGTTACTACACACAACATGTACAGTGTCTCTACTCAGTGATAATGTGCAGCTTGAGTTATTACACCCAACATGTACAGTGTCTCTACTCAGTGATAATGTGCAGCTTGTGTTATAACTCACAACATGTACATTTTCTATACTCAGTGATAATGTGTAGCATGTTTTATAACACACAATATGTACAGTGTCTCTACTCAGTGATAATGTGTAGCTTGAGTTACAACACACAACATGTACAGTGTCTCTACTCAGTGATAAAATGTAGCTTGAGTTACTACACACAACATGTACAGCGTCTCTACTCAGTGATAATGTGTAGCTTGTGTTATAACACACAACATGTACAGTGACTCTACTCAGCGATAATGTGTAGCATATGTTATAACACACAACATGTACAGTGTCTCTACTCAGTGATAATGTGTAGCTTGTGTTACTACACACAACATGTACAGTGTCTCTACTCAGTGATAATGTGTAGCTTGTGTTATAACACACAACATGTACAGTGACTCTACTCAGTGATAATGTGTAGCATGTGTTATAACACACAACATGTACAGTGTCTCTACTCAGTGTTAATGTGTAGCTTGTGTTATAACACACATCATGTACAGTGTCTCTACTCAGTGTTAATGTGTATCTTGTGTTATTACACACAACATGTACAGTGTCTTTACTCAGTGTTAATGTGTAGCTTGTGTTATAACACACTACATGTACAGTGTCTCTACTCAGTGATAATGTGTAGCTTGTGTTATAACACACTACATGTACAGTGTCTCTACTCAGTGATAATGTGTAGCTTGTGTTATAACACACTACATGTACAGTGTCTCTACTCAGTGATAATGTGTAGCTTGTGCTATTACACACAACATGTACAGTGTCTCTACTCAGTGATAATGTGTAGCTTGTGTTACTACACACAGCATGTACAGTGTCTCTACTCAGTGATAATGTGTAGCTTGTGTTATAACACACTACATGTACAGTGTCTCTACTCAGTGTTAATGTGTAGCTTGTGTTATTACACACAACATGTACAGTGTCTCTACTCAGTGATAATGTGTAGCTCGTGTTATTAAACACAACATGTACTGTGACTCTACTCAGTGATAATGTGTAGCTTGTGTTATAACACACAACATGTACAGTGTCTCTACTCAGTATTAATGTGTAGCTTGTGTTATAACACACAACATGTACAGTGTCTCTACTCAGTGTTAATGTGCAGCTTGTGTTATAACACACATCATGTACAGTGTCTCTACTCAGTGTTAATGTGTAGCTTGTGTTATTACACACAAAATGTACAGTGTCTCTACTCAGTGATAATGTGTAGCTTGTGTTATAACACACAACATGTACAGTGTCTCTACTCAGTGTTAATGTGTAGCTTGTGTTGTTACACACAACATGTACAGTGTCTCTACTCAGTGATAATGTGTAGCTTGTGTTATTACACACAACATGTACTGTGACTCTACTCAGTGATAATGTGTAGCTTGTGTTATAACACACAACATGTACAGTGTCTCTACTCAGTGTTAATGTGTAGCTTGTGTTATTACACAAAACATGTGATGTGTCTCAACTCAAAGGTAATGTGTAACTTGTGTTATAACACACAACATGTACAGTGTCTCTACTCAGTGTTAATGTGTAGCTTGTGTTATAACACGCAACATGTGATGTGTCTCTACTCAGTGATAATGTGTAGCTTGTGTTATAACACACTACATGTACAGTGACTCTACTCAGTGATAATGTGTAGCTTGTGTTATAACACACAACATGTACAGTGTCTCGACTCAGTGATAATGTGTAGCTTGTGTTATAACACACAACATGTGATGTGTCTCTACTCAGTGATTATGTGTAGCTTGTGTTATTACACACAACATGTACAGTGTCTCTACTCTGTGATAATGTGTAGCTTGTTTTATAACACACAACATGTACAGTGTCTCTACTCAGTGTTAATGTGTAGCTTGTGTTATAACACACAACATGTGATGTGTCTCTACTCAGTAATAATGTGTAGCTTGTGTTATAACACACTAAATGTACAGTGACTCTACTCAGTGATAATGTGTAGCTTGTGTTATAACACACTACATGTACAGTGACTCTACTCAGTGATAATGTGCAGCTTGTGTTATTACACACAACATGTACAGTGTCTCTACTCAGTGATAATGTGTAGCTTGTGTGACTACGCACAACATGTACAGTGTCTCTACTCAGTGATAATGTGTAGCTTGTGTTATAACACACTACATGTACTGTGACTCTACTCAGTGATAATGTGTAGCTTGTGTTATAACACACAACATGTGATGTGTCTCTACTCAGTGATAATGTGTAGCTTGTGTTATAACACACTACATGTACAGTGACTCTACTCAGTGATAATGTGTAGCTTGTGTTATAACACACTAAATATACAGTGACTCTACTTAGTGGTAATGTGCAGCTTGTGTTATTACACACAACATGTACAGTGTCTCTACTCAGTGATAACGTGTAGTTTGTGTGACTACGCACAACATGTACAGTGTCTCTACTCAGTGATAATGTGTAGCTTGTGTTATAACACACTACATGTACAGTGACTCTACTCAGTGATAATGTGTAGCTTGTGTTATAACACACTACATGTACTGTGACTCTACTCAGTGATAATGTGCAGCTTGTGTTATTACACACAACATGTACAGTGACTCTACTCAGTGATAATGTGTAGCTTGTGTGACTACGCACAACATGTACAGTGTATCTACTCAGTGATAATGTGCAGCTTGAGTTACTACACACAACATGTACAGTGTCTCTACTCAGTGATAATGTGTAGCTTGTGTTATAACACACATCATGTACAGTGTCTCTACTCAGTGATAATGTGTAGCTTGTGTTATTACATAAAACATGTACAGTGTCTCTACTCAGTGATAATGTGTAGCTTGTGCTATTACACACAACATGTACAGTGTCTCTACTCAGTGATAATGTGTAGCTTGTGTTACTACACACAACATGTACAGTGTCTCTACTCAGTGATAATGCGTAGCTTGAGTTACTACACACAACATGTACAGTGTCTCTACTCAGTGATAATGTGTTGCTTGTGTTATTACACACAACATGTCCAGTGTCTCTACTCAGTGATAATGTGTAGCTTGTGTTATTACACCCAACATGTACTGTGTCTCTACTCAGTGATAATGTGTAGCTTGTGTTATTACACACAACATGTACAGTGTCTCTACTCAGTGATAATGTGTAGCTTGTGTTACTACACACAACATGTACAGTGTCTCTACTCAGTGATAATATGTAGCTTGTGTTATTACACACAACATGTACAGTGTCTCTACTCAGTGATAATGTGTAGCTTGTGTTATAACACATAACATGTACAGCGTCTCTACTCAGTGATAATGTGTAGCTTGTGTTATAACACACTACATGTACAGTGTCTCTACTCACTGATAATGTGTAGCTTGTGTTACTACACACAACATGTACAGTGTCTCTACTCAGTGATAATGCGTAGCTTGTGTTACTACACACAACATGTACAGTGTCTCTACTCAGTGATAATGTGTAGCTTGTGTTATAACACACAACATGTACAGCGTCTCTACTCAGTGATAATGTGCAGCTTGTGTTATTACACACAACATGTACAGTGTCTCTACTCACTGATAATGTGTAGCTTGTGTGACTACGCACAACATGTACAGTGTCTCTACTCAGTGATAATGTGCAGCTTGTGTGACTACGCACAACATGTACAGCGTCTCTACTCACTGATAATGTGCAGCTTGTGTGACTACGCACAACATGTACAGTGTCTCTACTCACTGATAATGTGTAGCTTGTGTGACTACGCACAACATGTACAGTGTCTCTACTCACTGATAATGTGTAGCTTGTGTGACTACGCACAACATGTACAGCGTCTCTACTCAGTGATAATGTGCAGCTTGTGTTATTACACACAACATGTACAGCGTCTCTACTCAGTGATAATGTGCAGCTTGTGTTATAACACACTACATGTACAGTGTCTCTACTCACTGATAATGTGTAGCTTGTGTTACTACACACAACATGTACAGTGTCTCTACTCAGTGATAATGCGTAGCTTGTGTTACTACACACAACATGTACAGTGTCTCTACTCAGTGATAATGTGTAGCTTGTGTTATAACACACAACATGTACTGTGACTCAACTCAGTGATAATGTGTAGCTTGTATTATAACACACAACATGTACAGTGTCTCTACTCAGTGATAATGTGTAGCTTGTGTTATAACACACAACATGTGATGTGTCTCTACTCAGTGATAATGTGTAGCTTGTGTTATTACACACAACATGTACAGTGTCTCTACTCTGTGATAATGTGTAGCTTGTGTTATAACACACAACATGTACAGTGTCTCTACTCAGTGTTAATGTGTAGATTGTGTTATAACACACAACATGTGATGTGTCTCTACTCAGTGATAATGTGTAGCTTGTGTTATAACACACTACATGTACAGTGACTCTACTCAGTGATAATGTGTAGCTTGTGTTATAACACACTAAATGTACAGTGACTCTACTCAGTGATAATGTGCAGCTTGTGTTATTACACACAACATGTACAGTGTCTCTACTCAGTGATAATGTGTAGTTTGTGTGACTACGCACAACATGTACAGTGTCTCTACTCAGTGATAATGTGTAGCTTGTGTTATAACACACTACATGTACAGTGACTCTACTCAGTGATAATGTGCAGCTTGTGTTATAACACACAACATGTACAGTGTCTCTACTCAGTGATAATGTGCATCTTGTGTTATTACACACAACATGTACAGTGTCTCTACTCAGTGATAATGTGTAGCTTGTGTTATAACACACAACATGTACAGTGACTCTACTCAGTGATAATGTGCAGCTTGTGTTATTACACACAACATGTACAGTGTCTCTACTCAGTGATAATTTGTAGCTTGTGTGACTACGCACAACATGTACAGTGTCTCTACTCAGTGATAATGTGTAGCTTGTGTTACTACACACAACATGTACAGTGTCTCTACTCAGTGATAATGTGTAGCTTGTGTTATAACACCCAACATGTACAGTGACTCTACTCAGTGATAATTTGTAGCTTGTGTGACTACGCACAACATGTACAGTGTCTCTACTCAGTGATAATGTGCAGCTTGAGTTACTACACACAACATGTACAGTGTATCTACTCAGTGATAATGTGTAGCTTGAGTTACTACACACAACATGTACAGTGTCTCTACTCAGTGATAATGTGTAGCTTGTGTTATAACACCCAACATGTACAGTGACTCTACTCAGTGATAATGTGTAGCTTGTGTTATTACACACAACATGTACAGTGTCTCTACTCAGTGATAATGTGTAGCTTGTGTTACTACACACAACATGTACAGTGTCTCTACTCAGTGATAATGTGCAGCTTGAGTTATTACACCCAACATGTACAGTGTCTCTACTCAGTGATAATGTGCAGCTTGTGTTATAACTCACAACATGTACAGTGTCTCTACTCAGTGATAATGTGTAGCATGTTTTATAACACACAATATGTACAGTGTCTCTACTCAGTGATAATGTGTAGCTTGAGTTACAACACACAACATGTACAGTGTCTCTACTCAGTGATAAAGTGTAGCTTGAGTTACTACACACAACATGTACAGCGTCTCTACTCAGTGATAATGTGTAGCTTGTGTTATAACACACAACATGTACAGTGACTCTACTCAGCGATAATGTGTAGCATGTGTTATAACACACAACATGTACAGTGTCTCTACTCAGTGATAATGTGTAGCTTGTGTTACTACACACAACATGTACAGTGACTCTACTCAGTGTTAATGTGTAGCATGTGTTATAACACACAACATGTACAGTGTCTCTACTCAGTGTTAATGTGTAGCTTGTGTTATAACACACAACATGTACAGTGTCTCTACTCAGTGATAATGTGTAGCTTGTGTTATAACACACAACATGTACAGTGACTCTACTCAGTGATAATGTGTAGCATGTGTTATAACACACAACATGTACAGTGTCTCTACTCAGTGTTAATGTGTAGCTTGTGTTATAACACACATCATGTACAGTGTCTCTACTCAGTGTTAATGTGTATCTTGTGTCATTACACACAACATGTACAGTGTCTTTACTCAGTGTTAATGTGTAGCTTGTGTTATTACACACAACATGTACAGTGTCTCTACTCAGTGATAATGTGCAGCTTGAGTTACTACACACAACATGTACAGTGTCTCTACTCAGTGATAATGTGTAGCTTGTGTTATAACACACATCATGTACAGTGTCTCTACTCAGTGATAATGTGTAGCTTGTGTTATAACACACTACATGTACAGTGACTCTACTCAGCGATAATGTGTAGCTTGTGTTATTACACACAAAATGTACAGTGACTCTACTCAGCGATAATGTGTAGCTTGTGTTACTACACACAGCATGTACAGTGTCTCTACTCAGTGATAATGTGTAGCTTGTGTTATTACACACAAAATGTACAGTGTCTCTACTCAGTGATAATGTGTAGCTTGTGTTATAACACACTACATGTACAGTGACTCTACTCAGCGATAATGTGTAGCATGTGTTATAACACACAACATGTACAGTGTCTCTACTCAGTGTTAATGTGTAGCTTGTGTTATAACACACAACATGTGATGTGTCTCTACTCAGTAATAATGTGTAGCTTGTGTTATAACACACTAAATGTACAGTGACTCTACTCAGTGATAATGTGTAGCTTGTGTTATAACACACTACATGTACAGTGACTCTACTCAGTGATAATGTGCAGCTTGTGTTATTACACACAACATGTACAGTGTCTCTACTCAGTGATAATGTGTAGCTTGTGTGACTACGCACAACATGTACAGTGTCTCTACTCAGTGATAATGTGTAGCTTGTGTTATAACACACTACATGTACTGTGACTCTACTCAGTGATAATGTGTAGCTTGTGTTATAACACACAACATGTACTGTGACTCTACTCAGTGATAATGTGTAGCTTGTGTTATAACACACAACATGTACAGTGTCTCTACTCAGTGATAATGTGTAGCTTGTGTTATAACACACAACATGTGATGTGTCTCTACTCAATGGTAATGTGTAGCTTGTGTTATAACACACAACATGTACAGTGTCTCTACTCAGTGTTAATGTGTAGCTTGTGTTATAACACACAACATGTGATGTGTCTCTACTCAGTGATAATGTGTAGCTTGTGTTATAACACACTACATGTACAGTGACTCTACTCAGTGATAATGAGATAGCTTGTGTTATTACACACAACATGTACAGTGACTCTACTCAGTGATAATGTGTAGCTTGTGTTATAACACACTAAATATACAGTGACTCTACTCAGTGGTAATGTGCAGCTTGTGTTATTACACACAACATGTACAGTGTCTCTACTCAGTGATAACGTGTAGTTTGTGTGACTACGCACAACATGTACAGTGTCTCTACTCAGTGATAATGTGTAGCTTGTGTTATAACACACTACATGTACAGTGACTCTACTCAGTGATAATGTGTAGCTTGTGTTATAACACACTACATGTACTGTGACTCTACTCAGTGATAATGTGCAGCTTGTGTTATTACACACAACATGTACAGTGACTCTACTCAGTGATAATGTGTAGCTTGTGTGACTACGCACAACATGTACAGAGTCTCTACTCAGTGATAATGTGCAGCTTGAGTTACTACACACAACATGTACAGTGACTCTACTCAGTGTTAATGTGTATCTTGTGTCATTACACACAACATGTACAGTGTCTTTACTCAGTGTTAATGTGTAGCTTGTGTTATAACACACAACATGTACAGTGTCTCTACTCAGTGATAATGTGCAGCTTGAGTTACTACACACAACATGTACAGAGTCTCTACTCAGTGAAAATGTGCAGCTTGTGTTATTACACACAACATGTACAGTGTCTCTACTCAGTGATAATGTGTAGCTTGTGTTATAACACACATCATGTACAGTGTCTCTACTCAGTATTAATGTGTAGCTTGTGTTATTACACACAACATGTACGGTGTCTCTACTCAGTGATAATGTGTAGCTCGTGTTATTAAACACAACATGTACTGTGACTCTACTCAGTGATAATGTGTAGCTTGTGTTATAACACACAACATGTACAGTGTCTCTACTCAGTATTAATGTGTAGCTTGTGTTATAACACACAACATGTACAGTGTCTCTACTCAGTGTTAATGTGCAGCTTGTGTTATAACACACATCATGTACAGTGTCTCTACTCAGTGTTAATGTGTAGCTTGTGTTATTACACAAAACATGTACAGTGTCTCTACTCAGTGATAATGTGTAGCTTGTGTTATAACACACAACATGTACAGTGTCTCTACTCAGTGTTAATGTGTAGCTTGTGTTATTACACACAACATGTACAGTGTCTCTACTCAGTGATAATGTGTAGCTTGTGTTATTACACACAACATGTACTGTGACTCTACTCAGTGATAATGTGTAGCTTGTGTTATAACACACAACATGTACAGTGTCTCTACTCAGTGTTAATGTGTAGCTTGTGTTATTACACAAAACATGTGATGTGTCTCAACTCGAAGATAATGTGTAGCTTGTGTTATAACACACAACATGTACAGTGTCTCTACTCAGTGTTAATGTGTAGCTTGTGTTATAACACGCAACATGTGATGTGTCTCTACTCAGTGATAATGTGTAGCTTGTGTTATAACACACTACATGTACAGTGACTCTACTCAGTGATAATGTGTAGCTTGTGTTATTACACACAACATGTACAGTGTCTCTACTCTGTGTTAATGTGTAGCTTGTGTTATAACACACAACATGTACAGTGTCTCTACTCAGTGTTAATGTGTAGCTTGTGTTATAACACACTACATGTACAGTGACTCTACAAGTGATAATGTGTAGCTTGTGTTATAACACACTACATGTACAGTGACTCTACTCAGTGATAATGTGCAGCTTGTGTTATTACACACAACATGTACAGTGTCTCTACTCAGTGATAATGTGTAGCTTGTGTGACTACGCACAATATGTACAGTGTCTCTACTCAGTGATAATGTGTAGCTTGTGTTATAACACGCTACATGTACTGTGACTCTACTCAGTGATAATGTGTAGCTTGTGTTATAACACACAACGTGTACTGTGACTCTACTCAGTGATAATGTGTAGCTTGTGTTATAACACACAACATGTACAGTGTCTCTACTCAGTGATAATGTGTAGCTTGTGTTATAACACACAACATGTGATGTGTCTCTACTCAGTGATAATGTGTAGCTTGTGTTATTACACACAACATGTACAGTGTCTCTACTCTGTGATAATGTGTAGCTTGTGTTATAACATACAGAATGTACAGTGTCTCTACTCAGTGTTAATGTGTAGCTTGTGTTATAACACACAACATGTGATGTGTCTCTACTCAGTGATAATGTGTAGCTTGTGTTATAACACACTACATGTTCAGTGACTCTACTCAGTGATAATGTGTAGCTTGTGTTATAACACACTAAATGTACAGTGACTCTAGTCAGTGATAATGTGCAGCTTGTGTTATTACACACAACATGTACAGTGTCTCTACTCAGTGATAATGAGTAGTTTGTGTGACTACGCACAATATGTACAGTGTCTCTACTCAGTGATAATGTGTAGCTTGTGTTATAACACACTACATGTACAGTGACTCTACTCAGTGATAATGTGTAGCCTGTGTTACTACGCACAACATGTACAGTGTCTCTACTCAGTGATAATGTGTAGCTTGTGTTATTACACACAACATGTACAGTGTCTCTACTCAGTGATAATGTGTAGCTTGTGTTATTACACACAACATGTACAGTGTCTCTACTCAGTGATAATGTGTAGCCTGTGTTACTACACACAACATGTACAGTGTCTCTACTCAGTGATAATGTGTAGCTTGTGTTATTACACACAACATGTACAGTGTCCCTACTCAGTGATAATGTGTAGCTTGTGTTATAACACATAACATGTACAGCGTCTCTACTCAGTGATAATGTGTAGCTTGTGTTATAACACACTACATGTACAGCGTCTCTACTCACTGAAAATGTGTAGCTTGTGTTACTACACACAACATGTACAGTGTCTCTACTCAGTGATAATGCGTACCTTGTGTTACTACACACAACATGTACAGTGTCTCTACTCAGTGATAATGTGTAGCTTGTGTTATAACACACAACATGTACAGCGTCTCTACTCAGTGATAATGTGTAGCTTGTGTTATAACACACTACATGTACAGTGTCTCTACTCACTGATAATTTGTAGCTTGTGTTACTACACACAACATGTACAGTGTCTCTACTCAGTGATAATGTGTAGCTTGTGTTACTACACACTACATGTACAGCGTCTCTACTCAGTGATAGTGTGTAGCTTGTGTTATTACACACAACATGTACAGTGTCTCTACTCAGTGATAATGTGTAGCTTGTGTTACTACACACAACATGTACAGTGTCTCTACTCAGTGATAATGTGCAGCTTGAGTTATTACACCCAACATGTACAGTGTCTCTACTCAGTGATAATGTGCAGCTTGTGTTATAACTCACAACATGTACATTTTCTATACTCAGTGATAATGTGTAGCATGTTTTATAACACACAATATGTACAGTGTCTCTACTCAGTGATAATGTGTAGCTTGAGTTACAACACACAACATGTACAGTGTCTCTACTCAGTGATAAAATGTAGCCTGAGTTACTACACACAACATGTACAGCGTCTCTACTCAGTGATAATGTGTAGCTTGTGTTATAACACACAACATGTACAGTGACTCTACTCAGCGATAATGTGTAGCATGTGTTATAACACACAACATGTACAGTGTCTCTACTCAGTGATAATGTGTAGCTTGTGTTACTACACACAACATGTACAGTGTCTCTACTCAGTGATAATGTGTAGCTTGTGTTATAACACACAACATGTACAGTGACTCTACTCAGTGATAATGTGTAGCATGTGTTATAACACACAACATGTACAGTGTCTCTACTCAGTGTTAATGTGTAGCTTGTGTTATAACACACATCATGTACAGTGTCTCTACTCAATGTTAATGTGTATCTTGTGTTATTACACACAACATGTACAGTGTCTTTACTCAGTGTTAATGTGTAGCTTGTGTTATAACACACTACATGTACAGTGTCTCTACTCAGTGATAATGTGTAGCTTGTGTTATAACACACTACATGTACAGTGTCTCTACTCAGTGATAATGTGTAGCTTGTGTTATAACACACTACATGTACAGTGTCTCTACTCAGTGATAATGTGTAGCTTGTGCTATTACACACAACATGTACAGTGTCTCTACTCAGTGATAATGTGTAGCTTGTGTTACTACACACAGCATGTACAGTGTCTCTACTCAGTGATAATGTGTAGCTTGTGTTATAACACACTACATGTACAGTGTCTCTACTCAGTGTTAATGTGTAGCTTGTGTTATTACACACAACATGTACAGTGTCTCTACTCAGTGATAATGTGTAGCTCGTGTAATTAAACACAACATGTACTGTGACTCTACTCAGTGATAATGTGTAGCTTGTGTTATAACACACAACATGTACAGTGTCTCTACTCAGTATTAATGTGTAGCTTGTGTTATAACACACAACATGTACAGTGTCTCTACTCAGTGTTAATGTGCAGCTTGTGTTATAACACACATCATGTACAGTGTCTCTACTCAGTGTTAATGTGTAGCTTGTGTTATTACACACAAAATGTACAGTGTCTCTACTCAGTGATAATGTGTAGCTTGTGTTATAACACACAACATGTACAGTGTCTCTACTCAGTGATAATGTGTAGCTTGTGTTATAACACACTACATGTACAGTGACTCTACTCAGTGATAATGTGTAGCTTGTGTTATAACACACAACATGTACAGTGTCTCTACTCAGTGATAATGTGTAGCTTGTGTTATAACACACAACATGTGATGTGTCTCTACTCAGTGATTATGTGTAGCTTGTGTTATTACACACAACATGTACAGTGTCTCTACTCTGTGATAATGTGTAGCTTGTTTTATAACACACAACATGTACAGTGTCTCTACTCAGTGTTAATGTGTAGCTTGTGTTATAACACACAACATGTGATGTGTCTCTACTCAGTAATAATGTGTAGCTTGTGTTATAACACACTAAATGTACAGTGACTCTACTCAGTGATAATGTGTAGCTTGTGTTATAACACACTACATGTACAGTGACTCTAATCAGTGATAATGTGCAGCTTGTGTTATTACACACAACATGTACAGTGTCTCTACTCAGTGATAATGTGTAGCTTGTGAGACTACGCACAACATGTACAGTGTCTCTACTCAGTGATAATGTGTAGCTTGTGTTATAACACACTACATGTACTGTGACTCTACTCAGTGATAATGTGTAGCTTGTGTTATAACACACAACATGTACTGTGACTCTACTCAGTGATAATGTGTAGCTTGTGTTATAACACACAACATGTACAGTGTCTCTACTCAGTGATAATGTGTAGCTTGTGTTATAACACACAACATGTGATGTGTCTCTACTCAATGATAATGTGTAGCTTGTGTTATAACACACAACATGTACAGTGTCTCTACTCAGTGTTAATGTGTAGCTTGTGTTATAACACACAACATGTGATGTGTCTCTACTCAGTGATAATGTGTAGCTTGTGTTATAACACACTACATGTACAGTGACTCTACTCAGTGATAATGTGTAGCTTGTGTTATAACACACTAAATATACAGTGACTCTACTCAGTGGTAATGTGCAGCTTGTGTTATTACACACAACATGTACAGTGTCTCTACTCAGTGATAACGTGTAGTTTGTGTGACTACGCACAACATGTACAGTGTCTCTACTCAGGGATAATGTGTAGCTTGTGTTATAACACACTACATGTACAGTGACTCTACTCAGTGATAATGTGTAGCTTGTGTTATAACACACTACATGTACTGTGACTCTACTCAGTGATAATGTGCAGCTTGTGTTATTACACACAACATGTACAGTGACTCTACTCAGTGATAATGTGTAGCTTGTGTGACTACGCACAACATGTACAGTGTCTCTACTCAGTGATAATGTGCAGCTTGAGTTACTACACACAACATGTACAGTGTCTCTACTCAGTGATAATGTGTAGCTTGTGTTATAACACACATCATGTACAGTGTCTCTACTCAGTGATAATGTGTAGCTTGTGTTATTACATAAAACATGTACAGTGTCTCTACTCAGTGATAATGTGTAGCTTGTGCTATTACACACAACATGTACAGTGTCTCTACTCAGTGATAATGTGTAGCTTGTGTTACTACACACAACATGTACAGTGTCTCTACTCAGTGATAATGTGTAGCTTGAGTTACTACACACAACATGTACAGTGTCTCTACTCAGTGATAATGTGTAGCTTGTGTTATTACACACAACATGTCCAGTGTCTCTACTCAGTGATAATGTGTAGCTTGTGTTATTACACCCAACATGTACTGTGTCTCTACTCAGTGATAATGTGTAGCTTGTGTTATTAAACACAACATGTATAGTGTCTCTACTCAGTGATAATGAGTAGCTTGTGTTACTACACACAACATGTACAGTGTCTCTACTCAGTGATAATATGTAGCTTGTGTTATTACACACAACATGTACAGTGTCGCTACTCAGTGATAATGTGTAGCTTGTGTTATTACACACAACATGTACTGTGACTCTACTCAGTGATAATGTGTAGCTTGTGTTATAACACACAACATGTACAGTGTCTCTACTCAGTGTTAATGTGTAGCTTGTGTTATTACACAAAACATGTGATGTGTCTCAACTCGAAGATAATGTGTAGCTTGTGTTATAACACGCAACATGTGATGTGTCTCTACTCAGTGATAATGTGTAGCTTGTGTTATAATACACTACATGTACAGTGACTCTACTCAGTGATAATGTGTAGCTTGTGTTATAACACACAACATGTGATGTGTCTCTACTCAGTGATAATGTGTAGCTTGTGTTATTACACACAACATGTACAGTGTCTCTACTCTGTGATAATGTGTAGCTTGTGTTATAACACACAACATGTACAGTGTCTCTACTCTGTGTTAATGTGTAGCTTGTGTTATAACACGCAACATGTGATGTGTCTCTACTCAGTGATAATGTGTAGCTTGTGTTATAATACACTACATGTACAGTGACTCTACTCAGTGATAATGTGTAGCTTGTGTTATAACACACAACATGTACAGTGTCTCTACTCAGTGATAATGTGTAGCTTGTGTTATAACACGCAACATGTGATGTGTCTCTACTCAGTGATAATGTGTAGCTTGTGTTATTACACACAACATGTACTGTGACTCTACTCAGTGATAATGTGTAGCTTGTGTTATAACACACAACATGTGATGTGTCTCTACTCAGTGTTAATGTGTAGCTTGTGTTATTACACAAAACATGTGATGTGTCTCAACTCGAAGATAATGTGTAGCTTGTGTTATAACACGCAACATGTGATGTGTCTCTACTCAGTGATAATGTGTAGCTTGTGTTATAATACACTACATGTACAGTGACTCTACTCAGTGATAATGTGTAGCTTGTGTTATAACACACAACATGTACAGTGTCTCTACTCAGTGATAATGTGTAGCTTGTGTTATAACACACAACATGTGATGTGTCTCTACTCAGTGATAATGTGTAGCTTGTGTTATTACACACAACATGTACAGTGTCTCTACTCTGTGATAATGTGTAGCTTGTGTTATAACACACAACATGTACAGTGTCTCTACTCTGTGTTAATGTGTAGCTTGTGTTATAACACACAACATGTACAGTGTCTCTACTCAGTGTTAATGTGTAGCTTGTGTTATAACACACTACATGTACAGTGACTCTACCAGTGATAATGTGTAGCTTGTGTTATAACACACTACATGTACAGTGACTCTACTCAGTGATAATGTGCAGCTTGTGTTATTACACACAACATGTACAGTGTCTCTACTCAGTGATAATGTGTAGCTTGTGTGACTACGCACAATATGTACAGTGTCTCTACTCAGTGATAATGTGTAGCTTGTGTTATAACACGCTACATGTACTGTGACTCTACTCAGTGATAATGTGTAGCTTGTGTTATAACACACAACGTGTACTGTGACTCTACTCAGTGATAATGTGTAGCTTGTGTTATAACACACAACATGTACAGTGTCTCTACTCAGTGATAATGTGTAGCTTGTGTTATAACACACAACATGTGATGTGTCTCTACTCAGTGATAATGTGTAGCTTGTGTTATTACACACAACATGTACAGTGTCTCTACTCTGTGATAATGTGTAGCTTGTGTTATAACATACAAAATGTACAGTGTCTCTACTCAGTGTTAATGTGTAGCTTGTGTTATAACACACAACATGTGATGTGTCTCTACTCAGTGATAATGTGTAGCTTGTGTTATAACACACTACATGTACAGTGACTCTACTCAGTGATAATGTGTAGCTTGTGTTATAACACACTAAATGTACAGTGACTCTACTCAGTGATAATGTGCAGCTTGTGTTATTACACACAACATGTACAGTGTCTCTACTCAGTGATAATGTGTAGCTTGTGTGACTACGCACAACATGTACAGTGTCTCTACTCAGTGATAATGTGTAGCTTGTGTTATAACACACTACATGTACAGTGACTCTACTCAGTGATAATGTGTAGCTTGTGTTATAACACACTACATGTACTGTGACTCTACTCAGTGATAATGTGCAGCTTGTGTTATTACACACAACATGTACAGTGACTCTACTCAGTGATAATGTGTAGCTTGTGTGACTACGCACAACATGTACAGTGTCTCTACTCAGTGATAATGAGTAGTTTGTGTGACTACGCACAATATGTACAGTGTCTCTACTCAGTGATAATGTGTAGCTTGTGTTATAACACACTACATGTACAGTGACTCTACTCAGTGATAATGTGTAGCCTGTGTTACTACGCACAACATGTACAGTGTCTCTACTCAGTGATAATGTGTAGCTTGTGTTATTACACACAACATGTACAGTGTCTCTACTCAGTGATAATGTGTAGCTTGTGTTATTACACACAACATGTACAGTGTCTCTACTCAGTGATAATGTGTAGCCTGTGTTACTACACACAACATGTACAGTGTCTCTACTCAGTGATAATGTGTAGCTTGTGTTATTACACACAACATGTACAGTGTCCCTACTCAGTGATAATGTGTAGCTTGTGTTATAACACATAACATGTACAGTGTCTCTACTCAGTGATAATGTGTAGCTTGTGTTATAACACACTACATGTACAGCGTCTCTACTCACTGATAATGTGTAGCTTGTGTTACTACACACAACATGTACAGTGTCTCTACTCAGTGATAATGCGTACCTTGTGTTACTACACACAACATGTACAGTGTCTCTACTCAGTGATAATGTGTAGCTTGTGTTATAACACACAACATGTACAGCGTCTCTACTCAGTGATAATGTGTAGCTTGTGTTATAACACACTACATGTACACTGACTCTACTCAGTGATAATGTGCAGCTTGTGTTATTACACACAACATGTACAGTGTCTCTACTCAGTGATAATGTGTAGCTTGTGTGACTACGCACAATATGTACAGTGTCTCTACTCAGTGATAATGTGTAGCTTGTGTTATAACACGCTACATGTACTGTGACTCTACTCAGTGATAATGTGTAGCTTGTGTTATAACACACAACGTGTACTGTGACTCTACTCAGTGATAATGTGTAGCTTGTGTTATAACACACAACATGTACAGTGTCTCTACTCAGTGATAATGTGTAGCTTGTGTTATAACACACAACATGTGATGTGTCTCTACTCAGTGATAATGTGTAGCTTGTGTTATTACACACAACATGTACAGTGTCTCTACTCTGTGATAATGTGTAGCTTGTGTTATAACATACAAAATGTACAGTGTCTCTACTCAGTGTTAATGTGTAGCTTGTGTTATAACACACAACTTGTGATGTGTCTCTACTCAGTGATAATGTGTAGCTTGTGTTATAACACACTACATGTACAGTGACTCTACTCAGTGATAATGTGTAGCTTGTGTTATAACACACTAAATGTACAGTGACTCTACTCAGTGATAATGTGCAGCTTGTGTTATTACACACAACATGTACAGTGTCTCTACTCAGTGATAATGAGTAGTTTGTGTGACTACGCACAATATGTACAGTGTCTCTACTCAGTGATAATGTGTAGCTTGTGTTATAACACACTACATGTACAGTGACTCTACTCAGTGATAATGTGTAGCCTGTGTTACTACGCACAACATGTACAGTGTCTCTACTCAGTGATAATGTGTAGCTTGTGTTATTACACACAACATGTACAGTGTCTCTACTCAGTGATAATGTGTAGCTTGTGTTATTACACACAACATGTACAGTGTCTCTACTCACTGATAATTTGTAGCTTGTGTTACTACACACAACATGTACAGTGTCTCTACTCAGTGATAATGTGTAGCTTGTGTTACTACACACTACATGTACAGCGTCTCTACTCAGTGATAGTGTGTAGCTTGTGTTATTACACACAACATGTACAGTGTCTCTACTCAGTGATAATGTGTAGCTTGTGTTACTACACACAACATGTACAGTGTCTCTACTCAGTGATAATGTGCAGCTTGAGTTATTACACCCAACATGTACAGTGTCTCTACTCAGTGATAATGTGCAGCTTGTGTTATAACTCACAACATGTACATTTTCTATACTCAGTGATAATGTGTAGCATGTTTTATAACACACAATATGTACAGTGTCTCTACTCAGTGATAATGTGTAGCTTGAGTTACAACACACAACATGTACAGTGTCTCTACTCAGTGATAAAATGTAGCTTGAGTTACTACACACAACATGTACAGCGTCTCTACTCAGTGATAATGTGTAGCTTGTGTTATAACACACAACATGTACAGTGTCTCTACTCAGTGATAATGTGTAGCTTGTGTTACTACACACAACATGTACAGTGTCTCTACTCAGTGATAATGTGTAGCTTGTGTTATAACACACAACATGTACAGTGACTCTACTCAGTGATAATGTGTAGCATGTGTTATAACACACAACATGTACAGTGTCTCTACTCAGTGTTAATGTGTAGCTTGTGTTATAACACACATCATGTACAGTGTCTCTACTCAGTGTTAATGTGTATCTTGTGTTATTACACACAACATGTACAGTGTCTTTACTCAGTGTTAATGTGTAGCTTGTGTTATAACACACTACATGTACAGTGTCTCTACTCAGTGATAATGTGTAGCTTGTGTTATAACACACTACATGTACAGTGTCTCTACTCAGTGATAATGTGTAGCTTGTGTTATAACACACTACATGTACAGTGTCTCTACTCAGTGATAATGTGTAGCTTGTGCTATTACACACAACATGTACAGTGTCTCTACTCAGTGATAATGTGTAGCTTGTGTTACTACACACAGCATGTACAGTGTCTCTACTCAGTGATAATGTGTAGCTTGTGTTATAACACACTACATGTACAGTGTCTCTACTCAGTGTTAATGTGTAGCTTGTGTTATTACACACAACATGTACAGTGTCTCTACTCAGTGATAATGTGTAGCTCGTGTTATTAAACACAACATGTACTGTGACTCTACTCAGTGATAATGTGTAGCTTGTGTTATAACACACAACATGTATAGTGTCTCTACTCAGTATTAATGTGTAGCTTGTGTTATAACACACAACATGTACAGTGTCTCTACTCAGTGTTAATGTGTAGCTTGTGTTATTACACACAACATGTACAGTGTCTCTACTCAGTGATAATGTGTAGCTCGTGTTATTAAACACAACATGTACTGTGACTCTACTCAGTGATAATGTGTAGCTTGTGTTATAACACACAACATGTATAGTGTCTCTACTCAGTATTAATGTGCAGCTTGTGTTATAACACACATCATGTACAGTGTCTCTACTCAGTGTTAATGTGTAGCTTGTGTTATTACACACAAAATGTACAGTGTCTCTACTCAGTGATAATGTGTAGCTTGTGTTATAACACACAACATGTACAGTGTCTCTACTCAGTGTTAATGTGTAGCTTGTGTTGTTACACACAACATGTACAGTGTCTCTACTCAGTGATAATGTGTAGCTTGTGTTATTACACACAACATGTACTGTGACTCTACTCAGTGATAATGTGTAGCTTGTGTTATAACACACAACATGTACAGTGTCTCTACTCAGTGTTAATGTGTAGCTTGTGTTATTACACAAAACATGTGATGTGTCTCAACTCAAAGGTAATGTGTAACTTGTGTTATAACACACAACATGTACAGTGTCTCTACTCAGTGTTAATGTGTAGCTTGTGTTATAACACGCAACATGTGATGTGTCTCTACTCAGTGATAATGTGTAGCTTGTGTTATAACACACTACATGTACAGTGACTCTACTCAGTGATAATGTGTAGCTTGTGTTATAACACACAACATGTACAGTGTCTCTACTCAGTGATAATGTGTAGCTTGTGTTATAACACACAACATGTGATGTGTCTCTACTCAGTGATTATGTGTAGCTTGTGTTATTACACACAACATGTACAGTGTCTCTACTCTGTGATAATGTGTAGCTTGTTTTATAACACACAACATGTACAGTGTCTCTACTCAGTGTTAATGTGTAGCTTGTGTTATAACACACAACATGTGATGTGTCTCTACTCAGTAATAATGTGTAGCTTGTGTTATAACACACTAAATGTACAGTGACTCTACTCAGTGATAATGTGTAGCTTGTGTTATTACACACAACATGTACAGTGACTCTACTCAGTGATAATGTGTAGCTTGTGTTATAACACACAACATGTACTGTGACTCTACTCAGTGATAATGTGTAGCTTGTGTTATAACACACAACATGTACAGTGTCTCTACTCAGTGATAATGTGTAGCTTGTGTTATTACACACAACATGTACAGTGACTCTACTCAGTGATAATGTGTAGCTTGTGTTATAACACACAACATGTACTGTGACTCTACTCAGTGATAATGTGTAGCTTGTGTTATAACACACAACATGTACAGTGTCTCTACTCAGTGATAATGTGTAGCTTGTGTTATAACACACAACATGTGATGTGTCTCTACTCAATGATAATGTGTAGCTTGTGTTATAACACACAACATGTACAGTGTCTCTACTCAGTGTTAATGTGTAGCTTGTGTTATAACACACAACATGTGATGTGTCTCTACTCAGTGATAATGTGTAGCTTGTGTTATAACACACTACATGTACAGTGACTCTACTCAGTGATAATGTGTAGCTTGTGTTATAACACACTAAATATACAGTGACTCTACTCAGTGGTAATGTGCAGCTTGTGTTATTACACACAACATGTACAGTGTCTCTACTCAGTGATAACGTGTAGTTTGTGTGACTACGCACAACACGTACTGTGTCTCTACTCAGTGATAATGTGTAGCTTGTGTTATAACACACTACATGTACAGTGACTCTACTCAGTGATAATGTGTAGCTTGTGTTATAACACACTACATGTACTGTGACTCTACTCAGTGATAATGTGCAGCTTGTGTTATTACACACAACATGTACAGTGACTCTACTCAGTGATAATGTGTAGCTTGTGTGACTACGCCCAACATGTACAGTGTCTCTACTCAGTGATAATGTGCAGCTTGAGTTACTACACACAACATGTACAGTGTCTCTACTCAGTGATAATGTGTAGCTTGTGTTATAACAGATATCATGTACAGTGTCTCTACTCAGTGATAATGTGTAGCTTGTGTTATTACATAAAACATGTACAGTGTCTCTACTCAGTGATAATGTGTAGCTTGTGCTATTACACACAACATGTACAGTGTCTCTACTCAGTGATAATGTGTAGCTTGTGTTACTACACACAACATGTACAGTGTCTCTACTCAGTGATAATGTGTAGCTTGAGTTACTACACACAACATGTACAGTGTCTCTACTCAGTGATAATGTGTAGCTTGTGTTATTACACACAACATGTCCAGTGTCTCTACTCAGTGATAATGTGTAGCTTGTGTTATTACACCCAACATGTACTGTGTCTCTACTCAGTGATAATGTGTAGCTTGTGTTATTACACACAACATGTACAGTGTCTCTACTCAGTGATAATGTGTAGCTTGTGTTACTACACACAACATGTACAGTGTCTCTACTCAGTGATAATATGTAGCTTGTGTTATTACACACAACATGTACAGTGTCTCTACTCAGTGATAATGTGTAGCTTGTGTTATAACACATAACATGTACAGCGTCTCTACTCAGTGATAATGTGTAGCTTGTGTTATAACACACTACATGCACAGTGTCTCTACTCACTGATAATGTGTAGCTTGTGTTACTACACACAACATGTACAGTGTCTCTACACAGTGATAATGCGTAGCTTGTGTTACTACACACAACATGTACAGTGTCTCTACTCAGTGATAATGTGTAGCTTGTGTTATTACACACAACATGTACAGTCTCTCTACTCAGTGATAATGCGTAGCTTGTGTTACTACACACAACATGTACAGTGTCTCTACTCAGTGATAATGTGTAGCTTGTGTTATTACACACAACATGCACAGTGTCTCTACTCAGTGATAATGTGTAGCTTGTGTTACTACACACAACATGTACAGTCTCTCTACTCAGTGATAATGTGTAGCTTGTGTTATAACACACAACATGTACAGCGTCTCTACTCAGTGATAATGTGCTGCTTGTGTTATTACACACAACATGTACAGTGTCTCTACTCAGTGATAATGTGTAGCTTGTGTGACTACGCACAACATGTACAGTGTCTCTACTCAGTGATAATGTGTAGCTTGTGTTATAACACACAACATGTACTGTGACTCTACTCAGTGATAATGTGTAGCTTGTGTTATAACACGCTACATGTACTGTGACTCTACTCAGTGATAATGTGTAGCTTGTGTTATAACACGCTACATGTACTGTGACTCTACTCAGTGATAATGTGTAGCTTGTGTTATAACACACAACATGTACTGTGACTCTACTCAGTGATAATGTGTAGCTTGTGTTATAACACGCTACATGTACTGTGACTCTACTCAGTGATAATGTGTAGCTTGTGTTATAACACACAACATGTGATGTGTCTCTACTCAGTGATAATGTGTAGCTTGTGTTATTACACACAACATGTACAGTGTCTCTACTCTGTGATAATGTGTAGCTTGTGTTATAACATACAAAATGTACAGTGTCTCTACTCAGTGTTAATGTGTAGCTTGTGTTATAACACACAACTTGTGATGTGTCTCTACTCAGTGATAATGTGTAGCTTGTGTTATAACACACTACATGTACAGTGACTCTACTCAGTGATAATGTGTAGCTTGTGTTATAACACACTAAATGTACAGTGTCTCTACTCAGTGATAATGTGTAGCCTGTGTTACTACACACAACATGTACAGTGTCTCTACTCAGTGATAATGTGTAGCTTGTGTTATTACACACAACATGTACAGTGTCCCTACTCAGTGATAATGTGTAGCTTGTGTTATAACACATAACATGTACAGTGTCTCTACTCAGTGATAATGTGTAGCTTGTGTTATAACACACTACATGTACAGCGTCTCTACTCACTGATAATGTGTAGCTTGTGTTACTACACACAACATGTACAGTGTCTCTACTCAGTGATAATGCGTACCTTGTGTTACTACACACAACATGTACAGTGTCTCTACTCAGTGATAATGTGTAGCTTGTGTTATAACACACAACATGTACAGCGTCTCTACTCAGTGATAATGTGTAGCTTGTGTTATAACACACTACATGTACACTGACTCTACTCAGTGATAATGTGCAGCTTGTGTTATTACACACAACATGTACAGTGTCTCTACTCAGTGATAATGTGTAGCTTGTGTGACTACGCACAATATGTACAGTGTCTCTACTCAGTGATAATGTGTAGCTTGTGTTATAACACGCTACATGTACTGTGACTCTACTCAGTGATAATGTGTAGCTTGTGTTATAACACACAACGTGTACTGTGACTCTACTCAGTGATAATGTGTAGCTTGTGTTATAACACACAACATGTACAGTGTCTCTACTCAGTGATAATGTGTAGCTTGTGTTATAACACACAACATGTGATGTGTCTCTACTCAGTGATAATGTGTAGCTTGTGTTATTACACACAACATGTACAGTGTCTCTACTCTGTGATAATGTGTAGCTTGTGTTATAACATACAAAATGTACAGTGTCTCTACTCAGTGTTAATGTGTAGCTTGTGTTATAACACACAACTTGTGATGTGTCTCTACTCAGTGATAATGTGTAGCTTGTGTTATAACACACTACATGTACAGTGACTCTACTCAGTGATAATGTGTAGCTTGTGTTATAACACACTAAATGTACAGTGACTCTACTCAGTGATAATGTGCAGCTTGTGTTATTACACACAACATGTACAGTGTCTCTACTCAGTGATAATGAGTAGTTTGTGTGACTACGCACAATATGTACAGTGTCTCTACTCAGTGATAATGTGTAGCTTGTGTTATAACACACTACATGTACAGTGACTCTACTCAGTGATAATGTGTAGCCTGTGTTACTACGCACAACATGTACAGTGTCTCTACTCAGTGATAATGTGTAGCTTGTGTTATTACACACAACATGTACAGTGTCTCTACTCAGTGATAATGTGTAGCTTGTGTTATTACACACAACATGTACAGTGTCTCTACTCACTGATAATTTGTAGCTTGTGTTACTACACACAACATGTACAGTGTCTCTACTCAGTGATAATGTGTAGCTTGTGTTACTACACACTACATGTACAGCGTCTCTACTCAGTGATAGTGTGTAGCTTGTGTTATTACACACAACATGTACAGTGTCTCTACTCAGTGATAATGTGTAGCTTGTGT
This sequence comes from Meconema thalassinum, assembly GCA_946902985.2. Lineage (NCBI taxonomy): Eukaryota > Metazoa > Arthropoda > Insecta > Orthoptera > Tettigoniidae > Meconema > Meconema thalassinum. The sequence continues at coordinate 527,378,694 of OX336393.1, read as the reverse complement.
TACTACACACAACATGTACAGTGTCTCTACTCAGTGATAATGTGCAGCTTGAGTTATTACACCCAACATGTACAGTGTCTCTACTCAGTGATAATGTGCAGCTTGTGTTATAACTCACAACATGTACATTTTCTATACTCAGTGATAATGTGTAGCATGTTTTATAACACACAATATGTACAGTGTCTCTACTCAGTGATAATGTGTAGCTTGAGTTACAACACACAACATGTACAGTGTCTCTACTCAGTGATAAAATGTAGCTTGAGTTACTACACACAACATGTACAGCGTCTCTACTCAGTGATAATGTGTAGCTTGTGTTATAACACACAACATGTACAGTGTCTCTACTCAGTGATAATGTGTAGCTTGTGTTACTACACACAACATGTACAGTGTCTCTACTCAGTGATAATGTGTAGCTTGTGTTATAACACACAACATGTACAGTGACTCTACTCAGTGATAATGTGTAGCATGTGTTATAACACACAACATGTACAGTGTCTCTACTCAGTGTTAATGTGTAGCTTGTGTTATAACACACATCATGTACAGTGTCTCTACTCAGTGTTAATGTGTATCTTGTGTTATTACACACAACATGTACAGTGTCTTTACTCAGTGTTAATGTGTAGCTTGTGTTATAACACACTACATGTACAGTGTCTCTACTCAGTGATAATGTGTAGCTTGTGTTATAACACACTACATGTACAGTGTCTCTACTCAGTGATAATGTGTAGCTTGTGTTATAACACACTACATGTACAGTGTCTCTACTCAGTGATAATGTGTAGCTTGTGCTATTACACACAACATGTACAGTGTCTCTACTCAGTGATAATGTGTAGCTTGTGTTACTACACACAGCATGTACAGTGTCTCTACTCAGTGATAATGTGTAGCTTGTGTTATAACACACTACATGTACAGTGTCTCTACTCAGTGTTAATGTGTAGCTTGTGTTATTACACACAACATGTACAGTGTCTCTACTCAGTGATAATGTGTAGCTCGTGTTATTAAACACAACATGTACTGTGACTCTACTCAGTGATAATGTGTAGCTTGTGTTATAACACACAACATGTATAGTGTCTCTACTCAGTATTAATGTGTAGCTTGTGTTATAACACACAACATGTACAGTGTCTCTACTCAGTGTTAATGTGTAGCTTGTGTTATTACACACAACATGTACAGTGTCTCTACTCAGTGATAATGTGTAGCTCGTGTTATTAAACACAACATGTACTGTGACTCTACTCAGTGATAATGTGTAGCTTGTGTTATAACACACAACATGTATAGTGTCTCTACTCAGTATTAATGTGCAGCTTGTGTTATAACACACATCATGTACAGTGTCTCTACTCAGTGTTAATGTGTAGCTTGTGTTATTACACACAAAATGTACAGTGTCTCTACTCAGTGATAATGTGTAGCTTGTGTTATAACACACAACATGTACAGTGTCTCTACTCAGTGTTAATGTGTAGCTTGTGTTGTTACACACAACATGTACAGTGTCTCTACTCAGTGATAATGTGTAGCTTGTGTTATTACACACAACATGTACTGTGACTCTACTCAGTGATAATGTGTAGCTTGTGTTATAACACACAACATGTACAGTGTCTCTACTCAGTGTTAATGTGTAGCTTGTGTTATTACACAAAACATGTGATGTGTCTCAACTCAAAGGTAATGTGTAACTTGTGTTATAACACACAACATGTACAGTGTCTCTACTCAGTGTTAATGTGTAGCTTGTGTTATAACACGCAACATGTGATGTGTCTCTACTCAGTGATAATGTGTAGCTTGTGTTATAACACACTACATGTACAGTGACTCTACTCAGTGATAATGTGTAGCTTGTGTTATAACACACAACATGTACAGTGTCTCTACTCAGTGATAATGTGTAGCTTGTGTTATAACACACAACATGTGATGTGTCTCTACTCAGTGATTATGTGTAGCTTGTGTTATTACACACAACATGTACAGTGTCTCTACTCTGTGATAATGTGTAGCTTGTTTTATAACACACAACATGTACAGTGTCTCTACTCAGTGTTAATGTGTAGCTTGTGTTATAACACACAACATGTGATGTGTCTCTACTCAGTAATAATGTGTAGCTTGTGTTATAACACACTAAATGTACAGTGACTCTACTCAGTGATAATGTGTAGCTTGTGTTATTACACACAACATGTACAGTGACTCTACTCAGTGATAATGTGTAGCTTGTGTTATAACACACAACATGTACTGTGACTCTACTCAGTGATAATGTGTAGCTTGTGTTATAACACACAACATGTACAGTGTCTCTACTCAGTGATAATGTGTAGCTTGTGTTATTACACACAACATGTACAGTGACTCTACTCAGTGATAATGTGTAGCTTGTGTTATAACACACAACATGTACTGTGACTCTACTCAGTGATAATGTGTAGCTTGTGTTATAACACACAACATGTACAGTGTCTCTACTCAGTGATAATGTGTAGCTTGTGTTATAACACACAACATGTGATGTGTCTCTACTCAATGATAATGTGTAGCTTGTGTTATAACACACAACATGTACAGTGTCTCTACTCAGTGTTAATGTGTAGCTTGTGTTATAACACACAACATGTGATGTGTCTCTACTCAGTGATAATGTGTAGCTTGTGTTATAACACACTACATGTACAGTGACTCTACTCAGTGATAATGTGTAGCTTGTGTTATAACACACTAAATATACAGTGACTCTACTCAGTGGTAATGTGCAGCTTGTGTTATTACACACAACATGTACAGTGTCTCTACTCAGTGATAACGTGTAGTTTGTGTGACTACGCACAACACGTACTGTGTCTCTACTCAGTGATAATGTGTAGCTTGTGTTATAACACACTACATGTACAGTGACTCTACTCAGTGATAATGTGTAGCTTGTGTTATAACACACTACATGTACTGTGACTCTACTCAGTGATAATGTGCAGCTTGTGTTATTACACACAACATGTACAGTGACTCTACTCAGTGATAATGTGTAGCTTGTGTGACTACGCCCAACATGTACAGTGTCTCTACTCAGTGATAATGTGCAGCTTGAGTTACTACACACAACATGTACAGTGTCTCTACTCAGTGATAATGTGTAGCTTGTGTTATAACAGATATCATGTACAGTGTCTCTACTCAGTGATAATGTGTAGCTTGTGTTATTACATAAAACATGTACAGTGTCTCTACTCAGTGATAATGTGTAGCTTGTGCTATTACACACAACATGTACAGTGTCTCTACTCAGTGATAATGTGTAGCTTGTGTTACTACACACAACATGTACAGTGTCTCTACTCAGTGATAATGTGTAGCTTGAGTTACTACACACAACATGTACAGTGTCTCTACTCAGTGATAATGTGTAGCTTGTGTTATTACACACAACATGTCCAGTGTCTCTACTCAGTGATAATGTGTAGCTTGTGTTATTACACCCAACATGTACTGTGTCTCTACTCAGTGATAATGTGTAGCTTGTGTTATTACACACAACATGTACAGTGTCTCTACTCAGTGATAATGTGTAGCTTGTGTTACTACACACAACATGTACAGTGTCTCTACTCAGTGATAATATGTAGCTTGTGTTATTACACACAACATGTACAGTGTCTCTACTCAGTGATAATGTGTAGCTTGTGTTATAACACATAACATGTACAGCGTCTCTACTCAGTGATAATGTGTAGCTTGTGTTATAACACACTACATGCACAGTGTCTCTACTCACTGATAATGTGTAGCTTGTGTTACTACACACAACATGTACAGTGTCTCTACACAGTGATAATGCGTAGCTTGTGTTACTACACACAACATGTACAGTGTCTCTACTCAGTGATAATGTGTAGCTTGTGTTATTACACACAACATGTACAGTCTCTCTACTCAGTGATAATGTGTAGCTTGTGTTATTACACACAACATGCACAGTGTCTCTACTCAGTGATAATGTGTAGCTTGTGTTATAACACACAACATGTACAGCGTCTCTACTCAGTGATAATGCGTAGCTTGTGTTATTACACACAACATGTACAGTCTCTCTACTCAGTGATAATGTGTAGCTTGTGTTATTACACACAACATGCACAGTCTCTCTACTCAGTGATAATGCGTAGCTTGTGTTACTACACACAACATGTACAGTGTCTCTACTCAGTGATAATGTGTAGCTTGTGTTATTACACACAACATGCACAGTGTCTCTACTCAGTGATAATGTGTAGCTTGTGTTACTACACACAACATGTACAGTCTCTCTACTCAGTGATAATGTGTAGCTTGTGTTATAACACACAACATGTACAGCGTCTCTACTCAGTGATAATGTGCTGCTTGTGTCATTACACACAACATGTACAGTGTCTCTACTCAGTGATAATGTGTAGCTTGTGTGACTACGCACAACATGTACAGTGTCTCTACTCAGTGATAATGTGTAGCTTGTGTTATAACACACAACATGTACTGTGACTCTACTCAGTGATAATGTGTAGCTTGTGTTATAACACGCTACATGTACTGTGACTCTACTCAGTGATAATGTGTAGCTTGTGTTATAACACGCTACATGTACTGTGACTCTACTCAGTGATAATGTGTAGCTTGTGTTATAACACACAACATGTACTGTGACTCTACTCAGTGATAATGTGTAGCTTGTGTTATAACACGCTACATGTACTGTGACTCTACTCAGTGATAATGTGTAGCTTGTGTTATAACACACAACATGTACAGTGACTCTACTCAGTGATAATGTGTAGCTTGTGTTATTACACACAACATGTACAGTGTCTCTACTCAGTGATAATGTGTAGCTTGTGTTACTACACACAACATGTACAGTGTCTCTACTCAGTGATAATATGTAGCTTGTGTTATTACACACAACATGTACAGTGTCTCTACTCAGTGATAATGTGTAGCTTGTGTTATAACACATAACATGTACAGCGTCTCTACTCAGTGATAATGTGTAGCTTGTGTTATAACACACTACATGTACAGTGTCTCTACTCACTGATAATGTGTAGCTTGTGTTACTACACACAACATGTACAGTGTCTCTACTCAGTGATAATGCGTAGCTTGTGTTACTACACACAACATGTACAGTGTCTCTACTCAGTGATAATGAGTAGCTTGTGTTATAACACACAACATGTACAGCGTCTCTACTCAGTGATAATGTGCAGCTTGTGTTATTACACACAACATGTACAGTGTCTCTACTCAGTGATAACGTGTAGTTTGTGTGACTACGCACAACATGTACAGTGTCTCTACTCAGTGATAATGTGTAGCTTGTGTTATAACACACTACATGTACAGTGACTCTACTCAGTGATAATGTGTAGCTTGTGTTATAACACGCTACATGTACTGTGACTCTACTCAGTGATAATGTGTAGCTTGTGTTATAACACACAACATGTACTGTGACTCTACTCAGTGATAATGTGTAGCTTGTGTTATAACACACAACATGTACAGTGTCTCTACTCAGTGATAATGTGTAGCTTGTGTTATAACACACAACATGTGATGTGTCTCTACTCAGTGATAATGTGTAGCTTGTGTTATTACACACAACATGTACAGTGTCTCTACTCAGTGATAATGTGTAGCTTGTGTTATAACACACTACATGTACAGTGACTCTACTCAGTGATAATGTGTAGCTTGTGTTATAACACACTAAATGTACAGTGACTCTACTCTGTGATAATGTGTAGCTTGTGTTATAACACACAACATGTGATGTGTCTCTACTCAGTGATAATGTGTAGCTTGTGTTATAACACACTACATGTACAGTGACTCTACTCAGTGATAATGTGTAGCTTGTGTTATAACACACTAAATGTACAGTGACTCTACTCTGTGATAATGTGCAGCTTGTGTTATTACACACAACATGTACAGTGTCTCTACTCAGTGATAATGTGTAGTTTGTGTGACTACGCACAACATGTACAGTGTCTCTACTCAGTGATAATGTGTAGCTTGTGTTATAACACACTACATGTACAGTGTCTCTACTCAGTGATAATGTGCAGCTTGTGTTATTACACACAACATGTACAGTGTCTCTACTCAGTGATAATGTGTAGTTTGTGTGACTACGCACAACATGTACAGTGTCTCTACTCAGTGATAATGTGTAGCTTGTGTTATAACACACAACATGTACAGTGTCTCTACTCAGTGATAATGTGTAGTTTGTGTGACTACGCACAACATGTACAGTGACTCTACTCAGTGATAATGTGTAGCTTGTGTTATAACACACTACATGTACAGTGACTCTACTCAGTGATAATGTGCAGCTTGTGTTATTACACACAACATGTACAGTGTCTCTACTCAGTGATAATGTGCAGCTTGTGTTATTACACACAACATGTACAGTGTCTCTACTCAGTGATAATGTGTAGCTTGTGTTATAACACACAACATGTACAGTGACTCTACTCAGTGATAATGTGCAGCTTGTGTTATTACACACAACATGTACAGTGTCTCTACTCAGTGATAATTTGTAGCTTGTGTGACTACGCACAACATGTACAGTGTCTCTACTCAGTGATAATGTGTAGCTTGTGTTACTACACACAACATGTACAGTGTCTCTACTCAGTGATAATGTGTAGCTTGTGTTATAACACCCAACATGTACAGTAACTCTACTCAGTGATAATTTGTAGCTTGTGTGACTACGCACAACATGTACAGTGTCTCTACTCAGTGATAATGTGCAGCTTGAGTTACTACACACAACATGTACAGTGTATCTACACAGTGATAATGTGTAGCTTGAGTTATTACACACAACATGTACAGTGTCTCTACTCAGTGATAATGTGTAGCTTGTGTTATAACACCCAACATGTACAGTGACTCTACTCAGTGATAATGTGTAGCTTGTGTTATTACACACAACATGTACAGTGTCTCTACTCAGTGATAATGTGTAGCTTGTGTTACTACACACAACATGTACAGTGTCTCTACTCAGTGATAATTTGTAGCTTGTGTGACTACGCACAACATGTACAGTGTCTCTACTCAGTGATAATGTGTAGCTTGTGTTATAACACCCAACATGTACAGTGACTCTACTCAGTGATAATGTGCAGCTTGTGTTATAACTCACAACATGTACAGTGTCTCTACTCAGTGATAATGTGTAGCATGTTTTATAACACACAATATGTACAGTGTCTCTACTCAGTGATAATGTGTAGCTTGAGTTACAACACACAACATGTACAGTGTCTCTACTCAGTGATAAAGTGTAGCTTGAGTTACTACACACAACATGTACAGCGTCTCTACTCAGTGATAATGTGTAGCTTGTGTTATAACACACAACATGTACAGTGACTCTACTCAGCGATAATGTGTAGCATGTGTTATAACACACAACATGTACAGTGTCTCTACTCAGTGTTAATGTGTAGCTTGTGTTATAACACACATCATGTACAGTGACTCTACTCAGTGTTAATGTGTAGCATGTGTTATAACACACAACATGTACAGTGTCTCTACTCAGTGATAATGTGTAGCTTGAGTTATTACACACAACATGTACAGTGTCTCTACTCAGTGATAATGCGTAGCTTGTGTTATTACACACAACATGTACAGTGTCTCTACTCAGTGATAATGTGTAGCTTGTGTTACTACACACAACATGTACAGTGTCTCTACTCAGTGATAATGTGTAGCTTGTGTTATAACACACAACATGTACAGTGACTCTACTCAGTGATAATGTGTAGCATGTGTTATAACACACAACATGTACAGTGTCTCTACTCAGTGTTAATGTGTAGCTTGTGTTATAACACACATCATGTACAGTGTCTCTACTCAGTGTTAATGTGTATCTTGTGTTATTACACACAACATGTACAGTGTCTTTACTCAGTGTTAATGTGTAGCTTGTGTTATAACACACAACATGTACAGTGTCTCTACTCAGTGATAATGTGCAGCTTGAGTTACTACACACAACATGTACAGTGTCTCTACTCAGTGTTAATGTGTAGCTTGTGTTATAACACACAACATGTACAGTGTCTCTACTCAGTGATAATGTGCAGCTTGAGTTACTACACACAACATGTACAGTGTCTCTACTCAGTGTTAATGTGTAGCTTGTGTTATAACACACATCATGTACAGTGTCTCTACTCAGTGTTAATGTGTAGCTTGTGTTATAACACACTACATGTACAGTGTCTCTACTCTGTGTTAATGTGTAGCTTGTGTTATAACACACAACATGTGATGTGTCTCTACTCAGTGATAATGTGTAGCTTGTGTTATTACACACAACATGTACAGTGTCTCTACTCTGTGATAATGTGTAGCTTGTGTTATAACACACAACATGTACAGTGTCTCTACTCTGTGTTAATGTGTAGATTGTGTTATAACACACAACATGTGATGTGTCTCTACTCAGTGATAATGTGTAGCTTGTGTTATAACACACTACATGTACAGTGTCTCTACTCAGTGATAATGTGTAGCTTGTGTTATAACACACATCATGTACAGTGTCTCTACTCAGTGTTAATGTGTAGCTTGTGTTATAACACACTACATGTACAGTGTCTCTACTAAGTGATAATGTGTAGCTTGTGTTACTACACACAACATGAACTGTGTCTCTACTAAGTGATAATGTGTAGCTTGTGTTATAACACACTACATGTACAGTGTCTCTACTCAGTGATAATGTGTAGCTTGTGTTATTACACACAACATGTACAGTGTCTCTACTCAGTGATAATGTGTAGCTTGTGTTACTACACACAGCATGTACAGTGTTTCTACTCAGTGATAATGTGTAGCTTGTGTTATTACACACAAAATGTACAGTGTCTCTACTCAGTGATAATGTGTAGCTTGTGTTATAACACACTACATGTACAGTGTCTCTACTCAGTGATAATGTGTAGCTTGTGTTATAACACACTACATGTACAGTGTCTCTACTCAGTGTTAATGTGTAGCTTGTGTTATTACACACAACATGTACAGTGTCTCTACTCAGTGATAATGTGTAGCTCGTATTATTAAACACAACATGTACTTTGACTCTACTCAGTGATAATGTGTAGCTTGTGTTATAACACACAACATGTACAGTGTCTCTACTCAGTGATAATGTGTAGCTTGTGTGACTACGCACAACATGTACAGTGTCTCTACTCAGTGATAATGTGTAGCTTGTGTTACTACACACAACATGTACAGTGTCTCTACTCAGTGATAATGTGTAGCTTGTGTTATAACACACAACATGTACAGTGTCTCTACTCAGTGATAATGTGTAGCTTGTGTGACTACGCACAACATGTACAGTGTCTCTACTCAGTGATAATGTGCAGCTTGTGTTATAACACACAACATGTACAGTGTCTCTACTCAGTGTTAATGTGTAGCTTGTGTTATAACACACAACATGTACAGTGTCTCTACTCAGTGATAATGTGTAGCTCGTGTTATTAAACACAACATGTACTGTGACTCTACTCAGTGATAATGTGTAGCTTGTGTTATTACACACAACATGTACAGTGTCTCTACTCAGTGATAATGTGTAGCTCGTGTTATTAAACACAACATGTACTGTGACTCTACTCAGTGATAATGTGTAGCTTGTGTTATAACACACAACATGTACAGTGTCTCTACTCAGTGTTAATGTGTAGCTTGTGTTATAACACACAACATGTACAGTGTCTCTACTCAGTATTAATGTGTAGCTTGTGTTATAACACACAACATGTACAGTGTCTCTACTCAGTGATAATGTGTAGCTTGTGTGACTACGCACAACATGTACAGTGTCTCTACTCAGTGATAATGTGTAGCTTGTGTTACTACACACAACATGTACAGTGTCTCTACTCAGTGATAATGTGTAGCTTGTGTTATAACACACAACATGTACAGTGTCTCTACTCAGTGATAATGTGTAGCTTGTGTGACTACGCACAACATGTACAGTGTCTCTACTCAGTGATAATGTGCAGCTTGTGTTATAACACACAACATGTACAGTGTCTCTACTCAGTGTTAATGTGTAGCTTGTGTTATAACACACAACATGTACAGTGTCTCTACTCAGTGATAATGTGTAGCTCGTGTTATTAAACACAACATGTACTGTGACTCTACTCAGTGATAATGTGTAGCTTGTGTTATTACACACAACATGTACAGTGTCTCTACTCAGTGATAATGTGTAGCTCGTGTTATTAAACACAACATGTACTGTGACTCTACTCAGTGATAATGTGTAGCTTGTGTTATTACACACAACATGTACAGTGTCTCTACTCAGTGATAATGTGTAGCTTGTGTTATAACACACAACATGTACAGTGTCTCTACTCAGTATTAATGTGTAGCTTGTGTTATAACACACAACATGTACAGTGTCTCTACTCAGTGTTAATGTGTAGCTTGTGTTATAACACACAACATGTACAGTGTCTCTACTCAGTATTAATGTGTAGCTTGTGTTATAACACACAACATGTACAGTGTCTCTACTCAGTATTAATGTGTAGCTTGTGTTATAACACACAACATGTACAGTGACTCTACTCAGTGATAATGTGTAGCTTGTGTTATAAAACACAACATGTACAGTGTCTCTACTCAGTATTAATGTGTAGCTTGTGTTATAACACACAACATGTACAGTGTCTCTACTCAGTGTTAATGTGCAGCTTGTGTTATAACACACAACATGTACAGTGTCTCTACTCAGTGTTAATGTGTAGCTTGTGTTATAACACACAACATGTACAGTGTCTCTACTCAGTATTAATGTGTAGCTTGTGGGACTACGCACAACATGTACAGTGTCTCTACTCAGTGATAATGTGCAGCTTGAGTTACTACACACAACATGTACAGTGTCTCTACTCAGTGATAATGTGTAGCTTGTGTTATAACACACATCATGTATAGTGTCTCTACTCAGTGATAATGTGTAGCTTGTGTTATTACATAAAACATGTACAGTGTCTCTACTCAGTGATAATGTGTAGCTTGTGCTATTACACACAACATGTACAGTGTCTCTACTCAGTGATAATGTGTAGCTTGTGTTACTACACACAACATGTACAGTGTCTCTACTCAGTGATAATGTGTAGCTTGAGTTACTACACACAACATGTACAGTGTCTCTACTCAGTGATAATGTGTAGCTTGTGTTATTACACACAACATGTCCAGTGTCTCTACTCAGTGATAATGTGTAGCTTGTGTTATTACACCCAACATGTACTGTGTCTCTTCTCAGTGATAATGTGTAGCTTGTGTTACTACACACAACATGTACAGTGTCTCTACTCAGTGATAATATGTAGCTTGTGTTATTACACACAACATGTACAGTGTCTCTACTCAGTGATAATGTGTAGCTTGTGTTATAACACATAACATGTACAGCGTCTCTACTCAGTGATAATGTGTAGCTTGTGTTATAACACACTACATGTACAGTGTCTCTACTCACTGATTATGTGTAGCTTGTGTTACTACACACAACATGTACAGTGTCTCTACTCAGTGATAATGCGTAGCTTGTGTTACTACACACAACATGTACAGTGTCTCTACTCAGTGATAATGTGTAGCTTGTGTTATAACACACAACATGTACAGCGTCTCTACTCAGTGATAATGTGCAGCTTGTGTTATTACACACAACATGTACAGTGTCTCTACTCAGTGATAATGTGTAGCTTGTGTGACTACGCACAACATGTACAGTGTCTCTACTCAGTGATAATGTGTAGCTTGTGTTATAACACGCTACATGTACTGTGACTCTACTCAGTGATAATGTGTAGCTTGTGTTATAACACACAACATGTACTGTGACTCTACTCAGTGATAATGTGTAGCTTGTGTTATAACACACAACATGTACAGTGTCTCTACTCAGTGATAATGTGTAGCTTGTGTTATAACACACAACATGTGATGTGTCTCTACTCAGTGATAATGTGTAGCTTGTGTTATTACACACAACATGTACAGTGTCTCTACTCTGTGATAATGTGTAGCTTGTGTTATTACACACAACATGTACAGTGTCTCTACTCAGTGTTAATGTGTAGATTGTGTTATAACACACAACATGTGATGTGTCTCTACTCAGTGATAATGTGTAGCTTGTGTTATAACACACTACATGTACAGTGACTCTACTCAGTGATAATGTGTAGCTTGTGTTATAACACACTAAATATACAGTGACTCTACTCAGTGATAATGTGCAGCTTGTGTTATTACACACAACATGTACAGTGTCTCTACTCAGTGATAATGTGTAGTTTGTGTGACTACGCACAACATGTACAGTGTCTCTACTCAGTGATAATGTGTAGCTTGTGTTATAACACACTACATGTACAGTGACTCTACTCAGTGATAATGTGCAGCTTGTGTTATTACACACAACATGTACAGTGTCTCTACTCAGTGATAATGTGCAGCTTGTGTTATTACACACAACATGTACAGTGTCTCTACTCAGTGATAATGTGTAGCTTGTGTTATAACACACAACATGTACAGTGACTCTACTCAGTGATAATGTGCAGCTTGTGTTATTACACACAACATGTACAGTGTCTCTACTCAGTGATAATTTGTAGCTTGTGTGACTACGCACAACATGTACAGTGTCTCTACTCAGTGATAATGTGTAGCTTGTGTTACTACACACAACATGTACAGTGTCTCTACTCAGTGATAATGTGTAGCTTGTGTTATAACACCCAACATGTACAGTGACTCTACTCAGTGATAATTTGTAGCTTGTGTGACTACGCACAACATGTACAGTGTCTCTACTCAGTGATAATGTGCAGCTTGAGTTACTACACACAACATGTACAGTGTCTCTACTCAGTGATAATGTGTAGCTTTAGTTACTACACACAACATGTACAGTGTCTCTACTCAGTGATAATGTGTAGCTTGTGTTATAACACCCAACATGTACAGTGACTCTACTCAGTGATAATGTGTAGCTTGTGTTATTACACACAACATGTACAGTGTCTCTACTCAGTGATAATGTGTAGCTTGTGTTACTACACACAACATGTACAGTGTCTCTACTCAGTGATAATGTGCAGCTTGAGTTATTACACCCAACATGTACAGTGTCTCTACTCAGTGATAATGTGCAGCTTGTGTTATAACTCACAACATGTACAGTGTGTCTACTCAGTGATAATGTGTAGCATGTTTTATAACACACAATATGTACAGTGTCTCTACTCAGTGATAATGTGTAGCTTGAGTTACAACACACAACATGTACAGTGTCTCTACTCAGTGATAAAGTGTAGCTTGAGTTACTACACACAACATGTACAGCGTCTCTACTCAGTGATAATGTGTAGCTTGTGTTATAACACACAACATGTACAGTGACTCTACTCAGCGATAATGTGTAGCATGTGTTATAACACACAACATGTACAGTGTCTCTACTCAGTGATAATGTGTAGCTTGTGTTACTACACACAACATGTACAGTGTCTCTACTCAGTGATAATGTGTAACTTGTGTTATAACACACAACATGTACAGTGACTCTACTCAGTGATAATGTGTAGCATGTGTTATAACACACAACATGTACAGTGTCTCTACTCAGTGTTAATGTGTAGCTTGTGTTATAACACACATCATGTACAGTGTCTCTACTCAGTGTTAATGTGTATCTTGTGTTATTACACACAACATGTACAGTGTCTTTACTCAGTGTTAATGTGTAGCTAGTGTTATAACACACAACATGTACAGTGTCTCTACTCAGTGATAATGTGCAGCTTGAGTTACAACACACAACATGTACAGTGTCTCTACTCAGTGATAATGTGTAGCTTGTGTTATAACACACATCATGTACAGTGTCTCTACTCAGTGTTAATGTGTAGCTTGTGTTATAACACACTAAATGTACAGTGTCTCTACTAAGTGATAATGTGTAGCTTGTGTTACTACACACAACATGAACTGTGTCTCTACTAAGTGATAATGTGTAGCTTGTGTTATAACACACTACATGTACAGTGTCTCTACTCAGTGATAATGTGTAGCTTGTGTTATTACACACAACATGTACAGTGTCTCTACTCAGTGATAATGTGTAGCTTGTGTTACTACACACAGCATGTACAGTGTCTCTACTCAGTGATAATGTGTAGCTTGTGTTATTACACACAAAATGTACAGTGTCTCTACTCAGTGATAATGTGTAGCTTGTGTTATAACACACTACATGTACAGTGTCTCTACTCAGTGATAATGTGTAGCTTGTGTTATAACACACTACATGTACAGTGTCTCTACTCAGTGTTACTGTGTAGCTTGTGTTATTACACACAACATGTACAGTGTCTCTACTCAGTGATAATGTGTAGCTCGTGTTATTAAACTCAACATGTACTGTGACTCTACTCAGTGATAATGTGTAGCTTGTGTTATAACACACAACATGTACAGTGTCTCTACTCAGTATTAATGTGTAGCTTGTGTTATAACACACAACATGTACAGTGTCTCTACTCAGTGTTAATGTGCAGCTTGTGTTATAACACACTACATGTACAGTGACTCTACTCAGTGATAATGTGTAGCTTGTGTTATAACACACAACATGTACACTGCCTCTACTCAGTGATAATGTGTAGCTTGTGTTATAACACACTACATTTACAGTGACTCTACTCAGTGATAATGTGTAGCTCGTATTATTAAACACAACATGTACTGTGACTCTACTCAGTGATAATGTGTAGCTTGTGTTATAACACACTACATGTACAGTGTCTCTACTCAGTGTTACTGTGTAGCTTGTGTTATTACACACAACATGTACAGTGTCTCTACTCAGTGATAATGTGTAGCTCGTGTTATTAAACTCAACATGTACTGTGACTCTACTCAGTGTTAATGTGTAGCATGTGTTATTACACACAACATGTACAGTGTCTCTACTCAGTGATAATGTGTAGCTTGTGTTATTACACACAACATGTACTGTGACTCTACTCAGTGATAATGTGTAGCTTGTGTTATAACACACAACATGTACAGTGTCTCTACTCAGTGTTAATGTGTAGCTTGTGTTATTACACAAAACATGTGATGTGTCTCAACTCAAAGGTAATGTGTAACTTGTGTTATAACACACAACATGTACAGTGTCTCTACTCAGTGTTAATGTGTAGCTTGTGTTATAACACGCAACATGTGATGTGTCTCTACTCAGTGATAATGTGTAGCTTGTGTTATAACACACTACATGTACAGTGACTCTACTCAGTGATAATGTGTAGCTTGTGTTATAACACACAACATATACAGTGTCTCTACTCAGTGATAATGTGTAGCTTGTGTTATAACACACAACATGTGATGTGTCTCTACTCAGTGATAATGTGTAGCTTGTGTTATTACACACAACATGTACAGTGTCTCTACTCTGTGATAATGTGTAGCTTGTGTTATAACATACATCATGTGATGTGTCTCTACTCAGTGATAATGTGTAGCTTGTGTTATAACACACAACATGTACAGTGTCTCTACTCAGTGTTAATGTGTAGCTTGTGTTATAACATACAACATGTGATGTGTCTCTACTCAGTGATAATGTGTAGCTTGTGTTATAACACACTACATGTACAGTGACTCTACTCAGTGATAATGTGCAGCTTGTGTTATTACACACAACATGTACAGTGTCTCTACTCAGTGATAATGTGTAGCTTGTGTGACTACGCACAACATGTACAGTGTCTCTACTCAGTGATAATGTGTAGCTTGTGTTATAACACACTACATGTACTGTGACTCTACTCAGTGATAATGTGTAGCTTGTGTGATAACACACAACATGTACTGTGACTCTACTCAGTGATAATGTGTAGCTTGTGTTATAACACACAACATGTACAGTGTCTCTACTCAGTGATAATGTGTAGCTTGTGTTATAACACACAACATGTACTGTGTCTCTACTCAGTGATAATGTGTAGCTTGTGTTATAACACACAACATGTACAGTGTCTCTAATCAGTGTTAAAGTGTAGCTTGTGTTATAACACACAACATGTGATGTGTCTCTACTCAGTGATAATGTGTAGCTTGTGTTATAACACACTACATGTACAGTGACTCTACTCAGTGATAATGTGTAGCTTGTGTGATAACACACAACATGTACTGTGTCTCTACTCAGTGATAATGTGTAGCTTGTGTTATAACACACTACATGTACAGTGACTCTACTCAGTGATAATGTGTAGCTTGTGTGACTACGCACAACATGTACAGTGTCTCTACTCAGTGATAATGTGTAGCTTGTGTTATAACACACTACATGTACTGTGACTCTACTCAGTGATAATGTGTAGCTTGTGTGATAACACACAACATGTACTGTGTCTCTACTCAGTGATAATGTGTAGCTTGTGTTATAACACACAACATGTACAGTGTCTCTACTCAGTGTTAAAGTGTAGCTTGTGTTATAACACACAACATGTGATGTGTCTCTACTCAGTGATAATGTGTAGCTTGTGTTATAACACACTACATGTACAGTGACTCTACTCAGTGATAATGTGTAGCTTGTGTTATAACACACTAAATATACAGTGACTCTGCTCAGTGATAATGTGCAGCTTGTGTTATTACACACAACATGTACAGTGTCTCTACTCAGTGATATCGTGTAGTTTGTGTGACTACGCACAACATGTACAGTGTCTCTACTCTGTGATAATGTGTAGTTTGTGTTATAACACACTACATGTACAGTGACTCTACTCAGTGATAATGTGCAGCTTGTGTTATAACACACTACATGTACAGTGACTCTACTCAGTGATAATGTGTAGCTTGTGTTATAACACACAACATGTACACTGCCTCTACTCAGTGATAATGTGTAGCTTGTGTTATAACACACTACATTTACAGTGACTCTACTCAGTGATAATGTGTAGCTTGTGTTATTACACACAACATGTACAGTGTCTCTACTCAGTGATAATGTGTAGCTTGTGTTATAACACACTACATGTACTGTGACTCTACTCAGTGATAATGTGTAGCTTGTGTTACTACACACAACATGTACAGTGACTCTACTCAGTGATAATGTGTAGCTTGTGTTATAACACACAACATGTACAGTGTCTCTACTCAGTGATAATGTGTAGCTTGTGTTATAACACACAACATGTACAGCGTCTCTACTCAGTGATAATGTGTAGCTTGTGTTATAACACACAACATGTACAGTGTCTCTACTCAGTGATAATGTGTAGCTTGTGTTATTACACACAACATGTACAGCGTCTCTACTCAGTGATAATGTGTAGCTTGTGTTATAACACACATCATGTACAGTGTCTCTACTCAGTGATAATGTGTAGCTTGTGTTATAACACACTACATGTACAGTGTCTCTACTCAGTCATAATGTGTAGCTTGTGCTATTACACACAACATGTACAGTGTCTCTACTCAGTGATAATGTGTAGCTTGTGTTACTACACACAACATGTACAGTGTCTCTACTCAGTGATAATGTGTAGCTTGAGTTACTACACACAACATGTACAGTGTCTCTATTCAGTGATAATGTGTAGCTTGTGTTACTACACACAACATGTACAGTGACTCTACTCAGTGATAATGTGTAGCTTGTGTTATAACACACTACATGTACAGTGACTCTACTCAGTGATAATGTGTAGCTTGTGCTATTACACACAACATGTACAGTGTCTCTACTCAGTGATAATGTGTAGCTTGTGTTATAACACACATCATGTACAGTGTCTCTACTCAGTGATAATGTGTAGCATGTGTTACTACACACAACATGTACAGTGTCTCTACTCAGTGATAATGTGTAGCTTGTGCTATTACACACAACATGTACAGTGTCTCTGCTCAGTGATAATGTGTAGCTTATGTTACTACACACAATATGTACAGTGTCTCTACTCAGTGATAATGTGTAGCTTGAGTTACTACACACAACATGTACAGTGTCTCTACTCAGTGATAATGTGTAGCTTGTGCTATTACACACAACATGTACAGTGTCTCTACTCAGTGATAATGTGTAGCTTGTGTTACTACACACAACATGTACAGTGTCTCTACTCAGTGATAATGTGTAGCTTGAGTTACTACACACAACATGTACAGTGTCTCTACTCAGTGATAATGTGTAGCTTTTGCTATTACACACAACATGTACAGTGTCTCTACTCAGTGATAATGTGTAGCTTGTGATACTACACACAACATGTACAGTGTCTCTACTCAGTGATAATGTGTAGCGTGAGTTACTACACACAACATGTACAGTGTCTCTACTCAGTGATAATGTGTAGCTTGTGTTATTACACACAACATGTCCAGTGTCTCTACTCAGTGATAATGTGTAGCCTGTGTTATTACGCCCAACATGTACTGTGTCTCTACTCAGTGATAATGTGTAGCTTGTGTTATTACACACAACATGTACAGTGTCTCTACTCAGTGATAATGTGTAGCTTGTGTTACTACACACAACATGTACAGTGTCTCTACTCAGTGATAATGTGTAGCTTGTGTTATTACACACAACATGTACAGTGTCTCTACTCAGTGACAATGTGTAGCTTGTGTTATAACACATAACATGTACAGCGTCTCTACTCAGTGATAATGTGTAGCTTGTGTTATAACACACTACATGTACAGTGTCTCTACTCACTGATAATGTGTAGCTTGTGTTACTACACACAACATGTACAGTGTCTCTACTCAGTGATAATGCGTAGCTTGTGTTACTACACACAACATGTACAGTGTCTCTACTCAGTGATAATGTGTAGCTTGTGTTATAAAACACAACATGTACAGCGTCTCTACTCAGTGATAATGTGTAGCTTGGGTTATAACACACTACATGTACAGTGTCTCTACTCACTGATAATTTGTAGCTTGTGTTACTACACACAACATGTACAGTGTCTCTACTCAGTGATAATGTGTAGCTTGTGTTACTACACACTACATGTACAGCGTCTCTACTCAGTGATAATGTGTAGCTTGTGTTATTACACACAACATGTACAGTGTCTCTACTCAGTGATAATGTGTAGCTTGTGTTACTACACACAACATGTACAGTGTCTCTACTCAGTGATAATGTGCAGCTTGAGTTATTACACCCAACATGTACAGTGTCTCTACTCAGTGATAATGTGCAGCTTGTGTTATAACTCACAACATGTACAGTGTCTCTACTCAGTGATAATGTGTAGCATGTTTTATAACACACAATATGTACAGTGTCTCTACTCAGTGATAATGTGTAGCTTGAGTTACAACACACAACATGTACAGTGTCTCTACTCAGTGATAAAGTGTAGCTTGAGTTACTACACACAACATGTACAGCGTCTCTACTCAGTGATAATGTGTAGCTTGTGTTATTACACACAACATGTACATTGTCTTTACTCAGTGATAATTTGTAGCTTGTGTTACTACACACAACATGTACAGTGTCTCTACTCAGTGATAATGTGCAGCTTGAGTTATTACACCCAACAAGTACAGTGTCTCTACTCAGTGATAATGTGTAGCTTGTGTTACTACACACAACATGTACAGTGTCTCTACTCAGTGATAATTTGTAGCTTGTGTGACTACGCACAACATGTACAGTGTCTCTACTCAGTGATAATGTGTAGCTTGTGTTATAACACCCAACATGTACAGTGACTCTACTCAGTGATAATGTGCAGCTTGTGTTATAACTCACAACATGTACAGTGTCTCTACTCAGTGATAATGTGTAGCATGTTTTATAACACACAATATGTACAGTGTCTCTACTCAGTGATAATGTGTAGCTTGAGTTACAACACACAACATGTACAGTGTCTCTACTCAGTGATAAAGTGTAGCTTGAGTTACTACACACAACATGTACAGCGTCTCTACTCAGTGATAATGTGTAGCTTGTGTTATAACACACAACATGTACAGTGACTCTACTCAGCGATAATGTGTAGCATGTGTTATAACACACAACATGTACAGTGTCTCTACTCAGTGATAATGTGTAGCTTGTGTTACTACACACAACATGTACAGTGTCTCTACTCAGTGATAATGTGTAGCTTGTGTTATAACACACAACATGTACAGTGACTCTACTCAGTGATAATGTGTAGCATGTGTTATAACACACAACATGTACAGTGTCTCTACTCAGTGTTAATGTGTAGCTTGTGTTATAACACACATCATGTACAGTGTCTCTACTCAGTGTTAATGTGTATCTTGTGTTATTACACACAACATGTACAGTGTCTTTACTCAGTGTTAATGTGTAGCTTGTGTTATAACACACAACATGTACAGTGTCTCTACTCAGTGATAATGTGCAGCTTGAGTTACTACACACAACATGTACAGTGTCTCTACTCAGTGATAATGTGTAGCTTGTGTTATAACACACATCATGTACAGTGTCTCTACTCAGTGTTAATGTGTAGCTTGTGTTATAACACACTACATGTACAGTGTCTCTACTCAGTGTTAATGTGTAGCTTGTGTTACTACACACAACATGTACAGTGTCTCTACTCAGTGTTAATGTGTAGCTTGTGTTATTACACACAACATGTACAGTGTCTCTACTCAGTGATAATGTGTAGCTTGTGTTATTACACACAACATGAACTGTGTCTCTACTAAGTGATAATGTGTAGCTTGTGTTATAACACACTACATGTACAGTGTCTCTACTCAGTGATAATGTGTAGCTTGTGTTATTACACACAACATGTACAGTGTCTCTACTCAGTGATAATGTGTAGCTTGTGTTACTACACACAGCATGTACAGTGTCTCTACTCAGTGATAATGTGTAGCTTGTGTTATTACACACAAAATGTACAGTGTCTCTACTCAGTGATAATGTGTAGCTTGTGTTATAACACACTACATGTACAGTGTCTCTACTCAGTGATAATGTGTAGGTTGTGTTATAACACACTACATGTACAGTGTCTCTACTCAGTGTTAATGTGTAGCTTGTGTTATTACACACAACATGTACAGTGTCTCTACTCAGTGATAATGTGTAGCTCGTGTTATTAAACACAACATGTACTGTGACTCTACTCAGTGATAATGTGTAGCTTGTGTTATAACACACAACATGTACAGTGTCTCTACTCAGTGATAATGTGTAGCTCGTGTTATTAAACACAACATGTACTGTGACTCTACTCAGTGATAATGTGTAGCTTGTGTTATAACACACAACATGTACAGTGTCTCTACTCAGTATTAATGTGTAGCTTGTGTTATAACACACAACATGTACAGTGTCTCTACTCAGTGATAATGTGTAGCTTGTGTTATTACACACAACATGTACAGTGTCTCTACTCACTGATAATGTGTAGCTTGTGTTATTACACACAACATGTACAGTGTCTCTACTCAGTGATAATGTGTAGCTCGTGTTATTAAACACAACATGTACAGTGTCTCTACTCAGTATTAATGTGTAGCTTGTGTTATAACGCACAACATGTACAGTGTCTCTACTCAGTGTTAATGTGTATCTTGTGTTATTACACACAACATGTACAGTGTCTCTACTCAGTATTAATGTGTAGCTTGTGTTATTACACACAACATGTACAGTGTCTCTACTCAGTGTTAATGTGTATCTTGTGTTATTACACACAACATGTACAGTGTCTTTACTCAGTGTTAATGTGTAGCTTGTGTTATAACGCACAACATGTACAGTGTCTCTACTCAGTGATAATGTGTAGCTTGTGTTATAACACACAACATGTACAGTGTCTCTACTCAGTGATAATGTGTAGCTCGTGTTATTAAACACAACATGTACAGTGTCTCTACTCAGTGTTAATGTGTAGCTTGTGTTATAACACACAACATGTACAGTGTCTCTACTCAGTGATAATGTGTAGCTCGTGTTATAACACACAACATGTACAGTGACTCTACTCAGTGATAATGTGCAGCTTGAGTTATAACACACAACATGTACAGTGTCTCTACTCAGTGATAATGTGTAGCTCGTGTTATAACACACAACATGTACAGTGTCTCTACTCAGTGATAATGTGTAGCTCGTGTTATAACACACAACATGTACAGTGTCTCTACTCAGTGATAATGTGTAGCTTGTGTTATAACACACAACATGTACAGTGACTCTACTCAGTGATAATGTGCAGCTTGAGTTACTACACACAACATGTACAGTGACTCTACTCAGTGATAATGTGTAGCTTGTGTTATAACACACAACATGTACAGTGTCTCTACTCAGTGATAATGTGTAGCTTGTGCTATTACACACAACATGTACAGTGTCTCTACTCAGTGATAATGTGTAGCTTGTGTTACTACACACAACATGTACAGTGTCTCTACTCAGTGATAATGTGTAGCTTGAGTTACTACACACAACATGTACAGTGACTCTACTCAGTGATAATGTGTAGCTTGAGTTACTACACACAACATGTACAGTGACTCTACTCAGTGATAATGTGCAGCTTGAGTTACTACACACAACATGTACAGTGTCTCTACTAAGTGATAATGTGTAGCTTGTGTTATAACACACATCATGTATAGTGTCTCTACTCAGTGATAATGTGTAGCTTGTGTTATTACATAAAACATGTACAGTGTCTCTACTCAGTGATAATGTGTAGCTTGTGCTATTACACACAACATGTACAGTGTCTCTACTCAGTGATAATGTGTAGCTTGTGTTACTACACACAACATGTACATTGTCTCTACTCAGTGATAATGTGTAGCTTGAGTTACTACACACAACATGTACAGTGTCTCTACTCAGTGATAATGTGTAGCTTGTGTTATTACACACAACATGTCCAGTGTCTCTACTCAGTGATAATGTGTAGCTTGTGTTATTACACCCAACATGTACTGTGTCTCTACTCAGTGATAATGTGTAGCTTGTGTTATTACACACAACATGTACAGTGTCTCTACTCAGTGATAATGTGTAGCTTGTGTTACTACACACAACATGTACAGTGTCTCTACTCAGTGATAATATGTAGCTTGTGTTATTACACACAACATGTACAGTGTCTCTACTCAGTGATAATGTGTAGCTTGTGTTATAACACATAACATGTACAGCGTCTCTACTCAGTGATAATGTGTAGCTTGTGTTATAACACACTACATGTACAGTGACTCTACTCACTGATTATGTGTAGCTTGTGTTATTACACACAACATGTACAGTGTCTCTACTCAGTGATAATGTGTAGCTTGTGTGACTACGCACAACATGTACAGTGTCTCTACTCAGTGATAATGTGTAGCTTGTGTTATAACACGCTACATGTACTGTGACTCTACTCAGTGATAATGTGTAGCTTGTGTTATAACACACAACATGTACTGTGACTCTACTCAGTGATAATGTGTAGCTTGTGTTATAACACACAACATGTACAGTGTCTCTACTCAGTGATAATGTGTAGCTTGTGTTATAACACACAACATGTGATGTGTCTCTACTCAGTGATAATGTGTAGCTTGTGTTATAACACACAACATGTGATGTGTCTCTACTCAGTGATAATGTGTAGCTTGTGTTATTACACACAACATGTACAGTGTCTCTACTCTGTGATAATGTGTAGCTTGTGTTATTACACACAACATGTACAGTGTCTCTACTCTGTGATAATGTGTAGCTTGTGTTATAACACACTACATGTACAGTGACTCTACTCAGTGATAATGTGTAGCTTGTGTTATAACACACTAAATATACAGTGACTCTACTCAGTGATAATGTGCAGCTTGTGTTATTACACACAACATGTACAGTGTCTCTACTCAGTGATAATGTGTAGTTTGTGTGACTACGCACAACATGTACAGTGTCTCTACTCAGTGATAATGTGTAGCTTGTGTTATAACACACTACATGTACAGTGACTCTACTCAGTGATAATGTGCAGCTTGTGTTATTACACACAACATGTACAGTGTCTCTACTCAGTGATAATGTGCAGCTTGTGTTATTACACACAACATGTACAGTGTCTCTACTCAGTGATAATGTGTAGCTTGTGTTATAACACACAACATGTACAGTGACTCTACTCAGTGATAATGTGCAGCTTGTGTTATTACACACAACATGTACAGTGTCTCTACTCAGTGCTAATTTGTAGCTTGTGTGACTACACACAACATGTACAGTGTCTCTACTCAGTGATAATGTGTAGCTTGTGTTACTACACACAACATGTACAGTGTCTCTACTCAGTGATAATGTGTAGCTTGTGTTATAACACCCAACATGTACAGTGACTCTACTCAGTGATAATTTGTAGCTTGTGTGACTACGCACAACATGTACAGTGTCTCTACTCAGTGATAATGTGCAGCTTGAGTTACTACACACAACATGTACAGTGTCTCTACTCAGTGATAATGTGTAGCTTTAGTTACTACACACAACATGTACAGTGTCTCTACTCAGTGATAATGTGTAGCTTGTGTTATAACACCCAACATGTACAGTGACTCTACTCAGTGATAATGTGTAGCTTGTGTTATTACACACAACATGTACAGTGTCTCTACTCAGTGATAATGTGTAGCTTGTGTTACTACACACAACATGTACAGTGTCTCTACTCAGTGATAATGTGCAGCTTGAGTTATTACACCCAACATGTACAGTGTCTCTACTCAGTGATAATGTGCAGCTTGTGTTATAACTCACAACATGTACAGTGTCTCTACTCAGTGATAATGTGTAGCATGTTTTATAACACACAATATGTACAGTGTCTCTACTCAGTGATAATGTGTAGCTTGAGTTACAACACACAACATGTACAGTGTCTCTACTCAGTGATAAAGTGTAGCTTGAGTTACTACACACAACATGTACAGCGTCTCTACTCAGTGATAATGTGTAGCTTGTGTTATAACACACAACATGTACAGTGACTCTACTCAGCGATAATGTGTAGCATGTGTTATAACACACAACATGTACAGTGTCTCTACTCAGTGATAATGTGTAGCTTGTGTTACTACACACAACATGTACAGTGTCTCTACTCAGTGATAATGTGTAACTTGTGTTATAACACACAACATGTACAGTGACTCTACTCAGTGATAATGTGTAGCATGTGTTATAACACACAACATGTACAGTGTCTCTACTCAGTGTTAATGTGTAGCTTGTGTTATAACACACATCATGTACAGTGTCTCTACTCAGTGTTAATGTGTATCTTGTGTTATTACACACAACATGTACAGTGTCTTTACTCAGTGTTAATGTGTAGCTTGTGTTATAACACACAACATGTACAGTGTCTCTACTCAGTGATAATGTGCAGCTTGAGTTACTACACACAACATGTACAGTGTCTCTACTCAGTGATAATGTGTAGCTTGTGTTATAACACACATCATGTACAGTGTCTCTACTCAGTGTTAATGTGTAGCTTGTGTTATAACACACTAAATGTACAGTGTCTCTACTAAGTGATAATGTGTAGCTTGTGTTACTACACACAACATGAACTGTGTCTCTACTAAGTGATAATGTGTAGCTTGTGTTATAACACACTACATGTACAGTGTCTCTACTCAGTGATAATGTGTAGCTTGTGTTATTACACACAACATGTACAGTGTCTCTACTCAGTGATAATGTGTAGCTTGTGTTACTACACACAGCATGTACAGTGTCTCTACTCAGTGATAATGTGTAGCTTGTGTTATTACACACAAAATGTACAGTGTCTCTACTCAGTGATAATGTGTAGCTTGTGTTATAACACACTACATGTACAGTGTCTCTACTCAGTGATAATGTGTAGCTTGTGTTATAACACAATACATGTACAGTGTCTCTACTCAGTGTTAATGTGTAGCTTGTGTTATTACACACAACATGTACAGTGTCTCTACTCAGTGATAATGTGTAGCTCGTGTTATTAAACACAACATGTACTGTGACTCTACTCAGTGATAATGTGTAGCTTGTGTTATAACACACAACATGTACAGTGTCTCTACTCAGTATTAATGTGTAGCTTGTGTTATAACACACAACATGTACAGTGTCTCTACTCAGTGTTAATGTGCAGCTTGTGTTATAACACACATCATGTACAGTGTCTCTACTCAGTGTTAATGTGTAGCTTGTGTTATTACACACAAAATGTACAGTGTCTCTACTCAGTGATAATGTGTAGCTTGTGTTATAACACACAACATGTACAGTGTCTCTACTCAGTGTTAATGTGTAGCATGTGTTATTACACACAACATGTACAGTGTCTCTACTCAGTGATAATGTGTAGCTTGTGTTATTACACACAACATGTACTGTGACTCTACTCAGTGATAATGTGTAGCTTGTGTTATAACACACAACATGTACAGTGTCTCTACTCAGTGTTAATGTGTAGCTTGTGTTATTACACAAAACATGTGATGTGTCTCAACTCAAAGGTAATGTGTAACTTGTGTTATAACACACAACATGTACAGTGTCTCTACTCAGTGTTAATGTGTAGCTTGTGTTATAACACGCAACATGTGATGTGTCTCTACTCAGTGATAATGTGTAGCTTGTGTTATAACACACTACATGTACAGTGACTCTACTCAGTGATAATGTGTAGCTTGTGTTATAACACACAACATATACAGTGTCTCTACTCAGTGATAATGTGTAGCTTGTGTTATAACACACAACATGTGATGTGTCTCTACTCAGTGATAATGTGTAGCTTGTGTTATTACACACAACATGTACAGTGTCTCTACTCTGTGATAATGTGTAGCTTGTGTTATTACACACAACATGTACAGTGTCTCTACTCAGTGTTAATGTGTAGCTTGTGTTATAACATACAACATGTGATGTGTCTCTACTCAGTAATAATGTGTAGCTTGTGTTATAACACACTACATGTACAGTGACTCTACTCAGTGATAATGTGCAGCTTGTGTTATTACACACAACATGTACAGTGTCTCTACTCAGTGATAATGTGTAGCTTGTGTTATAACACACTACATGTACTGTGACTCTACTCAGTGATAATGTGTAGCTTGTGTGATAACACACAACATGTACAGTGTCTCTACTCAGTGTTAAAGTGTAGCTTGTGTTATAACACACAACATGTGATGTGTCTCTACTCAGTGATAATGTGTAGCTTGTGTTACTACACACAACATGTACAGTGACTCTACTCAGTGATAATGTGTAGCTTGTGTTATAACACACAACATGTACAGTGTCTCTACTCAGTGATAATGTGTAGCTTGTGTTATAACACACAACATGTACAGCGTCTCTACTCAGTGATAATGTGTAGCTTGTGTTATAACACACAACATGTACAGTGTCTCTACTCAGTGATAATGTGTAGCTTGTGTTATTACACACAACATGTACAGCGTCTCTACTCAGTGATAATGTGTAGCTTGTGTTATAACACACATCATGTACAGTGTCTCTACTCAGTGATAATGTGTAGCTTGTGTTATAACACACTACATGTACAGTGTCTCTACTCAGTGATAATGTGTAGCTTGTGCTATTACACACAACATGTACAGTGTCTCTACTCAGTGATAATGTGTAGCTTGTGTTACTACACACAACATGTACAGTGTCTCTACTCAGTGATAATGTGTAGCTTGAGTTACTACACACAACATGTACAGTGTCTCTATTCAGTGATAATGTGTAGCTTGTGTTACTACACACAACATGTACAGTGACTCTACTCAGTGATAATGTGTAGCTTGTGTTATAACACACTACATGTACAGTGACTCTACTCAGTGATAATGTGTAGCTTGTGCTATTACACACAACATGTACAGTGTCTCTACTCAGTGATAATGTGTAGCTTGTGTTATAACACACATCATGTACAGTGTCTCTACTCAGTGATAATGTGTAGCATGTGTTACTACACACAACATGTACAGTGTCTCTACTCAGTGATAATGTGTAGCTTGTGCTATTACACACAACATGTACAGTGTCTCTGCTCAGTGATAATGTGTAGCTTATGTTACTACACACAATATGTACAGTGTCTCTACTCAGTGATAATGTGTAGCTTGAGTTACTACACACAACATGTACAGTGTCTCTACTCAGTGATAATGTGTAGCTTGTGCTATTACACACAACATGTACAGTGTCTCTACTCAGTGATAATGTGTAGCTTGTGTTACTACACACAACATGTACAGTGTCTCTACTCAGTGATAATGTGTAGCTTGAGTTACTACACACAACATGTACAGTGTCTCTACTCAGTGATAATGTGTAGCTTGTGCTATTACACACAACATGTACAGTGTCTCTACTCAGTGATAATGTGTAGCTTGTGTTACTACACACAACATGTACAGTGTCTCTACTCAGTGATAATGTGTAGCGTGAGTTACTACACACAACATGTACAGTGTCTCTACTCAGTGATAATGTGTAGCTTGTGTTATTACACACAACATGTCCAGTGTCTCTACTCAGTGATAATGTGTAGCCTGTGTTATTACGCCCAACATGTACTGTGTCTCTACTCAGTGATAATGTGTAGCTTGTGTTATTACACACAACATGTACAGTGTCTCTACTCAGTGATAATGTGTAGCTTGTGTTACTACACACAACATGTACAGTGTCTCTACTCAGTGATAATGTGTAGCTTGTGTTATTACACACAACATGTACAGTGTCTCTACCCAGTGACAATGTGTAGCTTGTGTTATAACACATAACATGTACAGCGTCTCTACTCTGTGATAATGTGTAGCTTGTGTTATAACACACTACATGTACAGTGTCTCTACTCACTGATAATGTGTAGCTTGTGTTACTACACACAACATGTACAGTGTCTCTACTCAGTGATAATGCGTAGCTTGTGTTATTACACACAACATGTACAGTGTCTCTACTCTGTGATAATGTGTAGCTTGTGTTATAACACACTACATGTACAGTGACTCTACTCAGTGATAATGTGTAGCTTGTGTTATAACACACTAAATATACAGTGACTCTACTCAGTGATAATGTGCAGCTTGTGTTATTACACACAACATGTACAGTGTCTCTACTCAGTGATAATGTGTAGTTTGTGTGACTACGCACAACATGTACAGTGTCTCTACTCAGTGATAATGTGTAGCTTGTGTTATAACACACTACATGTACAGTGACTCTACTCAGTGATAATGTGCAGCTTGTGTTATTACACACAACATGTACAGTGTCTCTACTCAGTGATAATGTGCAGCTTGTGTTATTACACACAACATGTACAGTGTCTCTACTCAGTGATAATGTGTAGCTTGTGTTATAACACACAACATGTACAGTGACTCTACTCAGTGATAATGTGCAGCTTGTGTTATTACACACAACATGTACAGTGTCTCTACTCAGTGCTAATTTGTAGCTTGTGTGACTACACACAACATGTACAGTGTCTCTACTCAGTGATAATGTGTAGCTTGTGTTACTACACACAACATGTACAGTGTCTCTACTCAGTGATAATGTGTAGCTTGTGTTATAACACCCAACATGTACAGTGACTCTACTCAGTGATAATTTGTAGCTTGTGTGACTACGCACAACATGTACAGTGTCTCTACTCAGTGATAATGTGCAGCTTGAGTTACTACACACAACATGTACAGTGTCTCTACTCAGTGATAATGTGTAGCTTTAGTTACTACACACAACATGTACAGTGTCTCTACTCAGTGATAATGTGTAGCTTGTGTTATAACACCCAACATGTACAGTGACTCTACTCAGTGATAATGTGTAGCTTGTGTTATTACACACAACATGTACAGTGTCTCTACTCAGTGATAATGTGTAGCTTGTGTTACTACACACAACATGTACAGTGTCTCTACTCAGTGATAATGTGCAGCTTGAGTTATTACACCCAACATGTACAGTGTCTCTACTCAGTGATAATGTGCAGCTTGTGTTATAACTCACAACATGTACAGTGTCTCTACTCAGTGATAATGTGTAGCATGTTTTATAACACACAATATGTACAGTGTCTCTACTCAGTGATAATGTGTAGCTTGAGTTACAACACACAACATGTACAGTGTCTCTACTCAGTGATAAAGTGTAGCTTGAGTTACTACACACAACATGTACAGCGTCTCTACTCAGTGATAATGTGTAGCTTGTGTTATAACACACAACATGTACAGTGACTCTACTCAGCGATAATGTGTAGCATGTGTTATAACACACAACATGTACAGTGTCTCTACTCAGTGATAATGTGTAGCTTGTGTTACTACACACAACATGTACAGTGTCTCTACTCAGTGATAATGTGTAACTTGTGTTATAACACACAACATGTACAGTGACTCTACTCAGTGATAATGTGTAGCATGTGTTATAACACACAACATGTACAGTGTCTCTACTCAGTGTTAATGTGTAGCTTGTGTTATAACACACATCATGTACAGTGTCTCTACTCAGTGTTAATGTGTATCTTGTGTTATTACACACAACATGTACAGTGTCTTTACTCAGTGTTAATGTGTAGCTTGTGTTATAACACACAACATGTACAGTGTCTCTACTCAGTGATAATGTGCAGCTTGAGTTACTACACACAACATGTACAGTGTCTCTACTCAGTGATAATGTGTAGCTTGTGTTATAACACACATCATGTACAGTGTCTCTACTCAGTGTTAATGTGTAGCTTGTGTTATAACACACTAAATGTACAGTGTCTCTACTAAGTGATAATGTGTAGCTTGTGTTACTACACACAACATGAACTGTGTCTCTACTAAGTGATAATGTGTAGCTTGTGTTATAACACACTACATGTACAGTGTCTCTACTCAGTGATAATGTGTAGCTTGTGTTATTACACACAACATGTACAGTGTCTCTACTCAGTGATAATGTGTAGCTTGTGTTACTACACACAGCATGTACAGTGTCTCTACTCAGTGATAATGTGTAGCTTGTGTTATTACACACAAAATGTACAGTGTCTCTACTCAGTGATAATGTGTAGCTTGTGTTATAACACACTACATGTACAGTGTCTCTACTCAGTGATAATGTGTAGCTTGTGTTATAACACAATACATGTACAGTGTCTCTACTCAGTGTTAATGTGTAGCTTGTGTTATTACACACAACATGTACAGTGTCTCTACTCAGTGATAATGTGTAGCTCGTGTTATTAAACACAACATGTACTGTGACTCTACTCAGTGATAATGTGTAGCTTGTGTTATAACACACAACATGTACAGTGTCTCTACTCAGTATTAATGTGTAGCTTGTGTTATAACACACAACATGTACAGTGTCTCTACTCAGTGTTAATGTGCAGCTTGTGTTATAACACACATCATGTACAGTGTCTCTACTCAGTGTTAATGTGTAGCTTGTGTTATTACACACAAAATGTACAGTGTCTCTACTCAGTGATAATGTGTAGCTTGTGTTATAACACACAACATGTACAGTGTCTCTACTCAGTGTTAATGTGTAGCATGTGTTATTACACACAACATGTACAGTGTCTCTACTCAGTGATAATGTGTAGCTTGTGTTATTACACACAACATGTACTGTGACTCTACTCAGTGATAATGTGTAGCTTGTGTTATAACACACAACATGTACAGTGTCTCTACTCAGTGTTAATGTGTAGCTTGTGTTATTACACAAAACATGTGATGTGTCTCAACTCAAAGGTAATGTGTAACTTGTGTTATAACACACAACATGTACAGTGTCTCTACTCAGTGTTAATGTGTAGCTTGTGTTATAACACGCAACATGTGATGTGTCTCTACTCAGTGATAATGTGTAGCTTGTGTTATAACACACTACATGTACAGTGACTCTACTCAGTGATAATGTGTAGCTTGTGTTATAACACACAACATATACAGTGTCTCTACTCAGTGATAATGTGTAGCTTGTGTTATAACACACAACATGTGATGTGTCTCTACTCAGTGATAATGTGTAGCTTGTGTTATTACACACAACATGTACAGTGTCTCTACTCTGTGATAATGTGTAGCTTGTGTTATTACACACAACATGTACAGTGTCTCTACTCAGTGTTAATGTGTAGCTTGTGTTATAACATACAACATGTGATGTGTCTCTACTCAGTAATAATGTGTAGCTTGTGTTATAACACACTACATGTACAGTGACTCTACTCAGTGATAATGTGCAGCTTGTGTTATTACACACAACATGTACAGTGTCTCTACTCAGTGATAATGTGTAGCTTGTGTTATAACACACTACATGTACTGTGACTCTACTCAGTGATAATGTGTAGCTTGTGTGATAACACACAACATGTACAGTGTCTCTACTCAGTGTTAAAGTGTAGCTTGTGTTATAACACACAACATGTGATGTGTCTCTACTCAGTGATAATGTGTAGCTTGTGTTACTACACACAACATGTACAGTGACTCTACTCAGTGATAATGTGTAGCTTGTGTTATAACACACAACATGTACAGTGTCTCTACTCAGTGATAATGTGTAGCTTGTGTTATAACACACAACATGTACAGCGTCTCTACTCAGTGATAATGTGTAGCTTGTGTTATAACACACAACATGTACAGTGTCTCTACTCAGTGATAATGTGTAGCTTGTGTTATTACACACAACATGTACAGCGTCTCTACTCAGTGATAATGTGTAGCTTGTGTTATAACACACATCATGTACAGTGTCTCTACTCAGTGATAATGTGTAGCTTGTGTTATAACACACTACATGTACAGTGTCTCTACTCAGTGATAATGTGTAGCTTGTGCTATTACACACAACATGTACAGTGTCTCTACTCAGTGATAATGTGTAGCTTGTGTTACTACACACAACATGTACAGTGTCTCTACTCAGTGATAATGTGTAGCTTGAGTTACTACACACAACATGTACAGTGTCTCTATTCAGTGATAATGTGTAGCTTGTGTTACTACACACAACATGTACAGTGACTCTACTCAGTGATAATGTGTAGCTTGTGTTATAACACACTACATGTACAGTGACTCTACTCAGTGATAATGTGTAGCTTGTGCTATTACACACAACATGTACAGTGTCTCTACTCAGTGATAATGTGTAGCTTGTGTTATAACACACATCATGTACAGTGTCTCTACTCAGTGATAATGTGTAGCATGTGTTACTACACACAACATGTACAGTGTCTCTACTCAGTGATAATGTGTAGCTTGTGCTATTACACACAACATGTACAGTGTCTCTGCTCAGTGATAATGTGTAGCTTATGTTACTACACACAATATGTACAGTGTCTCTACTCAGTGATAATGTGTAGCTTGAGTTACTACACACAACATGTACAGTGTCTCTACTCAGTGATAATGTGTAGCTTGTGCTATTACACACAACATGTACAGTGTCTCTACTCAGTGATAATGTGTAGCTTGTGTTACTACACACAACATGTACAGTGTCTCTACTCAGTGATAATGTGTAGCTTGAGTTACTACACACAACATGTACAGTGTCTCTACTCAGTGATAATGTGTAGCTTGTGCTATTACACACAACATGTACAGTGTCTCTACTCAGTGATAATGTGTAGCTTGTGTTACTACACACAACATGTACAGTGTCTCTACTCAGTGATAATGTGTAGCGTGAGTTACTACACACAACATGTACAGTGTCTCTACTCAGTGATAATGTGTAGCTTGTGTTATTACACACAACATGTCCAGTGTCTCTACTCAGTGATAATGTGTAGCCTGTGTTATTACGCCCAACATGTACTGTGTCTCTACTCAGTGATAATGTGTAGCTTGTGTTATTACACACAACATGTACAGTGTCTCTACTCAGTGATAATGTGTAGCTTGTGTTACTACACACAACATGTACAGTGTCTCTACTCAGTGATAATGTGTAGCTTGTGTTATTACACACAACATGTACAGTGTCTCTACCCAGTGACAATGTGTAGCTTGTGTTATAACACATAACATGTACAGCGTCTCTACTCTGTGATAATGTGTAGCTTGTGTTATAACACACTACATGTACAGTGTCTCTACTCACTGATAATGTGTAGCTTGTGTTACTACACACAACATGTACAGTGTCTCTACTCAGTGATAATGCGTAGCTTGTGTTACTACACACAACATGTACAGTGTCTCTACTCAGTGATAATGTGTAGCTTGTGTTATAAAACACAACATGTACAGCGTCTCTACTCAGTGATAATGTGTAGCTTGGGTTATAACACACTACATGTACAGTGTCTCTACTCACTGATAATTTGTAGCTTGTGTTACTACACACAACATGTACAGTGTCTCTACTCAGTGATAATGTGTAGCTTGTGTTACTACACACTACATGTACAGCGTCTCTACTCAGTGATAATGTGTAGCTTGTGTTATTACACACAACATGTACAGTGTCTCTACTCAGTGATAATGTGTAGCTTGTGTTACTACACACAACATGTACAGTGTCTCTACTCAGTGATAATGTGCAGCTTGAGTTATTACAACCAACATGTACAGTGTCTCTACTCAGTGATAATGTGCAGCTTGTGTTATAACTCACAACATGTACAGTGTCTCTACTCAGTGATAATGTGTAGCATGTTTTATAACACACAATATGTACAGTGTCTCTACTCAGTGATAATGTGTAGCTTGAGTTACAACACACAACATGTACAGTGTCTCTACTCAGTGATAAAGTGTAGCTTGAGTTACTACACACAACATGTACAGCGTCTCTACTCAGTGATAATGTGTAGCTTGTGTTATTACACACAACATGTACATTGTCTTTACTCAGTGATAATTTGTAGCTTGTGTTACTACACACAACATGTACAGTGTCTCTACTCAGTGATAATGTGCAGCTTGAGTTATTACACCCAACAAGTACAGTGTCTCTACTCAGTGATAATTTGCAGCTTGTGTTGTAAGTCACAACATGTACAGTGTCTCCACTCAGTGATAATGTGTAGCTTGTGTTATTACACACAACATGTGCAGTGTCTCTACTCACTGATAATGTGTAGCTTGTGTTACTACACACAACATGTACAGTGTCTCTACTCAGTGAAAATGTGTAGCTTGTGTTATTACACAAAAAATGTACTGTGTCTCTACTCAGAGATCATGTGTATTTTGTGTTATTACACACAACATGTCCAGTGTCTCTACTCAGTGGTAATGTGTAGCTTGTGTTATTACACACAACATGTACAGTGTTTTACTCAGTGATAATGTGCAGCTTGTGTTATTACACACAACATGTACAGTGTCTCCAACCAGTGATAATGTGTAACTTGTGTTATTGCACACAACATGTACTGCGTCTTTATTCAGTGATAATGTGTAGCTTGTGTTACTACGCACAACATGTACAGTGTCTCTACTCAGTGATAATGTGTAGCTTGTGTTATTACACACAACATGTACAGTGTCTCTACTCAGTGATAATGTGTAGCTTGTGTTATAACACACTACATGTACAGTGTCTCTACTCAGTGTTAATGTGTAGCTTGTGTTATTACACACAACATGTACAGTGTCTCTACTCAGTGATAATGTGTAGCTCGTGTTATTAAACACAACATGTACTGTGACTCTACTCAGTGATAATGTGTAGCTTGTGTTATAACACACAACATGTACAGTGTCTCTACTCAGTATTAATGTGTAGCTTGTGTTATAACACACAACATGTACAGTGTCTCTACTCAGTGTTAATGTGCAGCTTGTGTTATAACACACATCATGTACAGTGTCTCTACTCAGTGTTAATGTGTAGCTTGTGTTATTACACACAAAATGTACAGTGTCTCTACTCAGTGATAATGTGTAGCTTGTGTTATAACACACAACATGTACAGTGTCTCTACTCAGTGTTAATGTGTAGCTTGTGTTATTACACACAACATGTACAGTGTCTCTACTCAGTGATAATGTGTAGCTTGTGTTATTACACACAACATGTACTGTGACTCTACTCAGTGATAATGTGTAGCTTGTGTTATAACACACAACATGTACAGTGTCTCTACTCAGTGTTAATGTGTAGCTTGTGTTATTACACAAAACATGTGATGTGTCTCAACTCAAAGGTAATGTGTAACTTGTGTTATAACACACAACATGTACAGTGTCTCTACTCAGTGTTAATGTGTAGCTTGTGTTATAACACGCAACATGTGATGTGTCTCTACTCAGTGATAATGTGTAGCTTGTGTTATAACACACTACATGTACAGTGACTCTACTCAGTGATAATGTGTAGCTTGTGTTATAACACACAACATATACAGTGTCTCTACTCAGTGATAATGTGTAGCTTGTGTTATTACACACAACATGTGATGTGTCTCTACTCAGTGATAATGTGTAGCTTGTGTTATTACACACAACATGTACAGTGTCTCTACTCAGTGTTAATGTGTAGCTTGTGTTATAACATACAACATGTGATGTGTCTCTACTCAGTAATAATGTGTAGCTTGTGTTATAACACGCTACATGTACAGTGACTCTACTTAGTGATAATGTGCAGCTTGTGTTATTACACACAACATGTACAGTGTCTCTACTCAGTGATAATGTGTAGCTTGTGTGACTACGCACAACATGTACAGTGTCTCTACTCAGTGATAATGTGTAGCTTGTGTTATAACACACTACATGTACTGTGACTCTACTCAGTGATAATGTGTAGCTTGTGTGATAACACACAACATGTACTGTGACTCTACTCAGTGATAATGTGTAGCTTGTGTTATAACACACAACATGTACAGTGTCTCTACTCAGTGATAATGTGTAGCTTGTGTTATAACACACAACATGTGATGTGTCTCTACTCAGTGATAATGTGTAGCTTGTGTTATAACACACAACATGTACAGTGTCTCTACTCAGTGTTAAAGTGTAGCTTGTGTTATAACACACAACATGTGATGTGTCTCTACTCAGTGATAATGTGTAGCTTGTGTTATAACACACTACATGTACAGTGACTCTACTCAGTGATAATGTGTAGCTTGTGTTATAACACACTAAATATACAGTGACTCTACTCAGTGATAATGTGCAGCTTGTGTTATTACACACAACATGTACAGTGTCTCTACTCAGTGATATCGTGTAGTTTGTGTGAATACGCACAACATGTACAGTGTCTCTACTCTGTGATAATGTGTAGTTTGTGTTATAACACACTACATGTACAGTGACTCTACTCAGTGATAATGTGCAGCTTGTGTTATAACACACTACATGTACAGTGACTCTACTCAGTGATAATGTGTAGCTTGTGTTATAACACACAACATGTACAGTGTCTCTACTCAGTGATAATGTGTAGCTTGTGTTATAACACACTACATGTACTGTGACTCTACTCAGTGATAATGTGTAGCTTGTGTTACTACACACAACATGTACAGTGACTCTACTCAGTGATAATGTGTAGCTTGTGTTATAACACACAACATGTACAGTGTCTCTACTCAGTGATAATGTGTAGCTTGTGTTATAACACACAACATGTACAGCGTCTCTACTCAGTGATAATGTGTAGCTTGTGTTATTACACACAACATGTACAGCGTCTCTACTCAGTGATAATGTGTAGCTTGTGTTATAACACACAACATGTACAGTGTCCCTACTCAGTGATAATGTGTAGCTTGTGTTATAACACACAACATGTACAGCGTCTCTACTCAGTGATAATGTGTAGCTTGTGTTATAACACACAACATGTACAGTGTCTCTACTCAGTGATAATGTGTAGCTTGTGTTATTACACACAACATGTACAGCGTCTCTACTCAGTGATAATGTGTAGCTTGTGTTATAACACACATCATGTACAGTGTCTCTACTCAGTGATAATGTGTAGCTTGTGTTATAACACACTACATGTACATTGTCTCTACTCAGTGATAATGTGTAGCTTGTGCTATTACACACAACATGTACAGTGTCTCTACTCAGTGATAATGTGTAGCTTGTGTTACTACACACAACATGTACAGTGTCTCTACTCAGTGATAATGTGTAGCTTGAGTTACTACACACAACATGTACAGTGTCTCTATTCAGTGATAATGTGTAGCTTGTGTTACTACACACAACATGTACAGTGACTCTACTCAGTGATAATGTGTAGCTTGTGTTATAACACACTACATGTACAGTGACTCTACTCAGTGATAATGTGTAGCTTGTGCTATTACACACAACATGTACAGTGTCTCTACTCAGTGATAATGTGTAGCTTGTGTTATAACACACATCATGTACAGTGTCTCTACTCAGTGATAATGTGTAGCATGTGTTACTACACACAACATGTACAGTGTCTCTACTCAGTGATAATGTGTAGCTTGTGCTATTACACACAACATGTACAGTGTCTCTGCTCAGTGATAATGTGTAGCTTATGTTACTACACACAATATGTACAGTGTCTCTACTCAGTGATAATGTGTAGCTTGAGTTACTACACACAACATGTACAGTGTCTCTACTCAGTGATAATGTGTAGCTTGTGCTATTACACACAACATGTACAGTGTCTCTACTCAGTGATAATGTGTAGCTTGTGTTATTACACACAACATGTACAGTGTCTCTACTCAGTGATAATGTGTAGCTTGAGTTACTACACACAACATGTACAGTGTCTCTACTCAGTGATAATGTGTAGCTTGTGCTATTACACACAACATGTACAGTGTCTCTACTCAGTGATAATGTGTAGCTTGTGTTACTACACACAACATGTACAGTGTCTCTACTCAGTGATAATGTGTAGCGTGAGTTACTACACACAACATGTACAGTGTCTCTACTCAGTGATAATGTGTAGCTTGTGTTATTACACACAACATGTCCAGTGTCTCTACTCAGTGATAATGTGTAGCTTGTGTTATTACGCCCAACATGTACTGTGTCTCTACTCAGTGATAATGTGTAGCTTGTGTTATTACACACAACATGTACAGTGTCTCTACTCAGTGATAATGTGTAGCTTGTGTTACTACACACAACATGTACAGTGTCTCTACTCAGTGATAATGTGTAGCTTGTGTTATTACACACAACATGTACAGTGTCTCTACTCAGTGACAATGTGTAGCTTGTGTTATAACACATAACATGTACAGCGTCTCTACTCAGTGATAATGTGTAGCTTGTGTTATAACACACTACATGTACAGTGTCTCTACTCACTGATAATGTGTAGCTTGTGTTACTACACACAACATGTACAGTGTCTCTACTCAGTGATAATGCGTAGCTTGTGTTACTACACACAACATGTACAGTGTCTCTACTCAGTGATAATGTGTAGCTTGTGTTATAAAGAACAACATGTACAGCGTCTCTACTCAGTGATAATGTGTAGCTTGGGTTATAACACACTACATGTACAGTGTCTGTACTCACTGATAATTTGTAGCTTGTGTTACTACACACAACATGTACAGTGTCTCTACTCAGTGATAATGTGTAGCTTGTGTTACTACACACTACATGTACAGCGTCTCTACTCAGTGATAATGTGTAGCTTGTGTTATTACACACAACATGTACAGTGTCTCTACTCAGTGATAATGTGTAGCTTGTGTTACTACACACAACATGTACAGTGTCTCTACTCAGTGATAATGTGCAGCTTGAGTTATTACACCCAACATGTACAGTGTCTCTACTCAGTGATAATGTGCAGCTTGTGTTATAACTCACAACATGTACAGTGTCTCTACTCAGTGATAATGTGTAGCATGTTTTATAACACACAATATGTACAGTGTCTCTACTCAGTGATAATGTGTAGCTTGAGTTACAACACACAACATGTACAGTGTCTCTACTCAGTGATAAAGTGTAGCTTGAGTTACTACACACAACATGTACAGCGTCTCTACTCAGTGATAATGTGTAGCTTGTGTTATTACACACAACATGTACATTGTCTTTACTCAGTGATAATTTGTAGCTTGTGTTACTACACACAACATGTACAGTGTCTCTACTCAGTGATAATGTGCAGCTTGAGTTATTACACCCAACAAGTACAGTGTCTCTACTCAGTGATAATGTGCAGCTTGTGTTGTAAGTCACAACATGTACAGTGTCTCCACTCAGTGATAATGTGTAGCTTGTGTTATTACACACAACATGTGCAGTGTCTCTACTCACTGATAATGTGTAGCTTGTGTTACTACACACAACATGTACAGTGTCTCTACTCAGTGAAAATGTGTAGCTTGTGTTATTACACAAAACATGTACTGTGTCTCTACTCAGAGATCATGTGTATTTTGTGTTATTACACACAACATGTCCAGTGTCTCTACTCAGTGGTAATGTGTAGCTTGTGTTATTACACACAACATGTACAGTGTTTTACTCAGTGATAATGTGCAGCTTGTGTTATTACACACAACATGTACAGTGTCTCCAACCAGTGATAATGTGTAACTTGTGTTATTGCACACAACATGTACTGCGTCTTTATTCAGTTATAATGTGTAGCTTGTGTTATTACTTGCAACATGTACAGTGTCTTTACTCAGTGATAAATTGTAGATAGTGTTATAAAACACAACATGTACAGTGTCTCTACTCAGTGATAATGCGTAGCTGGTGTTACTACACACTAAATGTACAGTGTCTCTACTCAGTGATAATGTGTAGCTTGTGTTACTACACACTAAATGTACAGTGTCTCTACTCAGTGATAATGCGTAGCTGGTGTTACTACACACTAAATGTACAGTGTCTCTACTCAGTGATAATGCGTAGCTGGTGTTACTACACACTAAATGTACAGTGTCTCTACTCAGTGATAATGTGTAGATAGTGTTATAACACACAACATGTACAGAGTCGCTACTCAGTGATAATGTGTAGCTTGTGTTATAACACACAACATGTACAGTGTCTCTACTCAGTGTTAATGTGTAGCTTGTGTTATAACACACAACATGTACAGAGTCGCTACTCAGTGATAATGTGTAGATAGTGTTACAACACACAACATGTACAGAGTCGCTACTCAGTGATAATGTGTAGATAGTGTTATAACACACAACATGTACAGTGTCTCTACTCAGTGATAATGCGTAGTTTGTGTTACTACACACAACATGTACAGTGTCTCTTCTCTGTGATAATGTGTAGCTTGTGTTATTACACACAACGTGTACTGTGACTCGACTCAGTGATAATGTGTAGCTTGTGTTATAACACACTACATGTACAGTGTCTCTACTCTGTGATAATGTGTAGATAGTGTTATAACACACAACATGTACAGTGTCTCTACTCAGTGATAATGCGTAGTTTGTGTTACTACACACAACATGTACAGTGTCTCTTCTCTGTGATAATGTGTAGCTTGTGTTATTACACACAACGTGTACTGTGACTCGACTCAGTGATAATGCACAGCTTGTGTTACTACACACAACATGTACTGTGTCTCTACTCTGTGATAATGTGTAGATAGTGTTATAACACACAACATGTACAGTGTCTCTACTCAGTGATAATGCGTAGTTTGTGTTACTACACACAACATGTACAGTGTCTCTTCTCTGTGATAATGTGTAGCTTGTGTTATTACACACAACGTGTACTGTGACTCGACTCAGTGATAATGTGTAGCTTGTGTTATAACACACTACATGTACAGTGACTCTACTCAGTGATAATGTGTATCTTGTATTATAACACACAACATGTACAGTGTCTCTACTCAGTGATAATGTGTAGCTTGTGTTATTACACACAACATGTACTGTGACTACTCAGTGATAATGTGTAGCTTGTGTTATAAAACACTACATGTACAGTGACTCTACTCTGTGATAATGTGTAGCTCGTGTTATAACACACAACATGTACAGTGAATCTACTCAGTGATAATGTGTAGCTTGTGTTATAACACACTACATGTACAGTGACTCTACTCAGTGATAATGTGTAGCTTGTGTTATAACACACAACATGTACAGTGTCTCTACTCAGTGATAATGTGTAGCTTGTGTTATAACACACAATATGTGATGTGTCTCTATTCAGTGATAATGTGTAGCTTGTGTTATTACACACAACATGTACAGTGTTTCTACTCTGTGATCATGTGTAGCTTGTGTTATAACACACAACATGTACAGTGTCTCTATTCAGTGATAATGTGTAGCTTGTTTTATAACACACAACATGTACAGTGTCTCTACTCAGTAATAATGTGTAGCTTGTGTTATAACACACAATATGTGATGTGTCTCTATTCAGTGATAATGTGTAGCTTGTGTTATTACACACAACATGTACAGTGACTCTACTCAGTGATAATGAGTAGCTTGGGTTATAACACACAACATGTACTGTGACTCTACTCAGTGATAATATGTAGCTTGTGTTATTACACACAACATATACTGTGACTCTACTAAGTGATAATGTGTAGCTTGTGTTATTACACACAACATGTACTGTGACTCTACCCAGTGATAATGTGTAGCTTGTGTTATTACACAAAACATGTGATGTGTCTCTACTCAATGATAATGTGTAGCTTGTGTTATAACACACAACATGTACAGTGTCTCTACTCAGTGATAATGTGTAGCTTGTGTTATAACACACTGCATGTACAGTGTCTCTACTCAGTGATAATGTGTAGCTTGTGTTATAACACACAACATGTACAGTGTCTCTACTCAGTGATAATGTGTAGCTTGTGTTATAACACACAACATGTACAGTGTCTCTACTCAGTGATAATGTGTAGCTTGTGTTATAACACACAACATATACAGTGTCTCTACTCAGTGTTAATGTGTAGCTTGTGTTATTACACACAACATGTACAGTGTCTCTACTCAGTGATAATGTGTAGCTTGTGTTATTACACACAACATGTACTGTGACTCTACTCAGTGATAATGTGTAGCTTGTGTTATAACACACAACATGTACAGTGTCTCTACTCAGTGTTAATGTGTAGCTTGTGTTATAACACACATCATGTACAGTGTCTCTACTCAGTGTGAATGTGTAGCTTGTGTTATTACACACAACATGTACAGTGTCTCTACTCAGTGTTAATGTGTAGCTTGTGTTATAACACACAACATGTACAGTGTCTCTACTCAGTGATAATGTGTAACTTGTGTTATAACACACAACATGTACAGTGTCTCTACTCAGTATTAATGTGTAGCTTGTGTTATTACACACAACATGTACAGTGTCTCTACTCAGTGATAATGTGTAGCTTGTGTTATAACACACAACATGTACAGTGTCTCTACTCAGTGTTAATGTGTAGCTTGTGTTATAACACACATCATGTACAGTGTCTCTCCTCAGTGTTAATGTGTAACTTGTGTTATTACACACAACATGTACAGTGTCTCTACTCAGTGATAATGTGTAGCTTGTGTTATAACACACAACATGTACAGTGTCTCTACTCAGTGTTAATGTGTAGCTTGTGTTATTAAACACAACATGTACAGTGTCTCTACTCAGTGATAATGTGTAGCTTGTGTTATAACACACAATATGTGATGTGTCTCTATTCAGTGATAATGTGTAGCTTGTGTTATAAGTCACAACATGTACAGTGTCTCTACTCAGTTATAATGTGTAGCTTGTGTTATTACACACAAAATGTGCAGTGTCTCTACTCACTGATAATGTGTTGCTTGTGTTATAACACACAACATGTACAGTGTCTCTACTCAGTAATAATGTGTAGCTTGTGTTATAACACACAATATGTGATGTGTCTCTATTCAGTGATAATGTGTAGCTTGTGTTATTACACACAACATGTACAGTGACTCTACTCAGTGATAATGTGTAGCTTGTGTTATAACACACAACATGTGATGTGTCTCTACTCAGTGATAATGTGTAGCTTGTGTTATTACACACAACATGTACAGTG
The DNA here is from genome assembly GCA_946902985.2 of Meconema thalassinum. Lineage (NCBI taxonomy): Eukaryota > Metazoa > Arthropoda > Insecta > Orthoptera > Tettigoniidae > Meconema > Meconema thalassinum. Next base: position 527,334,341 of record OX336393.1, on the reverse strand, counting down.
ACTCTACTCAGTGTTAATGTGTAGCTTGTGTTATAACACACATCATGTACAGTGTCTCTACTCAGTGTTAATGTGTAGCTTGTGTTATTACACACAACATGTACAGTGTTTCTACTCAGTGATAATGTGTAGCTTGTGTTATAACACACAACATGTACAGTGTCTCTACTCAGTGTTAATGTGTAGCTTGTGTTATTACACACAACATGTACAGTGTCTCTACTCAGTGATAATGTGTAGCTTGTGTTATAACACACAATATGTGATGTGTCTCTATTCAGTGATAATGTGTAGCTTGTGTTATAAGTCACAACATGTACAGTGTCTCTACTCAGTTATAATGTGTAGCTTGTGTTATTACACACAACATGTGCAGTGTCTCTACTCACTGATAATGTGTTGCTTGTGTTATAACACACAACATGTACAGTGTCTCTACTCAGTAATAATGTGTAGCTTGTGTTATAACACACAATATGTGATGTGTCTCTATTCAGTGATAATGTGTAGCTTGTGTTATTACACACAACATGTACAGTGACTCTACTCAGAGATAATGTGTAACTTGTGTTATAACACACAACATGTACTGTGACTCTACTCAGTGATAATGTGTAGCTTGTGTTATTACACACAACATGTACTGTGACTCTACTCAGTGATAATGTGTAGCTTGTGTTATTACACACAACATGTACTGTGTCTCTACTCAATGATAATGTGTAGCTTGTGTTATTACACAAAACATGTGATGTGTCTCTACTCAATGATAATGTGTAGCTTGTGTTATAACACACAACATGTACAGTGTCTCTACTCAGTGTTAAAGTGTAGCTTGTGTTATAACACACAACATGTGATGTGTCTCTACTCAGTGATAATGTGTAGCTTGTGTTATAACTAGACCTGGGATTTTAAGGCAAATGCCTATTTCGTTCCTTACGAAATAACATGATTTTTTTTAAATATCTTGACGTTTCATGATAAATCCCTTACATTAATAGAGTTTTATAGTGCCCTAAAATTCCTATTTGGACCTTTAGAGCCTATTTTACTATTTAAGTGCCTAAAAATGCCTATGTTCTACATTTAAAATAAAATTCAACTGCTGTAATTTTTACAATCACACAATGGACATCCCTGGAACGAGCAGAATAGCAGAGGGTGGGTTTTTCACAGAAATGTGCTCTTCCCAGACAACTGTCACCAAAGGAATGCTGAGTGAAGAGTGGATGTGGAGGATTAGCTCAGAAGAACAACGAGCAGGTAGTCAAGGACGTACTGTGTCGAGTGACGGGGTGAGGGGGAGGATTATCTAGGAAGAACAAGGAGCAGGTAGTAAGAAGCGACATACTGTGTCAAGTCGCCAGTGAAAGAACATCTGTTTAAGTGAATATAGTTCATCATGCCTAAAACGAAATCATCTAAGAGTTCGCTTATACAACAATGGCTTGTACAATTTCCAGGGATGACTTTTGATGGCAAGATTATTTTCTGCCAGTACTGCAATAAACAGGTATGTGCCTATATCTTAAATTTCATATTAATCTAAAATTAAGGTTTTGATATTGGCTTCTCTAATTAATTGTAGAGACCTACTGTCGGCGCAGAAAGTATGTGCAGTCGAGTTTAAACGCTAATACAATTTGAACCAGTCCACCAATCTAAAATATAAATACACCATCGTAAAGCGTGTTTTATTCTGCGTTATCTCCTGTTACATGCATATTTCTATTGTGTTTCTGGTGAAAGATATATTAGGCGGAATGCAAAAAAAATACCTATTTTCTTGTCCGTTTTTTGTAAACAACAACTTTGTAGTTTAATTACATGAAAACGGAGAGCCTGTCGCTCGATTTCAAATAAAAATCGGTATAAAATACAGAAATCATTGTAAGTTTTCGGTATACAACGATTTGAAACAAAAACCTTCAGACCTTTGATGAACTCAGTCTCGATTTCGGAAGACCACCCAGTATCAAACGGACAGTCTTTTACAAAAACAATAACATTCTTCCAACGTGTGTAGAGTAATTAAACTTCATAAATATATTTATAATAGTGCATTCCATAATCCACCTAAATTTCATGAAAGTCGAACAGTACGTTTTCATGTAACGGTACTACAAAGTTGTTGTTTACAAAAAACGGGCAAGAAAATAGGTACTTTTTGCATTCCACCTAACATAACTTTCACAGGAAACATAATAAAAATATGCATGTACCAGCAAAGAATGCAGAATAAAACAAGCTTTACGATGGAGTGATTGCATTTTAGATTGGTGGACTGGTTCAAATTTTATTAGCGTTTAAACTCGACTGCAGATACTTTCTGCGCCGACAGTAGTCCAGGCGACCTGGGTTCGATTTCCAGTACCGGCAGTAATTTAGAAATCTATGAGGTCTGGAAGGGTGTTGACCCAGCATCGTGAGGACAATTGAGAAACTACGGTGGGCAGGGGTCACGGAGGCAAGGCAATACGGCTGAGGGATGTATCGTGCTGACCACACGCCACCCAATATCTACAGGCCATGAGCTGGGCAGCAACCGTTATTGAAAGCCAAGGCCCTTCGGGGACTGTAGTGTTCTTGTTCTTAATTAACTTTAGAGCAATAATGGCATAATTTAAATAGTTCAAAATTACAAATTTTATTCAATAGCTCACCTTTTCTATTCCTCATCTTAGTCTCTAATTGACATCACTTTATTGTGTTTTAGATTTCACATGAGAAAAAATGCCACCTTCAGCAGCATGCAGATAGTGCCAGTCACAAAGCGAAAGCAGCCATGAAAAGTAACATTAGACAGACTCTGCTCACACAAACTATATCTCCTACAACTCATAATGGTTTCTATGCTGATATGTGTAGAGCCCTAGTTGCAGCAAATATCCCCTGGAATGCTGTGCATAATCCAGTTTTCAGAGATTTTTTTACAGAAATACACCAAGCAGCACATCCCATCAGCATCTACATTAAAGAAAAACTACTTAGATATTTGTTACAATGAGGTCATTTTGTCAATCAGGGAGGATATTGGGGAGACTTGCATATGGTTGTGTGTGGACGAAACCACCGACTCTGTGGGCAGGTACATTGCTAACCTTATAGTAGGAAAACTGGAACCCAATCAGGCATCTACCGCTCACCTTCTTTGCTCTAAACAGCTTGAGAAAGTCAATAGTCGAAGCATTGCATACTTCATCAACAAGGGGTTGCAATTGTTGTATCCTGGGGGTGTTGATGATTCTAAAGTCCTTCTCTTTGTCTCCGATGCTGCTTCCTACATGATTGCCACTGCACCTCTCCTCAAAACTTTCTATCCTTCTTTAATTCATGTTACTTGCATGGCCCATGCCTTGCATAGACTCGCAGAAACAGTTAGGGCCGAGTTTCCTGCAGTAAATACTCTCATTTCAACAATGAAGAAAGTGTTCTGTAAGGCTCCATCAAGAATAGCCATCTTTCGAGAGAAACTCCCCTCTATTCCCCTTCCACCACAGCCAATCATCACCCGTTGGGGTTCCTGGATGGAAGCTGCCCTGTATGATGCAGAGCATCTTGAGGAAATCATGACTGTGATAGACAATGTGCCTTTAACGGACAACTCTGCATGTGTGTCGTCTGTCAAAGAACTGTTAAATGAGTGTTCCAGTGTTCAGAGAGACATTGCGTATATTCAGGCAAATTTTTCATTTCTTCCAGTCACCATTACAAAAATGGAGGAAAAAGGAAACAGTCTCAAACAGCAATTTTCTGTAATTGAAGAAGCTGAGAATAACATACAAAGTGCTAGGGGCAAGGTAGGAGATAAAATAAGAGACAAGTGGTCTAGTGTACTGCTGAAGAACCCAGGTTATTCAATGCTGAAAAGGGTACATCAGGTAATGGATGGGGAAAAGGTAGACTTACCAAGTGAAATTGAATTGAAAAATGTAGGTAAATTTTCCTATGCCCCTCTAACATCTGTGAGTGTGGAGCGCTCTTTTTCTGCTTTCAAAATGATTTTAACAGACAAAAGACACAGCCTGACTGTGGAAAATTTGGAGAAGATTATTGTTATGTACTGTAAAGCAAACTACGAATGAAAGTACTGTAGGAATGTTCCTCACAAATAAATAAACACATACTCCATTCGCGTTTCCACCGTTATTGGATGCCTACAGTGCTGTAATTGTGTACAGTGATTTTGGTATTAAGGTTTTAGATCAGTACTGATAATGATATATCATATAATCCAAAACATTTTTTGACACATTACTTTTTATATTGTTTTTCATAAATGTCTTTTTTATTCTGTCTTAATTTTGCAGTTATTTCGGTTAAGAATAGGGATACCACGTTTGTTAAAGAAATAAAGTATCACGTTACAGTTTAAGTGTATATTGTAATATTTTAAAGTCTATTTCCTGCCTATCCACACATTTTGAAAACATATTTTAAGTGCCTAATTTCTCTTTTTAAAGCCTATTTACTTGTTTTAAAAGCCTATTTTAGGCGCCTAAAACTAATTTTTTTAGAGCCTAAAATCCCAGGTCTAGTTATAACACACTACATGTACAGTGTCTCTACTCAGTGATAATGTGTAGCTTGTGTTATTACACACAACATGTACAGTGTCTCTACTCAGTGATAATGTGTGGCTTGTGTAATAACACACAACATGTACAGTGTCTCTACTCAGTGATAATGTGTAGCTTGTGTTATAACACACAACATGTACAGTGTCTCTACTCAGTGTTAATGTGTAGCTTGTGTTATAACACACAACATGTACAGTGTCTCAACTCAGTGATAATGTGTAGCTTGTGTTATTACACACAACATGTACTGTGACTCTACTCAGTGATAATGTGTAGCTTGTGTTATAACACACAACATGTACAGTGTCTCTACTCAGTGTTAATGTGTAGCTTGTGTTATAACACACATCATGTACAGTGTCTCTACTCAGTGTTAATGTGTAGCTTGTGTTATTAAACACAAAATGTACAGTGTCTCTACTCAGTGTTAATGTGTAGCTTGTGTTATAACACACAAAATGTACAGTGTCTCTACTCAGTGATAATGTGTAGCTTGTGTTATTACACACAGCATGTACAGTGTCTCTACTCAGTGTTAATGTGTAGCTTGTGTTATTAAACACAACATGTACAGTGTCTCTACTCAGTGTTAATGTGTAGCTTGTGTTATAACACACATCATGTACAGTGTCTCTACTCAGTGTTAATGTGTAGCTTGTGTTATTAAACACAAAATGTACAGTGTCTCTACTCAGTGTTAATGTGTAGCTTGTGTTATAACACACAAAATGTACAGTGTCTCTACTCAGTGATAATGTGTAGCTTGTGTTATTAAACACAACATGTACAGTGTCTCTACTCAGTGTTAATGTGTAGCTTGTGTTATAACACACATCATGTACAGTGTCTCTACTCAGTGTTAATGTGTAGCTTGTGTTATTAAACACAAAATGTACAGTGTCTCTACTCAGTGTTAATGTGTAGCTTGTGTTATAACACACAAAATGTACAGTGTCTCTACTCAGTGATAGTGTGTAGCTTGTGTTATTACACACAGCATGTACAGTGTCTCTACTCAGTGTTAATGTGTAGCTTGTGTTATAACACACAACATGTACAGTGTCTCTACTCAGTGTTAATGTGTAGCTTGTGTTATAACACACATCATGTACAGTGTCTCTACTCAGTGTTAATGTGTAGCTTGTGTTATTAAACACAAAATGTACAGTGTCTCTACTCAGTGTTAATGTGTAGCTTGTGTTATAACACACAAAATGTACAGTGTCTCTACTCAGTGTTAATGTGTAGCTTGTGTTATAACACACAAAATGTACAGTGTCTCTACTCAGTGTTAATGTGTAGCTTGTGTTATTACACACAGCATGTACAGTGTTTCTACTCAGTGATAATGTGTAGCTTGTGTTATTAAACACAAAATGTACAGTGTCTCTACTCAGTGTTAATGTGTAGCTTGTGTTATAACACACAAAATGTACAGTGTCTCTACTCAGTGATAATGTGTAACTTGTGTTATAACACACAACATGTACAGTGTCTCTACTCAGTATTAATGTGTAGCTTGTGTTATTACACACAACATGTACAGTGTCTCTACTCAGTGATAATGTGTAGCCTGTGTTATTACACACAACATGTACTGTGACTCTACTCAGTGATAATGTGTAGCTTGTGTTATAACACACAACATGTACAGTGTCTCTACTCAGTGTTAATATGTAGCTTGTGTTATTACACACAACATATACAGTGTCTCTACTCACTGATAATGTGTAGCTTGTGTTATAACACACAACATGTACAGTGTCTCTACTCAGTGATAATGTGTAGCTTGTGTTATAACACACTACATGTACAGTGACTCTACTCAGTGATAATGTGTAGCTTGTGTTATAACACACAACATGTACAGTGTCTCTACTCAGTGATAATGTGTAGCTTGCGTTATAACACACAACATGTGATGTGTCTCTACTCAGTGAAAATGTGTAGCTTGTGTTATTACACACAACATGTACAGTGTCTCTACTCTGTGATAATGTGTAGCTTGTGTTATAACACACAACATGTACAGTGTCTCTACTCAGTGTTAATGTGTAGCTTGTGTTATAACACACAACATGTGATGTGTCTCTACTCAGTCATAATGTGTAGCATGTGTCATAACACACTAAATGTACAGTGACTCTACTCAGTGATAATGTGTAGCTTGTGTTATAACACACTACATGTACAGTGACTCTACTCAGTGAAAATGTGCAGCTTGTGTTATTACACACAACATGTACAGTGTCTCTACTCAGTGATAATGTGCAGCTTGAGATATTACACACAACATGTACAGTGTCTCTACTCAGTGATAATGTGTAGGTTGTGTTATAACACACATCATGTACAGTGTCTCTACTCAGTGATAATGTGTAGCTTGTGTTATAACACACTACATGTACAGTGTCTCTACTCAGTGATAATGTGTAGCTTGTGTTATTGCACACAACATGTACAGTGTCTCTACTCAGTGATAATGTGGAGCTTGTGTTATTACACACAACATGTACAGTGTCTCTACTCAGTGATAATGTGTAGCTTGTGTTATAACACATAACATGTACAGCGTCTCTACTCAGTGATAATGTGTAGCTTGTGTTATAACACACTACATGTACAGTGTCTCTACTCACTGATAATGTGTAGCTTGTGTTACTGCACACAACATGTACAGTGTCTCTACGCAGTGATAATGTGTAGCTTGTGTTACTACACACAACATGTACACTCTACTCAGTGATAATGTGTAGCTTGTGTTATAACACACAACATGTACAGCGTCTCTACTCAGTGATAATGTGTAGCTTGTGTTATAACACACTACATGTACAGTGTCTCTACTCACTGATAATGTGTAGCTTGTGTTACTACACACAACATGTACAGTGTCTCTACTCAGTGATAATGTGTAGCTTGTGTTACTACACACTACATGTAAAGCGTCTCTACTCAGTGATAATGTGTAGCTTGTGTTATTACACACAACATGTACAGTGTCTCTACTCAGTGATAATGTAAAGCTTGTGTTACTACACACAACATGTACAGTGTCTCTACTCAGTTATAATGTGCAGCTTGAGTTATTACACCCAACATGTACAGTGTCTCTACTCAGTGATAATGTGCAGCTTGTGTTATAACTCACAACATGTACAGTGTCTCTACTCATTGATAATGTGTAGCATGTTTTATAACACACACTATGTACAGTGTCTCTACTCAGTGATAATGTGTAGCTTGAGTTACAACACACAACATGTACAGTGTCTCTACTCAGTGATAAAGTGTAGCTTGACTTACTACACACAACATGTACAGTGTCTCTACTCAGTGATAATGTGTAGTTTGTGTTATTACACACAACATGTACAGTGTTTTTACTCAGTGATAATGTGCAGCTTGTGTAATTACACACAACAAGTACAGTGTCTCCAACCAGTGATAATATGTAACTTGTGTTAATGCACACAACATGTACTGTGTCTTTACTCAGTGATAATGTGTAGCTTGTGTTACTACACACAACATGTACAGTGTCTCTACTCAGTGATAATGTGTAGCATGTGTTATTACACACAACATGTACAGTGTCTCTACTCTGTGATAATGTGTAGCTTGAGTTATTACACACAACATGTACAGTGTCTCTACTCAGTGATAATGAGTAGCTTGAGTTATTACACACAACATGTACAGTGTCTCTACTCTGTGATAATGTGTAGCATGTGTTATTACACACAATATGTACAGTGTCTCTACTCAGTGATAATGAGTAGCTTGAGTTATTACACACAACATGTACAGTGACTCTACTCAGTGATAATGTGCAGCTTGTGTTATTACACACAACATGTACAGTGTCTCTACTCAGTGATAATGAGTAGCATGAGTTATTACACACAACATGTACAGTGCTTCTACTCTGTGATAATGTGTAGCATGTGTTATTACACACAATACGTACAGTGTCTCTACTCAGTGATAATGAGTAGCTTGAGTTATTACACACAACATGTACAGTGACTCTACTCAGTGATAATGTGCAGCTTGTGTTATTACACACAACATGTACAGTGTCTCTACTCAGTGATAATGTGTAGCTTGTGTTATTACACACAATATGTACAGTGTTTTTACTCAGTGATAATGTGCGGCTTGTGTGATTACACACAACATGTACAGTGTCTCCAACCAGTGATAATGTGTAACTTGTGTTATTGCACACAACATGTACTGTGTCTTTACTCAGTGATAATGTGTAGCTTGTGTTATTACACACAGCATGTACAGTGTTTCTACTCAGTGATAATGTGTAGCTTGAGTTATTACACACAACTTGTACAGTGTCTCTACTCAGTGATAATGTGTAGCTTGTGTTATTACAAACAACATGTACAGTGTCTCTACTCAGTGATAATGTGTAGCTTGAGTTATTACACACAACATGTATAGTGTCTCTACTCAGTTATAATGTGTAGCTTGACTTACTACACACAACATGTACAGTGTCTCTACTCAGTGATAATGTGTAGCTTGTGTTAATACACACAACATGTACAGTGTCTCTACTCAGTGATAATGTGTAGCTTGTGTTTTTACACACAACATGTACAGTGTCTCTACTCAGAGATAATGTGTAGCTTGTGTTATTACACACAACATGTACAGTGTCTATACTCAGTGATAATGTGTAGATTGTGTTATTACACACAACATGTACAGTGTCTCTACTCAGTGATAATGTGTAGCTTGTGTTATTACACACAATATGTACAGTGTCTCTACTCAGTGATAATGTGTAGCTTGAGTAATAACACACAGCATGTACAGTGTCTCTACTCAGTGATAATGTTTAGCTTGTGTTATTACACACAACATGAACATTGTCTCTACTCAGTGATAATGTTTAGCTTGTGTTATTACACACAACATGTACATTGTCTCTACACAGTAATAATGTGTAGTTTGTGTTATTACACACAACATGTACAGTGTCTCTACTCAGTGATAATGTGTAGCTTGTGTTATAACACACAGCATGTACAGTGTCTTTACTCAGTGATAATGTGTAGCTTGTGTTATAACACACAGCATGTACAGTGTCTATACTCAGTGATAATGTGTAGCTTGTGTTACTACACACAACTTGTACAGTGTTTCTACTCAGTGATAATGTGTAGTTTGTGTTATTACACACAACATGTACAGTGTCTCTACTCAGTGATAATATGTAGCTTGTGTTATTACACACAACATGTACAGAGTCTCTACTCAGTGATAATGTGTAGCTTGTGTTATAGCACACAGCATGAACAGTGTCTCTACTCAGTGATAATGTGTAGCTTGTGTTATTACACACAACATCTACAATGTCTCTACTCAGTGATAATGTGTAGTTTGTGTTATTACACAAAACATGTACAGTGTCTCTACTCAGTGATAATGTGCAGCTTGTGTTATTACACACAACATGTACAGTGTCTCTACTCAGTGATAATGTGCAGCTTGTGTTATAACACACAGCATGTACAGTGTCTCTACTCAGTGATAATGTGTAGCTTGTGTTATAACACACAACATGTACAGTGTCTCTACTCAGCGATAATGTGTAGCTTGTGTTACTACACACAACTTGTACAGTGTCTCTACTCAGTGATAATGTGTAGCATGTGTTATAACACACAACATGTACAGTGTCTCTACTCAGTGATAATGTGTAGCTTGTGTTATTACACACAACATGTCCAGTGTCTCTACTCAGTGATAATGTGTAGCTTGTGTTACTACACACAACATGTACAGTGTCTCTACTCAGTGATAATGTGTAGCTTGTGTTATTACACACAACATGTACAGTGTCTCTACTCAGTGATAATGTGTAGCTTGTGTTATAACACATAACATGTACAGCGTCTCTACTCAGTGATAATGTGTAGCTTGTGTTATAACACACTACATGTACAGTGTCTCTACTCACTGATAATGTGTAGCTTGTGTTACTACACACAACATGTACAGTGTCTCTACGCAGTGATAATGTGTAGCTTGTGTTACTACACACAACATGTACAGTGTCTCTACTCAGTGATAATGTGTAGCTTGTGTTATAACACACAACATGTACAGCGTCTCTACTCAGTGATAATGTGTAGCTTGTGTTATTACACACAACATGTACAGTGTCTCTACTCTGTGATAATGTGTAGCTTGAGTTATTACACACAACATGTACAGTGTCTCTACTCAGTGATAATGAGTAGCTTGAGTTATTACACACAACATGTACAGTGTCTCTAATCTGTGATAATGTGTAGCATGTGTTATTACACACAATATGTACAGTGTCTCTACTCAGTGATAATGAGTAGCTTGAGTTATTACACACAATATGTACAGTGACTCTACTCAGTGATAATGTGCAGCTTGTGTTATTACACACAACATTTACAGTGTCTCTACTCAGTGATAATGAGTAGCTTGAGTTATTACACACAACATGTACAGTGTCTCTACTCTGTGACAATGTGTAGCATGTGTTATTACACACAACATGTACAGTGTCTCTACTCAGTGATAATGAGTAGCTTGAGTTATTACACACAACATGTACAGTGACTCTACTCAGTGATAATGTGCAGCTTGTGTTATTACACACAACATGTACAGTGTCTCTACTCAGTGATAATGTGTAGCTTGTGTTATAGCACACAGCATGTACAGTGTCTCTACTCAGTGATAATGTGTAGCTTGTGTTATTACCCACAATATGTACAGTGTCTATACTCAGTGATAATGTGTAGATTGTGTTAATACACACAACATGTACAGTGTCTCTATTCAGTGATAATGTGTAGCTTGTGTTATAGCACACAGCATGTACAGTGTCTCTACTCAGTGATAATGTGTAGCTTGTGTTATAACACACAACATGTACAGTGTCTCTACTCAGTGATAATGTGTAGCTTGTGTTATTACACACAACATGTACAGTGTCTCTACTCAGTTATAATGTGTAGCTTGTGTTACTACACACAACATGTACAGTGTCTCTACTCAGTGATAATGTGTAGCTTGTATTATTACACACAGCATGTACAGTGTCTCTACACAGTTATAATGTGTAGCTTGTGTTACAACACACAACATGTACAGTGTCTCTACTCAGTTATAATGTGTAGCTTGTGTTATTACACACAGCATATACAGTGTCTCTACTCAATGATAATGTGTAGCTTGTGTTATAACACACAACATGTACAGTGTCTCTACTCAATGATAATGTGTAGCTTGTGTTATTACACACAGCATGTACAGTGTCTCTACTCAGTGATAATGTGTAGCTTGTGTTACTACACACAACTTATACAGTGTCGCTACTCAGTGATAATGTGTAGCTTATGTTATTGAACACAACATGTACAGTGTCGCTACTCAGTGATAATGTGTAGCTTGTGTTATTACACACAACATGTACAGTGTCTCTACTCTGTTATAATGTGTAGCTTGTGTTATTACACCCAACATGTACAGTGTATATACTCAGTGATAATGTGTAGCTTGTGTTATTACACACAACATGTACAGTGTGTCTACTGAGTGATAATGTGTAGCTTGTGTTATTACACACAACATGTACAGTGTCTATACTCAGTGATAATGTGTAGCTTGTGTTATTACACACAACATGTACAGTGTGTCTACTCAGTGATAATGTGTAGATTGTGTTAATACACACAACATGTACAGTGTCTCTACTCAGTGATAATGTGTAGCTTGTGTTACTACACACAACATGTACAGTGTCTCTACTCAGTGATAATGTGTAGCTTGTGTTATTACACACAACATGTACAGTGTCTCTACTCAGTGATAATGTGTAGCTTGTGTTATAACACATAACATGTACAGCGTCTCTACTCAGTGATAATGTGTAGCTTGTGTTATAACACACTACATATACAGTGTCTCCACTCACTGATAATGTGTAGCTTGTGTTACTACACACAACATGTACAGTGTCTCTACGCAGTGATAATGTGTAGCATGTGTTATTACACACAACATGTACAGCGTCTCTACTCAGTGATAATGTGTAGCTTGTGTTGTAACACACTACATGTACAGTGTCTCTACTCACTGATAATGTGTAGCTTGTGTTACTACACACAACATGTACAGTGTCTCTACTCAGTGATAATGTGTAGCTTGTGTTACTACACACTACATGTAAAGCGTCTCTACTCAGTGATAATGTGTAGCTTGTGTTATTACACACAACATGTACTGTGTCTCTACTCAGTGATAATGTAAAGCTTGTGTTACTACACACAACATGTACAGTGTCTCTACTCAGTTATAATGTGCAGCATGAGTTATTACACCCAACATGTACAGTGTCTCTACTCAGTGATAATGTGCAGCTTGTGTTATAACTCACAACATGTACAGTGTCTCTACTCATTGATAATGTGTAGCATGTTTTATAACACACAATATGTACAGTGTCTCTACTCAGTGATAATGTGTAGCTTGAGTTACAACACACAACATGTACAGTGTCTCTACTCAGTGATAAAGTGTAGCTTGACTTACTACTCACAACATGTACAGTGTCTCTACTCAGTGATAATGTGTAGTTTGTGTTATTACACACAACATGTACAGTGTTTTTACTCAGTGATAATGTGCAGCTTGTGTCATTACACACAACAAGTACAGTGTCTCCAACCAGTGATAATATGTAACTTGTGTTATTGCACACAACATGTACTGTGTCTTTACTCAGTGATAATGTGTAGCTTGTGTTATTACACACAACATGTACAGTGTCTCTACTCAGTGATAATGTGTAGCATGTGTTATTACACACAACATGTACAGTGTCTCTACTCTGTGATAATGTGTAGCTTGAGTTATTACACACAACATGTACAGTGCCTCTACTCAGTGATAATGAGTAGCATGAGTTATTACACACAACATGTACAGTGTCTCTACTATGTGATAATGTGTAGCATGTGTTATTACACACAATATGTACAGTGTCTCTACTCAGTGATAATGAGTAGCTTGAGTTATTACACACAACATGTACAGTGACTCTACTCAATGATAATGTGCAGCTTGTGTTATTACACACAACATGTACAGTGTCTCTACTCAGTGATAATGAGTAGCATGAGTTATTACACACAACATGTACAGTGTCTCTACTCTGTGATAATGTGTAGCATGTGTTATTACACACAATATGTACAGTGTCTCTACTCAGTGATAATGAGTAGCTTGAGTTATTACACACAACATGTACAGTGACTCTACTCAGTGATAATGTGCAGCTTGTGTTATTACACACAACATGTACAGGGTCTCTACTCAGTGATAATGTGTAGCTTGTGTTATTACACACAATATGTACAGTGTTTTTACTCAGTAATAATGTGCAGCTTGTGTGATTACACACAACATGTACAGTGTACCAACCAGTGATAATGTGTAACTTGTGTTATTGCACACAACATGTACTGTGTCTTTACTCAGTGATAATGTGTAGTTTGTGTTATTACACACAGCATGTACAGTGTTTCTACTCAGTGATAATGTGTAGCTTGAGTTATTACACACAACATTTACAGTGTCTCTACTCAGTGATAATGTGTAGCTTGTGTTATTACACACAACATGTACAGTGTCTCTACTCAGTTATAATGTGTAGCTTGAGTTATTACACACAACATGTACAGTGTTTCTACTCAGTTATAATGTGTAGCTTGACTTACTACACACAATATGTACAGTGTCTCTACTCAGTGATAATGTGTAGCTTGTGTTATTACACACAACATGTACAGTGTCTCTACTCAGTGATAATGTGTAGCTTGTGTTATTACACACAACATGTACAGTGTCTCTACTCAGTGATAATGTGTAGCTTGTGTTATTACACACAACATGTACAGTGTCTATACTCAGTGATAATGTGTAGATTGTGTTATTACACACAACATGTACAGTGTCTCTACTCAGTGATAATGTGTAGCTTGTGTTATTACACACAATATGTACAGTGTCTCTACTCAGTGATAATGTGTAGCTTGAGTTATAACACACAGCATGTACAGTGTCTCTACTCAGTGATAATGTTTAGCTTGTGTTATTACACACAACATGTACATTGTCTCTACTCAGTGATAATGTTTAGCTTGTGTTATTACACACAACATGTACATTGTCTCTACACAGTAATAATGAGTAGTTTGTGTTATTACACACAACATGTACAGTGTCTCTACTCAGTGATAATGTGTAGCTTGTGTTATAACACACAGCATGTACAGTGTCTTTACTCAGTGATAATGTGTAGCTAGTGTTATAACACACAGCATGTACAGTGTCTATACTCAGTGATAATGTGTAGCTTGTGTTACTACACACAACTTGTACAGTGTTTCTACTCAGTGATAATGTGTAGTTTGTGTTATTACACAGAACATGTACAGTGTCTCTACTCAGTGATAATATGTAGCTTGTGTTATTACACACAACATGTACAGAGTCTCTACTCAGTTATAATGTGTAGCTTGTGTTACAACACACAACATGTACAGTGTCTCTACTCAGTTATAATGTGTAGCTTGTGTTATTACACACAGCATATACAGTGTCTCTACTCAATGATAATGTGTAGCTTGTGTTATAACACACAACATGTACAGTGTCTCTACTCAATGATAATGTGTAGCTTGTGTTATTACACACAGCATGTACAGTGTCTCTACTCAGTGATAATGTGTAGCTTGTGTTACTACACACAACTTATACAGTGTCGCTACTCAGTGATAATGTGTAGCTTATGTTATTGAACACAACATGTACAGTGTCGCTACTCAGTGATAATGTGTAGCTTGTGTTATTACACACAACATGTACAGTGTCTCTACTCTGTTATAATGTGTAGCTAGTGTTATTACACCCAACATGTACAGTGTATATACTCAGTGATAATGTGTAGCTTGTGTTATTACACACAACATGTACAGTGTGTCTACTGAGTGATAATGTGTAGCTTGTGTTATTACACACAACATGTACAGTGTCTATACTCAGTGATAATGTGTAGCTTGTGTTATTACACACAACATGTACAGTGTGTCTACTCAGTGATAATGTGTAGATTGTGTTAATACACACAACATGTACAGTGTCTCTACTCAGTGATAATGTGTAGCTTGTGTTACTACACACAACATGTACAGTGTCTCTACTCAGTGATAATGTGTAGCTTGTGTTATTACACACAACATGTACAGTGTCTCTACTCAGTGATAATGTGTAGCTTGTGTTATAACACATAACATGTACAGCGTCTCTACTCAGTGATAATATGTAGCTTGTGTTATAACACACTACATATACAGTGTCTCCACTCACTGATAATGTGTAGCTTGTGTTACTACACACAACATGTACAGTGTCTCTACGCAGTGATAATGTGTAGCATGTGTTATTACACACAACATGTACAGCGTCTCTACTCAGTGATAATGTGTAGCTTGTGTTGTAACACACTACATGTACAGTGTCTCTACTCACTGATAATGTGTAGCTTGTGTTACTACACACAACATGTACAGTGTCTCTACTCAGTGATAATGTGTAGCTTGTGTTACTACACACTACATGTAAAGCGTCTCTACTCAGTGATAATGTGTAGCTTGTGTTATTACACACAACATGTACTGTGTCTCTACTCAGTGATAATGTAAAGCTTGTGTTACTACACACAACATGTACAGTGTCTCTACTCAGTTATAATGTGCAGCATGAGTTATTACACCCAACATGTACAGTGTCTCTACTCAGTGATAATGTGCAGCTTGTGTTATAACTCACAACATGTACAGTGTCTCTACTCATTGATAATGTGTAGCATGTTTTATAACACACAATATGTACAGTGTCTCTACTCAGTGATAATGTGTAGCTTGAGTTACAACACACAACATGTACAGTGTCTCTACTCAGTGATAAAGTGTAGCTTGACTTACTACTCACAACATGTACAGTGTCTCTACTCAGTGATAATGTGTAGTTTGTGTTATTACACACAACATGTACAGTGTTTTTACTCAGTGATAATGTGCAGCTTGTGTCATTACACACAACAAGTACAGTGTCTCCAACCAGTGATAATATGTAACTTGTGTTATTGCACACAACATGTACTGTGTCTTTACTCAGTGATAATGTGTAGCTTGTGTTATTACACACAACATGTACAGTGTCTCTACTCAGTGATAATGTGTAGCATGTGTTATTACACACAACATGTACAGTGTCTCTACTCTGTGATAATGTGTAGCTTGAGTTATTACACACAACATGTACAGTGCCTCTACTCAGTGATAATGAGTAGCTTGAGTTATTACACACAACATGTACAGTGTCTCTACTATGTGATAATGTGTAGCATGTGTTATTACACACAATATGTACAGTGTCTCTACTCAGTGATAATGAGTAGCTTGAGTTATTACACACAACATGTACAGTGACTCTACTCAATGATAATGTGCAGCTTGTGTTATTACACACAACATGTACAGTGTCTCTACTCAGTGATAATGAGTAGCATGAGTTATTACACACAACATGTACAGTGTCTCTACTCTGTGATAATGTGTAGCATGTGTTATTACACACAATATGTACAGTGTCTCTACTCAGTGATAATGAGTAGCTTGAGTTATTACACACAACATGTACAGTGACTCTACTCAGTGATAATGTGCAGCTTGTGTTATTACACACAACATGTACAGGGTCTCTACTCAGTGATAATGTGTAGCTTGTGTTATTACACACAATATGTACAGTGTTTTTACTCAGTAATAATGTGCAGCTTGTGTGATTACACACAACATGTACAGTGTACCAACCAGTGATAATGTGTAACTTGTGTTATTGCACACAACATGTACTGTGTCTTTACTCAGTGATAATGTGTAGTTTGTGTTATTACACACAGCATGTACAGTGTTTCTACTCAGTGATAATGTGTAGCTTGAGTTATTACACACAACATTTACAGTGTCTCTACTCAGTGATAATGTGTAGCTTGTGTTATTACACACAACATGTACAGTGTCTCTACTCAGTTATAATGTGTAGCTTGAGTTATTACACACAACATGTACAGTGTTTCTACTCAGTTATAATGTGTAGCTTGACTTACTACACACAATATGTACAGTGTCTCTACTCAGTGATAATGTGTAGCTTGTGTTATTACACACAACATGTACAGTGTCTCTACTCAGTGATAATGTGTAGCTTGTGTTATTACACACAACATGTACAGTGTCTCTACTCAGTGATTATGTGTAGCTTGTGTTATTACACACAACATGTACAGTGTCTATACTCAGTGATAATGTGTAGATTGTGTTATTACACACAACATGTACAGTGTCTCTACTCAGTGATAATGTGTAGCTTGTGTTATTACACACAATATGTACAGTGTCTCTACTCAGTGATAATGTGTAGCTTGAGTTATAACACACAGCATGTACAGTGTCTCTACTCAGTGATAATGTTTAGCTTGTGTTATTACACACAACATGTACATTGTCTCTACTCAGTGATAATGTTTAGCTTGTGTTATTACACACAACATGTACATTGTCTCTACACAGTAATAATGAGTAGTTTGTGTTATTACACACAACATGTACAGTGTCTCTACTCAGTGATAATGTGTAGCTTGTGTTATAACACACAGCATGTACAGTGTCTTTACTCAGTGATAATGTGTAGCTAGTGTTATAACACACAGCATGTACAGTGTCTATACTCAGTGATAATGTGTAGCTTGTGTTACTACATACAACTTGTACAGTGTTTCTACTCAGTGATAATGTGTAGTTTGTGTTATTACACAGAACATGTACAGTGTCTCTACTCAGTGATAATATGTAGCTTGTGTTATTACACACAACATGTACAGAGTCTCTACTCAGTGATAATGTGTAGCTTGTGTTATAGCACACAGCATGAACAGTGTCTCTACTCAGTGATAATGTGTAGCTTGTGTTATTACACACAACATGTACAGTGTCTCTACTCAGTGATAATAAGTAGTTTGTGTTATTACACAAAACATGTACAGTGTCTCTACTCAGTGATAATGTGCAGCTTGTGTTATTACACACAACATGTACAGTGTCTCTACTCAGTGATAATGTGCAGCTTGTGTTATGACACACAGCATGTACATTGTCTCTACTCAGTGATAATGTGTAGCTTGTGTTATAACACACAACATGTACAGTGTCTCTACTCAGTGATAATGTGTAGCTTGTGTTATAACACACAACATGTACAGTGTCTCTACTCACTGATAATGTGTAGCTTGTGTTACTATACACAACATGTACAGTGTCTCTACGCAGTGATAATGTGTAGCTTGTTTTACTACACACAACATGTACAGTGTCTCTACTCAGTGATAATGAGTAGCTTGAGTTATTACACACAACATGTACAGTGTCTCTACTCTGTGATAATGTGTAGCATGTGTTATTACACACAATATGTACAGTGTCTCTACTCAGTGATGATGAGTAGCTTGAGTTATTACACACAATATGCACAGTGACTCTACTCAGTGATAATGTGCAGCTTGTGTTATTACACACAATATGTACAGTGTCTCTACTCAGTGATAATGAGTAGCTTGAGTTATTACACACAACATGTACAGTGACTCTACTCAGTGATAATGTGCAGCTTGTGTTATTACACACAACATGTACAGTGTCTCTACTCAGTGATAATGTGTAGCTTGTGTTATTACACACAATATGTACAGTGTTTTTACTCAGTGATAATGTGCAGCTTGTGTGATTACACACAACATGTACAGTGTCTCCAACCAGTGATAATGTGTAACTTGTGTTATTGCACACAACATGTACTGTGTCTTTACTCAGTGATAATTTGTAGCTTGTGTTATTACACACAGCATGTACAGTGTTTCTACTCAGTGATAATGTGTAGCTTGAGTTATTACACACAACATGTACAGTGTCTCTACTCAGTGATAATGTGTAGCTTGTGTTATTACACACAACATGTACAGTGTCTATACTCAGTGATAATGTGTAGATTGTGTTATTACACACAACATGTACAGTGTCTCTACTCAGTGATTATGTGTAGCTTGTGTTATTACACACAATATGTACAGTGTCTCTACTCAGTGATAATGTGTAGCTTGAGTTATAACACACAGCAGGTACAGTGTCTCTACTCAGTGATAATGTTTAGCTAGTGTTATTACACACAACATGTACATTGTCTCTACTCAATGATAATGTATAGCTTGTGTTATTACACACAACATGTACATTGTCTCTACACAGTAATAATGTGTAGTTTGTGTTATTACACACAACATGTACAGTGTCTCTACTCAGTGTTAATGTGTAGCTTGTGTTACTACACACAACATGTACAGTGTCTCTACTCAGTGATAATGAGTAGCTTGAGTTATTACACACAATATGTACAGTGACTCTACTCAGTGATAATGTGCAGCTTGTGTTATTACACACAACATTTACAGTGTCTCTACTCAGTGATAATGAGTAGCTTGAGTTATTACACACAACATGTACAGTGTCTCTACTCTGTGACAATGTGTAGCATGTGTTATTACACACAACATGTACAGTGTCTCTACTCAGTGATAATGAGTAGCTTGAGTTATTACACACAACATGTACAGTGACTCTACTCAGTGATAATGTGCAGCTTGTGTTATTACACACAACATGTACAGTGTCTCTACTCAGTGATAATGTGTAGCTTGTGTTATAGCACACAGCATGTACAGTGTCTCTACTCAGTGATAATGTGTAGCTTGTGTTATTACCCACAATATGTACAGTGTCTCTACTCAGTGATAATGTGTAGATTGTGTTAATACACACAACATGTACAGTGTCTCTACTCAGTGATAATGTGTAGCTTGTGTTATAGCACACAGCATGTACAGTGTCTCTACTCAGTGATAATGTGTAGCTTGTGTTATAACACACAACATGTACAGTGTCTCTACTCAGTGATAATGTGTAGCTTGTGTTATTACACACAACATGTACAGTGTCTCTACTCAGTTATAATGTGTAGCTTGTGTTACTACACACAACATGTACAGTGTCTCTACTCAGTGATAATGTGTAGCTTGTATTATTACACACAGCATGTACAGTGTCTCTACTCAGTTATAATGTGTAGCTTGTGTTACAACACACAACATGTACAGTGTCTCTACTCAGTTATAATGTGTAGCTTGTGTTATTACACACAGCATATACAGTGTCTCTACTCAATGATAATGTGTAGCTTGTGTTATAACACACAACATGTACAGTGTCTCTACTCAATGATAATGTGTAGCTTGTGTTATTACACACAGCATGTACAGTGTCTCTACTCAGTGATAATGTGTAGCTTGTGTTACTACACACAACTTATACAGTGTCGCTACTCAGTGATAATGTGTAGCTTATGTTATTGAACACAACATGTACAGTGTCGCTACTCAGTGATAATGTGTAGCTTGTGTTATTACACACAACATGTACAGTGTCTCTACTCTGTTATAATGTGTAGCTTGTGTTATTACACACAACATGTACAGTGTATATACTCAGTGATAATGTGTAGCTTGTGTTATTACACACAACATGTACAGTGTGTCTACTGAGTGATAATGTGTAGCTTGTGTTATTACACACAACATGTACAGTGTCTATACTCAGTGATAATGTGTAGCTTGTGTTATTACACACAACATGTACAGTGTGTCTACTCAGTGATAATGTGTAGATTGTGTTAATACACACAACATGTACAGTGTCTCTACTCAGTGATAATGTGTAGCTTGTGTTACTACACACAACATGTACAGTGTCTCTACTCAGTGATAATGTGTAGCTTTTGTTATTACACACAACATGTACAGTGTCTCTACTCAGTGATAATGTGTAGCTTGTGTTATAACACATAACATGTACAGCGTCTCTACTCAGTGATAATGTGTAGCTTGTGTTATAACACACTACATATACAGTGTCTCCACTCACTGATAATGTGTAGCTTGTGTTACTACACACAACATGTACAGTGTCTCTACGCAGTGATAATGTGTAGCTTGTGTTATTACACACAACATGTACAGCGTCTCTACTCAGTGATAATGTGTAGCTTGTGTTGTAACACACTACATGTACAGTGTCTCTACTCACTGATAATGTGTAGCTTGTGTTACTACACACAACATGTACAGTGTCTCTACTCAGTGATAATGTGTAGCTTGTGTTACTACACACTACATGTAAAGCGTCTCTACTCAGTGATAATGTGTAGCTTGTGTTATTACACACAACATGTACTGTGTCTCTACTCAGTGATAATGTAAAGCTTGTGTTACTACACACAACATGTACAGTGTCTCTACTCAGTTATAATGTGCAGCATGAGTTATTACACCCAACATGTACAGTGTCTCTACTCAGTGATAATGTGCAGCTTGTGTTATAACTCACAACATGTACAGTGTCTCTACTCATTGATAATGTGTAGCATGTTTTATAACACACAATATGTACAGTGTCTCTACTCAGTGATAATGTGTAGCTTGAGTTACAACACACAACATGTACAGTGTCTCTACTCAGTGATAATAAAGTGTAGCTTGACTTACTACTCACAACATGTACAGTGTCTCTACTCAGTGATAATGTGTAGTTCGTGTTATTACACACAACATGTACAGTGTTTTTACTCAGTGATAATGTGCAGCTTGTGTCATTACACACAACAAGTACAGTGTCTCCAACCAGTGATAATATGTAACTTGTGTTATTGCACACAACATGTACTGTGTCTTTACTCAGTGATAATGTGTAGCTTGTGTTATTACACACAACATGTACAGTGTCTCTACTCAGTGATAATGTGTAGCATGTGTTATTACACACAACATGTACAGTGTCTCTACTCTGTGATAATGTGTAGCTTGAGTTATTACACACAACATGTACAGTGCCTCTACTCAGTGATAATGAGTAGCTTGAGTTATTACACACAACATGTACAGTGTCTCTACTATGTGATAATGTGTAGCATGTGTTATTACACACAATATGTACAGTGTCTCTACTCAGTGATAATGAGTAGCTTGAGTTATTACACACAACATGTACAGTGACTCTACTCAATGATAATGTGCAGCTTGTGTTATTACACACAACATGTACAGTGTCTCTACTCAGTGATAATGAGTAGCATGAGTTATTACACACAACATGTACAGTGTCTCTACTCTGTGATAATGTGTAGCATGTGTTATTACACACAATATGTACAGTGTCTCTACTCAGTGATAATGAGTAGCTTGAGTTATTACACACAACATGTACAGTGACTCTACTCAGTGATAATGTGCAGCTTGTGTTATTACACACAACATGTACAGGGTCTCTACTCAGTGATAATGTGTAGCTTGTGTTATTACACACAATATGTACAGTGTTTTTACTCAGTGATAATGTGCAGCTTGTGTGATTACACACAACATGTACAGTGTACCAACCAGTGATAATGTGTAACTTGTGTTATTGCACACAACATGTACTGTGTCTTTACTCAGTGATAATGTGTAGTTTGTGTTATTACACACAGCATGTACAGTGTTTCTACTCAGTGATAATGTGTAGCTTGAGTTATTACACACAAGATGTACAGTGTCTCTACTCAGTGATAATGTGTAGCTTGTGTTATTACACACAACATGTACAGTGTCTCTACTCAGTTATAATGTGTAGCTTGAGTTATTACACACAACATGTACAGTGTCTCTACTCAGTTATAATGTGTAGCTTGACTTACTACACACAATATGTACAGTGTCTCTACTCAGTGATAATGTGTAGCTTGTGTTATTACACACAACATGTACAGTGTCTCTACTCAGTGATAATGTGTAGCTTGTGTTATTACACACAACATGTACAGTGTCTCTACTCAGTGATAATGTGTAGCTTGTGTTATTACACACAACATGTACAGTGTCTATACTCAGTGATAATGTGTAGTTTGTGTTATTACACACAACATGTACAGTGTCTCTACTCAGTGATAATGTGTAGCTTGTGTTATTACACACAATATGTACAGTGTCTCTACTCAGTGATAATGTGTACCTTGAGTTATAACACACAGCATGTACAGTGTCTCTACTCAGTGATAATGTTTAGCTTGTGTTATTACACACAACATGTACATTGTCTCTACTCAGTGATAATGTTTAGCTTGTGTTATTACACACAACATGTACATTGTCTCTACACAGTAATAATGTGTAGTTTGTGTTATTACACACAACATGTACAGTGTCTCTACTCAGTGATAATGTGTAGCTTGTGTTATAACACACAGCATGTACAGTGTCTTTACTCAGTGATAATGTGTAGCTAGTGTTATAACACACAGCATGTACAGTGTCTATACTCAGTGATAATGTGTAGCTTGTGTTACTACACACAACTTGTACAGTGTTTCTACTCAGTGATAATGTGTAGTTTGTGTTATTACACAGAACATGTACAGTGTCTCTACTCAGTGATAATATGTAGCTTGTGTTATTACACACAACATGTACAGAGTCTCTACTCAGTGATAATGTGTAGCTTGTGTTATAGCACACAGCATGAACAGTGTCTCTACTCAGTGATAATGTGTAGCTTGTGTTATTACACACAACATGTACAGTGTCTCTACTCAGTGATAATAAGTAGTTTGTGTTATTACACAAAACATGTACAGTGTCTCTACTCAGTGTTAATGTGCAGCTTGTGTTATTACACACAACATGTACAGTGTCTCTACTCAGTGATAATGTGCAGCTTCTGTTATGACACACAGCATGTACATTGTCTCTACTCAGTGATAATGTGTAGCTTGTGTTACAACACACAACATGTACAGTGTCTCTACTCAGTTATAATGTGTAGCTTGTGTTATTACACACAGCATATACAGTGTCTCTACTCAATGATAATGTGTAGCTTGTGTTATAACACACAACATGTACAGTGTCTCTACTCAATGATAATGTGTAGCTTGTGTTATTACACACAGCATGTACAGTGTCTCTACTCAGTGATAATGTGTAGCTTGTGTTACTACACACAACTTATACAGTGTCGCTACTCAGTGATAATGTGTAGCTTATGTTATTGAACACAACATGTACAGTGTCGCTACTCAGTGATAATGTGTAGCTTGTGTTATTACACACAACATGTACAGTGTCTCTACTCTGTTATAATGTGTAGCTAGTGTTATTACACCCAACATGTACAGTGTATATACTCAGTGATAATGTGTAGCTTGTGTTATTACACACAACATGTACAGTGTGTCTACTGAGTGATAATGTGTAGCTTGTGTTATTACACACAACATGTACAGTGTCTATACTCAGTGATAATGTGTAGCTTGTGTTATTACACACAACATGTACAGTGTGTCTACTCAGTGATAATGTGTAGATTGTGTTAATACACACAACATGTACAGTGTCTCTACTCAGTGATAATGTGTAGCTTGTGTTACTACACACAACATGTACAGTGTCTCTACTCAGTGATAATGTGTAGCTTGTGTTATTACACACAACATGTACAGTGTCTCTACTCAGTGATAATGTGTAGCTTGTGTTATAACACATAACATGTACAGCGTCTCTACTCAGTGATAATATGTAGCTTGTGTTATAACACACTACATATACAGTGTCTCCACTCACTGATAATGTGTAGCTTGTGTTACTACACACAACATGTACAGTGTCTCTACGCAGTGATAATGTGTAGCATGTGTTATTACACACAACATGTACAGCGTCTCTACTCAGTGATAATGTGTAGCTTGTGTTGTAACACACTACATGTACAGTGTCTCTACTCACTGATAATGTGTAGCTTGTGTTACTACACACAACATGTACAGTGTCTCTACTCAGTGATAATGTGTAGCTTGTGTTACTACACACTACATGTAAAGCGTCTCTACTCAGTGATAATGTGTAGCTTGTGTTATTACACACAACATGTACTGTGTCTCTACTCAGTGATAATGTAAAGCTTGTGTTACTACACACAACATGTACAGTGTCTCTACTCAGTTATAATGTGCAGCATGAGTTATTACACCCAACATGTACAGTGTCTCTACTCAGTGATAATGTGCAGCTTGTGTTATAACTCACAACATGTACAGTGTCTCTACTCATTGATAATGTGTAGCATGTTTTATAACACACAATATGTACAGTGTCTCTACTCAGTGATAATGTGTAGCTTGAGTTACAACACACAACATGTACAGTGTCTCTACTCAGTGATAAAGTGTAGCTTGACTTACTACTCACAACATGTACAGTGTCTCTACTCAGTGATAATGTGTAGTTTGTGTTATTACACACAACATGTACAGTGTTTTTACTCAGTGATAATGTGCAGCTTGTGTCATTACACACAACAAGTACAGTGTCTCCAACCAGTGATAATATGTAACTTGTGTTATTGCACACAACATGTACTGTGTCTTTACTCAGTGATAATGTGTAGCTTGTGTTATTACACACAACATGTACAGTGTCTCTACTCAGTGATAATGTGTAGCATGTGTTATTACACACAACATGTACAGTGTCTCTACTCTGTGATAATGTGTAG
The DNA here is from genome assembly GCA_946902985.2 of Meconema thalassinum. Taxonomy (NCBI): domain Eukaryota; kingdom Metazoa; phylum Arthropoda; class Insecta; order Orthoptera; family Tettigoniidae; genus Meconema; species Meconema thalassinum. The sequence continues at coordinate 527,307,940 of OX336393.1, read as the reverse complement.
CTTGAGTTATTACACACAACATGTACAGTGCCTCTACTCAGTGATAATGAGTAGCTTGAGTTATTACACACAACATGTACAGTGTCTCTACTATGTGATAATGTGTAGCATGTGTTATTACACACAATATGTACAGTGTCTCTACTCAGTGATAATGAGTAGCTTGAGTTATTACACACAACATGTACAGTGACTCTACTCAATGATAATGTGCAGCTTGTGTTATTACACACAACATGTACAGTGTCTCTACTCAGTGATAATGAGTAGCATGAGTTATTACACACAACATGTACAGTGTCTCTACTCTGTGATAATGTGTAGCATGTGTTATTACACACAATATGTACAGTGTCTCTACTCAGTGATAATGAGTAGCTTGAGTTATTACACACAACATGTACAGTGACTCTACTCAGTGATAATGTGCAGCTTGTGTTATTACACACAACATGTACAGGGTCTCTACTCAGTGATAATGTGTAGCTTGTGTTATTACACACAATATGTACAGTGTTTTTACTCAGTAATAATGTGCAGCTTGTGTGATTACACACAACATGTACAGTGTACCAACCAGTGATAATGTGTAACTTGTGTTATTGCACACAACATGTACTGTGTCTTTACTCAGTGATAATGTGTAGTTTGTGTTATTACACACAGCATGTACAGTGTTTCTACTCAGTGATAATGTGTAGCTTGAGTTATTACACACAACATTTACAGTGTCTCTACTCAGTGATAATGTGTAGCTTGTGTTATTACACACAACATGTACAGTGTCTCTACTCAGTTATAATGTGTAGCTTGAGTTATTACACACAACATGTACAGTGTTTCTACTCAGTTATAATGTGTAGCTTGACTTACTACACACAATATGTACAGTGTCTCTACTCAGTGATAATGTGTAGCTTGTGTTATTACACACAACATGTACAGTGTCTCTACTCAGTGATAATGTGTAGCTTGTGTTATTACACACAACATGTACAGTGTCTCTACTCAGTGATTATGTGTAGCTTGTGTTATTACACACAACATGTACAGTGTCTATACTCAGTGATAATGTGTAGATTGTGTTATTACACACAACATGTACAGTGTCTCTACTCAGTGATAATGTGTAGCTTGTGTTATTACACACAATATGTACAGTGTCTCTACTCAGTGATAATGTGTAGCTTGAGTTATAACACACAGCATGTACAGTGTCTCTACTCAGTGATAATGTTTAGCTTGTGTTATTACACACAACATGTACATTGTCTCTACTCAGTGATAATGTTTAGCTTGTGTTATTACACACAACATGTACATTGTCTCTACACAGTAATAATGAGTAGTTTGTGTTATTACACACAACATGTACAGTGTCTCTACTCAGTGATAATGTGTAGCTTGTGTTATAACACACAGCATGTACAGTGTCTTTACTCAGTGATAATGTGTAGCTAGTGTTATAACACACAGCATGTACAGTGTCTATACTCAGTGATAATGTGTAGCTTGTGTTACTACACACAACTTGTACAGTGTTTCTACTCAGTGATAATGTGTAGTTTGTGTTATTACACAGAACATGTACAGTGTCTCTACTCAGTGATAATATGTAGCTTGTGTTATTACACACAACATGTACAGAGTCTCTACTCAGTGATAATGTGTAGCTTGTGTTATAGCACACAGCATGAACAGTGTCTCTACTCAGTGATAATGTGTAGCTTGTGTTATTACACACAACATGTACAGTGTCTCTACTCAGTGATAATAAGTAGTTTGTGTTATTACACAAAACATGTACAGTGTCTCTACTCAGTGATAATGTGCAGCTTGTGTTATTACACACAACATGTACAGTGTCTCTACTCAGTGATAATGTGCAGCTTGTGTTATGACACACAGCATGTACATTGTCTCTACTCAGTGATAATGTGTAGCTTGTGTTATAACACACAACATGTACAGTGTCTCTACTCAGTGATAATGTGTAGCTTGTGTTATAACACACAACATGTACAGTGTCTCTACTCACTGATAATGTGTAGCTTGTGTTACTATACACAACATGTACAGTGTCTCTACGCAGTGATAATGTGTAGCTTGTTTTACTACACACAACATGTACAGTGTCTCTACTCAGTGATAATGAGTAGCTTGAGTTATTACACACAACATGTACAGTGTCTCTACTCTGTGATAATGTGTAGCATGTGTTATTACACACAATATGTACAGTGTCTCTACTCAGTGATGATGAGTAGCTTGAGTTATTACACACAATATGCACAGTGACTCTACTCAGTGATAATGTGCAGCTTGTGTTATTACACACAATATGTACAGTGTCTCTACTCAGTGATAATGAGTAGCTTGAGTTATTACACACAACATGTACAGTGACTCTACTCAGTGATAATGTGCAGCTTGTGTTATTACACACAACATGTACAGTGTCTCTACTCAGTGATAATGTGTAGCTTGTGTTATTACACACAATATGTACAGTGTTTTTACTCAGTGATAATGTGCAGCTTGTGTGATTACACACAACATGTACAGTGTCTCCAACCAGTGATAATGTGTAACTTGTGTTATTGCACACAACATGTACTGTGTCTTTACTCAGTGATAATTTGTAGCTTGTGTTATTACACACAGCATGTACAGTGTTTCTACTCAGTGATAATGTGTAGCTTGAGTTATTACACACAACATGTACAGTGTCTCTACTCAGTGATAATGTGTAGCTTGTGTTATTACACACAACATGTACAGTGTCTATACTCAGTGATAATGTGTAGATTGTGTTATTACACACAACATGTACAGTGTCTCTACTCAGTGATTATGTGTAGCTTGTGTTATTACACACAATATGTACAGTGTCTCTACTCAGTGATAATGTGTAGCTTGAGTTATAACACACAGCAGGTACAGTGTCTCTACTCAGTGATAATGTTTAGCTAGTGTTATTACACACAACATGTACATTGTCTCTACTCAATGATAATGTATAGCTTGTGTTATTACACACAACATGTACATTGTCTCTACACAGTAATAATGTGTAGTTTGTGTTATTACACACAACATGTACAGTGTCTCTACTCAGTGTTAATGTGTAGCTTGTGTTACTACACACAACATGTACAGTGTCTCTACTCAGTGATAATGAGTAGCTTGAGTTATTACACACAATATGTACAGTGACTCTACTCAGTGATAATGTGCAGCTTGTGTTATTACACACAACATTTACAGTGTCTCTACTCAGTGATAATGAGTAGCTTGAGTTATTACACACAACATGTACAGTGTCTCTACTCTGTGACAATGTGTAGCATGTGTTATTACACACAACATGTACAGTGTCTCTACTCAGTGATAATGAGTAGCTTGAGTTATTACACACAACATGTACAGTGACTCTACTCAGTGATAATGTGCAGCTTGTGTTATTACACACAACATGTACAGTGTCTCTACTCAGTGATAATGTGTAGCTTGTGTTATAGCACACAGCATGTACAGTGTCTCTACTCAGTGATAATGTGTAGCTTGTGTTATTACCCACAATATGTACAGTGTCTCTACTCAGTGATAATGTGTAGATTGTGTTAATACACACAACATGTACAGTGTCTCTACTCAGTGATAATGTGTAGCTTGTGTTATAGCACACAGCATGTACAGTGTCTCTACTCAGTGATAATGTGTAGCTTGTGTTATAACACACAACATGTACAGTGTCTCTACTCAGTGATAATGTGTAGCTTGTGTTATTACACACAACATGTACAGTGTCTCTACTCAGTTATAATGTGTAGCTTGTGTTACTACACACAACATGTACAGTGTCTCTACTCAGTGATAATGTGTAGCTTGTATTATTACACACAGCATGTACAGTGTCTCTACTCAGTTATAATGTGTAGCTTGTGTTACAACACACAACATGTACAGTGTCTCTACTCAGTTATAATGTGTAGCTTGTGTTATTACACACAGCATATACAGTGTCTCTACTCAATGATAATGTGTAGCTTGTGTTATAACACACAACATGTACAGTGTCTCTACTCAATGATAATGTGTAGCTTGTGTTATTACACACAGCATGTACAGTGTCTCTACTCAGTGATAATGTGTAGCTTGTGTTACTACACACAACTTATACAGTGTCGCTACTCAGTGATAATGTGTAGCTTATGTTATTGAACACAACATGTACAGTGTCGCTACTCAGTGATAATGTGTAGCTTGTGTTATTACACACAACATGTACAGTGTCTCTACTCTGTTATAATGTGTAGATTGTGTTAATACACACAACATGTACAGCGTCTCTACTCAGTGATAATATGTAGCTTGTGTTATAACACACTACATATACAGTGTCTCCACTCACTGATAATGTGTAGCTTGTGTTACTACACACAACATGTACAGTGTCTCTACGCAGTGATAATGTGTAGCATGTGTTATTACACACAACATGTACAGCGTCTCTACTCAGTGATAATGTGTAGCTTGTGTTGTAACACACTACATGTACAGTGTCTCTACTCACTGATAATGTGTAGCTTGTGTTACTACACACAACATGTACAGTGTCTCTACTCAGTGATAATGTGTAGCTTGTGTTACTACACACTACATGTAAAGCGTCTCTACTCAGTGATAATGTGTAGCTTGTGTTATTACACACAACATGTACTGTGTCTCTACTCAGTGATAATGTAAAGCTTGTGTTACTACACACAACATGTACAGTGTCTCTACTCAGTTATAATGTGCAGCATGAGTTATTACACCCAACATGTACAGTGTCTCTACTCAGTGATAATGTGCAGCTTGTGTTATAACTCACAACATGTACAGTGTCTCTACTCATTGATAATGTGTAGCATGTTTTATAACACACAATATGTACAGTGTCTCTACTCAGTGATAATGTGTAGCTTGAGTTACAACACACAACATGTACAGTGTCTCTACTCAGTGATAAAGTGTAGCTTGACTTACTACTCACAACATGTACAGTGTCTCTACTCAGTGATAATGTGTAGTTTGTGTTATTACACACAACATGTACAGTGTTTTTACTCAGTGATAATGTGCAGCTTGTGTCATTACACACAACAAGTACAGTGTCTCCAACCAGTGATAATATGTAACTTGTGTTATTGCACACAACATGTACTGTGTCTTTACTCAGTGATAATGTGTAGCTTGTGTTATTACACACAACATGTACAGTGTCTCTACTCAGTGATAATGTGTAGCATGTGTTATTACACACAACATGTACAGTGTCTCTACTCTGTGATAATGTGTAGCTTGAGTTATTACACACAACATGTACAGTGCCTCTACTCAGTGATAATGAGTAGCTTGAGTTATTACACACAACATGTACAGTGTCTCTACTATGTGATAATGTGTAGCATGTGTTATTACACACAATATGTACAGTGTCTCTACTCAGTGATAATGAGTAGCTTGAGTTATTACACACAACATGTACAGTGACTCTACTCAATGATAATGTGCAGCTTGTGTTATTACACACAACATGTACAGTGTCTCTACTCAGTGATAATGAGTAGCATGAGTTATTACACACAACATGTACAGTGTCTCTACTCTGTGATAATGTGTAGCATGTGTTATTACACACAATATGTACAGTGTCTCTACTCAGTGATAATGAGTAGCTTGAGTTATTACACACAACATGTACAGTGACTCTACTCAGTGATAATGTGCAGCTTGTGTTATTACACACAACATGTACAGGGTCTCTACTCAGTGATAATGTGTAGCTTGTGTTATTACACACAATATGTACAGTGTTTTTACTCAGTAATAATGTGCAGCTTGTGTGATTACACACAACATGTACAGTGTACCAACCAGTGATAATGTGTAACTTGTGTTATTGCACACAACATGTACTGTGTCTTTACTCAGTGATAATGTGTAGTTTGTGTTATTACACACAGCATGTACAGTGTTTCTACTCAGTGATAATGTGTAGCTTGAGTTATTACACACAACATTTACAGTGTCTCTACTCAGTGATAATGTGTAGCTTGTGTTATTACACACAACATGTACAGTGTCTCTACTCAGTTATAATGTGTAGCTTGAGTTATTACACACAACATGTACAGTGTTTCTACTCAGTTATAATGTGTAGCTTGACTTACTACACACAATATGTACAGTGTCTCTACTCAGTGATAATGTGTAGCTTGTGTTATTACACACAACATGTACAGTGTCTCTACTCAGTGATAATGTGTAGCTTGTGTTATTACACACAACATGTACAGTGTCTCTACTCAGTGATTATGTGTAGCTTGTGTTATTACACACAACATGTACAGTGTCTATACTCAGTGATAATGTGTAGATTGTGTTATTACACACAACATGTACAGTGTCTCTACTCAGTGATAATGTGTAGCTTGTGTTATTACACACAATATATACAGTGTCTCTACTCAGTGATAATGTGTAGCTTGAGTTATAACACACAGCATGTACAGTGTCTCTACTCAGTGATAATGTTTAGCTTGTGTTATTACACACAACATGTACATTGTCTCTACTCAGTGATAATGTTTAGCTTGTGTTATTACACACAACATGTACATTGTCTCTACACAGTAATAATGAGTAGTTTGTTTTATTACACACAACATGTACAGTGTCTCTACTCAGTGATAATGTGTAGCTTGTGTTATAACACACAGCATGTACAGTGTCTTTACTCAGTGATAATGTGTAGCTAGTGTTATAACACACAGCATGTACAGTGTCTATACTCAGTGATAATGTGTAGCTTGTGTTACTACACACAACTTGTACAGTGTTTCTACTCAGTGATAATGTGTAGTTTGTGTTATTACACAGAACATGTACAGTGTCTCTACTCAGTGATAATATGTAGCTTGTGTTATTACACACAACATGTACAGAGTCTCTACTCAGTGATAATGTGTAGCTTGTGTTATAGCACACAGCATGAACAGTGTCTCTACTCAGTGATAATGTGTAGCTTGTGTTATTACACACAACATGTACAGTGTCTCTACTCAGTGATAATAAGTAGTTTGTGTTATTACACAAAACATGTACAGTGTCTCTACTCAGTGATAATGTGCAGCTTGTGTTATTACACACAACATGTACAGTGTCTCTACTCAGTGATAATGTGCAGCTTGTGTTATGACACACAGCATGTACATTGTCTCTACTCAGTGATAATGTGTAGCTTGTGTTATAACACACAACATGTACAGTGTCTCTACTCAGTGATAATGTGTAGCTTGTGTTATAACACACAACATGTACAGTGTCTCTACTCACTGATAATGTGTAGCTTGTGTTACTATACACAACATGTACAGTGTCTCTACGCAGTGATAATGTGTAGCTTGTTTTACTACACACAACATGTACAGTGTCTCTACTCAGTGATAATGAGTAGCTTGAGTTATTACACACAACATGTACAGTGTCTCTACTCTGTGATAATGTGTAGCATGTGTTATTACACACAATATGTACAGTGTCTCTACTCAGTGATGATGAGTAGCTTGAGTTATTACACACAATATGCACAGTGACTCTACTCAGTGATAATGTGCAGCTTGTGTTATTACACACAATATGTACAGTGTCTCTACTCAGTGATAATGAGTAGCTTGAGTTATTACACACAACATGTACAGTGACTCTACTCAGTGATAATGTGCAGCTTGTGTTATTACACACAACATGTACAGTGTCTCTACTCAGTGATAATGTGTAGCTTGTGTTATTACACACAATATGTACAGTGTTTTTACTCAGTGATAATGTGCAGCTTGTGTGATTACACACAACATGTACAGTGTCTCCAACCAGTGATAATGTGTAACTTGTGTTATTGCACACAACATGTACTGTGTCTTTACTCAGTGATAATTTGTAGCTTGTGTTATTACACACAGCATGTACAGTGTTTCTACTCAGTGATAATGTGTAGCTTGAGTTATTACACACAACATGTACAGTGTCTCTACTCAGTGATAATGTGTAGCTTGTGTTATTACACACAACATGTACAGTGTCTATACTCAGTGATAATGTGTAGATTGTGTTATTACACACAACATGTACAGTGTCTCTACTCAGTGATTATGTGTAGCTTGTGTTATTACACACAATATGTACAGTGTCTCTACTCAGTGATAATGTGTAGCTTGAGTTATAACACACAGCAGGTACAGTGTCTCTACTCAGTGATAATGTTTAGCTAGTGTTATTACACACAACATGTACATTGTCTCTACTCAATGATAATGTATAGCTTGTGTTATTACACACAACATGTACATTGTCTCTACACAGTAATAATGTGTAGTTTGTGTTATTACACACAACATGTACAGTGTCTCTACTCAGTGTTAATGTGTAGCTTGTGTTACTACACACAACATGTACAGTGTCTCTACTCAGTGATAATGAGTAGCTTGAGTTATTACACACAATATGTACAGTGACTCTACTCAGTGATAATGTGCAGCTTGTGTTATTACACACAACATTTACAGTGTCTCTACTCAGTGATAATGAGTAGCTTGAGTTATTACACACAACATGTACAGTGTCTCTACTCTGTGACAATGTGTAGCATGTGTTATTACACACAACATGTACAGTGTCTCTACTCAGTGATAATGAGTAGCTTGAGTTATTACACACAACATGTACAGTGACTCTACTCAGTGATAATGTGCAGCTTGTGTTATTACACACAACATGTACAGTGTCTCTACTCAGTGATAATGTGTAGCTTGTGTTATAGCACACAGCATGTACAGTGTCTCTACTCAGTGATAATGTGTAGCTTGTGTTATTACCCACAATATGTACAGTGTCTCTACTCAGTGATAATGTGTAGATTGTGTTAATACACACAACATGTACAGTGTCTCTACTCAGTGATAATGTGTAGCTTGTGTTATAGCACACAGCATGTACAGTGTCTCTACTCAGTGATAATGTGTAGCTTGTGTTATAACACACAACATGTACAGTGTCTCTACTCAGTGATAATGTGTAGCTTGTGTTATTACACACAACATGTACAGTGTCTCTACTCAGTTATAATGTGTAGCTTGTGTTACTACACACAACATGTACAGTGTCTCTACTCAGTGATAATGTGTAGCTTGTATTATTACACACAGCATGTACAGTGTCTCTACTCAGTTATAATGTGTAGCTTGTGTTACAACACACAACATGTACAGTGTCTCTACTCAGTTATAATGTGTAGCTTGTGTTATTACACACAGCATATACAGTGTCTCTACTCAATGATAATGTGTAGCTTGTGTTATAACACACAACATGTACAGTGTCTCTACTCAATGATAATGTGTAGCTTGTGTTATTACACACAGCATGTACAGTGTCTCTACTCAGTGATAATGTGTAGCTTGTGTTACTACACACAACTTATACAGTGTCGCTACTCAGTGATAATGTGTAGCTTATGTTATTGAACACAACATGTACAGTGTCGCTACTCAGTGATAATGTGTAGCTTGTGTTATTACACACAACATGTACAGTGTCTCTACTCTGTTATAATGTGTAGCTTGTGTTATTACACACAACATGTACAGTGTATATACTCAGTGATAATGTGTAGCTTGTGTTATTACACACAACATGTACAGTGTGTCTACTGAGTGATAATGTGTAGCTTGTGTTATTACACACAACATGTACAGTGTCTATACTCAGTGATAATGTGTAGCTTGTGTTATTACACACAACATGTACAGTGTGTCTACTCAGTGATAATGTGTAGATTGTGTTAATACACACAACATGTACAGTGTCTCTACTCAGTGATAATGTGTAGCTTGTGTTACTACACACAACATGTACAGTGTCTCTACTCAGTGATAATGTGTAGCTTTTGTTATTACACACAACATGTACAGTGTCTCTACTCAGTGATAATGTGTAGCTTGTGTTATAACACATAACATGTACAGCGTCTCTACTCAGTGATAATGTGTAGCTTGTGTTATAACACACTACATATACAGTGTCTCCACTCACTGATAATGTGTAGCTTGTGTTACTACACACAACATGTACAGTGTCTCTACGCAGTGATAATGTGTAGCTTGTGTTATTACACACAACATGTACAGCGTCTCTACTCAGTGATAATGTGTAGCTTGTGTTGTAACACACTACATGTACAGTGTCTCTACTCACTGATAATGTGTAGCTTGTGTTACTACACACAACATGTACAGTGTCTCTACTCAGTGATAATGTGTAGCTTGTGTTACTACACACTACATGTAAAGCGTCTCTACTCAGTGATAATGTGTAGCTTGTGTTATTACACACAACATGTACTGTGTCTCTACTCAGTGATAATGTAAAGCTTGTGTTACTACACACAACATGTACAGTGTCTCTACTCAGTTATAATGTGCAGCATGAGTTATTACACCCAACATGTACAGTGTCTCTACTCAGTGATAATGTGCAGCTTGTGTTATAACTCACAACATGTACAGTGTCTCTACTCATTGATAATGTGTAGCATGTTTTATAACACACAATATGTACAGTGTCTCTACTCAGTGATAATGTGTAGCTTGAGTTACAACACACAACATGTACAGTGTCTCTACTCAGTGATAATAAAGTGTAGCTTGACTTACTACTCACAACATGTACAGTGTCTCTACTCAGTGATAATGTGTAGTTCGTGTTATTACACACAACATGTACAGTGTTTTTACTCAGTGATAATGTGCAGCTTGTGTCATTACACACAACAAGTACAGTGTCTCCAACCAGTGATAATATGTAACTTGTGTTATTGCACACAACATGTACTGTGTCTTTACTCAGTGATAATGTGTAGCTTGTGTTATTACACACAACATGTACAGTGTCTCTACTCAGTGATAATGTGTAGCATGTGTTATTACACACAACATGTACAGTGTCTCTACTCTGTGATAATGTGTAGCTTGAGTTATTACACACAACATGTACAGTGCCTCTACTCAGTGATAATGAGTAGCTTGAGTTATTACACACAACATGTACAGTGTCTCTACTATGTGATAATGTGTAGCATGTGTTATTACACACAATATGTACAGTGTCTCTACTCAGTGATAATGAGTAGCTTGAGTTATTACACACAACATGTACAGTGACTCTACTCAATGATAATGTGCAGCTTGTGTTATTACACACAACATGTACAGTGTCTCTACTCAGTGATAATGAGTAGCATGAGTTATTACACACAACATGTACAGTGTCTCTACTCTGTGATAATGTGTAGCATGTGTTATTACACACAATATGTACAGTGTCTCTACTCAGTGATAATGAGTAGCTTGAGTTATTACACACAACATGTACAGTGACTCTACTCAGTGATAATGTGCAGCTTGTGTTATTACACACAACATGTACAGGGTCTCTACTCAGTGATAATGTGTAGCTTGTGTTATTACACACAATATGTACAGTGTTTTTACTCAGTGATAATGTGCAGCTTGTGTGATTACACACAACATGTACAGTGTACCAACCAGTGATAATGTGTAACTTGTGTTATTGCACACAACATGTACTGTGTCTTTACTCAGTGATAATGTGTAGTTTGTGTTATTACACACAGCATGTACAGTGTTTCTACTCAGTGATAATGTGTAGCTTGAGTTATTACACACAAGATGTACAGTGTCTCTACTCAGTGATAATGTGTAGCTTGTGTTATTACACACAACATGTACAGTGTCTCTACTCAGTTATAATGTGTAGCTTGAGTTATTACACACAACATGTACAGTGTCTCTACTCAGTTATAATGTGTAGCTTGACTTACTACACACAATATGTACAGTGTCTCTACTCAGTGATAATGTGTAGCTTGTGTTATTACACACAACATGTACAGTGTCTCTACTCAGTGATAATGTGTAGCTTGTGTTATTACACACAACATGTACAGTGTCTCTACTCAGTGATAATGTGTAGCTTGTGTTATTACACACAACATGTACAGTGTCTATACTCAGTGATAATGTGTAGTTTGTGTTATTACACACAACATGTACAGTGTCTCTACTCAGTGATAATGTGTAGCTTGTGTTATTACACACAATATGTACAGTGTCTCTACTCAGTGATAATGTGTACCTTGAGTTATAACACACAGCATGTACAGTGTCTCTACTCAGTGATAATGTTTAGCTTGTGTTATTACACACAACATGTACATTGTCTCTACTCAGTGATAATGTTTAGCTTGTGTTATTACACACAACATGTACATTGTCTCTACACAGTAATAATGTGTAGTTTGTGTTATTACACACAACATGTACAGTGTCTCTACTCAGTGATAATGTGTAGCTTGTGTTATAACACACAGCATGTACAGTGTCTTTACTCAGTGATAATGTGTAGCTAGTGTTATAACACACAGCATGTACAGTGTCTATACTCAGTGATAATGTGTAGCTTGTGTTACTACACACAACTTGTACAGTGTTTCTACTCAGTGATAATGTGTAGTTTGTGTTATTACACAGAACATGTACAGTGTCTCTACTCAGTGATAATATGTAGCTTGTGTTATTACACACAACATGTACAGAGTCTCTACTCAGTGATAATGTGTAGCTTGTGTTATAGCACACAGCATGAACAGTGTCTCTACTCAGTGATAATGTGTAGCTTGTGTTATTACACACAACATGTACAGTGTCTCTACTCAGTGATAATAAGTAGTTTGTGTTATTACACAAAACATGTACAGTGTCTCTACTCAGTGTTAATGTGCAGCTTGTGTTATTACACACAACATGTACAGTGTCTCTACTCAGTGATAATGTGCAGCTTCTGTTATGACACACAGCATGTACATTGTCTCTACTCAGTGATAATGTGTAGCTTGTGTTATAACACACAACATGTACAGTGTCTCTACTCAGTGATAATGTGTAGCTTGTGTTATAACACACAACATGTACAGTGTCTCTACTCACTGATAATGTGTAGCTTGTGTTACTACACACAACATGTACAGTGTCTCTACGCAGTGATAATGTGTAGCTTGTGTTACTACACACAACATGTACAGTGTCTCTACTCAGTGATAATGAGTAGCTTGAGTTATTACACACAACATGTACAGTGTCTCTACTCTGTGATAATGTGTAGCATGTGTTATTACACACAATATGTACAGTGTCTCTACTCAGTGATAATGAGTAGCTTGAGTTATTACACACAATATGTACAGTGACTCTACTCAGTGATAATGTGCAGCTTGTGTTATTACACACAACATTTACAGTGTCTCTACTCAGTGATAATGAGTAGCTTGAGTTATTACACACAACATGTACAGTGTCTCTACTCTGTGACAATGTGTAGCATGTGTTATTACACACAATATGTACAGTGTCTCTACTCAGTGATAATGAGTAGCTTGAGTTATTACACACAACATGTACAGTGACTCTACTCAGTGATAATGTGCAGCTTGTGTTATTACACACAACATGTACAGTGTCTCTACTCAGTGATAATGTGTAGCTTGTGTTATTACACACAATATGTACAGTGTTTTTACTCAGTGATAATGTGCAGCTTGTGTGATTACACACAACATGTACAGTGTCTCCAACCAGTGATAATGTGTAACTTGTGTTATTGCACACAACATGTACAGTGTCTTTACTCAGTGATAATTTGTAGCTTGTGTTATTACACACAGCATGTACAGTGTTTCTACTCAGTGATAATGTGTAGCTTGAGTTATTACACACAACATGTACAGTGTCTCTACTCAGTGATAATGTGTAGCTTGTGTTATTACACACAACATGTACAGTGTCTCTACTCAGTGATAATGTGTAGCTTGAGTTATTACACACAACATGTACAGTGTCTCTACTCAGTTATAATGTGTAGCTTGACTTACTACACACAACATGTACAGTGTCTCTACTCAGTGATAATGTGTAGCTTGTGTTATTACACACAACATGTACAGTGTCTCTACTCAGTGATAATGTGTAGCTTGTGTTATTACACACAACATGTACAGTGTCTCTACTCAGTGATAATGTGTAGCTTGTGTTATTACACACAACATGTACAGTGTCTATACTCAGTGATAATGTGTAGATTGTGTTATTACACACAACATGTACAGTGTCTCTACTCAGTGATAATGTGTAGCTTGTGTTATTACACACAATATGTACAGTGTCTCTACTCAGTGATAATGTGTAGCTTGAGTTATAACACACAGCAGGTACAGTGTCTCTACTCAGTGATAATGTTTAGCTAGTGTTATTACACACAACATGTACATTGTCTCTACTCAGTGATAATGTTTAGCTTGTGTTATTACACACAACATGTACATTGTCTCTACACAGTAATAATGTGTAGTTTGTGTTATTACACACAACATGTACAGTGTCTCTACTCAGTGTTAATGTGTAGCTTGTGTAATAACACACAGCATGTACAGTGTCTTTACTCAGTGATAATGTGTAGCTTGTGTTATAACACACAGCATGAACAGTGTCTATACTCAGTGATAATGTGTAGCTTGTGTTACTACACACAACTTGTACAGTGTTTCTACTCAGTGATAATGTGTAGTTTGTGTTATTACACACAACATGTACAGTGTCTCTACTCAGTGATAATATGTAGCTTGTGTTATTACCCACAACAAGTACAGAGTCTCTACTCAGTGATAATGTGTAGCTTGTGTTATAGCACACAGCATGTACAGTGTCACTACTCAGTGATAATGTGTAGCTTGTGTTATTACACACAACATGTACAGTGTCTCTACTCAGTGATAATGTGTAGTTTGTGTTATTACACAAAACATGTACAGTGTCTCTACTCAGTGATAATGTGCAGCTTGTGTTATTACACACAACATGTACAGTGTCTCTACTCAGTGATAATGTGCAGCTTGTGTTATAACACACAGCATGTACAGTGTCTCTACTCAGTGATAATGTGTAGCTTGTGTTATTACACACAACATGTACAGTGTCTCTACTCAGTGATAATGTGTAGCTTGAGTTATTACACACAACATGTACAGTGTCTCTACTCAGTTATAATGTGTAGCTTGACTTACTACACACAACATGTACAGTGTCTCTACTCAGTGATAATGTGTAGCTTGTGTTATTACACACAACATGTACAGTGTCTCTACTCAGTGATAATGTGTAGCTTGTGTTATTACACACAACATGTACAGTGTCTCTACTCAGTGATAATGTGTAGCTTGTGTTATTACACACAACATGTACAGTGTCTATACTCAGTGATAATGTGTAGATTGTGTTATTACACACAACATGTACAGTGTCTCTACTCAGTGATAATGTGTAGCTTGTGTTATTACACACAATATGTACAGTGTCTCTACTCAGTGATAATGTGTAGCTTGAGTTATAACACACAGCATGTACAGTGTCTCTACTCAGTGATAATGTTTAGCTTGTGTTATTACACACAACATGTACATTGTCTCTACTCAGTGATAATGTTTAGCTTGTGTTATTACACACAACATGTACATTGTCTCTACACAGTAATAATGTGTAGTTTGTGTTATTACACACAACATGTACAGTGTCTCTACTCAGTGATAATGTGTAGCTTGTGTTATAACACACAGCATGTACAGTGTCTATACTCAGTGATAATGTGTAGCTTGTGTTACTACACACAACTTGTACAGTGTTTCTACTCAGGGATAATGTGTAGTTTGTGTTATTACACACAACATGTACAGTGTCTCTACTCAGTGATAATATGTAGCTTGTGTTATTACACACAACATGTACAGAGTCTCTACTCAGTGATAATGTGTAGCTTGTGTTATAGCACACAGCATGAACAGTGTCTCTACTCAGTGATAACGTGTAGCTTGTGTTATTACACACAACATGTACAGTGTCTCTACTCAGTGATAATGTGTAGTTTGTGTTATTACACAAAACATGTACAGTGTCTCTACTCAGTGATAATGTGCAGCTTGTGTTATTACACACAACATGTACAGTGTCTCTACTCAGTGATAATGTGCAGCTTGTGTTATAACACACAGCATGTACAGTGTCTCTACTCAGTGATAATGTGTAGCTTGTGTTATAACACACAACATGTACAGTGTCTCTACTCAGCGATAATGTGTAGCTTGTGTTACTACACACAACTTGTACAGTGTCTCTACTCAGTGATAATGTGTAGCATGTGTTATAACACACAACATGTACAGTGTCTCTACTCAGTGATAATGTGTAGCTTGTGTTATTACACACGACATGTCCAGTGTCTCTACTCAGTGATAATGTGTAGCTTGTGTTATTACACCCAACATGTACTGTGTCTCTACTCAGTGATAATGTGTGGCTTGTGTTATTACACACAACATGTACAGTGTCTCTACTCAGTGATAATGTGTAGCTTGTGTTACTACACACAACACGTACAGTGTATCTACTCAGTGATAATGTGTAGCTTGTGTTATTACACACAACATGTACAGTGTCTCTACTCAGCGATAATGTGTAGCTTGTGTTATAACACATAACATGTACAGCGTCTCTACTCAGTGATAATGTGTAGCTTGTGTTATAACACACTACATGTACAGTGTCTCTACTCACTGATAATGTGTAGCTTGTGTTACTACACACAACATGTACAGTGTCTCTACGCAGTGATAATGTGTAGCTTGTGTTACTACACACAACATGTACAGTGTCTCTACTCAGTGATAATGTGTAGCTTGTGTTATAACACACAACATGTACAGCGTCTCTACTCAGTGATAATGTGTAGCTTGTGTTATTACACACAACATGTACAGTGTCTCTACTCTGTGATAATGTGTAGCTTGAGTTATTACACACAACATGTACAGTGTCTCTACTCAGTGATAATGAGTAGCTTGAGTTATTACACACAACATGTACAGTGTCTCTACTCTGTGATAATGTGTAGCATGTGTTATTACACACAATATGTACAGTGTCTCTACTCAGTGATAATGAGTAGCTTGAGTTATTACACACAATATGTACAGTGACTCTACTCAGTGATAATGTGCAGCTTGTGTGATTACACACAACATGTACAGTGTCTCCAACCAGTGATAATGTGTAACTTTTGTTATTGCACACAACATGTACGGTGTCTTTACTCAGTGATAATGTGTAGCTTGTGTTATTACACACAGCATGTACAGTGTTTCTGCTCAGTGATAATGTGTAGCTTGAGTTATTACACACAACATGTACAGTGTCTCTACTCAGTGATAATGTGTAGCTTGTGTTATTACACACAACATGTACAGTGTCTCTACTCAGTGATAATGTGTAGCTTGAGTTATTACACACAACATGTACAGTGTCTCTACTCAGTTATAATGTGTAGCTTGACTTACTACACACAACATGTACAGTGTCTCTACTCAGTGATAATGTGTAGCTTGTGTTATTACACACAACATGTACAGTGTCTCTACTCAGTGATAATGTGTAGCTTGTGTTATTACACACAACATGTACAGTGTCTCTACTGAGTGATAATGTGTAGCTTGTGTTATTACACACAACATGTACAGTGTCTATACTCAGTGATAATGTGTAGCTTGTGTTATAACACACAGCATGTACAGTGTCTATACTCAGTGATAATGTGTAGCTTGTGTTACTACACACAACTTGTACAGTGTTTCTACTCAGGGATAATGTGTAGTTTGTGTTATTACACACAACATGTACAGTGTCTCTACTCAGTGATAATATGTAGCTTGTGTTATTACACACAACATGTACAGAGTCTCTACTCAGTGATAATGTGTAGCTTGTGTTATAGCACACAGCATGAACAGTGTCTCTACTCAGTGATAACGTGTAGCTTGTGTTATTACACACAACATGTACAGTGTCTCTACTCAGTGATAATGTGTAGTTTGTGTTATTACACAAAACATGTACAGTGTCTCTACTCAGTGATAATGTGCAGCTTGTGTTATTACACACAACATGTACAGTGTCTCTACTCAGTGATAATGTGCAGCTTGTGTTATAACACACAGCATGTACAGTGTCTCTACTCAGTGATAATGTGTAGCTTGTGTTATAACACACAACATGTACAGTGTCTCTACTCAGCGATAATGTGTAGCTTGTGTTACTACACACAACTTGTACAGTGTCTCTACTCAGTGATAATGTGTAGCATGTGTTATAACACACAACATGTACAGTGTCTCTACTCAGTGATAATGTGTAGCTTGTGTTATTACACACAACATGTCCAGTGTCTCTACTCAGTGATAATGTGTAGCTTGTGTTATTACACCCAACATGTACTGTGTCTCTACTCAGTGATAATGTGTGGCTTGTGTTATTACACACAACATGTACAGTGTCTCTACTCAGTGATAATGTGTAGCTTGTGTTACTACACACAACATGTACAGTGTATCTACTCAGTGATAATGTGTAGCTTGTGTTATTACACACAACATGTACAGTGTCTCTACTCAGCGATAATGTGTAGCTTGTGTTATAACACATAACATGTCCAGCGTCTCTACTCAGTGATAATGTGTAGCTTGTGTTATAACACACTACATGTACAGTGTCTATACTCACTGATAATGTGTAGCTTGTGTTACTACACACAACATGTACAGTGTCTCTACGCAGTGATAATGTGTAGCTTGTGTTACTACACACAACATGTACAGTGTCTCTACTCAGTGATAATGTGTAGCTTGTGTTATAACACACAACATGTACAGCGTCTCTACTCAGTGATAATGTGTAGCTTGTGTTATTACACACAACATGTACAGTGTCTCTACTCTGTGATAATGTGTAGCTTGAGTTATTACACACAACATGTACAGTGTCTCTACTCAGTGATAATGAGTAGCTTGAGTTATTACACACAACATGTACAGTGTCTCTACTCTGTGATAATGTGTAGCATGTGTTATTACACACAATATGTACAGTGTCTCTACTCAGTGATAATGAGTAGCTTGAGTTATTACACACAATATGTACAGTGACTCTACTCAGTGATAATGTGCAGCTTGTGTTATTACACACAACATTTACAGTGTCTCTACTCAGTGATAATGAGAAGCTTGAGTTATTACACACAACATGTACAGTGTCTCTACTCTGTGACAATGTGTAGCATGTGTTATTACACACAATATGTACAGTGTCTCTACTCAGTGATAATGAGTAGCTTGAGTTATTACACACAACATGTACAGTGACTCTACTCAGTGATAATGTGCAGCTTGTGTTATTACACACAACATGTACAGTGTCTCTACTCAGTGATAATGTGTAGCTTGTGTTATTACACACAATATGTACAGTGTTTTTACTCAGTGATAATGTGCAGCTTGTGTGATTACACACAACATGTACAGTGTCTCCAACCAGTGATAATGTGTAACTTTTGTTATTGCACACAACATGTACTGTGTCTTTACTCAGTGATAATGTGTAGCTTGTACTATTACACACAGCATGTACAGTGTTTCTACTCAGTGATAATGTGTAGCTTGAGTTATTACACACAACATGTACAGTGTCTCTACTCAGTGATAATGTGTAGCTTGTGTTATTACACACAACATGTACAGTGTCTCTACTCAGTGATAATGTGTAGCTTGAGTTATTACACACAACATGTACAGTGTCTCTACTCAGTTATAATGTGTAGCTTGACTTACTACACACAACATGCACAGTGTCTCTACTCAGTGATAATGTGTAGCTTGTGTTATTACACACAACATGTACAGTGTCTCTACTCAGTGATAATGTGTAGCTTGTGTTATTACACACAACATGTACAGTGTCTCTACTGAGTGATAATGTGTAGCTTGTGTTATTACACACAACATGTACAGTGTCTATACTCAGTGATAATGTGTAGATTGTGTTATTACACACAACATGTACAGTGTCTCTACTCAGTGATAATGTGTAGCTTGTGTTATTACACACAATATGTACAGTGTCTCTACTCAGTGATAATGTGTAGCTTGAGTTATAACACACAGCATGTACAGTGTCTCTACTCAGTGATAATGTTTAGCTTGTGTTATTACACACAACATGTACATTGTCTCTACTCAGTGATAATGTTTAGCTTGTGTTATTACACACAACATGTACATTGTCTCTACACAGTAATAATGTGTAGTTTGTGTTATTACACACAACATGTACAGTGTCTCTACTCAGTGATAATGTGTAGCTTGTGTTATAACACACAGCATGTACAGTGTCTTTACTCAGTGATAATGTGTAGCTTGTGTTATAACACACAGCATGTACAGTGTCTATACTCAGTGATAATGTGTAGCTTGTGTTACTACACACAACTTGTACAGTGTTTCTACTCAGTGATAATGTGTAGTTTGTGTTATTACACACAACATGTACAGTGTCTCTACTCAGTGATAATATGTAGCTTGTGTTATTACCCACAACAAGTACAGAGTCTCTACTCAGTGATAATGTGTAGCTTGTGTTATAGCACACAGCATGTACAGTGTCTCTACTCAGCGATAATGTGTAGCTTGTGTTATTACACACAACATGTACAGTGTCTCTACTCAGTGATAATGTGTAGTTTGTGTTATTACACAAAACATGTACAGTGTCTCTACTCAGTGATAATGTGCAGCTTGTGTTATTACACACAACATGTACAGTGTCTCTACTCAGTGATAATGTGCAGCTTGTGTTATAACACACAGCATGTACAGTGTCTCTACTCAGTGATAATGTGTAGCTTGTGTTATAACACACAACATGTACAGTGTCTCTACTCAGCGATAATGTGTAGCTAGTGTTACTACACACAACTTGTACAGTGTCTCTACTCAGTGATAATGTGTAGCATGTGTTATAACACACAACATGTACAGTGTCTCTAGTCAGTGATAATGTGTAGCTTGTGTTATTACCCACAATATGTACAGTGTCTATACTCAGTGATAATGTGTAGATTGTGTTATTACACACAGCATGTACAGTGTCTCTACTCAGTGATAATGTGTAGCTTGTGTTATAACACACAACATGTACAGTGTCTCTACGCAGTGATAATGTGTAGCTTGTGTTATTACACACAACATGTACAGTGTCTCTACTCAGTTATAATGTGTAGCTTGTGTTACTACACACAACATGTACAGTGTCTCTACTCAGTGATAATGTGTAGCTTGTGTTATTACACACAGCATGTACAGTGTCTCTACTCAGTTATAATGTGTAGCTTGTGTTACTACACACAACATGTACAGTGTCTCTACTCAGTTATAATGTGTAGCTTGTGTTATAACACACAGCATATACAGTGTCTCTACTCAATGATAATGTGTAGCTTGTGTTATATCACACAACATGTACAGTGTCTCTACTCAGTGATAATGTGTAGCTTGTGTTATTACACACAGCATGTACAGTGTCTCTACTCAGTGATAATGTGTTGCTTGTGTTACTACACACAACTTATACAGTGTCGCTACTCACTGATAATGTGTAGCTTATGTTATTACACACAACATGTACAGTGTCTCTACTCTGTTATAATGTGTAGCTTGTGTTATTACACACAACATGTACAGTGTATATACTCAGTGATAATGTGTAGCTTGTGTTATTACACACAACATGTACAGTGTGTCTACTCAGTGATAATGTGTAGCTTGTGTTATTACACACAACATGTACAGTGTCTATACTCAGTGATAATGTGTAGCTTGTGTTATTACACACAACATGTACAGTGTGTCTACTCAGTGATAATGTGTAGATTGTGTTAATACACACAACATGTACAGTGTCTCTACTCAGTGATAATGTGTAGCTTGTGTTACTACACACAACATGTACAGTGTCTCTACTCAGTGATAATGTGTAGCTTGTGTTATTACACACAACATGTACAGTGTCTCTACTCAGTGATAATGTGTAGCTTGTGTTATAACACATAACATGTACAGCGTCTCTACTCAGTGATAATGTGTAGCTTGTGTTATAACACACTACATATACAGTGTCTCCACTCACTGATAATGTGTAGCTTGTGTTACTACACACAACATGTACAGGGTCTCTACGCAGTGATAATGTGTAGCTTGTGTTACTACACACAACATGTACAGTGTCTCTACTCAGTGATAATGTGTAGCTTGTGTTATAACACACAACATGTACAGCGTCTCTACTCAGTGATAATGTGTAGCTTGTGTTGTAACACACTACATGTACAGTGTCTCTACTCACTGATAATGTGTACCTTGTGTTACTACACACAACATGTACAGTGTCTCTACTCAGTGATAATGTGTAGCTTGTGTTACTTCACACTACATGTAAAGCGTCTCTACTCAGTGATAATGTGTAGCTTGTGTTATTACACACAACATGTACAGTAACTCTACTCAGTGATAATGTAAAGCTTGTGTTACTACACACAACATGTACAGTGTCTCTACTCAGTTATAATGTGCAGCTTGAGTTATTACACCCAACATGTACAGTGTCTCTACTCAGTGATAATGTGCAGCTTGTGTTATAACTCACAACATGTACAGTGTCTCTACTCATTGATAATGTGTAGCATGTTTTATTACACACAATATGTACAGTGTCTCTACTCAGTGATAATGTGTAGCTTGAGTTACAACACACAACATGTACAGTGTCTCTACTCAGTGATAAAGTGTAGCTTGACTTACTACACACAACATGTACAGTGTCTCTACTCAGTGATAATGTGTAGTTTGTGTTATTACACACAACATGTACAGTGTTTTTACTCAGTGATAATGTGCAGCTTGTGTTATTACACACAACAAGTACAGTGTCTCCAACCAGTGATAATATGTAACTTGTGTTATTGCACACAACGTGTACATTGTCTTTACTCAGTGATAATGTGGAGCTTGTGTTATTACACACAACATGTACAGTGTCTCTACTCAGTGATAATGTGTAGCATGTGTTATTACACACAACATGTACAGTGTCTCTACTCTGTGATAATGTGTAGCTTGAGTTATTACACACAACATGTACAGTGTCTCTACTCAGTGATAATGAGTAGCTTGAGTTATTACACACAACATGTACAGTGTCTCTACTCTGTGATAATGTGTAGCATGTGTTATTACACACAATATGTACAGTGTCTATACTCAGTGATAATGAGTAGCTTGAGTTATTACACACAACATGTACAGTGACTCTACTCAGTGATAATGTGCAGCTTGTGTTATTACACACAACATGTACAGTGTCTCTACTCAGTGATAATGAGTAGCTTGAGTTATTACACACAACATGTACAGTGTCTCTACTCTGTGATAATGTGTAGCATGTGTTATTACACACAATATGTACAGTGTCTCTATTCAGTGATAAGGAGTAGCTTGAATTATTACACACAACATGTACAGTGACTCTACTCAGTGATAATGTGCAGCTTGTGTTATTACACACAACATGTACAGTGTCTCTACTCAGTGATAATTTGTAGCTTGTGTTATTACACACAGCATGTACAGTGTCTCTACTCAGTTATAATGTGTAGCTTGTGTTACTACACACAACATGTACAGTGTCTCTACTCAGTTATAATGTGTAGCTTGTGTTATTACACACAGCATATACAGTGACTCTACTCAATGATAATGTGTAGCTTGTGTTATAACACACAACATGTACAGTGTCTCTACTCAGTGATAATGTGTAGCTTGTGTTATTACACACAGCATGTACAATGTCTCTACTCAGTGATAATGTGTTGCTTGTGTTACTACACACAACTTATACAGTGTCGCTACTCAGTGATAATGTGTACCTTATGTTATTACACACAACATGTACAGTGTCTCTACTCTGTTATAATGTGTAGCTTGTATTATTACACTCAACATGTACAGTGTTTATACTCAGTGATAATGTGTAGCTTGTGTTATTACACACAACATGTACAGTGTGTCTACTCAGTGATAATGTGTAGCTTGTGTTATTACACACAACATGTACAGTGTCTCCAACCAGTGATAATGTGTAACTTGTGTTATTGCACACAACATGTACTGTGTCTTTACTCAGTGATAATGTGTAGCTTGTGTTATTACACACAGCATGTACAGTGTTTCTACTCAGTGATAATGTGTAGCTTGAGTTATTACACACAACATGTACAGTGTCTCTACTCAGTGATAATGTGTAGCATGTGTTATTACACACAACATGTACAGTGTCTCTACTCAGTGATAATGTGTAGCTTGTGTTATTACACACAAAATGTACAGTTTCTATACTCAGTGATAATGTGTAGGTTGTGTTATTACACACAACATGTACAGTGTCTCTACTCAGTGATAATGTGTAGCTTGTGTTATTACACACAACATCTACAGTGTCTTTACTCAGTGATAATGTGTAGCTTGTGTTATTACACACAACATGTACAGTGTCTCTACTCAGTGATAATGTGTAGCTTGTGTTATTACACACAATATGTACAGTGTCTCTACTCAGTCATAATGTGTAGCTTGAGTTATAACACACAGCATGTACAGTGTCTCTACTCAGTGATAATGTTTAGCTTGTGTTATTACACACAACATGTACATTGTCTCTACTCAGTGATAATGTTTAGCTTGTGTTATTACACACAACATGTACATTGTCTCTACAAGTAATAATGTGTAGTTTGTGTTATTACACACAACATGTACAGTGTCTCTACTCAGTGATAATGTGTAGCTTGTGTTATAACACACAGCATGTACAGTGTCTTTACTCCGTGATAATGTGTAGCTTGTGTTATAACACACAGCATGTACAGTGTCTATACTCAGTGATAATGTGTAGCTTGTGTTACTACACACAACTTGTACAGTGTTTCTACTCAGTGATAATGTGTAGTTTGTGTTATTACACACAACATGTACAGTGTCTCTACTCAGTGATAATATGTAGCTTGTGTTATTACACACAACATGTACAGAGTCTCTACTCAGTGATAATGTGTAGCTTGTGTTATAGCACACAGCATGAACAGTGTCTCTACTCAGTGATAATGTGTAGCTTGTGTTATTACACACAACATGTACAGTGTCTCTACTCAGTGATAATGTGTAGTTTGTGTTATTACACAAAACATGTACAGTGTCTCTACTCAGTGATAATGTGCAGCTTGTGTTATTACACACAACATGTACAGTGTCTCTACTCAGTGATAATGTGCAGCTTGTGTTATAACACACAGCATGTACAGTGTCTCTACTCAGTGATAATGTGTAGCTTGTGTTATAACACACAACATGTACAGTGTCTCTACTCAGCGATAATGTGTAGCTTGTGTTACTACACACAACTTGTACAGTGTCTCTACTCAGTGATAATGTGTAGCATGTGTTATAACACACAACATGTACAGTGTCTCTACTCAGTGATAATGTGTAGCTTGTGTTATTACACACAACATATCCAGTGTCTCTACTCAGTGATAATGTGTAGCTTGTGTTATTACACCCAACATGTACTGTGTCTCTACTCAGTGATAATGTGTAGCTTGTGTTATTACACACAACATGTACAGTGTCTCTACTCAGTGATAATGTGTAGCTTGTGTTACTACACACAACATGTACAGTGTCTCTACTCAGTGATAATGTGTAGCTTGTGTTATTACACACAACATGTACAGTGTCTCTACTCAGTGATAATGTGTAGCTTGTGTTATAACACATAACATGTACAGCGTCTCTACTCAGTGATAATGTGTAGCTTATGTTATAACACACTACATGTACAGTGTCTCTACTCACTGATAATGTGTAGCTTGTGTTACTACACATAACATGTACAGTGTCTCTACGCAGTGATAATGTGTAGCTTGTGTTATTACACACAACATGTACAGTGTCTCTACTCTGTTATAATGTGTAGCTTGTGTTATTACACACAACATGTACAGTGTCTATACTCAGTGATAATGTGTAGCTTGTGTTATTACACACAACATGTACAGTGTGTCTACTCAGTGATAATGTGTAGATTGTGTTAATACACACAATATGTACAGTGTCTCTTCTCAGTGATAATGAGTAGCTTGTGTTATTACACACGACATGTACAGTGTCTCTACTCAGTGATAACCAGGTGAGTTAGCCGTGGTCGTTAAGGCATGACTGCTGGCAGTCGCTCACATCCGGCAGGCGAGGAGATTCGAATCCCCCCGCCGGCAACCTTGAAGATGGGCTTCTGTGGTTTCCCAACTTCCTTCCAGGCAAATGCCGGGGTTGGTCCCAAACTATAGGCCACAGCCGCTACCTTCCAACTCCTTCCAACTTTCCTCCCCAACGGTACTTGTAGCTCACCCATTGGGTGTCCGTCTCGAAGCAGCTACAAAACTGGCGAGCCGAACATTTCCTCGGACACTCCCGGCACCAAAAGCCATACGCTTAAAAAGAAACTCAGTCATTATGTGTAGCTTGAGTTACTACACACAAAATGTACTGTGTCTCTACTCAGTGATAATGTGTATCTTGTGTTATTACACACAACATGTACTGTGTCTCTACTCAATGATAATGTGTAGCTTGTGTTACTACACACAACATGTACAGTGTCTCTACTCAGTGATAAAGTGTAGCTTGTGTTACTACACACAACATGTACAGTGTCTCTACTCAGTGATAATGTGTAGCTTGTGTTACTACACACTACATGTACAGCGTCTCTACTCAGTGATAATGTGTAGCTTGTGTTATAACACACATCATGTACAGTGTCTCTACTCAGTGATAATGTGTAGCTTGTGTTATTACACACAAGTACTGTGGTCTTTCTAAACCGGTGAGGAACTACTGTGTTGAGAAAATTGTAAATGTTAAGTTTGGTAACGTTTCGTTCCTATGTACAAAACTCTTTGGTTTTACTATTCTGTGAATTGGTGTTAGCATATTTGTTTGTGAATAAAAGTTGGTTAGAAATTTTTGAATCTCAATAAAGTGTTCCAGATAATGTGTAGTTACAACTAAAAGAACATATGGCGACCGAAGATTTGACAGGACTTTAACAAGCGTGTATAAACTTTGTTGAATTACAATTTGATAGTAGCGAGTATAACTGTGCCTGTATAATCCAGTATACCGTATCCTGTTGTTTACATCCGTAGCCCGTAATTATGGCGGGTACACAAATAACTAAGAGGAGAGCGGTTATCCGCACATTGTTCACGAAAGCTTGCAGTGCTTTAGACGAACTACTGACGCAGAGAGATGCAGATTTACAATTTATAAGTGCGCGTTTATTAGTGCTCGAAGAAAGAAGACACGAGATATCGGAGCTGGACAGTCAGATTTGTGAAAACATCTGTGCTGAAACAAAGGAAGAGGATATCGAAGAAGTACTGATGGCGGAAATGGAGAAAGCAGAGGAGTATACCTTACGTTACCACAGCATTAAAGGTAAGGCCTCTGATCTGATAACAAGGAATAGCGCTGCTCATACTTCATCTAGTTGTGTTGGCGATCGTTCGGGAAACGAAATATCTCTTCGCCTACCGAAATTAGAATTGAATACGTATGACGGGAAAATAGCCGGTTGGATCTCATTCTGGTCACAGTTCTCACAAATTGACGAGTGTCAGTCGTTAAGTAAGGAGGAAAAATTTCAGTACTTGATTCAAGCCACGAAAGAGAACTCTCGAGCACGCGCGGTTGTTGTGAGTTTCCCTCCCTCAGGCGAAAATTACGGAAAGGCCATTCAAACACTTAAGGACAGATTTGGACGTAATGATCTCCTTATCGAGTATTATGTACGGGAACTACTGAGTTTAGTTATGGAAAGGAAGACGGTCAAGATCAGCATTTTGTATGACAAACTAGAAACTCAATTACGGGCACTAGAGTCATTAAATGTGTTCTCGAATAATTATGCCGCATTATTGTTTCCGCTAATAGAATCGTGTCTGCCCGCAGACATACTGAAGGTGTGGCAACGATCCAATGAACCCAATAGGACACTGAAGGAACAGATTGATAATTTAATGTTGTTTTTGAAGAGAGAAGTAGAAGGGGAGGAGAGAGTTGCAATGGCAAATAATCAGTCCCTTTCCTACAACCAGGCTAAGAGTCCAGGAAAATCGCATGATATGGACAAAGTTAATTTTGCTTCTGCGATCGATCTTGCCAGTCTGAGCATTGAATCTGACACTCAGAAGTGTGTATTTTGTAAAGGGGTGAATCATTGTTCCACAGAATGTCTCCATGCACAAAAAATGTCCCTTGAAAACCGAAAAGATGTTCTGTATAAAGATAAGCGCTGTTTTTCTTGTACCAAAGCAGGCCATTCTGCACAGCAGTGTCGAGCACGATGTGTTATTTGTCGTGGACGACATGTACCATTATTATGTCCAGCTGTTCAGAAGTATCAAGCAGAAGAGAAAGGTTGTGTTGAGGGGAAGAATTCTGAGATCAAAAGAGAAGAGGTTTCCTTGTTTAATACTTCATCTATTGACAGCAATTTGTCAGTTAGCTCTCAAACGGAGGTCTATCTCCAGACTCTGTTAGTTTACGTTAAGAATGGTGACAAAATCAGGAAGGCCAGGTTACTGATAGACAGTGGATCCCAACGTTCGTATATTTCTAGTAGTTTGGCTGAAGAAATGAACTACTCTCCGATTGGGGAAGAGAGCATTATCCACTCTCTTTTTGGTGGTAAGCCAACAGGGGTAGTTAAGCACCGATGTTACAAGGTGCACTTACTCAGCTTGAATAACGACTTTGCATGCAATTTCGTAGCGTTAGACCAAAGGACAATTACAGCTACGATTCCATCAGTAGAAGTCAGGAAAGAAGTGAGGGAAGAATTACTAAGAGAACACATTCCGATGTGCAGAGATTCTGTAGCTCCTATTGACATCTTGATAGGTTCTGACATTGCGGGAAAGTTGTGGACAGGTAAAATTAAGACTCTACCTTCTGGACTGGTAGCCATTGAAACCTGTTTAGGATGGACGGTAACGGGGAAGAAGAAGGTAGTAGACACCGTGGGAAAAAAGGAGCTAGCAAAGCATGCAAGTATTGCGAATGCAGTCACTGCACTCAGTATTACTCAGCTACCCGTATCTGATCTGTGGAAAATGGAGACCATTGGGATAACCGATCCTGTAGAGAACACCACAAAGGAGGAGAAGAGGATGTCAGCACTGAGGTATTTCAAAAATACGGTTGCTTTTGTAGATGGCAGATACGAGGTACGTCTTCCATGGGGGAGAGATGCTCCAGACCTTCCAACCAATCGAGGGATTGCAGAAGGCAGATTGATTCGAATTACCCGAAAATTAAAGGCAAAGCCTGGTCTCTATGAAGAATATGACACTATTTTACGTGATTGGGTGAAAGAAGGCATTGTGGAAATGGCGAGGGATCTATCTACTGGACACTATCTTCCTCACCGTCCAGTGCTGAAGGAAAATAGTACAACTACGAAAGTGCGTCCCGTGTTCGACGCATCGGCGAAGGAGAGAGGTTTGCCATCACTGAACGACTGCCTTGAAGAAGGACCTAACCTTATTGAAATCATACCCGAACTACTCTTGAGGTTTCGGCAACGAAAGATAGGCATCACAGCTGATATCAAGAAGGCATTTTTACAGATAAGTGTACACCCAGAGGAGAGAGACTACCTGAAGTTCCTGTGGTATGGTAATAATAGTGAGAAAGACCTACAAGTCCTTCGTCATGCCAGAGTGGTGTTCGGTGTTACCAGTAGCCCGTTTCTTCTTGAAGCAGTAATTGGCTACCACCTGGAAAAATATATGGAATCAACTGATCCAAAGGAGGCTAAAATTGCATCATCATTGAAGAACAATTTTTATGTTGACAATCTGGTGACAAGCCTCGATCGAGCAGAAGAAGTTGAGGAATTCGTTTACCTTTCAAGGACTATCATGGCGAGGGCCGGGTTCGACCTTCGGGGATGGGAGTCAACCGGAGACGGATCTTCTCAGGAGTCTTCACTGCTTGGCATTAGGTGGAATCGCCAAGACGATACTCTGAAGATCAATATGGATTGGTGGGACAGATCGTGTGAAATAGGAGATTTGACGAAGAGAACTATTCTTTCAATAATCCACCGCATTTTCGATCCGATTGGACTAACCAT
The DNA here is from genome assembly GCA_946902985.2 of Meconema thalassinum. Lineage (NCBI taxonomy): Eukaryota > Metazoa > Arthropoda > Insecta > Orthoptera > Tettigoniidae > Meconema > Meconema thalassinum. The sequence goes on along the minus strand of OX336393.1, from coordinate 527,277,581 downwards.
TCCAGTAACGATTAGGCTGAAACTGTTAATTCAAGAGTTATGGACCAGAAAGTTGGGATGGGACGAGCCTATCGACAAAGATACTCGACGGCGGTTGGAGAAGTGGCTAAAGGACTTGCCTCACTTAAGAGAAATTGAGGCGATACGTCACCTTGGCAATGAGGAGGACATCTCACTACACGTATTTTGTGATGGATGTCAAAACGCATATGCAGCTGTTGTCTTTATCAGGAGCAGTTATCAGGGAGAGGCACATCTTCGGTTAGCAGTAGCTAAAGCAAGAGTAACACCGCTTAAGCCCCTGACCATCCCTCAAGTGGAATTATTAGGAACTCTTATTGGGGCGCGTCTGCTGAAATCAGTTCAAGAAAGTCTAGGTTGGAAAGAAGTAGCTGTTTATTGTTGGACCGACTCAAGTACTGTACTAGCCTGGATTCTTGGCAACGGAGACAAGACAGTATTTGTTAGGAACCGAGTGAAGGAGATAAGGGAGCTCACTGATGCACGAAGCTGGAGACACATATCAGGGGATTTGAACCCCGCAGACCTACCCTCAAGAGGATGTACTGTCGCACAACTAATCGAATCCAAATGGTGGGAAGGGCCTAAGTGGCTTGTTGAAGGAGAAGAAAACTGGCCTGAATCTTCTATACGCTATGAAGTGGTAAACGAACATAACCTTATTGCCATCACTCATAATACGACATGGCTGTATCACCGGTTCAGTAAATATGAACAAATTGTGCGGATGGTGGGATGGATCTACAGATTTCTCAACAACTGTCGACGCAATGAAGTTAAAAGAAGTGGTCCGTTATCGACAAATGAGGTGGCTACAGCCGAAGACAAAATTGTTTTGTTCATTCAAAAAGAGTCCTTCGAATTCCCAGACGATCAGAGACTTAAGAGCTTTGAAGTATTCCAAGATCAAAAGGGCATAATTAGACTCAAGACACGGATAGTCGAACGTGTGGATAAGGGTCCGTTCAAACTACCAGCCGTGCTACCTTCCGAACATCCGTTGGTCAAGAGGTATGCAGAAGAAGTGCATTGTAAAAACAATCACCCCGGTCCAACAACTCTCCTAGGTTTGTTACGCGAGAGATTCTGGATCCTTAAAGGACGCCAGTTGGCGAAGGGAACAGTCAAGAGATGTGTTGTTTGCCGACGTTTTCAAGCAAAAAACTTAGACACTCAGTCTCCTCCTTTGCCAGATCTTCGAGTTAACGATGCGGCCATATTCGAAGTCATTGGAATAGATTTGGCAGGACCCTTGTATATTCGTGATTCATCGAAGACATGGGTTGCTCTATTCACTTGTGCTTGCTACCGAGCTGTACATCTGGAACTAGTTCCGTCTCTGTCAACTGAAGCATTCATAAGAGCACTGAGGCGTTTTATCGCACGGCGTGGTCGACCTAAAGTGATCATCTGTGATAATGGAACAAATTTTCGAGGAACGTGTAATGCTCTTGAAAGGTTAGACTGGGAGAAAATCGTTACCTACGGCACTGGAGAACGCATAATTTGGAGGTTCAATCCGCCTACGGCGTCGTGGTGGGGAGGCTTCTGGGAACGATTGGTGAGCCTGGTGAAGCAAATTTTACGGAAGACATTGGGGAAGGCTTCATTGTCTTGGGATGAGCTTCAGACCATACTTATTGACTGTGAAGCAGTGATTAATGCAAGACCATTGACTTATACGGCAGAAGATAATAGAGATCCTATTCCATTGACCCCATCCATGCTACTGCAAGAAGTACGAGAGACAGGAGTTCCTGACCTGGACTGCATTGAGTCAACAAGCATCACTCGGAAAATTCGGTATCTGCAAAGACTGAGAGAAGAGCTAAGAAGACGCTTCCGATCAGAATATCTGGGGCAGTTAACCTGGACCAAGCGGCGCGAAACTAGAAAGCCTATAATTGGAGAGGTGGTTATAATAGGATCGGACAATCGGAAGAGAATAGATTGGCCTTTGGCAAGAATTGAGCAGCTCATTCCAGGGCGAGATGGAAGAGTCCGGGTGGTTCAACTAAAGACTAGCAGTGGTACTGTTGTACGTCCTATACAGAGAGTCTACCCCTTGGAGGTCCAGTCCTGCACCGAGAGTTACCAAGAAAAAACCCACTTCATGGACGATGATGACAAGGATGTGTCCAAATCCCCTGAAGAATTGAGGACAAGAGCAGGAAGAAAAGTGGCCCCTCCTAAAAGACTAGATCTTTGATTTCATGTTACAGAGGAGAAGGAATTCAGTTGACATACATTGTACACCTGTTTGTCACTTTGATAATTTCCAATTTTGAGAAAATTGTAAATTAGGTGGGAGTATGTTGAGAAAATTGTAAATGTTAAGGTTGGTAACGTTTCGTTCCTATGTACAAAACTCTTTGGTTTTACTATTCTGTGAATTGGTGTTAGCATATTTTTGTTTGTGAATAAAAGTTGGTTAGGAATCTTTGAATCTCAATAAAGTGTTCCAGATAATGTGTAGTTACAACTAAAAGAACATACTGCGTGATTAGAAGGGAATTGCTGGCTGTAGTGAAGTCAGGGGAGCATTTCCATAAGTACCTCTGCGGGAGAATGTTCGTTCTGGACTGTTCATGCAGTACTTAGGTGGCTACTCAGGTTCAAGAACTCGGAGGGGCTCGTAGCTAGGCGTATCAAAGGGTTCGAGGAGTACGATTTCGACTCTGAACACAGGGCTGGTCTGAAACACCTAAATGCTGATGCTCTGTCAAGGAGACCGTGCGCACAAGATCGGAAGCACTGCAATCGGATAGAAGTAAAATTTGCAGCAGTGAGAAGGAGCACTGTGTCTGGCGACCACTGCCAGGATGAGGAAATTCGTACGGATCAAGAAATCGACCCGGATTTAGAACACCTAATGCTTTGGAAGTAGTCTGAGCGACGGCCGACCTGGCGCTCTGTAATAGCTTACTGGGCTCAGAGGATTTCCGTGATTTTGGAAGTCGGGGTGCTAAAGAGGGTTCTGGAGAGTGAGAACGGGACTCAGGAGGGGCTACAGGGTATTGTTCCACGAAGCATAGTACCCGAGGTACTTCAGTTGCTGCATGATGGAGGCCACCTTGGAGTTCGGATAACCATAGAGAAATTCCGAGAAAGGTTTTATTGGGCCAATTGCTCAGACGACGTTCGTGAATGTTGATGAGACAGTACAACGTTGGTGCCTGTTTGAACGGATCTCCATCGATGTAGCGGGCCCCTTCGTTTACGACTGTGAGTGGGAATAAATACATCTTGATAGCAATAGCATGACGAATGAAAGAGAAAGTGAGAGGACTCCTCAAGTTCAAGCGCGCCCCGCCTGGCTGCGCTAGAGTGGGCAAGTTCCACACTACCGGTCAGCTGGTCTTAGGGATAATGCCAAGAGATACGAATTACTTTGTTGGTTGGTTGGTTCCTCAGTTTAGGGGCTGCGACAACGCTGCCATGTAGCCCCGTGTACTTTGGGTGAGTGTAGAATCTGTCTGATAACCTGTATTAATTGTGATGGCTGTATTAGTGTGTGTATCTGTTTTTTAATTCAAATGAGGATTTCAACTTTGAATTTTTCAAATAGTTCCTACTTTTGCCGCCAAACGCCACTGTCAGGGTAAAGTAATTAATTTCTTGGTATTGGTATCATGTACAGGGTATTGTTTTATGTTGTTTTATGTTGTCTTGGTTACGATAGAAGAAAAATAAAGTATGGAACCTGTACCGGTATATGACTGCACGGTGTTTATATTAAAAACAAGGTTAGAGTTAACATTTGGCGACCGATAGACAGGACTGATTGCCGTGCAGTGAATGTAAAATAAGAACTTAAGGTACCGGTACACAACAACTGTTTGATTTCGACTAGCAAAATCTATCATCATGGCTGAAGTGACTGCTTTACAAAGAGAAAGAGCACAGTTACGTCGTTTGTTCACAAGAGCTTTTAACACGTTCCAGAACAAGATTAAGGAGGAAAATGTGAAGCAGGAAGATATATTTACTAGTTTTAAACTACTCGAAGATAAAGCCGATCGACTGTTTCCACTTGACGAGAGAATCCGCGAAGCTTGGCATGGACGTGAATGCAACAGCGAAGATGAAGACAAGGAATATGAAGAAGTCGAAACATATCGAGATAAATGGACAGCAGTGAAGTGTAAGTACGAAAAATACGAATGTGAAATACCGTGTGACACTCATTCCATAAGAACTAGTGTTTCTCAAACTGGTAAAGTGATTAGTAAATTACCCAAGTTGTCGCTTGTGAAGTTCTCAGGAGATATTAAACATTGGTTATCGTTTTGGGCCCAGTTCAAGCGAATACATGAGAGTGTCGAGCTGGATGCTGCAGAAAAGATTCTTTATCTAAGAGAATCTATGGCTCCTGGAACAAGGGCATATGATCTTGTGAGTGGTTTTCCTCCTATTGCCGAGAATTATAGCAAGGCTGTACAGTTGTTAGAAGCCCGCTATGGTCGAAAAGATCTATTGATAGAACTTTACGTGAGGGACATAATAAATCTAGTGACAGAGAAACCTTCCCTTTCAGTATTGTATGATCGAATTGAGGTTAATGTTAGGTCCCTCGAGTCAATGGGCCTGACTACCGACAATTATGCTGCATTATTATTTCCCCTGGTAGAGTCTTGTTTGACGGATGAATTAATTCGTGTGTGGCAGAGAATAGGAGATCGTATACAAGAAAATGGGTCACAAGATAAGCTTAAAAACCTTTTGACATTTTTGAAATCTGAAGTAGAAAATGAAGAGTACTTACAACTTACTAGAAAGATAGGTAACGTTACTGCGGAAAAGAAACAAATTTCGAAACCCTTCAAACGGTGTGATGTTCCTACTGCTCAGGGTTTGGTATCAACTGGAGGAGTGGGAGGTACATGTGCTTTTTGTAGTGAAGAGAAACATCCTTCATCGGGATGCACGGAAGCAAAGAACATGACTCTCGAAGAAAGGAAAGCCAGCTTGTCAAAGAATGGTGCATGCTTCAAATGTCTCAGGGTTGGTCAGGTTGCAAGAAGATGTCATACTCGTCTCTCCTGCAAGTTATGTAAGCGGCAGCATTATCCAGTTATGAGTGATTTTTCAGAAAGGAATCTGGAAACGGAGACCCAGGCCTCATCTCAGGCCAGGTCAGTGACGAACTTCTGCATAAATTCCAACTGTGTATATCTACAAACAGTTTTGGTTAAGATTGTTCACGGGTATAATATAGAGCTTGTACGCGTTCTTCTAGACTCTGCCTCACAGCATTCTTACATTAAAGAAGAACTGGATGAGAGATTGGGTCTCAAGGAAGTTAGGAAGGTTACTCTAAGGCATGCGGTGTTTGGTGGCAGAACTGGATCTCCGGTGGAACATGGCGTATTTGAACTTGTTCTTCATAATCTCGATAACTCCTGTCAGCTGAGACTGACTGCTCTTAGTCAGCCTGTTATTTGCAGTCAGGTTCCTCGCCTTACAACAGAGCAAGTCGTGAAACTTGGACTGTCCCATCTAGATGTAGGAAAGGACAAGGATATTGAGATCCTTGTTGGTGCTGATTTTCTAGGATCAATTCTCTCCAATGATCGTAAAACGGTGGGAGAGTTAACAGCGTTGCGCACTACATTGGGGTGGACAGTATTTGGTAGAGACCAACGCTCGGGGTGTGGCATGAGTAAAACTACACCTATTATGCTGAATATAGAGAAGGTTAGCAACCTCTGGGAACTTGACGTATTGGGAATAGAAGATCCTATCACCGAAAAGAAGAGATGCGAACTTGAAGAGGAAGCTAGATTAAATTTCATTGAAACCGTAGAAATAAAAGAAGATGGTAGATACGAAGTTCGACTGCCATGGTTGAAGGATCATCTTCCCTTGGAAACCTCGTACGAGATGGCAGTGAAGCGCCTTGATATAACGAGGAGAAAGCTAGATAATAACGGATACTTGGAAGAATATGATAAAGTCTTTCAAGAATGGCTAGCTGAAGGGATAATAGAAGAGATTAATGGTGATCAGACTGAAATATGTGGCCATTATCTGCCTCATCGACCTGTGATCAAGGATTATGGAACAACACCTGTTCGACCAGTGTTAGATGCTTCCGCTAGACGAGGTAACAACCCATCACTTAACGATTGTTTGGAAAAGGGTCCAAATCTGATCCAACTTATTCCATCTCTCCTACACAAGTTTCGGAAGAAGTCAATTGGTGTTATTGCTGATATTCGCAAGACTTTCCTGCAAGTTTCGGTAGCACCAGAAGATCGAGATTTGTTGAGATTCCTGTGGGGAAAAGAGAAAATGAAAACATATAGACACAAACGAGTTGTTTTTGAAGTGACATCAAGCCCCTTCCTACTGGCAGCTGTGATTGAACACCTTTTAGACCAAGCCTTGAAAAATGATCAGGAAAGGTGGAACAGTATGACTGTCAATATTATTAAGCAACTGAAAGACAGCTTTTATGTTGATAATTGTGTGACAAGTGTCTCAAGTAAACAGGAGCTGGAATTGTTTATTAAAACTGCTCAAGATGTTTTTTCCCAACACAATTTTGAGCTTAGAGGTTGGGAGAGCAGTGATCCAGTGCTTCAATATGATGAAAAAATGTCACCCGTCCTAGGAATAATGTGGAATCGCAAGGAAGACACGCTTAGCTTGAATTGTGAACCCCTGAAGAAGCTATCACCTATAAAAGCAACCAAGAGGTCGATACTATCTGCCGTCCATAGGATTTATGACCCAATTGGATTTTCTGCACCGGTTATGTTATCACCGAAGCTGTTACTGCAGAAAATAAACAAGGTTTCTTGGGACATGGAGGTACCGCAGGAAATCCAAATCAAGTTTGAAAAATGGCTTCGTGAAATAGAATAATTAGGCCAGCTGACGATCCCAAGAAGACTCCCTGAGGTATATGAGGAACGTAATCTCCATGCCTTTTGCGATGCGAGTCAAGATGCCTATGCTTCAGTGGTATTTTTACGCACGCAGACAGTGACAGGAGTTCATGTTCAGCTTCTCCAAGCAAAAGCAAGAGTGGCTCCATCACATCGACCTACCATTCCTCGACTCGAACTTATGGGAGCTGCAATTAGTGCCCGATTGCTGGCATCTATAAGAAAAGAGTTTGACACTGAAACAGTTTATGTGTGGACTGAATCAATGACAGTGTTGACATGGATACAGCGAGAAGTTCTCTGGTTTGTTTTTGTTGAGAACAGGGTTAGAGAAATCAGGCAACTTACTTCAAAAGAATCGTGGAGGCATGTACCTGGGACACTCAATCCTGCTGATCTGCCTACCCGAGGCTGTACAACAAGAGATCTTATAGCATCGAGATGGTGGGAGGGACTGTCATGGATGTATCTTCCCAAAGAAGAATGGCCTTCAGATAATAGCAACAGAAATGAAGATGAAATCAGGCTTGAAAGAAGAAAGACTGCCATGACTCTATTGGTCGCAGAAGAGCCTTCAAGTTCCAACTGGTATTACAAGTATTTCTTTCGATTTGACAAAATAGTGAGGCTGATCGGGTGGATAAGACGATTTATGTTCAATTGTAAATATAATAGAAGGCAGAATGGAGAACTGACTTGTTCAGAATTAGAAGACAGTGAAAGAATAGTAATTAAACTTGTACAGAATGAAAGTTTTCAAGGGCCCGAGGATCAGCAACTGGCTTCAATAGTGCCATTCTTAGACAATCATGGCATTTTGCGAGAAACACCAGAATAACAGAGAGGGGGGACAACAATGAGTTTCGCCAGCCTGATATAATGCCGGGAGATCACCTTGTTGTGCAGCGACTTATTCATGACACGCACATTCGACAGTGTCATGTAGGCAGAGGCAGTTCTAGCCCTGGGCCGGGGGGGCCTGCCCCCCCCCCCCCCCCCAGTTTTAGTGAAATAATTCTTTTAAAATTCCTTGGTTACTAAATAAATTGATAATTTACAGATATAATTTATCTGATATAAAACCAACTAATGCATTTAATTAAGTTAATTTTTCTTTCAATTTCAAGATTTATTTATTTTATTATATGTAATTTAAACACACAATTGAAATCGTGTATAAATATAATACCGGTATTTTTAAAATGCGTAGTGCATACACCAAGATCAACATGTTAAGATATTTCTTTACAACAACAATCAGTCAACGCGATCTGCATTCAAAGTCTGACAGACGACATTGTCGACTGCTCGTTATTCTAACAATCACAGAAAGGATTTATCGTTTCGCAACAGTCCTCTGTAGCAGACGATTAGTCGCTATGCTTGCGTAGACGTGTTCTTGTATTAGTTACGGTATGTCTAAACAGAGTAATATTTTGACTTTCTTTTCCCGTGACAAGCGGAAGTGCGATGAAAGTGCATGTGAACCCAATGAACCGAAGAGTATTAAACTCTTTTCCCAGCTTAGTGACTTAAATGCAAGTTCACAAGTTTCCAATGTAGACAAACCTCCATGCGATACAAGTGCATCGAATCTCCTCAACTCTGTGACAAAAATGTGAGTGCAACTGTTTCTAATATAGACGAACCAGTACCTTTTGATATCAGTGCATCGATCTATGATGGCCCATGCCAACCACGTAAATCAGTTTATAAACAAACGTTACTATACAATAAGAACAGAAGTTTTAACAGTAAATGGTTTGATAGGTATACATTTATTGAATACTCTGAGAACAAAGATGCTATTTTCTGTTTTCCGTGTCATCATTTCGTTCAATCTGATTCAAGCAATGCTGAACATGTTTTCACTAAATCTGGATTTTGCAATTGGAAAAGAATAGGAGAAAAGCTTGCAAAGCATGCTGATAGTGAATGTCATAAATCTTCAATAGTAAAGTGGAACAGTTTTCTGGAAAGTGAACGTAGCGGCACAGTGATTTCGAAGCTATGCGAGAAACACAAAGATGACATATTGCGTAACCGCTCGGCCGTGGCAACAATGGCCCGAGTCGCATTACTTTGTGCTCGGCAAGACATTGGACTTAGAGGTCATCGCGAAACAGTTTCCGGTGACGATAGTGGTAATAATAAAGGGAATTTTGTTGAAATTTTAAATGTAATTAAACTAGAAAGTGAAAGAACAAGGGAGAATGTAAACAGTCTACCAAAGAATGCAACTTAATCATCTAAAGATTCTCAAAATGAATTTCTTGATATCTCAGCTAATATAATAGTTGAACATATTGGAGGAGAGACGAGAAAATATAACAATGGTTATGTTTCCTTAATCCTGGATGAAGTTAGAGTTGTTAGTAAAGTGGAACAGATGTCCGTATGTGTCCGATATGTAGGACAAATTTCTATAGAGGAGCGTTTCATTGGTTTTATACATTTGTCTCAACTGAATGCGGAAAGTATAGCTAATTCAGCTTTAGAGTACCTTGTTTCAGTGGATTTCGATCCATGTAAGTGCATTGGACAAGCATATGACGGAGCCGCGGTTATGTCAGGGATGATAAACGGTGTGCAAAGTTTATTGCGACAAAAGGTCAATAACCCGTGTGTTTACGTGCATTGTTATGCACATCGCTTAAATTTAGTTTTGGTGGACGTTTCAAAGGCAGTAGACGTGGTAGGGGACACTTTTGGTTTACTGGAAGCAATTTATGCTTTTCAGTACGTATCTACTGTAAGACACCAAAAGTTTGTTGAGTTACAGAGTGATCTTTATCCAGGAGAACGTGTTTTAGAGATACCTCTTCAATGTGACACGCGATGGGTATGTAAATATAGAGGAGTGATGTATTTTCAGAAACGTTTTGCTTCTGTTAAAGCAGCTCTAGAGTATTTTTCAAAGTCAGCTAACAAGAAAAGGCAGCAGAAGCAAAAGGTTTGTTGAAGCAGCTATGTAAAGTGAAGGTGATGTTTGTGTTACAAATCTTTTCTGATATTCTCGAGCTTGCCAATGGATCCTCTATGTTCTTACAACAAAAACATGTGGACTTCGGAGGGGCACAAAGATTGATCTTTGGTCTTGTAAAATCGTTGCAAGAAAAACGAAATGTTGATTATTTTAAGGAACTATGGGCGGTTACATGTGACTCTGCTCAGTCGTTAGGCGTGAATGTTTATAAACAATCTAGAGTCTCAAGTATTCCAAAGAACTTTTCAGACTACGTTTTATTAATGCCAGTCTCTGCGGAGAAAGAAGAGGAAAATGTCACATTATCAGAGACATGTAAAATAAATCTTTTTGAAATATTAGATAATATGGTAGAAGAGTTACAGCGTAGATTTACTGAAAATGATTTTGTGTGCAATTCAATGGATGCCTGTAACCCAAGAAGTGAAAACTTTTTAAATTTTGAATATATCCTCACGTTCTGTGAAAAGTATAATCTAATCTTCACAGACCGTAAGGTGCTACAGACTGAAATCAGTTTAGCTAAGAATGTATTTAGAGGCAAATATCCAAACACTTCCTCATTCTTTTTTTCTGAACTTCTGAAAATGGAAGTTGCTTTTCCACAGCTACTATTATTTTTCAAGTTGATGCTGACTCTTCCTGTGTCATCTGCTTCTGCTGAGCGTAGTTTCTCTGTCATGAAACGAATGAAATATTATTTAAGAGCAACAATGGCAACAAAGAGGCTGTCCAATCTCGCAATTGTTTCAATTGAAAGGGAATTAAGTGGAAAATTACTTCGAGACCCTTCTGATATAGTGAACCCGTTTGCCCAGAGTGGAAACAGAAGAATAAATTTATGAGACAGTGAAATGTGCTTTCTTTTTACCAATGATAGTTTTTTAAATTACTAACATGTATAAATATATTAACGTATGGTAAATCTGTGATTTTTAACAACAGTGGATTAGTTTCATGCCAATTGACACGAAATAAAATTGTGTAAAATACCATTACTTCAAGTTCCTTCAGATATAGTGAACCAATTTGCCCAGGGTGGAAACAGAAGAATATTATTGCTCAATATCATCTTATAATGCATACATACGGTAGTTATAATATGCAGGGTATTTATTACTGTTGTGGTCTCATCTCTGTCCTATGGTAACTAACTTTCGGTTCTCAATTTCTGATCATGGTTAGTTCTGGATGGGGGCGTGGTGGCGCAGCGGTCAAGCTGTTGGCCTCTCACCACGGCGGACTGGGTTCAATTCCCGGTCAATGCATGTGAGATTTTCAAAGTGAAATGCCATGTCCTGTGGTTCGGATTCCACCTAAAAAGGAGGTCCCGTGGCTTATGATCTCGAGATTAGCGGTCACGTAAAACTACAATCTTCCTTCCTAGTTCTGGATGCATTAACTTATTGTTCTTTAAATAATATGGCATAGTAGTATGTGTATAACTGAACATGTTAATATGATTGTGCTAATGTTGCCCATTGTATTTTCACAGATATGGTTACTTTTCTATTGAATTATGTCACCCAAACATTCGATTCCAAACCGCCCCCCCCCCCCCCCCCCCCCGCCCCCCGACTTAAGCTTCTAGAACCGCCACTGCATGTAGAGTACTGGATCTTGAATGGAAGACGAGTCGTGAGATGCTCTGTACAAAGATGTGTTGTTTGTAGAAGGTACAAGAAAGAGCGACTGAAAGTTTCTACCCCACCTCTGCCTAATGATCGTAAGAGACTTCGAACGAAAAGGGGAGTTGTCATGCGTCCTGTTCGACGTTTGATCCCATTAGAATTCTCTATGTCAGTGTCTGAAGAGGAGGAACGAGTGATTGATACCGAAAAAGAGGCCATGGAACAAGAGAACATGATGTTGCAGAGATATCATACTCGGAGTGGGAGAGCAGTGAGGTGTCCGATGCGATTCCTGCAATGAGATAAATGCCGTACCGTACTTTGAATGTTGCAATTTTATTGAGGGCTGAAAATTGCAAGGTGGGAGAATGTCAGGGTAAAGTAATTAATTTCTTGGTATTGGTATCATGTACAGGGTATTGTTTTATGTTGTCTTGGTTACGATAGAAGAAAAATAAAGTATGGAACCTGTACCGGTATATGACTGCACGGTGTTTATATTAAAAACAAGGTTAGAGTTAACAGCCACCATCAACGACTACTAGGCCTAGTTCAGGACTTAGCTACTAGACGCCACCGCAGTCGGCTCTTGGCAACGAACGTAGAAACCTAAGAGCGTTGTTTACATTCCTAACCTATACAATTTACCTTCACACAGGTTTAATTAGTGGAAGGTTCTTTAATATGCCATAAATCTATGACATGGGACCGCCGGCTTTACTTTCCCTCCGAAGGAAGGCATACTGAGGGATTTTTAACGCTCTTAAAAAATCCAACGGCTTAGGGCGGGTTTGAACCCGTTATCTTGGGCATAGAAGCTCAGCATCTACCAACTACGCCACCAAAGGAATTACTTTGTAACTGATACTCTTTTAAAAAGTAATTAGCAATTACAATTAAAATAGCACGGCAGGGCACAATGGAAAATATGCTGTAACTAGCAGAGCCCGCGTACAGTATCTACGCAATAACAGTGCAATAAAAGCGGCCCGAGCTATTAGTAACATTACATTTATTTACGAAATAAAACTTCACAAACTTAAGATGTAGATAGAAGTGCAGGAAGGAAGGATCCAACTGGGCTGTGAAATGATAACTTCACAGAGGACATTTAGGATACAACCAGGACTGCTTCCACATACAGTAGTTCTCGATTGAGGTGTACAGAGTTGCATCTGAGGAGCCAAATCACATTTCTTCCAAGATAGTGCATTTTGTTAAGGTACTTTTTGAATTTATCTATCAAAAATTTCCCTAAACACACAGTTGGTTATTTTGTTGCTTGGTGACACAACCGATAGCGAGCTGAACGATCTTACCCGTGAAAGGGCTACGTAAAGCTGTCCACATGTAAAGACGGGGTTTGTCAAGTAAAGGGAGATTTTATCGAAAGTCTGACCCTGAGATTTATTTATTGTCATTGAGAAAGCCAAATACTGGGAAATGTCTTCTTTTAAATTTAAAAGGCATGTTCGTATAAGAGGGAATAAGGCTTATCCTGGGTATGAAAACGATTTCTTTCTTATCAGAATCTATAATAGTTGCCTCTATTATATTAAGTAGTAACTCGTTGACTATTAGCATCGTCCCACTGCAGACCTCATTTGTGGGTAGAATATTTCTTAATGACATAATGATAGCACCTTTCTTAAGTCTACGTTTGTGTGGAGGCAAGCCAGTTGGTGTCAGACTGTTCACAAATTCTTCAGGGTAAGCCAAATGATCTTGTGCATGCTCACGCACAATACAGTCTACACTCTCGTAGACTACCTCATCTCTAGGTAAACGCTGAAGTACACGATTGTGCAGTTCAAGCGATGCTTCATTGGCGACCGTAAGAACAGTTCTTCCTTTAAGCTCCTTTGGGGTGACAGCAGTAAAATCAAAATCACCATATAGCTGTTCGACTGGATCTTGTTCCTAGGTATTTGTGGATAGCATGTAGATGGTATCGTAACTTCCGCTCCAGTCTTGCCTTCTCCTATTTCTAAAAGCCATGTTGAAAATTCTGTTTCAGAATTTAAAGCGCGCATGTTCTGGGGGAGTTTAAGTACATGGAATTTATTCCAGAGGCTATGCCGCTTCAAAAAGCTAGCAACTGTCAGAGAACATGATCCTCTCATTATACTCGTAACAGGAAGGACTTGGTGAAAATCACCACCCAGTAAGATAACTTTACCAGTGATTGCTTCAGTATAGTTGGTCATATTCAGGTGTGCTCAGTGTGTTGTGAAGGGCAGGTAACTCCAAAATGATGTTTCCAAATGTGTGTATGAAAAATTGTTGTCTGCCAAAATGTCAGGGACATTTGAAGACAGTTTTTGCCATTTTGTTTGTCTGAATGGACCCATGGGATTAGGAGCACATTGACTGGTTGTTTTCTATCAATTAATGACTCTAATGAAGGTATCTGTTAACATCTGTACGAAATTACTGACTGTCGAGTATTTCAAAGTCCTGTTTAATTTTATTTTGTATTGGTTTTACGTCCCTGTTAACTACTGCGGCTTTTAGAGGCGATGGGGTACCATAATTTTGCCCTGAAGGGGATCTTTTACTTGCCAGTAAATCTTCTGACACGGCTCCCTCACATTTGCGCACCCTCGAATACTACTGGCTGCAACCTTGGGCAATGCTGGCGAGAACGTTACCGTTGAGCCACGCAGCCAGCCTAAGGCATATGTGAATAGAACGAATGATTCATCAGTGAAAAATCTTCCACTAAAAATATCAAGCTCAATAAGATATTAAACGTGTGATTTGCTTTTGAAGATATCTGTAGGCGAGTCAAACTGCTGTCATAAAATGACGATCAAACGTGTTAACGTCAATAGACATGTATTTCATTTATATTATCTCCCCTTTCGGATCAACATCCATCTCCCTTCCTTATAATATGCTACAATAAGTACCGGAACGCGAAGGACATAATATCTGTATTTCTTTGCGTTTTGGAAGTCGAATTGTGTTATAGGCTACTTCAATAGTTCGTTCCAGTAGCTGTCTATTAGAGCCGCTAGATGGTAGCACTATGCGCTTTCGCCGCTTGCTCTGCAGGCGCAGATCATAATGGATGTTTTTCGCAGTTTTATTGCATGCTTTATGGAAGAAATACTGTAACTCCTGCATAACTCACTTACAAAATGTAAAACGTTAATAATACTCCACGAAACAATATTTCAGGGGTAAAAAAAGGCGCCAAGAGGAGAAAACGATCCTAGGCTCTTGCGATCCGGAGGCATTTATTTGCCTTATCCACTACGCTATAGATTCACACAATAAATGAGTTGACGCACCAAGTCACTATCTCAATAACTGGCTGTCTGGAGAAAATAGTCTTTCCTTCATTTAAGTTGCACACTCGTATACGTTCATACTCTTACCATATTTTATTTTCAGGACTTGGTTAATATCCGTCTTCAAATACATGCAAGCCTTATGCATGTGCGCGTACAGCTATTAAAAACATTAAATTTTAATGAGCAGTGGTTCGGCCGTGCGGCCATGTTTGAATGGCAACAGCTATGGATTCAAGAGCGCAAGGAAAATATTTAATCTTGAAAAATAAAATATTTCCGTTCACTTTTCAAGAAATGCAAGATTTTTCCTGTACTATTGAGACAATTTGGAAGATTTTGATACAAACCACAACTTCTAACTCCCTCTGGTTTAGGAGCGTGAGTTTTGTGATACATACACCTTAGCGTATTAGGCTATATAGACTAATATATAGATTGACGGAAATAAGATCTACGGTCTTCATTACATGTTACGGAATGCACAGATTCCTGGAGTACGGTATACAGACACAGATAAAAAAACATAATCCCCAGCATATTAAAACAAGCACACATAAACTATTTAAAGTAACACTCTACTTACCAATTCATTTTGTCGGCTACTGGACTTTCGAAAGCTTGCGTGAAGACTTGGCGGATGTTCGAGATTGCAAATCTCGGCGGATTTCCTTCGTTCTGAAGAAAAATCGGCACTTCATATAATGATAAACAAGTCTGGGGATAATATCCATGACATGCTGAAGACAGCAGCCAGCTCCTGAAGGAGCAACTGAAATTGTTTCTATGGAATCGATACAATCAAAAATTTCGCTCCACATCGATTTTGAGTTTAATTTTCCGGTAATTACTTCTCGTCCTTGAAAAGAATGTCACATACATTTCTCGAAGGACGTGTTAGAAACACTTCATTTTTCATTGAACCGTAGTCCTTTATTTCGGTAAGAACTGAAAGACTTTGATGTAATAAAGTTCATCGAAGAAACTAACACACTTGCGCTCGAATGGTTAATTTGCAAGAAATGTCCATTTAAATATTTAAAATTTAAGTTTCGCGTCGCCGCCATGTTGGATTTGTGCTCACCAGGCTATAGAATTAGTGGTTGAAGACATGACAAAAAGGGAAGGAGAATAAAGAGTAATCTTAAAAGTACCGAGGAAGATGCAAATAATCCAGGTTATGGGGCAGGAAAGTTCTGAGAACCTTCACAGGTAAGAATTTACACTGAAAAACTTTAGCTTCAATTTTCTCAGTTGTATATTTTTGTACTTCGGTACCATTTGTGAGAAAAGTTCTTATGCTAGGCCAGTGAAACTTTTTCTGAGGTTTAATAAGTCCTCTGCGAGTGGTAATAAGGAGGGATTTTTCAGTATGTTACCCAAGAATAAAGTTATGAATTCTTTTAAAGAGAATATTTGGAAAAATATATTGCATTTTTTAAAACTTCATTCTGAAAAAACTATCCAATTCCGTAAATAATCCTTCCTATTATTACAGAGAAAGATGCATACAACAATCTCTGAAAATTTCATTGTAATAATCCAAATAGGTTTTGAGTAATCTGCACCAAAAAAATTGAAAATTTAACATGGGCCCTAAATCAAGAATTCGTCTACTTTATGAGAAAAACTATTAAACTGGATTTCTTCTCTTAGCTTCACTTGATCAAACATTTCAACACCGTAACGTGAATTATCATTATTTGGGGCGTGGTGGCTCAGCGGTCTAGCTGTATGCCTCTCACCAAGGCGGTTTGGGTTCGATTCCCGGTCAATGCATGTGAGATTTTCGAAGTGAAATGCCATGTCCTGTGGTTCGGATTCCACGTAAAAAGGAGGTCCCGTGGCTCATGATCTCGAGATTAACGGTCACGTTAAACTACAAGCTTGCTTGCTTCCTTAAAATAGTCTGAAATAGCATTTATGCGTATTAACTCCATAAGGGCACTTAAATCCTTTACAAAGTTTTCTCAAGTGACTTTCTGAGGGTAGAGGCAAGAGATTATGTCCCCGACAATGACGGAATCCTTTCGGTGATTTTATTCTCAACAATAAACTCTCTAAAATGAATTCATTACTGTTCCTCATTCTATTGGGAGATTTTACCTGGCATTTCTTGAGCATAGTGTCTATTATCATCTTTTCTTCCTTGCTAAGGTGTTTGTTATCTTTGTAATTAAATGCCTTTGAATTTCGAACCTGCTTCTCCAGCAAATTAATTCTCGATTTTGCTGAGTTGAGACAGGATCTAGCGCGAATTAAATTACGGTTAGCATTCTTTAGGCGCCTTTTGAGCAATATTATAACCTTTTCAGCATCAGTAAGTGCACTAGAATGACCCAAATTCTTATCAACATTAGACTGACCTTTTAATGCCTCATTCGTTGCTCCACTCCCATCTTCAATCTTCTTTCTTCTCTTCCTGGTGGTGTCGAGATTCTTTCTCCTGTTGGGAGCTTTACGGGACTTATTCTCACTTAACAGGTACTTCGGTAAATTAGGGGGAAAATGAGGCACTGCTCCAGGACGTAACTTCCACCTCACCCGAGAGATTTCCACTTCTTCGCCATTCACTAAAAATTATCTGATTTTACTATCAAATCATCAGAGAAATTAATTTGACAAATTCTACTACCACGCGTTAACTCCGTATCCTTTCGTGGAATAGCTCTGGCCCTTTTTTAAAATTGATTTGTGTCCTTCGGAGGTGAAAAAAATCGCATATCGTCAACTACTCTACCATACCCTGACTTACAGCCAGGCACAAAACAGTACGGCATGATGAACTATTAAATTAACAAAGCCACATAGGAAATATATTTGAAGTACACAAAACTCAAAACGCTGATGTACACAAGACACAATGAACTGAATTTAAGAACTGAAAGCAAAGAAAATTCAATTTAATTCACACAAATATCTCACAAAGTAACTTCTCCCGCACTTTTCTATGACCCGGCTCGACGGAACAACAAGACACGTGTTGGACATAATCGCTTGCAGTGCTTGTAGTGGCGGGACCACAAACTACCGTGCTATAATGGCGGAGTCCTCAAACTAGGTCCTTCTATTCGTCATGGCAATAGATTACATCAGCAAGTGGGTAGAGGCATATGCAATGCCCAACCAGGAAGCTCTGGTGGTTGCCGAGACACTAGTAAAGGACCTGGTGCGCCGATTTGGTGTACCCTTGGAACTACATTCTAATCAGGGGCGAAATTTCGAGTCGTCAGTATTCCAGGAGATGTGCCAGATTCTCGGAATCTTGAAAACGAGAACGACTGCCCTGCGCCCACAGTCCGACGGAATGATTGAGCACATGAACAGGACAGTAGAAAAATTCATGTCGAAGATTGTCTCCAACCCTCAGCGAGACTGGGAAAAGTTTCTCCACTTGTATCTAACATCGCTCTTCTATCCATGAGGCCACAGGCCAAACACCAGCTAATGTGCTGTTTGGTCGAGAACTGCGGTTGGCGTGTGACCTGGCGTTCGGTTGCAAACCTGAGGATAATGTCGTTGGGGAGGAGTACATCTCCGACCTTCGTCGAAGGATGGATAACATTCACGACCACGTTCGCACAAACATTCAGAATGCGAGCAACCGGATGAAGGAGCGATACGACGCGTAAGAGCCGAATCAGGAGGGTACCAAGCAGGAGATCTAGTCTGTCTTTTCAACCCTAAACGATGGCGAGGGTTCTCTCCAAAGCTGCAACGCTCTTAGGACGGACTATACGAGGTCCACTCCAACCCATCCAGCGCACAGCCCAACTGGGGCACAGCTGCTGCATCGCGAGTAGACTATCCCAGACGGCACGATACGTCGGCTTCTTATGGGAAAGTTCTTTCGTCACTAGATAGAATAGCGATCGCTCGTTTCCGACTCTTCCGGTTATTCCACGATCAACGGTAGCTGACGATCTAAACGTGTGCTTAAAATCGTCAAATTTGTGCTGACTGTGAAGACACTCCGATTGACGACTCACATGCGAGTGTTTTTTTCAACAAGATCGAAATGCAGATGTGTTTTCGAAGCAATTGTTGGACATTGGTAATGGGAAAATCGCAGTTGACATATCGACCGGAATCATCACATTGTTCACTGATTTCTGTCAGTTGACTGTTCGGGGCTACATGACCGCGTTGTCGCAGTCCCTAAACTAAGGAACCAATCAATCAGTTGAGCGAATCAAAGGAGGCTTCTCCTGCTCACTGTTGGACTTAGTCGGAGCTTGTGAGTCACATCTAATGGGCTATACACTTGACTGCGCCTCGGGTGGCCTGGTCCTGAACTTTCACTTTACTCTTTGGTTTCGTGTACAGAGAGTTCCTTGAGCAAAAAAGATATGACAATATGTGAAGTTTGTAATGGCTTTGGAACAAACAATGCAGATCTGAAGAAAGGGTTCACAATATGCAATAAATATACTGCTTCTACATATAAAACAGGAGGAGCTCATTAGGCATGATTTTCCGAACGTAGCGCAGAATTTCACAAACCATAATTGGCTGAGCGAACTAGCCATATTGGCAGCGAAAAACAAAGATGTCGATGATCTCAAAGAGTCCATTCAAAATTTCTTTCCAGGACAGTTGTTTTCCTTCAAATCGGTTGACACAGTTATCAACCAAGATGAGGTGGTCAACTATCCCACAGAATTTTTGAATTCGCTGGAATTGTCTGGATTACCACCTCACAATTTGCAATTATTGAAAGTAGGCTCAGTTATGTTGCGTAACATCAATCAACCTCGACTATGCAATGGAATGAGACTGGCTGTGATATAGCTTATGAATAGAGACGGGAATTTGCCTATTTGCCTATTTTATCCCTGTGTTTAGAAACGTACGCTTTCGAGATATAAATCCGTTTTAGGTTCTTTTAGGCTAGATTTCGTTGGTTTTATTGTGCCAATAAATGCCTATTTCAATGGTTTGTGCCTATTTGGAGTATAATTGCCAATTTGATGCCTTTTGACTGTATTTTAAAGTGCATTATATTGCAGCTGGTGTGCTCGACAGAATTATATTCTCATTTCTCAATATGTGTTTACCCCACGAACAAGAATGGGAATTCTCGGAAGTCACCAGAAATAGCGCCTGGGATCTCGATATTAAACCTCCAAACTTAACAACCCTTCGTTTTGTATTTCGCTTTTCTTTATATTGAAAATTTATCCGTTAGTATGTGTGTGAATTAATATCATCAACTTAATGCTGATTGAATAACAAAAGAACTAACTTAGTGCCATGTTTTCGGGTTTTTTCAATCTCGATCTTAAGCCTCCAAAGTTAAAAACCCTTCGTTTCAGGTATCGTCCCCTTCAAAAGCCGAGTTAGGTTGGTGCTGCAACCTAACTGTGAATTAATATACAGTATATCCTGTACGCGTCTGAGTGTTGAATGGGCAGGCAGTTAAAAGCAGCCAGGAGGGATGCGATCCAGCTGGCAGTTAAAATGCCGCGGCGATCACAGTGGGTTGGTGCTGTAACCTATCTTGTGTTGAATGGACAGGCAGTTTAAAGCAGCCAGGAGGGATGCGATCCAGCTGGGAGTGAAAATGCAGCCGCGATCAGTGCGTTGGTGCTGTAACCTATCTTGTGTTGAATGGATAGTCAGTTTAAAACAGCCAGGAGGGATGCGATCAGTCTAAAGCAGCCAGGAGGGATGCGATCCAGCTGGGAGTGAAAATGCAGCGGCAATCAGTGCGTTTGTGCAGTAACCTATCTTGTGTTGAATGGACAGGCAGTTTAAAGCAGCTTGGAGGGATGCGATCTAGCTGGCAGTGGGTGTAGCCCGGCCTCTTACCAAGATAGATGGAAACTTGGTGGTCCCGTCTTGAGCTACTGTTGATATGGAGATGGCCGGCCTGGCTATTACTCCATCAGTTTATTTTCTGCTTTTATTAGCCTTTGCTTGAGTGCAAAAAGGCCGAAATGAGAAGAATGAGAGACTATCGAAAATGCATGTAGCCAGCCGTTCCTTCTGGGTCCTAAACTATGTGTATGCAAAATTTGGTTGAGATTGGTGGAACGGTGTAGATTTGTATACGGAACAAATCCACCCACCCACCCACCCACCCACCCACATACATACATACATACATGCATACATACATACATACATACATACATACATACATACTTTCACTTTTATATACAAGATAAGTATGTTATTATACTATAAGTTGCTTAGTGTTAATTCTTTTTATAGTAATTAAATATGTTATTAAATTACAAGAAATTTTTTCATGCCTATTTTGTTGCCTATTTTACACGTTAGTGCCTATTTACATGCCTATTTTGGCTATTTTAAGAGCCTATATGCCTGCCTATTTTAACTGTTTTAGTGCCTATAATTCTCGTCTCTACTTATGAACGACGTCATCGAGGGGACCATTATCAAGGGAAAGTATAAAGGAGATTCCGCGCATCCCGATGATTCCAACGGACGTGCCATTCGAGTTTTAAGCGGTTGCAACTCCCCGTGCGTTTGGCCTTCACAATGACTATCAACAAATCACAAGGCCAGTTGATGGGAGTTTGCGGAATTAACTTGGAGTTTCTGTGTTTCTCGCATGAACAACTGTATGTCACGTGTTCACGTGTCGGAAAGCCATCATCTTTGTTTATTTATGCACCAGAAAACCAAACTAAAAACGTAGTTTGCAGGAAGCTTTGCATGGAATGTTAACTGCATTTATCTTTTATGTAAATAAAAGGCACTGAATTCATTTGAATTACAAACGAGTTTCATTTAATAACCAAACAAAACTCAAACCGAACACGATGCGGCTAATATTATCGAGCTCAATTAATTGGAGTTGGAAGCTGGATTAGGATTAATAATCGCTTATAAAGAGTTAAAATCAAATCAATTTCAGGTGGTACTAAGTTCACCGGGTCATCTAGTAATTATATAAAAATCATTTGGCATGCATGTCTCGCAAAGACTCGAAAACTACTACTCCGATTTAGCTGAAAAGTTTACAATTTGTTCTCATTATGGCGAAGAGTGTTTAGAAAGTGGTTTCAACGAAATCGGAGAGGTAGTTTTTTTTTAGTACCGGTAATTTTATGTATAAAATTTGAATTACAAAGCCACACGAATCCCGAACCTAATAACTTGATGGACAGATTGTCGCTAGGCGACAACGACTAACTCTGTATCATGATAGTCCGGTAAGAATATTGCTAAATGACATTGGTAGGTTGGTTCCTCAGTTTAGGGGCTGCGACAACGCGGTCGTGTAGCCCCGTGTACTTTGGTTGTGTGTAGAATCTCTCTGATAACCGGTGTTAATTGTGATGGCTGTAATAGTGTGTGTATATATAATTCAGGTGAGGATTCAATCAATCAACGTATAATATCCGTATAGCACGTTGTATTTCAACAAGCTACTACAACCAACATTCAATAATTATTTTTTTAGTCAAATTTACCCTCAAGGTTGGTGGTTCCCACGGACTCAGCGAGGGAACTCACCACTACCGCCTCTATGGGCAGTGTCCTAGAGCTGGGAACACTTGGTAGGATTGGATACACCTGGGGAGGTGTGATCAGCACTTCGCCCAGGCGGCCTCACCTCCAAAGCGAACAGGGGCCTCATGAGGGATGGGAAGGGAAGGGAAGGGAAGATTGAGATGAATAGGCAAGAGGGAAGGAGGCGGCCGTGGCCTTACAGGAGGTACTGTACCCGTATCCACATGGTCTTACCTGTTGATATCCGATGGAAAAACTGGATTGTAGAATCTGGAAGTACCCGGCTGAAATAACCCCCAAAATTCTACCAACAAGGATCGATCAACCTGGGATAAGGGCATCTCAATATAAAGGAATGCGATAAGAATATGCCAGTGGTAAAAGAACAAAAATGAAAAACTAGCTCAAAGTGAACTCGAAAACTCTTAAAATTAATTTCGGGCGTTAGGCTAAGCATTGGCATTGCCCACTGGTTCTCCTAACACATTCTGTTTCTAATATAAATCACTAAATCATTATAGAATTAAAATTAAATAACCAGTTTATTAACTGAAAACGAAGAATCGTGGATCTACATCCACTAAACAAAAATGTAGATTATTATCCAATGTAGCATAATGCAAGTTGCCTTAAATCTGGCTAGAATATACTGCAAGAGATTCCAGTATTAAGTAATGTTCAAATCGTGAACATTTTATGCATGAGTAATTATATCACAAGTTATTTTACACAAATACCCTAAAAATTTGTTATAATAAATTATTTACAAAGATATACAATTTAATTCGTTTGCCGAATTTCGCCATTATTTCCTATCATTCCATTAACAAGTACTTTAAACATTTCTTATTGTCATAATTTGTCTTATTCGACGATCAATTAAGGTTATCGAATTTATAGTTTTTACAATTAATGTTTCAAATAATATCTCAAATTAATATTTCAATTATCACTCCAATATTTTACAAATTATTTTATGTTTTTCAGGTCATAGCTTCACATATATGTTATTATTGGCAATCAAATCTAGATGAATTGTTTCATGCACGTATGATATTTTAATGGTTGGTTTATTTAACTACTAGCTTTCTAGTAACGATGTTCGTGACTATATCACGTTTAATTATACTTCATTATAACATAATTCAGCGATAGCTCAATAGCTCGCACAATACTCAAAATTCTCCACACATGAGATTCCTAATATCAACCTTAAGTTATTTCTGACCATCCTTTGATGTCGAAAAATACTTCAAAAATACTTCATTAACACAACTGTTATATTATCCAATACGTAAAGTAGCTCTCAATAGCTGTTAATAATCTACCACACCTTCTCAAAATTCATAATCTTTTCATACAAACATCTAAATATATCACGGTTCATAGTTGACACAAGTATCGAAGTGTTAATCTACTTCCATAAAAACTGTAATGATAATTGTGTAATTACATGATCAAATCATTACATTCGTAAATTCCCAAAATGTCATTCTGTTTTATGACGAAATATATTTTATACAAACTTGAGCTTCATATCTCATTTATACTTCATTTCATCATAATCTCAATATTCACAAATATATCACACAAGATATTATAAATTTATTACTGTTTAAGAATTAATTCAGATTCGCATAAACACACTCAGAAATGGGTCCTCCCCTTAAGAAATTCGTATGAGTCTACACCATGGAAAAATGCCTAGTAGCCTATGAGTAGAATATAAATAATCCATTAGAATCACACGGAATCAAAACAGGAATATTCCAAAAAAGAATTATGAAAGTCGAAAACTGAACGAACTGTATCTCAATAAAAATATCTATACTCAAAACGTGATTCAAAAATTGACTATAATTGCCAAATTCAAAAACTGCAATTGTTCATTTCAAATATGATGCTAGACTTCAATGTCTATCAGTAACTTGACGAAGAATACACAGTCATCTAAAATGGAATGCTGTATAGCCTGTCGTTGCTCAGTAGTACACAGAATTAATGCAGAAAAATGTTCCTATATTCGTGGTGGGACATCTTCTTCCTATCTCCTATACTTATATAATGATATCGTAGTCTTGGTGGGACATCTTCTTCCTATCTCCTATACTTATATAATGATATCGTAGTCTTGGTCCTAAATTCTTCTTGAAATATGCTTCTTCTCAACTAATTATAATGCTCAGAATTATTGCCAAAATTAGAGAAAGTAATGTAAAAATAACACTACATTAACGATTAACTACTGAAATGACTATGTAGGTGCATCCTTATTAGGATCAAAACCTAAAATAGATCATTGAACAGAAATGACAAAGACGTCAGATCTAATTCTCAAATCCATTTTCAAACTACTGAATAAAAATTGGTGAAAAAAGGACATTCTATAGATATGACATGATTCATACCGTCTACAGATAAAAAGATTTCCAGCTACCTTTAGTCGTATTGATGAACGTATAATGTATGTTGGAACATACATCCCTTGTAGAGATCGAACCCTCATCCATAGCGTTGAGTAGTTGAGGTATTGGTCAGGACTGCTCGTACTCGAACCCAACACCCTTCCACTCGATACAGCTATCCGGAACACAATGTTCATCATACGGACTAAGTTCCATTTGTAGTAAAGAGAAAGATGCCACTTCTTCTCTTACTTGAAGATGCATATCGTAGAGGTAATTATCTCAGTGTCAATATATAGACTGCCTTCAGTCTCCATTTAAATAGCCTTCTGCTAATGAATTCCATTATTCAGCATTGGTCATTTTCATGTGTTCAACTCTGCTTGTGTGCTGCATTCCTATTCAGTGCCTAGCAATTCATTGCTTTTCTCGTATTAAACTGGTACATTATTCCTTTCATTGCAGTGTTAATATCCATGTTGTAATGTCGACTGACCACTGGATAAATTACAAGTCCTTCCGTGATAGCAATAGTGCTACAGAACAATATATGCGGAACACGAAGTTCACTCGCGTCACTTTCATATTGCACTAAGTCCATACACTGGGTTAAGCGGTCATCCCAAGTGTATTCCGCCCGTGTCTTGCTAGGAAGCAAAGACGTACTGCACCGTCCCGTACTGTCACAGATCGCACTAAGTAAAAGTGATTGATACTCGAGATAGTTGCTTTGGCCGAGCCAACAAGCAAGTCTGTAAAGTTACCATTTGGCTACACACGACAGAGACAAGCGACCGAGACAGACGAGAGAGTTTCGAGACCGAGGCAGGTCGCTTTCGATCTGCTCCCCATTCAACCATATGAAGTACATTTGAGAGCGCGAGACGGAGACAGGCGACACAGATCGGCGACCGAGACAAACCGTTGGAGACCGCTCTCAGAGCAGTAGTGTCTCGCGACAAGCGGACGCAGCACGTGTTTTATGAAGTGATAAAATGTTGGAAATAAAATGTACTCAATCAAACTGCTTACGATTTAATCTAAAGTTTCTCCTGAACTTTTCTTCTTCTAAAGATAAATGATTCTTTATTAACAAACAGAAAGATCCTACTTCGCGTCTGATTTTGAATATTGAACTCATTTCTTGGTTTCTTTCGCAACACATCATCGTCTTCTTCCTCTTCGAGCAACCTTATCATTAGAAAAATTTTCGTAACAGTTTTTCAAAGAATATATGCACGCACATCCCAATAAACACCTACTGTACGGTATGTCTATGCGTGTCGTCAGTCTCGGTCGTCATCAAATTACGTGAGAGGCGTCACGTTGACTTCTCTCCGTCTCTCATCGCTGTCGTTTGTCTCGGTCACTTGCCTCTGTCGTGTGCCGCCAAATGGTACCTTAAGCGAGTAATCAAGTGTCTCTCTCCGAACCGTGCTACTTCCAGCAGGACTAATCCTACCCATAATACCTCTCTGTCCGGTCGATATTGAACCCGCTGAGCTATGGTTCATGTGATATTTTTTATGACAGAGCATTTATGATGGGATGTTGTACTTTTGAACACACCCAGGAAGCCACGTGAAGCTGAGAGATCACGCGATATTTTGAAGTAGCGGTGAATCGCACTTTTGACTTTGGTGTAAACTGCTAATTATTATCTGAGGTCTTATTAATTATTTTTATCTTTCCTACGAGACTCAGAATATTCCATTTCGTCATGCTGCATTATTAAAACATTTTGGAGAATGTTTATTTTTACTTTAGGTAAGGTAATACCCTTGCAGATACGCAAAAAGGAACGTAAGTAGTCGCTCAACGTTTTCGTTTTGACGACCTACTTTCTAGAGACACCCAGTACCGGAGCACTGCGTCTTGAGAATCCGCCTTGTGTAGGCGTGGAATTACATTTGTCCTACGAGACGTAGAAGAATATCCGCTGTTTAGCGTTAAAAGTGATTATAAGGTGCCATCGAGCAAGCAAATACTAATATTTACTGTCGATGAAGTCCAGTGAATTAAATAAGAAGCTTGGGAAATAATTATTGGCAAGTATAGTGTATTGCACAACATTGCTGTGACATCACATATTACCCACGCGTATGTGGAGGGCAGATGCCTAGTGGAAATATACAGGTAATAGTGTTACAATTATCCTGAATAAGTGTGATTATAATAGTATGAGATATTTAAATTGCCAAAGTGGAAATTTCATCTTTGAAACGTCGTATAATTCACGGATGCTGCGTGATACAAAAGTAGCGTCACTAGCACGTGCAGCATTATAAAATAGTATTAGCTCACATGCTAATCCACATCTGCAAGATTAAGGCTGTGTCGTATTTTATAATTGAAGCCTATAATAGTCACGACGGACATTATAATTTTGGAAGTGAGAGGATGAATAATCACGCAACTTATTTCGCTACCCACGTGATTGGACTTTTATTCACCATGGTTGAAGCAGTCACCATGGGCTAATACCATCCCAGTATGGGGGGGTGACGTTTCTACAGGAACCAGCATGATGGTGGAACTTCCAGAACGATGAACGAGAGGGAAGGAGCCAAAATGCCATTTCCAGGCATATCCACGAAGATGTCGACAGGGACAAATCGAACCCTGGTCTTTGGGGGAGTCCAGATGGGAATCCTGATGAGGAGGATACCGATCCAGAGAGCCAGAGAGGTTTATGTACAACCCTTGTTGTGGAATAGAGAGCTGAGTGAGAGCTCCTCCATTTCGTGAGTTTTTGTCACACCCCTTCTTTGTTCTAGTTTCTGGTGGTGTAGTAGTTATAATGTAGTTTGTGAATCAACCACACTCAGTGTCAGCCATTTTTCTAGGTAGGGATGTAACTAGATTAGTTAGATGTCATTTATTTCAGTTTAGAGTGAGACACCTTTGGGGTCAGACATTTTGGTCAGCCCTGGTGCAGCTTGGTGAACGTCGTGGAACGTCAATGCCTACCTTTTTGCTGAACCTGATCGTAGTCATTTTGAGGCTATTTTGTTCAACCCTACTTGGGGTAATTTTCAAGTCTTTGCTGACTGTAGTTATGGCAATCAGAGGCCTTGGTTATTAATTGACTGCATTCTTCGCAGCCATCCTTTGGTACACCCCTGACTGTCGTTAGAACGGTCGTATCATTTAGGTAGTCGACAGTAACTACCAGTTTGTAAATGCATTATATTTCATTTTGAATAAGCTCAGAAGCTATTCTTGGTCATGTTTGAACCTAACAACTAGAAGGAATGTTTCGTTGCCTAGCATCGAACGCGGTTCCCAACGTATCATTAAGCAGATCTAGTGTGTGAATCTGTGCCACATTTATCATTTTTTTTCTTGTGTCGTGTGAGACACGTTTTTATTTGATGTTCTAGCAACTACTGAGTTGCATTTTTAAAGCAAAGAGCTTCAGTTATTGTAAGTTTACTTTCATTTAGACGTCTTTGGTAGAAGGACGGAAGTGTATTACTATACTCAGATTTATAGCGTGCATTTGATACACGGACTCTGTAGAGATCCGTAACATATGGTAATGTTTTTTATGAACCGGCCAAGTGCAGGTTTTGTATTGATTAAATCGCCGGCCTTGAATAAACTGGTTATGTAGCCCAGTGACCTAGAGCACGCCTGCTTCATTGTGAGACAAAACTACTATAGACGAGGACAGAGTACAATTTGTATTCGCTTTTCCTTTCATTGCTATTTTGCTTATGGAAACCAGTTTCCACTCTTGTATTTGATCACTTGTTTTATGGATCGGTTTTTGTTAGTTTAGCGCTCTGTTGCGTGTATTGTCGTATGACAGGTACAGTTATGTAAGGTTTTCTATAGGATGGTGAAATCTACCCTGTTATAGCAGGATGTTATTGTATGCTTTGTCCGGGGATGATCCCGTTGACCAGATGTTTTTGGAAGGTAACTGTTGTACAGGCCTATCCCAGAGTTGTTGAACGCGAGCTTAGCGCCGCTGGTAACCCGTGTTATTGTGTGTCCGAGTTGTTATACTCGTTGATTATATTCCGACTGTTGAGTCGAGGCTTTTTGGTGGAGAATGATCTCAGTTGGAGACACTCCGTGCCCAGGCTATTGTCAATGTTATTCGCCATAAACCTACGATAAACCTATAAACCAACATTCTAATAATAAAATGCATAATTGTTGTAAATCAAGCCTAACTAACGATTCTTTCTATCTAACTTTGTTCTTTGCATTCTGGAACTGTTGACATAGCCGTGCAGTTGAAGATAATTTCCTTGTGAGGAAATGACTAGGACAGTTGACATTTTTGTAGCGACCTGAAGCATGTGCGAACCTAGAGTTCGTAGCTTGTGGAGCTCAGGCCATGCGATGTCAGACGTGGTCTCAACTGCGCATTCGTCACCGTAACTATACACATTAGATGACTATGGTTTACAAAGAGTAAACCAAGGTGTAGGCAGGAATTTTTAATAAAACTACTGTGTCTATTTCGTTATTAATTTATGATGTCAAGTGTATTAAACCCTACATGTTACTTTATTGTGTGCTGTTAGCACATAGTTATTAAGCATAATTAAATTGTTTGTTTTTCATGGCTGTACACTTAGCTTTTGGATGTAATTGTTTTCTTTTACGGACGTCATCGCCGTAAATTTTGTTAATTAATAGGACTTAGCTAGTTGAATTAATGTTAAATTTAAATGTCGAAATGGTACCATCCTAACCTAGATTTGTTTTGCTACCCTGTTAAATGTAAATTCAGATATTAGCTTGATCTTGTAACTTGAACTAGGGACTTGCGTCGTGCCATATTCCTAGCGTTGCTGTTGTTGCTTTATCATTGTGAGTTAGATCTTTCGCGAGGGTTTTCAGTAACTTCTCAGGTAGGGGACCTGTTCTTTATCTTAGTTTATTTATTAATTTGCGGACTAGCCGATTATAACCCTCCGAACTAGGCTAGGGGCTTGTGAATTTTAATAAATTTTCACGGTGTTTTACATGAGTCTGGATGTTTATTTTCTCAGTCTAGTTTTAAGGTGAACCTTTCCTTAGGCGGTCTATGACCATCGTCACCATGTACCACGATCCCTGTGGACTACGGACTCTCGTGCCGCTTTAGCCTTTATGGAAGGTCACCTGATCCTCACGGTACCCTTTTATTCGATTTATGTGTCGTTAGTTGAGTCATCGTGGTTGTTGACATCAACTAAACGGGACGTCATAAAATGGCGCACAACGTTGTGGGCTTGACTTGGACGTCATAAAATGGCGCCCAACTCATGTGCCGACGTTAACGTGGTGACCCTCAGTACCATGTTATTTTTTTTTGAGGATCCTAATGTTGATTAATGGTAAATTGACAGGACTGGGACGAACTTAGAAAGTCGTACTGCAGATCAATTGACCGCATGGCATTCATGTTTGATAGAAGTCCATGGGGTGAGGCTTTAGTGTTGAATAAATGAAGGATAGGATTTTCTTTGATGATGCCTCATCCTAAGTAAATGTAATACTTTGCTTTGCTCACCGTTGTCTTTGTAAATGTAGAAGCACTTAGTTTGCATACTCCAGCTGTACTCGTGATATTTATATAAATGAAGCAAGCTTTATACCACCAAGTAACTAATCATAGCTGTAAGTTCCAGTAGAAATTGATCCCTCACTTTCTCATATATTTCTTATCTATGGATGAGGAAACTATTCGTCGTGTGTTTGGAGAGATGATGGCAGGTGTGAATGCCAGTCTTCAACAGAATACTCAGGCTGTAAATAATGTCAGTGGTCATGTGGACCAGGTTAGACAGGAAGTCAACAATGTAAGACAGGACTTAGAGATTAACACTCAGTCTATAAACAATGTAAGACAGGACTTAGAAATTAACACTCACTCTGTAAATAATGTTAGGGCTGATTTAACTCAAGTCAGGGCAGACATGGACACATATAGGATCGAAGCGAGAAATGATCTGACGACAGGTTTAGCAGCTGTTAGGGTTGATGTCATACGACACCATCAGGAGGCTAACCAGCGCGTAGATTGCTTAACCGACCAGATGAATAGAGCTAGGGAGGAGGTGCAAAACCGATTGGAGGAGCACACAGCTCAAATTCAGACAACCTTGAATAAAGTCCAGATAGACATGAGAGCAGATCTGGAACATACCAGGGAAGAATTCGGAACTCGACTAGATCACGTCGAGGGATTTATCGGAAATGTGAAGAAGGACATGGCAACCATGAACGTTGGTTTAATCTTGATGAGAGGAGCTGCCAATGCCGTTAATAATAACGTGAAGACTATCGTTGATGGCATGATGGAGATTAAAGAGGAACTTAACACCAACAGGAGAAACATTTCTGAATTGACGGAAACCGTAGCCAGTCTACGTGAGACAGTTGATGTTCATCATGAGGAACACAAAATTGACCTCATGTTATTGAGAGGTGACCTCAACGAACACGAAGCTACAGTCGAGGCTAAGGTAGCCGAGGTTAGAAACGATCTGGGTAAAATCCAAGAAAATATGTCCAGAGTTGAAGGAGATATCGATTCCTTACAAAAGAGATTTGAGGAAGTCGCGGTGACCGAGAGGTTAGACCTCAGTTATAACCTTAGGACGGCCATACGCGAGGTAGACACAAACCTCAAGGGAAAGGTTGACAGGATCGAGCTGCAATTGAACGACTTAGGCAACAAAGTCGCAGCCAGAACCATCCCAGGTCTTGAAGTAATAGAAAGACGCCTGGACAGACTCGAGACGACTCCAAGAGAGAGACACGTACACCCACAGATGGGAGAATCTCAGGAAACGCCTATATCTCAATCAGGAGGAATGATGCCTACCCATTTCCAACCCAGCGCGCCTATGGAATCGCGACCGTCACAATTCACTAATTTAGCGCAAGGTCAGACCTTGAACTTTAACGCTCACCCGTTTCAACCAGCATCTAATCGAATTAGTCATGAGACTAACACTCCTACGCAGAGTTACATGCAAAATACTTTCAGACCCGCGAATACGCAGGGAAATGTCACCATAATTCGTTCAAGAGAGGAGCAACCAGCTCGCTTCTCGGGAACTGGGAGCGGTGTTACTCCAGTGGAATTCCTAGCAAATGTCGAAAGCTACTTACGTGATACTATGGTAACTCCAGAGAGGGAACTAAGAGTTATAGAGCGACTGCTTGAGGGACAAGCCGGTACCTGGTTCAGAGCATTCCGATACTCATTCACAGGCTACCAAGACTTTAAGGAAGCGTTATTAAGAACATATTGGTCGAGCGACATCCAGCAGAGCATCCGAGCTGAGATGTACACTCGAAGGTACAGTTCCAATACACCTACTCGTTATGCGAATTACTTCGCAATACAGCTCGCGAAGCTCCGTTGTCTTCAGCCTCCATTGTCCGAACAAGATTTGGTGAACACAATTGTTTGGCAGTACCCTGCGGATGTACAACGTGTGTTAATCGCTGCAGGGGCATCCACTTTCCAGCAGTGTGACCAGATACTGCGAAGGTTGGACGCTAACACAGAACAGTTTCCTACACACCGTCAGCAGAAGGCTGATAGGCGCGAGGATAGACATATGAATCTGACGACTGTTGATAAAGTGAGCCAGACGCCACAACAAACACAAACCACAGAGGATTCTGGGCGACGTGATAACAATTACAGTTATAACAGGAGAGAATGGAATAACACTCCGTATACTCGAAATCAACATGATGACCGGCGAAGTCATTGGGACCGGCGATTCGACCGAAGGACGGACGACAACCGACGTCATGAAAACAACCGCCGAGGGAATGAAGGAAGAAATCAGCAACACGGACGTATCCGTAGAGACTATCGATATAGTGGGGGTTACGACAGAAATCGAGACCCTAGATACCAGCCAGACAGGGATTGGAAAGGAAGAGCGCGGGAGAGCCGTGAATACCTCCAACAATTGAGAGAATTGCAGATCCAAGAAGAGGGAGAACGGAACCCTACTTCGAGGGGAAAATAGACATTCGGCGCAGGAGACGGAGCAGAACCAGCCCAGTACTTCTCGCCATGACAGAAAAAAAAACTCCGAAAAATCAATAGATTCTTGTTTGGTTGAGCACCGAGTAACTGCCTCTATATTACTCTGGGAGCCAATCCAAGAAGACTTGTTGGACGAACGACGAACGACGAACCACAATTATGAATTAACACGTCTACCCAAGATTGTAGCCACCTTGAATGAAGTCAGTGTAGTCATACTCATCGATACTGGAGCGATGATTAGTGTAATTTCCGCCGATTGCCATGCCAGACTTAGAGCAAACTCTGAGGTGACGGAGTTGCCCATTTCAGCTATAAGAGTCAGAGGTGTCATACCTGACCGCGTTGTAACGTGCAAAATCCAGATTTTGTGTACTGTGAAGATTTCGAGCCACGTGTACTTGCACGAATTTCTCGTAATGAAGGGCCTGCATCATGATGCCATTTTAGGCGCAGACTTCATTAGAAAATATGATGGAATCATTGACATGGGACGGAATACGGTAGAGTTTAAGCCGAACGAACCCATTCAGATGAGCCTAATTGAAGAAGAACCGGAATTCCTATCCGAAGTAGACGTAGTCGAAGCATTAAAGGGCAAGGAAATTGAGGCGACACTAGATGCCGACGAAGAGGCAGAATCGTTATCAGCACCCACACATGAGGATCTTGAGGCAATACTGAACGAATACAGAGATATATTCGACACCACACCTGGTGAGATATTAGACTATGAGTATGATCTTGTATTACTGGACGATTCCCCATTCCAGAAAAGGATCTATCCGATTGCCGAGAAACATCTCGAAGAAGCTGCTAAGAAGATCCATGAGATGGAAGCAGCAGGTACAATCAAGAAATCACCGACTCCTTTCTTGAATCCCATAATACCTGTGGTTAAGGTAGATGGAAGCTTGAGACTTTGTCTTGATGCCAGAGCCTTGAATGAACGCCTAGCTCCTGAGCACGACAGACCGCCCAAGATTAGGGACATTCTCAGGAAGTTCAAAGGAAAAGGATATTTTCATCATTAGACTTGGTTCAGTCTTATTACCATATCAGATTATCTGAGCATACTCAGAAATATACTGGATTCTTGTTTGATCAGACTACTTATGTATTCCAAAAACTACCATTTGGATTGAAAAATGCCGGAGCCGCATTAATCAGAGCACTTGATGCCAAGCTGACTCATGAAGTGAAGCAGAAAGTAATATGTTATGTGGATGACATAATCATAGCTTCAGGAACAGAAGAAGAGCATTTAAAGACATTGCGCCTTGTTTTTGAGAATCTCCGACAGGCAAATTTTAAGGTCAAGATTGACAAGTGTCGATTTTTTCAGGAAGAAGTGAAATTCGTAGGACACATAATCAATGGAGAAGGATATAGACCGAATCCGGCAAAGATTAGAACTGTTGCTGCATTTCCAACACCAACCCGTGTGAAACACGTGAGACAATTCTTAGGAATTCTCCAATTCTTTGCTGCTCATTGTGAGAAGTATTCCGAAACTGTTGCACCACTGCAAGGATTATTGAAAAAGAACTGCAGGTGGAACTGGAATGATGAATGCGAGATAGCTTTCAGGAGAGCTAAACAGATGCTTGTGGACTCAATTCAGTTAGAATATCCAGATTACTCTCGGAACTTTATTCTAGAAACTGATACATCTGCCGTTGGTATAGGAGCCATTTTACTGCAGGAAGATGATGAGAAGAAACGTCATTACATCGCTTTCTTAAGCCGACGTTTAAGAGCACATGAATCTCACTACTTCACGACCGAGATAGAAGCACTTGCAATTGTTTACGCACTTGAATACTGGCAGAAACTTCTGTTAGGTCAGAGGATTATTGTGAGAACCGATCATCATGCGTTGACCTTCATCTTGAGAACAAGACTGGCAAGCGACAGGATCACACGTTGGACGCTGTTTCTCCAACAGTTCGATTTGGAAATAGTTTATCGACCAGGCAGAGAGAATGTGTTGGCCGACATCCTCAGCCGGAATCCTGAAGCTACTGTTAATGCCATAGACATCGAGGGAGAATGCGAGGAACACCTTCGCCGATTTCGTCATTTACCTGAAGGACAGCGACGTGAGGAGGAACTCAGACATATTATCCGTTTCCTAGAACGAAGAATGGATCCACAGGATGATCATTATGCAAGGATTGCTGCTGTTGCAGATGATTATTTGATTTATCATCGTGTCTTATACAAGTTTGTAGACGAGGACCACACTCAACTGCGTGCAGTTATTCCTAGGAGATACCAAGAATCTGTTATTCTTATGGTACATTTATCCATTGGACATGGTGGAACAGACAAAACCATTGCAACTATCAAGGAGTCTTTCACATGGAAAGGGTTAGGAGCCACCGTTAGACAGTGTTTACGTGCTTGCGACGCATGCCAGCGGAACAAATACACGTCACACTTGCTGAAGGAACAACCTAGACCAATACTACCAACTCAACCTAGAGAGTTGTATGCACAGGACCTGTATGGCCCAATACCTAAGGCTCGTCGTGGGAATCAATACATCGTTGTAACGGTGGATGTGTTCACGAAATATATGATGCTTCATCCGATTCAAAAAGCTACTGCACATCAGATTATTCAGAGGATTAGACGTCAAGTGATACCGGAGGCAGGAAAGCCACAATTCTTGTTGACTGATCACGGATCACAGTACACCTCAGCAGAATTTGCCAATGCCATGAATGAGCTTGAAATAGGTCATGTTTTATCATCTATTCGACATCCAGAGAGCAACCCAGCAGAATGCGTGATGTCTATTATCGCAAAATTCTGTCGATTATATTGTCAAGAAGAACATTGGCGATGGACTGAAGTCCTTGTTATTATGGCAAAATGTATTAATTCAACGGTACATGAAAGCACTGGTCAAATACCTATGGTCTTGCATTTGAACCAGATGCCGCTGAGAATATGGGATCGTGTGATTGTAAATCCACCTTGTTTACAACCATCACATGCCAGCAGACTTTTAGCTGCGAGAGAGACTATGGACAGACAAGCTGCCAAGCGCTTGAGAAGAACTAGACGCCAGAGGTTTAGAGAACCACTAGTAGAAGGAGACCTTATCCTTATAAGGAGACCCGGGATTTCTAGTCCTATAGACCGCATATATGGGAAATTTCTATCCTTATATTATGGCCCTAGTCGTATCCGACAGCCTTTAAACAATGGAAGTTATGTGATAGAAGACATTAGGACAGGAGAACGCATTGGAACCTTTAATGCAGCCAATCTAAAAAAATATCACTCTTGAATGAATTTCAAAGCAAATAAAAATGTTATCCCAACATTTTATTTGAAACGACAGAGAGGCAGATGAACCCGCTGAGCTATGGTTCATGTGATATTTTTTATGACAGAGCATTTATGATGGGATGTTGTACTTTTGAACACACCCAGGAAGCCACGTGAAGCTGAGAGATCACGCGATATTTTGAAGTAGCGGTGAATCGCACTTTTGACTTTGGTGTAAACTGCTAATTATTATCTGAGGTCTTATTAATTATTTTTATCTTTCCTACGAGACTCAGAATATTCCATTTCGTCATGCTGCATTATTAAAACATTTTGGAGAATGTTTATTTTTACTTTAGGTAAGGTAATACCCTTGCAGATACGCAAAAAGGAACGTAAGTAGTCGCTCAACGTTTTCGTTTTGACGACCTACTTTCTAGAGACACCCAGTACCGGAGCACTGCGTCTTGAGAATCCGCCTTGTGTAGGCGTGGAATTACATTTGTCCTACGAGACGTAGAAGAATATCCGCTGTTTAGCGTTAAAAGTGATTATAAGGTGCCATCGAGCAAGCAAATACTAATATTTACTGTCGATGAAGTCCAGTGAATTAAATAAGAAGCTTGGGAAATAATTATTGGCAAGTATAGTGTATTGCACAACATTGCTGTGACATCACATATTACCCACGCGTATGTGGAGGGCAGATGCCTAGTGGAAATATACAGGTAATAGTGTTACAATTATCCTGAATAAGTGTGATTATAATAGTATGAGATATTTAAATTGCCAAAGTGGAAATTTCATCTTTGAAACGTCGTATAATTCACGGATGCTGCGTGATACAAAAGTAGCGTCACTAGCACGTGCAGCATTATAAAATAGTATTAGCTCACATGCTAATCCACATCTGCAAGATTAAGGCTGTGTCGTATTTTATAATTGAAGCCTATAATAGTCACGACGGACATTATAATTTTGGAAGTGAGAGGATGAATAATCACGCAACTTATTTCGCTACCCACGTGATTGGACTTTTATTCACCATGGTTGAAGCAGTCACCATGGGCTAATACCATCCCAGTATGGGGGGGTGACGTTTCTACAGGAACCAGCATGATGGTGGAA
Organism: Meconema thalassinum; assembly: GCA_946902985.2. Classification (NCBI taxonomy): domain Eukaryota; kingdom Metazoa; phylum Arthropoda; class Insecta; order Orthoptera; family Tettigoniidae; genus Meconema; species Meconema thalassinum. The sequence goes on along the minus strand of OX336393.1, from coordinate 527,240,434 downwards.
CTTCCAGAACGATGAACGAGAGGGAAGGAGCCAAAATGCCATTTCCAGGCATATCCACGAAGATGTCGACAGGGACAAATCGAACCCTGGTCTTTGGGGGAGTCCAGATGGGAATCCTGATGAGGAGGATACCGATCCAGAGAGCCAGAGAGGTTTATGTACAACCCTTGTTGTGGAATAGAGAGCTGAGTGAGAGCTCCTCCATTTCGTGAGTTTTTGTCACACCCCTTCTTTGTTCTAGTTTCTGGTGGTGTAGTAGTTATAATGTAGTTTGTGAATCAACCACACTCAGTGTCAGCCATTTTTCTAGGTAGGGATGTAACTAGATTAGTTAGATGTCATTTATTTCAGTTTAGAGTGAGACACCTTTGGGGTCAGACATTTTGGTCAGCCCTGGTGCAGCTTGGTGAACGTCGTGGAACGTCAATGCCTACCTTTTTGCTGAACCTGATCGTAGTCATTTTGAGGCTATTTTGTTCAACCCTACTTGGGGTAATTTTCAAGTCTTTGCTGACTGTAGTTATGGCAATCAGATGCCTTGGTTATTAATTGACTGCATTCTTCGCAGCCATCCTTTGGTACACCCCTGACTGTCGTTAGAACGGTCGTATCATTTAGGTAGTCGACAGTAACTACCAGTTTGTAAATGCATTATATTTCATTTTGAATAAGCTCAGAAGCTATTCTTGGTCATGTTTGAACCTAACAACTAGAAGGAATGTTTCGTTGCCTAGCATCGAACGCGGTTCCCAACGTATCATTAAGCAGATCTAGTGTGTGAATCTGTGCCACATTTATCATTTTTTTTCTTGTGTCGTGTGAGACACGTTTTTATTTGATGTTCTAGCAACTACTGAGTTGCATTTTTAAAGCAAAGAGCTTCAGTTATTGTAAGTTTACTTTCATTTAGACGTCTTTGGTAGAAGGACGGAAGTGTATTACTATACTCAGATTTATAGCGTGCATTTGATACACGGACTCTGTAGAGATCCGTAACATATGGTAATGTTTTTTATGAACCGGCCAAGTGCAGGTTTTGTATTGATTAAATCGCCGGCCTTGAATAAACTGGTTATGTAGCCCAGTGACCTAGAGCACGCCTGCTTCATTGTGAGACAAAACTACTATAGACGAGGACAGAGTACAATTTGTATTCGCTTTTCCTTTCATTGCTATTTTGCTTATGGAAACCAGTTTCCACTCTTGTATTTGATCACTTGTTTTATGGATCGGTTTTTGTTAGTTTAGCGCTCTGTTGCGTGTATTGTCGTATGACAGGTACAGTTATGTAAGGTTTTCTATAGGATGGTGAAATCTACCCTGTTATAGCAGGATGTTATTGTATGCTTTGTCCGGGGATGATCCCGTTGACCAGATGTTTTTGGAAGGTAACTGTTGTACAGGCCTATCCCAGAGTTATTGAACGCGAGCTTAGCGCCGCTGGTAACCCGTGTTATTGTGTGTCCGAGTTGTTATACTCGTTGATTATATTCCGACTGTTGAGTCGAGGCTTTTTGGTGGAGAATGATCTCAGTTGGAGACACTCCGTGCCCTGGCTATTGTCAATGTTATTCGCCATAAACCTACGATAAACCTATAAACCGACATTCTAATAATAAAATGCATAATTGTTGTAAAACAAGCCTAACTAACGATTCTTTCTATCTAACTTTGTTCTTTGCATTCTGGAACTGTTGACATAGCCGTGCAGTTGAAGATAATTTCCTTGTGAGGAAATGACTAGGACAGTTGACATTTTTGTAGCGACCTGAAGCATGTGCGAACATAGAGTTCGTAGCTTGTGGAGCTCAGGCCATGCGATGTCAGACGTGGTCTCAACTGCGCATTCGTCACCGTAACTATACACATTAGATGACTATGGTTTACAAAGAGTAAACCAAGGTGTAGGCAGGAATTTTTAATAAAACTACTGTGTCTATTTCGTTATTAATTTATGATGTCAAGTGTATTAAACCCTACATGTTACTTTATTGTGTGCTGTTAGCACATAGTTATTAAGCATAATTAAATTGTTTGTTTTTCATGGCTGTACACTTAGCTTTTGGATGTAATTGTTTTCTTTTACGGACGTCATCGCCGTAAATTTTGTTAATTAATAGGACTTAGCTAGTTGAATTAATGTTAAATTTAAATGTCGAAATGGTACCATCCTAACCTAGATTTGTTTTGCTACCCTGTTAAATGTAAATTCAGATATTAGCTTGATCTTGTAACTTGAACTAGGGACTTGCGTCGTGCCATATTCCTAGCGTTGCTGTTGTTGCTTTATCATTGTGAGTTAGATCTTTCGCGAGGGTTTTCAGTAACTTCTCAGGTAGGGGACCTGTTCTTTATCTTAGTTTATTTATTAATTTGCGGACTAGCCGATTATAACCCTCCGAACTAGGCTAGGGGCTTGTGAATTTTAATAAATTTTCACGGTGTTTTACATAAGTCTGGATGTTTATTTTCTCAGTCTAGTTTTAAGGTGAACCTTTCCTTAGGCGGTCTATGACCATCGTCACCATGTACCACGATCCCTGTGGACTACGGACTCTCGTGCCGCTTTAGCCTTTTTGGAAGGTCACCTGATCCTCACGGTACCCTTTTATTCGATTTATGTGTCGTTAGTTGAGTCATCGTGGTTGTTGACATCAACTAAACGGTCTCAATATATGAATCGAAGCTGGCATAGCATAATTGCGATAAATTTCTGATGTCATAACATGAGTGTTAATAATTCCATAAATATCTTCAAATCACTCCTTCTTATGATTCAATGTAGTTCCATATCGTCGATCCCTTCAGTAATCTCAGTAATGGAACTGTACTCCTCCAAATCATATAAGCTCAGGGGTAACGTTCTCGCTTGCTGAGCCCAAGGTTGCAGGTTCGAAACCTGGCCCAGTCAGCTGGCATTTGAGGGTGCGCAAATGCGAGGGAGCCGTGTCAGTACATTTACTGGCATGTTAAAGATCCCCTTCGGGGCAAAATTCCGGCACCCCGGCGTCTCTAAAAGCCAGTGTAGTTAAAAGGGACGTAAAACCAATAACATTATTATTATTATCCAAATCATATGTTCTAAGATGCGTTGCAACGTTGCCTATCCATTTCCCTAACCGAGCGTCCACTTGCTATTACTCTTGTCTGCAAGTTGGAATCTTGTCATAAAAATACCAAAGATGTTTCTTAAATATGTCAGTGTTCCATTACTATACAAAATACTGGCACAGTACTGCCCCCGTAATTGAATTATGTAGAGACCATGGTGGCTATATTTGAAATTATAATGAAAGTTATGGTTGTCATAGTTATGACGTGGGTAGTCATGACGTAAGCACGGATGACGTAAATGTTATGCCAGCAGGCTACTTGAGCTGAGATTCTCAGTGACGTCAGCATTTAGTCGAGAATGTTCCAAGATTTACGACGCAGTCGCAGGAAACGAGGAATTCGGCTGAGGAAGAAACTATGCTATTGGAGGAGAGGCATGAACCAATCAACGATAGTTTAAAGGAAGACGGAGATTGCTAAAACTGTGGTATTTTTATTACCTTTGGAATGCAGAATTGTGGAAATCCATTTGCAGTAAAAGCATTGATTTGGAATTTTGGTGAAATTTATTTTCAGTTTTTGAATTTTGAAAATCCGTCATGTATTAACGAAGTTGGAAGTTTTAGCGATGACGCAGTATCACGCTTTGGAAGGGATGGAAACGCCCCTCGTGAAGTTAATAAAAGGGCTTGCGCAGAAGAGAGGAGTCTCCTTTCGTTCTCTGATTATTCTGAGATCTCATTCTCAGAGCATCGAAGTCTATTGTGAAAGTTCTTTTCTTATACATTCATTATAGTGAGACGTCGAAGTGAACAGCAGTGAAAAGAATCGTCTTTATAACGCGTGGCGAGGCCACTATATTAACGAGATCCAAGTCAAACTAGGTGAAGTTGAAACGGACCTTAGAAAGCTTCTACAAGTTTAGCTTTGAACAGTTAGCGGTCACCGATAAGCTAATTGTATTGTGCAGTGCTACATGCAGTTATAGAGAATAGCTGAACAATTTCGACCGATTAGTTCGAAAGATATTAGCAGTTTTATACGACTGAGAAAAGTGATTATCTCGCCACAAGAGAAGCACTTTCGTATAGCCAGAAGCAACGCAACGGCTGACGCTGCGAGTGGAATAGAAAGACTTCAGATTGCTTGGTTACAGAACACTACGGTATAATGGAGCAATTGAATACGGCAGTTTGTTCTTCTGACACTACAACCGAAGAGCAGATGGAAGGCTAAGGGCTTATTGCAATTGGGACATACTTCAACGGAGTAAGATAGCGACATGGAACTTCGCTAATTGCTATTCCACACAAACGAACATGCGGTGAATACCATCTACACCCATGTTTCGTAATTAACGGCTGAATACCATCGAACAGCCATAGAAACAATTTCATACTCTGAATATGAATAATTTCTTCGGAAATTTCCACAAAACTTCATGGCGATTGTCTACTGGAACTTCAGGGAATTTTTCAAGAGAGGTCAGGGATATCCCGACGCACAAAGAAGATTATTGCCGGAAGGATGTCTATTCGTCTTCGAGGAGCAGAGCGATTCACGGAGAAGGAAGCAGTTCGATTCTCTGAGGGTGCTATTTCCTATTTCGAGGATGGAGCTCAACTTTAACGTGGTGAAATGGATCCATCAGCAGTCTTCTTTGGGGAATTTTCCTCTGGAACGTCAATCGGCAGATAAGGTAGTCGTGAACGTTTATTGTATTTGAGTATACTAATGATGTTTGAGCAACCATTTTTCCCATATTTTTATCCTTATGTATTTTTGCCCTATTTTCTTGTTGAGATTCTTATTCTCAGTACACCATGATGAGTTTTGCATTTTTCGACGATTTATTAAGACATTGTTATGTCATGGGCATAGTTAACGATTTTGAATCAGTTGAGACTGATATTTGGATTTTTCAGTAATTAATATTTTTGTAGTCACGATTTGACTGTAAGTTAATGATTTTTAATGGCAGATTTGAATTCAGACAGCGTGTCGTTTTATTAAAGTAATTTAACCCCAGTGTAATTACTTTGACCAATTTTCTGTCATCATCAAGAAGGAAGAACATTTAAATGATTTTAGAGCGTTAAAATCTCTTACATCGTCGACGATCTTGGAAATACTAGTCGTTATTTGAATTGATTGCAACACAGATATTTATCGTCAGTTATGAATGAACATTGCATCATAGACACTTTTGTGAAAGAGTAACTTTAATAATGAATTATTGAATGCATTAAAGTCAAGTACTTTTGTTAGAAGTTTTTCTCAATTAGAGATTTATAGAACGATGTTTGCATTCCCCAGTCTAATTGGATTCTATTCGACTACTTTGCATTTAGTCGCACTTTATTTGAAGATAGTATTTTCATACTACACATTTCTTTTAAGATGTTAATCTTAAATTTTGATAGACCAGACAGGCGTATATGAGCGTATTCACTATTAAATTTGTTTGTGATTGGCAAGTTTTGACTTCATTTCGGTTCATGAATGAAATCCACGAAGGTTAAATAGAAAAACAGTTTTGAAACAATTAATGATTATAAAAATTTTTAAGTGGAACTATAAATGTATAATTGCTAGTGCAGCGCGTGTTGAAAGTCGCTGAGGTATAATGACCTTGAATATGAAGGAAGTTCCCACAGGAATAAATGTTAAAGAATTATTTGTGGAAGTTTTGTAAGTTATGTGGAAGTTTAATACCATATAGATTAATATATGATGATTTTGGGCATAATTTTAATGCAGTTTGTGCATTAACTTGTTAGCGAAGGATTTTCCGCTGGAGTAAGATTGTCATAGTTCTTTGAAAATAAATCAAGTGATTTACTGTTATAATTAACACGAGTTTTGAAAGAATTTGAGATAAGATTTTGAATGAAGGTTGCCGTCACAAATCATTATTAAAACCTTTATTAAACCAGATTGTGACATTAATATGTATAACTAACCTTCATTGGTCGATTATATTAATCACGATTATGAAAATTATCAACCGAATGAACATGTGGTCAATGTATTTATTAAATTAATAATTTAAACAATTTAAATGTTAATATTGTAAATAATTGCTGTAAATATTTTTGAAAATAATGTAAAACGAGAGTGATGTTAAAGGCGTGTATAGAATATTTTTATTGTCTTTGACAAATATTATAAACAATTTCTAATTGTTATAAATAATTTATGTGATTTTGTTATAAACATTTAAGAGCTAATTAAACATTTGGATTTAAGTTAACAAGTTTAAGAAATTAACATAATGTTCCAATAGGATGTGAGCAAAGTACTTGAAAGATTTGCGTAAATATAATGTGAGTTGTCTTGTCGACATTTAAAAGCTTGAGAGAGCAAGCTATACTCTTACGTAACTTAGCACGTGAGAAGGGAGTGCATTTGACCAGGATGCAACAGGTTCGAGATTAGCTCGCAGCTGGGCCAACATCTGGTTCACAGAGAGTGAGGTCGTCCGCACTTCGGCCTTGCGACTATAAATACCATTCTCATGTTTATTAAAAGGAAACCAAATGCTCTATATATGTCACACCCTTACGTCCTTTTCCAATCCAATAGTGTTATGAATATTACGTTATTTGGAGCTCTTGGGAGCTAAAATGTTTTATATCATGTTGTATGATAAATTTTGCAAGTCCTACTGAGGACGTAGTCAGATTGACTTGGGCTACTGATAGCCACGTTGATTTTGTTGTGTTAGTAAAATCATACCCTTTATTAGAAATAAAGCTTTTGTACAGTTCAAAGTTCTCGTCTTCTTCTTGGCTCATTTTTAAATATCATGGTGGAGGTTATTGTGTGAACAGACTTTTAGTGATCCTGTTGTCAACTCAAACCCCGAGATAATTAAGAGGTAAGTAACGGTAAGTATGAACCCCCGTCTATTTTGGTGTGTTCCACAATGATTTCCTGTGAACTTCTGTGCTCTTATCTCGATAGTATCTGTCAGTGCCATTTTCATTGATGTAGCTGTGTCGGTGCAATTGATAATTGGCAATCCGATTGAGGGGGCGGATATCTGACAGCCTACTGTCCAGGTAAACGGGGACAGAAAGATTGGCGCCGTCAACGTGTGGGGCATGTTCAACAACAATGGATTACCAGGTTGAACAATAGAAAGATTGGCGACCCAAGAGCGTGGGGCTGAGTCAACAGAAAGAGTGTCAAACCTAAAACGTGAGGTTCGATTAGACTCAAATAAAGAGGTTGATTCTTTATTAGATGTCTAGGCCAATTGTAGAATTTAAGAGTGTGATTATATAGGAATTAAATGTTGTATTGTATTAGGAAAATTACACTCAGAAAAGATCAGATCTTATACAACTTGAGAAAGGTTAAATGGGCAGGAAACTTAGAAAAATCGCCTATAATCTGGAATCTTATTTTATTTGACCGGCTTATGACATTTCAGTCATGTTAAAGATAGATTTAAATTATTTGGATTGTAAATGTAAATTATTTGTGTTAGGATATTTTAAAATGAGCCAGAGAAATTTGAACATGTGCTTGAGTTTGTTACAACATGAAGTATCGTCGAAGGTTAATTATAAGGTAGTTATAAGTTAGATTTAGGACAGAAAATTGATCAAAATTATATATGGTGAAAAGTGTTGCTCAAATGTTGTTATTTTGCTCTTTTGATGTATGTCCCTACAGCAATCCATTTTGAATAATATTGTAATGGCAGATGAAAGTTTGAGGTTGATGCTAGAGGAGATGTCTGCTAACTTGAAAGCTAGCATGAACAATAGTATGAAGCAGATGATGGAGGAGAATGCTAGTAATTTGAATGCAAGGATGGAGGAGAATGCTAGTAATATGTCTGCTAATTTGAATAGTAGTATGAAGGAGAATAATAGTCGAATGGAGGAGAATATGAAGGTTCTTCATACTAGTGCTGCCAATTTAGAGGAGAATATGTCGCGTTTGCAGATTAATACCCTAGGAATTGAGAGTACTGTAACGGACATCCGCACAGATGTATCTAATGTTCATAAAAATGTTGATGATGTTAAAAATGATGTGTCTAAGGTACAGAAAGACCTTACAATGTTAAATCTAGATGTAGCTAATGTCCGAGGGGATATTTCTTGTGCTAGAGCCGAAGTAGTTGTTGTCAAAAACGATGTAGCGACTGTCCAAGACAAGGTCGAGGAAGTCCAGAAAGAAATTCAAAAAGCTAGAACTGATGTATCTAATGTTCAGGTAGACATTAATAACATTCATGCGGATATAACTGAGGTGCAAAGTGACATAACTAAGATTCAGGTAGAGGTCAACACAGTTTTCGTAGATATTACTAAAGTCCAAACTGATGTGAATAAAGTCAGGGAAGAAATCGAAAACTCAAAAACTCTTTGTACGCGTAATATAACTGCATTAGCGACTAGGTTAGTCGATGAATCAGTTAGAACAACAACGTCTTTAGCAGAGTTGAAGTATGATGTAGAGGTCATGAGAACACAGGTATTAGACCACAATAGAGTATTAAAAGAGGATATCGAAGTAGACATAGCCGAAATGTTAACAGCAAACGTAGCGGTATGGAAAGACGAGTGGAATAAGTCAAGTGGGGAACATGTAACCCAAATTCAGGAAAGGATTGAAAGAAAACTTGCCAGTACGCAGATAGAAATTAACAATGAAGTAGTACAGATTAGGAAAGATTTAAGCGTCAGGATAAATTCGTTATCCGAAAAACAAGTTGACGATAGAACACAACTAGATCAGGATATGCAAACTTTAAAATCTACATTAGAGGAACAGATGCATAAAGTTGTCTCGGATGTAAATGAAACGACGAGTAAACTGAAAAATTTGAAGTTAGGAGAGGCTAGTTTAATGGAGAACTACAAAGAAGAGATTATCAAGAAAGTCTTAACAGAAATCACCGACAAGGATACAGAAGGCTTAGCTTGCGAATTGAATAGGAATTATGCTAGAAGACATAACCTAGAGCCAGAAGAAAGAGACATGACTCCTGAAGAACGTGTATCCAGATTCAGAGAGGAGGATGACGAAAGGAATATGGAACCTGAGTGGAATTATAGAGATAGTGGGAAAAACTATCCGGATTCATATCCGAGGAACGTGACGGTCATCAGGAATTTCGAGGACAAACCACAAAAATTCAGTAACACTGATAGTTTGACACCTATAGAGTATGTAAGAAATCTCAAAGATTATTTCATCGAAGCTCACATTCCCAGAGAAAGAGAGATGAAGATAGTAGAGAGATATCTGATTGGAGGACCCCTTGAATGGTTTTGCGCATTTAGATACACATTCAGTAACTTTGACGAGTTTGCAGAGGCATTAATCAAGCGATTTTGGTCTATAGAAGCGCAGAATTCGTTAAGAGCGGAGGTGTATTCAAGAAAATACTCAGGTACTCTTCCAACGAGGTACGCTGATTTCTTTACGAGTCAGTTGTCCCGCTTGAGATTTTTGCAACCCCCATTGTCCACGGAGCAACTAATAGATGCGATTTCTCGTATGCTGCCAGTTGAGGTGAGGAGACTTATAATTTCGTCCAACATCAGGGATTTATCCAGCATGGATGAATTACTAAGAAGGTTAGACTACACAAGTCCAATGCCTAACGTAGTCCAGAAAGGTCAAAGGCAGGAGTTTAAGGAAATCAATACGGTATATATGGACCAAGTCCAACAAACTGACAAGCCAGAGCAGGAGAAAACTTACAATGTAGGTCCTCACAGGAATAATCAGTTTAGAAATTACAGATCACAAGGTTACCGACCGTATCAACAGAGAAGAGGTTGGAACTACAACCGAGGAAACTACAATGGAAGAGGCAGATATTACAACAATAATGGGTATAACCGTAACTATAATAGGAATAACCAAAACCAAAATAGAAACCAGAATACTCAAAGTCAGGTTATGACACCTGATCAGTATCAGCAAAGAGAAAAGGAAAGCCAGCAATACTTAAAAGAATTAAGGGATAAAGAAGCTGACAATCAAAAGAAAAGGCAGGATGTTGTAATCTATCCTGGGCCTTCTACGAGCCAACAGAATTTTGAGGTCGGTAACACAAAAAAAAAACGCCGATTTCTCAACGTCAGTAAGAACCTGTAAATACATTGCCACACCACACCTGATTACGATTAATGAGATATACGAAGTTACCGATGAAGATTTACTAGAAGAGAGGGGTATTGTTAAAGAGGAAAGACCATGTGCATTACCAATTATTGCTGTACGGATAGATGGACAGCAGTACAAAGCCCTGATGGATACTGGTGCTATTATTTCCATCATTTCAGAGGAATGTTATCAAAGTCTGCTAAGAGGAGAGAACATGACAGTTCTACCTGTTTCTACCGTCAAAGTGAGAGGGATATTCCAAGATAAGGCAGTGAAATGCAAGATTCAAGTGTTATTGAACTTTGAGATCAATGGAAGGAATTATGAACAGATCTTCATTGAGGTGAGCAAGATCAATTTTGATATGGTGCTTGGAATCGATTTTATATCGAAGGTCGGAGCTATTATTGACATGAAGAACAGAAGTATTAGCTTTAATGATGGGTACATAATCACAGAAGAGATAGAAGAACAGGACGTGAAAAACAGTCTGGAAATAGACCTTAGGGAAGAAATTTTGAATACAATAATTAATGAAGTGGAAAATTTAGAAGAAATACCCAGTAGAAAAACTGAAGGATTTGAAGAAATTCAGGGGGAATTTGAGGATCTGATAAAGGAATTCCAAGATATTTTCGATGAAAAGCCTGGATTGATTAAGGATTATAAGTACAAGATAAGGCTGACAGATGAAACCCCTTACCAGAAGAGAATATACCCCATTCCTGAGAAATACTATCAAGAAGTACGAGGGTTAATCAGAAAAATGGAGGTAGACGGGATTATTAGAAAACAGGCGTCGTCTTATATAAACCCCATCACAGTAGTAAAGAAAAGTAATGGTCAGATACGTCTTTGTCTCGATGCCAGGACCATTAACTTGAAGATTCTTCCAGAAAACGACAGACCACCCAAGATTAGAGATCTGCTTCGGAAATTCAAAGGGAGAGCTTGTTTCAGCGTTCTTGACTTGACGTCTTCATTTTATCAAGTTCAACTAGAAGAGGATAGTATGCAGTACACTGGATTCCTATTTGACCAGACGTCATGGGTCTTTGCCAGAATGCCTTTTGGAATGGTTAACAGTGGACCAGCACTTATTCGAGCACTTGATAGTAAGCTCACTGACGAAGTGAAAGAAAATGTAATCTGCTACATTGACGATTTAATCGTATCTTCACCCAGCGCTGCAGAACATTTAGTGCACTTGAGAAAGTTGTTCGAGAATTTAAGGGAGGCCAACATCAAGGTGAACTATGGAAAATGTCAATTCTTGAAGAAGGAGATAAATTATTTAGGGCATACTATTGATAAAGATGGATATCATCCAAACATGAAAAAAGTAGATGCGATCACGAGATTTCCAAAGCCAACTAAGGTAAAACAAGTCAGAGAATTTGTAGGTGCATGCCAATTTATTAGCAGCCACTGTCCAAGATACTCGGAAATTATGGCTCCTCTGTATGACTTACTCAAGAAGAACAACAGATGGAAATGGAGTACCGCTGCAGACGAGGCTTTTGAGAAAGCAAAAGAGATGCTCAGAAATAATGTGAAACTGGAGTACCCAGACTTTGAGAAGGTGTTCTATATTGAGTCTGATGCATCGAGAATAGGCATTAGTGCAGTCTTATACCAGAAAGACGAGGCAGGCAACAAGCACTACATTGCGTTCACTAGTCGGAAGTTGAAAAAGCACGAGGAAAACTACTTCACGACAGAGCTTGAAGCGTTAGCTTTTGTGACAGCTTTACAAGCCTGGAAGAAAATCCTGCTGGGACATAAGGTCATCATTATTACTGACCATAAAGCACTTCAGTTTATGTTGCAAACTGACATGTCAAGTGATAGACTGACACGTTGGGCTTTGTTCACCCAACAGTTTAACGCTACTATTGTCCACCAGCCTGGGAAAGATAACTTACTGGCTGATGCTCTATCACGTAACCCTGTTAAAAATGTGCAGATACACCATGTACAATTGGAGCAAGAAGATGAAGAAACCGTTAGGAGGTTAGCCCGAATCGGTGTGTCACAGAAGAGACACGCTCCAATAAGGAAAATGTACAGGTTCCTCAAGGGTTACATGGACAATACGGATGTTGACTATGAAGCTACACGGAGAAATTCACGACACTTTGTCTTGAGTGGAGACATCGTATGCAAGTATGCTGACTCTGCGCATACAAAACTCCGAATAGTCGTGCCACCTAAACTTGTTGTCAATTTAGTGTGGGTAGCTCATCACGCAACTGGACATGCCGGTTTAGATAAAACTCTTAATACACTTAAAGAGAGATTTATCTGGACTAACATGCGTTCCAGTATTGCCAAGGTTATTAGATCCTGTGACAAATGTCAAAGAGCAAAGTATGCTTCTGCTTTACTGAAGGGAAAACCGAAGGCGATGATTCCTTCTAAGCCAAACGAACTCATGGCGACGGATATATTTGGCCCCTGTCCAAAGGGATACCAGGGTAACCAGTACCTGTTGGTGACCGTGGATGTTTTCTCAAAATTTGTTACAATGAGTCCCATGCAGAAAGCTAACACGAGGAACGTAGTAAGCAGACTGGAAAATGCTGTATTTCCGAAAGCTGGTATACCGGAATTTCTACTGTCAGATCATGGAACGCAGTTTACGTCCGTGGAATTTGCAGCGGATATGGAAAGGCTTGGCATTAAGCACTTATTTTCAAGCGTGCGTTACCCTGAATCGAATTCCTCAGAAAGATATATGGCTGAATTTTCGAAATTCTGTCGAATTTTCTGTCCAAATGATCATTCTGGTTGGGTGAGATTTGTACCCCTTATTGAGGAATGTCTGAACTCTACAGTGCAGGAGAGCACAGGAGAAGTGCCAATGCGACTTCATCTAGGAAGAAACCCAGAAAGGCCGTGGGATAATCTTTTCAACCACATACCGAGAGATCCCGACATAGGAAGACAGCAGAGGATTGACAAGGCAAAGGAACAACTCCAGAAAGCAGCAGAAAAACGATTGAAGAGAGTAGCTGGAAAACGTTTTGGTACACCCTTTCAAGTTGGAAATCTTGTATTATTACGCAGACCTGTCAAGGCTGATATGTCCAAGAAAATCTACCCCAAATTTGGATTAGTGTTCCTGGGGCCGTTTAGGATTACGAACGCCTATGGAAACAACTGTTATGAACTCTACGATGATGAGAATAATGTCGTTTACGGCAAGTTCAATGCTGGAAATTTAAAAAGATACTATCCTAGAGTAAGCCAGTAATAATTCAATTTCGTGTTCAAGAGAGTTGAGATACTTGTAACATTGAGTTTAAAAACAATTTGCAACTGTTTTTAAAACGTGGTGGGAGGAGAATGCCCCCGTAATTGAATTATGTAGAGACCATGGTGGCTATATTTGAAATTATAATGAAAGTTATGGTTGTCATAGTTATGACGTAGGTAGTCATGACGTAAGCACGGATGACGTAAATGTTATGCCAGCAGGCTACTTGAGCTGAGATTCTCAGTGACGTCAGCATATAGTCGAGAATGTTCCAAGATTTACGACGCAGTCGCAGGAAACGAGGAATTCGGCTGAGGAAGAAACTATGCTATTGGAGGAGAGGCATGAACCAATCAACGATAGTTTAAAGGAAGACGGAGATTGCTAAAACTGTGGTATTTTTATTACTTTTGGAATGCAGAATTGTGGAAATCCATTTGCAGTAAAAGCATTGATTTGGAATTTTGGTGAAATTTATTTTCAGGTTTTGAATTTTGAAAATCCGTCATGTATTAACGAAGTTGGAAGTTTTAGCGATGACGCAGTATCACGCTTTGGAAGGGATGGAAACGCCCCTCGTGAAGTTAATAAAAGGGCTTGCGCAGAAGAGAGGAGTCTCCTTTCGTTCTCTGATTATTCTGAGATCTCATTCTCAGAGCATCGAAGTCTATTGTGAAAGTTCTTTTCTTATACATTCATTATAGTGAGACGTCGAAGTGAACAGCAGTGAAAAGAATCGTCTTTATAACGCGTGGCGAGGCCACTATATTAACGAGATCCAAGTCAAACTAGGTGAAGTTGAAACGGACCTTAGAAAGCTTCTACAAGTTTAGCTTTGAACAGTTAGCGGTCACCGATAAGCTAATTGTATTGTGCAGTGCTACATGCAGTTATAGAGAATAGCTGAACAATTTCGACCGATTAGTTCGAAAGATATTAGCAGTTTTATACGACTGAGAAAAGTGATTATCTCGCCACAAGAGAAGCACTTTCGTATAGCCAGAAGCAACGCAACGGCTGACGCTGCGAGTGGAATAGAAAGACTTCAGATTGCTTGGTTACAGAACACTACGGTATAATGGAGCAATTGAATACGGCAGTTTGTTCTTCTGACACTACAACCGAAGAGCAGATGGAAGGCTAAGGGCTTATTGCAATTGGGACATACTTCAACGGAGTAAGATAGCGACATGGAACTTCGCTAATTGCTATTCCACACAAACGAACATGCGGTGAATACCATCTACACCCATGTTTCGTAATTAACGGCTGAATACCATCGAACAGCCATAGAAACAATTTCATACTCTGAATATGAATAATTTCTTCGGAAATTTCCACAAAACTTCATGGCGATTGTCTACTGGAACTTCAGGGAATTTTTCAAGAGAGGTCAGGGATATCCCGACGCACAAAGAAGATTATTGCCGGAAGGATGTCTATTCGTCTTCGAGGAGCAGAGCGATTCACGGAGAAGGAAGCAGTTCGATTCTCTGAGGGTGCTATTTCCTATTTCGAGGATGGAGCTCAACTTTAACGTGGTGAAATGGATCCATCAGCAGTCTTCTTTGGGGAATTTTCCTCTGGAACGTCAATCGGCAGATAAGGTAGTCGTGAACGTTTATTGTATTTGAGTATACTAATGATGTTTGAGCAACCATTTTTCCCATATTTTTATCCTTATGTATTTTTGCCCTATTTTCTTGTTGAGATTCTTATTCTCAGTACACCATGATGAGTTTTGCATTTTTCGACGATTTATTAAGACATTGTTATGTCATGGGCATAGTTAACGATTTTGAATCAGTTGAGACTGATATTTGGATTTTTCAGTAATTAATATTTTTGTAGTCACGATTTGACTGTAAGTTAATGATTTTTAATGGCAGATTTGAATTCAGACAGCGTGTCGTTTTATTAAAGTAATTTAACCCCAGTGTAATTACTTTGACCAATTTTCTGTCATCATCAAGAAGGAAGAACATTTAAATGATTTTAGAGCGTTAAAATCTCTTACATCGTCGACGATCTTGGAAATACTAGTCGTTATTTGAATTGATTGCAACACAGATATTTATCGTCAGTTATGAATGAACATTGCATCATAGACACTTTTGTGAAAGAGTAACTTTAATAATGAATTATTGAATGCATTAAAGTCAAGTACTTTTGTTAGAAGTTTTTCTCAATTAGAGATTTATAGAACGATGTTTGCATTCCCCAGTCTAATTGGATTCTATTCGACTACTTTGCATTTAGTCGCACTTTATTTGAAGATAGTATTTTCATACTACACATTTCTTTTAAGATGTTAATCTTAAATTTTGATAGACCAGACAGGCGTATATGAGCGTATTCACTATTAAATTTGTTTGTGATTGGCAAGTTTTGACTTCATTTCGGTTCATGAATGAAATCCACGAAGGTTAAATAGAAAAACAGTTTTGAAACAATTAATGATTATAAAAATTTTTAAGTGGAACTATAAATGTATAATCGCTAGTGCAGCGCGTGTTGAAAGTCGCTGAGGTATAATGCCCTTGAATATGAAGGAAGTTCCCACAGGAATAAATGTTAAAGAATTATTTGTGGAAGTTTTGTAAGTTATGTGGAAGTTTAATACCATATAGATTAATATATGATGATTTTGGGCATAATTTTAATGCAGTTTGTGCATTAACTTGTTAGCGAAGGATTTTCCGCTGGAGTAAGATTGTCATAGTTCGTTGAAAATAAATCAAGTGATTTACTGTTATAATTAACACGAGTTTTGAAAGAATTTGAGATAAGATTTTGAATGAAGGTTGCCGTCACAAATCATTATTAAAACCTTTATTAAACCAGATTGTGACATTAATATGTATAACTAACCTTCATTGGTCGATTATATTAATCACGATTATGAAAATTATCAACCGAATGAACATGTGGTCAATGTATTTATTAAATTAATAATTTAAACAATTTAAATGTTAATATTGTAAATAATTGCTGTAAATATTTTTGAAAATAATGTAAAACGAGAGTGATGTTAAAGGCGTGTATAGAATATTTTTATTGTCTTTGACAAATATTATAAACAATTTCTAATTGTTATAAATAATTTATGTGATTTTGTTATAAACATTTAAGAGCTAATTAAACATTTGGATTGAAGTTAACAAGTTTAAGAAATTAACATAATGTTCCAATAGGATGTGAGCAAAGTACTTGAAAGATTTGCGTAAATATAATGTGAGTTGTCTTGTCGACATTTAAAAGCTTGAGAGAGCAAGCTATACTCTTACGTAACTTAGCACGTGAGAAGGGAGTGCATTTGACCAGGATGCAACAGGTTCGAGGTTAGCTCGCAGCTGGGCCAACATCTGGTTCACAGAGAGTGAGGTCGTCCGCACTTCGGCCTTGCGACTATAAATACCATTCTCATGTTTATTAAAAGGAAACCAAATGCTCTATATATGTCACACCCTTACGTCCTTTTCCAATCCAATAGTGTTATGAATATTACGTTATTTGGAGCTCTTGGGAGCTAAAATGTTTTATATCATGTTGTATGATAAATTTTGCAAGTCCTACTGAGGACGTAGTCAGATTGACTTGGGCTACTGATAGCCACGTTGATTTTGTTGTGTTAGTAAAATCATACCCTTTATTAGAAATAAAGCTTTTGTACAGTTCAAAGTTCTCGTCTTCGTCTTGGCTCATTTTTAAATATCATGGTGGAGGTTATTGTGTGAACAGACTTTTAGTGATCCTGTTGTCAACTCAAACCCCGAGATAATTAAGAGGTAAGTAACGGTAAGTATGAACCCCCGTCTATTTTGGTGTGTTCCACAATGATTTCCTGTGAACTTCTGTGCTCTTATCTCGATAGTATCTGTCAGTGCCATTTTCATTGATGTAGCTGTGTCGGTGCAATTGATAATTGGCAATCCGATTGAGGGGGCGGATATCTGACAGCCTACTGTCCAGGTAAACGGGGACAGTACCATCCCAGCATTTGCCCGAAGACGAAGTAGGAAACCACGGAAAACCACTTCGAGGATGGCTGAGGTGGGAATCGAACCCCCTCTACTCATTTGGACCACCCGAGGCTGAGTAGACCCCGTTCCAGTCCTCATACCACTTTTCAAATTTCGTGGCTGAGCCGGGAATCGAACCCAGGACCTCCGGGTGGGCAGCTAACGATGCTGACCGCTAAGCTACGGAGGCGACTAATATTCAATAATACTCCTTGAAAAGGACAAAGAGTTATAACTATAGCCATGCATTTTGGAGAAAGTAGGCTATATGTTCTTTACTGAACATCTTGTTTTTCTCTTATAAATAAAAATATATACATTGAATGAATTAAGCGCCAATACAGTCCACTGTAGGTACTACCCTACCAGGGAATTGTGGAGCGCAGCTGTAGTGTATACATTACGTCATCTCCCTCGTTATGGCTGCAGCGAGTGGTTCCGGGGCAAGAGGGGGAACGCATGTACAGTCATACAATGTGATCACACCACACAGCCACGACCCAGCACGAATCATGCACACAAATGACATGCGATGAGGTTTCGCTGGCGGCAACTGCACGTCTATCGCAGGCGTGTGGCTGGGCGGAGCGGTAACCGGTAACAATTCGCTGGTAGGGTCGTGCATCAAACCACAACACTCTTCATTACAATGCCAAGCAGAGGAGCGGCGAGCTACTTCACGTGCAAACCGCACTCATGACCAACGAGCGACGGATATTGAAAATAGTCGTATTGGTATGTCCGATCTACGTTCGAGATCCAGAATGCAAAGAGTTTGTGAACATCAAACACAACGCCCGCAAGCACGACACAATGAACATGGCGCGATGCTCCTGTGAACCTGGAACGAGCGGCATTCCATTACGATCCGGAAATCGATTACGGTGCGGAGAGATCAGTAACAATTGGATAATTGTCCGCATTGTAAGGCGTTGAAATTCAACGGTGAATCTCCTGGGTTGTGTTGTGCTGATGGAAAAGTGAAATTGCCACCACTGCATTCATATTTCAGGTACGGTAAATAAAAGGCATTGAACTCATTTGAATTACAAACGAGTTTCATTTAATAACCAAACAAAGCTCAAACCGTACACGATGCCGCTAATATTATCTTCTTCTTCTTCTTCTTCGCGTTTTCCCGCAGGTGCAGGGTCCGCGGTCCGGATCTTGGCTCGCCACTTGTTACGATCGCGAGCATCATAAGGTGTTAGGCTGAGCACCTTCATATCGGCATTTATTGTATCATGCCAGCGCTGTTTTGGTCTCCCACGTGGTCGTTGCCCATTGATTTCCAAGCACTGGGTAGAATTGGCTACTGTTCCTGGTGCAGCACGTAGGACGTGACCGTACCATTGAAGACGTTTTTGCCGAGCCTCTCAGTGATGGATGAAATGCCCATTTGCTGGCGAATTATGTCGTTTCTTACATGGTCCAGGAGTGTGATGCCCATTGACCAACGAAGCATACGCATTTCCATGCTGTGTAGTTGGCACTCTGTAGCTCTGTCAGTTGGTCGACATTCGGCGCCATACAAAGCAACAGGACGTACTATCATGCGATATATTTTGGATTTCAGATGTAGTGGCATCCTTCTGTCGCAGAGTACACCTGTAACTTCCCTCCATCTCATCCAAGCTGCGTTTATCCTGCTTCGCACTTCATCACCTATCTCACCATCAGATTGTAAGCGAGATATTATCGATCTCAATTAATTGGAGTTGGAAGGTTCATTAGGATTAACCTTTTAAGTGCTGACTTACCCAGTTAACTGTTTGCTACCGGTAACTTAGTGCCGATTTTTTTTCATTTGCTTTTTTAAAACGTGTAGAATTCGTATTTCTTTAATTTTTCAGGGGTGCTTAAAGTTTCTATAAATTTTGGGTCTTTATTATTCAAATCCTACGTTTATATCAATTTTCATTTTGAGACAAATCGAAATTAAAATGTTTGTGTCCACGCTTGCATCATTTCCAAAATAAAGCTATTTCTAAAATCAGTACAAAAACTATAATTGATTTTCTCTTATCCGAAATCACAACGCGGCATGAAGAATTTGCTTGTTATTCCGCCATGCTTTTATTCATCCTAGATGTAGCCTACTCCAGCTGTAGCGGAAAGACGGCTATGAAATGTCCTGTTATTTGCTTATGGAAGCAAAAATCCGAACTCAAGTACAGTAGTAAAAATGCGCAACAGATGGCAGAACATCGACTCGGCTCGAAAGTGAATAGGGAATATGAAAAAAAAACTTGTTCACCGTTTATAGACGGGCGAAGCACTCAACGGGTTAATAATCGCTTAGAATGCAGTACATTTGCTTTTGTCTGTTGGCACAGGCTAGAGTAAAAATGTGGCTTTTCACCGATGTCTCAGTCTCATTCATGGCTGAGATTTTATGGAGGCTACTGAGGTATGGGTGGTGCAGAGTAATGGACTCAGGGCACAGCCTGTGCCTGTGGGTATTGTGAAAGGTTCTGCTCATAGAGTTAGTACAGCTGTACTGACTCAGTGAGGAAAGCAATGGCAAACTACCTCACTCCTCACCTTGCCCAGTATGCCCTACCACATAACCTATGGTGGTGCTATTTGAGGATCCAACGAGCCTCTAGACTGACTACCTGACAGACCAGGCGCGAATCTAGAGTTTGGCTTGGGGGGGGGGGGGGGGGGGAGTCACAGAATCGAAATTGTTAAGAAAAATGGTATCACTAACAACGCAATCACAAAATAACCAAACGTACAAAACCAGACCAAATTTTTTGCAAGCTACATGGATACAAATTTGATGCGTTTAGCGCACCAAAAATATTCGTACAAATTGCAACGGCGTGTTTTGCGACTTTTACATACAGCTTCGAGAAAAGTATCAAGGTACGTTACAGTTTCAGCAAGTCGAGTTGGTACCGACAGAGGGAGAAAGTCACAGCTTAAATTGCAGTTTGGACGTCGGCAACATTTTTGGTGCGAAAAAAAAACCAAATTCACATCCGTGCATTGCTGCACATTCACCGTGACATCACTATAAACATCGATTCGGTAATCACAAGGTTTGCTAAACAAAATAGACGAGTTGATTTTGTTACATAAATAATCGTTTTTATATCACAGGTATGAAGTTGTAAATATGTACAGTTGTAACAGAACATAATAATTGCAATAAAGATATTTTCAGTATTGCATAAAGTGAAAAAGAACTATTTTTTCAGTTAAAATTCGTTAAGTTTTATTTGTCTGGTTATTGTGTTTGAGTTTGCCAAAAAAATTGGTCTCCAATTGGGGGGGGGGGGGGTCATGACCCCCGTGCGCCCCCTTGAATCCGCGCCTGTGACAGATAGACATAAAGAGGTACAATCAAATCAGTTTCAGGTGGTACGAAGTTCACCGGGTCATTAGTCGGCCACCCTGTGGGGATAGCATGACCTCACCTGCGCTTGGGAACGTATAATATCGTATGGCCTGGGCTGCCGGCTGCAAGCTTTGTTATTTGCGTCCAGAGGGCAGCTTGCATGTCGAATTTTGTTGTTCCTTGGAGCACTATGAACGTCAAGGAGGTTAGATATCTAAGCTCCTTGACACTATAGCGCTTTCTAGTAGTGAAAGGAGGAACTTTGTGTTGGCGGAAAACCCCAAGATTAACTTTGCCATTATGATCACGGCCAACTGAATTCAAATGGGTTCTTTAACGTGCCAAGATCGCAAGAAATGCATGTCGTGATTTTTGTCACCTTTCAAAAATCACTTACCATTAAAAATGTATTTAAAAATAACAATTTGAGTTTTGCACTTGAGGCCCTAAACGTAAAATTGAAAAATGTCCTGTCCGCGGAATGGGCACGTGACCCCCTGTCGTTAGAGCTCCCACGCAATCTTCTCCGATTAGTCGTTCGGGAGATCTCCACTAATTAAAAAAAAACGACAGTCAGTCTGAAAGACTAGACATTGTATCATTTTAAATGCTACAAATGCTGAAAAATGCTAGAAAGACTGGAGGCTTCTCGCTTCGCTCGAAGCCAAAGACTCGTGGCATGTTAGAAAATTATCTGCATAATACTTATCTTGCTTATCTTGTTTCAAATTACTCGCGAAGGGCAAGTGCAAACCAAGGGCAGAGCAAGGTCCAGCGGAGGGGATGCCGCACGCTCACCAGAACGCGCGGGGACTTGCCCCTTCCATCCAGTCTAAAAACACTTATAGTCGGCGATGTATTGAAGATAGAGATATGCTCTCGCGGATTTCTTTGTAGAACTTTTCATGCTGACCAATTCTTACGCTCATAGTATATTGATATTTTTAACGGTTTGCCCAGCGTAAGCTTAAGAAGCGCACGGACGCCAAGTTTGTTTTCGACTTTTTTCACTGAAGTCGTTACTGCTTGGCTTCCTTTGTTCATACTTAAATTAATTTCCACAGAATCTTTCCTCGAGATATCCTTTACAGAATGGTGAAAACCGCATCAAAATCCATCCAGTGGTTCTCGAGATTATCCGTGACATCCAAGAATCGGAGATTTTTGTCTTATACTAACGAAGTAGAGATTGTCGGGGTACACATGCACCAAGCGGTACTATTACGTCACACACCTCAGTGCAACTGTCCGTCCGTCACAGTAGCGTAACGCCAGACCCCAGCGTAACGACGAAGTCGACAAGATCTTTTAAAATGATAAAACTACTGACGCTGTTCGTTAGAATCGGCACAGACCCGCTGGTCCTCATCGCTACAGACATTGTGGTCATGCCTCAGCTTGTCATCGAATTGAATTACCGAGATTTCCCATTTCCCATACTTGTAACTGTGCCTTCCCCACTTTCATTGATCAACCTGATCTTGCCGAAGGGATACACACGAGTATTGCAGTGAGCTCTGGGGATACATGGGGCTTACTCCCCTCCTCGCTAAATCCACAGTGAAAGCTCTCCCTGAGGGAAACTCTCGATATCTCAATCTCGCACTGAATCGATCAGATTTGTTTGTTATCCTCCCCCGGTCCGCGCTTTGTACGTTAAGTCGCTCATGGTCATGTGCTCCTTGCCGATAAATGGAGATAGGCTACTTGTGATTCATCAGGGGTGTCCAGTTCATGTCCTCCTTGCCGATAAGAGACGGTACTTGTGATTCATCAGGGGTGTCCAGGTCATGTGCTACTTGCCGATAAGTGACGGTACTTGTGATTCATCAGGGGTGTCCAGTTCATGTCCTCCTTGCCGATAAGAGACGGTACTTGTGATTCATCAGGGGTGTCCAGGTCATGTGCTACTTGCCGATAAGTGACGGTACTTGTGATTCATCAGGGATGTCCAGTTCATGTCCTCCTTGCCGATAAGTGACGGTACTTGTGATTCATCAGGGGTGTCCAGGTCATATGCTACTTGCCGATAACTGAAGGTACTTATCAGGGGTGTCCAGGTCATGTGCAACTTGCCGATAACTAAAGGTACTTGTGAATCATCAGGGGTGTCCAGGTCACGTGCTATTTGCCGATAAATGAAGGTACTTGTGTTTCATCAGGGGTGTCCAGGTCACGTGCTATTTGCCGATAAATGAAGGTACTTGTGATTCATCAGGGGTATCCAGGTCATGCATGTGCTACTTGCCGATAAATAAAGGTACTTGTGATTCATCAGGGGTGTCCAGATCATGTGCTACTTGCCGATAACTGAAGGTAAGCTTACTTGTGATTCATCAAGGGTGTCCAGGTCATGCATGTGCTACTTGCCGATAAATAAAGGTACTTGTGATTCATCAGGGGTGTCCAGGTCACGTGCTACTTACCGATAACTGAAGGTATTTGTGTTTCATCAGGGGTGTCCAGGCCATGTGCTACTTGCCGATAACTGAAGGTACTTGTGATTTATCTGGGGGTGTCCAGGTCATGTGCTACTTGCCGATAAGTGAAGGGACTTCTCATTCATCAGGGGTGTCCTGGGGCCTGTTCCACGAATGAACTTTGCAACTTTTTACTTTTCTGTTCAGATTTTGTTCCATCATTAACTTTCAGATTTGTCTTCCAAAGTGACAAGTGAAAAGTCAGGAAACTTTTCACTTTTGAAGCCTGTTATGTTCCTCCATTGGTGCAGAAATGCAAAGTGCAAAGGAATGAAGTGAAAAGTTTTCAGAAATCTTTGCAAAGAGAGGATTCCCTTTTCAGCTCTTAATGAACAAGTCTCCACACTAGTTTCTCAGCACAGAATTTGGTAAGTGTTATAAATATGTTACGACGAGAGCTTTTGTTATTATCAAGTGAGGACAGTGATGAAGAATCCAACAAGAGGTCATACAAAGGCAGGATGAAGTTTCATAACCTCACTTCGACGGAATTTCGTGGGTGTTTTCGTGTTACCCCAAGCTGACTATATTCTTGAAATAATTGGCCATTTATTGAAACCTGTAAGAAAAAAACTGAATCAACTGAAAAAGAACAAATTCTTATATGCTTACATTGGTTAGGAAACGGTGCCCAGCTGCACGGTATAGCAGCAATGCATGGGACATCAAAATTAACTATTTGCAGAACTGTTACTAAGTTCGTAGATGCTATAGTAAGTGTAATATTTCCTAACATAGTACGTTGGCCTGAAAATTCACATAATATAGCGACGGAATTTGTAATGAAGGGTGGCTTTCCTTCTGTGTGTGGTTGATGCTCCTACTGAGCACGAAGAGGTTTAAGTTGATAGACATTGGAATCATTCTCTCAATTAGTGGTGCAGACTTGACCTTGTAGATTGCTAATGCTAGCGTGTACGATTCTAGGGTCCTAAGAAACACTGCCGTCTGTAGACGGTTTGACTCAGGTTGGAGACCATTCCCTGGAGCAGTTATATTAGGTGACAGTGCCCATGGACTAAAAGAGTGGCTAATACCCCCTCTTAATAGAAATCCTGACGATGCTGTTCAACAACGATTTAACCGGGCACTTAAATCGACACGGCGTATTGTTGAGAACACTATCGTAATTTTGAAGGAACGTTTCCCTTGCTTAAACCACTTAAGATTAAGTCCAACAAAAGCGGGAAAGGTGGTTTTGGCATGCATTTCGTTGCATGATATGGCACGTAAGGTTGGAAGAGACAATGAAGGAGACTTACTTACCTTAATGGATGAAAATGAAGTCCCCAATACTAGAAATGAGGAGGCACCCAATCTAGATGCCGTTAATAAACTCCAGGGGCGTATATAACGAGGGGGTGGGTGGGAAAGGAGCCCCCCCCCCCTCCGAAATGTTTGTCACATACATTATTTGTTTATGAATTAATACATTAAAGACCAATAGAATCATGTACTATTGTTACTAAGTGACGAATGGCAACGTTGCAAAGCAAGGTACTATTGTTACTAAGTGACGAATGGCAGCGTTGCAAAGCGAGGTACTATTGTTACTAAGTGACGTATGGCAACGTTGCAAAGCAAGGTACTATTGTTACTAAGTGACGAATGGCAGCGTTGCAAAGCAAGGTACTATTGTTACTAAGTGACGAATGGCAACGTTGCAAAGCGAGGTACTATTGTTACTAAGTGACGAATGGCAACGTTGCAAAGCGAGGTACTATTGTTACTAAGTGACGTATGGCAACGTTGGAAAGCAAGGGACTATTGTTACTAAGTGACGAATGGCAACGTTGCAAAGCGAGGTACTATTGTTACTAAGTGACGAATGGCAACGTTGCAAAGCGAGGTACTATTGTTACTAAGTGACGAATGGCAACGTTGCAAAGCGAGGTACTATTGTTACTAAGTGACGAATGGCAGCGTTGCAAAGCAAGGTACTATTGTTACTAAGTGACGTATGGCAACGTTGCAAAGCGAGGTACTATTGTTACTAAGTGACGTATGGCAACGTTGCAAAGCGAGGTACTATTGTTACTAAGTGACGAATGGCAACGTTGCAAAGCGAGGTACTATTGTTACTAAGTGACGTATGGCAACGTTGGAAAGCAAGGGACTATTGTTACTAAGTGACGAATGGCAACGTTGCAAAGCGAGGTACTATTGTTACTAAGTGACGAATGGCAACGTTGCAAAGCGAGGTACTATTGTTACTAAGTGACGAATGGCAGCGTTGCAAAGCAAGGTACTATTGTTACTAAGTGACGAATGGCAGCGTTGCAAAGCAAGGTACTATTGTTACTAAGTGACGTATGGCAACGTTGCAAAGCGAGGTACTATTGTTACTAAGTGACGAATGGCAACGTTGCAAAGCGAGGTACTATTGTTACTAAGTGACGTATGGCAACGTTGGAAAGCAAGGGACTATTGTTACTAAGTGACGAATGGCAACGTTGCAAAGCGAGGTACTATTGTTACTAAGTGACGAATGGCAACGTTGCAAAGCGAGGTACTATTGTTACTAAGTGACGAATGGCAACGTTGCAAAGCGAGGTACTATTGTTACTAAGTGACGAATGGCAGCGTTGCAAAGCAAGGTACTATTGTTACTAAGTGACGTATGGCAACGTTGCAAAGCGAGGTACTATTGTTACTAAGTGACGTATGGCAACGTTGCAAAGCGAGGTACTATTGTTACTAAGTGACGAATGGCAACGTTGCAAAGCGAGGTACTATTGTTACTAAGTGACGTATGGCAACGTTGGAAAGCAAGGGACTATTGTTACTAAGTGACGAATGGCAACGTTGCAAAGCGAGGTACTATTGTTACTAAGTGACGAATGGCAACGTTGCAAAGCGAGGTACTATTGTTACTAAGTGACGAATGGCAGCGTTGCAAAGCAAGGTACTATTGTTACTAAGTGACGAATGGCAGCGTTGCAAAGCAAGGTACTATTGTTACTAAGTGACGTATGGCAACGTTGCAAAGCGAGGTACTATTGTTACTAAGTGACGAATGGCAACGTTGCAAAGCGAGGTACTATTGTTACTAAGTGACGTATGGCAACGTTGGAAAGCAAGGGACTATTGTTACTAAGTGACGAATGGCAACGTTGCAAAGCGAGGTACTATTGTTACTAAGTGACGAATGGCAACGTTGCAAAGCGAGGTACTATTGTTACTAAGTGACGAATGGCAACGTTGCAAAGCGAGGTACTATTGTTACTAAGTGACGAATGGCAGCGTTGCAAAGCAAGGTACTATTGTTACTAAGTGACGTATGGCAACGTTGCAAAGCGAGGTACTATTGTTACTAAGTGACGTATGGCAACGTTGCAAAGCGAGGTACTATTGTTACTAAGTGACGAATGGCAACGTTGCAAAGCGAGGTACTATTGTTACTAAGTGACGTATGGCAACGTTGGAAAGCAAGGGACTATTGTTACTAAGTGACGAATGGCAACGTTGCAAAGCGAGGTACTATTGTTACTAAGTGACGAATGGCAACGTTGCAAAGCGAGGTACTATTGTTACTAAGTGACGAATGGCAGCGTTGCAAAGCAAGGTACTATTGTTACTAAGTGACGAATGGCAGCGTTGCAAAGCAAGGTACTATTGTTACTAAGTGACGTATGGCAACGTTGCAAAGCGAGGTACTATTGTTACTAAGTGACGAATGGCAACGTTGCAAAGCGAGGTACTATTGTTACTAAGTGACGTATGGCAACGTTGGAAAGCAAGGGACTATTGTTACTAAGTGACGAATGGCAACGTTGCAAAGCGAGGTACTATTGTTACTAAGTGACGAATGGCAACGTTGCAAAGCGAGGTACTATTGTTACTAAGTGACGAATGGCAACGTTGCAAAGCGAGGTACTATTGTTACTAAGTGACGAATGGCAGCGTTGCAAAGCAAGGTACTATTGTTACTAAGTGACGTATGGCAACGTTGCAAAGCGAGGTACTATTGTTACTAAGTGACGTATGGCAACGTTGCAAAGCGAGGTACTATTGTTACTAAGTGACGAATGGCAACGTTGCAAAGCGAGGTACTATTGTTACTAAGTGACGTATGGCAACGTTGGAAAGCAAGGGACTATTGTTACTAAGTGACGAATGGCAACGTTGCAAAGCGAGGTACTATTGTTACTAAGTGACGAATGGCAACGTTGCAAAGCGAGGTACTATTGTTACTAAGTGACGAATGGCAACGTTGCAAAGCGAGGTACTATTGTTACTAAGTGACGAATGGCAGCGTTGCAAAGCAAGGTACTATTGTTACTAAGTGACGTATGGCAACGTTGCAAAGCGAGGTACTATTGTTACTAAGTGACGAATGGCAACGTTGCAAAGCGAGGTACTATTGTTACTAAGTGACGTATGGCAACGTTGGAAAGCAAGGGACTATTGTTACTAAGTGACGAATGGCAACGTTGCAAAGCGAGGTACTATTGTTACTAAGTGACGAATGGCAACGTTGCAAAGCGAGGTACTATTGTTACTAAGTGACGAATGGCAACGTTGCAAAGCGAGGTACTATTGTTACTAAGTGACGAATGGCAGCGTTGCAAAGCAAGGTACTATTGTTACTAAGTGACGAATGGCAACGTTGCAAAGCAAGGTACTATTGTTACTAAGTGACGTATGGCAACGTTACAAAGCAAGGTACTATTGTTACTAAGTGACGAATGGCAACGTTGCAAAGCAAGGTACTATTGTTACTAAGTGACGAATGGCAGCGTTGCAAAGCAAGGTACTATTGTTACTAAGTGACGTATGGCAACGTTGGAAAGCAAGGGACTATTGTTACTAAGTGACGAATGGCAACGTTGCAAAGCGAGGTACTATTGTTACTAAGTGACGAATGGCAACGTTGCAAAGCGAGGTACTATTGTTACTAAGTGACGTATGGCAACGTTGGAAAGCAAGGGACTATTGTTACTAAGTGACGAATGGCAACGTTGCAAAGCAAGGTACTATTGTTACTAAGTGACGAATGGCAGCGTTGCAAAGCGAGGTACTATTGTTACTAAGTGACGAATGGCAGCGTTGCAAAGCAAGGTACTATTGTTACTAAGTGACGAATGGCAACGTTGCAAAGCGAGGTACTATTGTTACTAAGTGACGAATGGCAACGTTGCAAAGCGAGGTACTATTGTTACTAAGTGACGTATGGCAACGTTGGAAAGCAAGGGACTATTGTTACTAAGTGACGAATGGCAACGTTGCAAAGCGAGGTACTATTGTTACTAAGTGACGAATGGCAACGTTGCAAAGCGAGGTACTATTGTTACTAAGTGACGAATGGCAACGTTGCAAAGCGAGGTACTATTGTTACTAAGTGACGAATGGCAGCGTTGCAAAGCAAGGTACTATTGTTACTAAGTGACGAATGGCAACGTTGCAAAGCAAGGTACTATTGTTACTAAGTGACGAATGGCAGCGTTGCAAAGCAAGGTACTATTGTTACTAAGTGACGAATGGCAGCGTTGCAAAGCAAGGTACTATTGTTACTAAGTGACGTATGGCAACGTTGCAAAGCGAGGTACTATTGTTACTAAGTGACGAATGGCAACGTTGCAAAGCGAGGTACTATTGTTACTAAGTGACGTATGGCAACGTTGGAAAGCAAGGGACTATTGTTACTAAGTGACGAATGGCAACGTTGCAAAGCGAGGTACTATTGTTACTAAGTGACGAATGGCAACGTTGCAAAGCGAGGTACTATTGTTACTAAGTGACGAATGGCAACGTTGCAAAGCGAGGTACTATTGTTACTAAGTGACGAATGGCAGCGTTGCAAAGCAAGGTACTATTGTTACTAAGTGACGAATGGCAACGTTGCAAAGCAAGGTACTATTGTTACTAAGTGACGTATGGCAACGTTACAAAGCAAGGTACTATTGTTACTAAGTGACGAATGGCAACGTTGCAAAGCAAGGTACTATTGTTACTAAGTGACGAATGGCAGCGTTGCAAAGCAAGGTACTATTGTTACTAAGTGACGTATGGCAACGTTGGAAAGCAAGGGACTATTGTTACTAAGTGACGAATGGCAACGTTGCAAAGCGAGGTACTATTGTTACTAAGTGACGAATGGCAACGTTGCAAAGCGAGGTACTATTGTTACTAAGTGACGTATGGCAACGTTGGAAAGCAAGGGACTATTGTTACTAAGTGACGAATGGCAACGTTGCAAAGCAAGGTACTATTGTTACTAAGTGACGAATGGCAGCGTTGCAAAGCGAGGTACTATTGTTACTAAGTGACGAATGGCAGCGTTGCAAAGCAAGGTACTATTGTTACTAAGTGACGAATGGCAACGTTGCAAAGCGAGGTACTATTGTTACTAAGTGACGAATGGCAACGTTGCAAAGCGAGGTACTATTGTTACTAAGTGACGTATGGCAACGTTGGAAAGCAAGGGACTATTGTTACTAAGTGACGAATGGCAACGTTGCAAAGCGAGGTACTATTGTTACTAAGTGACGAATGGCAACGTTGCAAAGCG
Source organism: Meconema thalassinum (assembly GCA_946902985.2). Lineage (NCBI taxonomy): Eukaryota > Metazoa > Arthropoda > Insecta > Orthoptera > Tettigoniidae > Meconema > Meconema thalassinum. The sequence continues at coordinate 527,210,625 of OX336393.1, read as the reverse complement.
AGGTACTATTGTTACTAAGTGACGAATGGCAACGTTGCAAAGCGAGGTACTATTGTTACTAAGTGACGAATGGCAGCGTTGCAAAGCAAGGTACTATTGTTACTAAGTGACGAATGGCAACGTTGCAAAGCAAGGTACTATTGTTACTAAGTGACGTATGGCAACGTTACAAAGCAAGGTACTATTGTTACTAAGTGACGAATGGCAACGTTGCAAAGCAAGGTACTATTGTTACTAAGTGACGAATGGCAGCGTTGCAAAGCAAGGTACTATTGTTACTAAGTGACGTATGGCAACGTTGGAAAGCAAGGGACTATTGTTACTAAGTGACGAATGGCAACGTTGCAAAGCGAGGTACTATTGTTACTAAGTGACGAATGGCAACGTTGCAAAGCGAGGTACTATTGTTACTAAGTGACGTATGGCAACGTTGGAAAGCAAGGGACTATTGTTACTAAGTGACGAATGGCAACGTTGCAAAGCGAGGTACTATTGTTACTAAGTGACGAATGGCAACGTTGCAAAGCGAGGTACTATTGTTACTAAGTGACGAATGGCAGCGTTGCAAAGCAAGGTACTATTGTTACTAAGTGACGAATGGCAACGTTGCAAAGCAAGGTACTATTGTTACTAAGTGACGAATGGCAACGTTGCAAAGCGAGGTACTATTGTTACTAAGTGACGAATGGCAACGTTGCAAAGCGAGGTACTATTGTTACTAAGTGACGTATGGCAACGTTGGAAAGCAAGGGACTATTGTTACTAAGTGACGAATGGCAACGTTGCAAAGCGAGGTACTATTGTTACTAAGTGACGAATGGCAACGTTGCAAAGCGAGGTACTATTGTTACTAAGTGACGAATGGCAGCGTTGCAAAGCAAGGTACTATTGTTACTAAGTGACGAATGGCAACGTTGCAAAGCAAGGTACTATTGTTACTAAGTGACGTATGGCAACGTTACAAAGCAAGGTACTATTGTTACTAAGTGACGAATGGCAACGTTGCAAAGCAAGGTACTATTGTTACTAAGTGACGAATGGCAGCGTTGCAAAGCAAGGTACTATTGTTACTAAGTGACGTATGGCAACGTTGGAAAGCAAGGGACTATTGTTACTAAGTGACGAATGGCAACGTTGCAAAGCGAGGTACTATTGTTACTAAGTGACGAATGGCAACGTTGCAAAGCGAGGTACTATTGTTACTAAGTGACGTATGGCAACGTTGGAAAGCAAGGGACTATTGTTACTAAGTGACGAATGGCAACGTTGCAAAGCGAGGTACTATTGTTACTAAGTGACGAATGGCAACGTTGCAAAGCGAGGTACTATTGTTACTAAGTGACGAATGGCAGCGTTGCAAAGCAAGGTACTATTGTTACTAAGTGACGAATGGCAACGTTGCAAAGCAAGGTACTATTGTTACTAAGTGACGTATGGCAACGTTACAAAGCAAGGTACTATTGTTACTAAGTGACGAATGGCAACGTTGCAAAGCAAGGTACTATTGTTACTAAGTGACGAATGGCAGCGTTGCAAAGCAAGGTACTATTGTTACTAAGTGACGAATGGCAACGTTGCAAAGCAAGGTACTATTGTTACTAAGTGACGTATGGCAACGTTGCAAAGCAAGGTACTATTGTTACTAAGTGACGAATGGCAGCGTTGCAAAGCAAGGTACTATTGTTACTAAGTGACGAATGGCAACGTTGCAAAGCAAGGTACTATTGTTACTAAGTGACGAATGGCAGCGTTGCAAAGCAAGGTACTATTGTTACTAAGTGACGTATGGCAACGTTGCAAAGCAAGGTACTATTGTTACTAAGTGACGAATGGCAGCGTTGCAAAGCAAGGTACTATTGTTACTAAGTGACGAATGGCAACGTTGCAAAGCAAGGTACTATTGTTACTAAGTGACGAATGGCAGCGTTGCAAAGCAAGGTACTATTGTTACTAAGTGACGAATGGCAACGTTGCAAAGCAAGGTACTATTGTTACTAAGTGACGAATGGCAACGTTGCAAAGCAAGGTACTATAGTTACTAAGTGACGAATGGCAACGTTGCAAAGCAAGGTACTATTGTTACTAAGTGACGTATGGCAACGTTGCAAAGCAAGGTACTATTGTTACTAAGTGACGAATGGCAACGTTGCAAAGCAAGGTACTATTGTTACTAAGTGACGTATGGCAAAGTTGCAAAGCAAGGTACTATTGTTACTAAGTGACGAATGGCAACGTTGCAAAGCAAGGTACTATTGTTACTAAGTGACGAATGGTAGCGTTGCAAAGCAAGGTAGTATTGTTACTAAGTGACGAATGGCAGCGTTGCAAAGCAAGGTACTATTGTTACTAAGTGACGAATGGCAACGTTGCAAAGCAAGGTACTATTGTTACTAAGTGACGAATGGCAGCGTTGCAAAGCAAGGTACTATTGTTACTAAGTGACGTATGACAACGTTGCAAAGCAAGGTACTATTGTTACTAAGTGACGAATGGCAACGTTGCAAAGCAAGGTACTATTGTTACTAAGTGACGAATGGCAACGTTGCAAAGCAAGGTACTATTGTTACTAAGTGACGAATGGCAACGTTGCAAAGCAAGGTACTATTGTTACTAAGTGACGTATGGCAAGGTTGCAAAGCAAGGTACTATTGTTACTAAGTGACGAATGGCAACGTTGCAAAGCAAGGTACTATTGTTACTAAGTGACGAATGGCATCGTTGCAAAGCAAGGTACGATTGTTACTAAGTGACGAATGGCAACGTTGCAAAGCAAGGTACTATTGTTACAAAGTGACGAATGGCAACGTTGCAAAGCAAGGTACTATTGTTACTAAGTGACGTATGGCAACGTTGCAAAGCGAGGTACTATTGTTACTGAGTGACGAATGGCAACGTTGCAAAGCAAGGTACGATTGTTACTAAGTGACGAATGGCAGCGTTGCAAAGCAAGGTACTATTGTTACTAAGTGACGAATGGCAACGTTGCAAAGCAAGGTACTATTGTTACTAAGTGACGAATGGCAACGTTGCAAAGCAAGGTACTATTGTTACTAAGTGACGAATGGCAACGTTGCAAAGCAAGGTACTATTATTACTAAGTGACGTATGGCAACGTTGCAAAGCAAGGTACTATTGTTACTAAGTGACGAATGGCAACGTTGCAAAGCAAGGTACTATTGTTACTAAGTGACGAATGGCAACGTTGCAAAGCAAGGTACTATTGTTACTAAGTGACGAATGGCAGCGTTGCAAAGCAAGGTACTATTGTTACTAAGTGAAGTATGGCAACGTTGCAAAGCAAGGTACTATTGTTACTAAGTGACGTATGGCAACGTTGCAAAGCAAGGTACTATTGTTACTAAGTGACGAATGGCAACGTTGCAAAGCAAGGTACTATTGTTACTAAGTGACGTATGGCAACGTTGCAAAGCAAGGTACTATTGTTACTAAGTGACGAATGGCAGCGTTGCAAAGCAAGGTACTATTGTTACTAAGTGACGAATGGCATCGTTGCAAAGCAAGGTACTATTGTTACTAAGTGACGAATGGCAACGTTGCAAAGCAAGGTACTATTGTTACTAAGTGACGAATGGCAACGTTGCAAAGCAAGGTACTATTGTTACTAAGTGACGTATGGCAACGTTGCAAAGCAAGGTACTATTGTTACTAAGTGACGAATGGCAGCGTTGCAAAGCAAGGTACTATTGTTACTAAGTGACGAACGGCATCGTTGCAAAGCAAGGTACTATTGTTACTAAGTGACGAATGGCAACGTTGCAAAGCAAGGTACTATTGTTACTAAGTGACGAATGGCAACGTTGCAAAGCAAGGTACTATTGTTACTAAGTGACGAATGGCAGCGTTGCAAAGCAAGGTACTATTGTTACTAAGTGACGAATGGCAACGTTGCAAAGCAAGGTACTATTGTTACTAAGTGACGTATGGCAACGTTGCAAAGCAAGGTACTATTGTTACTAAGTGACGAATGGCAACGTTGCAAAGCAAGGTACTATTGTTACTAAGTGACGTATGGCAAAGTTGCAAAGCAAGGTACTATTGTTACTAAGTGACGAATGGCAACGTTGCAAAGCAAGGTACTATTGTTACTAAGTGACGAATGGCAGCGTTGCAAAGCAAGGTACTATTGTTACTAAGTGACGAATGGCAACGTTGCAAACAAGGTACTATTGTTACTAAGTGACGATGGCAGCGTTGCAAAGCAAGGTACTATTGTTACTAAGTGACGAATGGCAACGTTGCAAAGCAAGGTACTATTGTTACTAAGTGACGAATGGCAACGTTGCAAAGCAAGGTACTATTGTTACTAAGTGACGAATGGCAACGTTGCAAAGCAAGGTACTATTGTTACTAAGTGACGAATGGCAACGTTGCAAAGCAAGGTTCTATTGTTACTAAGTGACGAATGGCAGCGTTGCAAAGCAAGGTACTATTGTTACTAAGTGACGAATGGCAACGTTGCAGAGCAAGGTACTATTGTTACTAAGTGACGAATGGCAGCGTTGCAAAGCAAGGTACTATTGTTACTAAGTGACGAATGGCAACGTTGCAAAGCAAGGTACTATTGTTACTAAGTGACGAATGGCAGCGTTGCAAAGCAAGGTACTATTGTTACTAAGTGACGAATGGCAACGTTGCAAAGCAAGGTACTATTGTTACTAAGTGACGAGTGGCAACGTTGCAAAGCAAGGTACTATTGTTACTAAGTGACGAATGGCAGCGTTGCAAAGCAAGGTACTATTGTTAAAAAGTGACGAATGGCAACGTTGCAAAGCAAGGTACTATTGTTACTAAGTGACGAATGGCAGCGTTGCAAAGCAAGGTACTATTGTTACTAAGTGACGTATGACAACGTTGCAAAGCAAGGTACTATTGTTACTAAGTGACGAATGGCAACGTTGCAAAGCAAGGTACTATTGTTACTAAGTGACGAATGGCAACGTTGCAAAGCAAGGTACTATTGTTACTAAGTGACGAATGGCAACGTTGCAAAGCAAGGTACTATTGTTACTAAGTGACGTATGGCAACGTTGCAAAGCAAGGTACTATTGTTACTAAGTGACGAATGGCAACGTTGCAAAGCAAGGTACTATTGTTACTAAGTGACGAATGGCATCGTTGCAAAGCAAGGTACGATTGTTACTAAGTGACGAATGGCAGCGTTGCAAAGCAAGGTACTATTGTTACTAAGTGACGAATGGCAACGTTGCAAAGCAAGGTACTATTGTTACTAAGTGACGAATGGCAACGTTGCAAAGCAAGGTACTATTGTTACTAAGTGACGAATGGCAACGTTGCAAAGCAAGGTACTATTGTTACTAAGTGACGTATGGCAACGTTGCAAAGCAAGGTACTATTGTTACTAAGTGACGAATGGCAACGTTGCAAAGCAAGGTACTATTGTTACTAAGTGACGAATGGCAACGTTGCAAAGCAAGGTACTATTGTTACTAAGTGACGAATGGCAGCGTTGCAAAGCAAGGTACTATTGTTACTAAGTGACGAATGGCAGCGTTGCAAAGCAAGGTACTATTGTTACTAAGTGACGAATGGCATCGTTGCAAAGCAAGGTACTATTGTTACTAAGTGACGAATGGCAACGTTGCAAAGCAAGGTACTATTGTTACTAAGTGACGAATGGCAACGTTGCAAAGCGAGGTACTATTGTTACTAAGTGACGATTGGCAACGTTGCAAAGCGAGGTACTATTGTTACTAAGTGACGAATGGCAGCGTTGCAAAGCAAGGTACTATTGTTACTAAGTGACGAATGGCAACGTTGCAAAGCGAGGTACTATTGTTACTAAGTGACGAATGGCAACGTTGCAAACCGAGGTACTATTGTTACTAAGTGACGAATGGCATCGTTGCAAAAAAAGGTACTATTGTTACTAAGTGACGAATGGCAACGTTGCAAAGCAAGGTACTATTGTTACTAAGTGACGAATAGCAGCGTTGCAAAGCAAGGTACTATTGTTACTAAGTGACGAATGGCAACGTTGCAAAGCGAGGTACTATTGTTACTAAGTGACGAATGGCATCGTTGCAAAGCAAGGTACTATTGTTACTAAGTGACGAATGGCAACGTTGCAAAGCAAGGTACTATTGTTACTAAGTGACGAATGGCAACGTTGCAAAGCAAGGTACTATTGTTACTAAGTGACGAATGGCAACGTTGCAAAGCAAGGTACTATTGTTACTAAGTGACGAATGGCAACGTTGCAAAGCGAGGTACTATTGTTACTAAGTGACGAATGGCAACGTTGCAAAGCGAGGTACTATTGTTACTAAGTGACGAATGGCAGCGTTGCAAAGCAAGGTACTATTGTTACTAAGTGACGAATGGCAACGTTGCAAAGCGAGGTACTATTGTTACTAAGTGACGAATGGCAACGTTGCAAAGCGAGGTACTATTGTTACTAAGTGACGTATGGCAACGTTGCAAAGCAAGGTACTATTGTTACTAAGTGACGAATGGCATCGTTGCAAAGCAAGGTACTATTGTTACTAAGTGACGTATGGCAGCGTTGCAAAGCAAGGTACTATTGTTACTAAGTGACGAATGGCAACGTTGCAAAGCAAGGTACTATTGTTACTAAGTGACGTATGGCAGCGTTGCAAAGCAAGGTACTATTGTTACTAAGTGACGAATGGCAACGTTGCAAAGCAAGGTACTATTGTTACTAAGTGACGAATGGCAACGTTGCAAAGCAAGGTACTATTGTTACTAAGTGACGAATGGCAGCGTTGCAAAGCGAGGTACTATTGTTACTAAGTGACGAATGGCAGCGTTGCAAAGCAAGGTACTATTGTTACTAAGTGACGTATGGCAACGTTGGAAAGCAAGGGACTATTGTTACTAAGTGACGAATGGCAACGTTGCAAAGCAAGGTACTATTGTTACTAAGTGACGTATGGCAACGTTGCAAAGCAAGGTACTATTGTTACTAAGTGACGAATGGCAACGTTGCAAAGCAAGGTACTATTGTTACTAAGTGACGAATGGCAACGTTGCAAAGCGAGGTACTATTGTTACTATGTGACGTATGGCAACGTTGCAAAGCAAGGTACTATTGTAACTAAGTGACGAATGGCAACGTTGCAAAGCAAGGTACTATTGTTACTAAGTGACGAATGGCAACGTTGTAAAGCAAGGTACTATTGTTACTAAGTGACGAATGGCAACGTTGCAAAGCAAGGTACTATTGTTACTAAGTGACGAATGGCAACGTTGCAAAGCGAGGTACTATTGTTACTAAGTGACGAATGGCATCGTTGCAAAGCAAGGTACTATTGTTACTAAGTGACGAATGGCAGCGTTGCAAAGCAAGGTACTATTGTTACTAAGTGACGAATGGCAGCGTTGCAAAGCAAGGTACTATTGTTACTAAGTGACGAATGGCAACGTTGCAAAGCAAGGTACTATTGTTACTAAGTGACGAATGGCAACGTTGCAAAGCGAGGTACTATTGTTACTAAGTGACGAATGGCATCGTTGCAAAGCAAGGTACTATTGTTACTAAGTGACGAATGGCAACGTTGCAAAGCAAGGTACTATTGTTACTAAGTGACGAATGGCAACGTTGCAAAGCAAGGTACTATTGTTACTAAGTGACGTATGATAACGTTGCAAAGCAAGGTACTATTGTTACTAAGTGACGTATGGCAACGTTGCAAAGCAAGGTACTATTGTTACTAAGTGACGAATGGCAGCGTTGCAAAGCAAGGTACTATTGTTACTAAGTGACGTATGGCAACGTTGCAAAGCAAGGTACTATTGTTACTAAGTGACGAATGGCAACGTTGCAAAGCAAGGTACTATTGTTACTAAGTGACGAATGGCATCGTTGCAAAGCAAGGTACGATTGTTACTAAGTGACGAATGGCAGCGTTGCAAAGCAAGGTACTATTGTTACTAAGTGACGAATGGCAACGTTGCAAAGCAAGGTACTATTGTTACTAAGTGACGAATGGCAACGTTGCAAAGCAAGGTACTATTGTTACTAAGTGACGTATGGCAACGTTGGAAAGCAAGGGACTATTGTTACTAAGTGACGAATGGCAACGTTGCAAAGCGAGGTACTATTGTTACTAAGTGACGAATGGCAACGTTGCAAAGCGAGGTACTATTGTTACTAAGTGACGTATGGCAACGTTGGAAAGCAAGGGACTATTGTTACTAAGTGACGAATGGCAACGTTGCAAAGCGAGGTACTATTGTTACTAAGTGACGAATGGCAACGTTGCAAAGCGAGGTACTATTGTTACTAAGTGACGAATGGCAGCGTTGCAAAGCAAGGTACTATTGTTACTAAGTGACGAATGGCAACGTTGCAAAGCAAGGTACTATTGTTACTAAGTGACGTATGGCAACGTTACAAAGCAAGGTACTATTGTTACTAAGTGACGAATGGCAACGTTGCAAAGCAAGGTACTATTGTTACTAAGTGACGAATGGCAGCGTTGCAAAGCAAGGTACTATTGTTACTAAGTGACGAATGGCAACGTTGCAAAGCAAGGTACTATTGTTACTAAGTGACGTATGGCAACGTTGCAAAGCAAGGTACTATTGTTACTAAGTGACGAATGGCAGCGTTGCAAAGCAAGGTACTATTGTTACTAAGTGACGAATGGCAACGTTGCAAAGCAAGGTACTATTGTTACTAAGTGACGAATGGCAGCGTTGCAAAGCAAGGTACTATTGTTACTAAGTGACGTATGGCAACGTTGCAAAGCAAGGTACTATTGTTACTAAGTGACGAATGGCAGCGTTGCAAAGCAAGGTACTATTGTTACTAAGTGACGAATGGCAACGTTGCAAAGCAAGGTACTATTGTTACTAAGTGACGAATGGCAGCGTTGCAAAGCAAGGTACTATTGTTACTAAGTGACGAATGGCAACGTTGCAAAGCAAGGTACTATTGTTACTAAGTGACGAATGGCAACGTTGCAAAGCAAGGTACTATAGTTACTAAGTGACGAATGGCAACGTTGCAAAGCAAGGTACTATTGTTACTAAGTGACGTATGGCAACGTTGCAAAGCAAGGTACTATTGTTACTAAGTGACGAATGGCAACGTTGCAAAGCAAGGTACTATTGTTACTAAGTGACGTATGGCAAAGTTGCAAAGCAAGGTACTATTGTTACTAAGTGACGAATGGCAACGTTGCAAAGCAAGGTACTATTGTTACTAAGTGACGAATGGTAGCGTTGCAAAGCAAGGTAGTATTGTTACTAAGTGACGAATGGCAGCGTTGCAAAGCAAGGTACTATTGTTACTAAGTGACGAATGGCAACGTTGCAAAGCAAGGTACTATTGTTACTAAGTGACGAATGGCAGCGTTGCAAAGCAAGGTACTATTGTTACTAAGTGACGTATGACAACGTTGCAAAGCAAGGTACTATTGTTACTAAGTGACGAATGGCAACGTTGCAAAGCAAGGTACTATTGTTACTAAGTGACGAATGGCAACGTTGCAAAGCAAGGTACTATTGTTACTAAGTGACGAATGGCAACGTTGCAAAGCAAGGTACTATTGTTACTAAGTGACGTATGGCAAGGTTGCAAAGCAAGGTACTATTGTTACTAAGTGACGAATGGCAACGTTGCAAAGCAAGGTACTATTGTTACTAAGTGACGAATGGCATCGTTGCAAAGCAAGGTACGATTGTTACTAAGTGACGAATGGCAACGTTGCAAAGCAAGGTACTATTGTTACAAAGTGACGAATGGCAACGTTGCAAAGCAAGGTACTATTGTTACTAAGTGACGTATGGCAACGTTGCAAAGCGAGGTACTATTGTTACTGAGTGACGAATGGCAACGTTGCAAAGCAAGGTACGATTGTTACTAAGTGACGAATGGCAGCGTTGCAAAGCAAGGTACTATTGTTACTAAGTGACGAATGGCAACGTTGCAAAGCAAGGTACTATTGTTACTAAGTGACGAATGGCAACGTTGCAAAGCAAGGTACTATTGTTACTAAGTGACGAATGGCAACGTTGCAAAGCAAGGTACTATTATTACTAAGTGACGTATGGCAACGTTGCAAAGCAAGGTACTATTGTTACTAAGTGACGAATGGCAACGTTGCAAAGCAAGGTACTATTGTTACTAAGTGACGAAAGGCAACGTTGCAAAGCAAGGTACTATTGTTACTAAGTGACGAATGGCAGCGTTGCAAAGCAAGGTACTATTGTTACTAAGTGAAGTATGGCAACGTTGCAAAGCAAGGTACTATTGTTACTAAGTGACGTATGGCAACGTTGCAAAGCAAGGTACTATTGTTACTAAGTGACGAATGGCAACGTTGCAAAGCAAGGTACTATTGTTACTAAGTGACGTATGGCAACGTTGCAAAGCAAGGTACTATTGTTACTAAGTGACGAATGGCAGCGTTGCAAAGCAAGGTACTATTGTTACTAAGTGACGAATGGCATCGTTGCAAAGCAAGGTACTATTGTTACTAAGTGACGAATGGCAACGTTGCAAAGCAAGGTACTATTGTTACTAAGTGACGAATGGCAACGTTGCAAAGCAAGGTACTATTGTTACTAAGTGACGTATGGCAACGTTGCAAAGCAAGGTACTATTGTTACTAAGTGACGAATGGCAGCGTTGCAAAGCAAGGTACTATTGTTACTAAGTGACGAACGGCATCGTTGCAAAGCAAGGTACTATTGTTACTAAGTGACGAATGGCAACGTTGCAAAGCAAGGTACTATTGTTACTAAGTGACGAATGGCAACGTTGCAAAGCAAGGTACTATTGTTACTAAGTGACGAATGGCAGCGTTGCAAAGCAAGGTACTATTGTTACTAAGTGACGAATGGCAACGTTGCAAAGCAAGGTACTATTGTTACTAAGTGACGTATGGCAACGTTGCAAAGCAAGGTACTATTGTTACTAAGTGACGAATGGCAACGTTGCAAAGCAAGGTACTATTGTTACTAAGTGACGTATGGCAAAGTTGCAAAGCAAGGTACTATTGTTACTAAGTGACGAATGGCAACGTTGCAAAGCAAGGTACTATTGTTACTAAGTGACGAATGGCAGCGTTGCAAAGCAAGGTACTATTGTTACTAAGTGACGAATGGCAACGTTGCAAACAAGGTACTATTGTTACTAAGTGACGATGGCAGCGTTGCAAAGCAAGGTACTATTGTTACTAAGTGACGAATGGCAACGTTGCAAAGCAAGGTACTATTGTTACTAAGTGACGAATGGCAACGTTGCAAAGCAAGGTACTATTGTTACTAAGTGACGAATGGCAACGTTGCAAAGCAAGGTACTATTGTTACTAAGTGACGAATGGCAACGTTGCAAAGCAAGGTTCTATTGTTACTAAGTGACGAATGGCAGCGTTGCAAAGCAAGGTACTATTGTTACTAAGTGACGAATGGCAACGTTGCAGAGCAAGGTACTATTGTTACTAAGTGACGAATGGCAGCGTTGCAAAGCAAGGTACTATTGTTACTAAGTGACGAATGGCAACGTTGCAAAGCAAGGTACTATTGTTACTAAGTGACGAATGGCAGCGTTGCAAAGCAAGGTACTATTGTTACTAAGTGACGAATGGCAACGTTGCAAAGCAAGGTACTATTGTTACTAAGTGACGAGTGGCAACGTTGCAAAGCAAGGTACTATTGTTACTAAGTGACGAATGGCAGCGTTGCAAAGCAAGGTACTATTGTTAAAAAGTGACGAATGGCAACGTTGCAAAGCAAGGTACTATTGTTACTAAGTGACGAATGGCAGCGTTGCAAAGCAAGGTACTATTGTTACTAAGTGACGTATGACAACGTTGCAAAGCAAGGTACTATTGTTACTAAGTGACGAATGGCAACGTTGCAAAGCAAGGTACTATTGTTACTAAGTGACGAATGGCAACGTTGCAAAGCAAGGTACTATTGTTACTAAGTGACGAATGGCAACGTTGCAAAGCAAGGTACTATTGTTACTAAGTGACGTATGGCAACGTTGCAAAGCAAGGTACTATTGTTACTAAGTGACGAATGGCAACGTTGCAAAGCAAGGTACTATTGTTACTAAGTGACGAATGGCATCGTTGCAAAGCAAGGTACGATTGTTACTAAGTGACGAATGGCAGCGTTGCAAAGCAAGGTACTATTGTTACTAAGTGACGAATGGCAACGTTGCAAAGCAAGGTACTATTGTTACTAAGTGACGAATGGCAACGTTGCAAAGCAAGGTACTATTGTTACTAAGTGACGAATGGCAACGTTGCAAAGCAAGGTACTATTGTTACTAAGTGACGTATGGCAACGTTGCAAAGCAAGGTACTATTGTTACTAAGTGACGAATGGCAACGTTGCAAAGCAAGGTACTATTGTTACTAAGTGACGAATGGCAACGTTGCAAAGCAAGGTACTATTGTTACTAAGTGACGAATGGCAGCGTTGCAAAGCAAGGTACTATTGTTACTAAGTGACGAATGGCAGCGTTGCAAAGCAAGGTACTATTGTTACTAAGTGACGAATGGCATCGTTGCAAAGCAAGGTACTATTGTTACTAAGTGACGAATGGCAACGTTGCAAAGCAAGGTACTATTGTTACTAAGTGACGAATGGCAACGTTGCAAAGCGAGGTACTATTGTTACTAAGTGACGATTGGCAACGTTGCAAAGCGAGGTACTATTGTTACTAAGTGACGAATGGCAGCGTTGCAAAGCAAGGTACTATTGTTACTAAGTGACGAATGGCAACGTTGCAAAGCGAGGTACTATTGTTACTAAGTGACGAATGGCAACGTTGCAAACCGAGGTACTATTGTTACTAAGTGACGAATGGCATCGTTGCAAAAAAAGGTACTATTGTTACTAAGTGACGAATGGCAACGTTGCAAAGCAAGGTACTATTGTTACTAAGTGACGAATAGCAGCGTTGCAAAGCAAGGTACTATTGTTACTAAGTGACGAATGGCAACGTTGCAAAGCGAGGTACTATTGTTACTAAGTGACGAATGGCATCGTTGCAAAGCAAGGTACTATTGTTACTAAGTGACGAATGGCAACGTTGCAAAGCAAGGTACTATTGTTACTAAGTGACGAATGGCAACGTTGCAAAGCAAGGTACTATTGTTACTAAGTGACGAATGGCAACGTTGCAAAGCAAGGTACTATTGTTACTAAGTGACGAATGGCAACGTTGCAAAGCGAGGTACTATTGTTACTAAGTGACGAATGGCAACGTTGCAAAGCGAGGTACTATTGTTACTAAGTGACGAATGGCAGCGTTGCAAAGCAAGGTACTATTGTTACTAAGTGACGAATGGCAACGTTGCAAAGCGAGGTACTATTGTTACTAAGTGACGAATGGCAACGTTGCAAAGCGAGGTACTATTGTTACTAAGTGACGTATGGCAACGTTGCAAAGCAAGGTACTATTGTTACTAAGTGACGAATGGCATCGTTGCAAAGCAAGGTACTATTGTTACTAAGTGACGTATGGCAGCGTTGCAAAGCAAGGTACTATTGTTACTAAGTGACGAATGGCAACGTTGCAAAGCAAGGTACTATTGTTACTAAGTGACGTATGGCAGCGTTGCAAAGCAAGGTACTATTGTTACTAAGTGACGAATGGCAACGTTGCAAAGCAAGGTACTATTGTTACTAAGTGACGAATGGCAACGTTGCAAAGCAAGGTACTATTGTTACTAAGTGACGAATGGCAGCGTTGCAAAGCGAGGTACTATTGTTACTAAGTGACGAATGGCAGCGTTGCAAAGCAAGGTACTATTGTTACTAAGTGACGTATGGCAACGTTGGAAAGCAAGGGACTATTGTTACTAAGTGACGAATGGCAACGTTGCAAAGCAAGGTACTATTGTTACTAAGTGACGTATGGCAACGTTGCAAAGCAAGGTACTATTGTTACTAAGTGACGAATGGCAACGTTGCAAAGCAAGGTACTATTGTTACTAAGTGACGAATGGCAACGTTGCAAAGCGAGGTACTATTGTTACTATGTGACGTATGGCAACGTTGCAAAGCAAGGTACTATTGTAACTAAGTGACGAATGGCAACGTTGCAAAGCAAGGTACTATTGTTACTAAGTGACGAATGGCAACGTTGTAAAGCAAGGTACTATTGTTACTAAGTGACGAATGGCAACGTTGCAAAGCATGGTACTATTGTTACTAAGTGACGAATGGCAACGTTGCAAAGCGAGGTACTATTGTTACTAAGTGACGAATGGCATCGTTGCAAAGCAAGGTACTATTGTTACTAAGTGACGAATGGCAGCGTTGCAAAGCAAGGTACTATTGTTACTAAGTGACGAATGGCAGCGTTGCAAAGCAAGGTACTATTGTTACTAAGTGACGAATGGCAACGTTGCAAAGCAAGGTACTATTGTTACTAAGTGACGAATGGCAACGTTGCAAAGCGAGGTACTATTGTTACTAAGTGACGAATGGCATCGTTGCAAAGCAAGGTACTATTGTTACTAAGTGACGAATGGCAACGTTGCAAAGCAAGGTACTATTGTTACTAAGTGACGAATGGCAACGTTGCAAAGCAAGGTACTATTGTTACTAAGTGACGTATGATAACGTTGCAAAGCAAGGTACTATTGTTACTAAGTGACGTATGGCAACGTTGCAAAGCAAGGTACTATTGTTACTAAGTGACGAATGGCAGCGTTGCAAAGCAAGGTACTATTGTTACTAAGTGACGTATGGCAACGTTGCAAAGCAAGGTACTATTGTTACTAAGTGACGAATGGCAACGTTGCAAAGCAAGGTACTATTGTTACTAAGTGACGAATGGCATCGTTGCAAAGCAAGGTACGATTGTTACTAAGTGACGAATGGCAGCGTTGCAAAGCAAGGTACTATTGTTACTAAGTGACGAATGGCAACGTTGCAAAGCAAGGTACTATTGTTACTAAGTGACGAATGGCAACGTTGCAAAGCAAGGTACTATTGTTACTAAGTGACGAATGGCAACGTTGCAAAGCAAGGTACTATTGTTACTAAGTGACGAATGGCAACGTTGCAAAGCAAGGTACTATTGTTACTAAGTGACGAATGGCAACAATGGCAATGTTGCAAAGCAAGGTACTATTGTTACTAAGTGACGTATGGCAACGTTGCAAAGCAAGGTACTATTGTTACTAAGTGACGTATGGCAGCGTTGCAAAGCAAGGTACTATTGTTACTAAGTGACGTATGGCAACGTTGCAAAGCAAGGTACTATTGTTACTAAGTGACGTATGGCAACGTTGCAAAGCAAGGTGCTATTGTTACTAAGTGACGAATGGCAACGTTGCAAAGCAAGGTACTATTGTTACTAAGTGACGTATGGCAACGTTGCAAAGCAAGGTACTATTGTTACTAAGTGACGAATGGCAGCGTTGCAAAGCAAGGTACTATTGTTACTAAGTGACGAATGGCAACGTTGCAAAGCAAGGTACTATTGTTACTAAGTGACGAATGGCAGCGTTGCAAAGCAAGGTACTATTGTTACTAAGTGACGAATGGCAGCGTTGCAAAGCAAGGTCCTATTGTTACTAAGTGACGAATGGCAACGTTGCAAAGCAAGGTACTATTGTTACTAAGTGACGAATGGCAACGTTGCAAAGCAAGGTACTATTGTTACTAAGTGACGAATGGCAACGTTGCAAAGCAAGGTACTATTGTTACTAAGTGACGAATGGCAGCGTTGCAAAGCAAGGTACTATTGTTACTAAGTGACGTATAGCAACGTTGCAAAGCAAGGTACTATTGTTACTAAGTGACGAATGGCAACGTTGCAAAGCAAGGTACTATTGTTACTAAGTGACGAATGGCAACGTTGCAAAGCAAGGTACTATTGTTACTAAGTGACGAATGGCAACGTTGCAAAGCAAGGTACTATTGTTACTAAGTGACGAATGGCAGCGTTGCAAAGCAAGGTACTATTGTTACTAAGTGACGTATGGCAACGTTGCAAAGCAAGGTACTATTGCTACTAAGTGACGAATGGCATCGTTGCAAAGCAAGGTACTATTGTTACTAAGTGACGAATGGCAGCGTTGCAAAGCAAGGTACTATTGTTACTAAGTGACGTATGGCAACGTTGCAAAGCAAGGTACTATTGCTACTAAGTGACGAATGGCAACGTTGCAAAGCAAGGTACTATTGTTACTAAGTGACGTATGGCAACGTTGCAAAGCAAGGTACTATTGCTACTAAGTGACGAATGGCAACGTTGCAAAGCGAGGTACTATTGTTACTAAGTGACGAATGGCAACGTTGCAAAGCAAGGTACTATTGTTACTAAGTGACGAATGGCAGCGTTGCAAAGCAAGGTACTATTGTTACTAAGTGACGAATGGCAACGTTGCAAAGCAAGGTACTATTGTTACTAAGTGACGAATGGCAGCGTTGCAAAGCAAGGTACTATTGTTACTAAGTGACGTATGGCAACGTTGCAAAGCAAGGTACTATTGCTACTAAGTGACGAATGGCATCGTTGCAAAGCAAGGTACTATTGTTACTAAGTGACGAATGGCAACGTTGCAAAGCAAGGTACTATTGTTACTAAGTGACGAATGGCAAAGTTGCAAAGCAAGGTACTATTGTTACTAAGTGACGAATGGCAGCGTTGCAAAGCAAGGTACTATTGTTACTAAGTGACGTATGGCAACGTTGCAAAGCAAGGTACTATTGCTACTAAGTGACGAATGGCATCGTTGCAAAGCAAGGTACTATTGTTACTAAGTGACGAATGGCAACGTTGCAAAGCAAGGTACTATTGTTACTAAGTGACGAATGGCAACGTTGCAAAGCGAGGTACTATTGTTACTAAGTGACGAATGGCAGCGTTGCAGAGCAAGGTACTATTGTTACTAAGTGACGTATGGCAACGTTGCAAAGCGAGGTACTATTGTTACTAAGTGACGAATGGCAACGTTGCAAAGCGAGGTACTATTGTTACTAAGTGACGAATGGCAGCGTTGCAAAGCAAGGTACTATTGTTACTAAGTGACGAATGGCAACGTTGCAAAGCAAGGTACTATTGTTACTAAGTGACGAATGGCAACGTTGCAAAGCAAGGTACTATTGTTACTAAGTGACGAATGGCAACGTTGCAAAGCAAGGTACTATTGTTACTAAGTGACGAATGGCAACGTTGCAAAGCAAGGTACTATTGTTACTAAGTGACGAATGGCAACGTTGCAAAGCAAGGTACTATTGTTACTAAGTGACGTATGGCAACGTTGCAAAGCAAGGTACTATTGTTACTAAGTGACGTATGGCAGCGTTGCAAAGCAAGGTACTATTGTTACTAAGTGACGTATGGCAACGTTGCAAAGCAAGGTACTATTGTTACTAAGTGACGTATGGCAACGTTGCAAAGCAAGGTACTATTGTTACTAAGTGACGAATGGCAACGTTGCAAAGCAAGGTACTATTGTTACTGAGTGACGTATGGCAACGTTGCAAAGCAAGGTACTATTGTTACTAAGTGACGAATGGCAGCGTTGCAAAGCAAGGTACTATTGTTACTAAGTGACGAATGGCAACGTTGCAAAGCAAGGTACTATTGTTACTAAGTGACGAATGGCAACGTTGCAAAGCAAGGTACTATTGTTACTAAGTGACGAATGGCAGCGTTGCAAAGCAAGGTACTATTGTTACTAAGTGACGAATGGCAACGTTGCAAAGCAAGGTACTATTGTTACTAAGTGACGAATGGCAACGTTGCAAAGCAAGGTACTATTGTTACTAAGTGACGAATGGCAACGTTGCAAAGCAAGGTACTATTGTTACTAAGTGACGAATGGCAGCGTTGCAAAGCAAGGTACTATTGTTACTAAGTGACGTATAGCAACGTTGCAAAGCAAGGTACTATTGTTACTAAGTGACGAATGGCAACGTTGCAAAGCAAGGTACTATTGTTACTAAGTGACGAATGGCAACGTTGCAAAGCAAGGTACTATTGTTACTAAGTGACGAATGGCAACGTTGCAAAGCAAGGTACTATTGTTACTAAGTGACGAATGGCAGCGTTGCAAAGCAAGGTACTATTGTTACTAAGTGACGTATGGCAACGTTGCAAAGCAAGGTACTATTGCTACTAAGTGACGAATGGCATCGTTGCAAAGCAAGGTACTATTGTTACTAAGTGACGAATGGCAGCGTTGCAAAGCAAGGTACTATTGTTACTAAGTGACGTATGGCAACGTTGCAAAGCAAGGTACTATTGCTACTAAGTGACGAATGGCAACGTTGCAAAGCAAGGTACTATTGTTACTAAGTGACGTATGGCAACGTTGCAAAGCAAGGTACTATTGCTACTAAGTGACGAATGGCAACGTTGCAAAGCGAGGTACTATTGTTACTAAGTGACGAATGGCAACGTTGCAAAGCAAGGTACTATTGTTACTAAGTGACGAATGGCAGCGTTGCAAAGCAAGGTACTATTGTTACTAAGTGACGAATGGCAACGTTGCAAAGCAAGGTACTATTGTTACTAAGTGACGAATGGCAGCGTTGCAAAGCAAGGTACTATTGTTACTAAGTGACGTATGGCAACGTTGCAAAGCAAGGTACTATTGCTACTAAGTGACGAATGGCATCGTTGCAAAGCAAGGTACTATTGTTACTAAGTGACGAATGGCAACGTTGCAAAGCAAGGTACTATTGTTACTAAGTGACGAATGGCAACGTTGCAAAGCAAGGTACTATTGTTACTAAGTGACGAATGGCAGCGTTGCAAAGCAAGGTACTATTGTTACTAAGTGACGTATGGCAACGTTGCAAAGCAAGGTACTATTGCTACTAAGTGACGAATGGCATCGTTGCAAAGCAAGGTACTATTGTTACTAAGTGACGAATGGCAACGTTGCAAAGCAAGGTACTATTGTTACTAAGTGACGAATGGCAACGTTGCAAAGCGAGGTACTATTGTTACTAAGTGACGAATGGCAGCGTTGCAGAGCAAGGTACTATTGTTACTAAGTGACGAATGGCAACGTTGCAAAGCGAGGTACTATTGTTACTAAGTGACGAATGGCAACGTTGCAAAGCGAGGTACTATTGTTACTAAGTGACGTATGGCAACGTTGCAAAGCAAGGTACTATTGTTACTAAGTGACGAATGGCAACGTTGCAAAGCAAGGTACTATTGTTACTAAGTGACGTATGGCAACGTTGCAAAGCAAGGTACTATTGTTACTAAGTGACGAATGGCAGCGTTGCAAAGCAAGGTACTATTGTTACTAAGTGACGAATGGCAACGTTGCAAAGCGAGGTACTATTGTTACTAAGTGACGTATGGCAACGTTGCAAAGCAAGGTACTATTGTTACTAAGTGACGAATGGCAACGTTGCAAAGCAAGGTACTATTGTTACTAAGTGACGTATGGCAACGTTGCAAAGCAAGGTACTATTGTTACTAAGTGACGTATGGCAGCGTTGCAAAGCAAGGTACTATTGTTACTAAGTGACGAATGGCAGCGTTGCAAAGCAAGGTACTATTGTTACTAAGTGACGAATGGCAACGTTGCAAAGCAAGGTACTATTGTTACTAAGTGACGTATGGCAGCGTTGCAAAGCAAGGTACTATTGTTACTAAGTGACGTATGGCAACGTTGCAAAGCAAGGTACTATTGTTACTAAGTGACGAATGGCAACGTTGCAAAGCGAGGTACTATTGTTACTAAGTGACGAATGGCAGCGTTGCAAAGCAAGGTACTATTGTTACTAAGTGACGTATGGCAACGTTGCAAAGCAAGGTACTATTGTTACTAAGTGACGAATGGCAGCGTTGCAAAGCAAGGTACTATTGTTACTAAGTGACGAATGGCAACGTTGCAAAGCAAGGTACTATTGTTACTAAGTGACGAATGGCAACGTTGCAAAGCAAGGTACTATTGTTACTAAGTGACGAATGGCAACGTTGCAAAGCAAGGTACTATTGTTACTAAGTGACGAATGGCAACGTTGCAAAGCAAGGTACTATTGTTACTAAGTGACGAATGGCAACGTTGCAAATCGAGGCGATGTAAACAGTGTGACAATCAGTTTGCTCTGATCTTATGAGTATCCTCTTATTACTCATACATTTACTGGCACGTTAAAGATCCCCTTCGGGGCAAAATTCCGGCATCCCGGCGTCTCTAAAAGCCAGTGTAGTTAAAAGGGACGTAAAACCAATAACATTATTATTATTATTATTCTTATTACTCACCAGTGCCTTCGCTCTTATGAACGAACCAAGAACAGCAACAAGTGCCCTTGAAGCGTGTGACAAAAGTTTTTTCCCTAACTTTTATACCCTTATCAAACTTTTGGCAAATGTCCCTCTCTCTGTAGCTACCGGTACTGCCGAACGGAGTTTGAGTTGGTAGAAAACATACTTAAGAAATTCTACTTGTGAAAACAGACTCAACGGTCTAGTATTGTCATCTATTCACAGAGACATACATCTCACTGACGATGAAGTTATAGACCGATTTGGCAATGCTTCAAGAAACCTTGACTTTGTGAGTTGTAAATCAGAACAGTACCATTAATTCGCTATCGTTTCGTTTCGTTTTACCCTCCAGGGTTGGCTTTTCCCACGGACTAAGCGAGGGATCCCACCTCTACCGCCACTGAGGGCAGTGTCCTGGAGCTTGAGACTGACTCAGGGATACAACTGGGGTGTGTGACCAGCACTACGCCCAGGCGGCCTCACCTGCAAAGCGAAGGGATGGGAAGAGTGGGACGGTTAGGCAAGGAAATGGGAAGGAGGCGGCCGTGGTCTTACAGCAGGAACCATCCCGACATTTGCCCGAAGACGAAGTTGGAAACCACGGAAAACCACTGCGAGGATGGATGAGGTGGGAATCGAACCCCCTCTACTCATTTGGTCTACCCGAGGCTGAGTAGACCCCGTTCCAGTCCACATACCACTTTTCAAATTTCGTGGCAGAGCCGGGAATCGAACCCAGGACCTCCGGGGTGGCAGCTAACAATGCTGACCGCTACGCTACGGAGGCGACAAACATTCATTCTTTCCATGTAAACACTAGCCTTAAAACTCATCATTTTGCACCAAATTATACAAACGTTTCCCGGGGAGAACCCCGAACCCCCTATTCTTTGGGCCTATACCATGCCCCCTAACCCCCGGTTGGGCACCCCCTCCCACCCCCACCCCCCCCCCCCCCGAAACAAAACTCTATATACGCCCGTCTAAACTCAATTCCTTATTGAGATATTTCGCTAACTGAACTGAACAATAATATCTGTTTCTACATTAATATCATTTATTTTTATTTATTGGGCTATATCACTAGTGATCTATGTACAATAAATGTGTTACGTTGAAATGAATGAATCGGTGGGTTAAGCAATAAGCAATCTTCTGGACTCTGTAGCATCTCTTGAGAAGCAGAAGCTACAATGCCACTCGTAAATTCTGAAGGTGGTAAGCCTAATTCTCTTTCCAACTTCACAGTTTGCAATTTTCTGTGGTATATTTCCACACGGAGAAGTTCTTGTCTCAGTTTTGTTGTCTCGTCAGTGGAAGGACGTGGAGAATTTGACAGCTTCCTTTTCTTTCTCCTCGGTGTGTTTTCGAGGTTGTCGCCTCTGGGAAGCTCAGCAGCAGGAGTTTGTATTGGTCATTTGTTCTTCCATGTAGCTCTCCGGAAGATTATAGGGCAGCATATTATTGAAGATATTTTATTTGTTTTCATTTAAATTTCATTAAAATTATTTTAGCCTAATTGTAATTATTATTATTTTAAATTTTTGTTTTCTCTGATATTGTAATTTTCATATTTATTTTGATAATTTAAATTTTTATACTAATTTTGTAATCTCAACATTGAGATTAGAAAATTATTACAATTTTAATTTTTATGAGCTTATTTATTCTTATTTTTAGATGCATATTTATTTTAAAATGTCATTTTTAATGTCATTTTTTCTTTTTTCACTCTTTGATTTAAATAGTTACTATTGAAAAAAACACCTTAGGTCTAATATTTGGTTTTCAGAAATATCAGAAAATAAAATATCGTTTCTATATATCTAAAAGATTCAACAATCGCCATCTTTGACAATATAAAGTGTCCTGACACTGTAGTAGTCTAGGTGGTAAATATACAGACCATTGACCTATAAAGTGTTAAGCCGTCTAGAACGGCCGAATCTTTCTGCAGGATGTAAAAGATAGCAACATCCACCTTATCCAACTGCTTATCCTTCCCTTCTTCAGTCCCGGTCTTCTTGCCATAATCTCTCTTTGCCTAAAAGCAAGAATGTAATGCTTGAGACATGATATGTAGTTGAAATCATTCTTCAATCACTCATCATCATCACTGGCACGACAGCCCTCTGTGGGCCTTGGCCTTCTGAAGAAGTTTCCCCCTTCTTTCCTGTTAAGTGCTGAGCTCCTCCAATTCTTGATTCCAATTGTCTTTACATCCTCTCTCACTCCATCTTCCCACCTAAAGCTGGGTTTTCCTAGGCTCGGAAGCGGACAGTGGAACGCGGTGAGCGGAGTCGACTCTCCGCTCGTGAGTCATCAGCTAGCTGAATTGTTTTGTCCTCTGGCAGAGAGCGGAACGGTTGCTCATTTGAAGACTAGGAGTGATAAGGTGAGGTCGATAAGGACGTGGAATCTAGACTTTCTATTTTATTACACTTGGAAGAGGAGGAAGAGGAAGAGTTATCGAAAATGTGCAAGTGACATATTTAAAACGCGTGAAAATGAGGGAGTGTTTAAAATTCTTATAAATAACCATATAATTGATGACGAAATTAGATTCAAACAGTACTTTCGATTGACCAAAAACGAGTTCTATGATCTATACCAAGAAATACAAGATGTAGAAGAACTGAAATCGCAGGTTTATAACAGAAAGCAGTAAACCGACACACACTAATGGTGCACACACTTTATACTAAACACACAAGGGACACAATTGAATAAAACTACACACAACTTGTACAGACGTCCAACCACTCCGCCAGCCGACAGCGGACTCGTCTGCTCTCAGAGCAGAGGAACGCGGAGGAGTGAGTTCCGCTCGTCAAGCGGCGGTCCGCTCCGCCTCTAGGAAAACAGTAGGCCTACTATTAAAATTACATATGACCAGAGGAGAGCCGACTCCGCTCTCCGCTTCCGCGCCTAGGAAAACCCAGCTTTAGCTTCGGTCTTCCGACTTTCCTGGTTCCTTCTGGCATTGCATTCAATATCCTCTTTATCATTCTGTCATTAGCACGCATCACATGTCCTGCTCACTCCAACCTTCTGATCTTTATACATTTTACAATATCTGGTTCATTATATAAATCATTCTTTCAAAAATACCAAGTTGTCTTTCATTAGATTTTGAGTGAGTCCAGGTCTCAGCACCATATGTTAATACAGGCTTTACTAAAACTTTATACATTTGGACTTTAGTTTTCCTGAACAACAGCTTGGACTTCAGATGCTTTCTGAGGCCATGATAACACTTGTTAGCAGACAGTATACGCTTCTGGATTTCAGAGCAAACATTGTTCTTGGAATTAACTTCTGATCCAAGATAGGTAAAGCTACGCACAACATCAAACTTATAAGAATCAATTTCTATGCATGTGGAGCCACTAGGGTATTCTTTCTTGGTTACGGGCATATACTTAGTTTTCTCTTCATTTATCTGTAGATTCATCTTTCTTGCTGCTTTTTCAAAGCTAGTGAAAGCTTCTCTCCTTGCTCTTGGTGTTCTTGCAATTATATCGATATCATCTGAGTATGCCAAAATTTGAACAGATTTATAAAGGATGGTTCCTCTCGTGTTGATTCCTGAATCTCTAATAACCTTCTCCAAAGCTATATTGAACAAAAGGCATGATAATGAATCTCCCTGCCTAACTCCATTCTTGGTCGTTACATCATTTGATATCATGTTCTGTATCTTAATTTGACTCCTAGTATTGTTCATGGTAGCTTTCACCAGAGTGATCAGTTTCTTAGGGATCTCTAGCTCTTCCATTGCTACATAGAGATTATTTCTGTCAATACTGTCATAAGCTGACCTAAAATCGATGAAAAGATGGTGTGTATCAATTCCAAATTCTTTACATTTTTCAAGTACCTGTCGGATTGTAAAAATCTGATCCGTAGTAGCTCTTCCTTGGCGAAATCCACATTGATAGTCACCAACTGCATTTTCCACATATGGCACCAGTCTGCTAAAGAGGATGTTGAAGAATATTTTATAGGCAATGGATAATAGGCAAATCCCTCTATAGTTAGAGCACAACATGATATCACCTTTCTTATGTATCGGGCAGATGATACCTACATTCCAATCATCAGGGATCATTTCAACTATCCTTATCTTAGCCACAAGTTTGTGAAAGTGTTTAGTAAATTCATTTCCAGCATTTTTCACAAGCTCTGATTGTATCAGGTCCATTCCTGGGGCTTTATTATTCTTTAATTTCTTAATGGCAAGCTCAACTTCCTCAATAGTAGGTACCGTTTCTCTTGTATTTACAGGAGGTAAGGTTTCTTGGTCGTCAACTGGACTTTCATTCAGCAGTTCATCAAAATATTGTGCCCATCTTTCTAGTATTGCCTCCTCACTACCCATTATTATTCCCTCTTTATCTCTACACAAATTTGTTCTAGGCTGGAAATCCTTACGGCTCTTATTTAGCTTCTGATAGAAAGCTCTCACATCATTCATCCCCTTCAACTGCTCCATTTCTTCCAATTCCTTCCTCTCATACTGTCTATTTTTCTTCTTGAGCAATCTCTTTTCTTGTCTTCTGGAAGTTCTGTACTCTTCTACCGCTTTTCGGGTGTGATTCCTCTGTTGCATTCTCTTGTAGCTTCATTTTTTAAGGTTGTTGCTCGTGCACACTCTTCATCAAACCAATAGTTATACCTAACTTTCTCTTCCCTTACTAAAACTTCATTTGCATTTTTTAATAGTGTGTCATTAAGATTCTTCCAGATTTCATCAACACTCTCACTATTAGACAAATCTATCTGAGCCTCATTAAGCAGTTTGACATATCTCAAGGCGATTTCGGGCTCCTTCAGCCGCCCAGAGTTAAACTTTCTTGCATTGGATCCATGCCCTTTTCTCGCATTAGATATTCGACTTCTAATGGTTGCTAGCACAAGGTTGTGGTCGGAGTCAATATTGGCCCCCCTATAACTTCCAATATCCATCAAGTTAGAGAAGTGTCTTGCAACTATTAGGAGGTGGTCAATTTGGTTAAAAGTACTTCCATCTGGAGATTTCCATGTCATCTTATGAATGTCCTTGTGATTAAAAGTTGTACTTCCCACTACCATATTTCTTGAAGAGGCAAAATGTACAAGTCTAATTCTATTATCATTAGAAGTATCATGCAGACTGTGTTTTCCAATCCAAGGTCTATATTCGTCTTCCTTTCCTATCTTCGCATTCATGTCCCCAAAAATCTGCTCTTGGGCATTCATTATAGATTTCATCTAATTCATCATAAAATGAATATTTATCTTCATCACTCTTCTCTTGGAGCGTGAACACAGATAAGGCTATAATTGAAAAACTTCCATCTAATTCTGAGTCTGCACAGTCTATGCGATTTTGCCCTAAAATCCATGATAAGATGTTTCACCTGCTTGTTGTTGTTTGAGCCTTCAGTCTTTTGACTGGTTTGATGCAGCTCTCCATGCCTCCCTGTCCTGAGCTAATCGTTTCATCTCTACATAGATACCACACCCTACATCCGAGGCAATCTGTTTAACATATTCTAACCTTGGTCTACCCCTACAGTTCTTGTCCTCGACCCTTCCTTCCATAACTAAGCTTGCTATTCCTGGGTGTCTTAGTATGTGTCCTACCAACCTATCTCTTCTCTTCATAAGCAGTCGCCAGAAACATCTCTCCCACTCGTCTTAATACCTCTTTGTTTGTAACCCTATCTACCCATCTGATCTTCATCATTCTCCTGTAACACCACATTTCAAATGCTTCAATTCTCCTCTTTTCTGCTGCACCAATAGTCCAAGTTTCACTTCCATAGAGCGCCACGCTCCAGATAAAGGCTTTCAAAAATGACTTCCCAATACCTAAATCTATATTCGATGTCAGCAGATTCCTTTTTTGTAGAAATGCTTTCTTTGTCTGAGCCAACCTACTTTTTATATCCTCTTTGCTTCGTCCATCACTGGTTATTCTGCTTCCTAAGTAACAGAAGTCCCCTACTTCCTTCAGCTTTTCACCTGCCAATTTGATCTCCATAGAGGTTTCTGATTTATTTCGGCTGCATTCCAGTATTTTTGTTTTACATTTATTAATTTTCATCATGAATTCTTTCCGTAAGACGGAGTCCATACCATTCAAAAACTCATTCAAATCCTCAGGCTTGTCGGCCAAGATGACGATGTCATCAGAAAATCTCAGAGTTGAAAGTATTTCTCCTTGAATCTTCACTCCCACTTTATTAACCTGCTTATTAACAATAAAACCAGTACCAAACGTATGTTCCTTCTTTTGGCAGCTGTAGAATACCATATGGTTCTTTTTCCCTATCACCCCTTCACCAATCCATCTCACTTACTGAATAGCAGTAATATCTAATCGATACTCATCGGGCCGATCGCACAACTTTTTTAGATTTCCAGCTTGGTAAAGAGTTAAGACATTCCATGAGCCAATTCTCAAGTCCTTTAAACGTTTGCAGGGTCGTCGTAAAGAGGTCAGTCCGGCTATTTCTTCTTCAGATTTCGTAACGAGAGTATTTTACGGATTGGGTTGTTAGCCCAACGCCAACCCCCAGCAATCCTGGAGGGCCGATGTTTTCTTTCAGGGTTGTCTCCCTTAGCTGGTGGGTCTCCATTTTTAAGCGTCGGGAACTCGCTTTTTCGCCTTTATATAGCTTAGCCGTGCACACGAAGTGTACCCGTTGCCCAGAGACCATGGCATGGACATGCATGCATCGAACTTGGTAGGAATAAATGGCATTTCCTGTGTTTTATTAGGCTGTGTCCCAATAGTACAATTTCAGCCGTAGTGAACTAGATAGTCGACTACTTTACCGGATGTGACGTCAGAAGTCGTGATCCTATACTGCTTAGCACATAGCAATCAAGTCTGTAGTAGCTAGTGAACGAAACTGCATGCTAGATTGTCGACTACGTCAAGGAAGTTATAGAAATTGTAGCTTATCGGAAATGTAGGTTAACAGGGGCGTATATACAATATTTTTTCGGGGGGGGGGGGGGGCGACTATCCTGGAAAATTGTGAGTACTTAATGAATGTTCTATTATAGCCTGTGGAGTATGAATGGCAAGTATCTAAATGGATTCCTTGATAATTTATTCAGCAAATTTTACAAATTGATAAGCATTTCTTAAAAGTACTGTGAAATACATTGTATTTTGTACCCAAGTTGGCATTTTCGTGGGGGGGGGCTGGATCCCCCTCAGCACCCCCCTTATATACGCCCCTGTATAAATTGTAGGTTGTCTTTGACTTAAACCAAACACAAACCATAATTAGGGCTCGGCTAAAAAGTGATCATCTTGGCGCATCCGTGATCGTATCGTTAGGCCTGTATCACACGACACTCGCTAGCATGGAAGCTTCTACCAGTACGGGTATACACGCGTCTATTACCGTGTGATTTGTACCTTCCATGCTATGTTCTGCCTTCCATGGTAACTTCCATATAACTCACGAAATTGAACAGGTGCTATTTTTCCTGGCAGTTTCCATGGAAGTTTGAGTACAACAACCAATCGGATTGCTTTTCTCGTTTTAGTATAAATCTTAGAGACAACATAAATAAATACATTTGTTATGTAGGTAGGCCCTCGAATAAATACATCTGAACGAAACTATATTTTCTCTGAACAGCGTTTGTGGGAAAAGCGCTTGCTATTCGCGAAATCAAGCGACGGTGGTGCCGTTATCTGGAACTAGCGGAAGGGTGATGGAATCATAACAAACAGATGCAATAGCATGTGATTTGAGTTGATGGGTGTGCTCTTCTCTCGTTTTATCAGTTATTTTCATAAAAATTGAGGCTAAAAGATGAGTAATATAATTGCTCAGTTCCGCTGTGCTTCTCGAATACAATAATTGCCATATCAATGCATTACTTCCACAAAAAGAAAGCTTTTCTGATGGAATGGAGTCGATCACTTCGCGTCGCAAAGCCGATTTCGAAGTACGTATATGATCGCATGCGGCTGGCATTTTACAAAGGAGAATTATATATTAATAAATACTAATGAATTTCTTACAATAACCAGTACCCTACATTCTTCCCTGCACAACACACTCGGCGGCTTAGCAAGGTCGATTTTACGGCTGTTCTTCCCATGTGGCAAGAATTACTTTTAGGGTTCACTTTATCGTAGGCCTACATGTGGTCGTCTTTCTTTAACTTGCCCCATTGCTGCTTCAAATCTGTGAAGCTCTGGTCTTTTAAGTTTATAATCAGGCGCATATTAAAAAATTTAAAAATCTTTATATGGTAGTCAACTTGTAGGCTAAGCTACAGTCGTTGATGTATTGACTTCGACAGTATTAGGCTACCGGTATATCTTCCAAATTTAAATGTATCTACTTACCGAACTATGTAAAGCGATGTACCGACTACACGCTTATTAGGCCTACATATTCCTAAACAATTTTTTTTTTCTTGGCAACTGGCAACTGAATTTCATTTTGAATCGGATACCGGTAAGGTAGTCCTTTCAAATTACTAGTTTGTAAGCATAAATCTTCAAGTCTCATAAAATCTTCTGTTTCTAGCACTTTCCCACGCATAATTATGTGCTTGGCATCTAAAAATGCCTGCCCTTCAACAAGAGCCCGCCTAGAATTGCCAACAACAATTAACACAGTCATAGGCTATATGAAGTCTATCACCCTTGTCGCGACGATCTGCCACCTACATTCGATTCAGTTCGCGAATATCCAGTAAATACAGAACGTGTCATATTATTATTACTCTGGGATACATTTTGAACTGTTTAAATTCTAATAGTTATCACGAATAGTATCCGTTCATGGTTTTAAACAGTATTTAGGGAAAATAGAATTTTATGAGAGAAAACATGTTTACTATCGTCCTCGTAGATCATGTAGAAAAAACTAAGTTACAATATTGTTGTACGACGTGAGGAGGATATAATAAAATAATTAAAAAGAGGTTAAAAATTTCGCCGTTGGATTGACTTGAAACCGGGATCTTCAACACAGCAAGCAGGCGCGATAACACTTGCACACTTTTCCAACAGATTTTATCGCATTTTGTTACGCTTCTTATTATCGCGTATGGTTATATACCAATTATTACAGCTAGATCTTAATATTGATTGGAATGCATTCATTCAGTACCAAGCATGTTTTCAAATGTACTTAAACCAAGTTTCACGACCGCTTTGCGTTAATAATGCGAATCGACTGTAAATTTTACCCCCAAACGACAACCGTCCTCCATGTTTTATTTCTTACAACTTGGCACACGAAATGCTAGCGTGTGATACACTTCAGACATAAAAGCAGGTGTACGGACGAGGATGAACAGAATCATACAGGATTATTTATACCAGCGATCACAACAGCTTCCTTGCCAGCAAGTGTCGTGTGATACGGGCCTAAGGTATTGTTTATTTAAAACAGCTGATGAAAGCGCAATGAGCTTACAAGGAGTAGCAGATCACCGCCATCTTGAGTGTTGGTTTGGTACCAGCATGCAAGTCCAGTGCGTTTCAGAACACAAGTCTATGAAGGAGGCTGTGATCAAGCAGACATGTCCCAAATCTCCGTAGTGCATAGCACATAGCACATAGTAGCTAGCAGCTAGTCAATAGCAGACAACTTGAGTATTGGGACACAGCCTTAGTACACTTCCACCAGCAGGAAGTGAACCCACAGAGCCACATACTACCCCTTCGACCTCCATTCTTCAATCACTCCTGTACATCACAATTTAATGTAACATGCTGTATCGGCATGTGAGGTAATGTAAATTGATTTAAGCGATACCGGTATATTATCAATTAAATAATTTAATGGAAACGTAAATACCTACTTACCAGAGCACGGCATTTCCATAATCCAAACAGATTGTCCCTCGCGTACTTCCAAGATTTTTCGTCTCCAGCTAACTGCAAAGACTGAGCTGAAGGACTTCAGTAGACGCGGATCGCTTGTCATTGTGAGATAGGTTACTTTTAAAGTTGCCGAAAAGGATGTCCCGTTTCTTCTTGACAATTTGTAGCACAGCCAGTTTCTTGTAATTTTCTTTCTTTACCATGATAAAAACATTAAAACGATTGGTACCACAGTTATATCTTCAAGTTCACCACAAAAATAAAGCATTAAATCATGGAGTACCGGTATTAAACAGTTTGTTCGTGGAATAAACTTGATCGGATCATTCCTACGAAAGAAATTGAAAAGTAATAGGCCTACATAGATCATGGTGGAACAGAAAGAATTGAAAAGTGAAAAGTTGCGAAGTTCATTCGTGGATCAGGCCCCTGGTCATGTGCTACGGATACTTGCCGATAACTGAAGGTACTTGTGATTTATCAGGGGTGTCCAGATCATGTGATACTTCCCGATAACTGAAGGAACTTGTGACTCATCAGGGGTGTCCCGATCACGTGCTACTTGCCGATAACTGAAGGTACTTGTGATTTATCTGGGGTGTCCAGGTCATGTGCTACTTGCCGATAACTGAAGGTACTTGTGATTTATCAGGGGTGTTCAGATCATGTGATACTTCCCGATAACTGAAGGAACTTGTGATTCATCAGGGGTGTCCCGATCACGTGCTACTTGCCGATAACTGAAGGAACTTGTGATTCATCAGGGGTGTCCAGGTCATGTGCTA
This sequence comes from Meconema thalassinum, assembly GCA_946902985.2. Lineage (NCBI taxonomy): Eukaryota > Metazoa > Arthropoda > Insecta > Orthoptera > Tettigoniidae > Meconema > Meconema thalassinum. The sequence goes on along the minus strand of OX336393.1, from coordinate 527,179,760 downwards.
CTTGCCCATAACTGAAGGTACTTGTGATTTATCAGGGGTGTCCAGATCATGTGAAACTTGCCGATAACTGAAGGTACTTGTGATTCATCAGGGGTGTCCCGATCACGTGCTACTTGCCGATAATTGAAGGAACTTGTGATTCATCAGGGGTGTCCAGGTCATGTGCTACTTGCCGATAATTAAAGGTACTTGAGATTCATCAGGGGTGTCCCGATCACGTGCTATTTGCCGATAACTGAAGGTACTTGTGATTTATCTGGGGTGTCCAGGTCATGTGCTACTTGCCGAAAACTGAAGGAACTTGTGATTCATCAGGGGTGTCCAGGTCATGTGCTACTTGCCCATAACTGAAGGTACTTGAGATTCATCAGGGGTGTCCCGATCACGTGCTACTTGCCGATAACTGAAGGTACTTGTGATTTATCTGGGGTGTCCAGGTCATGTGCTACTTGCCGATAACTGAAGGTACTTGTGATTTATCAGGGGTGTCCAGATCATGTGATACTTGCCGATAACTGAAGGAACTTGAGATTCATCAGGGGTGTCCCGATCACGTGCTACTTGCCGATAACTGAAGGTACTTGTGATTTATCTGGGGTGTCCAGGTCATGTGCTACTTGCCGATAACTGAAGGTACTTGTGATTTATCTGGGGTGTCCAGGTCATGTGCTACTTGCCGATGACTGAATGTACTTGTGATTCATCAGGGGTGTCCAGATCATGTGCTACTTGCCGATAAGTGAAGGAACTTGTGATTCATCAGGGGTGTCCAGATCATGTGCTACTTGCCGATAACTGAAGGTACTTTTGATTCATCAGGGGTGTGCCGATCATGTGCTACTTGCCGATAACTGAAGGTACTTGTGATTCGTAAGGGGTGTCCCGATCACGTGCTACTTGCCGATAACTGAAGGAACTTGTGATTCATCAGGAGTGTCCAGATGATTTACTTCTTGCCAATGAATGAAAGGGATGTCCAGGTAAATGTGCTCCTTGCCGATAAATAATGGTTCTTGGTTTTTATCAGCAGAGCGCAGGTCATTTGCCGATAAATATTGCTATTTATGATTCTTCAGGGGTGTCCAGGTCATGAGATCCTTGCCAAAATATGAGGTACTTGTAATTTTTCAGGAATGTTCAGGATATGAGAGCAGTTATAGTAAGTGGATCATGGCTCTTTTTCAAGGTCATCCGCCGATATCTCCCGAACTAGGAATCGTAAAAAGTCGTATGAAGATTTGAAAGAAAGGGCCCGACCGCTCTATCCATAGGACTAGTCATTTCCCCCCTAAGATAAAAACTACCCCTACCATGGGGAAAAGAGTGTTTACCTTTGATCCATTAAGATGTAGGCTAATAAACGGGCTAACTCTTCCAAGATGACTTCGCCGCCCCCCCCCCCTCTGAATTCCCCTAAATGTCCCCCTAATATCACCCAGCATTACTTCCTCGTGTGCTGTCTACTTACTTTCATTTTTCCTGTCGACCCCTTTCCTCACCTTGCCTAGTACGCCTCAATATAGTGCTGCCTCGGTCTTGTGGGTTTCTACCACATAACCTATGGTGGTGCTATTTGAGGATCCAACCAGCCTCTAGGCTGACTACGTAACATACAGACAGTCGACCTTTCTTGGTCAGTTCCAGTTCTCTTCCAACCAGATGGCATTCGAGTGTCCCGACATTACAAACAATTTTATCTGAGACTATTTCGCCCTTCAATGTGATGCAAGTCGCCTCCACGATGCCCTATTAGCAGTTAGCGTTGTTGCTACACCTCTCAATTTCAGTGTTATGCAAGCCCCTGTTTGCGAACAAGTCGCCTCCACGATGCCCTATTAGCAGTTAGCGTTGCTGATACACCTCTCACTTTCAGTGTGATGCAAGCCCCTATTAGCAGTTAGCGTTGCTGCTACACCTCTCACTTTCAGTGTTATGCAAGCCCCTGTTTGCGAACAAGTCGCCTCCACGATGCCCTATTAGTAGTTAGCGTTGCTGCTACACCTCTCACTTTCAGTGTGATGCAAGCCCTTATTAGCAGTTAGCGTTGCTGCTACACCTCTCACTTTCAGTGTTATGCAAGCCCCTGTTTGCGAACAAGTCGCCTCTACGATGCCCTATTAGCAGTTAGCGTTGCTGATACACCTCTCACTTTCAGTGTGATGCAAGCCCCTATTAGCAGTTAGCGTTGCTGCTACACCTCTCACTTTCAGTGTTATGCAAGCCTTTTTTGCGAACAAGTCGCCTCCACGATGCCCTATTAGCAGTTAGCGTTGCTGCTACACCTCTCACTGTCAGTGTTATGCAAGCCCCTGTTTGCGAACAAGTCGCCTCCACGATGCCCTATTAGCAGTTAGCGTTTCTGCTATACTGTAACATGTGGTTACAGTGGTCATATGTCACTGTTCATTTTGTAGGTTAGGATCATGACTACTCTTTGCTGGTGGGTTTAGTACAGTCACTATAAAGTTAGGTCAACTTCTTCAAGGCTGTGCCTTTCTTAAATAGGTATCAGGTTTTTGTTATTTTGGCAACAGGCAATAACATTGCGGTATTAGCGAGAAACAAACGTCATGTCACAAGAGCTATTATATTATTTTGTATTTTTATCAATCAATAAACCTTGGTTTCGAGATTGAAGCTGAATTTCTTCTAAGAAGACAAATTATAATAAATGGCGACGAGAAGTGTAGAAACGAACTTACACGAAATAACTCGCGGACAATAGTGAGTTCCCTGCGGCCTAGATTGTAATCCTCAAGACAACTTGCGGCCAGTAAGTACTGTCTATATTTTTTGGCAAAATGCCGAAAGACTTTCGTCCATTCGACCCACGGGTTGAAGATATCAAATCTTACTTTCAATGCCTCACATATTTTTTTGTGACGGAGGAAATTGAAGATCTGCAAATATGCAAAGCGTTCTTACTACGCAGTGTGGGTCCTAGAACATTCCAAATATTGGCAGACCTCTGTTCGCCTCATAGTCCGGGAAATTGTACTTTCCATCAACTTCGAGACAAGTTGAAAAATCACTACGCACCATCGCATTCCGTATTTGAGGAACGAATCAAATTCCACAATCGCCGTCCTGCTCAAGGGGAATCTTATGCAGACTATGCCATAGCCCTGAGACACCTAGCAGCAAATTGTGAGTTTGGTACATGTCTGGATTCAGCTCTGAACCGAATTCTACTTAGGCATTGGGTAGATTATTAGCTTGGGAATAACCTAACCCCCAAGGGAAGATGATAAAGAGAAGGAGGTGGATTTCGGACTGGAGAAAAAGGATGGAGAGATAGGAGGAGAGTCCTACAAAAGTTATAATTTCAACTTTAAATGTACTCAAAGGCGACTGCCACTGCAAATCCGCTCTCCGATACCTAAAGTGAGTAGGGACCTGGGCAAAGCTAACAGGAAACGCAGCTGGAACTTGGGCGGTTTGCAAGAGAGTGGCTTTAGCGTATTCCCTCTCAAGCATACATATGCCTACTATGGGGAAGGGTGATGGTCTGGCAAGACAAAGAGTAACAAATTTACTGTGTATCTGTTCAATGGAGTTTGTTTTTAAACAAGTAATTTGAAGAATGCCAATAATTTGAATCGGTTTCGATATTTTTTGTTTTCGAAATTGTAGAATTCCTAAAGAGCGACCAAATGCTTCCAAGAAGGATAGGGATAAAACAATTATACCTTTGGGAATAATTTTGGTTAGTGTACCAATAGTTGCATTCAGAAATGGCTAAGCTTTTACCCAGCAAGGAGCCGACTAAAAGTTTAGACAATGAGAAACACTTATATTTTGAAAAACCAACCATAAGTGTTGGAGAGAATCTCCACAAGCAGGAAGCTGGCGTAGCGAGCTATGCCTGCCTTACTGGCCAGTTAGAATTAGCTATTAAAGCTAAGAGAGACTTTACCAAGTTACCATCTAAGAGTTCTTGCTCAAATGCAACAAGTGGTGAAACCCCTATCAATAGATTTATTTGCATTAAGTGGGAAGAGTCAAGGAAGACAGGATCTTGCCTAACCGTTATGTTAGAGAAATGATAAAGCAAAAAAGAACTCTTGAATTTATTTAGCAATGCAAAAGAGTGTAATGAGTTTAACAAATATATAATTTTAATTTTGTTAACAATTGGGGTCGCAGACCTCCGAATACATCTAAAGCTTGCGCCAGGCAATTAACATTTCTTTAGATTTCAAACCTTTATATGTTTTAAAATCTTCGCAAGATTTTGAAATGGCGAAGATAAAATGAAAAATTTAAAGATAATTGAAGTGATTAAAGTTAGACAATAAATCAAGTACAAGGTGTGTACTTTAATGAATTTCTAGGTAAATATCTTAGAAAGAGTAACAACTTCGAAAGTAACAACAACAAAAGGCAGGAAGAATAAAATAGAAGTTTCTATAACTTCTTATATTAATACAGAAATACTTGTAAGGATTATGCAAATAGGGCAGGTCACTTATTGTGAAACCTGAAGAGAACAATCGAAAGGAAGTTTCTAGAATTCCTATGTTTAAGTAGGGATCACGAGAAAAATGGGGCAAGTTTCCCTTTCGTGAAACCTAGAGATAACTCACTTATGAGTTGAAAGACTTGTATTCCCAAATTAGAAGGGAGAAACAATATAACTTAAGGCGTGTACTAGACACGAAGTTTTACAGACATTAATTCGTTTTACATAAGCAAAAGAGGGAGGGCACATATTGAGAGTGACACCTCATTGAAAAAGACCTAAAGCAACAATTTTTATTATTTTGGTTTGTTAGTAAAGGGTTTGGAACAGATCAAATGGGATTGAGGATAAGTGTTCATGGCCGTATTTATAGTATTCGGACGAACGCGACGCGGATGAAATGTTGAACAAACACTGTTTTTCACTATGGTCTGTTGAAATAGATGAAAAGTTCACTGTAGTAGCACAAAAAGTTTATGGCAAAGAAAGTTATTGCAATGATGGAAAATAACTAGTTACACTAGATATGCGAGAGTCTATTGCTTGAGAAAGTTGTAGATTGTAGTTGAATGCGCCAGAGAAAATCCCAACGGAGGAAGAGAAATTAGCTATTGATTAGTAGTTCATAAGGAAGGTTCCTTAGTTTGAAAAAGTATTCCCACATGTGAGTGGAAAATACATGACAGTATAACTGGTAGATAGAGTGCAAGTTCTGGAAGGTTCCAGAGCAGTGATGACTTGGTTAAATTGGGTAGAGAATCCCTCGGCGGAAAGCTAGATTCTATAGACAGTGGGTATTTTGGAAATATCCCTCGATGTGAGATAGCATCTCAGAAAATCTTTCATGTTGAAAGTTAAACCTGATAGTTTAAGTAAGATCAAGAAGATCTCTTGAAAGCAGTTATTTTCACATAGCAACTTTCACTGTCTATAAAATCCAAATAAAACCATTGAGCTATTAAAAGACGATGAGAATGAGGTTAATACCTGAAGTCGTAACTTATCTTTGCTGCATGTAGAAGGCGATGATCCTTTTGACGGTTGATATTAAAATTCTATCATGGCGTAGAATTTAAAAGATTGCCTCTTGAGATGAGGAGGCGAGCTCTAGCTGAGCTCTAACTGACTGAGTCAACTTCCGACGTACAAGTGAGACACGCTCAGCGAAGCACAGAGGGACCAGGGAAGGGAAAAGGGTGGGGGTAGGAGACAAAAGGAATACATATAAGAATAACCAACATGACAGAAATAAATTTTCTCTTGATGAAATGGTCTTCAAAGAGTTGATAGTATGCGACACTAGCGCAGCCTGGAGGGTGAAAAAGTAGACGAAGTTCTCTTGATCACGGAGATGATAGCTGGCGGTGGCGACGAGATCTGGTGGCCAGATTGATAAGGAAGTCCTCTTGTACAGGGAAGAATTGAGGAACTTCAGAGATTCGCTGCTAGATGACGCTAGGTGGGTCATGGAAGATATATATCTAGAACAGACTCACAGGTAACATGAGAACCATAAACAGCAAGGAGAAATTAGAAGATCACTGTTGGTGTTTGAGAAAAAGGAAGGAATGAACTATAGCAAAGAGAAGTAAAAGTTTACTCTATCTTACCGTGTATTCCAAAGGATACACCAGGCATCACCAGGTGAAACCACACGGGACCGAATAAAGGATGTGGAAGGTAATTTTAATGCCATGCTTACCATTGCTCAAAGATATGAAAGTGTGCCAACTGTTTCCAGTGTCAACGCTATTCATTACCACAAATCAAGCAAATCAGGAGCATTCAAGAATACCAAACACACTGCATCCAACAGCCGGCAGTCAACATCCAGCAACAAGAACAAATCCAGTCAATGTTCTGGTTGTGTTGGTAATCATGCCAGGAAGTCATGTCCGTTCCTAGAGGCTGAATGTCACTCATGTGGGATCAAAGGACACATCTCTGCTGCATGTAGAAAGAAATCTGAGAGAAATAAACATTATTCCAGTCGTAAGGTAAAGTCAGTTGAGGACGACCAACAGATAACACCATCACCAGGTGACATGAACTATCTAATTACCTCAGATTTATACAGTATATCTAGTCGTAACACCAGTTCCAGGACATCGATATGTGTCCAGGTGGAAGGAGTACCCATACAGATGGAAGTGGACACAGCAGCAACTGAAAGCTTAATTGGTGAGCCATTATACCTGCAACACTTTCAACATCTCTCACTCAAACCCACCAAATCTATCCGTGGATGTACTGGACACCATCTGGAATTACTTGGACAACTGGAGGTCCAGGTCAAGTATAAATGCCAGAAAGCAACCCTTACATTAATTGTTGCCAAAGGAAAATTTCCCTCACTGATGGGCCTACCCTGGCTCTGGCAATTCACACCGGATTGGCAGGAAATATCTCCTCCCCTTACCGTACTCCAGGTAAATCAAGATACAGAGGTTTAAAAAAATAAATTCTCCTCTGTATTCAAAAAACAACCAGGTGAAATCAAACAATTTGAGTTTTTTTCTTTTTCGTGTGGCCTCCTCAGAGGCAAACGTAGTTCTTAAAAAAGGTGCTACTCCTGTATTCTATGGACCAAGGGTCATTCCCATACCATTCCGTCTCCCTACCAAGAAATGTGTGGATGCCATGGAGGCGAATGGTCAAATCAAGCAAACCATGTCCAAATCATGGGGAACTCCTATAGTTGTAGTCCCAAAACCTGACCAGTTCGCATATGTGGGGACTTAAGTGTCAAAGTGAACCCCCAGCTGGATATGGAATACTACCAACTTCCTCACACTGATGACTTATCTATTGTAGTTGGAAATTATTTTTTTAAGCTTGATATCTCCCAGACATATCAGCAACTCCCAGTGGCCGATTCATCCCAAGACATTTTGGTACTCACAACACCCTATGGATTTTATAAATGTCTGTGATTACCATATGGTCTGGCCTCAGCATCTGCTATATCCCAAAATATAATGACACAAATACTTGCCTCCTTGAATGTGTTTATTTATCAGGATGATGTCATGGGAGCTCACAGAACCTATGAAGGATGTATGAAGCTTCTGGAAGAGGTGCTTCAAAGATTTCCAGGAATACAACGTAACCATCAACTGGGATAAGTGTGAACTGCTAGTCAATAGATTAGAATACCACGGACACATCTTGGATGATAGAGGTCTCCGTCCAGATACCAAGAAGATTGATGCCATTTACAGAGCCCAAGCTCCATCCAACCCAACAGAAATTCAACAATTCATTGGTCTAGTGTCGTTTTATCATAAGTTCATTCCAAATATATCCACAGTCCTTGCCCCCCTATACCAATTAGTGAAGAAGGACGCCGAGTGGAAATGGGGAGAAGAACAGAGTGAAGCCTATGACAAATGCATCCATACACTTACCAGTGATTGTGTTCTGATCCCATACAGCCTCGAACTTCCTCTGCGCCTAACATGTGATGCTTCTCAGCATGGTGATGGGGCTGTAATATCGCATGTGATGCCCAATGGAGAGGAGCGTCCCATAGCATTCACATCGAAGACATTTTCGTCTGCTGAACATAAATATCCGCAACATGAGCGTGAAGCTGCTGCCATTGTGATGGCCGAGAATTTGAACTCCATACAGACAACTCGGCGCTTATCACAATATTTGGACCAAAATTACACTTGAGACAATTCACCACTTTACGCTTACAGAAATGGTCCGTTCTACTGTCAGCTTACAGGTACAAGATCTTACTCAAGGAATCCACCGAGATACCCCATGCAGATTATCTCAGCCGCAACCCTCTCCCAGACCAAACAGAAGTGGAGTCGGCAATAAATCGAGTAGATGTAAGCAGTATTGGACCTCTGTCAGCAATACAGATTGCTCAAGAGACTCGAGCAGACCCTCTCCTACAACAAGTTCTGCACTACATCATCTCAGGTTAGCCTGACAATATAGAGTCAGCTGAATTGCAACCATTTCACCGCCGCCGCCACCTAGAGCTTGGCTCCCAAAAAGATTGTATACTCTGGGAATGTAGAGTTCTCATTCCGCCTGCGCTACAACCTGTAGCACTTCAAATGTTGCACGAAATGCACCCCGGCACGTCACGTATGAAAACTCTAGCCCGAGGATACGTATGGTGGCCCCACATGGACGATGATATAGATCAACTCGTTCAAACATGCACAGTATGCCAATCACTACATATGGCCATACCACCAGAATAAGTCAAGCCTTGGCCATGGCCAACAAGAATTCTTTGCCATTTGGCAAATAATTCACCTAGATTTTGCTGAGTTCAAAGGTACACACCTCCTAATTGTCATTGATGCACATTCTAAATGGCCTGAAATTGAAACTAATGCATGATGGCACCTCAGCGGAACAAGTGTGTAATAAATTATCTACTATTTTTGCGTGATGGGGGTGGCCGGAAGAAATAGTGACCGACAATGGTCCCGCCTTTGCCTCTCAAGAGTTTCAGAAGTTCTTAACGGAACGAGGCATAAGACTCCTACATTCACCGGTATATCACCCTGAGGCCAATGGTCAGGCTGAGAACTTGGTCAAGTCAACAAAAACAGCTCTGTTCAAACAACTATTAGATCAAGATACCAAGACCAAACCCCTGCAAAGAAAAATTGATGATTTCTCAATGCATTACAGAACAACACCCCATACTTCTAACAAGTCCCAACCAGCTGAAGTGTCCCTGGGTCGGCGTCTTAAGAATCACCTATCACTCCGCCATCCTGCGACAATACTGTCTACTCAAATGAAGAAGGTCCAAGAGAATATGATAGAAACCAACAAGGGCAAGGTGACAGCCTATCAACAGGGTAACACCGTATGGGTCCGGTCTATCATTCATAAGATAATCAAATGGATCCCTGGCGTCATCGCAAGAAGAGTCTCATCTGTCTCCTATGAGGTCATGATGGGGGACAAAATCAAACACATCTCCACATCACATCTACGCCCAAGACACGCTGGTGTTGATGTCAGCCCGGATTCAGAACTATCCCAACTTCCAGTGCAACCTCCTCAAATTTCAATATCTGGTGTTCCTTCTCCACCTCCTATATTGACGTCAGAAAAGTTGGATGGCGCAGCCACGCGGTAGAATGTTGAAGCAGTAACATTGTGACTGGTGAAGTTTATTTAGATGGTGAAGCATTTACCGTATTTCCTCGCATAATCGTCGCCACCGCGTAATCGTCGCACCCCACTTTTCAAACACTAAAATAGATTTATAAAATTTCATCGCATAATCGTCGCATAGCATGTTCGTATTTGTGCGCCAGTCAGTTGCACACGCTGCCGTGACTTTATAACCTGGCGCGACTTTGTCAGACGAAAAATATCTCATCTTTATGCTTGCGGGCAATGAACTGTGACGCGAGCGGCAAGCTTCGTCACTTAGCACATTCCGCGAGCGTATAATCTGGCGTGATCTTGTCAGGAGAAAGTAATCTTGTCTTTATGCCTGCCGGCTATGAACCGCGACGCGAACTGCCAACGCACATTCCGCGAGCGTATAGGCCTAATCTGGCGTGGTCTTATCAGGAGAAAGTAACCTCATCTTTAAGCCTGCCGGCTATGAACCGCGACGCGAACTGCCAACGCACATTCCGCGAGCGTATAGGCCTAATCTGGCGTGATCTTGTCAGGAGAAAGTAACCTCATCTTTAAGCCTGCCGGCTATGAACCGCGACGCGAACGGCCAACGCACATTCCGCGAGCGTATAGGCCTAATCTGGCGTGATCTTGTCAGGAGAAAGAAATATCGTATTTATGCCTGCGGGCTATGAACCGCGATGCGAATGGTCAGCGCACATTTCGCGAGCTTATAGGCCTAATCTGGCGTGATCAGGTCAGCAAAAAGTAATCTCATCTTTAGACCTGCGGCCTATGAACTGTGACGCGAGCGGCCAGCGCACATTCCGCGAGCGTGTAGGCCTAATCTGGCGTGGTCTTGTCAGGAGAAAGTAACCTCATCTTTAAGCCTGCCGGCTATGAACCACGACGCGAACTGCCAACGCACATTCCGCGAGCGTATAGACCTAATCTGGCGTGATCTTGTCAGGAGAAAGTAACCTCATCTTTAAGCCTGCCGGCTATGAACCGCGACGCGAACTGCCAACGCACATTCCGCGAGCGTATAGGCCTAATCTGGCGTGATCTTGTCAGGAGAAAGTAACCTCATCTTTAAGCCTGCCGGCTATGAACCGCGACGCGAACTGCCAACACACATTCCGCGAGCGTATAGGCCTAATCTGGCGTGATCTTGTCAGGAGAAAGTAATCTCATATTTAAGCCTGCCGGCTATGAACCGCGACGCGAACGGCCAACGCACATTCCGCGAGCGTGTAGGCCTAATCTGGCGAGATCTTGTCAGGAGAAAGTAATATCGTATTTATGCCTGCGGGCTATGAACCGTGACGCGAATGGTCAGCGCACATTTCGCGAGCTTATAGGCCTAATCTGGCGTGATCAGGTCAGCAAAAAGTAATCTCATCTTAAGACCTGCGGCCTATGAACTGTGACGCGAGCGGCCATCGCACATTCCGCGAGCGTATAGGCCTAATCTGGCGTGATCTTGTCAGGAGAAAGTAATATCGTATTTATGCCTGCGGGCTATGAACCGTGACGCGAATGGTCAGCGCACATTTCGCGAGCTTATAGGCCTAATCTGGCGTGATCATGTCAGCAAAAAGTAATCTCATCTTTAGACCTGCGGCCTACGAACTGTGACGCGAGTGGCCAGCGCACATTCCGCGAGCGTATAGGCCTAATCTGGCGTGATCTTGTCAGGAGAAAGTAATATCGTATTTATGCCTGCGGGCTATGAACCGCGACGCGAATGGTCAGCGCACATTTCGCGAGCTTATAGGCCTAATCTGGCGTGATCAGGTCAGCAAAAAGTAATCTCATCTTAAGACCTGCGGCCTATGAACTGTGACGCGAGCGGCCATCGCACATTCCGCGAGCGTATAGGCCTAATCTGGCGTGATCTTGTCAGGAGAAAGTAATATCGTATTTATGCCTGCGGGCTATGAACCGTGACGCGAATGGTCAGCGCACATTTCGCGAGCTTATAGGCCTAATCTGGCGTGATCATGTCAGCAAAAAGTAATCTCATCTTTAGACCTGCGGCCTACGAACTGTGACGCGAGTGGCCAGCGCACATTCCGCGAGCGTATAGGCCTAATCTGGCGTGATCTTGTCAGGAGAAAGTAATATCGTATTTATGCCTGCGGGCTATGAACCGCGACGCGAATGGTCAGCGCACATTCCGCGAGCGTATAGGCCTAATCTGGCGTGATCTTGTCATCAGAAAGTACTCTCGTCTTTATGCCTGCGAACTATGAACTGTGACGCGAACGACCAGCGCACATTCCGCGAGTTTATAGGCCTAATCTGGCGTGATCTTGTCAGGAGAAAGTAATATCGTATTTATGCCTGTGGGCTATTAACCACGACGCGAATGGCCAGCTTAGTCAGCACATTCCGCGAGCGTTAACCAGTCGTGACCTTGTTAAAAAAAAGAACCCTGTCTCTGACTGCGGGCTATGACTCACGCCAGACTCACGCTACGCGAATGACTGGCCAGTGCAGCAAATAATGATACAGTATATTCTTTGAAATTAAATATTCTTCGCATAATCGTCGCACCCTGCTTTTTTCCGCAAAATTTTGGCAAAAAAAAAGTGCGACGATTATGCGAGGAAATACGGTACGTCGTGATGGAAACAGAAAGAAATTTGTCAAATTCGAGGCGGTACTGCTCTGTATACGGTTGCAAATCGTATAAAACGGGTACGAAATATCTTCACTACTTTCCTGTACAAAAAGTTCAGAGAGAAAGATGGGTTTCGGCGCTGTCAATTGGAAAACGTGCTACATGTCACATGACAGTGTGCAGTCTGCATTTTTGTGAAGACGACTTCTTTCCACCGGTACTGTTGATTATTGATAGTTATTGTCTCTAATTTGTATTCACAAGGATGTAGCTACACCAAAAATACTGATAAACTTGTAGCCTATTACTTCTGTGCCGTACATAGAATGTAATCCGCTCTTCGTAAACTTATTTTAGGGGTTTTCCGATTGGCAATAGCCGAATGGTCAGAAAACTTAAGAAAAATGCTGTTCCTTGCCTTAATTTGCCAGAGAATTTATATTCTTGCCTTTGAACAGCAAGTATGTAGGTCGTTGAAGTATGATTTGGCTTAAATTGTGTTTTTGGCTATGATCTCCCTACTAGTGAAGTTAGTTAATTAAAATGTAAAATCTTAGTTTTAAGTACCGGTTTGGTGACCCATCATCCCAGGCAGGCCGGTAACACCTATACTACTCAGGCAGATAGGTCACTTAGCCGTAATTTTGAAGTTATAGTGATGTTAAGTATACATATGCGGTAATGTAGCAGGAGACCGGATCGGCCTAGGCTATTCTAACTTTAATTAGTTCCCATTTCAGGGTTTTTCAGTTTTGAGTGCGAATAGTTGGTTTGAAAGTTGTACAACAGTAAGGAGAGTATGTTTTGTATAGGTTTTAATTGGTTTTGTGGTTTATGTCGAGCTGAGGAGTGAATTTGGTTTGGCTTAAAGTGTAGTTTTTGATCTGTTCGGTTTGCTTATGACAAGTTCAAATGGAGAATCCAGCTTTGTTAAATATCTGTATTATAAATATTTAATTAAATATATTGATAAAGAGGATACCTTCATTTTAACTTGCCTGTGGCAAGAGATTAATAAATTAATATTCTTGCCTTTGAACAGCAAGTATGTAGGTCAATATTTGCAATATTGAAGTATGATTTGAGCATCCCAAGTAACGCTTCTTTGAACCCAAAATATTCATGCAAATTCAGGGTTGCTAGATTCAATTTATTATCAGGGAGTCGTCCTTTGTGTTATGTGAAATATATATATATATATATATATATATATATATATATATATATATATATATATATATATTGTGAAATTAATAAAAACATCGATACCGCTAGGCTCCCAAGTACAGGCTTCATATATGTAACAGCAGACAGTAAATTAACTCTGTACATGTGGTTAATATTTTTAAAAGGTAGTAATTAGGCAATGCATTTAAATTTATTATAAAAATATTTCTATCAATGAAAGAAAATAGAAGCCATAACAAACGCACACCCAATTACTTCACGTCACTATCCCGCCGCCATATTGCAAACAGCTGACCGTAAGCTCCTCCCCCGTTTCGGACGTCAATTGACTCAATGCCCAACAGCAACTGAGAATGTTGATGCTGCCCATGAGTTTTTCCCTACTCCAAACACTCCGGAGGTCACATCCAGTCCGTCAACTACCCAGTCCTAGATTACTGCTCCATATGACAAGATGACCCCACCTGTACCTAGGGCTTCAGCCGTCCAGAGTTCAGGCACGCCGTTGCGTGCACCCAATATCACTACACGGTCTGGACGAAGTGTGATTAGACCTTCCTTCCTAAGGGAATACGAATGTCAATTTATATATCATAAGTATTAAAATTGTGACACGTTTACATCTCCACCCATTGCCAATGTTCAAATTTTCCTGGGGGAGATTGTAGTACAGTCACGAGAAAGTTAGGTCAACTTCTTCAAGGCTGTGCCTTTCTTAAATAGGTATCAAGATTTTGTTCTTTCGGCAACAGGCAATTACATTGCGGTATTAGCGAGAAACAAAGTTCATGTCACAAGAGCTATTATATTCTTTTGTATGTTTATCAATCAATAAACTTTGGTTTCGAGATTGAAGCTGAATTTCTCTTAAGAAGACAAATAATGATAGTGGGCTATTGTACAGGTACTTCAGGTCTTAGCGTTTGAGATATAGAGATTCCTTGCAATAGTTCATCAGTAAAGAGTATGAGGGCCATGTTTTATTTATTGAGTTAGTATCTGTTTGGAAATTCTATGGTGATTATTGTGTTCTTCGTTAGATTTAATGGGGAGTGATGAAAGGAAATATGGGCTTTTAGGTTGCTTCAAGAGAAGATGTAGTAAGTTGCTTATATGAAAGGAAATTTTTGGAACTGGACAAAGAAGAATCGGACGGATTAAATGTTTTCAGATTATAAAAGTGGCTGTTAATTGTGATATGAAAAGGAAGAGTGAGAAGATAAAAAATCTATATTTATAGAAAAGTATCCCTTATGGTGAATAATTACCTCCACACTCGAATCATAAAACGTTACATTTGTCGAACCAACGTGGCGCAATAACTCACAAAACGTTACAACACTGTGATGCAAGCCCAGTTTGGGAACAAGTCGCCTCCTCGATGCCCTATTAGCAGTTAGCGTTGCTGCTACAACTCTCACATTCAGTGTGATGCAAGCCCCTATTAGCAGTTAGCGTTGCTGCTACACCTCTCACTTTCAGTGTTATGCAAGCCCCTGTTTGCGAACAAGTCGCCTCCACGATGCCATATTAGCAGTTAGCGTTGCTGCTACACCTCTCACTTTCAGTGTCATGCAAACCCTTATTAGCAGTTAGCGTTGCTGCTACACCTCCCACATTCAGTGTGATGCAAACCCTTATTAGCAGTTAGCGTTGCTGCTACACCTCTCACATTCAGTGTCATGCAAACCCTTATTAGCAGTTAGCGTTGCTGCTACACCTCCCACATTCAGTGTGATGCAAGCCCTGTTTGCGAACAAGTCGCCTCCACGATGCCCTATTAGCAGTTAGCGTTGCTGCTACACATCTCACTTTCAGTGTGATGCAAACCCCTATTAGCAGTTAGCGTTGCTGCTACACCTCTCACGTTCAGTGTGATGCAAGCCCCTGTTTGCGAACAAGTCGCCACCACGATGCCCTATTAGCAGTTAGCGTTGCTGCTACACCTCTCACTTTCAGTGTGATGCAAACCCCTATTAGCAGTTAGCGTTGCTGCTACACCTCTCACGTTCAGTGTCATGCAAGCCCCTGTTTGCGAACAAGTCGCCACCACGATGCCCTATTAGCAGTTAGCGTTGCTGCTACACCTCTCACTTTCAGTGTGATGCAAGCCCCTATTAGCAGTTAGCGTTGCTGCTACACCTCTCACTTTCAGTGTGATGCAAGCCCTTATTAGCAGTTAGCGTTGCTGCTACACATCTCACTTTCACTGTGATGCAAACCCCTATTAGCAGTTAGCGTTGCTGCTACACCTCTCACTTTCAGTGTGATGCAAGCCCCTATTAGCAGTTAGCGTTGCTGCTACACCTCTCACTTTCAGTGTGATGCAAGCCCTTATTAGCAGTTAGCGTTGCTGCTACACCTCTCACTTTCAGTGCGATGCAAGCCCCTATTAGCAGTTAGCGTTGCTGCTACACCGCTCACTTTCAGTGTCATGTAAGCCCTTATTAGCAGTTAGCCTTGCTGCTACACCTCTCACTTTCAGTGTCATGCAAGCCCCTATTAGCAGTTCACTTTCAGTGTGATGCAAACCCCTGTTTGCGAACAAGTTGCCTCCAAGATGCCCTATTAGCAGTTAGCGTTGCTGCTACACCTCTCACTTTCAGTGTCATGCAAGCCCCTATTAGCAGTTAGCGTTGCTGCTACACCTCTCACTTTCAGTGTTATGCAAGCCCCTCTTTGCGAACAAGTCGCCTCCACGATGCCCTATTAGCAGTTAGCGTTGCTGCTACACCTCTCACTTTCAGTGTGATGCAAGCCCCTATTAGCAGTTAGCGTTGCTGCTACACCTCTCACTTTCAGTGTCATGCAAGCCCCTATTAGCAGTTAGCGTTGCTGCTACACCTCTCACTTTCAGTGTGATGCAAGCCCCTATTAGCATTTAGCGTTGCTGCTACACCTCTCACTTTCAGTGTCATGCAAGCCCCTATTAGCAGTTAGCGTTGCTGCTACACCTCTCACCTTCAGTGTTATGCAAGCCCTGTTTGGGAACAAGTCGCCTCCTCGATGCCCTATTAGCCGTTAGCGTTGCTGCTACACCTCTCACCTTCAGTGTGATGCACGCCCCTATTAGCAGTTAGCGTTGCTGCTACACCTCTCACCTTCAGTGTTATGCAAGCCCTGTTTGGGAGCAAGTCGCCTCCTCGATGCCCTATTAGCAGTTAGCGTTGCTGCTACACCTCTCACCTTCAGTGTTATGCAAGCCCTGTTTGGGAACAAGTCGCCTCCTCGATGCCCTATTAGCAGTTAGCGTTGCTGCAACATCTCTCACCTTCAGTGTTATGCAAGCCCCTATGAGCAGTTAGCGTTGCTGCTACACCTCTCACCTTCAGTGTGATGCAAGCCCTGTTAGGGAACAAGTCGTCTCCTCGATGCCCTATTAGCAGTTAGCGTTGCTGCTACACCTCTCACTTTCAGTGTGATGCAAGCCCTGTTAGGGAACAAGTCGTATCCACGATGCCCTATTAGCAGTTAGCGTTGCTGCTACATCTCTCACCTTCAGTGTTATGCAAGCCCCTATTAGCAGTTAGCGTTGCTGCTAAACCTCTCACCTTCAGTGTGATGCAAGCCCTGTTAGGGAACAAGTCGTCTCCTCGATGCCTTATTAGCAGTTAGCGTTGCTGCTACACCTCTCACTTTCAGTGTGATGCAAGCCCCTATTAGCAGTTAGCGTTGCTGCTACACCTCTCACATTCAGTGTGATGCAAGCCCCTATTAGCAGCTAGCGTTGCTGCTACACCTCTCACTTTCAGTGTGATGCAAGCCCCTATTAGCAGTTAGCGTTGCTGATACACCTCTCACTTTCAGTGTGATGCAAGCCCTTAATAGCAGTTAGCGTTGCTGCTACACCTCTCACTTTCAGTGGGATGCAAGCCCCTATTAGCAGTTAGCGTTGCTGCTACACCTCTCACTTTCAAGCAAGGAAGGAAGGAAGCTTGTAGTTTAACGTGACCGTTAATCTTGAGATCATGAGCCACGGGACCTCCTTTTTACGTGGAATCCGAACCACAAAACATGGCATTTCACTTCGAAAATCTCACATGCATTGACCGGGAATCGAACCCGGACCGCCTTGGTGAGTGGCATACAGCTACACTGCTGAGCCACCACGCCCCACCCTCTCACATTCAGTGTCATGCAAGCCCCTATTAGCAGTTAGCGTTGCTGCTACACCTCTCACTTTCAGTGTGATGCAAGCCCCTATTAGCAGTTAGCGTTGCTGCTACACCTCTCACTTTCAGTGTCATGCAAGCCCCTATTAGCAGTTAGCGTTGCTGCTACACCTCTCACTTTCAGTGTGATGCAAGCCCCTATTAGCAGTTAGCGTTGCTGCTACACCTCTCACTTTCAGTGTGGGTGCGGGATAGAATACACCCACGGTATGCCCTGCCAGTTATTGATTTTGGTTTTCTGGTCCCAGCTCTGGTTTGACCAATAGAAATAAACATTCATGGTGTTAGGGGAAGGGCCACCAGCTTGGCCATCTGGCCAGAAAGCTTAGACGGTATGCCCCATGCCGTCAGGTGGGTGCGCCATGTACCCATTCGGTAGTGTCCACCTTACAACGAAGGTCCCTGCATGGCCGAATACTGGAGCAGCATAAATCCTGTGCATGCCGAGGGGGAAGTGCCTGTTCGAGGCACTGGGACCCCGGGCAATATCTGCTATGCCAGGTAGGTATTGCCTTGGCTGGGTGGCGCCCACAGTGATAGCCTCCGTTCGGAGTGGGCAGTATTCGGGGAGGATTTCGTCCGGGATGCCATCAAAGTGATCACGGACAACTGTACAGGGTGGCACCCTTAAAAAGTCGTCTCTGGAGTGTAGACCGAATCCCAAGGTGTATACGCCTTGGGATGAGGCATTTAATAAGAAGTTCCCTGTTGACAGGTCTCCTCGCTACCTGGTAGCTACCAGGACAGACGGGGGAGATTTTAAACAGGTAAAATCGATCCTATTTTCAGAGGAAATCGAGGGGAAATATCGCGACCTTAACGGGATTTCCAAGCTCCGGAACGGGCAGCTCCTGCTGCATACCGTTGACCGGCAGCAAACCGAAGCGTTGCTAGCATGCACGCATTTTGGCGAAATTCCCGTTAAGGTTGAGAAGCACGATACGCTGAATGAGGTGTGGAGTTAAATTCCATCGCGACCTCATTTTAAACAGCGACGCGAAATTGATGCGGGATATGGGGAAGCGAGGAGTCACCAGGATTAGGCGCCTCGCCCGGAAAATTGGAAATGACAGTGTCGATACTGGCGCTTTCATTCTCCATTTTGAGGGTGATGTAGTGCCTATGCAGGTGAAGGTCACGTCGTACCATTACGTTAGACCGTACATCCCTCCACCTATGCGCTGCTACAATTGCCAGCAATTCGGTCATGTTTCTGCCAGGTGCACTGCCAAGGCCGTGTGTAGAGAGTGTGGTAAGGAGACACATGAGGGTGGGTGTACGCCTCCCCCGATGTGTCCCAACTGCCAAGCAAGTCACTCTTCGCGGTCGAAGCTGTGCCTTGAGTTCTGCAAGGAAGCAAAGATCCATGAAATCAGAACATTGGGTCGGCTTTCATATCACGACACTCGAAAGAGATACCGTGATATGACTGCACCCGAATTTCCGGTATCTTTCGTGGCTAAGGTGACGCCACCTATCACCCCTGCCACTTTCGATCCCCGTGCTGTACCCTCGACGACTCCCCGTGTGGGTGCGGGTTAGAATACACCCACGGTATGCCCTGCCTGTCGTAGGAGGCGACTAATAGGGCCGACATGGCCGAATAACTTGCCAGTTTTGATTTGTTCAGACCCCCTGTGGATGGGGAGGGCAGAATTCATCCACGGTATCCCCTGCCTGTCGTAAAAGGCGACTTAGAGGGGGCCTTATAAAGGTCAATTTTGGTTTTCTGGTCCCAGCTCTGGTTTGACCAATAGAAATAAACATGCGTGCTGTTAGGGGAAGGGCCACCAGCTTGGCCATCTGGCCAGAAAGCCTAGACGGTATGCCCCATCCCGTCAGGTGGGTGCGCCATGTACCCTACAGTAGTATCCGCCTTACAACGAAGGTCCCTGCATGGCCGAATACTGGAGCTGAATAAATCCTGTGCATGCCGAGGGGGAAGTGCCTGTTTGAGGCACTGGGACCCCGGGCAATATCTGCTATGCCAGGTAGGTATTGCCTTGGCTGGGTGGCGCCCACAGTGATAGCCCCCGTTCGGAGTGGGCAGTATTCGGGGAGGATTTCGTCCGGGATGCCATCAAAGCGATCACGGACACCTGTACAGGGTGGCACCCTTAAAAAGCCGTCTCTTGAGTGTCGAGCTAATCCCAAGGTGTATACGCCTTGGGATGAAGCCTTTAATAGAAGATTCCCCGCTGATAGGTCTCCTCGCTACCTGGTAGCTACGAGGACTGACGGGGGTGATTTTAAACTAGTAAAATCAATAATTTTTTCTGAGGAAATCGAGGGGAAATTTGGGGACCTAAGCGGGATTTCCAAGCTCCGGAACGGTCAGCTGCTGCTGCACACCGTTGATCGGAAGCAAACCGAAGCGTTGCTGGAATGCACGCAATTCGGCGAAATTCCCGTTAAGGTCTCAAAACACGAAACGCTGAATGAGGTCCGAGGAGTTATTTTCCATCGTGACCTCATTTTAAATAGCGATGCGGAATTGTTGCGGGATCTGGGGAAGAGAGGCGTCACCAAGATTAGGCGCATCACCCGAAAGATTGGGGAGAACAGTGTCGATACCGGCGCTTTTATTCTCCATTTTGAGGGTGATGTAGTACCTAAGCAGGTGAAGGTCACATCGTACCACTGCGATGTTCGACCGTACATCCCTCCACCTATGCGCTGCTATCAATGCCAGAGATTCGGGCATGTTTCCGCCAGGTGCACTGCCAAGGCCGTGTGTAGAGAGTGTGGCAAGGGGGCACATGAGGGTGAGAGGTGTACGCCTCCCCCGATTTGTCCTAACTGCCAAGGAAGCCACTCTCCACGATCGAAGCAGTGCCCTGAGTTCTGTAAGGAAGCAAAAATTCAAGAAATAAGAACTCTTGATAGGCTTTCATATCACGACGCTCGCAAGAGGTACCGTGATATGAATGCCCCCGAATTTCGGGTATCGTTTGCAGCTGCAACGACGCCCTCATTCACCCCTGCCGCATCTTTACCGAGTGTAGTACCCTCGACGCCCGTATTATCAGCTGTATTAAAATCACCCCTCGCTGTACCAGCGAAAAATGTCAGCCCGAAGGAGGTGCAACAACCTTCTTCGGCCCAGCAAAAGAAGGCGCCGGTTATACCATCTAAACCGGCGCAATCGGAGAAGAAGTCCTCTTCTTCTCCGAAACGGTCGGCGAACAAGTCTTCCCCAGCTAAAGGGGGAAAGAAGACTTTGCCGACCGGGGCTGGTCCTTCTTCCAGCCCACCTAATACGAAAAATATAGGGGAGAAGAGGGAGACGGTTCGCCGCCGTCTCTCTCGCCCTCCTGCTGACGGGGTGGCTACTGTCTCTGCTGGCCTTTCCGCTCCCATTACCACCAAGGGAGCGAAGCCTGCTGAAGCCAAGCCCGTACGTATGGAGGAACTCCCCTATAGTAAAGAAAATAGATCGGCGGAGGAGAGGGGAACGGTTCAGCGCCGTTTCTCTTCCTCTCCTAAAGGCAGGGCTGCTCACGTATCTGCTGACCATCCCGCTCCCACCACTACCAGTGGAGCGGTGCCAGCAGGAGCGACCTTGTTTTATAAGGACCCGGCGTCTGTGGGGAAGGGACCATCTACTTCCCCAAACACGCGTCGGCGCCGATCCAAGAAGAAATCTCTTCGGGGCGTGTCGGGGACAGACACCCAGTCTTCCGACCGGGAGAAAGTCCCTCGACACCGCTCTCGCTCTTCCCCAAGAGCGAGACTCGTGAGGTCCGACGACGACCGCGCGCAACCCAAGAGAGCGCCCGCTCCATTTTCTTCGTCTTCGGACGGAGATGTGGAGATTGAGGTGTGCTCTCCTGCCCCATCATCTCCAACTAGAGCTGGGGAAGGGTGGCAAACGGTCAAGCATAAGTAGAAGACCCATTTCTACTTAAGTCCACACCATGGCACTATTACAATGGAACTGTAATAGCTATTCTGTTCATCTCGCTGAGTTACGACAATTAATATCTTCGTTTTCGGCAACCATTGTCTGTCTTCAGGAATCCAGGTTTCGTCCTGGACATGAGACAACAATGCGTCACTTCAAACTCTTCTCTAAAGACCGGGTGGACGGAGCTGTGGCCGCTGGTGGCGTCTGCACTCTCGTCCACTCTAGCCTCTTTAGTGAAGAGGTGCCGTTGCGTACTCAGCTAGAGGCAGTTGCAGTTCGTACTTCGTTGCCAGTAATGGCAACAGTATGTAACGTGTACTTCCCGCCTGATTCTCAGCCGGATTACGACCAGCTGGTGGATCTAGTCTCTCAGCTCCCCCCTCCTTTTCTCCTTCTGGGAGATGTTAATGCCCACAACACCATCTGGGGCTCCGCTACCACTAGCGGTAAAGGGAGAGATTTTGAGAGGCTGATCAGGCGGCTGGACCTGTGTCTGTTGAACACAGGGGAACCTACGCACTTCTCTATTGCGCACGGTACTTATTCAAGTATCGATATTACCCTGTGCAGTCGTGCGCTGGTTCCCCTGCTACAGTGGGGTGTACACGATGACCTTTGTAATAGTGACCATTTTCCAATTATCGTTACTCTTCCGAACCAGAGAGCCATCGAGTTACCAAGTCGATGGCTTCTCCGTCGGGCTCATTGGCCAACTTTCACGGCACGTGCGGTGTTTGCCGAAGATACCTTTGAGAGTGTCGACGATCATACCATTCACATAACGAATGGTATTTTGACTGCTGCTGAGGAAACAATACCTTCCTCATCCGGCAACTCACGCCGGAAGCTCGTCCCTTGGTGGACAGCCGAGATTGCAGCAGCCATTAAAGATCGTCGACGTGCTTTCAAATGCTATCGGAGGCAAAACACTATGGCCAACCTTATCACTTTCAGAAGGATGCGTGCTAGAGCCCGATATCTGATTCGGGAGAGTAAGAAAACGACGTGGGAAAAGTATGTGTCGTCCATGACGGCGCATACTCCTTCATCTCAAGTGTGGACTAAGCTTCGTCGGATCTCCGGACTCCCGACATCACTATCGATACCCGGAGTGTCCATCAATGGGGACATCATCACGGACCATCTCGCCATTGCCAACAGCATTGGCTCGCACTTCTCCGATGTATCCTGCTCCGGGAGTTACGATCCTACATTTCTGACTCTGAAGCGGGAGGCAGAGACTCACCCCTTGTCCTTTGCCACTGCTGCTTCGGAGTCCTATAATGTACCATTCTCTGAATGGGAACTGCGCAGTGCGCTTGCACTGTGCAGGGATACGGCTCCTGGACCGGATAACATACATAATCAAATGTTAAAACATCTGTGCGAATCCAGTATGAAAGAACTGTTGATCCTCTTCAATCGTATATGGATTGAAGGGGAGTTTCCAACTCAATGGCGAGAGGGGATCGTGATACCGATTCCTAAGGCTGGAAAG
Source organism: Meconema thalassinum (assembly GCA_946902985.2). Classification (NCBI taxonomy): domain Eukaryota; kingdom Metazoa; phylum Arthropoda; class Insecta; order Orthoptera; family Tettigoniidae; genus Meconema; species Meconema thalassinum. Next base: position 527,156,792 of record OX336393.1, on the reverse strand, counting down.
GATCCCAAGTTTGTAAGCAGCTATAGGCCCATTTGTTTGACAAATGGCCTATGTAAGCTGCTCGAAAAGATGGTGAACCGTCGACTGGTGTGGTTCTTGGAGGATATAGGTCTCCTGTCTGAGTACCAATGTGGATTTCGCTCTCATAGGTCCACCACTGACCATCTGGTGCGACTTGAGAGCGCCATACAGGAGGCTTTTTTCCGGAAGCAGCACCTAGTCACGGTTTTCTTTGACCTCGAGAAAGCCTACGACACCACATGGCGCTACGGGATCCTTTCCACCCTTCACAAGTGGGGACTCCGTGGTAACTTACCGACTTTCATTGCGAATTTCATGTCCGTCCGACTCTTCCGTGTAAGGGTCGGTAGGACATTATCGCAGTACTATACCCAAGAAAATGGAGTTCCTCAGGGTTCAGTGCTGAGTGTCACCTTGTTCGCGATTGCCATTAATGGCATTGTTGCCGCCGCCGGGTCCGCGGTAGTTCCATCGCTGTATGTAGACGATTTAGCTCTGCATTACAGCTCTGGAAGTATGGCAGTCGTGGAACGGCAATTGCAGCTAGCCATCAACCGGGTCGACAGGTGGGCTCACGACCGGGGTTTTCGTTTTTCAGCAGCGAAAACCTCCGTCGTCCATTTTTGTCGGCTACGGAGGCTACATTTACACCCTGAACTACATCTCAGGGATGCTGCGTTGCCGGTGGTTGACACTTATCGCTTCCTGGGGCTCCATTTTGACAGCAAGTTAACGTGGCAGCACCATATACGGCAATTGAAAATGACATGTCTCAGGAAACTGAACATGCTCAGGTTTCTTAGTGGCACTACGTGGGGGGCTGACCGTGCGGTGCTGCTACGGTTCTACCAAGCCCTCGTCCTGTCCCGGCTAGACTATGGTTCTGCGGCATACGGTTCAGCAAGGCCGGCAACCTTGAAAATGCTGGACAGTATCCACCATAGTGGCGTTAGACTGGCTACCGGTGCCTTCCGGACCAGCCCGATACCCAGCCTACTCGTCGAATCGGGTGTTCCACCTTTAAATTATAGACGCCAACATATGCTGTTAGCATATGCTGCCAATGTGCGTCAAATGCCGCAACACCCGACCTATCAAGCTCTCTTCGGTACCCAAAACCACCAGGGGTACGCCAACCGGCCTCGTGCCACTCGGCCGGTTGGTATTAGACTTGATAGCTCGTGTACCGAAATAGGAGTGGCTGTAGGTCCCTGTATGATCCGGACATCTAGCGAGGTGCCTCCGTGGCAAGTCCCGCGTCCGGAAATTCGGTTAGATCTGCACCGAGGTCCTAAGGTGAACACGGATGCCTCCGTTTACCGGAGGCAGTTCCACAGCATAGTTCACCAATTTCCGGACGCTGGCATTCTATACACGGATGGTTCGAAGGTGGACGAGAAGGTGGGTTGTGCTTACGTTATTGATGGTGCAAATACCAAGATCTCTTTGCCTGAGGCCTGTAGTGTGTTTACTGCGGAGCTCGTTGCCATCTATGAAGCTCTGCAGTTTGCACTACAGGATGCACGAATCCACTTTCTCGTGTGTACCGACTCTTTGAGTTCGTTGCAGTCAATTGCTACATGTTTCCCGCAACACCCCCTAGTGCAGCGAATCCACGACCTACTAGCCGGGCTGTGCCACGCTGACACTCGAATCACCTTTCTGTGGCTTCCAAGCCACATGGGAATTGCGGGAAATGAGTTAGCGGATCAAGCTGCAAAAGAGGCGGTATCACTACCACCTCGACCAATGGAGGTACCCGCTAGAGATATTCGCTCTCAGTTACGCCTACAAGTTCTGGCTTTTTGGGAGAATCAGTGGCTAGCTGACCCACTGCCCAGTAAACTGAGAGCGATCAAGGGAACTACTCGCGTTTGGCGGAGCTCCTTCCGGGCCCGGAGAGAGTCCGTCATTTTGTGTAGGCTAAGGATAGGTCATACAAGATCCACCCACTCGTACCTAATGAGAAGGGAAGACCCCCCACTTTGTACCTGTGGAGCCGTTTTCACCGTGGCCCACATTTTCACCGAGTGTGTGGATCTTGCTGACTTACGAAGAAACCTTGGTTTGCAGACGACACTCAAACTTATATTAGCCGATGACGCGGTGGCTGCTGATCGCGTTATCCGCTTTATAAGTGAGAGTGGGTTAGGGCCAGCAATCTAAATTTTCCAGTGAACTTTGACTCAACGACTTGTTCGTTTTTGAATGATAATGTATTGTTTTTTCCGTAATTTTTGTTTATGTTTATATTTTTATTTATTTAATTGTTTGTTTTTGTTTTATTAATTTTTGGTCTTTTTAAATTTAGATGTCCACCTCAAAATTTTAAATTCAATTCAAAATTTGTATTCTTTAATCTGTGTTAAGAGGGGCAGATGACCTCGTAGTTCCGCCCCTTAAAACAACAATAACTAACTAACTACTACCCTCGACGACGAACTACTCAGAGATCTAAAGTCTCCCCTCGTTGTCCAAACGAGACCTCTCAGCCCGAAGAAGGTCACACAACGTTCTTCGGCCATTGTGAAAAAGGCGCCGGTTATACCATCTAAACCGGCGCAATCGGAGAAGAAGTCATCTTCTTCTTCGAAACCGTCGGAGAATAAGTCCTCCCTTGCTAACGGGGCCACCTGAAAATTCAAAGATTGTGAAAAAGACGGAGACGGTGCTGCGCCGTCTCTCTCGACCTCAGGCTGATGGGATGGCTCCTTCGTCTTCTGGTCCTTCAGCTCCCTCTACCATCAAGGGAGTGATGCCCGCAGAAGCCAAACCCATTAGAGTGGAGGAACTCCCCTATAGGAAATATAAGACACCGGCGGAGAACAGAGAGGCGGTTCAGCGCCGTTTCTCTTCCTCTCCTGCAGACAAGGCCGCTCAGACATCTGTTGGCCATTCTGCTCCTACCATCACCAAAGGAGCGGTGCCAGCTGGAGCGGCCTCGTTTTGCAAGGATCTGACGTCTGAGGGGAAGGGAACACCTACTTCCCCGAATAGACGTCTGCGTCGGTATAGAAAGAAGAATGCTCGGGACGTGTCGGGGAGAAGCACCCAGTCTTCGGAAAGGGAGAATGTCCCTCGACACTGCTCTCACTCTTGGAGAATAGCTAGGTCCGATGAACACCTTTGAGAGTGTCGACGATCATACCATTCACATAACGAATGGTATTTTGGCTGCTGCTGAGGAAACAATACTTCCTCATCCGGCAACACACGCCGGAAGCTTGTCCCTTGGTGGACAGCCGAGATTGCAGCAGCCATTAAAGATCGTCGACGTGCTTTCAAATGCTATCGGAGGCAAAACACTATGGCCAACCTTATCACCTTCAAAAGGATGCGTGCTAGAGCCCGATATCTGATTCGGAAGAGTAAGAAATCGACGTGGGAAAAGTATGTATCGTCTATGACGGCGCATACTCCTTCATCTCAAGTGTGGACTAAGCTTCGTCGGATCTCCGGACTCCCGACATCACTGTCGATACTCGGAGTATCCATCAATGACATCATCACGGACCATCTCGCCATTGCTAACAGTATTGGCTCACACTTCTCGGATGTATCCTGCTCTGGGAGTTACGACCCTACATTTCTGACTGAAGCGGGAGGCAGAGACTCACCGCTTGTCCTTTGCCACTGCTGCTTCGGAGTCCTATAATGTACCATTCTCTGAATGGGAAATGCGCAGTGTGCTTGCATTGTGCAGGGATACGGCTCCTGGACCGGATAACATACATAATCAAATGTTAAAACATCTGTGCGAATCCAGTATAAAAAAACTGTTGATCCTCTTCAGTCGTATATGGATTGAAGGGGGTTTCCATCCCAATGGCGAGAGGGGAACGTGATACCGATTCCTAAGGCTGGAAAGGATCCCAAGTTTGTAAGCAGCTATAGGCCCATTTGTTTGACAAATGGCCTATGTAAGCTGCTCTAAAAGATGGTGAACCGTCGACTGGTGTGGTTCTTGGAGAAGAAAGGTCTCCTGTCTGAGTACCAGTATGGATTTCACCCCAGCTGAGTCCGGCATTGCTTCCACTTACTTGTGCCGGGCTCCTCTCCGTCTTCTTTCCTGTCGACCTCTCTTGGTCAACTCTTGTTCTTTTCCGACCCCGACGGTATTAGGGTATCCTAGGCCTAGGGAGTCTTTCACTTTCCCGCCTTAGTTGGCCCTTGTCTCATCTTTTCTTTCTTTGGTGTAAATGTGTGTGTGCGTGACAGGAGGTGGAATCCTCCCCTAATCACAAGCTGTGGCGAGGTGATGAATGGCTACTGGGTGAGTAGTCACAAGCGACCCACCTCCAGATACCTGGCGACCTCTGGAGAACCTTAGCCTTACCCCGGGCAAGCGGGGCTCTGCCGGGGGTTGACTTTTAGTTCCCTACTTACTCGTGGGACCAAACATAGCGTCCATTATTTCACAGGGTGGCTCCCTTACAAAGCCGTCTTTAAAATTTAAGAAGAGGAAGTTTATGCCTCTAGTTTCGCCGCTTGATGAAAAGGATTCAACGTTTTTCCCTCGGTACCTTATGGTAACAAGGACCGATGGGCAAAATTTTACAAACGTTGATCCTTTTGATTTACATGATGCAATTGAGGGGAAATGGGGCGATGTAGACACAGTAAAAAAAGCTGCGAAACGGCCCACTCTTGATAAAACCTCAAGTAAAGAGACAGACAGATGGTCTTCTTGGGACGACAAGTTTCGGTGGTATTCCAGTCGAGGTAGTGAAGCACCAGTCCCTAAACCTGAAGAAAGGTTTAGTATTTCATAGGGACCTGGTGAACACTACCGACGAGCGTATCCTGGAAAGAACTGGAAAGCATGGCGTTGTCGAGGTGAGACGAATCAAACGTAAGATGAATGGTGTACTAGTTGCACACCGGGGCGTTCATCTTATCGTTTGAGTCGGATAGCCTGCCCAAGAGGATCAAAGTGTCAATGTACACTCTCGATGTGCGACCGTATATTCCATCCCCATTGCGGTGTTTTCAGTGTCAGCGATTTGGACATACCTCATCTCGTTGCTCGGGAAAGCCTATCTGTCTTTCCTGTGGCAAGGCCACTCATGAGGGAGCGGAATGTACACCACCTCCCGCATGTCCAAATTGCATGGGAGAGCACTCTCCTCGCTGGAAGGAATGTCCTGCCTTCCTAGAGGAGAAGAAAATTCAAGAAATAAAGACCTTAGACGAGCTCTCCTACACTGAAGCACGCAGAAAATATCGCTCCATGGCCTCTCCCATTTTCTCAGTATCATATGCTCAAAAGGTATCAAACGAATCTAGTAATCAAGCGGCAAACTTGACATCGGCAAGTTCTAAAAGAGTTACCACTGTTAAAGGGGCTTCAAATAGCACTATTATCACCCCTGTTAGCCAGAAGAAGGTTACGGAATCTTCTTCTGGCATCCAACAAAAGGCGCAGGTGCCTCCAACTAAACCGGCGCCATCGGAGAAGGCAACTCCTCCGATAAGGCCAGTGAAGAAGCAATCTCCGACTCGTTCGAGGAGGAAGTCTTCGCCGGCCACGGCTGGACCCACATCCAGCCAAACAAAACAGGGAACAGGAACGGCGGGTAAGATAGAGACTGTTCATCGCCGTCTCTCTTGCCCTCCTGCTGAAAAGGCAGCTCCAATACCTGCTGGCAATTCTGCTTCCACGACCACCGGAGGAGCAGTGCTAGCAAGTGCTGCATTGTTTGTCAGGACGGAGACGTCAGGGGGGAGGGGACCAACTACTTCCCTAAATAGACGTCAACGCCGTTTCAAAAAGAAAAATAGTCGGGACGTGCCGGGGACGGACTCCCAGTCATCGGACCGGGAGAAGGTCCCTCGTCACCGCTCTCGCTCTTCACCAAGGACGAGACCCGGAAAGTCCGGCGATAACCGTTCGCCAACCAAGAGAGCATTCGCTCCGTTTTCTTCGTCCTCCGAAGGAGATGTGGAGATTGAGGAATGCTCTCCTACCCTATCACCTACTCCTAAGGATAGGGATGGTTGGCAAACGGTTAAGCATAAGTAGACGACTATCTTCTACTTAAGTCCACACTATGGCACTATTACAATGGAATGTAATAGCTATTTTCGACATCTCGCTGAAGTACGCCAATTGATTTCTCAGTTTACGGCAAACATTGTCTGTCTTCAGGAATCCAGGTTTCGTCCTGGACATGAGACAACAATGCGACACTTCAAACTCTTCTCTAAAGACCGGGTGGACGGAGCTGTGGCCGCCGGTGGCGTCTGCACTCTCGTCCACTCTAGTCTCTTTAGTGAAGAGGTGCCGTTGCGTACTCAGCTAGAAGCAGTTGCAGTTCGTACTTCGTTGCCAGTAATGGCAACAGTATGTAACGTGTACATCCCGCCTGATTCTCAACCGGATTATGGACAGCTGGAGGATCTAGTCTCTCAGCTCCCCCCTCCTTTTCTCCTTCTGGGAGATGTTAATGCCCACAACACCATCTGGGGCTCCGCTACCACTAGCGGTAAAGGGAGAGATTTTGAGAGGCTGATCAGGTGGCTGGACCTGTGTTTGTTGAACACAGGGGAACCTACGCACTTCTCTATTGCACACGGCACTTACTCAAGTGTCGATATTACCTTGTGCAGTCGTGCGCTGGTTCCCCTGCTACAGTGGGGTGTACACGACGACCTTTGTAATAGTGACCATTTTCCAATTATCGTTACTCTTCCGAACCAGAGAGCCATCGAGTTACCAAGTCGATGGCTTCTCCGTCGGGCTGATTGGCCAACTTTCACGGCACGTGCGGTGTTTGCCGAAGATACCTTTGAGAGTGTCGACGATCATACCATTCACATAACGAATGGTATTTTGACTGCTGCTGAGGAAACAATACCTTCCTCATCCAGAAACTCACGCCGGAAGCTTGTCCCTTGGTGGACAGCCGAGATTGCAGCAGCCATTAAAGATCGTCGACGTGCTTTCAAATGCTATCGGAGGCAAAACACCATGGCCAACCTTATCACCTTCAGAAGGATGCGTGCCAGAGCCCGATATCTGATTCGGGAGAGTAAGAAAACGACGTGGGAAAAGTATGTGTCGTCCATGACGGCGCATACTCCATCATCTCAAGTGTGGACTAAGCTTCGCCGGATCTCCGGACTCCCGACATCACTGTCGATACCCGGAGTGTCCATCAATGGAGACATCATCACGGACCATCTCGCCATTGCCAACAGCATTGGCTCGCACTTCTCCGATGTATCCTGCTCCGGGAGTTACGATCCTACATTTCTGACTCTGAAGCGGGAGGCAGAGACTCGCCCCTTGTCCTTTGCCACTGCTGCTTCGGAGTCCTATAATGTACCATTCTCTGAATGGGAACTGCGCAGTGCGCTTGCACTGTGCAGGGATACGGCTCCTGGACCGGATAACATACATAATCAAATGTTAAAGCATCTGTGCGAATCCAGTATGAAAGAACTGTTGATCCTCTTCAATCGTATATGGATTGAAGGGGAGTTTCCATCTCAATGGCGAGAGGGGATCGTGATACCGATTCCTAAGGCTGGAAAGGATCCCAAGTTTGTAAGCAGCTATAGGCCCATTTGTTTGACAAATGGCCTATGTAAGCTGCTCGAAAAGATGGTGAACCGTCGACTGGTGTGGTTCTTGGAGGATAAAGGTCTCCTGTCTGAGTACCAATGTGGATTTCGCTCTCATAGGTCCACCACTGACCATCTGGTGCGACTTGAGAGCGCCATACAGGAGGCTTTTTTCCGGAAGCAGCACCTAGTCACGGTTTTCTTTGACCTCGAGAAAGCCTACGACACCACATGGCGCTACGGGATCCTTTCCACCCTTCACAAGTGGGGACTCCGTGGTAACTTACCGACTTTCATTGCGAATTTCATGTCCGTCCGACTCTTCCGTGTAAGGGTCGGTAGGACATTATCGCAGTACTATACCCAAGAAAATGGAGTTCCTCAGGGTTCAGTGCTGAGTGTCACCTTGTTCGCGATTGCCATTAATGGCATTGTTGCCGCCGCCGGGTCCGCGGTAGTTCCATCGCTGTATGTAGACGATTTAGCTCTGCATTACAGCTCTGGAAGTATGGCAGTCGTGGAACGGCAATTGCAGCTAGCCATCAACCGGGTCGACAGGTGGGCTCACGACCGGGGTTTTCGTTTTTCAGCAGCGAAAACCTCCGTCGTCCATTTTTGTCGGCTACGGAGGCTACATTTACACCCTGAACTACATCTCAGGGATGCTGCGTTGCCGGTGGTTGACACTTATCGCTTCCTGGGGCTCCATTTTGACAGCAAGTTAACGTGGCAGCACCATATACGGCAATTGAAAATGACATGTCTCAGGAAACTGAACATGCTCAGGTTTCTTAGTGGCACTACGTGGGGGGCTGACCGTGCGGTGCTGCTACGGTTCTACCAAGCCCTCGTCCTGTCCCGGCTAGACTATGGTTCTGCGGCATACGGTTCAGCAAGACCGGCAACCTTGAAAATGCTGGACAGTATCCACCATAGTGGCGTTAGGCTGGCTACCGGTGCCTTCCGGACCAGCCCGATACCCAGCCTACTCGCCGAATCGGGTGTTCCACCTTTAAATTATAGACGCCAACATATGCTGTTAGCATATGCTGCCAATGTGCGTCAAATGCCGCAACACCCGACCTATCAAGCTCTCTTCGGTACCCAAAACCACCAGGGGTACGCCAACCGGCCTCGTGCCACTCGGCCGGTTGGTATTAGACTTGATAGCTCGTGTACCGAAATAGGAGTGGCTGTAGGTCCCTGTATGATCCGGACATCTAGCGAGGTGCCTCCGTGGCAAGTCCCGCGTCCGGAAATTCGGTTAGATCTGCACCGAGGTCCTAAGGTGAACACGGATGCCTCCGTTTACCGGAGGCAGTTCCACAGCATAGTTCACCAATTTCCGGACGCTGGCATTCTATTCACGGATGGTTCGAAGGTGGACGAGAAGGTGGGTTGTGCTTACGTTATTGATGGTGCAAATACCAAGATCTCTTTGCCTGAGGCCTGTAGTGTGTTTACTGCGGAGCTCGTTGCCATCTATGAAGCTCTGCAGTTTGCACTACAGGATGCTCGAATCCACTTTCTCGTGTGTACCGACTCTTTGAGTTCGTTGCAGTCAATTGCTACATGTTTCCCGCAACACCCCCTAGTGCAGCGAATCCACGACCTACTAGCCGGGCTGTGCCACGCTGACACTCGAATCACCTTTCTGTGGCTTCCAAGCCACATGGGAATTGTGGGAAATGAGTTAGCAGATCAAGCTGCAAAAGAGGCGGTATCACTACCACCTCGACCAATGGAGGTACCCGCTAGAGATATTCGCTCTCAGTTACGCCTACAAGTTCTGGCTTTTTGGGAGAGTCAGTGGCTAGCTGACCCACTGCCCAGTAAACTGAGAGCGATCAAGGGAACTACTCGCGTTTGGCGGAGCTCCTTCCGGGCCCGGAGAGAGTCCGTCATTTTGTGTAGGCTAAGGATAGGTCATACAAGATCCACCCACTCGTACCTAATGAGAAGGGAAGACCCCCCACTTTGTACCTGTGGAGCCGTTTTCACCGTGGCCCACATTTTCACCGAGTGTGTGGATCTTGCTGACTTACGAAGAAACCTTGGTTTGCAGACGACACTCAAACTTATATTAGCCGATGACGCGGTGGCTGCTGATCGCGTTATCCGCTTTATAAGTGAGAGTGGGTTAGGGCCAGCAATCTAAATTTTCCAGTGAACTTTGACTCAACGACTTGTTCGTTTTTGAATGATAATGTTTTTGTTTTTTCCGTAATTTTTATTTATGTTTATAATTTTTTTTTTTTTTTTTTTTTTTTTTTATTTATTTAATTGTTTGTTTTTGTTTTGTTAATTTTTGGTCTTTTTAAATTTAGATGTCCACCTCAAAATTTTAAATTCAATTCAAAATTTGTATTCTTTAATCTGTGTTAAGAGGGGCAGATGACCTCGTAGTTCCGCCCCTTAAAACAACAATAACTAACTAACTAACTAACATCTGTGCGAATCCAGTATAAAACAACTGTTGATCCTCTTTAATCGTATATGGATTGAAGGGGAGTTTCCATCTCAATGGCGAGAGGGGATCGTGATACTGATTCCTAAGGCTGGAAAGGATTCCAAGTTTGTAAGCAGCTATAGGCCCATTTGTTTGACAAATGGCCTATGTAAGCTGCTCGAAAAGATGGTGAACCGTCGACTGGTGTGGTTCTTGGAGGATAAAGGTCTCCTATATGAGTACCAATGTGGATTTCGCTCCCATAGGTCCACCACTGACCATCTGGTGCGACTTGAGAGCGCCATACAGGAGGCTTTTTTCCGAAAGCAGCACCTAGTCACGGTTTTCTTTGACCTCGAGAAAGCCTACGACACCACATGGCGCTACGGGATCCTTTCCACCCTTCACAAGTGGGGACTCCGTGGTAACTTACCGACTTTCATTGCGAATTTCATGTCCGTCCGACTCTTCCGTGTAAGGGTCGGTAGGACATTATCGCAATACTATACCCAAGAAAATGGAGTTCCTCAGGGTTCAGTGCTGAGTGTCACCTTGTTCGCGATTGCCATTAATGGCATTGTTGCCGCAGCCGGGTCCGCGGTAGATCCATCGCTGTATGTAGACGATTTAGCTCTGCATTACAGCTCTGGAAGTATGGCAGTCGTGGAACGGCAATTGCAGCTAGCTATCAACCGGGTCGACACGTGGGCTCACGACCGGGATTTTCGTTTTTCAGCAGCGAAAACCTCCGTCGTCCATTTTTGTCGGCTACGGAGGCTACATTTACACCCTGAACTACATCTCAGGGATGCTGCGTTGCCGTTGGTTGACACTTATCGCTTCCTGGGGCTCCATTTTGACAGCAAGTTAACGTGGCAGCACCATATACGGCAATTGAAAATGACAAGACTCAGGAAACTGAACATGCTCAGGTTTCTTAGTGGCACTACGTGGGGGGCTGACCGTGCGGTGCTGCTACGGTTCTACCAAGCCCTCGTCCTGTCCCGGCTAGACTATGGTTCTGCGGCATACGGTTCAGCAAGGCCGGCAACCTTGAAAATGCTGGACAGTATCCACCATAGTGGCGTTAGGCTGGCTACCGGTGCCTTCCGGACAAGCCCGATACCCAGCCTACTCGCCGAATCGGGTGTTCCACCTATAAATTATAGACGCCAACATATGCTTTTATCATATGCTGCCAATGTGCGTCAAATGCCGCATCACCCGACCTATCAAGCTCTCTTCGGTACCCAAAACCACCAGGGTTACGCCAACCGGCCTCGTGCCACTCGGCCGGTTGGTATTAGACTTGATAGCTCGTGTACTGAAATAGGAGTGGCTGTAGGTCCCTGTATGATCCGGACATCTAGCGAGGTGCCTCCGTGGCAAGTCCCGCGTCCGGAAATTCGGTTAGATCTGCACCGAGGTCCTAAGGTGAACACGGATGCCTCCGTTTACCGGAGGCAGTTCCACAGCATAGTTCACCAATTTCCGGACGCTGGCATTTTATACACGGATGGTTCGAAGGTGGACGAGAAAGTGGGTTGTGCTTACGTTATTGATGGTGCAAATACCAAGATCTCTTTGCCTGAGGCCTGTAGTGTGTTTACTGCGGAGCTCGTTGCCATCTATGAAGCTCTGCAGTTTGCACTGCAGGATGCTCGAATCCACTTTCTGCCCCGTGTGGGTGCGGGATAGAATACACCCACGGTATGCCCTGCCTGTCGTAGGAGGCGACTAATAGGGTCGACATGGCCGAATAACTTGCCAGTTTTTGATTTGTTCAGATCCCCTGTGGATGGGGAGGGCAGAATTCATCCACGGTATCCCCTGCCTGTCGTAAAAGGCGACTTAGAGGGGGCCTTATAAAGGTCGATTTTGGTTTTCTGGTCCCAGCTCTGGTTTGACCAATAGAAACAAACATGCATGCTGTTAGGGGAAGGGCCACCAGCTTGGCCATCTGGCCAGAAAGCCTAGACGGTATGCCCCATCCCGTCAGGTGGGTGCGCCATGTACCCTACAGTAGTATCCGCCTTACAACGAAGGTCCCTGCATGGCCGAATACTGGAGCTGAATAAATCCTGTGCATGCCGAGGGGGAAGTGCCTGTTCGAGGCACTGGGACCCCGGGCAATATCTGCTATGCCAGGTAGGTATTGCCTTGGCTGGGTGGCGCCCACAGTGATAGCCCCCGTTCGGAGTGGGCAGTATTCGGGGAGGATTTCGTCCGGGATGCGTAGTAAACGATCACGGACACCTGTACAGGGTGGCACCCTTAAAAAGCCGTCTCTGGAGTGTAGACCGAATCCCAAGGTGTATACGCCTTGGGATGAGGCATTTAATAAGAAGTTCCCTGTTGACAGGTCTCCTCGCTACCTGGTAGCTACCAGGACAGACGGGGGAGATTTTAAACAGGTAAAATCGATCCTATTTTCAGAGGAAATCGAGGGGAAATATCGCGACCTTAACGGGATTTCCAAGCTCCGGAACGGGCAGCTCCTGTTGCATACCGTTGACCGGCAGCAAACCGAAGCGTTGCTGGAATGCACGCATTTCGGCGAAATTCCCGTTAAGGTTGAGAAGCACGATACGCTAAATGAGGTCCGTGGAGTTATATTCCATCGCGACCTCATTTTAAACAGCGACGCGGAATTGATGCGGGATCTGGGGAAGCGAGGCGTCACCAGGATTAGGCGCATCACCCGGAAAATTGGAAATGATAGCGTCGATACTGGCGCTTTCATTCTTCATTTTGAGGGTGATGTAGTGCCTAGGCAGGTGAAGGTCACGTCGTACCATTGCGACGTTAGACCGTACATCCCTCCACCTATGCGCTGCTACAATTGCCAGAAATTCGGTCATGTTTCTGCCAGGTGCACTGCCAAGGCGGTGTGTAGAGAGTGTGGCAAGGGGACACATGACGGTGTGGGGTGTACGCCTCCCCCGACGTGTCCTAACTGCCAAGGAAGTCACTCTCCGCGGTCGAAGCAGTGCCCTGAGTTCTGCAAGGAAGCAAAGATCCAAGAAATCAGAACATTGGATCGGCTTTCATATCACGACGCTCGAAAGAGATACCGTGATATGACTGTGCCCGAATTTCCGGTATCTTTCGCGGCTAAGGTGACGCCACCTATCACCCCTGCCACTTTCGTCCCCCGTGCTGTACCCTCGACGACGAACTACTCTGAGATCGTAAAGTCTCCCCTCGCTGTCCAAGCGAGACCTGTCAGCCCGAAGAAGGTTAAACAACCTTCTTCGGCCATTGTGATAAAGGCGCCGGTTATACCATCTAAACCGGCGCAATCGGAGAAGAAGTCATCTTCCTCTCCGAAACGGTCGGAGAAGAAGTCTTCCCCTGCCAACGAGGCAAAGAAGACTTCTGCGACCGGGGCTGGATCGTCATCCAGCCCATCTGATAAGACAAAGATAGTGGAGAAGAGGGGGACGGTTCGTCGCCGTCTCTCTCGCCCTCCTGCTGACGGGGTGGCTACTGTCTCTGCTGGCCTTTCCGCTCCCACTACCACCAAGGGAGCGAAGCCTGCTGAAGCCAAGCCCGTTCGTATGGAGGAACTCCCCTATAGAAAAGAAAATAGATCGGCGGAGGAGAGGGGAGCGGTTCAGCGCCGGTTCTCTTCCTCTCCTAAAGGCAGGGCTGCTCACGTATCTGCTAGCCATCCCGCTCCCACCACTACCAGTGGAGCGGTGCCAGCAGGAGCGACCTTGTTTTATAAGGACCCGGCGTCTGTGGGGAAGGGACCATCTACTTCCCCAAACACACGTCGGCGCCGATCCAAGAAGAAGTCTCTTCGGGGCGTGTCGGGGACAGACACCCAGTCTTCGGACCGGGAGAAAGTCCCTCGACACCGCTCTCGCTCTTCCCCAAGGGCGAGACCCGTGAGGTCCGACGACGACCGTGCGCAACCCAAGAGAGCGCCCGCTCCATTTTCTTCGTCTTCGGACGGAGATGTGGAGATTGAGGTGTGCTCTCCTGCCCCATCAACTCCAACTAGAGATGGGGAAGGGTGGCAAACGGTCAAGCATAAGTAGAAGACCCACTTCTACTTAAGTCCACACCATGGCACTATTACAATGGAACTGTAATAGCTATTCTGTTCATCTCGCTGAGTTACGACAATTAATATCTTCGTTTTCGGCAACCATTGTCTGTCTTCAGGAATCCAGGTTTCGTCCTGGACATGAGACAACAATGCGTCACTTCAAACTCTTCTCTAAAGACCGGATGGACGGAGCTGTGGCCGCTGGTGGCGTCTGCACTCTCGTCCACTCTAGCCTCTTTAGTGAAGAGGTGCCGTTGCGTACTCAGCTAGAGGCAGTTGCAGTTCGTACTTCGTTGCCAGTAATGGCAACAGTATGTAACGTGTACATCCCACCTGATTCTCAGCCGGATTACGACCAGCTGGTGGATCTAGTCTCTCAGCTCCCCCCTCCTTTTCTCCTTCTGGGAGATGTTAATGCCCACAACACCATCTGGGGCTCCGCTACCACTAGCGGTAAAGGGAGAGATTTTGAGAGGCTGATCAGGCGGCTGGACCTGTGTCTGTTGAACACAGGGGAGCCTACGCACTTCTCTATTGCACACGGTACTTATTCAAGTATCGATATTACCCTGTGCAGTCGTGCGCTGGTACCCCTGCTACAGTGGGGTGTACACGATGACCTTTGTAATAGTGACCATTTTCCAATTATCGTTACTCTTCCGAACCAGAGAGCCATCGAGTTACCAAGTCGATGGCTTCTCCGTCGGGCTGATTGGCCAACTTTCACGGCACGTGCGGTGTTTGCCGAAGATACCTTTGAGAGTGTCGACGATCATACCATTCACATAACGAATGGTATTTTGACTGCTGCTGAGGAAACAATACCTTCCTCATCCGGCAACTCACGCCGGAAGCTTGTCCCTTGGTGGACAGCCGAGATTGCAGCAGCCATTAAAGATCGTCGACGTGCTTTCAAATGCTATCGGAGGCAAAACACTATGGCAAACCTTATCACCTTCAGAAGGATGCGTGCTAGAGCCCGATATCTGATTCGGGAGAGTAAGAAAACGACGTGGGAAAAGTATGTGTCGTCCATGACGGCGCATACTCCTTCATCTCAAGTGTGGACTAAGCTTCGTCGGATCTCCGGACTCCCGACATCACTATCGATACCCGGAGTGTCCATCAATGGGGACATCATCACGGACCATCTCGCCATTGCCAACAGCATTGGCTCGCACTTCTCCGATGTATCCTGCTCCGGGAGTTACGATCCTACATTTCTGACTCTGAAGCGGGAGGCAGAGACTCACCCCTTGTCCTTTGCCACTGCTGCTTCGGAGTCCTATAATGTACCATTCTCTGAATGGGAACTGCGAAGTGCGCTTGCACTGTGCAGGGATACGGCTCCTGGACCGGATAACATACATAATCAAATGTTAAAACATCTGTGCGAATCCAGTATGAAAGAACTGTTGATCCTCTTCAATCGTATATGGATTGAAGGGGAGTTTCCATCTCAATGGCGAGAGGGGATCGTGATACCGATTCCTAAGGCTGGAAAGGATCCCAAGTTTGTAAGCAGCTATAGGCCCATTTGTTTGACAAATAGCCTATGTAAGCTGCTCGAAAAGATGGTGAACCGGCGACTGGTGTGGTTCTTGGAGGATAAAGGTCTCCTGTCTGAGTACCAATGTGGATTTCGCTCTCATAGGTCCACCACTGACCATCTGGTGCGACTTGAGAGCGCCATACAGGAGGCTTTTTTCCGGAAGCAGCACCTAGTCACGGTTTTCTTTGACCTCGAGAAAGCCTACGACACCACATGGCGCTACGGGATCCTTTCCACCCTTCACAAGTGGGGACTCCGTGGTAACTTACCGACTTTCATTGCGAATTTCATGTTCGTCCGACTCTTCCGTGTAAGGGTCGGTAGGACATTATCGCAGTACTATACCCAAGAAAATGGAGTTCCTCAGGGTTCAGTGCTGAGTGTCACCTTGTTCGCGATTGCCATTAATGGCATTGTTGCCGCCGCCGGGTCCGCGGTAGTTCCATCGCTGTATGTAGACGATTTAGCTCTGCATTACAGCTCTGGAAGTATGGCAGTCGTGGAACGGCAATTGCAGCTAGCCATCAACCGGGTCGACAGGTGGGCTCACGACCGGGGTTTTCGTTTTTCAGCAGCGAAAACCTCCGTCGTCCATTTTTGTCGGCTACGGAGGCTACATTTACACCCTGAACTACATCTCAGGGACGCTGCGTTGCCGGTGGTTGACACTTATCGCTTCCTGGGGCTCCATTTTGACAGCAAGTTAACGTGGCAGCACCATATACGGCAATTGAAAATGACATGTCTCAGGAAACTGAACATGCTCAGGTTTCTTAGTGGCACTACGTGGGGGGCTGACCGTGCGGTGCTGCTACGGTTCTACCAAGCCCTCGTCCTGTCCCGGCTAGACTATGGTTCTGCGGCATACGGTTCAGCAAGGCCGGCAACCTTGAAAATGCTGGACAGTATCCACCATAGTGGCGTTAGGCTGGCTACCGGTGCCTTCCGGACCAGCCCGATACCCAGCCTACTCGCCGAATCGGGTGTTCCACCTTTAAATTATAGACGCCAACATATGCTGTTAGCATATGCTGCCAATGTGCGTCAAATGCCGCAACACCCGACCTATCAAGCTCTCTTCGGTACCCAAAACCACCAGGGGTACGCCAACCGGCCTCGTGCCACTCGGCCAGTTGGTATTAGACTTGATAGCTCGTGTACCGAAATAGGAGTGGCTGTAGGTCCCTGTATGATCCGGACATCTAGCGAGGTGCCTCCGTGGCAAGTCCCGCGTCCGGAAATTCGGTTAGATCTGCACCGAGGTCCTAAGGTGAACACGGATGCCTCCGTTTACCGGAGGCAGTTCCACAGCATAGTTCACCAATTTCCGGACGCTGGCATTCTATACACGGATGGTTCGAAGGTGGACGAGAAGGTGGGTTGTGCTTACGTTATTGATGGTGCAAATACCAAGATCTCTTTGCCTGAGGCCTGTAGTGTGTTTACTGCGGAGCTCGTTGCCATCTATGAAGCTCTGCAGTTTGCACTGCAGGATGCTCGAATCCACTTTCTCGTGTGTACCGACTCTTTGAGTTCGTTGCAGTCAATTGCTACATGTTTCCCGCAACACCCCCTAGTGCAGCGAATCCACGACCTACTAGCCGGGCTGTGCCACGCTGACACTCGAATCACCTTTCTGTGGCTTCCAAGCCACATGGGAATTGCGGGAAATGAGTTAGCAGATCAAGCTGCAAAAGAGGCGGTATCACTACCACCTCGACCAATGGAGGTACCCGCTAGAGATATTCGCTCTCAGTTACGCCTACAAGTTCTGGCTTTTTGGGAGAGTCAGTGGCTAGCTGACCCACTGCCCAGTAAACTGAGAGCGATCAAGGGAACTACTCGCGTTTGGCGGAGCTCCTTCCGGGCCCGGAGAGAGTCCGTCATTTTGTGTAGGCTAAGGATAGGTCATACAAGATCCACCCACTCGTACCTAATGAGAAGGGAAGACCCCCCACTTTGTACCTGTGGAGCCGTTTTCACCGTGGCCCACATTTTCACCGAGTGTGTGGATCTTGCTGACTTACGAAGAAACCTTGGTTTGCAGACGACACTCAAACTTATATTAGCCGATGACGCGGTGGCTGCTGATCGCGTTATCCGCTTTATAAGTGAGAGTGGGTTAGGGCCAGCAATCTAAATTTTCCAGTGAACTTTGACTCAACGACTTGTTCGTTTTTGAATGATAATGTTTTGTTTTTTCCGTAATTTTTGTTTATTTTTATAATTTTTATTTTTATTTAATTTTTTTTATATTAATTTTTGGTCTTTTTAAATTTAGATGTCCACCTCAAAATTTTAAATTCAATTCAAAATTTGTATTCTTTAATCTGTGTTAAGAGGGGCAGATGACCTCGTAGTTCCGCCCCTTAAAACAACAATAACTAACTAACTAACTCTCTCAGCTCCCCCCTCCTTTCCTCCTTCTGGGAGATGTTAATGCTCACAACACCATCTGGGGCTCCACTACAACTAGAGGTAAAGGGAGAGATTTTGAGAGGCTGATCAGGCGGCTGGATCTGTGTCTGTTGAACACAGGGGAGCCTACGCACTTCTCTATTGCACACGGTACTTATTCAAGTATCGATATTACCCTGTGCAGTCGTGCGCTGGTTCCCCTGCTACAGTGGGGTGTACACGATGACCTTTGTAATAGTGACCATTTTCCAATTATCGTTACTCTTCCGAACCAGAGAGCCATCGAGTTACCAAGTCGATGGCTTCTCCGTCGGGCTGATTGGCCAACATTCACGGCACGTGCGGTGTTTGCCGAAGATACCTTTGAGAGTGTCGACGATCATACCATTCATATAACGAATGGTATTTTGGCTGCTGCTGAGTAAACAATACCTTCCTCATCCGGCAACTCACGCCGGAAGCTTGCCCCTTGGTGGACAGCCGAGATAGCAGCAGCCATTAAAGATCGTCGACGTGCTTTCAAATGCTATCGGAGGCAAAACACTATGGCCAACCTTATCACCTTCAGAAGGATGCGTGCTAGAGCCCGATATCTGATTCGGGAGAGTAAGAAAACGACGTGGGAAAAGTATGTGTCGTCCATGACGGCGCATACTCCTTCATCTCAAGTGTGGACTAAGCTTCGTCGGATCTCCGGACTCCCGACAACACTGTCGATACCTGGAGTGTCCATCAATGGAGACATCATCACGGACCATCTCGCCATTGCCAACAGAATTGGCTCGCACTTCTCCGATGTATCCTGCTCCGGGAGTTACGATCCTACATTTCTTTCTCTGAAGCGGGAGGCAGAGACTCACCCCTTGTCCTTTGCCACTGCTGCTTCGGAGTCCTATAATGTACCATTCTCTGAATGGGAACTGCGCAGTGCGCTTGCACTGTGCAGGGATACGGCTCCTGGACCGGATAACATACATAATCAAATGTTAAAACATCTGTGCGAATCCAGTATAAAAAAAACTGTTGATCCTCTTCAATCGTATATGGATTGAAGTGGAGTTTCCATCTCAATGGCGAGAGGGGATCGTGATACCGATTCCTAGGGCTGGAAAGGATCCCAAGTTTGTAAGCAGCTATAGGCCCATTTGTTTGACAAATGGCCTATGTAAGCTGCTCGAAAAGGTGGTGAACCGTCGACTGGTGTGGTTCTTGGAGGATAAAGGTCTCCTGTCTGAGTACCAATGTGGATTTCGCTCTCATAGGTCCACCACTGACCATCTGGTGCGACTTGAGAGCGCCATACAGGAGGCTTTTTTCCGAAAGCAGCACCTAGTCACGGTTTTCTTTGACCTCGAGAAAGCCTACGACACCACATGGCGCTACGGGATCCTTTCCACCCTTCACAAGTGGGGACTCCGTGGTAACTTACCGACTTTCATTGCGAATTTCATGTCCGTCCGACTCTTCCGTGTAAGGGTCGGTAGGACATTATCGCAATACTATACCCAAGAAAATGGGGTTCCTCAGGGTTCAGTGCTGAGTGTCACCTTCCCCCCTCCTTTTCTCCTTCTGGGAGATGTTAATGCCCACAACACCATCTGGGGCTCCGCTACCACTAGCGGTAAAGGGAGAGATTTTGAGAGGCTGATCAGGCGGCTGGACCTGTGTCTGTTGAACACAGGGGAGCCTACGCACTTCTCTATTGCACACGGTACTTATTCAAGTATCGATATTACCCTGTGCATTCGTGCGCTGGTCCCCCTGCTACAGTGGGGTGTACACGATGACCTTTGTAATAGTGACCATTTTCCAATTATCGTTACTCTTCCGAACCAGAGAGCCATCGAGTTACCAAGTCGATGGCTTCTCCGTCGGGCTGATTGGCCAACTTTCACGGCACGTGCGGTGTTTGCCGAAGATACCTTTGAGAGTGTCGACGATCATACCATTCACATAACGAATGGTATTTTGACTGCTGCTGAGGAAACAATACCTTCCTCATCCGGCAACTCACGCCGGAAGCTTGTCCCTTGGTGGACAGCCGAGATTGCAGCAGCCATTAAAGATCGTCGACGTGCTTTCAAATGCTATCGGAGGCAAAACACTATGGCAAACCTTATCACCTTCAGAAGGATGCGTGCTAGAGCCCGATATCTGATTCGGGAGAGTAAGAAAACGACGTGGGAAAAGTATGTGTCGTCCATGACGGCGCATACTCCTTCATCTCAAGTGTGGACTAAGCTTCGTCGGATCTCCGGACTCCCGACATCACTATCGATACCCGGAGTGTCCATCAATGGGGACATCATCACGGACCATCTCGCCATTGCCAACAGCATTGGCTCGCACTTCTCCGATGTATCCTGCTCCGGGAGTTACGATCCTACATTTCTGACTCTGAAGCGGGAGGCAGAGACTCACCCCTTGTCCTTTGCCACTGCTGCTTCGGAGTCCTATAATGTACCATTCTCTGAATGGGAACTGCGAAGTGCGCTTGCACTGTGCAGGGATACGGCTCCTGGACCGGATAACATACATAATCAAATGTTAAAACATCTGTGCGAATCCAGTATGAAAGAACTGTTGATCCTCTTCAATCGTATATGGATTGAAGGGGAGTTTCCATCTCAATGGCGAGAGGGGATCGTGATACCGATTCCTAAGGCTGGAAAGGATCCCAAGTTTGTAAGCAGCTATAGGCCCATTTGTTTGACAAATAGCCTATGTAAGCTGCTCGAAAAGATGGTGAACCGGCGACTGGTGTGGTTCTTGGAGGATAAAGGTCTCCTGTCTGAGTACCAATGTGGATTTCGCTCTCATAGGTCCACCACTGACCATCTGGTGCGACTTGAGAGCGCCATACAGGAGGCTTTTTTCCGGAAGCAGCACCTAGTCACGGTTTTCTTTGACCTCGAGAAAGCCTACGACACCACATGGCGCTACGGGATCCTTTCCACCCTTCACAAGTGGGGACTCCGTGGTAACTTACCGACTTTCATTGCGAATTTCATGTTCGTCCGACTCTTCCGTGTAAGGGTCGGTAGGACATTATCGCAGTACTATACCCAAGAAAATGGAGTTCCTCAGGGTTCAGTGCTGAGTGTCACCTTGTTCGCGATTGCCATTAATGGCATTGTTGCCGCCGCCGGGTCCGCGGTAGTTCCATCGCTGTATGTAGACGATTTAGCTCTGCATTACAGCTCTGGAAGTATGGCAGTCGTGGAACGGCAATTGCAGCTAGCCATCAACCGGGTCGACAGGTGGGCTCACGACCGGGGTTTTCGTTTTTCAGCAGCGAAAACCTCCGTCGTCCATTTTTGTCGGCTACGGAGGCTACATTTACACCCTGAACTACATCTCAGGGACGCTGCGTTGCCGGTGGTTGACACTTATCGCTTCCTGGGGCTCCATTTTGACAGCAAGTTAACGTGGCAGCACCATATACGGCAATTGAAAATGACATGTCTCAGGAAACTGAACATGCTCAGGTTTCTTAGTGGCACTACGTGGGGGGCTGACCGTGCGGTGCTGCTACGGTTCTACCAAGCCCTCGTCCTGTCCCGGCTAGACTATGGTTCTGCGGCATACGGTTCAGCAAGGCCGGCAACCTTGAAAATGCTGGACAGTATCCACCATAGTGGCGTTAGGCTGGCTACCGGTGCCTTCCGGACCAGCCCGATACCCAGCCTACTCGCCGAATCGGGTGTTCCACCTTTAAATTATAGACGCCAACATATGCTGTTAGCATATGCTGCCAATGTGCGTCAAATGCCGCAACACCCGACCTATCAAGCTCTCTTCGGTACCCAAAACCACCAGGGGTACGCCAACCGGCCTCGTGCCACTCGGCCAGTTGGTATTAGACTTGATAGCTCGTGTACCGAAATAGGAGTGGCTGTAGGTCCCTGTATGATCCGGACATCTAGCGAGGTGCCTCCGTGGCAAGTCCCGCGTCCGGAAATTCGGTTAGATCTGCACCGAGGTCCTAAGGTGAACACGGATGCCTCCGTTTACCGGAGGCAGTTCCACAGCATAGTTCACCAATTTCCGGACGCTGGCATTCTATACACGGATGGTTCGAAGGTGGACGAGAAGGTGGGTTGTGCTTACGTTATTGATGGTGCAAATACCAAGATCTCTTTGCCTGAGGCCTGTAGTGTGTTTACTGCGGAGCTCGTTGCCATCTATGAAGCTCTGCAGTTTGCACTGCAGGATGCTCGAATCCACTTTCTCGTGTGTACCGACTCTTTGAGTTCGTTGCAGTCAATTGCTACATGTTTCCCGCAACACCCCCTAGTGCAGCGAATCCACGACCTACTAGCCGGGCTGTGCCACGCTGACACTCGAATCACCTTTCTGTGGCTTCCAAGCCACATGGGAATTGCGGGAAATGAGTTAGCAGATCAAGCTGCAAAAGAGGCGGTATCACTACCACCTCGACCAATGGAGGTACCCGCTAGAGATATTCGCTCTCAGTTACGCCTACAAGTTCTGGCTTTTTGGGAGAGTCAGTGGCTAGCTGACCCACTGCCCAGTAAACTGAGAGCGATCAAGGGAACTACTCGCGTTTGGCGGAGCTCCTTCCGGGCCCGGAGAGAGTCCGTCATTTTGTGTAGGCTAAGGATAGGTCATACAAGATCCACCCACTCGTACCTAATGAGAAGGGAAGACCCCCCACTTTGTACCTGTGGAGCCGTTTTCACCGTGGCCCACATTTTCACCGAGTGTGTGGATCTTGCTGACTTACGAAGAAACCTTGGTTTGCAGACGACACTCAAACTTATATTAGCCGATGACGCGGTGGCTGCTGATCGCGTTATCCGCTTTATAAGTGAGAGTGGGTTAGGGCCAGCAATCTAAATTTTCCAGTGAACTTTGACTCAACGACTTGTTCGTTTTTGAATGATAATGTTTTGTTTTTTCCGTAATTTTTGTTTATTTTTATAATTTTTATTTTTATTTAATTTTTTTTATATTAATTTTTGGTCTTTTTAAATTTAGATGTCCACCTCAAAATTTTAAATTCAATTCAAAATTTGTATTCTTTAATCTGTGTTAAGAGGGGCAGATGACCTCGTAGTTCCGCCCCTTAAAACAACAATAACTAACTAACTAACTCTCTCAGCTCCCCCCTCCTTTCCTCCTTCTGGGAGATGTTAATGCTCACAACACCATCTGGGGCTCCACTACAACTAGAGGTAAAGGGAGAGATTTTGAGAGGCTGATCAGGCGGCTGGATCTGTGTCTGTTGAACACAGGGGAGCCTACGCACTTCTCTATTGCACACGGTACTTATTCAAGTATCGATATTACCCTGTGCAGTCGTGCGCTGGTTCCCCTGCTACAGTGGGGTGTACACGATGACCTTTGTAATAGTGACCATTTTCCAATTATCGTTACTCTTCCGAACCAGAGAGCCATCGAGTTACCAAGTCGATGGCTTCTCCGTCGGGCTGATTGGCCAACATTCACGGCACGTGCGGTGTTTGCCGAAGATACCTTTGAGAGTGTCGACGATCATACCATTCATATAACGAATGGTATTTTGGCTGCTGCTGAGTAAACAATACCTTCCTCATCCGGCAACTCACGCCGGAAGCTTGCCCCTTGGTGGACAGCCGAGATAGCAGCAGCCATTAAAGATCGTCGACGTGCTTTCAAATGCTATCGGAGGCAAAACACTATGGCCAACCTTATCACCTTCAGAAGGATGCGTGCTAGAGCCCGATATCTGATTCGGGAGAGTAAGAAAACGACGTGGGAAAAGTATGTGTCGTCCATGACGGCGCATACTCCTTCATCTCAAGTGTGGACTAAGCTTCGTCGGATCTCCGGACTCCCGACAACACTGTCGATACCTGGAGTGTCCATCAATGGAGACATCATCACGGACCATCTCGCCATTGCCAACAGAATTGGCTCGCACTTCTCCGATGTATCCTGCTCCGGGAGTTACGATCCTACATTTCTTTCTCTGAAGCGGGAGGCAGAGACTCACCCCTTGTCCTTTGCCACTGCTGCTTCGGAGTCCTATAATGTACCATTCTCTGAATGGGAACTGCGCAGTGCGCTTGCACTGTGCAGGGATACGGCTCCTGGACCGGATAACATACATAATCAAATGTTAAAACATCTGTGCGAATCCAGTATAAAAAAAACTGTTGATCCTCTTCAATCGTATATGGATTGAAGTGGAGTTTCCATCTCAATGGCGAGAGGGGATCGTGATACCGATTCCTAAGGCTGGAAAGGATCCCAAGTTTGTAAGCAGCTATAGGCCCATTTGTTTGACAAATGGCCTATGTAAGCTGCTCGAAAAGGTGGTGAACCGTCGACTGGTGTGGTTCTTGGAGGATAAAGGTCTCCTGTCTGAGTACCAATGTGGATTTCGCTCTCATAGGTCCACCACTGACCATCTGGTGCGACTTGAGAGCGCCATACAGGAGGCTTTTTTCCGAAAGCAGCACCTAGTCACGGTTTTCTTTGACCTCGAGAAAGCCTACGACACCACATGGCGCTACGGGATCCTTTCCACCCTTCACAAGTGGGGACTCCGTGGTAACTTACCGACTTTCATTGCGAATTTCATGTCCGTCCGACTCTTCCGTGTAAGGGTCGGTAGGACATTATCGCAATACTATACCCAAGAAAATGGGGTTCCTCAGGGTTCAGTGCTGAGTGTCACCTTCCCCCCTCCTTTTCTCCTTCTGGGAGATGTTAATGCCCACAACACCATCTGGGGCTCCGCTACCACTAGCGGTAAAGGGAGAGATTTTGAGAGGCTGATCAGGCGGCTGGACCTGTGTCTGTTGAACACAGGGGAGCCTACGCACTTCTCTATTGCACACGGTACTTATTCAAGTATCGATATTACCCTGTGCAGTCGTGCGCTGGTCCCCCTGCTACAGTGGGGTGTACACGATGACCTTTGTAATAGTGACCATTTTCCAATTATCGTTACTCTTCCGAACCAGAGAGCCATCGAGTTACCAAGTCGATGGCTTCTCCGTCGGGCTGATTGGCCAACTTTCACGGCACGTGCGGTGTTTGCCGAAGATACCTTTGAGAGTGTCGACGATCATACCATTCACATAACGAATGGTATTTTGACTGCTGCTGAGGAAACAATACCTTCCTCATCCGGCAACTCACGCCGGAAGCTTGTCCCTTGGTGGACAGCCGAGATTGCAGCAGCCATTAAAGATCGTCGACGTGCTTTCAAATGCTATCGGAGGCAAAACACTATGGCCAACCTTATCACCTTCAGAAGGATGCGTGCTAGAGCCCGATATCTGATTCGGGAGAGTAAGAAAACGACGTGGGAAAAGTATATGTCGTCCATGACGGCGCATA
The DNA here is from genome assembly GCA_946902985.2 of Meconema thalassinum. Taxonomy (NCBI): domain Eukaryota; kingdom Metazoa; phylum Arthropoda; class Insecta; order Orthoptera; family Tettigoniidae; genus Meconema; species Meconema thalassinum. Next base: position 527,131,376 of record OX336393.1, on the reverse strand, counting down.
CTCCTTCATCTCAAGTGTGGACTAAGCTTCGTCGGATCTCCGGACTCCCGACATCACTATCGATACCCGGAGTGTCCATCAATGGGGACATCATCACGGACCATCTCGCCATTGCCAACAGCATTGGCTCGCACTTCTCCGATGTATCCTGCTCCGGGAGTTACGATCCTACATTTCTGACTCTGAAGGGGGAGGCAGAGACTCACCCCTTGTCCTTTGCCACTGCTGCTTCGGAGTCCTATAATGTACCATTCTCTGAATGGGAACTGCGCAGTGCGCTTGCACTGTGCAGGGATACGGCTCCTGGACCGGATAACATACATAATCAAATGTTAAAACATCTGTGCGAATCCAGTATGAAAGAACTGTTGATCCTCTTCAATCGTATATGGATTGAAGGGGAGTTTCCATCTCAATGGCGAGAGGGGATCGTGATACCGATTCCTAAGGCTGGAAAGGATCCCAAGTTTGTAAGCAGCTATAGGCCCATTTGTTTGACAAATGGCCTATGTAAGCTGCTCGAAAAGATGGTGAACCGTCGACTGGTGTGGTTCTTGGAGGATAAAGGTCTCCTGTCTGAGTACCAATGTGGATTTCGCTCTCATAGGTCCACCACTGACCATCTGGTGCGACTTGAGAGCGCCATACAGGAGGCTTTTTTCCGGAAGCAGCACCTAGTCACGGTTTTCTTTGACCTCGAGAAAGCCTACGACACCACATGGCGCTACGGGATCCTTTCCACCCTTCACAAGTGGGGACTCCGTGGTAACTTACCGACTTTCATTGCGAATTTCATGTCCGTCCGACTCTTCCGTGTAAGGGTCGGTAGGACATTATCGCAGTACTATACCCAAGAAAATGGAGTTCCTCAGGGTTCAGTGCTGAGTGTCACCTTGTTCGCGATTGCCATTAATGGCATTGTTGCCGCCGCCGGGTCCGCGGTAGTTCCATCGCTGTATGTAGACGATTTAGCTCTGCATTACCCCGTGTGGGTGCGGGTTAGAATACACCCACGGTATGCCCTGCCTGTCGTAGGAGGCGACTAATAGGGCCGACATGGCCGAATAACTTGCCAGTTTTGATTTGTTCAGACCCCCTGTGGATGGGGAGGGCAGAATTCATCCACGGTATCCCCTGCCTGTCGTAAAAGGCGACTTAGAGGGGGCCTTATAAAGGTCGATTTTGGTTTTCTGGTCCCAGCTCTGGTTTGACCAATAGAAACAAACATGCATGCTGTTAGGGGAAGGGCCACCAGCTTGGCCATCTGGCCAGAAAGCCTAGACGGTATGCCCCATCCCGTCAGGTGGGTGCGCCATGTACCCTACAGTAGTATCCGCCTTACAACGAAGGTCCCTGCATGGCCGAATACTGGAGCTGAATAAATCCTGTGCATGCCGAGGGGGAAGTGCCTGTTCGAGGCACTGGGACCCCGGGCAATATCTGCTATGCCAGGTAGGTATTGCCTTGGCTGGGTGGCGCCCACAGTGATAGCCCCCGTTCGGAGTGGGCAGTATTCGGGGAGGATTTCGTCCGGGATGCCATCAAAGCGATCACGGACACCTGTACAGGGTGGCACCCTTAAAAAGCCGTCTCTGGAGTGTCGAGCTAATCCCAAGGTGTATACGCCTTGGGATGAAGCCTTTAATAAACGATTTGCGACAGACAGATCACCTCGCTACCTGGTAGCTACCAGGACAGACGGGGATGATTTCAAGCTCGTAAAATCGATCATTTTTGCTGAGGAAATCGAGGGGAAATTTGGTGATCTTAACGGGATTTCCAAGCTCCGGAACGGGCAGCTCTTGCTGCATACCGTTAGCCGGCAGCAAACCGAAGCGTTGCTGGAATGCACGCAATTCGGCGAAATCCCCGTTAAGATCACAAAGCACGAAACGCTGAATGAGGTCCGTGGAGTTATTTTCCATCGTGACCTCATTTTGAATAGCGATGCTGAACTGTTGCGGGATCTGGGGAAGAGAGGCGTCACAAAGATTAGGCGCATCACCCGAAAGATTGGGGAAAGGAGCGTCGATACCGGCGCTTTTATTCTCCATTTTGAAGGTGATGTTGTACCTAAGCAGGTGAAGGTCACATCGTACAACTGCGATGTGCGACCGTACATCCCTCCACCTATGCGCTGCTACCAGTGCCAGAGATTCGGGCATGTTTCCGCCAGGTGTACTGCGAAGGCCGTATGTAGAGAGTGTGGCAAGGGGACACATGAGGGTGACGAGAGGTGTACGCCTCCCCCGATATGTCCCAACTGCCAAGGAAGTCACTCTCCACGGTCAAAACAGTGCCCTGAATTCATTATGGAAGCCAAGATCCAGGAAATCAGGACTCTTGACAGGCTTTCATATCACGACGCTCGCAAGAGGTACCGTGATATGAATGCCCCCGAATTTCGGGTATCGTTTGCAGCTGCAGCGACGCCCTCAATCACCCCTGCCGTTAAAGTTTCCAGTGCAGTACCCTCGATGTCCTCTTTTAGTACGAGTTTGAAATCTCCCCTCGCTGTACCAGCGAGCACTGTCAGCCCGAAGGAGGTCCCAAAACCTTCTTCGGCCACGGTTAAGAAGGCGCCGGTTTTAACACCTAAACCGGCGAATTCGGAGAAGAAGTCCTCTTCTTCTCCGAAACGGTCGGCGAACAAGTCTTCCCCAGCTAAAGGGGGAAAGAAGACTTTGCCGACCAGGGCTGGTCCTTCTTCCAGCCCACCTAATACGAAAAATATAGGGGAGAAGAGGGAGACGGTTCGTCGCCGTCTCTCTCGCCCTCCTGCTGACGGGGTGGCTAATGTCTCTGCTGGCCAATCCGCTCCCACTACCACCAAGGGAGCGAAGCCTGCTGAAGCCAAGCCCGTCCGTATGGAGGAACTCCCCTATAGAAAAGAAAATAGATCGGCGGAGGAGAGGGGAACGGTTCAGCGCCGTTTCTCTTCCTCTCCTAAAGGCAGGGCTGCTCACGTATCTGCTGGCCATCCCGCTCCCACCACTACCAGTGGAGCGGTGCCAGCAGGAGCGACCCTGTTTTATAAGGACCCGGCGTCTGTGGGGAAGGGACCATCTACTTCCCCAAACACACGTCGGCGCCGATCCAAGAAGAAATCTCTTCGGGGCGTGTCGGGGACAGACACCCAGTCTTCGGACCGGGAGAAAGTCCCTCGACACCGCTCTCGCTCTTCCCCAAGAGCGAGACTCGTGAGGTCCGACGACGACCGCGCGCAACCCAGGAGATCGCCCGCTCCATTTTCTTCGTCTTCAGACGGAGATGTGGAGATTGAGGTGTGCTCTCCTGCCCCATCATCTCCAACTAGAGATGGGGAAGGGTGGCAAACGGTCAAGCATAAGTAGAAGACCCACTTCTACTTAAGTCCACACCATGGCACTATTACAATGGAACTGTAATAGCTATTCTGTTCATCTCGCTGAGTTACGACAATTAATATCTTCGTTTTCGGCTACCATTGTCTGTCTTCAGGAATCCAGGTTTCGTCCTGGACATGAGACAACAATGCGTCACTTCAAACTCTTCTCTAAAGACCGGATGGACGGAGCTGTGGCCGCTGGTGGCGTCTGCACTCTCGTCCACTCTAGCCTCTTTAGTGAAGAGGTGCCGTTGCGTACTCAGCTAGAGGCAGTTGCAGTTCGTACTTCGTTGCCAGTAATGGCAACAGTATGTAACGTGTATATCCCGCCTGATTCTCAGCCGGATTACGACCAGCTGGTGGATCTAGTCTCTCAGCTCCCCCCTCCTTTTCTCCTTCTGGGAGATGTTAACGCCCACAACACCATCTGGGGCTCCGCTACCACTAGCGGTAAAGGGAGAGATTTTGAGAGGCTGATCAGGCGGCTGGACCTGTGTCTGTTGAACACAGGGGAGCCTACGCACTTCTCTATTGCACACGGTACTTATTCAAGTATCGATATTACCCTGTGCAGTCGTGCGCTGGTTCCCCTGCTACAGTGGGGTGTACACGATGACCTTTGTAATAGTGACCATTTTCCAATTATCGTTACTCTTCCGAACCAGAGAGCCATCGAGTTACCAAGTCGATGGCTTCTCCGTCGGGCTGATTGGCCAACTTTCACGGCACGTGCGGTGTTTGCCGAAGATACCTTTGAGAGTGTCGACGATCATACCATTCACATAACGAATGGTATTTTGACTGCTGCTGAGGAAACAATACCTTCCTCATCCGGCAACTCACGCCGGAAGCTTGTACCTTGGTGGACAGCCGAGATTGCAGCAGCCATTAAAGATCGTCGACGTGCTTTCAAATGCTATCGGAGGCAAAACACTATGGCCAACCTTATCACCTTCAGAAGGATGCGTGCTAGAGCCCGATATCTGATTCGGGAGAGTAAGAAAACGACGTGGGAAAAGTATGTGTCGTCCATGACGGCGCATACTCCTTCATCTCAAGTGTGGACTAAGCTTCGTCGGATCTCCGGACTCCCGACATCACTATCGATACCCGGAGTGTCCATCAATGGGGACATCATCACGGACCATCTCGCCATTGCCAACAGCATTGGCTCGCACTTCTCCGATGTATCCTGCTCCGGGAGTTACGATCCTACATTTCTGACTCTGAAGCGGGAGGCAGAGACTCACCCCTTGTCCTTTGCCACTGCTGCTTCGGAGTCCTATAATGTACCATTCTCTGAATGGGAACTGCGCAGTGCGCTTGCACTGTGCAGGGATACGGCTCCTGGACCGGATAACATACATAATCAAATGTTAAAACATCTGTGCGAATCCAGTATGAAAAAACTGTTGATCCTCTTCAATCGTATATGGATTGAAGGGGAGTTTCCATCTCAATGGCGAGAGGGGATCGTGATACCGATTCCTAAGGCTGGAAAGGATCCCAAGTTTGTAAGCAGCTATAGGCCCATTTGTTTGACAAATGGCCTATGTAAGCTGCTCGAAAAGATGGTGAACCGTCGACTGGTGTGGTTCTTGGAGGATAAAGGTCTCCTGTCTGAGTACCAATGTGGATTTCGCTCTCATAGGTCCACCACTGACCATCTGGTGCGACTTGAGAGCGCCATACAGGAGGCTTTTTTCCGGAAGCAGCACCTAGTCACGGTTTTCTTTGACCTCGAGAAAGCCTACGACACCACATGGCGCTACGGGATCCTTTCCACCCTTCACAAGTGGGGACTCCGTGGTAACTTACCGACTTTCATTGCGAATTTCATGTCCGTCCGACTCTTCCGTGTAAGGGTCGGTAGGACATTATCGCAGTACTATACCCAAGAAAATGGAGTTCCGCAGGGTTCAGTGCTGAGTGTCACCTTGTTCGCGATTGCCATTAATGGCATTGTTGCCGCCGCCGGGTCCGCGGTAGTTCCATCGCTGTATGTAGACGATTTAGCTCTGCATTACAGCTCTGGAAGTATGGCAGTCGTGGAACGGCAATGCAGCTAGCCATCAACCGGGTCGACAGGTGGGCTCACGACCGGGGTTTTCGTTTTTCAGCAGCGAAAACCTCCGTCGTCCATTTTTGTCGGCTACGGAGGCTACATTTACACCCTGAACTACATCTCAGGGATGCTGCGTTGCCGGTGGTTGACACTTATCGCTTCCTGGGGCTCCATTTTGACAGCAAGTTAACGTGGCAGCACCATATACGGCAATTGAAAATGACATGTCTCAGGAAACTGAACATGCTCAGGTTTCTTAGTGGCACTACGTGGGGGGCTGACCGTGCGGTGCTGCTACGGTTCTACCAAGCCCTCGTCCTGTCCCGGCTAGACTATGGTTCTGCGGCATACGGTTCAGCAAGGCCGGCAACCTTGAAAATGCTGGACAGTATCCACCATAGTGGCGTTAGACTGGCTACCGGTGCCTTCCGGACCAGCCCGATACCCAGCCTACTCGTCGAATCGGGTGTTCCACCTTTAAATTATAGACGCCAACATATGCTGTTAGCATATGCTGCCAATGTGCGTCAAATGCCGCAACACCCGACCTATCAAGCTCTCTTCGGTACCCAAAACCACCAGGGGTACGCCAACCGGCCTCGTGCCACTCGGCCGGTTGGTATTAGACTTGATAGCTCGTGTACCGAAATAGGAGTGGCTGTAGGTCCCTGTATGATCCGGACATCTAGCGAGGTGCCTCCGTGGCAAGTCCCGCGTCCGGAAATTCGGTTAGATCTGCACCGAGGTCCTAAGGTGAACACGGATGCCTCCGTTTACCGGAGGCAGTTCCACAGCATAGTTCACCAATTTCCGGACGCTGGCATTCTATACACGGATGGTTCGAAGGTGGACGAGAAGGTGGGTTGTGCTTACGTTATTGATGGTGCAAATACCAAGATCTCTTTGCCTGAGGCCTGTAGTGTGTTTACTGCGGAGCTCGTTGCCATCTATGAAGCTCTGCAGTTTGCACTACAGGATGCACGAATCCACTTTCTCGTGTGTACCGACTCTTTGAGTTCGTTGCAGTCAATTGCTACATGTTTCCCGCAACACCCCCTAGTGCAGCGAATCCACGACCTACTAGCCGGGCTGTGCCACGCTGACACTCGAATCACCTTTCTGTGGCTTCCAAGCCACATGGGAATTGCGGGAAATGAGTTAGCGGATCAAGCTGCAAAAGAGGCGGTATCACTACCACCTCGACCAATGGAGGTACCCGCTAGAGATATTCGCTCTCAGTTACGCCTACAAGTTCTGGCTTTTTGGGAGAGTCAGTGGCTAGCTGACCCACTGCCCAGTAAACTGAGAGCGATCAAGGGAACTACTCGCGTTTGGCGGAGCTCCTTCCGGGCCCGGAGAGAGTCCGTCATTTTGTGTAGGCTAAGGATAGGTCATACAAGATCCACCCACTCGTACCTAATGAGAAGGGAAGACCCCCCACTTTGTACCTGTGGAGCCGTTTTCACCGTGGCCCACATTTTCACCGAGTGTGTGGATCTTGCTGACTTACGAAGAAACCTTGGTTTGCAGACGACACTCAAACTTATATTAGCCGATGACGCGGTGGCTGCTGATCGCGTTATCCGCTTTATAAGTGAGAGTGGGTTAGGGCCAGCAATCTAAATTTTCCAGTGAACTTTGACTCAACGACTTGTTCGTTTTTGAATGATAATGTATTGTTTTTTCCGTAATTTTTGTTTATGTTTATATTTTTATTTATTTAATTGTTTGTTTTTGTTTTATTAATTTTTGGTCTTTTTAAATTTAGATGTCCACCTCAAAATTTTAAATTCAATTCAAAATTTGTATTCTTTAATCTGTGTTAAGAGGGGCAGATGACCTCGTAGTTCCGCCCCTTAAAACAACAATAACTAACTAACTAACTAGCTCTGCATTACAGCTCTGGAAGTATGGCAGTCGTGGAACGGCAATTGCAGCTAGCCATCAACCGGGTCGACAGGTGGGCTCACGACCGGGGTTTTCGTTTTTCAGCAGCGAAAACCTCCGTCGTCCATTTTTGTCGGCTACGGAGGCTACATTTACACCCTGAACTACATCTCAGGGATGCTGCGTTGCCGTTGGTTGACACTTATCGCTTCCTGGGGCTCCATTTTGACAGCAAGTTAACGTGGCAGCACCATATACGGCAATTGAAAATGACATGTCTCAGGAAACTGAACATGCTCAGGTTTCTTAGTGGCACTACGTGGGGGGCTGACCGTGCGGTGCTCCTACGGTTCTACCAAGCCCTCGTCCTGTCTCGGCTAGACTATGGTTCTGCGGCATACGGTTCAGCAAGGCCGGCAACCTTGAAAATGCTGGACAGTATCCACCATAGTGGCGTTAGGCTGGCTACCGGTGCCTTCCGGACCAGCCCGATACCCAGCCTACTCGCCGAATCGGGTGTTCCACCTTTAAATTATAGACGCCAACATATGCTTTTAGCATATGCTGCCAATGTGCGTCAAATGCCGCAACACCCGACCTATCAAGCTCTCTTCGGTACCCAAAACCACCAGGGTTACGCCAACCGGCCTCGTGCCACTCGGCCGGTTGGTATTAGACTTGATAGCTCGTGCACTGAAATAGGAGTGGCTGTAGGTCCCTGTATGATCCGGACATCTAGCGAGGTGCCTCCGTGGCAAGTCCCGCGTCCGGAAATTCGGTTAGATCTTCACCAAGGTCCTAAGGTGAACACGGATGCCTCCGTTTACCGGAGGCAGTTCCACAGCATAGTTCACCAATTTCCGGACGCTGGCATTCTATACACGGATGGTTCGAAGGTGGACGAGAAGGTGGGTTGTGCTTACGTTATTGATGGTGCAAATACCAAGATCTCTTTGCCTGAGGCCTGTAGTGTGTTTACTGCGGAGCTCGTTGCCATCTATGAAGCTCTGCAGTTTGCACTACAGGATGCACGAATCCACTTTCTCGTGTGTACCGACTCTTTGAGTTCGTTGCAGTCAATTGCTACATGTTTCCCGCAACACCCCCTAGTGCAGCGAATCCATGACCTACTAGCCGGGCTGTGCCACGCTGACACTCGAATCACCTTTCTGTGGCTTCCAAGCCACATGGGAATTGCGGGAAATGAGTTAGCGGATCAAGCTGCAAAAGAGGCGGTATCACTACCACCTCGACCAATGGAGGTACCCGCTAGAGATATTCGCTCTCAGTTACGCCTACAAGTTCTGGCTTTTTGGGAGAGTCAGTGGCTAGCTGACCCACTGCCCAGTAAACTGAGAGCGATCAAGGGAACTACTCGCGTGTGGCGGAGCTCCTTCCGGGTCCGGAGGGAGTCCGTCATTTTGTGTAGGCTAAGGATAGGTCATACAAGATCCACCCACTCATACCTAATGAGAAGGGAAGACCCCCCACTTTGTACCTGTGGAGCCGTATTCACCGTGGCCCACATTTTCACCGAGTGTGTGGATCTTGCTGACTTACGAAGAAACCTTGGTTTGCAGATGACACTCAAACTTATATTAGCCGATGACGTGGTGGCTGCTGATCGCGTTATCCGCTTTATAAGTGAGAGTGGGTTAGGGCCAGCAATCTAAATTTTCCAGTGAACATTGACTCAACGACTTGTTCGTTTTTGAATGATAATGTTTTGTTTTTTCCGTAATTTTTGTTAATTTTTATAATTTTTATTTTTTATTTCATTGTTTGTTTTTGTTTTATTAATTTTTGGTCTTTTGAAATTTAGATGTCCACCTCAAAATTTTAAAATCAATTCAAAATTTGTATTCTTTAATCTGTGTTAAGAGGGGCAGATGACCTCGTAGTTCCGCCCCTTAAAACAACAATAACTAACTAACTAACTCCAAGCCACATGGGAATTGCGGGAAATTAGTTAGCAGATCAAGCTGCAAAAGAGGTGGTATCACTACCACCTCGACCAATGGAGGTACCCGCTAGAGATATTCGCTCTCAGTTACGCCTACAAGTTCTGGCTTTTTGGGAGAGTCAGTGGCTAGCTGACCCACTGCCCAGTAAACTGAGAGCGATCAAGGGAACTACTCGCGTTTGGCGGAGCTCCTTCCGGGCCCGGAGGGAGTCCGTCATTTTGTGTAGGCTAAGGATAGGTCATACAAGATCCACCCACTCGTACCTAATGAGAAGGGAAGACCCCCCACTTTGTACCTGTGGAGCCGTTTTCACCGTGGCCCACATTTTCACCGAGTGTGTGGATCTTGCTGACTTACGAAGAAACCTTGGTTTGCAGACGACACTCAAACTTATATTAGCCGATGACGCGGTGGCTGCTGATCGCGTTATCCGCTTTATAAGTGAGAGTGGGTTAGGGCCAGCAATCTAAATTTTCCAGTGAACTTTGACTCAACGACTTGTTCGTTTTTGAATGATAATGTTTTGTTTTTTCCGTAATTTTTGTTTATGTTTATAATTTTTTTTTTAATTTAATTGTTTGTTTTTGTTTTACTAATTTTTGGTCTTTTTAAATTTAGATGTCCACCTCAAAATTTTAAATTTAATTCAAAATTTGTATTCTTTAATCTGTGTTAAGAGGGGCAGATGACCTCGTAGTTCCGCCCCTTAAAACAACAATAACAACAACAACAACGATTTAGCTCTGCATTACAGCTCTGGAAGTATGGCAGTCGTGGAACGGCAATTGCAGCTAGCTATCAACCGGGTCGACAGGTGGGCTCACGACCGGGGTTTTCGTTTTTCAGCAGCGAAAACATCCGTCGTCCATTTTTGTCGGCTACGGAGGCTACATTTACACCCTGAACTACATCTCAGGGATGCTGCGTTGCCGTTGGTTGACACTTATCGCTTCCTGGGGCTCCATTTTGACAGCAAGTTAACGTGGCAGCACCATATACGGCAATTGAAAATGACATGTCTCAGGAAACTGAACACGCTCAGGTTTCTTAGTGGCACTAGGTGGGGGGCTGACCGTGCGGTGCTGCTACGGTTCTACCAAGCCCTCGTCCTGTCCCGGCTAGACTATGGTTCTGCGGCATACGGTTCAGCAAGGCCGGCAACCTTGAAAATGCTGGACAGTATCCACCATAGTGGCTTTAGGCTGGCTACCGGTGCTTTCCGGACCAGCCCGATACCCAGCATACTCGCCGAATCGGGTGTTCCACCTTTAAATTATAGACGCCAACATATGCTTTTAGCATATGCTGCCAATGTGCGTCAAATGCCGTATCACCCGACCTATCAAGCTCTCTTCGGTACCCAAAACCACCAGGGTTACGCCAACCGGCCTCGTGCCACTCGGCCGGTTGGTATTAGACTTGATAGCTCGTGTACTGAAATAGGAGTGGCTGTAGGTCCCTGTATGATCCGGACATCTAGCGAGGTGCCTCCGTGGCAAGTCCCGCGTCCGGAAATTCGGTTAGATCTTCACCGAGGTCCTAAGGTGAACACGGATGCCTCCGTTTACCGGAGGCAGTTCCACAGCATAGTTCACCAATTTCCGGACGCTGGCATTCTATACACGGATGGTTCGAAGGTGGACGAGAAAGTGGGTTGTGCTTATGTTATTGATGGTGCAAATACCAAGATCTCTTTGCCTGAGGCCTGTAGTGTGTTTACTGCGGAGCTCGTTGCCATCTATGAAGCTCTGCAGTTTGCACTACAGGATGCACGAATCCACTTTCTCGTGTGTACCGACTCTTTGAGTTCGTTGCAGTCAATTGCTACATGTTTCCCGCAACACCCCCTAGTGCAGCGAATCCACGACCTACTAGCCGGGCTGTGCCACGCTGACACTCGAATCACCTTTCTGTGGCTTCCATGCCACATGGGAATTGTGGGAAATGAGTTAGCAGATCAAGCTGCAAAAGAGGCGGTATCACTACCACCACGACCAATGGAGGTACCCGCTAGAGATATTCGCTCTCAGTTACGCCTACAAGTTCTGGATTTTTGGGAGAGTCAGTGGCTAGCTGACCCACTGCCCAGTAAACTGAGAGCGATCAAGGGAACAACTCGCGTGTGGCGGAGCTCCTTCCGGGCCCGAAGAGAGTCCGTCATTTTGTGTAGGCTAAGGATAGGTCATACAAGATCCACCCACTCGTACCTAATGAGAAGGGAAGACCCCCCACTTTGTACCTGTGGAGCCGAATTCACCGTGGCCCACATTTTTACCGAGTGTGTGGATCTTGCTGACTTACGAAGAAACCTTGGTTTGCAGACGACACTCAAACTTATATTAGCCGATGACGCGGTGGCTGCTGATCGCGTTATCCGCTTTATAAGTGAGAGTGGGTTAGGACCAGCAATCTAAATTTTCCAGTGAACATTGACTCAACGACTTGTTCGTTTTTGAATGATAATGTTTTGTTTTTTCCGTAATTTTTGTTCATTTTTATAATTTTTATTTTTTTATTTAATTGTTTGTTCTTGTTTTATTAATTTTTGGTCTTTTTAAATTTAGATGTCCACCTCAAAATTTTAAATTCAATTCAAGGTTTGTATTCTTTGGTCTGTGTTGGGAGGGGCAGATGACCTCGTGGTTCCGCCCCTTAAAACAGCAATAGCTAGTATGGATTTCGCTCTCATAGGTCCACCACTGACCATCTGGTGCGACTTGAGAGCGCCATACAAATGGCATTTTTCCGAAAGCAGCATCTAATCACGGTATTCATTGACCTTGAGAAAGCCTACGACACCACATGGCACTACGGGATCCCTTTCCACCCTTCACAAGTTGGGACTCCGTGGTAACCTACCGACTTTCATTGCGAATTTCATGTCCGTCCGACTCTTCCGTGTTAGGGTCGGTAGGACATTATCGCAATACTATAATCAAGAAAATGGAGTTCCTCATGGTTCAGTGCTGAGTGTCACCTTGTTCGCGATTGCCATAAATGGCATTGTTGCCGCCGCCGGGTCCGCGGTAGTTCCATCGCTGTATGTAGACGATTTAGCTCTGCATTACAGCTCTGGAAGTATGGCAGTCGTGGAACGGCAATTGTAGCTGGCTATCAACCGCGTCGACAGGTGGGCTCATGGCCGGGGTTTTCGTGTTTCAGCGAAAACCTCCGTCGTTCATTTTTGTCGGCTCCGGAGGCTACATCTACAACCTGAACTACATCTCAGGGATGCTGCGTTGCCGTTGGTTGACACTTATCGCTTCCTGGGGCTCCGTTTTGATAGCAAATTAACGTGGCAGCCCCATATACGGTAATTAAAAATTACATGTCTCAGGAAACTGAACATGCTCAAGTTTCTTAGTGGCACTACGTGGGGGGCTGACCGTGCGGTGCTGCTACGGTTCTATCAAGCCCTCGTCCCGTCCCGGCTAGACTATGGTTCTGCGGCATACGGTTCAGCGAGGCCGGCAAATTTTGAAAATGATGGACAGTATCCACCATAGTGGCGTTAGGCTGGCTATCGAGTTGTCTCTTTAACTGGAACTTGAAGCAGTTGCGTGTTGCCATAGACACCAGTTGTAATCGACTAACCCCGAGTGTTCGCTGGGTGGAACTGGGTTTCCCATTCCTCCCCCTTTAGTTGCTATGTTCTTCCAGAGGTCAGTGCCATGTATATTTGTGTAAGTATAAGCTTGCATTATTTCAGTATAACCATAGTTGATTTTGTAAAACCATATAATCACCCCTAACAGACAAATTCCGGATTTTCATCACTATTTAAGAAGTTTACCTAACATTAGATATACCACATTTAACATACACCGACTGTTGCATTACCACACTGCAACTAAATAATTGTACATATATTTTTCACCTGTATTCTCAAACATAGATGTTATAGCCTAAGTGTAATGGATCTGATGATGATCGCTTGACGATCGAAACTGGTCATCCTAGTGTCTTCTTCTTCTTCTTCGCGAATGGGTCTCTTAGGACCACGCGGAATCAACAATGGTTAGCCTTTCTTGCATTCCAGTACTCCTTCATACGCAACGAATGGGTTTGCTTCCGTTGTGCAGACCAGATATGGTGGTATGGCCGTCTTTCTTACTCCTCGAAACCCCGTGTGAGTGCAAGTGTTCTGATGACATTTCGGTCTAGGAGATTTGGCGATCCTAATTATTGCAAGTCTTTTTCAATCTGTCTGTACCAATTTGATCTAGTTGTTTTGTTTTTCAAGTATGTGTGCATTTTGTGAGTTAGTCTATTTGGGTCCATTCTTTCCTGGTGCCCCAAGAATTGGACTCGTCGCATACGCATTTTGTCTGTGATTTTGGAGATGGTTTTATATATTTCAGCATTTGGCTTTCGAAGGTGAACACCATCTTTGATTCTCGGCCCTAAGATTTTCCTCATTATTTTACGTTCCTTCACTTCCAACTGATCTCGAAGTGTTCTATGTTGAAGAGTGAGAGTTTCTGAAGCGTAGAGAGCTTCGGGCCCGATCACTGTTGTATAATGTTGAATTTTGCATTTCCAGGAAAGACTCTTTTTGTTGTAAGTATTTTTCGTTAACTGAAAAGCAGTTTCCATTTTTTGAATTCTTGTTGTAATGGACCTCTTTTCATTACAATTGTCGGTAATCCATTCACCCAAATATTTAAATTCCTTCCCACGAGATATATGGTCAGTACCAATTTCAATTTCAGATGGGGCATTCTTTATACCTGTCATAAATTTTGTTTTATCAAATGAGATTTGCAATCCAATTTTCTTTGCTTGTTCTTGTAGAAGTTCAAGTTGGTATTGCGTATCAGAGATGTTTTGGGCAATTAATGCCATGTCATCAGCAAATGCCAAACAGTCTAATTCTATGCCTTTAAGTTTTGGTCCTATCCTATGCGTCGGTGCACCTGCTTTTCGCCATTCTCGTACAACCTTCTCTAGTGCACAATTGAAAAGCAACGGGGACAATCCATCTCCTTGTTGGACTCCTGTGTCAATGGGGAATTCTCTGCTCAGTTCTCCCATAAATTTAACCTTAGATTTGGTTTCCATGAGTGTTTCTTTAATAATATTTGTTGTCTTTTGATCTAATCCAAATTCTTTGAGTATTTCGAAAAGGGATTCACGGTCGATGCTATCATACGCCTTTTGGAAGTCATCCTAGTGTATTTAATAATCTTATGTGATTTATTTCAGGATCAGGGCATAACCCAGATCTATTTGGGTACATTCATGTTGACCGACTGAAAAGCACCAAACTTTTGTTCCACCATGGTTCCAAATGTTATGCCCTTTATGACTACACTACGACAGTTTACCAGAAGACACTTGAAGCTCTAATAATGCCCTTTGTACTCAAGACTAGCAACCATCTTTCCCTGTTTACTGTCCCCTTCACTGGTTTGGGATGAATCATCTCATAAACACTTGCTGGTTTTTTTTTGTCAAACTTTTAATGACCCTTCCATAGAGTTGTCCCAGTTTGACCGAACCTCGCCTATTTAAGTGGAGACCATCCCACCCCAAATCATAGTTTTCTATCCACAGTCCCGAGTTTATGTAAAGAACTTCCTCTTCAAAACAAATCCAGTCCAGTACACCATTTACTGCATCCACATACCTGCAATCCACGTCCCGCCGATATAAAATCCCACTCACTGCAATAGAAGCATTTCTGCATGCCCTCATCAGGTTTTTAATGTCATTTGCTATATTGTCCTTAGGTGATTTGTTCCAACGTGTATTATAAATGTACCCCCTCCCATTAACATCATTGTCGAGACCAGGAAAACATTTCACTTCAGTATTTGTTCCCTGAAGCCCTGTTCCCAAGCGCCTAGTTATTGAGTCCCCAATAACCAAGGACAGGCACACTTCCTTCTCCCTTCTACCATTGACCGATACTTCCCTTACTTCCTCATCTTTGATCGGTCCCACTCGATCGCCCTCGACGGTGTCCGGCCCCAGTCTTTCCTCGGCCAACCGTCCGCCAGTTATCTCTGTGCGCTTTGATCCCCTCGACTTCTGGTCACTGTTGATCCCACAATCTGCTGCCATCTGCCCGTCAACCCCCCAAGTTAAATTACTAACCTCCAAGTTTGACAAATATTCTTCCATGCTCCCCCGTGTGGGTGCGGGATAGAATACACCCACGGTATTCCCTGCCTGTCGTAGGAGGCGACTAATAGGGTCGACATGGCCGAATAACTTGCCAGTTTTTGATTTGTTCAGATCCCCTGTGGATGGGGAGGGCAGAATTCATCCACGGTATCCCCTGCCTGTCGTAAAAGGCGACTTAGAGGGGGCCTTATAAAGGTCGATTTTGGTTTTCTGGTCCCAGCTCTGGTTTGACCAATAGAAACAAACATGCATGCTGTTAGGAGAAGGGCCACCAGCTTGGCCATCTGGCCAGAAAGCCTAGACGGTATGCCCCATCCCGTCAGGTGGGTGCGCCATGTACCCTACAGTAGTATCCGCCTTACAACGAAGGTCCCTGCATGGCCGAATACTGGAGCTGAATAAATCCTGTGCATGCCGAGGGGGAAGTGCCTGTTCGAGGCACTGGGACCCCGGGCAATATCTGCTATGCCAGGTAGGTATTGCCTTGGCTGGGTGGCGCCCACAGTGATAGCCCCCGTTCGGAGTGGGCAGTATTCGGGGAGGATTTCGTCCGGGATGCGTAGTAAACGATCACGGACACCTGTACAGGGTGGCACCCTTAAAAAGCCGTCTCTGGAGTGTAGACCGAATCCCAAGGTGTATACGCCTTGGGATGAGGCATTTAATAAGAAGTTCCCTGTTGACAGGTCTCCTCGCTACCTGGTAGCTACCAGGACAGACGGGGGAGATTTTAAACAGGTAAAATCGATCCTATTTTCAGAGGAAATCGAGGGGAAATATCGCGACCTTAACGGGATTTCCAAGCTCCGGAACGGGCAGCTCCTGCTGCATACCGTTGACCGGCAGCAAACCGAAGCGTTGCTGGAATGCACGCATTTTGGCGAAATTCCCGTTAAGGTTGAGAAGCACGATACGCTAAATGAGGTCCGTGGAGTTATATTCCATCGCGACCTCATTTTAAACAGCGACGCGGAATTGATGCGGGATCTGGGGAAGCGAGGCGTCACCAGGATTAGGCGCATCACCCGGAAAATTGGAAATGATAGCGTCGATACTGGCGCTTTCATTCTTCATTTTGAGGGTGATGTAGTGCCTAGGCAGGTGAAGGTCACGTCGTACCATTGCGACGTTAGACCGTACATCCCTCCACCTATGCGCTGCTACAATTGCCAGAAATTCGGTCATGTTTCTGCCAGGTGCACTGCCAAGGCGGTGTGTAGAGAGTGTGGCAAGGGGACACATGACGGTGTGGGGTGTACGCCTCCCCCGACGTGTCCTAACTGCCAAGGAAGTCACTCTCCGCGGTCGAAGCAGTGCCCTGAGTTCTGCAAGGAAGCAAAGATCCAAGAAATCACAACATTGGATCGGCTTTCATATCACGACGCTCGAAAGAGATACCGTGATATGACTGCACCCGAATTTCCGGTATCTTTCGCGGCTAAGGTGACGCCACCTATCACCCCTGCCACTTTCGTTCCCCGTGCTGTACCCTCGACGACGAACTACTCTGAGATCGTAAAGTCTCCCCTCGCTGTCCAAGCGAGACCTGTCAGCCCGAAGAAGGTTAAACAACCTTCTTCGGCCACTGTGAAAAAGGCGCCGGTTATACCATCTAAACCGGCGCAATCGGAGAAGAAGTCATCTTCCTCTCCGAAACGGTCGGAGAAGAAGTCTTCCCCTGCCAACGAGGCAAAGAAGACTTCTGCGACCGGGGCTGGATCGTCATCCAGCCCATCTGATAAGACAAAGATAGTGGAGAAGAGGGGGACGGTTCGTCGCCGTCTCTCTCGCCCTCCTGCTGACGGGGTGGCTACTGTCTCTGCTGGCCTTTCCGCTCCCACTACCACCAAGGGAGCGAAGCCTGCTGAAGCCAAGCCCGTCCGTATGGAGGAACTCCCCTATAGAAAAGAAAATAAATCGGCGGAGGAGAGGGGAGCGGTTCAGCGCCGTTTCTCTTCCTCTCCTCAAGGCAGGGCTGCTCACGTATCTGCTAGCCATCCCGCTCCCACCACTACCAGTGGAGCGGTGCCAGCAGGAGCGACCTTGTTTTATAAGGACCCGGCGTCTGTGGGGAAGGGACCATCTACTTCCCCAAACACACGTCGGCGCCGATCCAAGAAGAAGTCTCTTCGGGGCGTGTCGGGGACAGACACCCAGTCTTCGGACCGGGAGAAAGTCCCTCGACACCGCTCTCGCTCTTCCCCAAGGGCGAGACCCGTGAGGTCCGACGACGACCGTGCGCAACCCAAGAGAGCGCCCGCTCAATTTTCTTCGTCTTCGGACGGAGATGTGGATATTGAGGTGTGCTCTCCTGCCCCATCATCTCCAACTAGAGATGGGGAAGGGTGGCAAACGGTCAAGCATAAGTAGAAGACCCACTTCTACTTAAGTCCACACCATGGCACTATTACAATGGAACTGTAATAGCTATTCTGTTCATCTCGCTGAGTTACGACAATTAATATCTTCGTTTTCGGCAACCATTGTCTGTCTTCAGGAATCCAGGTTTCGTCCTGGACATGAGACAACAATGCGTCACTTCAAACTCTTCTCTAAAGACCGGATGGACGGAGCTGTGGCCGCTGGTGGCGTATGCACTCTCGTCCACTCTAGCCTCTTTAGTGAAGAGGTGCCGTTGCGTACTCAGCTAGAGGCAGTTGCAGTTCGTACTTCGTTGCCAGTAATGGCAACAGTATGTAACGTGTACATCCCACCTGATTCTCAGCCGGATTACGACCAGCTGGTGGATCTAGTCTCTCAGCTCCCCCCTCCTTTTCTCCTTCTGGGAGATGTTAATGCCCACAACACCATCTGGGGCTCCGCTACCACTAGCGGTAAAGGGAGAGATTTTGAGAGGCTGATCAGGCGGCTGAACCTGTGTCTGTTGAACACAGGGGAGCCTACGCACTTCTCTATTGCACACGGTACTTATTCAAGTATCGATATTACCCTGTGCAGTCGTGCGCTGGTTCCCCTGCTACAGTGGGGTGTACACGATGACCTTTGTAATAGTGACCATTTTCCAATTATCGTTACTCTTCCGAACCAGAGAGCCATCGAGTTACCAAGTCGATGGCTTCTCCGTCGGGCTGATTGGCCAACTTTCACGGCACGTGCGGTGTTTGCCGAAGATACCTTTGAGAGTGTCGACGATCATACCATTCACATAACGAATGGTATTTTGACTGCTGCTGAGGAAACAATACCTTCCTCATCCGGAAACTCACGCCGGAAGCTTGTCCCTTGGTGGACAGCCGAGATTGCAGCAGCCATTAAAGATCGTCGACGTGCTTTCAAATGCTATCGGAGGCAAAACACTATGGCCAACCTTATCACCTTCAGAAGAATGCGTGCTAGAGCCCGATATCTGATTCGGGAGAGTAAGAAAACGACGTGGGAAAAGTATGTGTCGTCCATGACGGCGCATACTCCATCATCTCAAGTGTGGACTAAGCTTCGTCGGATCTCCGGACTCCCGACATACTGTCGATACCCGGAGTGTCCATCAATGGAGACATCATCACGGACCATCTCGCCATTGCCAACAGCATTGGCTCGCACTTCTCCGATGTATCCTGCTCCGGGAGTTACGATCCTACATTTCTGACTCTGAAGCGGGAGGCAGAGACTCACCCCTTGTCCTTTGCCACTGCTGCTTCGGAGTCCTATAATGTACCATTCTCTGAATGGGAACTGCGCAGTGCGCTTGCACTGTGCAGGGATACGGCTCCTGGACCGGATAACATACATAATCAAATGTTAAAGCATCTGTGCGAATCCAGTATAAAACAACTGTTGATCCTCTTTAATCGTATATGGATTGAAGGGGAGTTTCCATCTCAATGGCGAGAGGGGATCGTGATGCCGATTCCTAAGGCTGGAAAGGATCCCAAGTTTGTAAGCAGCTATAGGCCCATTTGTTTGACAAATGGCCTATGTAAGCTGCTCGAAAAGATGGTGAACCGTCGACTGGTGTGGTTCTTGGAGGATAAAGGTCTCCTGTCTGAGTACCAATGTGGATTTCGCTCTCATAGGTCCACCACTGACCATCTGGTGCGACTTGAGAGCGCCATACAGGGGGCTTTTTTTCCGAAAGCAGCACCTAGTCACGGTTTTCTTTGACCTCGAGAAAGCCTACGACACTACATGGCGCTACGGGATCCTTTCCACCCTTCACAAGTGGGGACTCCGTGGTAACTTACCGACTTTCATTGCGAATTTCATGTCCGTCCGACTCTTCCGTGTAAGGGTCGGTAGGACATTATCGCAATACTATACCCAAGAAAATGGAGTTCCTCAGGGTTCAGTGCTGAGTGTCACCTTGTTCGCGATTGCCATTAATGGCATTGTTGCCGCCGCCGGGTCCGCGGTAGTTCCATCGCTGTATGTAGACGATTTAGCTCTGCATTACAGCTCTGGAAGTATGGCAGTCGTGGAACGGCAATTGCAGCTAGCTATCAACCGGGTCGATAGGTGGGCTCACGACCGGGGTTTTCGTTTTTCAGCAGCGAAAACCTCCGTCGTCAATTTTTGTCGGCTCCGGAGGCTACATGTACACCCTGAACTACATCTCAGGGATGCTGCGTTGCCGTTGGTTGACACTTATCGCTTCCTGGGGCTCCATTTTGACAGCAAGTTAACGTGGCAGCACCATATACGGCAATTGAAAATGACATGTCTCAGGAAACTGAACATGCTCAGGTTTCTTAGTGGCACTACTTGGGGGGCTGACCGTGCGGTGCTGCTACGGTTCTACCAAGCCCTCGTCCTGTCCCGGCTAGACTATGGTTCTGCGGCATACGGTTCAGCAAGGCCGGCAACCTTGAAAATGCTGGACAGTATCCACCATAGTGGCGTTAGGCTGGCTACCGGTGCCTTCCGGACCAGCCCGATACCCAGCCTACTCGCCGAATCGGGTGTTCCACCTTTAAGTTATAGACGCCAACATATGCTTTTAGCATATGCTGCCAATGTGCGTCAAATGCCGCATCACCCGACCTATCAAGCTCTCTTCGGTACCCAAAACCACCAGGGTTACGCCAACCGGCCTCGTGCCACTCGGCCGGTTGGTATTAGACTTGATAGCTCGTGTACTGAAATAGGAGTGGCTGTAGGTCCCTGTATGATCCGGACATCTAGCGAGGTGCCTCCGTGGCAAGTCCCGCGTCCGGAAATTCGGTTAGATCTGCACCGAGGTCCTAAGGTGAACACGGATGCCTCCGTTTACCGGAGGCAGTTCCACAGCATAGTTCACCAATTTCCGGACGCTGGCATTCTATACACGGATGGTTCAAAGGTGGACGAGAAAGTGGGTTGTGCTTACGTTATTGATGGTGCAAATACCAAGATCTCTTTGCCTGAGGCCTGTAGTGTGTTTACTGCGGAGCTCGTTGCCATCTATGAAGCTCTGCAGTTTGCACTACAGGATGCACGAATCCACTTTCTCGTGTGTACCGACTCTTTGAGTTCGTTGCAGTCAATTGCTACATGTTTCCCGCAACACCCCCTAGTGCAGCGAATCCACGACCTACTAGCCGGGCTGTGCCACGCTGACACTCGAATCACCTTTCTGTGGCTTCCAAGCCACATGGGAATTGTGGGAAATGAGTTAGCAGATCAAGCTGCAAAAGAGGCGGTATCACTACCACCTCGACCAATGGAGGTACCTGCTAGAGATATTCGCTCTCAGTTACGCCTACAAGTTCTGGCTTTTTGGGAGAGTCAGTGGCTAGCTGACCCACTGCCCAGTAAACTGAGAGCGATCAAGGGAACAACTCGCGTGTGGCGGAGCTCCTTCCGGGCCCGGAGAGAGTCCGTCATTTTGTGTAGGCTAAGGATAGGTCATACAAGATCCACCCACTCGTACCTAATGAGAAGGGAAGACCCCCCACTTTGTACCTGTGGAGCCGTATTCACCGTGGCCCACATTTTTACCGAGTGTGTGGATCTTGCTGACTTACGAAGAAACCTTGGTTTGCAGACGACACTCAAACTTATATTAGCCGATGACGCGGTGGCTGCTGATCGCGTTATCCGCTTTATAAGTGAGAGTGGGTTAGGGCCAGCAATCTAAATTTTCCAGTGAACATTGACTCAACGACTTGTTCGTTTTTGAATGATAATGTTTTGTTTTTTCCGTAATTTTTGTTTATTTTTATAATTTTTATTTTTTATTTAATTGTTTGTTTTTGTTTTATTAATTTTTGGTCTTTTTAAATTTAGATGTCCACCTCAAAATTTTAAATTCAATTCAAAATTTGTATTCTTTAATCTGTGTTAAGAGGGGCAGATGACCTCGTAGTTCCGCCCCTTAAAACAACAATAACTAACTAACTAACTAGAGCCCGATATCTGATTCGGGAGAGTAAGAAAACGACGTGGGAAAAGTATGTGTCGTCCATGACGGCGCATACTCCTTCATCTCAAGTGTGGACTAAGCTTCGTCGGATCTCCGGACTCCCGACATCACTATCGATACCCGGAGTGTCCATCAATGGGGACATCATCACGGACCATCTCGCCATTGCCAACAGCATTAGCTCGCACTTCTCCGATGTATCCTGCTCCGGGAGTTACGATCCTACATTTCTTTCTCTGAAGCGGGAGGCAGAGACTCACCCCTTGTCCTTTGCCACTGCTGCTTCGGAGTCCTATAATGTACCATTCTCTGAATGGGAACTGCGCAGTGCGCTTGCACTGTGCAGGGATACGGCTCCTGGACCGGATAACATACATAATCAAATGTTAAAACATCTGTGCGAATCCAGTATGAAAGAACTGTTGATCCTCTTCAATCGTATATGGATTGAAGGGGAGTTTCCATCTCAATGGCGAGAGGGGATCGTGATACCGACTCCTAAGGCTGGAAAGGATCCCAAGTTTGTAAGCAGCTATAGGCCCATTTGTTTGACAAATGGCCTATGTAAGCTGCTCGAAAAGATGGTGAACCGTCGACTGGTGTGGTTCTTGGAGGATAAGGGTCTCCTGTCTGAGTACCAATGTGGATTTCGCTCTCATAGGTCCACCACTGACCATCTGGTGCGACTTGAGAGCGCCATACAGGAGGCTTTTTTCCGGAAGCAGCACCTAGTCACGGTTTTCTTTGACCTCGAGAAAGCCTACGACACCACATGGCGCTACGGGATCCTTTCCACCCTTCACAAGTGGGGACTCCGTGGTAACTTACCGACTTTCATTGCGAATTTCATGTCCGTCCGACTCTTCCGTGTAAGGGTCGGTAGGACATTATCGCAGTACTATACCCAAGACAATGGAGTTCCTCAGGGTTCAGTGCTGAGTGTCACCTTGTTCGCGATTGCCATTAATGGCATTGTTGCCGCCGCCGGGTCCGCGGTAGTTCCATCGCTGTATGTAGATGATTTAGCTCTGCATTACAGCTCTGGAAGTATGGCAGTCGTGGAACGGCAATTGCAGCTAGCTATCAACCGGGTCGACAGGTGGGCTCACGACCGGGGTTTTCGTTTTTCAGCAGCGAAAACCTCCGTCGTCCATTTTTGTCGGCTACAGAGGCTACATTTACACCCTGAACTACATCTCAGGGATGCTGCGTTGCCGTTGGTTGACACTTATCGCTTCCTGGGGCTCCATTTGGACAGCAAGTTAACGTGGCAGCACCATATACGGCAATTGAAAATGACATGTCTCAGGAATCTGAACATGCTCAGGTTTCTTAGTGGCACTACGTGGGGGGCTGACCGTGCTGTGCTCCTACGGTTCTACCAAGCCCTCGTCCTGTCCCGGCTAGACTATGGTTCTGCGGCATACGGTTCAGCAAGGCCGGCAACCTTGAAAATGCTGGACAGTATCCACCATAGTGGCGTTAGGCTGGCTACCGGTGCCTTCCGGACCAGCCCGATACCCAGCCTACTCGCCGAATCGGGTGTTCCACCTTTAAATTATAGACGCCAACATATGCTTTTAGCATATGCTGCCAATGTGCGTCAAATGCCGCAACACCCGACCTATCAAGCTCTCTTCGGTACCCAAAACCACCAGGGTTACGCCAACCGGCCTCGTGCCACTCGGCCGGTTGGTATTAGACTTGATAGCTCGTGCACTGAAATAGGAGTGGCTGTAGGTCCCTGTATGATCCGGACATCTAGCGAGGTGCCTCCGTGGCAAGTCCCGCGTCCGGAAATTCGGTTAGATCTTCACCAAGGTCCTAAGGTGAACACGGATGCGTCCGTTTACCGGAGGCAGTTCCACAGCATAGTTCACCAATTTCCGGACGCTGGCATTCTATACACGGATGGTTCGAAGGTGGACGAGAAAGTGGGTTGTGCTTACGTTATTGATGGTGCAAATACCAAGATCTCTTTGCCTGAGGCCTGTTGTGTGTTTACTGCGGAGCTCGTTGCCATCTATGAAGCTCTGCAGTTTGCACTACAGGATGCACGAATCCACTTTCTCGTGTGTACCGACTCTTTGAGTTCGTTGCAGTCAATTGCTACATGTTTCCCGCAACACCCCCTAGTGCAGCGATTCCATGACCTACTAGCCGGGCTGTGCCACGCTGACACTCGAATCTCCTTTCTGTGGCTTCCAAGCCACATGGGAATTGCGGGAAATGAGTTAGCGGATCAAGCTGCAAAAGAGGCGGTATCACTACCACCTCGACCAATGGAGGTACCCGCTAGAGATATTCGCTCTCAGTTACGCCTACAAGTTCTGGCTTTTTGGGAGAGTCGGTGGCTAGCTGACCCACTGCCCAGTAAACTGAGAGCGATCAAGGGAACTACTCGCGTGTGGCGGAGCTCCTTCCGGGTCCGGAGGGAGTCCGTCATTTTGTGTAGGCTAAGGATAGGTCATACAAGATCCACCCACTCATACCTAATGAGAAGGGAAGACCCCCCACTTTGTACCTGTGGAGCCGTTTTCACCGTGGCCCACATTTTCACCGAGTGTGTGGATCTTGCTGACTTACGAAGAAACCTTGGTTTGCAGACGACACTCAAACTTATATTAGCCGATGACGTGGTGGCTGCTGATCGCGTTATCCGCTTTATAAGTGAGAGTTAGGGCCAGCAATCTAAATTTTCCAGTGAACATTGACTCAACGACTTGTTCGTTTTTGAATGATAATGTTTTGTTTTTTCCGTAATTTTTGTTAATTTTTATCATTTTTATTTTTTATTTAATTGTTTGTTTTTGTTTTATTAATTTTTGGTCTTTTGAAATTTAGATGTCCACCTCAAAATTTTAAATTCAATTCAAAATTTGTATTCTTTAATCTGTGTTAAGAGGGGCAGATGACCTCGTAGTTCCGCCCCTTAAAACAACAATAACTAACTACTAACTATTCTTCCATGCTCTCGTTTACCTCCCTGGCCCCCTCAAAACCTTCCATTACAACGTCTAGTTCTAGAAGGAGCAAACTAATTATCTAGTCTTTGCTGCTCACTTCGTCAACCATGACCGCACATTTCTGGCACTTCGTAACGTCTACAATGCAGTGAGTAGCGGAACCAAGAAATGCGGTTGAATGATGCAACGTACTGACCAAATGACCTGCCTCTCTCCCCAATATTTGAGTCGGGCAGCACCTACTCTCATGGACACTATGAGCGGTGCTGGTAAGTACCTTTTATATAAAAAAATAAAAACAAATTACGAATATTTTTATTATTATTATTGTCATTGCAATTTGGTATAAATTGTTCTCTTTCCTCATCGCACTGACCATCTGGTGCGACTTGAGAGCGCCATACAGGAGGCTTTTTTCCGGAAGCAGCACCTAGTCACGGTTTTCTTTGACCTGGAGAAAGCCTACGACACCACATGGCGCTACGGGATCCTTTCCACCCTTCACAAGTGGGGACTCCGTGGTAACTTACCGACTTTCATTGCGAATTTCATGTCCGTCCGACTCTTCCGTGTAAGGGTCGGTAGGACATTATCGCAGTACTATACCCAAGAAAATGGAGTTCCTCAGGGTTCAGTGCTGAGTGTCACCTTGTTCGCGATTGCCATTAATGGCATTGTTGCCGCCGCCGGGTCCGCGGTAGTTCCATCGCTGTATGTAGACGATTTAGCCCTGCATTACAGCTCTGGAAGTATGGCAGTCGTGGAACGGCAATTGCAGCTAGCCATCAACCGGGTCGACAGGTGGGCTCACGACCGGGGTTTTCGTTTTTCAGCAGCGAAAACCTCCGTCGTCCATTTTTGTCGGCTACGGAGGCTACATTTACACCCTGAACTACATCTCAGGGATGCTGCGTTGCCGGTGGTTGACACTTATCGCTTCCTGGGGCTCCATTTTGACAGCAAGTTAACGTGGCAGCACCATATACGGCAATTGAAAATGACATGTCTCAGGAAACTGAACATGCTCAGGTTTCTTAGTGGCACTACGTGGGGGGCTGACCGTGCGGTGCTGCTACGGTTCTACCAAGCCCTCGTCCTGTCCCGGCTAGACTATGGTTCTGCGGCATACGGTTCAGCAAGGCCGGCAACCTTGAAAATGCTGGACAGTATCCACCATAGTGGCGTTAGGCTGGCTACCGGTGCCTTCCGGACCAGCCCGATACCCAGCCTACTCGCCGAATCGGGTGTTCCACCTTTAAATTATAGACGCGAACATATGCTGTTAGCATATGCTGCCAATGTGCGTCAAATGCCGCAACACCCGACCTATCAAGCTCTCTTCGGTACCCAAAACCACCAGGGGTACGCCAACCGGCCTCGTGCCACTCGGCCGGTTGGTATTAGACTTGATAGCTCGTGTACCGAAATAGGAGTGGCTGTAGGTCCCTGTATGATCCGGACATCTAGCGAGGTGCCTCCGTGGCAAGTCCCGCGTCCGGAAATTCGGTTAGATCTGCACCGAGGTCCTAAGGTGAACACGGATGCCTCCGTTTACCGGAGGCAGTTCCACAGCATAGTTCACCAATTTCCGGACGCTGGCATTCTATACACGGATGGTTCGAAGGTGGACGAGAAGGTGGGTTGTGCTTACGTTATTGATGGTGCAAATACCAAGATCTCTTTGCCTGAGGCCTGTAGTGTGTTTACTGCGGAGCTCGTTGCCATCTATGAAGCTCTGCAGTTTGCACTACAGGATGCTCGAATCCACTTTCTCGTGTGTACCGACTCTTTGAGTTCGTTGCAGTCAATTGCTACATGTTTCCCGCAACACCCCCTAGTGCAGCGAATCCACGACCTACTAGCCGGGCTGTGCCACGCTGACACTCGAATCACCTTTCTGTGGCTTCCAAGCCACATGGGAATTGCGGGAAATGAGTTAGCGGATCAAGCTGCAAAAGAGGCGGTATCACTACCACCTCGACCAATGGAGGTACCCGCTAGAGATATTCGCTCTCAGTTACGCCTACAAGTTCTGGCTTTTTGGGAGAGTCAGTGGCTAGCTGACCCACTGCCCAGTAAACTGAGAGCGATCAAGGGAACTACTCGCGTTTGGCGGAGCTCCTTCCGGGCCCGGAGAGAGTCCGTCATTTTGTGTAGGCTAAGGATAGGTCATACAAGATCCACCCACTCGTACCTAATGAGAAGGGAAGACCCCCCACTTTGTACCTGTGGAGCCGTATTCACCGTGGCCCACATTTTCACCGAGTGTGTGGATCTTGCTGACTTACGAAGAAACCTTGGTTTGCAGACGACACTCAAACTTATATTAGCCGATGACGCGGTGGCTGCTGATCGCGTTATCCGCTTTATAAGTGAGAGTGGGTTAGGGCCAGCAATCTAAATTTTCCAGTGAACTTTGACTCAACGACTTGTTCGTTTTTGAATGATAATGTATTGTTTTTTCCGTAATTTTTGTTTATGTTTATATTTTTATTTATTTAATTGTTTGTTTTTGTTTTATTAATTTTTGGTCTTTTTAAATTTAGATGTCCACCTCAAAATTTTAAATTCAATTCAAAATTTGTATTCTTTAATCTGTGTTAAGAGGGGCAGATGACCTCGTAGTTCCGCCCCTTAAAACAACAATAACTAACTAACTGGCTGAATTGATCCGTCTGAGGGCAGCCCGAAGAACGTCTCTTTCATCATCCATCCGATGACGCTGCCGAACGGGACTCCCTGTACCTGTTATGAAACAGATCATGCACCATATTGCTCAGGGATTCAGCACTGAGAACACCTCATTGTGAGTGGAGCCCTGTAGCTGTCCTGAAACAGACCATGCTCAATATTACTCAGGGATTCAGCACTGAGAACATCCCCCCGTGTGGGTGCGGGTTAGAATACACCCACGGTATGCCCTGCCTGTCGTAGGAGGCGACTAATAGGGCCGACATGGCCGAATAACTTGCCAGTTTTGATTTGTTCAGACCCCCTGTGGATGGGGAGGGCAGAATTCATCCACGGTATCCCCTGCCTGTCGTAAAAGGCGACTTAGAGGGGGCCTTATAAAGGTCAATTTTTGTTTTCTGGTCCCAGCTCTGGTTTGACCAATAGAAATAAACATGCGTGCTGTTAGGGGAAGGGCCACCAGCTTGGCCATCTGGCCAGAAAGTCTAGACGGTATGCCCCATCCCGTCAGGTGGGTGCGCCATGTACCCTACAGTAGTATCCGCCTTACAACGAAGGTCCCTGCATGGCCGAATACTGGAGCTGAATAAATCCTGTGCATGCCGAGGGGGAAGTGCCTGTTCGAGGCACTGGGACCCCGGGCAATATCTGCTATGCCAGGTAGGTATTGCCTTGGCTGGGTGGCGCCCACAGTGATAGCCCCCGTTCGGAGTGGGCAGTATTCGGGGAGGATTTCGTCCGGGATGCCATCAAAGCGATCACTGACACCTGTACAGGGTGGCACCCTTAAAAAGCCGTCTCTTGAGTGTCGAGCTAATCCCAAGGTGTATACGCCTTGGGATGAAGCCTTTAATAGAAGATTCCCCGCTGATAAGTCTCCTCGCTACCTGGTAGCTACGAGGACTGACGGGGGTGATTTTAAACTAGTAAAATCAATAATTTTTTCTGAGGAAATCGAGGGGAAATTTGGTGATCTTAACGGGATTTCCAAGCTCCGGAACGGTCAGCTGCTGCTGCACACCATTGATCGGAAGCAAACCGAAGCGTTGCTGGAATGCACGCAATTCGGCGAAATTCCCGTTAAGGTCTCAAAACACGAAACGCTGAATGAGGTCCGAGGAGTTATTTTCCATCGTGACCTCATTTTAAATAGCGATGCGGAATTGTTGCGGGATCTGGGGAAGAGAGGCGTCACCAAGATTAGGCGCATCACCCGAAAGATTGGGGAGAACAGCGTCGATACCGGCGCTTTTATTCTCCATTTTGAGGGTGATGTAGTACCTAAGCAGGTGAAGGTCACATCGTACCACTGCGATGTTCGACCGTACATCCCTCCTCCTATGCGCTGCTATCAATGCCAGAAATTCGGGCATGTTTCCGCCAGGTGCACTGCCAAGGCCGTGTGTAGAGAGTGTGGCAAGGGGACACATGAGGGTGAGAGGTGTACGCCTCCCCCGATTTGTCCTAACTGCCAAGGAAGCCACTCTCCACGATCGAAGCAGTGCCCTGAGTTCTGTAAGGAAGCAAAAATTCAAGAAATAAGAACTCTTGATAGGCTTTCATATCACGACGCTCGCAAGAGGTACCGTGATATGAATGCCCCCGAATTTCGGGTATCGTTTGCAGCTGCAACGACGCCCTCATTCACCCCTGCCGCATCTTTACCGAGTGTAGTACCCTCGACGCCCGTATTATCAGCAGTATTAAAATCACCCCTCGCTGTACCAGCGAAAAATGTCAGCCCGAAGGAGGTACAACAACCTTCTTCGGCCCAGCAAAAGAAGGCGCCGGTTATACCATCTAAACCGGCGCAATCGGAGAAGAAGTCATCTTCTTCTCCGAAACGGTCGACGAACAAGTCTTCCCCAGCTAAAGGGGGAAAGAAGACTTTGCCGACCAGGGCTGGTCCTTCTTCCAGCCCACCTAATACGAAAAATGTAGGGGAGAAAAGGGAGACGGTTCGCCGCCGTCTCTCTCGCCCTCCTGCTGACGGGGTGGCTACTGTCTCTGCTGGCCTTTCCGCTCCCATTACCACCAAGGGAGCGAAGCCTGCTGAAGCCAAGCCCGTACGTATGGAGGAACTCCCCTATAGAAAAGAAAATAGATCGGCGGAGGAGAGGGGAACGGTTCAGCGCCGTTTCTCTTCCTCTCCTAAAGGCAGGGCTGCTCACGTATCTGCTGACCATCCCGCTCCCACCACTACCAGTGGAGCGGTGCCAGCAGGAGCGACCTTGTTTTATAAGGACCCGGCGTCTGTGGGGAAGGGACCATCTACTTCCCCAAACACGCGTCGGCGCCGATCCAAGAAGAAATCTCTTCGGGGCGTGTCGGGGACAGACACCCAGTCTTCGGACCGGGAGAAAGTCCCTCGACACCGCTCTCGCTCTTCCCCAAGAGCGAGACTCGTGAGGTCCGACGACGACCGCGCGCAACCCAAGAGAGCGCCCGCTCCATTTTCTTCGTCTTCGGACGGAGATGTGGAGATTGAGGTGTGCTCTCCTGCCCCATCATCTCCAACTAGAGCTGGGGAAGGGTGGCAAACGGTCAAGCATAAGTAGAAGACCCATTTCTACTTAAGTCCATACCATGGCACTATTACAATGGAACTGTAATAGCTATTCTGTTCATCTCGCTGAGTTACGCCAATTAATATCTTCGTTTTCGGCAACCATTGTCTGTCTTCAGGAATCCAGGTTTCGTCCTGGACATGAGACAACAATGCGTCACTTCAAACTCTTCTCTAAAGACCGGATGGACGGAGCTGTGGCCGCTGGTGGCGTCTGCACTATCGTCCACTCTAGCCTCTTTAGTGAAGAGGTGCCGTTGCGTACTCAGCTAGAGGCAGTTGCAGTTCGTACTTCGTTGCCAGTAATGGCAACAGTATGTAACGTGTACATCCCACCTGATTCTCAGCCGGATTACGACCAGCTGGTGGATCTAGTCTCTCAGCTCCCCCCTCCTTTTCTCCTTCTGGGAGATGTTAATGCCCACAACACCATCTGGGGCTCCGCTACCACTAGCGGTAAAGGGAGAGATTTTGAGAGGCTGATCAGGCGGCTGGACCTGTGTCTGCTGAACACAGGGGAGCCTACGCACTTCTCTATTGCACACGGTACTTATTCAAGTATCGATATTACCCTGTGCAGTCGTGCGCTGGTTCCCCTGCTACAGTGGGGTGTACACGATGACCTTTGTAATAGTGACCATTTTCCAATTATCGTTACTCTTCCGAACCAGAGAGCCATCGAGTTACCAAGTCGATGGCTTCTCCGTCGGGCTGATTGGCCAACATTCACGGCACGTGCGGTGTTTGCCGAAGATACCTTTGAGAGTGTCGACGATCATACCATTCATATAACGAATGGTATTTTGGCTGCTGCTGAGGAAACAATACCTTCCTCATCCGGCAACTCACGCCGGAAGCTTGTCCCTTGGTGGACAGCCGAGATTGCAGCAGCCATTAAAGATCGTCGACGTGCTTTCAAATGCTATCGGAGGCAAAACACTATGGCCAACCTTATCACCTTCAGAAGGATGCGTGCTAGAGCCCGATATCTGATTCGGGAGAGTAAGAAAACGACGTGGGAAAAGTATGTGTCGTCCATGACGGCGCATACTCCTTCATCTCAAGTGTGGACTAAGCTTCGTCGGATCTCCGGACTCCCGACATCACTGTCGATACCCGGAGTGTCCATCAATGGAGACATAATCACGGACCATCTCGCCATTGCCAACAGCATTGGCTCGCACTTCTCCGATGTATCCTGCTCCGGGAGTTACGATCCTACATTTCTGACTCTGAAGCGGGAGGCAGAGACTCACCCCTTGTCCTTTGCCACTGCTGCTTCGGAGTCCTATAATGTACCATTCTCTGAATGGGAACTGCGCAGTGCGCTTGCACTGTGCAGGGATACGGCTCCTGGACCGGATAACATACATAATCAAATGTTAAAACATCTGTGCGAATCCAGTATAAAAAAACTGTTGATCCTCTTCAATCGTATATGGATTGGAGGGGAGTTTCCATCTCAATGGCGAGAGGGGATCGTGATACCGATTCCTAAGGCTGGAAAGGATCCCAAGTTTGTAAGCAGCTATAGGCCCATTTGTTTGACAAATGGCCTATGCAAGCTGCTCGAAAAGATGGTGAACCGTCGACTGGTGTGGTTCTTGGAGGATAAGGGTCTCCTGTCTGAGTACCAATGTGGATTTCGCTCTCATAGGTCCACCACTGACCATCTGGTGCGACTTGAGAGCGCCATACAGGAGGCTTTTTTCCGAAAACAGCACCTAGTCACGGTTTTCTTTGACCTCGAGAAAGCCTACGACACCACATGGCGCTACGGGATCCTTTCCACCCTTCACAAGTGGGGACTCCGTGGTAACTTACCGACTTTCATTGCGAATTTCATGTCCGTCCGACTCTTCCGTGTAAGGGTCGGTAGGACATTATCGCAATACTATACCCAAGAAAATGGAGTTCCTCAGGGTTCAGTGCTGAGTGTCACCTTGTTCGCGATTGCCATTAATGGCATTGTTGCCGCCGCCGGGTCCGCGGTAGTTCCATCGCTGTATGTAGACGATTTAGCTCTGCATTACAGCTCTGGAAGTATGGCAGTCGTGGAACGGCAATTGCAGTTAGCTATCAACCGGGTCGACAGGTGGGCTCACGACCGGGGTTTTCGTTTTTCAGCAGCGAAAACCTCCGTCGTCCATTTTTGTCGGCTACGGAGGCTACATTTACACCCTGAACTACATCTCAGGGATGCTGCGTTGCCGTTGGTTGACACTTATCGCTTCCTGGGGCTCCATTTTGACAGCAAGTTAACGTGGCAGCACCATATACGGCAATTGAAAATGACATGTCTCAGGAAACTGAACATGCTCAGGTTTCTTAGTGGCACTACGTGGGGGGCTGACCGTGCGGTGCTGCTACGGTTCTACCAAGCCCTCGTCCTGTCCCGGCTAGACTATGGTTCTGCGGCATACGGTTCAGCAAGGCCGGCAACCTTGAAAATGCTGGACAGTATCCACCATAGTGGCGTTAGGCTGGCTACCGGTGCCTTCCGGACCAGCCCGATACCCAGCCTACTCGCCGAATCGGGTGTTCCACCATTAAATTATAGACGCCAACATATGCTTTTAGCATATGCTGCCAATGTGCGTCAAATGCCGCAACACCCGACCTATCAAGCTCTCTTCGGTACCCAAAACCACCAGGGGTACGCCAACCGGCCTCGTGCCACTCGGCCGGTTGGTATTAGACTTGATAGCTCGTGCACTGAAATAGGAGTGGCTGTAGGTCCCTGTATGATCCGGACATCTAGCGAGGTGCCTCCGTGGCAAGTCCCGCGTCCGGAAATTCGGTTAGATCTTCACCAAGGTCCTAAGGTGAACACGGATGCGTCCGTTTACCGGAGGCAGTTCCACAGCATAGTTCACCAATTTCCGGACGCTGGCATTCTATACACGGATGGTTCGAAGGTGGACGAGAAGGTGGGTTGTGCTTACGTTATTGATGGTGCAAATACCAAGATCTCTTTGCCTGAGGCCTGTAGTGTGTTTACTGCGGAGCTCGTTGCCATCTATGAAGCTCTGCAGTTTGCACTGCAGGATGCTCGAATCCACTTTCTCGTGTGTACCGACTCTTTGAGTTCGTTGCAGTCAATTGCTACATGTTTCCCGCAACACCCCCTAGTGCAGCGAATCCACGACCTACTAGCCGGGCTGTGCCACGCTGACACTCTAATCACCTTTCTGTGGCTTCCAAGCCACATGGGAATTGCGGGAAATGAGTTAGCGGATCAAGCTGCGAAAGAGGCGGTATCACTACCACCTCGACCAATGGAGGTACCCGCTAGAGATATTCGCTCTCAGTTACGCCTACAAGTTCTGGCTTTTTGGGAGAGTCAGTGGCTAGCTGACCCACTGCCCAGTAAACTGAGAGCGATCAAGGGAACTACTCGCGTTTGGCGGAGCTCCTTCCGGGCCCGGAGAGAGTCCGTCATTTTGTGTAGGCTAAGGATAGGTCATACAAGATCCACCCACTCGTACCTAATGAGAAGGGAAGACCCCCCACTTTGTACCTGTGGAGCCGAATTCACCGTGGCCCACATTTTCACCGAGTGTGTGGATCTTGCTGACTTACGAAGAAACCTTGGTTTGCAGACGACACTCAAACTTATATTAGCCGATGACGCGGTGGCTGCTGATCGCGTTATCCGCTTTATAAGTGAGAGTGGGTTAGGGCCAGCAATCTAAATTTTCCAGTGAACTTTGACTCAACGACTTGTTCGTTTTTGAATGATGATGTTTTGTTTTTTCCGTAATTTTTGTTAATTTTTATAATTTTTATTTTTTATTTAATTGTTTGTTTTTGTTTTATTAATTTTTGGTCTTTTGAAATTTAGATGTCCACCTCAAAATTTTAAATTCATTTCAAAATTTGTATTCTTTAATCTGTGTTAAGAGGGGCAGATGACCTCGTAGTTCCGCCCCTTAAAACAACAATAACTAACTAACTAAACTAACCACTAGCCGGGCTGTGCCACGCTGACACTCGAATCACCTTTCTGTTGCTTCCAAGCCACATGGGAATTGCGGGAAATGAGTTAGCAGATCAAGCTGCAAAAGAGGCGGTATCACTACCACCTCGACCAATGGAGGTACCCGCTAGAGATATTCGCTCTCAGTTACGCCTACAAGTTCTGGCTTTTTGGTAGAGTCAGTGGCTAGCTGACCCACTGCCCAGTAACCTGAGAGCGAGCAAGGGAACTACTTGCGTGTGGCGGCGCTCCTTCCGGGCCCGGAGAGAGTCTGTCATTTTGTGTAGGCTAAGGATAGGTCATACAAGATCCACCCACTCGTACCTAACGAGAAGGGAAGATCCCCACTTTGTACCTGTGGAGCCGTTATCACCGTGGCCCACATTTTCACCGAATGTGTGGATCTTGCTGACTTACGAAGAAACCTTGGTTTGCAGACGACACTCAAACTTATATTAGCCGATGACGCGGTGGCTGCTGATCGCGTTATCCGCTTTATAAGTGAGAGATTTTTAGGGCCAGCAATCTAAATTTTCCAGTGAAAATTGACTCAACGACTTGTTCGTTTTTGAATGATAATGTCTTTGTTTTTCCGTAATTTTTGTTTATTTTATAATTTTTATTTTTATTAATTTTTTTGTTTTTGTTTTATTAATTTTTTGGTCTTTTTAAAATTAAGATGTCCACCTCAAAATTTTTATTCAATTCAAAATTTGTATTCTTTAATCTGTGTTAAGACGGGCAGATGACCTCGTAGTTCCGCCCCTTAAAACAACAATAACTAACACTGAGAACACCTCATTGTGAGGGGCGCCCTGTAGCAGTCCTGAAACAGATCATGCACAATATTACTCAGTGATTCAGCACTGAGAACACTTCATTATGAGGGGAGTCCCTGTAGCTGTCCAGAAACAGATCATGCACAATATTACTCAGGGATTCAGCACTGAGAACACCTCATTGTGAGGGGAGTCCCTGTAGCTGTCCAGAAACAGATCATGCACAATATTACTCAGGGATTCAGCACTGAGAACACCTCATTATGAGGGGAGTCCCTGTAGCTGTCCAGAAACAGATCATGCACAATATTACTCAGGGATTCAGCACTGAGAACACCTCATTGTGAGGGGAGTCCCTGTAGCTGTCCAGAAACAGATCATGCACAATATTACTCAGGGATTCAGCACTGAGAGCACCTCATTGTGAGGGGAGTCCCTGTAGCTGTCCAGAAACAGATCATGCACAATATTACTCAGGGATTCAGCACTGAGAACACCTCATTGTGAGGGGAATCCCTGTAGCTGTCCAGAAACAGATCATGCACAATATTACTCAGGGATTCAGCACTGAGAACACCTCATTGTGAGGGGAGTCCCTGTAGCTGTCCAGAAACAGATCATGCACAATATTACTCAGGCATTCAGCACTGAGAACACCTCATTGTGACGGGAGTCCCTGTAGCTGTCCAGAAACAGATCATGCACAATATTACTCAGGCATTCAGCACTGAGAACACCTCATTGTGAGGGGAGTCCCTGTAGCTGTCCTGAAACAGATCATGCACAATATTACTCAGGCATTCAGCACTGAGAACACCTCATTGTGAGGGGAGTCCCTGTAGCTGTCCAGAAACAGATCATGCACAATATTACTCAGGGATTCAGCACTGAGAACACCTCATTGTGAGGGGAGTCCCTGTAGCTGTCCAGAAACAGATCATGCACAATATTACTCAGGGATTCAGCACTGAGAACACCTCATTGTGAGGGGAGTCCCTGTAGCTGTCCAGAAACAGATCATGCACAATATTACTCAGGGATTCAGCACTGAGAACACCTCATTGTGAGGGGAGTCCCTGTAGCTGTCCAGAAACAGATCATGCACAATATTACTCAGGGATTCAGCACTGAGAACACCTCATTGTGAGGGGCGCCCTGTAGCTGTCCTGAAACAGATCATGCACAATATTACTCAGTGATTCAGCACTGAGAACACCTCATTGTGAGGGGAGTCCCTGTAGCTGTCCAGAAACAGATCATGCACAATATTACTCAGGGATTCAGCACTGAGAACACCTCATTGTGAGGGGAGTCCCTGTAGCTGTCCAGAAACAGATCATGCACAATATTACTCAGGGATTCAGCACTGAGAACACCTCATTGTGAGGGGAGTCCCTGTAGCTGTCCAGAAACAGATCATGCACAATATTACTCAGGGATTCAGCACTGAGAACACCTCATTGTGAGGGGCGCCCTGTAGCTGTCCTGAAACAGATCATGCACAATATTACTCAGGGATTCAGCACTGAGAACACCTCATTGTGAGGGGAGTCCCTGTAGCTGTCCTGAAACAGATCAAGCACAATATTACTCAGGGATTCAGCACTGAGAACACCTCATTGTGAGGGGCGCCCTGTAGCTGTCCTGAAACAGATCATGCACAATATTACTCAGTGATTCAGCACTGAGAACACCTCATTGTGAGGGGAGTCCCTGTAGCTGTCCAGAAACAGATCATGCACAATATTACTCAGGGATTCAGCACTGAGAACACCTCATTGTGAGGGGAGTCCCTGTAGCTGTCCAGAAACAGATCATGCACAATATTACTCAGGGATTCAGCACTGAGAACACCTCATTGTGAGGGGAGTCCCTGTAGCTGTCCAGAAACAGATCATGCACAATATTACTCAGGCATTCAGCACTGAGAACACCTCATTGTGAGGGGAGTCCCTGTAGCTGTCCAGAAACAGATCATGCACAATATTACTCAGGGATTCAGCACTGAGAACACCTCATTGTGAGGGGAGTCCTTATAGCTGTCCTGAAACAGATCAAGCACAATATTACTCAGGGATTCAGCACTGAGAACACCTCATTGTGACGGGAGTCCCTGTAGCTGTCCAGAAACAGGTCATGCACAATATTACTCAGGGATTCAGTACTGAGAACACCGCATTATGAGGGAACTCTCTGTAGCTGTCCTGAAACAGATCATGCACAATATTACTCAGGGATTCAGCACTGAGAACACCTCATAGTGAGGGGACTCTCTGTAACTGTCCTGAAACAGATCATGCACAATATTACTCGGGTATTCAGCACTGAGAACACCTCATTGTGAGGGGACTCCCTGTAGCACTCCTGAAACAGATCATGCTCAATATTACTCAGGGATTCAGTACTGAGAACACCTCATTGTGAGGGGACCACCTGTAGCTGCCCAGAAACAGATCATGCACAATATTACTCAGGGACTCTGTAACGATAACCTTCGGATTCGAGATTCGATAATCGAAACATACATCTCTGCAATACGTTGCGCAACTATGTCAATTGTTTCTACTTCAACATACATAATAAATGTTGGCACTATGCTATTATGTTGCTAGTTATTATTTGATTACCCTATAAACCTGAATGTAAATGTTACATGGTGTCACAAGTAATTGGTTTTTCTGAATTATAAAGCAGCAAACAAAAATAATGGCCAACGTAGAACAAAACGCCCAAAATCAGAGGCTAACTCATAGAATTCAAATTCGACAACCTAAACCCCTGGAGTTTGGCAAAAATATGGCACAGGAATGGAAAACGTGGAATGTGTCCTACAACTGGTACTCAAAAGCAATTCAGCTGGATAAAGAACCGCCCGAAGTCCAAGTCGCTACGTTTATGACAACAATAGGTTATGAAGCCGAAGAGATTTTTCAGTCATTTAACCTCACTGAGGCAGAACAAACAAACATGAAGGTAATCATGGACAAATTTAACAATTATTTTGTGCGTAAAGCTAATGAAACTAATGAAGCATACGTTTTTCATAAAATGTTACAAGAATCAGTCGAAAATTTTGAACAGTTTTTGATTCGCGTAATAACTCAAGCAAGAAAATGTAGTTTCGGTCTATTAGAGAAACGAATGCTAAAAGGCAAAATTTTTACTGGCATTAATAATGATACGTTACGTGAAAGATTGTTGGGTACAACAGACCTAACCTATGACAAAACGGTAGACATGTGTCAAGCAAGCGAGCTGGTACACAAACAAGCCATCGACATGAGTAAGAATAGCGAATCAGA
Organism: Meconema thalassinum; assembly: GCA_946902985.2. Taxonomy (NCBI): domain Eukaryota; kingdom Metazoa; phylum Arthropoda; class Insecta; order Orthoptera; family Tettigoniidae; genus Meconema; species Meconema thalassinum. Next base: position 527,093,323 of record OX336393.1, on the reverse strand, counting down.
ATCACAGATGTCACTTGCCGCACTCAAGAAAATGAAAAGACAAGGAGTTAACATAAAAAATACTGATCAGTTTAATTGCAACAGACGTGGTATGACACATGGAAAGTGATCTTGCCCGGCGTATAAGTTACGATGTAATTTGTGTGGGAAGTTAGGACATTTTGAAGTCTGTTGCAAGTCCAAAAAGGAGATTCATGCAATACACGGCTCTAAAGACTACGATGCAACCTCTCAATCGTCACGTGATAGAGATATGATGTTCATTGTCAGTGTTACAGTACGGTACCACCATGACAAGAAGATTGGAAAGAATTAATAAATTGGGAAACAAAGCGTTTCATGCTAAACTAGACAGCGATGCTCAATGTAACGTTCTTCCGACTCACATAATCGAGAAACTGGGAGTCACTGCTAAGATAACACCACCCAAAGTAAAGAAGTTGGTAACATTTAGTGAACACAGGCTCAACGTTGTCGGCGGACTGAAATTGAAATGTAAGATCAAGAATCGTCAAACAGAAGTAACATTCTTGACTATGAATGAACAAGTTCAACCAATAATCGTCAAAAAGACTTGCGAAGAAGAAAATCTGATTATTAGAGTACACAGCGTGAAGATTAGCAGCCCGAAGTTAAATAACGAACAGATGTTTAATGGATTGGGATGTCTCAAGGGTTACGAATACGACATAGACCTTGTAGAAAATCCAAAGTTCGAGATTAGCTCAGCTAGAACGATTCCATTGGCCATAAAGGAAACAGTGGTAAGCAAGAACTTGATAAAATGGTTAAAATGGACGTCATCAAACGAGTCACGAAACTCATTGTAGCAGTATCTCCTCTTGTCATCGTCAAAAAAGGGGGCAAACTTCATTTGTGTATCGACCCTACAGATGTAAATAAAAATATCAAGAGGAGACATTTCCCATTAAACACGATTGAAGCCACTGCCGCAAGAATCAATGGTAGTAAGTACTTCACATGCCTAGATTGCACTCGAGGTTTTTGGCAAATAAAATTATCTGAGAGAACATAAGAATATTTAACATTTGCAACACCTTGGGGACGTTATTCCTGCAAACGTCTTCCGTTCGGACTATCTTCAGCACCGGAAGTATTTCAGCAAATTATGACAGAGATATTTCACGACATTCCAAATGTAGAATGCGCCTTGGACGACATATTAATTCATGCCAGTACAGACCAGAAACTTCGGGATACGACTGAAATAGTACTTCGAAGACTACATGAAAACGGCTTTAAACTCAATGAATAAAAGTGCATATTTAACGTACAAAGAGTTCGTTTTTAGGACACGTTTTGTCAGACAAGGGACTTGAAATTGATGAGACAAAAGTCGATGCGATAAAGAAACTCAAAGCACCAAAGAACAAAGAAGAGCTACAGAGATTGTTGGGTATGATAAATTACTTGGAAAAATTTATTCCCTGTCAGTCAAAACTGACAGCTCCATTGCGTGTACTGTTGAAGAATGATGTTGCATGGTTTTGGGGTCAGAACAGGATCAGGCGTTCAAAGAACTAAGAAAAGCACTGTCCAGCACCCCTGTTATGAGGTACTGCCCCCGTAAATTGAATTATATTGAGACCACGATGGCTGTATTGGCAAATATGAATAAAGTTATGGATGTCATAGTTGTGACGTGTATATTCATTACGTAGGCACGGATGACGTAGAAATCATGCAAGTAGGCTGGTTGAGCTGAGATTCTTGGTGACGTCATGATTTTGTTCGAGAAAGATCTTAGATTTACGACGCAGTCGCAGGAAACAAGGTATTGTGCTAAGGAAGAAGTTACGCTATTGGAGGAGAGACTCGAACCAATGAACGATAGTTTGGAAGGAAGACGGAGATTGCTGAAACTACGATATTTAATTGCTTTTGGCATGCAGAATTGTGGAAAACTATTTTCAGTTATGGCATTGATTTGGAATTTTGAAGAAATTAATTTTGAGTTTTTGAAATTTGAAAATCCGTCAAGTATAGCCAAAGTTAAAACTTCTAGCAATGACGGAGCAACAGGCTATGGAAGGGATGGATACGCCCCTTAAGAAGTTGATAAAAGGTCGTGCACAGGAGAGAGGAGCTCTCATATCTCTCATACCGCTGATACCGCATATATATTTCAGATGTTATATAGTCATTTTCGAGTGAATAAGTGAAGCAAGTCATCTTTAGCGTGTGGTTAAAGCCCGGCGCATCGAACGAACGCGGAGCAGTTCCATTTTACGCTGCTCGAAACTAGGTGAAGTTAAAACGCTCACATTAACGTTTCTATCAGATAAGATATAAAGAGTTAACTTCTGCCTTCATTATAATTCAATTGGGCAGTACAACATTGAGGTGTGTAGAAGATTTGAACAATTTCACTGTTATACTTCGAAAGATATTGGCACTTTAAGGCTGCCAACAAAAGTGATTTTCTCGCCACATGAGAAACACTTTTAAAATTCCACATTATACACTACGGCTGACACGTGGATTGCAACAGTGATATTGGAGAATACGTTCGGTATTACAACGATACATTCTACTATGGAACATTATAATCTTGCAGTGCTTTCAATGATTATAACAGAAGTTGAGATGGAAGGCTAAGGCTTTAATGCAATTGGGACATATATCGATGGAGTGAAGTAACAGCATGGAACTTCGTTAATCGTCATTCTACAAAAGCGAGCATGTAGTGAACATCCAACTACACTCATGCATCGTGAATCCATCGCTGAATTATATCAGATGACAGTGGAAATATCATCATACTCCACGATTATGAATATTTCTGCGGAAATAACTACAATAAACTTCATGGCGAATTACGACTGGAACTTCAGGGAACTTTCAAGAGAGGCCAGGGTGGACCCGGCTCATAAAGAAGAGTTTTGCCAGAGGGATGTCTTTCGTATACATGGAGCAGTGCAATTTCCGGAGAAGGAAGCAGTTCGATTCTCCGAGGACGCTGATTCCAGGTTCGAGGTCGGAGCACATCTTCACGCTGGTGAAATGGAACCAACAGCAGTTTTCTTTGAAAACTTTCCTCTAGAACTTCAATCAACAGATAAGGTAGTCGTGAACGTTTCTTGTATTATTTGAGTCATGTAGCGATATCTGAGCAACCATTTTCCCATATTTTCTGTCCCATTTATTTTTGCCCCATTTTCTTGATTGACATTTCTGTACTCAGTACACTTCGATGATTTATGCCTTTTTCTACGATTTGTTGAGACATTGTTATGTCATTGGCATACTTAAATAATTTTGGATCAGTTGAGACTGATAATTTAGATTCTTTCAGTAATTTGCCTATTTTGTAGTCACGATTTGACTGTAAAGTTAACGATTTTCTATGGCAGATTTGAATTCAGACAGCGTGTCATTTTATTAAAGTAATTCTATTCAGTAAATTACTTTGACCAATTTTCTGTCATCCTCAAGAAAGAAGAATGATTAAATGATTTTAGAGCGTTAAAATCTAATACGTTATCGACGATCTTTGAAATACTAGTCGTCTTATGAACATGATTGCAACATAGACATTTATCATTGCATTATAGACAATTTTATGAAATATGAACTTTGATTACGATTTATTGAATACACTATAGTAATGAACATTTGATAAGAATTTTTCTCAATTCTAGATTGGAACAATAATGTTTGCATTCCACAGTCTAATTGTATTCTATTCGACTATTTATGCAGTTTAGATGAACTTTGATTGAAGATAGTATTTTTATACTGCGATACTTTGAAGATATTAATCTCAATTTTGATACACCAGGGAGGAGTGTCTAATCGTATTTGCTATTAAATTTATTTGTGATTGGCAAATTTTTACTTCATATCGATTCATGAATGAAACCCACGAAGGTTAAATAATAACAGTCATTAATACAATTGATGAATATAAGAATTTTTGAAGAGGAACAATGGATGTATAATCGTTAGTTCAGTGGACCTGTAAAAGTCGCTGATGAGTAATGCCCTTGAATAATGAAGGAGGTTCCCACAGTAATAAATGAAGTTGTTGAATTTATGAGTGGAGGTTTTTGTATGTAATTTGGAAGATTTTGATGCAATATATATGAAGATATATGATGAATTCTGGGCATATTGTTGAGCAATTTTGTGCGTTTTGAGCGAAGTATTTTTCCGCTGAATGTATTGTCCTGGTTCTTTGAAAGTTATTCATGTGAAAATACTGTTAAAGTTAACAAGAGTGTTAAATAATTTGAGATGAAGATTTTGAATGGAGGTTACCGTCACAAATATTAATAATAATTATTAAACCTTATTAAACCTGAATTTGACAATTAAATATAACTAACCTTCATTGGTCGATTATATCACCACGATTTGAGTAATTATCAACCGGATAAACGTGTGGTTTAATGTATTTCTTGTATAAATAATATAAACAATATAATTATTATTGTAAATAATTTTGTAAATATCTTTGATAACAATTTGTAATGAAAGGGATTAATAGAGGCGTGTATAAAATTTCCAATTGTCGTTTGACATTGTTATAAACAATTTATTATTGTTATAATTAATTAATGAACTTTTGTTATTAACATTTGGAGTTTTGTTATTATACTCTAAACAACGCTAATTAAACAAGTGGTTTGAACAATTAAACATGATTTGGGATTGTTGGAGTAATCCACTGGTGTTTGAATGGAGCATTTAAAAGATTTGCGTGATAATATTTCAGTTGAGATGTGGACATTTAACGTGTTTTGAAGGGAGAGCTAAGCTCTGATGTAACTCGCTTATGCTAGGGTTGAACGGACAGGTGAGTCCACTTTGACAATGCAGGTGCATTGCAGCTGGCCCGGACAACTGTATTATAGAGGCCAAGGACGTTTACATAATAGCCTTGTGGCTATAAATAAAATATGAAGTATATAAACACGCAAACCAATTGATATATGTGTCTCGTCCCAAATCCCGTTTCCATTCCAAGTGCATTATTATTCTTACGTTATTTTGAGCTTGAGAAAGCTGAAACATTGTATGTAGAGTATACAAGTCCGACAGGAGGACATGGTTATGTGGTCGATGGCTTCTTATTGCCACGTGGATTTTGTTGTTTTATTTTTGTTAATTCATTCTTTTTGTGAAATAAATTATTGTGCAGTTTAAAGTTTCTCGTCTTCGTTATGGTTCATTTTAAATATCATGGTGGAGGTTATTGTGTGGGCACGCTTTAAGTGATCCAGTTGACAACCCAGTCCCCGAGATAAATTTAAGAGGTAAGTAAAAGGTAAGTATGAACCCCCGTATATTTTGGTGTGTTCCACAATAATTTCTTGTTAACTATTGTGCTCTAATCTTGATAGTATCTGTCAGTGCCATTTTCATTGATGTAGCTGTGCCGGTGCGTTTGATTATTGGCAATCCGATTGAGGGGGCGGATATCTGACAGCCTACTATCCTGAGATCGGGGACAGTAGGATTGGCGCAATCAACGTGTGGGGCACGATTGGCTCGATTGGCACGATCAGCAAAACATTGGATTACCAAGTTATTGCAGTAGAATTGACACCGCAATTTTGGAGTGTTCGAATAACATTGGATTACCAAGTTATCGATGTCAAAGGGATTGTGAAGACTCAAATAAAGAGGTTGATTCTTTGTTAGATGTCTTAGCCAATTGTAGAATTTGAGAGTGTGATTATATAGGGATTAAATGTTGTGTTGTATTAGGAAAATTACACTCATAAAAGATCAGCTCTTATACAACTTGAGAGAGATTAAATAGGCTGGAAACTTAGAAAAATCGCCTATGATCTGGAATCTTATTTTATTTGACCGGCTTATGACATGTGTAGTCATATTAAAGATAAAATTAAACTATTTGGATTGTAAATGTAAATTATTTGTGTTAGGATATTTTAAAATGAACCAAAGAAACTTGAACATGTGCTTGAGTTTATTTCAACATGAAGTGTCTACGAAGGTTAATTATAAGGTAATTATAAGTTAGATTTAAGACAGAAAATTGCTCAAATTTATATATGGTGAAAAATGTTGCTCAGATGTTGTTATTTTGCTCTGTTTGATTTATGTCCCTAAAGCAGTTTATTATTGAAATATTATTGAAATGGCAGATGAGAGTCTGAGAATGATGTTGGAGGAGATGTCTGCTAACATGAAAGCTAGCATTAATGAAAGCATGAAGGAGATGGAAGCTAGGAATACTAGTCGAATGGAGGAAAATGCTAGTAGAATGGATGAAAGTTTGAAAGTTCTTCAGACCAGTTCTGCAAACTTAGAGAATAATGTGTCGCGTTTACAGATCAATACCCAGGGAATCGAGAATGCCGTGAGTGACATTCACAAAGATGTGTCTGAGGTTAAAATTGATGTTTCTAAGGTACAGAAAGATCTTACTATGTTGAATCTTGATGTTGCCAATGTCCGCGGTGATATTTCATGTGCTAGAGCTGAAGTAATTGTTGTTAGGAATGATGTTGCTACTGTACAAGACAAAGTAAAGGAAGTTCAAAGAGAGGTTAGAAATGCTCGAACTGATGTGTCAAATGTTCAAGTTGACATCAATAATATTCATTCAGATGTTAATGATATGCAAAGCGATATCAATAAAATACAAGTAGAAGTCAATACTGTTTTTGTAGACATTGCTAAAGTTCAGACTGATGTTAACAAAGTTAGGGAAGAAATTGAAACTTCAAAAACGCTTTGTACTCGTAACATTAGTGCATTAACAACTCGGTTAGTTGACGAGTCTGTTAGGACAACAGCTTCTTTAGCTGGTTTAAAATACGATGTAGAGGTCATGAGAACCCAAGTATTAGATCACAATCGTTTACTTAAGGAAGACATTGAGGTAGATATCGCGGAAATGTTAACTGCAAATGTAACGGTGTGGAAAGATGAATGGAACAGGTCAAGTGGGGAACATGTAGATCAGATTCAGGAGCGAATTGAAAGAAAACTTGCCAGTACACAAGTAGACATTAATAATGAAGTAGTTCAGATTAGGAAAGACTTGAATGTATGGATGGATTCGCTATCCGAAAAGCAGGTAGAGGATAGAACTCAAATAGGTCAGGACGTGCAAGCATTAAAAACTGCGTTAGAGGAACAGATTCATAAGGTTGTCTCTGATGTTAATGAAACTACGAGCAAACTGCAGAATTTGAAACTAGGAGAAGCTAGCATGATGGAAACCTATAAGGAAGAGTTGATTAGGAAAGTCATCACGGAAATCACAGACAAGGATACTGAAGGATTGACTGGTGAAGAGGATAGAAATTACGTGAGAAGATGTAACCTCGCTACAGAAGAGAGAGATATTAGTCCTGAGGAACGTATATCCAGATTCAGGGAAGAAGAAGAGGATCGGAATATTGAACCTGAATGGAAGTATCGTGATAGTGGGAAACATTATATGGATTCATATCCGAGAAATGTGACAGTCATCCGGAATTTTGAAGACAAACCTCAAAAATTTAGCAACACTGATAGTCTCACACCGATCGAATATATCAGGAATCTTAAAGACTATTTCATAGAAGCCCACATTCCTAGAGAGAGAGAGAGATGAGAATCGTAGAAAGATTTCTAGCTGGAGGACCCCTTGAGTGGTTTAGAGCATTTCGGTACACTTTCAGCAATTTTGACGAATTTTCAGAGGCACTGATAAAACGATTCTGGTCAATAGAAGCTCAGAATTCATTAAGAGCTGAGGTATACTCGAGGAAGTATTCAGGTACTCTTCCAACACGGTACGCTGATTTCTTCACGAGTCAGTTATCACGCTTGAGATTTTTGCAACCCCCATTGTCAACAGAGCAGTTGATAGATGCGATTTCACGTATGCTGCCTGTGGAAGTAAGAAGACTGATCATATCGTCAAATATCAGAGATTTGACCAGTATGGACGAATTATTGAGAAGGCTTGACTACACGAGTCCAATGCCAAATTTGGTACAAAAAGGTCAGAGGCACGAATTCAAAGACGTTAATACGGTCTACATGGATCAAGTGGAGCAAACTGATAAGCCTGAGGAAGAAAAAACTGAAAATGTAGGTCCTCACCGAAATAATTATTTCCGCAACAACAGATCCCAAGGTTACCGTCCATATCAGCAAAGACGAGGCTGGAGTAATAATAGAGGGAATTATAACAACGGAAGAGGTAGATACTATAACAATGGTTATAATAGAAACTACAATCGAAATAACCAGTACCAGAATCAGAATCAGAATTCTCAAGGTCAGGTTATGACACCCGACAAGTATCAAGAGAGAGAGAAAGAAAGTCAGCAGTATCTGAAGGAATTACGAGAAAAGGAAGCTGAAAACCAAAAGAAAAGACAGGATGTAGTGATCGATCCTGGTCCTTCTACAAGTCAGCAGGGGAACTTTGAGATTGGTAACACAAAAAAACGCCGATTTCTCAACGACAGTGAGAAACTATGAATACATTGCCACACCACACATGATTACCTTTAATGAAATTTACGAAGTAACTGATGAGGATTTATTAGAAGAGAGGGGAATCGTCAAAGAGGAAAGACCATGTGCCTTACCTATTATTTCTGTACTGATAGATGGCCAACAGTATAAAGCTCTTATGGATACTGATGCAATTATTTCGATCATCTCTGATGAATGCTATCAAAGTCTGTTAAAAGGAGAAAACATGACAGTTTTACCAGTTTCTACCGTCAAAGTGAGAGGAATTTTCCAAGACAAGGCAGTGAAATGCAAGATCCAAGTGCTGTTGAACTTTGAAATTAATGGAAGGAATTATGAACAGATCTTTATTGTGGTTAACAAGATCCATTTCGATATTGTGCTAGGAATCGATTTTATATCGAAAGTTGGAGCCATTATTGATATGAAGAATAGGAGTATTAGCGTTAATGATGGGTACATGATCACAGAAGAGATCGAAGAACAGGACGTGAAAAACAGTCTAGAGATAGACCTTAGGGAAGAAATTTTAAATACCATTATTAATGAAGTGGAGAATATATCAGAAATACCCAGTAGAAAAACTGAAGGATTTGAAGAAATTCAGGGGGAATTTGAGGATTTGATAAAGGAATTCCAAGATATTTTTGATGAAAAGCCTGGATTGATTAAAGACTATAAGTATAAGATAAGGCTGACCGATGAAACCCCTTACCAAAAGAGAATATACCCCATACCTGAGAAATACTATCAAGAAGTACGAGGGTTGATCAGAAAAATGGAGGTAGACGGGATTATTAAAAAACAGGCGTCGTCTTACATAAACCCCATCACTGTAGTCAAGAAAAGTAATGGTCAGATACGTCTTTGTCTCGATGCTCGGACCATCAACTTGAAGATTCTTCCAGAAAATGACCGACCACCTAAGATCAGAGATCTGCTTAGAAAGTTCAAAGGGAGAGCATGTTTCAGTGTTCTTGACTTGACATCTTCGTTTTACCAAGTTCAACTGGAGGAAGAAAGTATGCAGTACACTGGATTCCTATTTGACCAGACGTCATGGGTCTTTGTGAGAATGCCTTCTGGAATGGTCAACAGTGGACCAGCACTTATTCGAGCACTTGATAGCAAGCTCACTGACGAAGTAAAGGAGAATGTAATCTGCTACATTGACGATTTAATTGTATCTTCACCCAACGCCGCAGAACATTTAGTGCACTTGAGAAAGTTGTTTGAAAATTTAAGGGAGGCCAATATCAAGGTCAATTTTGGAAAATGTCAATTCTTGAAGAAGGAGATCAATTACTTGGGGCATACTATTGATAAAGATTGATATCATCCAAACATGCAGAAAGTAGATGCGATCACTAGATTCCCAAAGCCAACTAAGGTGAAACAAGTCAGAGAATTTGTAGGCGCATGCCAATTCATTAGCAGCCACTGTCCGAGATACTCTGAAATTATGGCTCCTCTGTATGATTTACTCAAGAAAAATAATAGATGGAAATGGAGTACCGCAGCAGACGAGGCTTTTGAGAAAGCGAAGGAGATGCTCAGAAACAACGTCAAACTGGAGTACCCAGACTTTGAGAAGGTGTTCTATATAGAGTCTGATGCATCAAGAATAGGCATTAGTGCAGTCTTATACCAAAAAGACGAGGCAGGCAACAAGCACTACATTGCGTTCACTAGTCGAAAGTTAAAGAAACACGAGGAAAACTACTTTACGACAGAACTAGAAGCGTTAGCTTTTGTAACAGCTTTGCAAGCCTGGAAAAAAATGTTGCTGGGACATAAGGTTATCATTATTACAGATCACAAAGCACTTCAGTTTATGCTGCAAACTGACATGTCTAGTGATAGATTGACACGTTGGGCTTTGTTCACCCAACAGTTTAACGCCACTATCGTCCATCAGCCTGGGAAAGATAACTTACTGGCTGATGCTTTATCACGTAACCCTATCAAAAATGTGCAGATACACCATGTACAATTGGAGCAGCAAGATCAAGAGACCGTTAGGAGGTTAGCCCGAATCGGTGTGTCACAGAAGAGACACGCTCCAATCAGGAAAATGTACAGGTTCCTTAAGGGTTACATGGACAATACTGATGTTGACTATGCAGCTACACAGAGAGATTCACGACACTTTGTCTTGAGTGGAGACATCGTACGTAAGTATGCTGACACTGCGCATACAAAGCTTCGAATAGTCGTACCACCTAAACTTGTTGTCAATTTAGTGTGGGTAGCTCATCACGCAACTGGACATGCGGGTTTAGATAAAACTCTTGATACTCTTAAAGAGAGGTTTATTTGGACTAACATGCGTTCCAGCATTGCTAATGTCATTCGTTCATGTGATAAATGTCAAAGAGCAAAGTATGCTTCCGCTCTATTGAAAGGAAAACCTAAGGCTATGATTCCCTCTAAACCAAATGAACTCATGGCGACAGACATATTTGGTCCTTGTCCGAAGGGATATCAGGGTAATCAGTTCCTGTTGGTTACCGTGGATGTCTTCACAAAATTTGTAACAATGAGTCCCATGCAAAAAGCTAACACGAGGAACGTTGTAAGCAGACTGGAACATGCTGTATTTCCAAAAGCTGGTAAACCAGAATATCTACTTTCGGATCATGGAGCTCAGTTTACATCCTTAGAATTTGCTGCAGATATGGAAAGGCTTGGTATTAAGCACATATTTTCAAGCGTGCGATATCCGGAATCGAATTCTTCAGAAAGATATATGGCTGAATTTTCGAAATTCTGTCGAATTTTCTGTCCGAATGATCACTCTGGTTGGGTGAGATTTGTACCCCTTATGAGGAATGTCTAAATTCTACAGTGCAGGAGAGCACAGGAGAGGTGCCTATGAGACTTCATCTAGGAAGAAACCCAGAAAGGCCGTGGGACAATCTTTTTAACCACGTTCCTAGAGATCCCAACTTAGGAAGGCAGCAGAGAATAGACAGAGCGAAAGAACAACTCCAGAAAGCAGCAGAAAAACGACTGAAGAGAGTAGCTGGAAAACGTTTTGGTGCTCCCTTAGAAATTGGAAATCTGGTATTATTACGCAGACCTGTCAAGGCTGACGTGGGTAAGAAAATCTATCCCAAGTTTGGAATAGTGTTCATGGGTCCGTTCAGAATTACGAATGCCTATGGAAACAACTGTTATGAACTCTACGATGATGAGAATAGTGTCGTTTATGGCAAGTTCAATGCTGGGAACTTGAAGAAATATTATCCAAGAGTAAGCCAATAATAATTAAATTTCGTGTTCAAGTGAATTGAGATATTTATAACACAGAGTTTAAAAACAATTTGCAACTGTTTTTAAAACGTGGTGAAGGGAGAATGCCCCCGTAAATTGAATTATATTGAGACCACGATGGCTGTATTGGCAAATATGAATAAAGTTATGGATGTCATAGTTGTGACGTGTATATTCATGACGTAGGCACGGATGACGTAGAATTCATGCAAGTAGGCTGGTTGAGCTGAGATTCTTGGTGACGTCATGATTTTGTTCGAGAAAGATCTTAGATTTACGACGCAGTCGCAGGAAACAAGGTATTGTGCTAAGGAAGAAGTTACGCTATTGGAGGAGAGACTCGAACCAATGAACGATAGTTTGGAAGGAAGACGGAGATTGCTGAAACTACGATATTTAATTGCTTTTGGCATGCAGAATTGTGGAAAACTATTTTCAGTTATGGCATTGATTTGGAATTTTGAAGAAATTAATTTTGAGTTTTTGAAATTTGAAAATCCGTCAAGTATAGCCAAAGTTAAAACTTCTAGCAATGACGGAGCAACAGGCTATGGAAGGGATGGATACGCCCCTTAAGAAGTTGATAAAAGGTCGTGCACAGGAGAGAGGAGCTCTCATATCTCTCATACCGCTGATACCGCATATATATTTCAGATGTTATATAGTCATTTTCGAGTGAATAAGTGAAGCAAGTCATCTTTAGCGTGTGGTTAAAGCCCGGCGCATCGAACGAACGCGGAGCAGTTCCATTTTACGCTGCTCGAAACTAGGTGAAGTTAAAACGCTCACATTAACGTTTCTATCAGATAAGATATAAAGAGTTAACTTCTGCCTTCATTATAATTCAATTGGGCAGTACAACATTGAGGTGTGTAGAAGATTTGAACAATTTCACAGTTATACTTCGAAAGATATTGGCACTTTAAGGCTGCCAACAAAAGTGATTTTCTCGCCACATGAGAAACACTTTTAAAATTCCACATTATACACTACGGCTGACACGTGGATTGCAACAGTGATATTGGAGAATACGTTCGGTATTACAACGATACATTCTACTATGGAACATTATAATCTTGCAGTGCTTTCAATGATTATAACAGAAGTTGAGATGGAAGGCTAAGGCTTTAATGCAATTGGGACATATATCGATGGAGTGAAGTAACAGCATGGAACTTCGTTAATCGTCATTCTACAAAAGCGAGCATGTAGTGAACATCCAACTACACTCATGCATCGTGAATCCATCGCTGAATTATATCAGATGACAGTGGAAATATCATCATTCTCCACGATTATGAATATTTCTGCGGAAATAACTACAATAAACTTCATGGCGAATTACGACTGGAACTTCAGGGAACTTTCAAGAGAGGCCAGGGTGGATCCGGCTCATAAAGAAGAGTTTTGCCAGAGGGATGTCTTTCGTATACATGGAGCAGTGCAATTTCCGGAGAAGGAAGCAGTTCGATTCTCCGAGGACGCTGATTCCAGGTTCGAGGTCGGAGCACATCTTCACGCTGGTGAAATGGAACCAACAGCAGTTTTCTTTGAAAACTTTCCTCTAGAACTTCAATCAACAGATAAGGTAGTCGTGAACGTTTCTTGTATTATTTGAGTCATGTAGCGATATCTGAGCAACCATTTTCCCATATTTTCTGTCCCATTTATTTTTGCCCCATTTTCTTGATTGACATTTCTGTACTCAGTACACTTCGATGATTTATGCCTTTTTCTACGATTTGTTGAGACATTGTTATGTCATTGGCATACTTAAATAATTTTGGATCAGTTGAGACTGATAATTTAGATTCTTTCAGTAATTTGCCTATTTTGTAGTCACGATTTGACTGTAAAGTTAACGATTTTCTATGGCAGATTTGAATTCAGACAGCGTGTCATTTTATTAAAGTAATTCTATTCAGTAAATTACTTTGACCAATTTTCTGTCATCCTCAAGAAAGAAGAATGATTAAATGATTTTAGAGCGTTAAAATCTAATACGTTATCGACGATCTTTGAAATACTAGTCGTCTTATGAACATGATTGCAACATAGACATTTATCATTGCATTATAGACAATTTTATGAAATATGAACTTTGATTACGATTTATTGAATACACTATAGTAATGAACATTTGATAAGAATTTTTCTCAATTCTAGATTGGAACAATAATGTTTGCATTCCACAGTCTAATTGTATTCTATTCGACTATTTATGCAGTTTAGATGAACTTTGATTGAAGATAGTATTTTTATACTGCGATACTTTGAAGATATTAATCTCAATTTTGATACACCAGGGAGGAGTGTCTAATCGTATTTGCTATTAAATTTATTTGTGATTGGCAAATTTTTACTTCATATCGATTCATGAATGAAACCCACGAAGGTTAAATAATAACAGTCATTAATACAATTGATGAATATAAGAATTTTTGAAGAGGAACAATGGATGTATAATCGTTAGTTCAGTGGACCTGTAAAAGTCGCTGATGAGTAATGCCCTTGAATAATGAAGGAGGTTCCCACAGTAATAAATGAAGTTGTTGAATTTATGAGTGGAGGTTTTTGTATGTAATTTGGAAGATTTTGATGCCATATATATGAAGATATATGATGAATTCTGGGCATATTGTTGAGCAATTTTGTGCGTTTTGAGCGAAGTATTTTTCCGCTGAATGTATTGTCCTGGTTCTTTGATAGTTATTCATGTGAAAATACTGTTCAAGTTAACACGAGTGTTAAATAATTTGAGATGAAGATTTTGAATGGAGGTTACCGTCACAAATATTAATAATAATTATTAAACCTTATTAAACCTGAATTTGACAATTAAATATAACTAACCTTCATTGGTCGATTATATCACCACGATTTGAGTAATTATCAACCGGATAAACGTGTGGTTTAATGTATTTCTTGTATAAATAATATAAACAATATAATTATTATTGTAAATAATTTTGTAAATATCTTTGATAACAATTTGTAATGAAAGGGATTAATAGAGGCGTGTATAAAATTTCCAATTGTCGTTTGACATTGTTATAAACAATTTATTATTGTTATAATTAATTAATGAACTTTTGTTATTAACATTTGGAGTTTTGTTATTATACTCTAAACAACGCTAATTAAACAAGTGGTTTGAACAATTAAACATGATTTGGGATTGTTGGAGTAATCCACTGGTGTTTGAATGGAGCATTTAAAAGATTTGCGTGATAATATTTCAGTTGAGATGTGGACATTTAACGTGTTTTGAAGGGAGAGCTAAGCTCTGATGTAACTCGCTTATGCTAGGGTTGAACGGACAGGTGAGTCCACTTTGACGATGCAGGTGCATTGCAGCTGGCCCGGACAACTGTATTATAGAGGCCAAGGACGTTTACATAATAGCCTTGTGGCTATAAATAAAATATGAAGTATATAAACACGCAAACCAATTGATATATGTGTCTCGTCCCAAATCCCGTTTCCATTCCAAGTGCATTATTATTCTTACGTTATTTTGAGCTTGAGAAAGCTGAAACATTGTATGTAGAGTATACAAGTCCGACAGGAGGACATGGTTATGTGGTCGATGGCTTCTGATTGCCACGTGGAATTTGTTGTTTTATTTTTGTTAATTCATTCTTTTTGTGAAATAAATTATTGTGCAGTTTAAAGTTTCTCGTCTTCGTTATGGTTCATTTTAAATATCATGGTGGAGGTTATTGTGTGGGCACGCTTTAAGTGATCCAGTTGACAACCCAGTCCCCGAGATAAATTTAAGAGGTAAGTAAAAGGTAAGTATGAACCCCCGTATATTTTGGTGTGTTCCACAATAATTTCTTGTTAACTATTGTGCTCTAATCTTGATAGTATCTGTCAGTGCCATTTTCATTGATGTAGCTGTGCCGGTGCGTTTGATTATTGGCAATCCGATTGAGGGGGCGGATATCTGACAGCCTACTATCCTGAGATCGGGGACAGTACTATGACGTAAATGAAGACGTAACATTATCAGTTGATGCATCATCAAGGGCTTTAGGAGCTGTTCTAATGCAAAGAGGACAACCAGTAGCGTATGCTACAAAATCATTAAACAGCACCGAACAAAATTACCCGCAGATTGTTAAAGAGGCAATTGCGATTCGCTACGGCTGTAAGTAAATTTCATGACTACATTTGGAGTAAGAAATTAACAGTCGAGTCGGATCACAAACCCTTAGAGTCAATCTGGAAAAAGCCGCTTGTGAATGCACCACCGAGACTAAGAAGAATATTATTAGATCTCAAGGAGTACAACCCTATCATCGTATACCATAAAGGAAGTGAACTGAAGATTGCGGATACACTTAGTAGAGGCAGTTGCAGTTCGTACTTCGTTGCCAGTAATGGCAACAGTATGTAACGTGTACATCCCGCCTGATTCTCAGCCGGATTACGACCAGCTGGTGGATCTAGTCTCTCAGTTCCCCCCTCCTTTTCTCCTTCTGGGAGATGTTAATGCCCACAACACCATCTGGGGCTCCGCTACCACTAGCAGTAAAGGGAGAGATTTTGAGAGGCTGATCAGACGGCTGGACCTGTGTCTGTTGAACACAGGGGAGCCTACGCACTTCTCTATTGCACACGGCACTTATTCAAGTATCGATATTACCTTGTGCAGTCGTGCGTTGGTTCCCCTGCTACAGTGGGGTGTACACGATGACCTTTGTAATAGTGACCATTTTCCAATTATCGTTACTCTTCCGAACCAGAGAGCCATCGAGTTACCAAGTCGATGGCTTCTCCGTCGGGCTGATTGGCCAACTTTCACGGCACGTGCGGTGTTTGCCGAAGATACCTTTGAGAGTCTCGACTATCATACCATTCACATAACGAATGGTATTTTGGCTGCTGCTGAGGAAACAATACCTTCTTCATCCGGCAACTCACGCCGGAAGCTTGTCCCTTGGTGGACTGCCGAGATTGCAGCAGCCATTAAAGATCGTCGTGCTTTCAAATGCTATCGGAGGCAAAACACTATGGCCAACCTTATCACCTTCAAAAGGATGCGTGCTAGAGCCCGATATCTGATTCGGGAGAGTAAGAAAACGACGTGGGAAAAGTATGTGTCGTCTATGACGGCGCATAATCCTTCATCTCAAGTGTGGACTAGGCTTCGTCGGATCTCCGGACTCCCGACATCACTGTCGATACCCGGAGTGTACATCAATGGAGTCATCATCACGGACCATCTCGCCATTGCCAACAGCATTGGCTCGCACTTCTCCGATGTATCCTGCTCCGGGAGTTACGATCCTACATTTCTGACTCTGAAGCGGGAGGCAGAGACTCACCCCTTGTCCTTTGCCACTGCTGCTTCGGAGTCCTATAATGTACCATTCTCTGAATGGGAACTGCGCAGTGCGCTTGCATTGTGCAGGGATACGGCTCCTGGGCCGGATAACATACATAATCAAATGTTAAAACATATGTGCGAATCCAGAATTAAAAAACTGTTGGTCCTCTTCAATCGTATATGGATTGAAGGGGAGTTTCCATCTCAATGGCGAGAGGGGATCGTGATACCGATTCCTAAGGCTGGAAAGGATTTCAAGTTTGTAAGCAGCTATAGGCCCATTTGTTTGACAAATGGCCTATGTAAGCTGCTCGAAAAGATGGTGAACCGTCGACGGTGTGGTTCTTGGAGGAGAAAGGTCTCCTCTCTGAGTACCAGTGAGGATTTCGCTCTCATAGGTCCACCACTGACCATCTGGTGCGACTTGAGAGCGCCATACGGGGGTCATTTTTCCGAAAGCAGCACCTAGTCACGGTTTTCTTTGACCTCGAGAAAGCCCACGACACCACATGGCGCTACGGGATCTTTTCCACCCTTCACAAGTGGGGACTCCATGGTAACCTACCGACTTTCATTGCGAATTTCATGTCCGTCCGACTCTTCCGTGTTAGGGTCGGTAGGACATTATCGCAATACTATACTCAGGAAAATGGAATTCCTCAGGGTTCAGTGCTGAATGTCACCTTGTTCGCGATTGCCATAAATGGCATTGTTGCCGCCGCCGGGTCCGCGGTAGTTCCATCGCTGTATGTAGACGATTTAGCTCTGCATTACAGCTCTGGAAGTATGGCAGTCGTGGAACGGCAATTGTAGCTGGCTATCAACCGGGTCGACAGGTGGGCTCACGGCCGGGGTTTTCGTGTTTCAGCGAAAACCTCCGTCGTCCATTTTTGTCGGCTCCGGAGGCTTTATCTACACCCTGAACTACATCTCAGGGATGCTGCGTTGCCGTTGGTTGACACTTATCGCTTCCTGGGGCTCCGTTTTGATAGAAAATAACGTGGCTGCCCCATATACGGCAATTAAAAATGACATGTCTCAGGAAACTGAACATGCTCGAGTTTCTTAGTGGCACTACGTGGGGGGCTGACCGTGCGGTGCTGCTACGGTTCTACCAAGCCCTCGTCCTGTCCCGCCTAGACTATGGTTCTGCGGCATACGGTTCAGCGAGGCCGGCAAATTTTGAAAATGATGGACAGTATCCACCATAGTGGCGTTAGGCTGGCTATCGAGTTGTCTCCTTAACTGGAACTTGAAGCAGTTGCGTGTTGCCATAGACACCAGTTGTAGTCGACTAACCCCGAGTGTTCGCTGGGTGGAACTGGTTTTCCCCTTCCTCCCCCTTTAGTTGCTATGTTCTTCCAGAGGTCAGTGCCATGTATATTTGTGTAAGTATAAGCTTGCATTATTTCAGTATAACCATACTTGATTTTGTAAAACCATATAATCACCCCTAACAGACAAATTCCGGATTTTCATCACTAGTTTAGAAGTTTACCTAACATTAGATATACCACATTTAACATACACCGACTGTTGCATTACCACACTGCAACTAAATAATTGTACATATTGCATATATTTTACACCTGTATTCTCAAACATAGATGTTATAGCCTAAGTGTAATGGATCTGATGATGATCGCTTGACGATCGAAACTGGTCATCCTAGTGTCTTCTTCTTCTTCTTCTTCTTCTTCTTCGTCGCGAATGGGTCTCTTAGGACCACGCGGAATCAACGATGGTTAGTCTTTCTTCCCCCGTGTGGGTGCGGGATAGAATACACCCACGGTATGCCCTGCCTGTCGTAGAAGGCGACTAATAGGGCCGACATGGCCGAATAACTTGCCAGTTTTTGAATTGTTCAGACCCCCTGTGGATGGGGAGGGCAGAATTCATCCTCGGTATCCCCTGCCTGTCGTAAAAGGCGACTTAGAGGGGGCCTTATAAAAGTCGATTTTGGTTTTCTGGTCCCAGCTCTGGTTTGACCAATAGAAACAAACATGCATGCTGTTAGGGGAAGGGCCACCAGCTTGGCCATCTGGCCAGAAAGCCTAGACGGTATGCCCCATCCCGTCAGGTGGGTGCGCCATGTACCCTACAGTAGTATCCGTCTTACAACGAAGGTCCCTGCATGGCCGAATACTGGAGCTGCATAAATCCTGTGCATGCCGAGGGGGAAGTGCCTGTTCGAGGCACTGGGACCCCGGGCAATATCTGTTATGCCAGGTAGGTATTGCCTTGGCTGGGTGGCGCCCACAGTGATAGCCCCCGTTCGGAGTGGGCAGTATTCGGGGAGGATTTCGTCCGGGATGCCATCAAAGCGATCACGGACACCTGTACAGGGTGGCACCCTTAAAAAGCCGTCTCTTGAGTGTCGAGCTAATCCCAAGGTGTATACACCTTGGGATGAAGCCTTTAATAGAAGATTCCCCGCTGATAAGTCTCCTCGCTACCTGGTAGCTACGAGGACTGACGGGGGTGATTTTAAACTAGTAAAATCAATAATGTTTTCTGAGGAAATCGAGGGGAAATTTGGGGACCTAAGCGGGATTTCCAAGCTCCGGAACGGTCAGCTGCTGCTGCACACCGTTGATCGGAAGCAAACCTAAGCGTTGCTGGAATGCACGCAATTCGGCGAAATTCCCGTTAAGGTCTCAAAACACGAAACGCTGAATGAGGTCCGAGGAGTTATTTTCCATCGTGACCTCATTTTAAATAGCGATGCGGAATTGTTGCGGGATCTGGGGAAGAGAGGCGTCACCAAGATTAGGCGCATCACCCGAAAGATACCGTCGCTTTTATTCTCCATTTTGAGGGTGATGTAGTACCTAAGCAGGTGAAGGTCACATCGTACCACTGCGATGTTCGACCGTACATCCCTCCACCGATGCGCTGCTATCAATGCCAGAAATTCGGGCATGTTTCCGCCTGGTGCACTGCCAAGGCCGTGTGTAGAGAGTGTGGCAAGGGGACACATGAGGGTGAGAGGTGTACGCCTCCCCCGATTTGTCCTAACTGCCAAGGAAGCCACTCTCCACGATCGAAGCAGTGCCCTGAGTTCTGTAAGGAAGCAAAAATTCAAGAAATAAGAACTCTTGATAGGCTTTCATATCACGACGCTCGCAAGAGGTACCGTGATATGAATGCCCCCGAATTTCGGGTATCGTTTGCAGCTGCAACGACGCCCTCATTCACCCCTGCCGCATCTTTACCGAGTGTAGTACCGTCGACGCCCGTATTTTCAGCAGCATTAAAATCACCCCTCGCTGTACCAGCGAAAAATGTCAGCCCGAAGGAGGTACAACAACCTTCTTCGGCCCAGCAAAAGAAGGCGCCGGTTATACCATCTAAACCGGCGCAATCGGAGAAGAAGTCCTCTTCTTCTACGAAACGGTCGGCGAACAAGTCTTCCCCAGCTAAAGGGGGAAAGAAGACTTAGCCGACCAGGGCTGGTCCATTTTCCAGCCCACCTAATACGAAAAATATAGGGGAGAAGAGGGAGACGGTTCGCCGCCACCTCTCTCGCCCTCCTGCTGACGGGGTGGCTAATGTCTCTGCAGGCCTTTCCGCTCCCATTACCACCAAGGGAGCGAAGCCTGCTGAAGCCAAGCCCGTACGTATGGAGGAACTCCCCTATAGAAAAGAAAATAGATCGGCGGAGGAGAGGGGAACGGTTCAGCGCCGTTTCTCTTCCTCTCCTAAAGGCAGGGCTGCTCACGTATCTGCTGGCCATCCCGCTCCCACCACTACCAGTGGAGCGGTGCCAGCAGGAGCGACCTTGTTTTATAAGGACCCGGCGTCTGTGGGGAAGGGACCATCTACTTCCCCAAACACGAGTCGGCGCCGATCCAAGAAGAAATCTCTTCGGGGCGTGTCGGGGACAGACACCCAGTCTTCGGACCGGGAGAAAGTCCCTCGACACCGCTCTCGCTCTTCCCCAAGAGCGAGACTCGTGAGGTCTGACGACGACCGCGCGCAACCCAAGAGAGCGCCCGCTCCATTTTCTTCGTCTTCGGAAGGAGATGTGGAGATTGAGGTGTGCTCTCCTGCCCCATCATCTCCAACTAGAGATGGGGAAGGGTGGCAAACGGTCAAGCATAAGTAGAAGACCCACTTCTACTTAAGTCCACACCATGGCACTATTACAATGGAACTGTAATAGCTATTCTGTTCATCTCGCTGAGTTACGACAATTAATATCTTCGTTTTCGGCAACCATTGTCTGTCTTCAGGAATCCAGGTTTCGTCCTGGACATGAGACAAAAATGCGTCACTTCAAACTCTTCTCTAGAGACCGGGTGGACGGAGCTGTGGCCGCTGGTGGCGTCTGCACTCTCGTCCACTCTAGCCTCTTTAGTGAAGAGGTGCCGTTGCGTACTCAGCTAGAGACAGTTGCAGTTAGTACTTCGTTGCCAGTAATGGCAACAGTATGTAACGTGTACATCCCGCCTGATTCTCAGCCGGATTACGACCAGCTGGGGGATCTAGTCTCTCAGCTCCCCCCTCCTTTCCTCCTTCTGGGAGATGTTAATGCCCACAACACCATCTGGGGCTCCGCTACCACCAGCGGTAAAGGGAGAGATTTTGAGAGGCTGATCAGGCGGCTGGACCTGTGTCTGTTGAACACAGGTTGAGCCTACGCACTTCTCTATTGCACACGGTACTTATTGAAGTATCGATATTACCCTGTGCAGTCGTGCGCTGGTTCCCCTGCTACAGTGGGGTGTACACGATGACCTTTGTAATAGTGACCATTTTCCAATTATCGTTACTCTTCCGAACCAGAGAGCTATCGAGTTACCAAGTCGATGGCTTCTCCGTCGGGCTGATTGGCCAACTTTCACGGCACGTGCGGTGTTTGCCGAAGATACCTTTGAGAGTGTCGACGATCATACCATTCACATAACGAATGGTATTTTGGCTGCTGCTGAGGAAACAATACCTTCCTCGTCCGGCAACTCACGCCGGAAGCTTGTCCCATGGTGGACAGCCGAGATTGCTCCCCGTGTGGGTGCGGGTTAGAATACACCCACGGTATGCCCTGCCTGTCGTAGGAGGCGACTAATAGGGCCGACATGGCCGAATAACTTGCCAGTTTTGATTTGTTCAGACCCCCTGTGGATGGGGAGGGCAGAATTCATCCACGGTATCCCATGCCTGTCGCAAAAGGCGACTTAGGGGGGGGGGGCTTATAAAGGTCAATTTTGGTTTTCTGGTCCCAGCTCTGGTTTGACCAATAGAAATAAACATGCGTGCTGTTAGGGGAAGGGCCACCAGCTTGGCCATCTGGCCAGAAAGCCTAGACGGTATGCCCCATCCCGTCAGGTGGGTGCGCCATGTACCCTACAGTAGTATCCGCCTTACAACGAAGGTCCCTGCATGGCCGAATACTGGAGCTGAATAAATCCTGTGCATGCCGAGGGGGAAGTGCCTGTTCGAGGCACTGGGACCCCGGGCAATATCTGCTATGCCAGGTAGGTATTGCCTTGGCTGGGTGGCGCCCACAGTGATAGCCCCCGTTCGGAGTGGGCAGTATTCGGGGAGGATTTCGTCCGGGATGCCAAGTAAGCGATCACGGACACCTGTACAGGGTGGCACCCTTAAAAAGCCATCTCTTGAGTTTCGAGCTAATCCCAAGGTGTATACGCCTTGGGATGAATCCTTTAATAGAAGATTCCCCGCTGATAAGTCTCCTCGCTACCTGGTAGCTACGAGGACTGACGGGGGTGATTTTAAACTAATAAAATCAATAATTTTTTCTGAGGAAATCGAGGGGAAATTCGGGGACCTAAGCGGGATTTCCAAGCTCCGGAACGGTCAGCTGCTGCTGCACACCGTTGATCGGAAGCAAACCGAAGCGTTGCTGGAATGCACGCAATTCGGCGAAATTCCCGTTAAGGTCTCAAAACACGAAACGCTGAATGAGGTCCGAGGAGTTATTTTCCATCTTGACCTCATTTTAAATAGCGATGCGGAATTGTTGCGGGATCTGGGGAAGAGAGGCGTCACCAAGATTAGGCGCATCACCCGAAAGATTGGAGAGAACAGCGTCGATACCGGCGCTTTTATTCTCCATTTAGAGGGTGATGTTGTACCTAAGCAGGTGAAGGTCACATCGTACCACTGCGATGTTCGACCGTACATCCCTCCACCTATGCGCTGCTATCAATGCCAGAAATTCGGGCATGTTTCCGCCAGGTGCACTGCCAAGGCCGTGTGTAGAGGGTGTGGCAAGGGGACACATGAGGGTGAGAGGTGTACGCCTCCCCCGATTTGTCCTAACTGCCAAGGAAGCCACTCTCCACGATCGAAGCAGTGCCCTGAGTTCTGTAAGGAAGCAAAAATTCAAGAAATAAGAACTCTTGATAGGCCTTCATATCACGACGCTCGCAAGAGGTACCGTGATATGAATGCCCCCGAATTTCGGGTATCGTTTGCAGCAGCAACGACGCCCTCATTCACCCCTGCCGCATCTTTACCGAGTGTAGTACCCTCGACGCCCGTATTTTCAGCAGTATTAAAATCACCTCTCGCTGTACCAGCGAAAAATGTCAGCCCGAAGGAGGTACAACAACCTTCTTCGGCCCAGCAAAAGAAGGCGCCGGTTATACCACCTAAACCGGCGCAATCGGAGAAGAAGTCATCTTCTTCTCTGAAACGGTCGGCGAATAAGTCTTCCCCAGTTAAAGGGGGAAAGAAGACTTTGCCGACCGGGGCTGGTCCTTCTTCCAGCCCACCTAATACGAAAATATAGGGGAGAAGAGGGAGACGGTTCGTCGCCGTCTCTCTCGCCCTCCTGCTGACGGGGTGGCTACTGTCTCTGCTGGCCTTTCCGCTCCCACGAACACCAAGGGAGCGAAGCCTGCTGAAGCCAAGCCCGTCCGTATGGAGGAACTCCCCTATAGAAAAGAAAATAGATCGGCGGAGGAGAGGGGAGCGGTTCAGCGCCGTTCCTCTTCCTCTCCTAAAGGCAGAGCTGCTCACGTATCTGCTGGCCATCCCGCTCCCACCACTACCAGTGGAGCGGTGCCAGCAGGAGCGACCTTGTTTTATAAGGACCCGGCGTCTGTGGGGAAGGGACCATCTACTTCCCCAAACACACGTCGGCGCCGATCCAAGAAGAAATCTCTTCGGGGCGTGTCGGGGACAGACACCCAGTCTTCGGACCGGGAGAAAGTCCCTCGACACCGCTCTCGCACTTCCCCAAGAGCGAGACTCGTGAGGTCCGACGACGACCGCGCGCAACCCAAGAGAGCGCCCGCTCCATTTTCTTCGTCTTCGGACGGAGATGTGGAGATTGAGGTGTGCTCTCCTGCCCCATCTTCTCCAACTAGAGATGGGGAAGGGTGGCAAACGGTCAAGCATAAGTAGAAGACCCACTTCTACTTAAGTCCACACCATGGCACTATTACAATGGAACTGTAATAGCTATTCTGTTCATCTCGCTGAGTTACGACAATTAATATCTTCGTTTTCGGCAACCATTGTCTGTCTTCAGGAATCCAGGTTACGTCCTGGACATGAGACAACAATGCGTCACTTCAAACTCTTCCCTAGAGACCGGGTGGAAGGAGCTGTGGCTGCTGGTGGCGTCTGCACTCTCGTCCACTCTAGCCTCTTTAGTGAAGAGGTGCCGTTGCGTACTCAGCTAGAGGCAGTTGCAGTTCGTACTTCGTTGCCAGTAATGGCAACAGTATGTAACGTGTACATCCCGCTTGATTCTCAGCCGGATTACGACCAGCTGGGGGATCTAGTCTCTCAGCTCCCCTCTCCTTTCCTCCTTCTGGGAGATGTTAATGCCCACAACACCATCTGGGGCTCCGCTACCACTAGCGGTAAAGGGAGGGATTTTGAGAGGCTGATCAGGCGGCTGGACCTGTGTCTGTTGAACACAGGGGAACCTACGCTCTTCTCTATTGCACACGGTACTTATTCAAGTATCGATATTACCCTGTGCAGTCGTGCGCTGGTTACCCTGCTCCAGTGGGGTGTACACGATGACCTTTGTAATGGTGACCATTTTCCAATTATCGTTACTCTTCCGAACCAGAGAGCCATCGAGTTACCAAGTCGATGGCTTCTCCGTCGGGCTGATTGGCCAACTTTCACGGCACGTGCGGTGTTTGCCGAAGATACCTTTGAGAGTGTCGACGATCATACCATTCACATAACGAATGGTATTTTGGCTGCTGCTGAGGAAACAATACCTTCCTCGTCAGGCAACTCATGCCGGAAGCTTGTCCCTTGGTGGACAGCCGAGATTGCAGCAGCCATTAAAGATCGTCGACGTGCTTTCAAATGCTATCGGAGGCAAAACACTATGGCCAACTTTATCACCTTCAGAAGGATGCGTGCCAGAGCCCGATATCTGATTCGGGAGAGTAAGAAAACGACGTGGGAAAAGTATGTGTCGTCCATGACGGCGCATACTCCATCATCTCAAGTGTGGACTAAGCTTCGCCGGATCTCCGGACTCCCGACATCACTGTCGATACCCGGAGTGTCCATCAATGGAGACATCATCACGGACCATCTCGCCATTGCCAACAGCATTGGCTCGCACTTCTCCGATGTATCCTGCTCCGGGAGTTACGATCCTACATTTCTGACTCTGAAGCGGGAGGCAGAGACTCACCCCTTGTCCTTTGCCACTGCTGCTTCGGAGTCCTATAATGTACCATTCTCTGAATGGGAACTGCGCAGTGCGCTTGCACTGTGCAGGGATACGGCTCCTGGACCGGATAACATACATAATCAAATGTTAAAGCATCTGTGCGAATCCAGTATAAAACAACTGTTGATCCTCTTTAATCGTATATGGATTGAAGGGGAGTTTCCATCTCAATGGCGAGAGGGGATCGTGATACCGATTCCTAAGGCTGGAAAAGATCCCAAGTTTGTAAGCAGCTATAGGCCCATTTGTTTGACAAATGGCCTATGTAAGCTGCTCGAAAAGATGGTGAACCGTCGACTGGTGTGGTTCTTGGAGGATAAAGGTCTCCTGTCTGAGTACCAATGTGGATTTCGCTCTCATAGGTCCACCACTGACCATCTGGTGCGACTTGAGAGCGCCATACAGGAGGCTTTTTTTTCCGAAAGCAGCACCTAGTCACGGTTTTCTTTGACCTCGAGAAAGCCTACGACACCACATGGCGCTACGGGATCCTTTCCACCCTTCACAAGTGGGGACTCCGTGGTAACTTACCGACTTTCATTGCGAATTTCATGTCCGTCCGACTCTTCCGTGTAAGGGTCGGTAGGACATTATCGCAATACTATACCCAAGAAAATGGAGTTCCTCAGGGTTCTGTGCTGAGTGTCACCTTGTTCGCGATTGCCATTAATGGCATTGTTGCCGCCGCCGGGTCCGCGGTAGTTCCATCGCTGTATGTAGACGATATAGCTCCGCATTACAGCTCTGGAAGTATGGCAGTCGTGGAACGGCAATTGCAGCTAGCTATCAACCGGGTCGACAGGTGGGCTCACGACCGGGGTTTTCGTTTTTCAGCAGCGAAAACCTCCGTCGTCCATTTTTGTCGCCTACGGAGGCTACATTTACACCCTGAACTACATCTCAGGGATGCTGCGTTGCCGTTGGTTGACACTTATCGCTTCCTGGGGCTCCATTTGGACAGCAAGTTAACGTGGCAGCTCCATATACGGCAATTGAAAATGACATGTCTCAGGAAACTGAACATGCTCAGGTTTCTTAGTGGCACTACGTGGGGGGCTGACCGTGCGGTGCTGCTACGGTTCTACCAAGCCCTCGTCCTGTCCCGGCTAGACTATGGTTCTGCGGCATACGGTTCAGCAAGGCCGGCAACCTTGAAAATGCTGGACAGTATCCACCATAGTGGCTTTAGGCTGGCTACCGGTGCCTTCCGGACCAGCCCGATACCCAGCCTACTCGCCGAATCGGGTGTTCCACCTTTAAATTATAGACGGCAACATATGCTTTTAGCATATGCTGCCAATGTGCGTCAAATGCCGCAACATCCGACCTATCAAGCTCTCTTCGGTACACAAAACCACCAGGGGTACGCCAACCGGCCTCGTGCCACTCGCCCGGTTGGTATTAGACTTGATAGCTCGTGTACTGAAATGGGAGTGGCTTTAAGTCCCTGTATGATCCGGACATCTAGCGAGGTGCCTCCGTGGCAAGTACCGCGTCCGGAAATTCGGTTAGATCTGCACCGAGGTCCTAAGGTGAACACGGATGCCTCCGTTTACCGGAGGCAGTTCCACAGCATAGTTCACCAATTTCCGGACGCTGGCATTCTATACACTGATGGTTCGAAGGTGGACGAGAAGGTGGGTTGTGCTTACGTTATTGATGGTGCAAATACCAAGATCTCTTTACCTGAGGCCTGTAGTGTGTTTACTGCAGAGCTCGTTGCCATCTATGAAGCTCTGCAGTTTGCACTACAGGATGGTCGAATCCACTTTCTCGTGTGTACCGACTCTTTGAGTTCGTTGCAGTCAATTGCTACATGTTTCCCGCAACACTCCCTAGTGCAGCGAATCCACGACCTACTAGCCGGGCTGTGCCACACTGACACTCGAATCACCTTTCTGTGGCTTCCAAGCCACATGGGAATTGCGGGAAATGAGTTAGCAGATCAAGCTGCAAAAGAGGCGGTATCACTACCACCTCGACCAATGGAGGTACCCGCTAGAGATATTCGTTCTCAGTTACGCCTACAAGTTCTGGCTTTTTGGGAGAGTCAGTGGCTAGCTGACCCACTGCCCAGTAAACTGAGAGCGATCAAGGGAACTACTCGCGTGTGGCGGAGCTCCTTCCGGTCCCGGAGAGAGTCCGTCATTTTGTGTAGGCTAAGGATAGGTCATACAAAATCCACCCACTCGTACCTAATGAGAAGGGAAGACCCCCCACTTTGTACCTGTGGAGCCGTATTCACCGTGGCCCACATTTTTACCGAGTGCGTGGATCTTACTGACTTTCGAAGAAACCTTGGTTTGCAGACGACACTCAAACTTATATTAGCCGATGACGCGGTGGCTGCTGATCGCGTTATCCGCTTTATAAGTGGCAGTGGTTTAGGGCCAGCAATCTAAATTTTCCAGTGAACATTGACTCAACGACTTGTTCGTTTTTGAATGATAATGTTTTGTTTTTTCCGTAATTTTTGTTTATTTTTATAATTTTTTATTTTTTATTTAATTGTTTGTTTTTGTTTTATTAATTTTTGGTCTTTTTAAATTTAGATGTCCACCTCAAAATTTTAAATTCGATTCAAAATATGTATTCTTTAATCTGTGTTAAGAGGGGCAGATGACCTCGTAGTTCCGCCCCTTAAAACAACAATAACTAACTAACTAACTAGATGTCCTGAAACAGATCATGCACAATATTACTCAGGGATTCAGCACTGAGAACACCTCATTGTGAGGGTAGTCCCTGTAGCTGTCCTGAAACAGATCATGCACAATATAACTCAGGGATTCAGCACTGAGAAAACCTCATTGTGAGGGGAATCCCTGTAGCTGTCCTGAAACAGATCATGCACAATATTACTCAGGGATTCAGTACTGAGAGCACCTCATTTTGAGGGGACTCCCTGTAGCAGTCCTGAAACAGATTATGCACAATATTACTCGGGGATTCAGCACTGAGAACATCACATTGTGAGGGGACTCCCTGTAGCTGTCCTGAAACAGATCATGCACAATATAACTCGGGGATTCAGCCCTGAGAACACCTCATTGTGAGGGGACAGCCTGTAGCTGTCCTGAAACAGATCATGCACAATATTACTCGGTGATTCAGCACTGAAAACACCTCATTGTGAGGGGACTCTCTGTAGCTGTGCTGAAACAGATCATGCACAATATTACTCAGTGATTCAGTACTAAGAACATCTCATTGTGAGGGGAGTCCCTGTAGCAGTCCTGAAACAGATCGAGCACAATATTACTCAGGCATTCAGCACTGAGAACACCTCATTGTGAGGAGAGTCCCTGTAGCTGTCCTGAAGCAGATCAAACAAAATATTACACAGGGATTCAGCACTGAAAACACCTCGTTGTGAGGGGAGTCCCTGTAGTTGTCCGTAAACAGATCATGCACAATATTACTCAGGGATTCAGTACCGAGAACACCTCATTGTGAGGGAACTCTCTGTAGCTGTCCTGAAACAGATCATGCACAATATTACTCAGGGATTCAGCACTGAGAACACCTCATGGTGAGGGGACTCTCTGTAGCTGTCCTGGAACAGATCATGCACAATATTACTCGGGGATTCAGCACTGAGAACGCCTCATTATGAGGGAGCACTCTGTAGCTGTCCTGAAACAGATCATGCACAATATTACTCAGGGATTCAGCACTGAGAACACCTCGTGGTGAGGGGACTCCCTGTAGCACTCCTGAAACAGATCATGCTCAATATTACTCAGGGATTCAGTACTGAGAACACCTCATTGTCAGGGGACCACCTGTAGCTGCCCTGAAACAGATCATGCACAATATTACTCAGGGACTTTGTAACGATAACCTTCGAATTCGAGATTCGATAATCGAAACATACATCTCTGCAATACGTTGCGCAACTATGTCAATTGTTACTACTTCAACATACATAATAAATGTTGGCACTAGGCTATTATGTTGTTAGTTATTATTTGATTACCCTATTAACCTGTATGTAAATGTTACATGGTGTCAGAAGTAATTGGTTTTTCTGAATTATAAAGCAGCAAACAAAAATAATGGCCAACATAGAACAAAACGCCCAAAATCAGAGGCTAATTCATAGAATTCATATTCGACAACCTAAACCCCTGGAGTTTGGCAAAAATATGGCACAGGAATGGAAAGCGTGGAATGTGTCTTACAACTGGTACTCAAAAGCAATTCAGCTGGATAAAGAACCGCCCGAAGTCCAAATCGCTACGTTTATGACAACAATAGGTTATGAAGCCGAAGAGATTTTTCAGTCATTTAACCTCACTGAGGCAGAACAAACAAACATGCAGGTAATCATGGACAAATTTAACAATTATTTTGTGCGTAAGGCTAATGAAACATATGAAGCATACGTTTTTCATAAAATGTTACAAGAATCAGACGAAAATTTTGAACAGTTTTTGATTCGCGTAACAACTCAAGCAAGAAAATGTAGTTTCGGTCAATTAGAGAAACGAATGCTAAAAGACAAAATTTTTAGTGGCATCAATAATGATACGTTACGTGAAAGATTGTTGGGTACAACAGACCTAACCTATGACAAAACGGTAGACATGTGTCAAGCAAGCGAGCTGGCACACAAACAAGCCATCGACATGAGTAAGAATAGCGGATCAGAATCACAGATGTCAGTCGCCGCACTCAAGAAAATAAAAACACAAGGAGTTAACATAAAAAATACTGATCAGTTTAATTGCAACAGACGTGGTATGACACATGGAAAGTGATCTTGTCCGGCGTATAAGTTAAGATGTAATTTGTGTGAGAAGTTAGGACATTTTGAAGTCTGTTTCAAGTCCAAAAAGGAGATTCATGCAGTACACGGCTCTAAAGACGACGATGCAACCTCTCAATCGTCACGTGATAGAGATATGATGTACATTGGCAGTGTTACAGTACGGTACCTCCAAGACAAGAAGATTGGAAAGAATTAATAAAAGTGGGAAACAAAGCGTTTCATGCTAAACTAGACAGCGGTGCTCAATATAACGTTCTTCCGACTCACATAATCGAGAAACTGGGAGTCACTGCTAAGATAACACCACCCAAAGTAAAGAAGTTGGTAACATTTAGTGAACACAGGCTCAACGTTGTCGGAGAACTGAAATTGAAATGTAAGATCAAGAATCGTCAAACAGAAGTAACATTCTTGACTATGAATGAACAAGTTCAACCAATAATCGGCAAAAAGACTTGCGAAGAAGAAAATCTGATTATTAGAGTACACAGCGTGAAGATTAGCAGCCCGAAGTTAAATAACGAACAGATGTTTAATGGATTGGGATGTTTCAAGGGTTACGAATACGACATAGACCTTGTAGAAAATCCAAAGTTCGAGATTAGCTCAGCTAGAACGATTCCATTGGCCATAAAAGAAACAGTTAAGCAAGAACTTGATAAAATGGTTAAAATGGACGTCATCAAACGAGTCACGAAACTCATTGTAGCAGTATCTTCTCTTGTCATCGTCAAAAAAGGGGGCAAACTTCGTTTGTGTATCGACCCTACAGATGTAAATAAAAATATCAAGAGGAGACATTTCCCAATAAACACGATTGAAGCCATTGCCGCAAGAATCAATGGTAGTAAGCACTTCACATGCCTAGATTGCACTCGAGGTTTTTGGCAAATAAAAGTATCTGAGAGAACACAAGAATATTTAACATTTGCAACACCTTGGGGACGTTATTCCTGCAAACGTCTTCCGTTCGGACTTTCTTCAGCTCCGGAAGTATTTCAGAAAATTATGACAGTGATACTTCACGACATTCCAAATGTAGAATGCGCCATGGACGACATATTAATTCATGCCAGTACAGACCAGAAACTTCGGGATACGACTGAAATAGTACTTCGAAGACTACATGAAAACGGCTTTAAACTCAATAAAGAAAAGTGCATATTTAACGTACAAAGAGTTCGTTTTTAAGACACGTTTTGTCAGACAAGGGACTTGAAATTGATGAGACAAAAGTCGATGCGATAAAGAAACTCAAAGTACCAAAGAACAAAGAAGAGCTACAGAGATTGTAGGGTATGATAAATTACTTGGAAAAATTTATTTCCTGTCAGTCAAAATTGACAGCTCCATTGCGTGTACTACTGAAGAATGATGTTGCATGGATTTGGGGTCCATAACAGGATCAGGCGTTCAAAGAACTAAAAAAAAGCACTGTCCAGCACCCCTGTTTTGAGGTACTGAGACCGTCGGTGGAGCTGTCAGGATAGCCAACAACCGCAATGACTTTCCTAACATCTCACCCGTCGGACATAACTGCCGTGAGGATCAGGTGAACTTCCAAATAGGCCAAAGCGGCACGAGAATCTGTAGTCCACAGGGATCGTGGTACATGGTGACGATGGTCATAGACTGCCTAAGGAAAGGTTCACCTTAAAAACTAGACTGAGAAAATAAACATCCAGACTTATGTAAAACACCGTGAAAATTTATTGTTAAAATTCACAAGTCCCTAGCCTAGTTCGGAGGGTTTCAATCGGCTAATCCGCAAGCTAATAAACAAACAAAAATAAAGAGCAGGTCCCTATCTGAGAAGTTACGGAAAACCCTCGCGAAAGATCTATCTCACAATAACAAAGCAACAACAGCAACACTAGGAAAATGGTACGACGCAAATCCCTAGGTCAAGTTACAAGATCAAGCTAATATCAGAATTTACATTTAACAGGGTAGCAAAACAAATCTAAGTTAGGATGATACCATCTCCACATTTACATTTAACGTTAATTCATCTAGCTAAGTCCTATCAATTAATGACAAAATTTACGGCGATGACGTCCGTAACAGAAAACAATTACGTTCAAAGCTAAGTGAACAGCCATATAAAAAACATTTAATTATTCTTAGAAACTAGGTGCTAACAGCACACAAGAAGGTAACATGTAGGGTTCATACACTTGTACATCATAAATAATTAATAAGAGACAACAGTTTTATTAAAATGCCTGCCTGCACCTTGGTTTACTCTTTGTAAGCCATAGTCATCTAATGTGTGTAGTTCCGGTGACGACTGCGTAGTAAAGACTACGTCTAACATCGCATGGCCTGCACTCCACAAGCTACGAACTCAAGGTTCGAGCAAGCTTCAGGTCGCTACAAAAGTGTCAGCTGTCCTAGTCATTTCCTCAAAAGGAAATACCTTCATTAGCACGGCCATGTCAGCAGGTTCAAAATGCAAAAGAACAAAGTTAGATAGAAAGAATTCGTTAGTTAGCTTTTGGTTTACCAAAATTATGCGTTTTATTATTAAGATGTCGGTTTAGGTTTATCGTTGGTTTATGGCGAATAATACTGACAATAGCCTGGGCACGGAGTGTCTCCACTGAGATCAATCTCCACCAAAAGCCTCGACTCAAAAGTCGGAATACAATCAACGAGCAATAACAACTCGGACACACAATAATACAAGTTACCAGCGGCGCACAGCTCGCGTTCAATAACTCTGGGATGGGCCTGCACACACAGTCACCCTCCATAACATCTGGTCAACGGGAACAATCCCGGACAAGGTACACACAAATACCTTCATACAATAAATACCTCCTATAACAGGGTCGCCTACATCGTACTATAGAAAACCTGACATAACTGTACACGTCAAACGACGGTACACGCAAAAGTGCGTTTAACTAACAAAAACAATCTATAAAAACATCTGATCAGATACAAGGTTGGACACTGGGTTCCATGAGCTAAATAGCAATGAAAGGGAGAGCGAATACAACAAGCATTCTGTCTTCTGTCAAAGTAATTCTGTCTCATAATACAAGCGTGCTCTCAAGGGCACTGGGACACAAAACAGTTTGTGTCGCTGCATGCTACAACATTCCTGCGCTCATCTGACACAACACACTAACTATCAAGGCCGGCGATTTAAACAAAATAAAAACTGCACAACTGGCCTCATCATAAAACCTTTACCATAGGTTATAAACCTCGAAGAATACGTGTATAAAAACACGCTATAAATCTGAATACAACAATATAATTCCGTCTTTCAAACCAAAGACATCTAAATGGTAGCAATGTCACATTGCTGGAGCTCTTTGCTCACAAAGATATAATACTTCAGTAGTTACTTGTATAACTTCAAATAAATACGTGTCTTCACATGACACTAACAAAATAATAATTGTGACGCAGATTCCACACTCTGGATCTGCTTAATGATACGCTGGGAACTGGGTTCGATGCTAGACAACGAAACATCCCTTTTACTTATGAGGTCCACACTTGACCAGATGGCTTCTGAGCAACATCTCAAATGAAATATAATGCAGTTACAAAACTGGTAATTACAGTCGATTACCTAAATGATACGACTGCTCTAACGAAGTCAGGGGTGAAACAAAGACTGGCTGCAAAAAATGCAGTTAAAGAAATATAACCATGGCATCTGATTGCCATAACTAAAGTCAGCAAAGACTTGGAAAATCACCCCAGATAGGGTTAAACAAAGTAGTCTCAAATGACTACGGTCACGTTTAGCAAAATATAGGCATTGACGTTCTACGACGTCCATCAAGCTGCACCAGGGTTGACCAAAATGTCTGACCCAAGGGTGTCTCACTCTGTTGTTGTTGTTTGAGTCTTCAGTCTTTTGACTGGTTTGATGCAGCTCTCCATGCCTCCCTGTCCTGAGCTAATCGTTTCATCTCTACATAGCTACCACACCCTACATCCGAGGCAATCTGTTTAACATATTCTAACCTTGGTCTACCCCTACAGTTCTTGTCCTCGACCCTTCCTTCCATAACTAAGCTTGCTATTCCTGGGTGTCAAAATAACATTCTCCAAAATGTTTTAATAATGCTGAATGATGAAATGGAATATTCTGAGTCTTGTGGAAAGATAAAATTAATAAGACCTCAGATAAATAATTAGCAGACTTCACCACAGTCAAAAGTGCGATTCATCGCTACTTCAAAGAGTATAGCACGAGCTCTCAGCTCCACGTGGCTTTCTGGGTGTGTTCAAAGGTACTACATCCCATCATAAATGTGCTGTTATAAAAAAATATCACATGAACCTTAGCTCAGCGGGTTCAGTACTATGACGTAAATGAAGACGTAACATTATCAGTTGATGCATAATCAAGGGCATTAGGAGCTGTTCTAATGCAAAGAGGACAACCAGTAGCGTATGCTACAAAATCATTAAACAGCACCGAACAAAATTTTCCGCAGATTGTTAAAGAGGCAATTGCGATTCGCTACGGCTGTAAGAAATTTCCCCCCGTGTGGGTGCGGGTTAGAATACACCCACGGTATGCCCTGCCTGTCGTAGGAGGCGACTAATAGGGGCGACATGGCCGAATAACTTGCCAGTTTTTGATTTTTTCAGACCCCCTGTGGATGGGGAGGGCAGAATTCATCCACGGTATCCCCTGCCTGTCGTAAAAGGCGACTTAGAGGGGGCCTTATATAGGTCGATTTTGGTTTTCTGGTCCCAGCTCTGGTTTGACCAATAGAAACAAACGTGCATGCTGTTAGGGGAAGGGCCACCAGCTTGGCCATCTGGCCAGAAAGCCTAGACGGTATGCCCCATCCCGTCAGGTGGGTGCGACATGTACCCTACAGTAGTATCCGCCTTACAACGAAGGCCCCTGCATGGCCGAATACTGGAGCTGCATAAATCCTGTGCATGCCGAGGGGGAAGTGCCTGTTCGAGGCACTGGGACCCCGGGCAATATCTGCTATGCCAGGTAGGTATTGAATTGGCTAGGTGGCGCCCACAGTGATAGCCCCCGTTCGGAGTGGGCAGTATTCGGGGAGGATTTCGTCCGGGATGCCATCAAAGCGATCACGGACACCTGTACAGGGTGGCACCCTTAAAAAGCCGTCTCTGGAGTGTAGACCAAATCCCAAGGTGTATACGCCTTGGGATGAAGCCTTTAATAGAAGGTTCTCCGCTGATAAGTCTCCTCGCTACCTGGTAGCTACGAGGACTGACGGGGGGTGATTTTAAACTAGTAAAATCAAATTTTTTTACAGAGGAAATCGAGGGGAAATTTGGGGACCTAAGCGGGATTTCCAAGCACCGGAACGGTCAGCTGCTGCTGCACACCGTTGATCGGAAGCAAACCGAAGCGTTGCTGCAATGCACGCAATTCGGCGAAATTCCCGTTAAGGTCTCAAAACACGAAACCCTGAATGAGGTCCGAAGAGTTATTTTCCATCGTGACCTCATTTTAAATAGCGATGCGGAATTGTTGCGGGATCTAGGGAAGAGAGGCGTCACCAAGATTAGGCGCATCACCCGAAAGATTGGGGAGAACAGCGTCGATACAGGCGCTTTTATTCTCCATTTTGAGGGTGATGTAGTACCTAAGCAGGTGAAGGTCACATCGTACCACTGCGATGTTCGACCGTACATCCCTCCACATATACGCTGCTATCAATGCCAGAAATTCGGGCATGTTTCCGCCAGGTGCACTGCCAAGGCCGTGTGTAGAGAGTGTGGCAAGGGAACACATGAGGGTGAGGGGTGTACGCCTCCCCCGATTTGTCCTAACTGCCAAGGAAGCCACTCTCCACGATCGAAGCAGTGCCCTGAGTTCTGTAAGGAAGCAAAAATTCAAGAAATAAGAACTCTTGATAGGCTTTCATATCACGACGCTCGCAAGAGGTACCGTGATATGAATGCCCCCGAATTTCGAGTATCGTTTGCAGCTGCAACGACGCCCTCATTCACCCCCTGCCGCATCTTTACCGAGTGTAGTACCCTCGACGCCCGTATTTTCAGCAGTATTAAAATCACCCCTCGCTGTACCAGCGAAAAATGTCAGCCCGAAGGAGGTACAACAACCTTCTTCGGCCCAGCAAAAGAAGGCGCCGGTTATACCATCTAAACCGGCGCAATCGGAGAAGAAGTCATCTTCTTCTCCGAAACGGTCGGCGAATAATTCTTCCCCAGTTAAAGGGGGAAAGAAGACTTTGCCGACCAGGGCTGGTCCTTCTTCGGTTTCCTTTTACGCTATCGGAGGCAAAACACTATGGCCAACCTTATCACCTTCAGAAGGATGCGTGCTAGAGCCCGATATCTGATTCCGGAAAGTAAGAAAACGACGTGGGAAAAGTATGTGTCGTCCATGACGGCGCATACTCCTTCATCTCAAGTGTGGACTAAGCTTCGTCGGATCTCCGGACTCCCGACATCACTGTCGATACCCGGAGCGTCCATCAATGGAGACATCATCACGGACCATCTCGCCATTGCCAACAGCATTGGCTCCCACTTCTCCGATGTATCCTGCTCCGGGAGTTACGATCCTACATTTCTAACTCTGAAGCGGGAGGCAGAGACTCACCCCTTGTCCATTGCCACTGCTGCTTCGGAGTCCTATAATGTACCATTCTCTGAATGGAAACTGCGCAGTGCGCTTGCACTGTGCAGGGATACGGCTCCTGGACCGGATAACATACATAATCAAATGTTAAAACATCTGTGCGAATCCACTATTAAAAAACAATTGATCCTCTTCAATCGTATATGGATTGAAGGGGAGTTTCCATCTCAATGGCGAGAGGGGATCGTGATACCGATTCCTAAGGCTGGAAAGGATCCCAAGTTTGTAAGCAGCTATAGGCCCATTTGTTTGACAAATGGCCTATGTAAGCTGCTCGAAAAGATGGTGAACCGTCGACTGGTGTGGTTCTTGGAGGATAAAGGTCTCCTGTCTGAGTACCAGTGTGGATTTCGCTCTCATAGGTCCACCACTGACCATCTGGTGCGACATGAGAGCGCCATACAGGTTTTTTTTTTCCGAAAGCAGCATCTAATCACGGTCTTCTTTCACCTCGAGAAAGCCTACGACACCACATGGCGCTACGGGATCCTTTCCACCCTTCACAAATGGGGACTCCGTGGTAACTTACCGACTTTCATTGCGAATTTCATGTCCGTCCGACTCTTCCGTGTAAGGGTCGGTAGGACATTATCGCAATACTATACCCAAGAAAATGGAGTTCCTCAGGGTTCAGTGCTGAGTGTCACCTTGTTCGCGATTGCCATTAATGGCATTGTTGCCACCGCCGGGTCCTCGGTAGTTCCATCGCTGTATGTAGACGATTTAGCTCTGCATTACAGCTCCGGAAGTATGGCAGTCGTGGAACGGCAATTGCAGCTAGCTATCAACCGGGTCGACAGGTGGGCTCACGACCGGGGTTTTCGTTTTTCAGCAGCGAAAACCTCCGTCGTCCATTTTTGTCGGCTACGGAGGCTACATTTACACCCTGAACTACATCTCAGGGATGCTGCGTTGCCGTTGGTTGATACTTATCGCTTCCTGGGGTTCCATTTTGACAGCAAGTTAACGTGGCAGCACAATATACGGCAATTGAAAATGACATGTCTCAGGAAACTGAACATGCTCAGGTTTCTTAGTGGCACTACGTGGGGGGCTGTCCGTGCGGTGCTGCTTCGGCTCTACCAAGCCCTCGTCCTGTCCCGGGTAGACTATGGTTCTGCGGCATACGGTTCAGCAAGTCCGGCAACCTTGAAAATGCTGGACAGTATCCACCATAGTGGCGTTAGGCTGGCTACCGGTGCCTTCCGGACCAGCCCGATACCCAGCCTACTCGCCGAATCGGGTGTTCCACCTTTAAATTATAGACGCCAACATATGTTTTTAGCATATGCTGCCAATGTGCGTCAAATGCCGCAACACCCGGCACCCAAAACCACCAGGGGTACGCCAACCGGCCTTGTGCCACTCGGCCGGTTGGTATTAGACTTGATAGCTCGTTTACTGAAATAGGAGTGACTGTAGGCCCTGTATGATCCGGACATGTAGCGAGGTGCCTCCGTGGCAAGTCCCGCGTCCGGAAATTCGGTTAGATCTTCACCAAGGTCCTAAGGTGAACACGGATGCGTCTTTTTACCGGAGGCAGTTCCACAGCATAGTTCACCAATTTCCGCACGCTGGCATTCTATACACGGATGGTTCGAAGGTGGACGAGAAAGTGGGTTGTGCTTACGTTATTGATGGTGCAAATACCAAGATCTCTTTGCCTGAGGCCTGTAGTGTGTTTAATGCGGAGCTCGTTGCCATCTATGAAGCTCTGCAGTTTGCACTGCAGGATGCACGAATACACTTCCTCGTGTGTACCGACTCTTTGAGTTCGTTGCTGTCAATTGCTACATGTTTCCCGCAACACCCCCTAGTGCAGCGAATCCACGAGCTACTAGCCGGGCCGTGCCACGCTGACACTCGAATCCCCCGTGTGGGTGCGCGTTAGAATACACCCACGGTATGCCTTGCCAGTCGTAGGAGGCGACTAATAGGGCCGACATGGCCGAATAACTTGCCAGTTTTGATTTGTTCAGACCCCCTGTGGATGGGGAGGGCAGAATTCATCCACGGTATCCCCTGCCTGTCGTAAAAGGCGACTTAGAGGGGGCCTTATAAAGGTCAATTTTGGTTTTCTGGTCCCAGCTCTGGTTTGACCAATAGAAATAAACATGCGTGCTGTTAGGGGAAGGGCCACCAGCTTGGCCATCTGGCCAGAAAGCCTAGACGGTATGCCCCATCCCGTCAGGTGGGTGCGACATGTACCCTACAGTAGTATCAGCCTTACAACGAAGGTCCCTGCATGGCCGAATACTGGAGCTGAATAAATCCTGTGCATGCCGAGGGGGAAGTGCCTGTTCGAGGCACTGGGACCCCGGGCAATATCTGCTATGCCAGGTAGGTATTGAATTGGCTAGGTGGCGCCCACAGTGATAGCCCCCGTTCGGAGTGGGCAGTATTCGGGGAGGATTTCGTCCGGGATGCCATCAAAGCGATCACGGACACCTGTACAGGGTGGCACCCTTAAAAAGCCGTCTCTGGAGTGTAGACCAAATCCCAAGGTGTATACGCCTTGGGATGAGGCATTTAATAAGAAGTTCCCTGTTGACAGGTCTCCTCGCTACCTGGTAGCTACCAGGACAGACGGGGGAGATTTTAAACAGGTAAAATCGATCCTATTTTCAGAGGAAATCGAGGGGAAATATCGCGACCTTAACGGGATTTCCAAGCTCCGGAACGGGCAGCTCCTGCTGCATACCGTTGACCGGCAGCAAACCGAAGCGTTGCTGGAATGCACGCATTTCGGCGAAATTCCCGTTAAGGTTGAGAAGCACGATACGCTGAATGAGGTCCGTGGAGTTATATTCCATCGCGACCTCATTTTAAACAGCGACGCGGAATTGATGCGGGATCTGGGGAAGCGAGGCGTCACCAGGATTAGGCGCATCACCTGGAAAATTGGAAATGATAGCGTCGATACTGGCGCTTTCATTCTCCTTTTTGAGGGTGATGTAGTGCCTAGGCAGGTGAAGGTCACGTCGTACCATTGCGACGTTAGACCGTACATCCCTCCACCTATGCGCTGCTACAATTGCCAGAAATTCGGTCATGTTTCTGCCAGGTGCACTGCCAAGGCGGTGTGTAGAGAGTGTGGCAAGGGGACACATGACGGTGTGGGGTGTACGCCTCCCCCGACGTGTCCTAACTGCCAAGGAAGTCACTCTCCGCGGTCGAAGCAGTGCCCTGAGTTCTGCAAGGAAGCAAAGCTCCAAGAAATGAGAACATTGGATCGGCTTTCATATCACGACGCTCGAAAGAGATACCGTGATATGACTGCACCCGAATTTCCGGTATCTTTCGCGGCTAAGGTGACGCCACCTATCACCCCTGCCACTTTCGTTCCCTGTGCTGTACCCTCGACGACGAACTACTCTGAGATCGTAAAGTCTCCCCTCGCTGTCCAAGCGAGACCTGTCAGCCCGAAGAAGGTTACACAACCTTCTTCGGCCATTGTGAAAAAGGCGCCGGTTATACCATCTAAACCGGCGCAATCGGAGAAGAAGTCATCTTCCTCTCCGAAACGGTCGGAGAAGAAGTCTTCCCCTGCCAACGAGGCAAAGAAGACTTCTGCGACCGGGGCTGGATCGTCATCCAGCCCACCAGATAAGACAAATATAGTGGAGAAGAGGGGGACGGAGCGGCGCCGTCTCTCTCGACCTCCGGCTGATGGGATGGCTCCTTCATCTGCTGGGCCTTCCGCTCCCTCGACCATCAAGGGAGTGATGCCCGCAGAAGCCAAACCCATTAGAGTGGAGGAACTCCCCTATAGGAAAAATAAGTCACCGGCGGAGAAGAGAGAGGCGGTTCAGCGCCGTTTCTCTTCCTCTCCTGCATACAAGGCAGCTCAGCCATCTGCTGGCCATTCCGCTCCTACCATCACCAAAGGAGCGGTGCCAGCTGGAGCGGCCTCGTTTTGCAAGGACCTGACGTCTGTGGGGAAGGGACCACCTACTTCCCCGAATAGACGTCTGCGTCGGTCTAGAAAGAAGCATGCTCGGGGCGTGTCGGGGACAAGTACCCCGTCTTCGGACAGGGAGAAAGTCCCTAGACACCGCTCTCGCTCTTCTCCAAGAGCGAGACTCGTGAGGTCCGACGACGACCGCGCGCAACCAAAGAGAGCACCCGCTTCATTTTCTTCGTCTTCGGAAGGAGATGTGGAGATTGAGGTGTGCTCCTGCCCCATCACCTCCAACTAGAGATGGGGAAGGGTGGCAAACGGTCAAGCATAAGTAGAAGACCCACTTCTACTTAAGTCCACACCATGGCACTATTACAATGGAACTGAAATAGCTATTCTGTTCATCTCGCTGAGTTACGACAATTAATATCTTCGTTTTCGGCAACCATTGTCTGTCTTCAGGAATCCAGGTTTCGTCCTGGACATGAGACAACAATGCGTCACTTCAAACTCTTCTCTAGAAACCGGGTGGACGGAGCTGTGGCCGCTGGTGGCGTCTGCACTCTCGTCCACTCTAGCCTCTTTAGTGAAGAGGTGCCGTTGCGTACTCAGCTAGAGGCAGTAGCAGTTCGTACTTCGTTGCCAGTAATGGCAACGGTATGTAACGTGTACATCCCACCTGATTCTCAGCCGGATTACGACCAGCTGGTGGATCTAGTCTCTCAGCTCCCCCCTCCTTTCCTCCTTCTGGTAGATGTTAACGCCCACAACACCATCTGGGGCTCCGCTACCACTAGCGGTAAAGGGAGAGATTTTGAGAGGCTGATCAGGCGGCTGGACATGTGTCTGTTGAACACAGGGGAGCCTACGCACTTCTTTATTGCACACGGTACTTATTCAAGTATCGATATTACCCTGTGCAGTCGTGCGCTGGTTCCCCTGCTACAGTGGGGTGTACACGATGACCTTTGTAATAGTGACCATTTTCCAATTATCGTTACTCTTCCGAACCAGAGAGCCATCGAGTTGCCAAGTCGATGGCTTCTCCGTCGGGCTGATTGGCCAACTTTCACGGCACGTGCGGTGTTTGCCGAAGATACCTTTGAGAGTGTCGACGATCATACCATTCACATAACGAATGGTATTTTGGCTGCTGCTGAGGAAACAATACCTTCCTCGTCCGGCAACTCACGCCGGAAGCTTGTCCCTTGGTGGACAGCCGAGATTGCAGCAGCCATTAAAGATCGTCGACGTGCTTTCAAATGCTATCGGAGGCAAAACACTATGGCCATCATTATCACCTTCAGAAGGATGCGTGCTAGAGCCCGATATCTGATTCGGGAGAGTAAGAAAACGACCTGGGAAAAGTATGTGTCGTCCATGACGGCGCATACTCCTTCATCTCAAGTGTGGACTAAGCTTCGTCGGATCTCCGGACTCCCGATATCACTGTCGATACCCGGAGTGTCCATCAATGGAGACATCATCACGGACCATCTCGCCATTGCCAACAGCATTGGCTCGCACTTCTCCGATGTAACCTGCTCCGGGAGTTACGATCCTACATTTCTGACTCTGAAGCGGGAGGCAGAGACTCACCCCTTGTCCTTTGCCACTGCTGCTTCGGAGTCCTATAATGTACCATTCTCTGAATGGGAACTGCGCAGTGCGCTTGCACTGTGCAGGGATACGGCTCCTGGACCGGATAACATACATTATCAAATGTTAAAGCATCTGTGCGAATCCAGTATAAAACAACTGTTGATCCTCTTTAATCGTATATGGATTGAAGGGGCGTTTCCATCTCAATGGCGAGAGGGGATCGTGATACCGATTCCTAAGGCTTGAAAGGATCCCAAGTTTGTAAGCAGCTATAGGCCCATTTGTTTGACAAATGGCCTATGTAAGCTGCTCGAAAAGATAGTGAACCGTCGACTGGTGTGGTTCTTGGAGGATAAAGGTCTCCTGTCCGAGTACCAATGTGGATTTCGCTCTCATAGGTCCACCACTGACCATCTGGTGCGACTTGAGA
Organism: Meconema thalassinum; assembly: GCA_946902985.2. Classification (NCBI taxonomy): domain Eukaryota; kingdom Metazoa; phylum Arthropoda; class Insecta; order Orthoptera; family Tettigoniidae; genus Meconema; species Meconema thalassinum. The sequence continues at coordinate 527,050,228 of OX336393.1, read as the reverse complement.
GCGCCATACAGGAGGCTTTTTTCCGAAAGCAGCACCTAGTCACGGTTTTCTTTGACCTCGAGAAAGCCTACGACACCACATGGCGCTACGGGATCCTTTCCACCCTTCACAAGTGGAGACTCCGTGGTAACTTACCGACTTTCAATGCGAATTTCATGTCCGTCCGACTCTTCCGTGTAAGGGTCGGTAGGACATTATCGCAATACTATACCCAAGAAAATGGAGTTCCTCAGGGTTCAGTGCTGAGTGTCACCTTGTTCGCGATTGCCATTAATGGCATTGTTGCCGCCGCCGGGTCCGCGGTAGTTCCATCGCTGTATGTAGACGATTTAGCTCTGCATTACAGCTCTGGAAGTATGGCAGTCGTGGAACGGCAATTGCAGCTAGCTATCAACCGGGTCGACAGGTGGGCTCACGACCGGGGTTTTCGTTTTTCAGCAGCGAAAACCTCTGTCGTCCATTTTTCTCGGCTCCGGAGGCTACATTTACACCCTGAACTACATCTCAGGGATGCTGCGTTGCCGTTGGTTGACACTTATCGCTTCTTGGGGCTCCATTTTGACAGCAAGATAACGTGGCAGCACCATATACGGCAATTGAAAATGACATGTCTCAGGAAACTGAACATGCTCAGGTTTCTTAGTGGCACTACGTGGGGGGCTGACCGTGCGGTGCTGCTACGGTTCTACCAAGCCCTCGTCCTGTCCCGGCTAGACTATGGTTCTGCGGCATACGGTTCAGCAAGGCCGGCAACCTTGAAAATGCTGGACAGTATCCACCATAGTGGCGTTAGGCTGGCTACCGGTGCCTTCCGGACCAGCCCGATACCCAGCATACTCGCCGAATCGGGTGTTCCACCTTTAAATTATAGACGCCAACATATGCTTTTAGCATATGCTGCCAATATGCGTCAAATGCCGCAACACCCGACCTATCAAGCTCTCTTCGGTACCCAAAACCACCAGGGTTACGCCAACCGGCCTCGTGCCACTCGGCCGGTTGGTATTAGACTTGATAGCTCGTGTACTGAAATAGGAGTGGCAGTAGGTCCCTGTATGATCCGGACATCTAGCGAGGTGCCTCCGTGGCAAGTCCCGCGTCCGGAAATTCGGTTAGATCTGCACCGAGGTCTTAAGGTGAACACGGATGCCTCCGTTTACCGGAGGCAGTTCCACAGCATAGTTCACCAATTTCCGGACGCTGGGATTCTATACACGGATGGTTCGAAGGTGGACGAGAAAGTGGGTTGTGCTTATGTTATTGATGGTGCAAATACCAAGATCTCTTTGCCTGAGGCCTGTAGTGTGTTTACTGCGGAGCTCGTTGCCATCTATGAAGCTCTGCAGTTTGCACTACAGGATGCACGAATCCACTTTCTCGTGTGTACCGACTCTTTGAGTTCGTTGCAGTCAATTGCTACATGTTTCCAGCAACACCCCCTAGTGCAGCGAATCCACGACCTACTAGCCGGGCTGTGCCACGCTGACACTCGAATCTCCTTTCTGTGGCTTCCAAGCCACATGGGAATTGTGGGAAATGAGTTAGCAGATCAAGCTGCAAAAGAGGCGGTATCACTACCACCTCGACCAATGGAGGTACCTGCTAGAGATATTCGCTCTCAGTTACGCCTACAAGTTCTGGCTTTTTGGGAGAGTCAGTGGCTAGCTGACCCACTGCCCAGTAAACTGAGAGCGATCAAGGGAACAACTCGCGTGTGGCGGAGCTCCTTCCGGGCCCGGAGAGAGTCCGTCATTTTGTGTAGGCTAAGGATAGGTCATACAAGATCCACCCACTCGTACCTAATGAGAAGGGAAGACCCCCCACTTTGTACCTGTGGAGCCGTATTCACCGTGGCCCACATTTTCACCCAGTGTGTGGATCTTGCTGATTTACGAAGAAACCTTGGTTTGCAGACGACACTCAAACTTATATTAGCCGATGACGCGGTGGCTGCTGATCGCGTTATCCGCTTTATAAGTGAGAGTGGGTTAGGGCCAGCAATCTAAATTTTCCAGTGAACATTGACTCAACGACTTGTCCGTTTTTGAATGATAATGTTTTGTTTTTTCCGTAATTTTTGTTTATTTTTATAATTTTTATTTTTTATTTAATTGTTTGTTTTTGTTTTATTAATTTTTGGTCTTTTTTAAATTTAGATGTCCACCTCAAAATTTTAAATTCAACTAAAAATTTGTATTCTTTAATCTGTGTTAAGAGGGGCAGATGACCTCGTAGTTCCGCCCCTTAAAACAGCAATAACTAACTAACTAACTTTCTGTCATATAGTCTTTGGTCTCACCAGCTACAAACTCTCTCTTTTCGTTTCATCATTCGTCCTTATAGGTTGTGTGCTCAATCAATACAATGAATCATATTATGATGAATGAGAGGCGACACTCAATTACAAATGTTATAAAGATTAAAGGTGACGGTAATTGTCTGTTCAGGTCATTGGCATATTGTGAGTACAACAATCAGAGTTTATTTACACAGGTTAGAAAGCGAATTGTAAAACATGTTACAGACAAGTGGAATAATTATTCTTCCTTTATTGTAGGCTCTGCAGTTTGCACTACAGGATGCACGAATCCACTTTCTCGTGTGTACCGACTCTTTGAGTTCGTTGCAGTCAATTGCTACATGTTTCCTGCAACACCCCCTAGTGCAGCGAATCCACGACCTACTAGCCGGGCTGTGCCACGCTGACACTCGAATCACCTTTCTGTGGCTTCCAAGCCACATGGGAATTGCGGGAAATGAGTTAGCTGATCAAGCTGCAAAAGAGGCGATAACACTACCACCTCGACCAATGGAGGTACCTGCTAGAGATATTCGCTCTCAGCTACGCCAACAAGTTCTGGCTTTTTGGGAGAGTCAGTGGCTAGCTGACCCACTGCCCAGTAAACTGAGAGCGATCAAGGGAACTACTCGCGTTTGGCGGAGCGCCTTCCGGGCCCGGAGAGAGTCCGTCATTTTGTGTAGGCTAAGGATAGGCCATACAAGATCCGCCCACTCGTACCTAATGAGAAGGGAAGACCCCCCCCCCCACTTTGTACCTGTGGAGCCATTTTCACCGTGGCTCAAATTTTCACCGAGTGTGTGGATCTTGCAGACTTATGAAGAAACCTTGGTTTGCAGATGACACTCAAACTTATATTAGCCGATGACGCGGTGGCTGCTGATCGCGTTATCTGCTTTATAAGTGAGAGTGCGTTAGGGCCAGCAATCTAAATTTCCAGTAAACATTGACTCAACGACTTGTTCGTTTTTGAAAGATATTGTTTTGTTTTTCCCTAAATTTTGTTTATTTTTTTATTTTTTTTAAATTTAATTATTTGTTTTTGTTTTATTAATTTTTGGTCTTTTAAATTTAGATGTCCACTTCAAAATTTTAAATTGAAAATTAAGAACCTGCGAAGAAACCTTGGTTTGCAGATGATACTCAAACTTATATTAGCCGATGACGCGGTGGCTGCTGATCGCATTATCCGCTTTATAAGTGAGAGTGGGTTAGGGCCAGCAATCTAAATTTTCCAGTAAACATTGACTCAACGACTTGTTCGTTTTTTAATAATAGTTGTTTTTTATAATTATTATTTTTATTTAATTTTTTGTTTGATTAATTTTAGGTCTTTTCAAATTTAGGTGTCCAGCTCTAAATTGTGAATTCCATTCCAAATTTGTATTCTTTAATCTGTGTTAAGAGGGGCAGATGACCTCGTAGTTCCACCCCTTAAAACATGTGAAGAACTGGTGGATTTGATGGTGAAGAGGAAACTTTGCAACCTTGGCATAAGTGGGCACAGGAGTAAAACAACAGAGGAAAGGATATAAACTTCACTGGATGGATAACAAAACCGAAGCTCGGAATGGCGTCGGATTTGTATTGAGATAAGATATAGATGCTGTAAGTGAAGTGATCTATGTAAATGAAAGAATCATCAAACTGGACGTCTCCTTCAATAAGGAGGTGTTAATAGTCATACAGGTATATGCCCCACAGTCTGAATGTGATGAAAAAGAAAAGGAGCAATTTCGATCTGACCTGGAGGAAGCTACTGAAGAAGTGGAAAATGTATTAGTGATGGGTGATCTGAATGCACAAGTGGGAACAGACTGACTGGGGCCTGCATGGTTTTGGTACCAGGAACCAGGAATGTGAACAACTTCTAGATTTTTGTGTGAGAAATGGCTTAAAAATAAATAACACCTGGTTTCAAAAACAATTATCTCACAAAATAACAAGGTTTAGTTGGGATGGACAATCCAAATCCTTAATAGACTACATATTATCTGATGGAAAAGCTGACCAAACTATTTGTGATGTTAAGGTTGTGCCAAGCATAGATAGCAACCACAGACTGCTTCTTGCAATCATCAAAAATGTAAAAATCCACACACCGCGGAAAACCAAAAAAGTAAAGAATAAAACTTGGGAACTGAAAAAAGTAGGAAACAAACTGATGTATACAAAAAATGTGGCCTCCAAAATACCTATAGACAGAACACAAGGAGGAAATACAGATTCAAAGAATGTCTTGCTGGAGCTGCTGTAGAAATATGTGGCAAAACTAGTAGTAAAGTAAAAGAAAGAAAAAACAGCCTGGTGGAATGATGAAGTAAAGAGTGCAGTTCAGAAGAAAAATGAAGCAAGAAAGGCTCGAGATAATGAAATTCAGAAAGGAGGTGGAAAAGATGATTGAATTACAACAGCCATACAGAGATTGTAGACTGCGAGTTAAACAAATAGTAGCAGAAGAAAGCAAAAGTCTTGGATTGGTTTTGCAAATAAATTGGAAGAAGATCATCATCATCATCATCTTGCACAGTTTCCAGCCACTGGCCGGGTCTGTTTGGAACACAAGCCTCTCCAACGTCTTCTGTCTTCCCACCATCTCTCAGCCTCCAACCTTGTCCAGTCTTCTCCTCTCTTCTTCACGCTTTCTTCCACCCCCTTCAGCCACCTATCTCTCGGTCTTCCCCTCGGTCTCTTTCCTTCCCACTTCGTCTCATGTACTCTCCTGGGTATCCTCTTCTCCTCCATTCGTTTTACATGTCCATACCATCTAAGTCTAGATTTCTCTATACCATCCTGTAATGGTTCCTCCTTCATTAATTCTCTGGTCCTCTCATTTCTTATTCTGTCCATCTTTGTAGCTCCAATACTGCTTCTCAAGAACCTCATCTCACTGGCCTGTATTTTGCTCCTCTCCCTTCCTTTCATAACCCAGGTCTCCGAGGCATACGTCAGGATAGGGACATAGTACGTCCGATATATGATCTTTTTGCTGTTCTGAGGGACATCCTTGCTCCATAACATGCTTCTCACACTCCTCCGAAATGCTTCTGCCTGCCTCCCCCGCTCATTTATTTCTCTATCGTTTCTTCCATTATCTTGTATCAGGCTTCCCAGATACTTTAAACTCTCCACTTTCTTCAGCTGTTCCCCACCAATTGTTATTCCCGTTGTGGTTCTTTCCTTCTTCCTTGTTGTGATCACCATCTCACTCTTATTTATGCTAAATTTCATCCCATATCCTTGTATTACTCCTTCCCACACGTCCAACTGTTCCTGTACCTCCTCCTCCTTGTTTCCCCAAATCATCAAATCATCTGCAAACACCATTGCTTTCATCTTTCCGTCCCCAATTACTTGTGCCACTCGGGTCATTATGTCATCCATCACCACAATGAAAAGTAACGGTGACAGTGCACTTCCTTGTTTCAGGCCGTTTCTTTGTTCCAACCAGTCAGATCTCTCTCCTCCCACTTTCACACAGCTCACTCTTCCCTTGTACATCTCCTTTATCCTCTTTATAGTCCATTTCTCTACTCCTCTATCCTCCAGGGACTTCCATACTTTGTTTCTGCATACACTGTCATATGCTTTCTCAATGTCCAGGAAGGCCATCAGTAGATCTGTTCCATATTCATAGTGCTGTTCTTGTAACTGCCTTACAGCAAAAATCAAATCCACTGTGGACCTTCCTGCTCTGAAGCCATGTTGTTCTTCCCTCATCCCTCCTTCTATCCTTGTCCTAATTCTCTTTTCCAAAACTTTCTCGAAGATCTTTGCACAATGACTCATCAGTGTTATTCCCCGATAGTTTCTGCAATCTGTTCTACTACCTTTCTTGAAGATCGGGACAATGATTCCTTTTTTCCAGTCCTCTGGGGTCTTCCTTTCCTTCCATGCTGTCCTCATCACTCGGTACAGCCACTGTATCCCCACCTCTCCTGCTGCTCTCACCATCTCCACACTCAACTCATCCACACCCGGTGCCTTCCCTCCTTTCATCTTGTTCACTGCATCTTCCACTTCTTTCCATGTTAAGTCCTTTTCTGTTTGCAGTTCATCTTCCTCTTCCCCGATTTCTTCCTCCTCACCATCTTTTCCATTTGGGTTCAGAAGTTCTTCAAAATATTCTTTCCACATTTTCTTCAGTTCTTCCCTATTTTCTATCTCTTGTCCCCTTTTGTTCACCATTCTAACATAATCCGTAGGATCCTTCCGCCTCTTATCTTTCACCATCCCATACAGGACCTTTTTTGTACCTTCACTATCCTCCTCCATCATCTTTGTCCACTCTTCCATCCACTTCCTTCTCTCCTCAGCCACCACTCTCTTCGCCTCCTTCTTTCTTTCCTGGTACTCTTCCCTTGTCTCTACCGTCCTATTTTGATACCACCTCCTAAAGGCTCTATTCTTTTCCCTTACTATATCTTTTGTCTTCTCATTCCACCATGGTGTTTCCTTCCACCTCTTCTTACTACTTGTCCTCCCACATACTGCTTCTGCTGCACCCACTAGTGTCTTCTTAAATCTAGCCCATTCCTCTTCCACCCCTCTTTCTTCATCTGTTGGAATTCCTTCCTTTACCATTTTGAGGTACTCGACCCTTCTATCCCGTTCTTTCAGTTTCCATATCCTTATACGTCTTTCCTGGTTCTCAGTCCCTTTCTTCTCCTTACTCCCTCTCAGGTTCATTACCAGTAATCGATGGTCGCTATCCAGGTTCTCCGATGGTATAACCTTGATGTCCGTGATGTTCTTATTTAGTTCTTTCTCATACAGTATATAGTCGACCACCGACTTCCTGGTCAAGTCATCACTGTACCATGTGATTGTGTGGCTCTCTCTTTTCTTAAACCAGGAGTTCCCAACTAGCAGGCTGTTCCTCTGGCAGAAGTCCAACAGTCTCTTTCCTTCCTCATTTCTTCCACCCCAACCCTCTGGTCCTAGAACACTCTCATAACCTTGTCTTTCTCTTCCTACATGGGCATTGAGGTCCCCCATAACAATCATATTTCTTCCTACCAGCTGCTTCTGCAATTCCTCTTCAAACTCCTCCTTCTCTTCAGAAGCGCAGCCTACTTGTGGAGCATATACTTGCACTATTTCTACGGTCTCTCCCCTCAGTGCTACTTTCACTTTCATCATCCTATCACTTATTCTCCTCACTTCTTCTTTCAAACCATCTCGTACTACTACTCCCACTCCATTCCTCTTTCCCTCTTCGTTCCCACTCCAGTACAGTCTATAGCCTTTTCTCAGTACTCTCCTTCCTTCCCCTTTCCACTTTGTTTCTGCCAATCCCAATAAATCCAACTTCCTTCTTTCCATCATATCCACTATCTCCTCCACCTTCCCCGTCAGCGTTCTTAGGTTTAAAGTTCCAAATCTTAGTCCGTGTGTACAGCCGTGTCGTCGTCTATTAAATCCATCCTGTCCGAGGCTCGTTCCATTTTTGAAAGCATTTGGTTTAAAGCAAATTCCAAATTGTTGTACAGTGTTATTAAAAATACCAGGAGTAATTATGAGCAAATAACAGCTTTATAAAAACCAGATGGGAGCATCACCAGGGAAGGCACAGAAATAAGAGAAATTATGAAATTATATTCTGAGAATTTATACAATGATATAAAGAAGGACTCCAGTCCTAATGCACAGATTCAGTCAAGTGATTATATATCTGAAGAAATGCCACCAACTTGGAGTGAAGTAGAATCAGCCCTTAAAAGTATATGCAATGAACGAGCTACTGGCTTTGATGAACTAAGTGCAGACATGATTAAAGCTGCTGGCCCACAAGGAATTCAATGGCTATACAGGGTGATAAGGGCAATATGGAAGGATTAAATAATACCAGATGACTGGAAGAAGGGAGTTATAGTTCCCCTGTTTAAGAAAGAAAGTCGAAAAAAGTGCAACAACTGTAGAGAGATTACTTTACTGTCCCATGGTTTAAAAATATTTGAGAGGATTCTTGAGAAAAGATTAAAGAAAATTATTGAACCCCAACTGCAAGAAGAACAATATGGATTTAGGAAGGATAGATCAACTATAGACCTCATATTCACACTGAAAATTATATTAGAAAAGCACTGGGAGAAAGATCGTAACTTGACATTTGTGTTTCTAGACATCAAAAAACCATTCGATAGTGTCCCTAGAACAACTATATGGGAGTGTCTTAAAAAGAAGAATGTGTCTATGGAACTAATTCAGAGAGTAAAAATGCTTTACGATGACTGCTACAGCTGTGTTCAAGTAGGAAATGGATATTCAGATTGGTTCCAGACATCTAGAGGAGTGCATTCACCATTACTATTCATCACCATTATGGTGAAGTGAAGCAGAACACCAATATGGATCTTAAAGCATTTGCTTTTGCAGATGATATAGTTACCTGGGGAAATAGTGAGCTAGAAGTCCAGGAAAGGCTGAACATCAGGAATGATCATTTGAAAAAATAAGGACTGAAAGTAAGAGGTACAAAAACTGCTGCAATGTCTGTTAACAGACAGAGAAGTAAAGATAATATAATGCTGGAGGGCGTACAATTGGAAACAGTAAACCAGTATCAGTACCTTGGATGCATAATATCAAGTGGCAACAGAATAACCGAATTCAGAAACCAAGTCAATTCTATCAGCAAGTTCGATATCTACTCTGAAATAAGCAAGTGCCACTAACTCTGTTTCGAACATACTTTGTCCCTATATTGACTTATGGGTTGCAAATATGCACAACTGCCAAAAAAGTTGACAGCAGACTTCAGGCTTCAGAAATGAAGTTTCTAAGAAGCATGCTTCGTAAAACTAGGAAAGATAAAGAAGTAAGAAATGAGAAGATAAGAGAACAAGCTGGAATATATCAGTCCCTGAAGGAGACCATAAGTAGGTCACGTTTGCGATGGTTTGGTCACATCAAATGTATAACAGAAAGAAGAATTTCAAAACAATGGTTGCATAATGAGATTTCTGGAAAGAGACCTGTTGGAAGACCTAGGAGGAGATGGCTGGACCAAGTGAAGGAAGATATGACATCCAAGGGAATCAACTGGGATGAAGTCTTGAAGGAGCAGTGGCACATGAATCGACTAAAATGGAGAGCGCTCGTAAACCACACCCGGGAAACTGGAGTGGAAAATTGATGATGATGTCAGTGACCATCCTGAGAAATTACACAGACTAAGTATTTAAAAATGTTCACCTGGTCCAGTTTAGTTCCTCCTACCTGACCTATCTTCCCTGCCGACCGTCCTTGAAATGCTGATCTTTACACCACACTGCCTACATTTCTGTTCAAACTCTAATATGTTGGCTGGTAAGCTTTCGAGGGAGTCCGCCACAACTACCAGGTCATCAGCATAGGCTCACCTGGTCCCGACCTACTTGAATCCCAGCCAGCCAGCCAGTTTATGTTCTTTAGCAAATGGTCCATATATTAAATAAACAGTAGTGGTGAGAGATTACAGCCTTACCTCACTCCTGAGTTAGCGGATCAAGCTGCAAAAGAGGCGGTATCACTACCACCTCGACCAATGGAGGTACCTGCTAGAGATATTCGCTCTCAGTTACGCCTACAAGTTCTGGCTTTTTGGGAGAGTCAATGGCTAGCTGACCCACTGCCCAGTAAACTGAGAGCGATCAAGGGAACTACTCGCGTGTGTCGGAACTCTTTCCGGTCACGGAGAGAGTCTGTCATATTGTGTAGGCTAAGGATAGGTCATACAAGATCCACCCACTCGTATCTGATGAGAATGGAAGACCCCCCACTTTGTACCTGTGGAGAAGTTTTCACCGTGGCCCACATTTTAACCGAGTGTGTGGATCTTGCTGACTTACGAAGAAACCTTGGTTTGCAGATGACACTCAAACTTATATTAGCTGATGACGCGGTGGCTGCTGATCGCGTTATCCGCTTTATAAGTGAGAGTGTGTTAGGGCCAGCAATCTAAATTCTCCAGTGAACATTGACTCAACGACTTGTTTGTTTTTGAATGATAATGTTTTGTTTTTCCATAATTTTTGTTTATTTTTAATTTTTATTTAATTTTTCTGCTTTTGTTTTATTAATTTTTGGTCTTTTTAAATTTAGGCATCCACCTCAAAATGTTAAATTCAATTCCAAATTTGTATTTTTTAAATCTGTGTTAAGAGGGGCAGATGACCTCGTAGTTCCGCCCCTTAAAACAACAATAACTAACTGTAACAACCTTGAACCAAGAACAAATCCTACCATCAACTCTCACTGCAGCCTGACAACTAAGAATTCTGATTGCCTGTAGCAGTCATCCCTGGGTACCACGATCCCTCAGGATACTCAGCATCTTCTCCCTGGGTGCTCTAGCGCAGCGTTTCCCAAACTGTGGTACGCTTGTACTGCTGCAGTGGTACGCGGTCATGTTTCAAAAATATGAATAAATAATATTAGATCATCATCATCATCTTGAGCAGTTTCCAACCGCTGGTCGGGTCTGCTTGGAACATAAGCCTCTCCATCGTTTCCTGTCCATCCACCTTCACTCGTCATTTACTGTGTCCCAGCACACTCCTCTTTCCTCCACACTCTTCTTAACTCCTTTTGTCCATCTGTCCCTTGGTTATCCCCTTGGCCTCCTTCGCGCCATTTCCATTCCAAAGATCTTCTTCGGTATCCTCTCCTCTTGCATCCTCCTCACATGTCCATACCATTGTAGCCTAGATCGCTCTATTCTATTTTGCAATGGTTCCTCTCTTACCATCTCCCTGACTCTCTCATTCCTTACTCTGTCCATTCTTGTCACTCCTACCCTACTCCTCTGGAACTTCATCTCCACTGCTCGTATTTTATTCTTGTCCCTTTCCTTCATCACCCATGTTTCTGAACCATATGTCAAAATTGGCACAAAGTAGGTCTTGTAGATGATTCCTTTACATTTTTGTGGTACATCTTTATTCCATATCATCCCCCTAACACTCTTGAAAAATCCATCTGCGCACCTTCCCCTCTCATTTATTTCCATCCTATTGCCTCCCTTTTCTTCAATTATGCTTCCCAAGTACTTGAAGCATTCTACTTTCTGCAACTGCTGTCCTCCAAGTGTTATGCCCATATCCAGTCTGTTCTTCTTCCTCGTTGTGATGACCACTTCACTCTTTTGTGCTGAGAACTTCATCCCATATGATAACACTACCTTCTCCCACTCATCTAATTGCTCTTGTACTTCTTCCTCATCCTCTCCCCATACCAGAAGGTCATCAGCAAACAACATTGCCTTCATTTTCCTTTCCCCAATGCTATTTACCACTTTTCGTATGATTTCATCCATCACCACTATAAATAACAGGGGTGAGAGGGCACTTCCCTGTTTCAGACCACTCTCCAGTTGAAACCATTCCGTTCTCTCTCTTCCCACCTTTACACAGCTTTTGCTTCCCTCGTACATTGCTTTCACTCTTGCCACTGTCTCCTTGTTCACTGCTTTTGCTCTCATTGCTTCCCATACCTTGTTTCTATTAATACTATCATATGCTTTCTCAATATCCAAGAAGGTCATCACCAGATCTTTCCCATATTCATAATGGTGTTCTTGTAGTTGTCTTACTGCAAAGATGAGGTCAACTGTTGACCTTCCTGGCCTGAATCCATACTGTTCTTCCCTCAGCCCACCTTCAACTTCTGTCCGAATTCTTCTCTCCAGTACCTTCTCAAATATTTTGGCGCAGTGGCACATGAGTGTAATTCCCCTGTAGTTCTTGCATTCCTTCCTACTTCCCTTTTTAAATATGGGTATTACTATCCCTCTTTTCCAGTCCTCTGGTATTTTCTTCTCCCTCCATATCACTTTCATTACGCGAAAGAGCCACTGTGTTCCTATCACCCCTGCTGCTCTCACCATCTCCACACTCACTTCGTCTATTCCCGGTGCCTTTCCCCCTTTCATCTTCTTTAATGCTTCCTCCACTTCTTTCCATGTCAATTCCTTCTCTGAAATGTCTTGGTCACTGTCTGTTTCTTCCTCCACAATGTCCACTACGCTGGTTTTAGTTGGATTTAGGAGTTCCTTGAAGTATTCTCTCCAGATAACCTTTACTTCTTCCATATTTTCGACCTCCTTTCCATTCCTGTCCACCATTCTGACATTTTCCCCTGTATCTCTTCTCTTTGCCTTTATCATTCCATACAACACTTTCTTACTGCCATCACAGTCCTCCTCCATCATTTCTGTCCATTTCTCCAGCCATTTCTTTTTCTCTTCCTTCACTACTTCTCCTGCTTCTTTCTTCCGCTCTTGGTATTCTTCTCTTGTTCTGTCTGTCCTCTGTTGGAACCATTTCCTGAATGCTTCATTTTTCTTTTTCACTGCTTCCTTAGTTCTGGGGTTCCACCATGGTGTTTCCTTCCACCTTTTCTTTCCACTAGTTCTGCCACACACGACTTCCGCTGCTTCTACCAACACGTCCTTGAACCTATTCCATTCTTCTTCACCTGTTTTCGGATCATCCTTCGGTAATTTGTTCCTCACTAATATCTGGAACTTCTCCTTATTTCCATCCTCCTTCAGCTTCCATGTCCTTATTCTTCTTTCTTGGTTTTCAGTTCTCCTCTTTTCCTTCAGTCCTCTCACCTTGGCGACCAGCAGACGGTGGTCACTGTCCAGGGATTCTGAAGGTATTACCCTTATATCCGTGATACTCTTCTTTGTCTCCTTCCTGCATAGAATATAGTCCACCACTGATTTCCTAGTCAAATCCCTGCTGTACCAAGTAATTTTATGGCTCTCTCTCTTCTTGTACCATGTGTTTCCAACCATTAGCCCATTTATCTTGCACAGTTCCAACAATCTCTCTCCTTCCTTATTCCTGTTTCCCCATCCTTCTCCACCAATCACTTCCTCAAAACCTCTTCTATCAGTTCCGACATGGGCATTTAGGTCTCCCATGACTATCAGGTCTCTCCCCACTAACTGCTTCTGCAACTCCTCTTCAAACTCGTCCTTCTCGCCTTCTGTGCTTCCCACCTGTGGTGCATAGACTTGCAGAATGTCCAGGTTTCTACCTTTCACAGTGATTCTGGCTCTAATTATTCTATCACTTACCCTCTTTACTTCCTCCCTCAGCCCTTCTCTCACCACCATTCCCACTCCATTTCTCTTCCCCTCCTCATTTTCTATCCAGTATAGCTGCAAGCCATTTCTCAGTTCTTTTCTTCCTTCCCCTCTCCATCTGGTCTCTGCCAGTCCGAATACATCCAGTTTTCTCCTCTCCATCATATCCACAACCTCCTCCACTCTTCCCGTCAATGTCGTTATATTCAAAGTTCCGATTCGTAGTCCATTTCCATAGCCAGGTCTGCTTCCTTTAGATCTGTCCTTTCCGAGGCCCGTTCCCGTTTTAAAAGCAGTTTCATATCCACTACTGGCTTGCTAGGCCTAACGTAGCTTCACCATAACCCTGGCATTTAATTATTACAAATTCTTTTATTAATATTATTTGTATAGTGTCATTTCTGAATATTTGAATTGAGTACTTATTGTAATAAATAATATAACAAATGAACACACTTTTTTATTATTTGAACTTTAACTCTAACTCTAATAAACATAATTTACAATCCATATTTTGGTCTGCTTATGTAGTGGTGGGTGGGGTTATAGTTACTATATCTCCCAACCATTAGGTGGTACGCGAGAGATTCTCATCTCTTAAAGTGGTACACACACAAAGAAGTTAGGGAAACACTGCTCTAGCGTATGCCTTGTCGATCTACAAAACACAAACACAACTGTCTGTTGCTCTCGTAGCATTTCTCAGTAACATGGTGCATACATCCTCGTTGTGGTCTAAAGTCATCCATCATACTCTCGGTCAGTGACCCAACTCCCCTTTCTACAATGCCTGAGTACACTTATCAAAGAGATACCTCTATAATTATTTATTATTATTATTAAGGGGCAGTACACCATTACAAATGAAGAGAGGGCGGCCAGGTAGGAGATATTAAAGAAGCTCTGGAAGGAGAAGAGGAAGTTGAGAAGCCATTACAACTAATATTGTAAAGACTGTAGTGTATATGGATTGATTTAAGTGCTCCAATGTGGACGTAAACTATGTAAATAAATAAATAATGAGGGGCAGATGACCTCTTAGTTCTGCCCCTTAAAACAACTAACTTATAACTATTATTATTATTAATCTTGATTGGTCACATTGGACCACTTGAGTATCTCATGTACACTTTTTCTTTGAAGGTTGTATTGTTTGATTCTTCTTTTCAGCCCAGTACTTCTTCATTCGTTCTGATCGCAGTGTTCTTAATTCGTTTGAAATCTCTGCAGGCAGTCTGTGGATCATTTCTGCTGAAAACTTGTGATTCTTAAGAAGGGTGGTAATTTTATTCTTATTCTCTGCATCTGAATTATTTATTTATTATTTATTTACATAGTTTACGCCCACTTTGGAACACTTAAATCAATCCATATACTCTACAGTCTTTACAATATTAGTTGTAATGGCTTCTCAACTTCCTCTTCTCCTTCCAGAGCTTCTTTAATCTCTCCGACCTGGCCACCCTCTCTTCATTTGTAATGGTGCACTGTTTTCATTTGACTGTTCTTAATTTCAATCTTGTATCCCTACTTCCCAGAATCCTCTTCTCTTTTCTCTCTGCAATTTGGTTCATTGTAATATTTAGCTCGTCTAAATCAATCTGGACCTCAACGAACCAGTTGTTCTTGGTTTTACTTTTCCAAAAGAAATTGAATAATTGTTTCAGTAGTCTGGTGTCTGGTAGTCTTACTATGTCTCTGAAAATGGCAATTCTCCTTTTTCGCATTGTATCCACAATTGATTCATTTTCCCGATAGACTATTTCATTAGGCAGCAGTCTCCATTGTCCATTTACTTGATGTTTTTATTGATGATTGTCCTGATGATCCTTCTGTCTACGAGGGTTGGGACAAAAGTCATGGCAACTATTTTAGGTAGATTTCATTAGAAAGCTAACTATTGCAATGGGTACCATGTTTCGACTTCCGGAAAATTTCGACATATATTCGCGTTTCACATCCCCCAGACCCCAAAACCACCGTCAGTTCAAAAGTATATACATAATTTATGTATATATATGTGTATATCAGTTTCTTGTGGACACTATAACTGCCGTAATTTTGCACCAATCACTTTGAATTTTTTACCGAATATGTATACCTATAAAATCTCGGTCGAGTTCGTTACTGGGCTAAATCGGTCGAAGGGGGTGAAAATGGGGGGCTTTTTTCGAAAAAGTGAAATATTGCTATAACTCTCTTAATATGTGAAATATCGAATCTCTTCAAAGTTCATACTACCGGTATGTGTCGGATAAAGCCCAAAAATTTATGTTTGAAGAGTTTTTTTTATAGCACCAACCATTGACCGAAGGGGTGGAAAAAGTGGGTTTTTCGGGAAACATCAATCATATCTCTCTTAATAGGCACAACATCAAAACCATACAAAATGGACAATATTTCCCTAATAATTACCTAAAACTTTTGTCTGAAAGAATTTTTGATATGACCCACCATTACGCCAAGGGATGAGAAAAATGATTTCGGAATTACAAGAAAATGCCAAGAGCTATCAGTGGTTGCCATGGCAACACTACTAAATTGATGAGGGATGAGCCATCAGACGTTGCCCTGACAACGCACTTGCACGAGATCAGATTCAGATTTCCATCTGACTAAGTGTGAAGCGGCTTCGGTGACGTAACTGGTAGCATGCTGAACTTCTATGCCCAAGGTCGCGGGTTCAAAGCCAGCCAAAGTCATCGGATTTTCTAAGAGCGCTAAAAATCCCTCAGTATGCTTTCCATTGGTGGGGAAGTTCCAACGTTTGTTGCGAGTTGCTGGTTGCGGTGGCATCTAGTAGCCAAGTTCACAGCTAGGTGTCGTTGACGGTGGTATCTGGTAGCAACATTAGGAACTACTGCTTGAAATTGACCGTCTGCAGTCCTTACCTGAATTACAGACTAATACAGCCATCACAATTCACACCGTTTATCAGACAGATTCTACACTCACCCAAAGTACATGGGGTTACATGACCGCGTTGTCGCAGCCCCTAAACTGAGGAACCAACCAAAATCTCTGCGGGAGATAAAATTTTGCGTGAAGAAGTAACAGACCGTTACATAGGTATAAAAATGGACTCCAAATGACAAGAAGGTTACCGTCATCATAAGACAATAAAATGTTTAAAATATGCATAAAATGACGAAAAACAAAGTTAATTAATCTCCAATTATAAAATACTTTCTCGCAATAAATGAGGTCTGATCCTTCTACGAAAACTTGCATATTCTGCCTATTTTCGCCTATCCCCAAGTTTGTCCGGTGAAATCTGCCTCCGCCTTCCGGTGTGCCGAGAGGACTTTTTTTTTTCTTGTAGATATGTGAACGGATCACAAACGTGTATGTGTCGTGTGGAAGGTCTGCAGGCATAGTGTGTATGCAGAACAAGAGATGGCTCTGTGATAGCTGGTAGTAACGAAGCGAGGGCTGTGAAATCAGTCAGTTGGTGTCGTGCAAGATGGACGTAACCCGTGTTGAGCAGCGAGCTTGCATCAAAATAGCCGTTCTCCGAGGGAGAAATGCGATGGAATGTCACAGTGAATTAGTGGAAGCCCTTGGGAATAATGCCCTACCATACTGTACAGTAGCACGGTGGGTAGGAAAGTTTCAGCAAGGACGTGTGTCAACCAATGATGAGCAACGTTCGGGACGACCTGCCAGTGTGCGGTCCGACGTGGCACGTGCCGTCATCGAGCAGCTCCTGGATGAAGACAGATGATGGACGCTACTGGGGTTAGAGAGGGCAAGTGGCATCGAGAAACGCACCGTCCACAGGATATTGCGTAATGAGCTGCAACTGCGCAAAATCGCATCGCGGTGGGTACCGCATGCACTGGCGGAAGTTCTAAGGTGGGTGCGCTATTGCAATATGCTCCGACCACATTGCACGCTGGCAGCAGGACGGCGATCAATTCTTGTCACGAATAGTCGGCATCGATCAATTTTGGGCCAGGGCATACGAACCAGCACTGAAACGTCAGTCCGCGGAGTGGCGACATGCTGGATCACCAAGGAGGCAGAAGTTCCGTCAGTCAAATTGATGGTGATCGTCGCGTATGACGTCCGGGGTGTCATTGTTTGCCACTTTGTTCCACATGGCAGAACAGTGATCGCACAGTACTACAGGGACTTCCTGGTGCGACAGGTACGACGTGGCGTTCGGGAGAAACGTCCGGATCTTGTGGACGGTGCAATAATCCTGCACGACAATGCGGAACCACATAAAGCAGAGTGTGTAGGGCAGCTACTGTGACGATGGGAATGGGAAGAATTGGAGCACCCACCGTACACTCCCGACATTTTGCCCTGTGACTTTCATCTCATTCGGAAGATTAAGGAACCACTACGTGGTAGGCGGTTTGCAACACGAGAGGACATTTTTAATGCTGTGCGCCAACAGGTGACCCGATTCACACATGGTGCGGCAGATGGCATTCAGCGCCTCCCACATCGTTGGCAGCGTGTGGTGACAGTAGCATGGGACTACTTTGAGGGTCTTGAGGGCCAGGTTTGTCATGTCAACTGTATGTGTACTGTGTTGTCATACTTTTGCACCGTGAAGGCCATATTGCCCTGTATAATACCGGAATAAATGAGTGTGTTACGATATTTCAGTGCTATTCATTGTCCACACATGTAGTTAACACCTTATCCTTTCGTCTGTATATGTCACATTTTCCAACCAGACTGATATCTTCAAGAAAAAAATAGTTGTCATGACTTTTGCCCCAACCCTCGTATTTTTTGGATTTTATCTGTTGTTGCTTTGGTATTCATCTTAAACAGGGTTTCACTTGCATAAGTTACTTCAGGTTTAACTACTGAACCATAATGTTTGAATTTGGCATTCATCGAGAGAGATTTCTTCTTATAAGTTGACCATATGACTCGTGCTTGTCTCAGTTTTGTTGTTCTGTACTCTATTGCGGCTTTCTCATTTAGGTTCCAAGTTATAGTTTCGCCAAGATACTTGAACTTTTTTACAATCTTAATTTGTTTGTTATCATTTAGTTGAAGGTTGGCATAATCTGTCTTTTCAAATGAAATTTGTAATCCCACTTTTGCTGCAATGTTTTCCAGTTGTTCAATTTGGACTTTAGCCTCTTCCACATCATTTGCCAGTAGAGCAAGATCGTCTGCAAATGCCAGGCAGTTTAGTTTACTATTTCTTGATGTTTGGTTGGCATTTCTTCCTCCATTCTCCCATGACCTTTTCCAGTACACAATTAAACAAAATAGGTGAGAGACCATCCCCCTGCCAAAGGCCGGTTGTGATTGTAAATGGTTTTGACAATTCTCCTCTAAATGTAACTTTTGCTTTAGTATTCTTGAGAGTCATTCCAATAAGGTTGATCAATTTCCTGTGAACACCAAATTCTTGAAGAGTATTCAGTAATGACTTCCGATGAATACTGTCATAAGCTTTTTAAAAGTCAACAAAAGTGATGACTAGGTTCTTACTTCGAGCTCTGTGATGCTTCATAATCCACTTAAGACTGATGATTTGATCTGGACAACTTCTGCCTGGCCGAAATCCTCCTTGGTACTCTCCAAGTTCTTGGTCCAGTTGTTCCTGTATTCTTGAGTGAAGTATTTTTGAAAAGATCTTATATGTGACATCAACCAGAGATATTCCTCTATAAATATTGGGATCTGACCTATCACCTTTCTTGTGTAGGGGGTGGATTATTGCTGTGTTCCATTCCTCAGGCATTTTTTCAGAATTCCATATGTCAATAATACGTTTATGTAAGTTTCGGAGAGTTTGATCATTTAATAATATTCATAATTATTATTATTCCCATCCCAAATCCTGGATCATTTTACTCACACTATTCGTCATCTGTGGTCCTCCATTACATACCTGGCAGCCTTCGTTTATCAGGTACATTTGGTATGGATCCCACACTCCCCCAGCATATTCCAGCAGAGGACATGTATGCCCTTTCCCTAATCTCTCTGCCAGCCCCTTTAAACACTCACAAAACCATATGTAGCGACTTTTATGCTTTCTTTACTATTTCCCCTATGTGCTTACCCCAGTGAAAATTCCCGCCCCCCACAGTCACACCTAAATACCTAAATTCGTCCCCAAATAAAACTTTATTTTCCCCTACTGAATATTCAAAAACAATTTGATTCCATTTGTTGACAAATCTCACTTCCTGACATTTCTTTGAATTTATCATATCCAAGGCTAGATTTGCGACGGTATGCACCGGTACACCGTACCGAAACCTCTGGTCAGGGGTAAAGTCGAATATACAGTATAACATAATTTTTAGAACTGTGGAACATTGCAGGCGCGGATTCAAGGGGGGGGGGGGGGGTCACGGGGGTCATGACCCCCCCCCCCCCCCCCCAAACGGTAACCAAATTTTTTTGCAAACTCAAAAAACGAAAACACAATTACCAGACAAATAAAACTTAACGAATTTTAACTGAAAAACAGGTTGTTTTTTTCATTTTATTCAATACTGAATTATCTTTATTGGAATTATTATGTTCTGTTACAACAGTACATATTTACAACTTCAAACCTCTTGTATAAAAACTACTTGTTATACAACAAAATCAACTCGTCTATTTTGTTTAGCAAACCTTGTGATTACCGAATCGATGTTTATAGTGATGTCACGATGAATGTGCAGCAATGCACGGATAGGAAACTGGGGCTTTTTTCGCACCAATAATTTTTGCCGACGTCCAAACTGCAAGCTTGGTTGGCAATTTAAGCTGTGCCTTTCTCCCTTTGTCGGTATCAACTCGACTTGCCGAAACTGTAACGCACCTTGATCCTTTTCTCGAAGCTCGATGTAAAAGTCGCAAAACTCGCCGTTGCAATTTGTACGAATATTTTTGGTGCGCTAAACGCATCAAATTTCTATCCATGAAGCTTGCAAAAAAATTGGTCTGGTTTTGTACATTTGGTTATTTTGTGATTGCGTTTTTAGTGATACCATTTTTCTTAACAATTTCGATTCTCTGACCCCCCCCCCCCCCCCAAAGCCAAACTCTAGAACGAATCTCTGACCCCCCCCCCCCCCAAAACAAACTCTAGATCCGCTCCTGGAACGTTGTAAGTAAAGGTCAACTTGGTCTTTGACTGGACTGTACTTCAAAGTACGTGGAATGTTGGCTGCTTCGGGGACGACACTCCGCACTGGATACTAACAGCAAGGTGAGAGAGGAGGCACATACAACGAAACCTTCTCTAAACTTGAACAATTTTATAAACTGTGAGGTAAAACAATTTTATGTACGGTGCAGTACCTTTTATAATAAATAATTATTTCAGAGAACTGTAAAGTGATAATTATAAAACAAGAAATAAAAGATTGTTGGTGAAGATGTGTGTAATTTCAAACCAAAAGTATAAAAGTTTTTAAATTTCGTAAAAAAATAAAATGAAATAGTGTATATTGTTTGAATGGTGGCCTAGTTAATACAGGGCAATGGCTATCGTAAGAAAAATGTTGCTACAGCAGACTCAATTTAATTTAAAATTGCAATCAAAATGAGATTGCTATTTTGTCCACTGATTAATTTTTAAAGGTGTTCAGTAAAGCGCAAAATTATCGTTTTTAGAACTCTATATTTCAATATTCCATAAAGGCCCCTCCCACCACCACCCGGTAGCCCACAGTACCGGAACCTCTTTTTTTTTTACAAATCAAGCACTGATCATATCACTTTTATCCGTCCAGCTTTGTATGACAGTCAGGTCCCACAGCAACATGCCGCAGTTGTCCAGATGACTTATCCCCCTGTATACTACTATATAAAATGAAAATCCACAACCTGCTTCCAGTCTCCGACCGGGTCAGGAATGGAATGAATGCAGTCCCCATCTAGCGGCGAGGATATGAACTGTGCCGGCTGCCGAGGCCTGACGCACTCCTCTGGGGCAATGATTAAATGAATGACAGATGAAATGAAATGATAGTGGCGAGTGTTGCTGGAATGAAATGTTGACAGGGAAAACCGGAGTACCCGGAGAAAAACCTGTCTGCCTCCATTTTGTCCAGCACAGATCTCACATGGAGTGACCGGGATTTGAACCACGGACTCAGCGGTGAGAGGCCGGCGTGCTGCCGCCTAAGCCACGGAGGCTTGATACTACTATATAATCAGCAAATAATCATACATGGGATGATATTTCAAGTCCTATGTCTGTGACATTGTTCGATTCTGGAACTTTCCAGCTACTATGTATATATGCACCCGCGGACTGTAGACGACAGTTCCGCTCAAGTTAGTTCACATTGTGTATCGACTAGTGTTTAATAAACCGTTGTGTTATATTAACAAGTGTATGTTATTTATCTTGTATCTCCCACGATATAACAGACATAAATGAGAAATAGTAAAGGTCCCAATTTACTTCCCTGAGGTACCCCCCTTCCCACTCTAAACTATTCTGACACAGACCCTCCAACCCTTACCCTTTGACTTCTCCCCTCCAAAAAAGATCTCACCCATTGTACTACTCTCCTGTCCAATCCTACAACCTCCATTTTTCTTAATAGAATATTTTGATTGACCTTATCGAAAGCCTTTGGAGGTACCAATGGAGGTACCAGCTAGAGATATTCGCTCTCAGTTACGCCTACAAGTTCTGGCTTTTTGGGAGAGTCAATGGCTAGCTGACCCACTGCCCAGTAAACTGAGAGCGATCAAGGGAACTACTCGCGTGTGGCGGAGCTCTTTCCGGTCACGGAGAGAGTCCGTCATTTTGTGTAGGCTAAGGATAGGTCATACAAGATCCACCCACTCGTATCTGATGAGAAGGGAAGACCCCCCACTTTGTACCTGTGGAGCCGTTTTCACAGTGGCCCACATTTTAACCGAGTGTGTGGATCTTGCTGACTTACGAAGAAACCTTGGTTTGCAGATGACACTCAAACTTATATTAGCCGATGACGCAGTGGCTGCTGATCGCGTTATCCGCTTTATAAGTGAGAGTGGGTTAGGGCCAGCAATCTAAATTTTCCAGTATAAATTGACTCAATGACTTGTTCGTTTTTGAATGATAATGTTTTGTTTTTCCGTAATTTTTGTTTATTTTTATAATTAAATGCTTTTGTTTTATTAATTTTTGGTCTTTTTAAATTTAGGTGTCCACCTCAAAATTTTAAATTCAATTCCAAATTTGTATCTTTTAATCTGTGTTATGATGGGGCAGATGACCTCGTAGTTCCACCCCTTAAAACAACAATAACAAACTAACTAGCTTTTGAAAGGTCAATTGCAATACAGTCAACTTGACCTGTATCATCCAAGGCCTCACTGATATCTTGCTGAAAGCCTGATAACTGTGATTCACAGGAAAATTCCTCTCTGAAACCATGCTATTTATTTGCCAACCACATACTATTCCCTTATGTAATCATTCATAATTCCTTCAGAGGTTTTGTATATAATACATGTCAGGCTGACAGGTCTGTAGCTATCTCTATCCCCCTTTTCCCCTCTCCCTCTATATACCGGAACTACCAGCGCCTGTTTTCAGTCCTCGGGCACTACCCCATTAGAAGACGAAAATCAAACAGAAACCTTAAATAAGGCACATTGTTCCATCCCATAATCTTTAACAATGCCCCATTTATCCCGTCTACCCCAGTTGCTTTTCTTGACCCTAACTCCCGCATTGCATTATAGATATCCTTATTTACATAACTTAATTTCTTCCCTGCTCTACCTTCTGATCTATATTTCCCTCCACCTTACCATACACCTTATTGCTTCAGCCTTCTCCCCATCTACACCAACAGCGTTCCATCTTCTCCCTTGATATCAGGTACGCGGCCTTGATCTCCTCTTACTCTCCTGAAATAGACATACATATTTCTCCACCGTTCCCGGCAACCAGCCTACCCATAAAATGTTTCTTAGCCCTGTCCAGATCTCTCCTTAACCTATTTAATTCTATTCAGTTGCCTATCCCCTTCCTAAATCTATTGCTTATAATCTACATTTCTTCTTTAATCTTCTTACCTCCTTATTGTAATAAAGTGGATCAGTAGTCGCCCATACATTTTTTAAATGGCACAATCTAGAATTATTGTTTTCAAACCAGCCCACAGTCTATCTATGTTTAGTCCCCTCTCTATCCACTGATTGAAATTTTCAGCTAAGCAACTCCCAATATTTTCTTTATTAGCTTTGTAATACTGTTTTACCGATCTTTTCTCCCTATTAAGCTGGCTCTCAATGCTCAACTTTACCTCTACTACAACAGCTTTATGGTCACATATCCCTTCAATGATCTCTTATTTGACCCAAATATCCTCAGGCTTTATCAAAAACTCGTCCTATAAGCTGTTCCCCCTAGTGCTTCCCCCTCCCATATTATTTTGTTGGCCAGCAATTGATAATGTTGTTGAGAATCTGCCCTACCTTCCCAGTCCACTCTTGGCATTTTAAAATCACCCCCTACAATTAAATGCCTTCCTGCTAAGTCAGCCTCCATAGCATAATTTATTAATGTTGTTCCTAGATTTACATCCCGTTCATCCCTCCCTGTTCTATATACACCCCAAAACCCAAAATGTCGACCATGTCTTTAAAACCAACCCTAACCCCCAGAATCTCATTTTC
Source organism: Meconema thalassinum (assembly GCA_946902985.2). Lineage (NCBI taxonomy): Eukaryota > Metazoa > Arthropoda > Insecta > Orthoptera > Tettigoniidae > Meconema > Meconema thalassinum. The sequence goes on along the minus strand of OX336393.1, from coordinate 527,026,247 downwards.
TTCATCTGTAAACACTAGATGACTCCTAAATACCCCACCTCCCATGCTTCCCCTGTCTTTCTTATAACCCATAGGAAATACCTCTCCTTCCACAACATTTTCACCTAGCCACGACTCAGTCCCGATTATAACATCTGGATCATCTAATTCCACCATGGTTCCAAATGTTATGGCCTTTCTGACTACACTACGACAGTTTACCAGAAGGCACTTGAAGCTCAAGACTAGCAACCATCTTGCCCTGTTTACTGTCCCCTTCACTGGTTTGGGATGAATCATCTCTTAAACACTTGCTGGGTTTTTTGTCAAACTTTAATGACTCTTCCATAGAGTTGTCCCAATTTAAGTGGAGACCATCCCACCCGAATATATAGTCTTCTATCCACAGTCCCGATTTTATATAAAGAACTTCCTCTTCAACACAAATCCAGTCCAGTACACCATTTACTGCATCCACATACATGCAATCCACGTCCCACTGATATAAAATCCCACTCACTGCAATAGAAGCATTTCTGCATGCCCTTATCAGGTTTTTAATGTAATTTGTTATATTGTCTGGAGTAGGAGAGCTCCTTAGGTCATTTGTTCCAACATGTATTATAACTAGGGCCCGGATTTTTAGGTGGCTTAAACCTTCACTTGAGGTTTCTTGTATTCTAAAAATAGGTTATTTTAGGTTTTTCTTCCTGGATCAATACAGGCAGCAATAATTTTCTGTTATTATTTCTGTGAAATTTATTTATGAACTTATTTCACAAAAGTTTACATTGTCACTTACTTGTGCCGGGCTCCTCTCTGTCTTCTTTCCCGTCGGCCTCTCTTGGTCAACTCTTTTTCTCTTCCAACATCGACGGCATTAGGGTACCCGAGGCCTATAGAGCATCCAGCGTTTTGATTACCTATGTTATTGCATACAAGTATCGTTTATATTACGTCTTAGTGATTTTAACATTTTCGAGGTTAGCACGCTGGAAAGAAGAGCCTCGTCCTGTGCTGCATGTTCGCCCGGAGTGGAGCACGTGCTCAGTTCCGCCGGCAACATAAGTTCTGAAGCACTATCCGTCATTGGTGTTACTGTCATGTGTCTGTTTTATTTTCTGTTTGATCGAATCAGGGCTGCCGACAGTGGGTTCGAACCCACTATCTCCCGAATGCAAGCTCACAGCTGCGCCCCTAACAGCACGGTTAACTCACTACAATATTACAAATATTAATCTAAACAAAACAACAAGAATAAAATTGAAATAAACTAAATTATAGCCTAACTAATAACAAAAAAAAGTGATGATCAATAGTATTGCTGTTGTAAGAATTGTTAACATCGTCAGCATACATCCGAGAAGGAAGGGTTGTGCTCTCGACAAATGTCAATCAGCAATGCGTCATATCACAACGAAATGAATGTCGTTATTGATTCTCTTCGCATACGGTATCCTTAATACTGGTCCAATCCATTAACAACTACAAAACTGCTCCTTCCTGTGCGTGTTCTACTTCAGGTAGCTGCTGGGGTTGTGTTGTCTCGCTAACTTATGAAAGAGCAGTACTCGAAGCGGGTGAACAAAACGTATGACGTCAGCAACACTGTCGCCATAAGGTTCCATAGTCTTTTCTAAACGCTGGATACTCTATAAGGAGTCTCTTCCTTTCCCGCCTTAATTGGCCCTTGTCTCATCTTTCCTGATACCCTCCTTCTGCGAGGGGTCAGCCTTCTTTGTCTTTTCATGTTATCTCCTGCCTTCTGCTCAAGGCCCTCAAGAAGGCAGGGTGTGTATAGCCCCACCACTTCTGGTGCACTCTGGATATTGCTACAGTACACCCTCAAGGACTCACGGCTGGTTGGTTCAGGATTTGGCGATCCCGGGGGATTCCTGAAGTGGGTCCGTTTTTTCCACTTTTTCAACTGACTTTGGGGCGGGCCCTCTCTTCTTTCCCTTTCCCATCTGCCTTTCATGGCTCTCCTTCCAAGTCCCTCAATCCTCATTCTTCGAGGGTTGAGGTCATTTCATTTCTTCCTGCCCTTCATTTGCCTTATCCTTTATTTGTTTACCATTTCTTTTTCTAGTATTAGTTATAGTTTTCATTCTCATCTCATGTTTCACTATCACCCAAACCATTCGGGGCCGATAACCTGGATGTTAGGTCCCTTAAAACAACAATATTATCATCATCATCATCATTGTACTGCAGTTCGGTAGTAACCTGAACTATCTCCGTCCTACTGCTTGTAATCGCGGTGGAAATAATTTTACGATGCATTTCAATGGGGAAATAACATTCTTATTCTTTATTTGAAAAAGGCAAAACAGCTAGTTAGGTTATTTTAGGTGTCAAACCCACATTTGTTTTTTTTTAGGTGAAATGAAATTCACATATTCTGCTCCAGGAAGTATGAAATGAACATATATGCTGAAATTTGTGGATTACATAGCCTGGAAAAAAATAGGTAAAAACTTAAGAATCCGGGCGCTAATTATAACTGACTTAACTTCTGTACCCCCTCCCATTAGCATCATTGTTCAGTCCTTATATCAGGAAAACGCCTGCCACGGTGGGTGAGTGGTCAACGTGTTGGTCTACCAACTTTCAGGTTCGCTCCTGGCCGTGGTAAGTGATTTTTGAAAGGCAGCAAAAATTACGACACCATGTCATACGATGTTGGCATGTTAAAGAAACCATTTGAATTCAGTAGGCCGTGTTCATAATGGCAAAATTAATCTCGGGAGTTTCCGCCAACACAACGTTCCCTATTTCTCTACTAGAAAGCGCTATAGTGTTCAAGGAGCTTAGATATCTAACCTCCTTGACTTTCATAGTGCTTCAAGGAACAATAAAATTCGACATGCAATCTACCCTTTGGGTGCCAAATAACAAAGCTTGTACCCGGCACCCGAGGCCATACGATATTATTATTATTATTATTATTACCAGGAAAACATTTCACTTCAGTATTTGTTCCCTGAAGCCCTGTTCCCAAGCACCTAGTTATTGAGTCCCCAATAACCAAGGACAGGCACACTTCCCCCTCCCTTCTACCGTTAACCGATACTTCCCTTATTTCGTCATCTTTGATCGGCCCCACTCGATCGCCCTCGACGGTGTCTGGCCCCAGTCTTTCCTCCGCTAACCGTCCACCAGTTATCTCTGTGCGCTTTGATCCCCTCGACTTCTGGTCACTGTTAATCCTGCCATCTGCCCTTCAACCCCCAAGTTAAATTACTAACCTCCAAGTTTGACAAATTGTCTTCCATGGTCTCGTTTACCTCCTTGGCCCTCTCCAAATCTTTCATTACAACATCTAGCTCTAGCCGGAGCAATCTACCGTATTTACTCGGCTATAAGACCCCCTCGCCTATAGTACCCCCCCCCCCCCTTAAATTTCAAGGGCCAAAATAAAAAATTCTTGAAAATCGCTTATAGTGACCCCCCCCCCCACCCTTCCTTAATTATTGAGAGTCAAAATACAACATTCTTGGAAATTGACGAACCGAATTCATTAAAAAAATTATAATTACAACTAAAATTCATTCTTTTATGACAAAAATATTTTTCTTGTTACAGTATATTAGCCTAGTTTGTTATTCAGATGATATGACCACCATTTTGCATACCGCGGAAGCCATGGGACGGGATATCGAATTGTGTAGCCAATAGGCATCACCCGATATCCAATAGAAGATGCCACACTATTGGCCGAGTAGAAGCGCCATCCGCCAATGAAAGTTATGGTTTCATCCTGCCTGCATTCTTCTTTTTAGTATTATTTACGTTGCGATTTGATTGTGTTTACGACAGTCTTCTTAGTTTTATTTTAAACACATTTCATTAGTTGCAATAACCGTCGGCGTTTGTGTGAAACGTTATTGGTATATTAATGTGAATAATACATGCTCAGTTGTGTTTACAAATGTCAGTGAGATGTGATCCCTAATTGAAGCATTCTCCCTCCCTATGTTCAAATAAAAATAAAGTTTGCATTTCCATGTCTGATACTTTGGTTGGTTGGTTGGTTCCTCAGTTTAGGGGCTGCGACAACGTGGTCATGTAGCCCCGTGTACTTTGGGTGTGTGTAGAATCTGTCTGATAACCACTGTTAATTGTGATGACTGTATTAGTGTATGTTATCTGTTTTTTAGTTTAAGTACAGTCTGCAACTTAGAATTTTTCAAATAGTTCCTACTTTTGCCGCCAAGCGCCACCGTCAATGACTACTAGGCCAAGTTCAGAACTTAGCTACTAGACGACACCACAGTCGGCTCTTGGCAACGAATGTAGAAACCTAAGAGCATTGTTTACATTCTTAACCTATCCAATTTAGCTTCACACAGGTGTAATTAATGGAAGGTTCTTTAACAGGCCATAAATCTATGACATGGGACCTCCGGCTTTACTTCTACTCCGAAGGAAGGCATACTGAGGGATTTCTTACGCTCTTAAAAATCCGACGGCTTCAGCCGGGTTTGAACCGGCTATCTTGGGCATAGAAACTCAGCACGCTACCGACTATGCCACCGAAGCCGCCGTCTGATAGTTTGTCCATTCAATTCTATTTCTTTGATACTAAGATTTTTGCCTAGCAAGGGATAGTAGTGAAAGTCATTGGGGGATAGCTGGGAAAGTGAGGTTATGGCAGTCTCATAATGGGATGCTTAAAGATGTAAACTGTGTTTATTTTGATTAAATATATCATAATATGTAGCATCAAAATAAAATAGCTTATTTTTACTCTCTCCCTTTCCAAAAATAATGGATTTTTGCGAAGTTCGCATCTATAGTACTCCCCCCCAAATTCAGACCTAAAAATTTAGAAAAAAAGGGGATCTTATAGCCGAGTAAATAAGGTAATGATCTCGTCTTTGCTGCTCACTTCGTCAACCAAGACTGTACATTTCTGGCACTTCGTAACCTCTACAATGCAGTGAGTAGCGGCACCAAGAAATGCGGTTGAATGATGCAACGTACTGACCACATGACCTGCCTCCCTCCCCAAGATTTGAGTCGGGCAGCACCTACTATCATGGACACTATGAGCGGTGCTGGTAAGTACTCCTTATATAATAAAATAAGGAAATATGACGAATATTTTTATTATTATTATTGTCATTGCAAATTGGTATAAATTGTTCTCTTTCCTCAACGCTTGGAAATGAAAATAAATGACTGAACTCAATCTGAATCATCAACTTGTGTGACCGAATTGATCCTCCTAAGAACATCAGCAAGAACATCTCTCGGATCATTGTGACGACGATGCTGGCGAACGGGACTCCCTGTAGCAGTCCTGAAACAGATCATGCACAATATTACTCAGGGATTCAGCACTGAGAACACCTCATTGTGAGGGGACACTCTGTAGCTGTCCTGAAACAGATCATGCTCAATATTACTCAGGGATTCAGCACTGAGAACACCTCATTGTGAGGGGACTCTCTGTAGCTGTCCTGAAACAGATCATGCACAATATTACTCCGGGATTCAGTACTGAGAACACCTCATTGTGAGGGGACTCCCTGTAGCAGTGCTGAAACAGATCATGCTCAATATTACTCAGGGATTCAGCACTGAGAACACCTCATTGTGAGGGGACTCTCTGTAGCTGTCCTGAAACAGATCATGCACAATATTACTCCGGGATTCAGTACTGACAACACCTCATTGTGAGGGGACTCCCTGTAGCAGTGCTGAAACAGATCATGGTCAATATTACTCAGGGATTCAGCACTGAGAACACCTCATTGTGAGGGGACTCTCTGTAGCTGTCCTGAAACAGATCATGCACAATATTACTCAGGGATTCAGCACTGAGAACACCTCAATGTGAGGGGACTCCCTGTAGCAGTGCTGAAACAGATCATGCTCAATATTACTCAGGGATTCAGTACTGAGAACACCTCATTGTGAGGGGACTCCCTGTAGCTGTCCTGAAACAGATCATGCACAATATTACTCAGGGATTCAGTACTGAGAACACCTCATTGTGAGGGGACTCCCTGTAGCAGTGCTGAAACAGATCATGCTCAATATTACTCAGGGATTCAGCACTGAGAACACCTCATTGTGAGGGGACTCTCTGTAGCTGTCCTGAAACAGATCATGCTCAATATTACACAGGGATTCAGCACTGAGAACTCCTCATTGTGAGGGGACCACCTGTAGCTGTCCTGAAACAGATCATGCTCAATATTACTCAGGGATTCAGCACTGAGAACACCTCATTGTGAGGGGACCACCTGGAGCAGTCCTGAAACAGATCATGCACAATATTACTCAGGGATTCAGCACTGAGAACACCTCATTGTGAGGGGACCACCTGTAGCTGTCCTGAAACAGATCATGCTCAATATTACTCAGGGATTCAGCACTGAGAACTCCTCATTGTGAGGGGACCACCTGTAGCTGTCCTGAAACAGATCATGCACAATATTACTCAGGGATGCAGCACTGAGAACACCTCATTGTGAGGGGACCACCTGTAGCAGTCCTGAAACAGATCATGCACAATATTACTCAGGGATTCAGCACTGAGAACACCTCATTGTGAGGGGACTCTCTGTAGCTGTCCTGAAACAGATCATGCTCAATATTACTCAGGGATTCAGCACTGAGAACACCTCATTGTGAGGGGACTCTCTGTAGCTGTCCTGAAACAGATCATGCACAATATTACTCAGGGATTCAGCACTGAGAACACCTCATTGTGAGGGGACCACCTGTAGCAGTCCTGAAACAGATCATGCACAATATTACTCAGGGATTCAGCACTGAGAACACCTCATTGTGAGGGGACTCCCTGTAGCAGTCCTTAAACAGATCATGCACAATATTACTCAGGGATTCAGCACTGAGAACACCTCATTGTGAGGGGACCACCTGTAGCAGTCCTGAAACAGATCATGCACAATATTACTCAGGGATTCAGCACTGAGAACACCTCATTGTGAGGGAACTCTCTGTAGCAGTCCTGAAACAGATCATGCACAATATTACTCAGGGATTCAGCACTGAGAACACCTCATTGTGAGGGGACTCTCTGTAGCAGTCCTGAAACAGATCATGCTCAATATTACTCCGGGATTCAGCACTGAGAACACCTCATTGTGAGGGAACTCTCTCTAGCTGTTCTGAAACAGATCATGCACAATATTACTCAGGGATTCAGCACTGAGAACACCTCATTGTGAGGGGACCACCTGTAGCAGTCCTGAAACAGATCATGCACAATATTACTCAGGGATTCAGCACTGAGAACACCTCATTGAGAGGGGTCTCTCTGTAGCTGTCCTGAAACAGATCATGCACAATATTACTCAGGGATTCAGCACTGAGAACACCTCATTGAGAGGGGTCTCTCTGTAGCTGTCCTGAAACAGATCATGCACAATATTAGTCAGGGATGCAGCACTGAGAACACCTCATTGTGAGGGGACCACCTGTAGCAGTCCTGAAACAGATCATGCACAATATTACTCAGGGATTCAGCACTGAGAACACCTCATTGTGAGGGGACCACCTGTAGTAGTCCTGAAACAGATCATGCACAATATTACTCAGGGATTCAGCACTGAGAACACCTCATTGTGATGTGACTCCCTGTAGCAGTCCTGAAACAGATCATGCACAATATTACTCAGGGATTCAGCACTGAGAACACTTCATTGTGAGGTGACTCCCTGTAGCAGTCCTGAAACAGATCATGCACAATATTACTCAGGGATTCAGCACTGAGAACACCTCATTGTGAGGTGACTCCCTGTAGCTGTCCTGAAACAGATCATGCACAATATTACTCAGGGATTCAGCACTGAGAACCCCTCATTGTGAGGTGACTCCCTGTAGCAGTGCTGAAACAGATCATGCACAATATTACTCAGGGATTCAGCACTGTGAACACCTCATTGTGAGGTGACTCCCTGTAGCTGTCCTGAAACAGATCATGCTCAATATTACTCAGGGATTCAGCACTGAGAACACCTCATTGTGAGGGGACCACCTGTAGCAGTCCTGAAACAGATCATGCACAATATTACTCAGGGATTCAGCACTGAGAACACCTCATTGTGAGGTGACTCTCTGTAGCAGTGCTGAAACAGATCAAGCACAATATTACTCAGGGATTCAGCACTGAGAACACCTCATTCTGAGGGGACTCCCTGTAGCTGTCCTGAAACAGATCATGCTCAATATTACTCAGGGATTCAGCACTGAGAACACCTCAATGTGAGGGGACTCTCTGTAGCTGTCCTGAAACAGATCATGCACAATATTACTCCGGGATTCAGCACTGAGAACACCTCATTGTGAGGGGTCTCTCTGTAGCTGTCCTGAAACAGATCATGCACAATATTACTCAGGGATTCAGTACTGAGAACACCTCATTGTGAGGGGACTCCCTGTAGCTGTCCTGAAACAGATCATGCTCAATATTACTCAGGGATTCAGTACTGATAACACCTCATTGTGAGGGGACACTCTGTAGCTGTCCTGAAACAGATCATGCACAATATTACTCCGGGATTCAGCACTGAGAACACCTCATTGTGAGGGGTCTCTCTGTAGCTGTCCTGAAACAGATCATGCACAATATTACTCAGGGATTCAGTACTGAGAACACCTCATTGCGAGGGGACTCCCTGTAGCAGTCCTGAAACAGATTATGCTCAATATTACTCAGGGATTCAGCACTGAGAACACCTCATTGTGAGGGGACTCTCTGTAGCTGTCCTGAAACAGATCATGCTCAATATTACTCAGGGATTCAGTACTGAGAACACCTCATTGTGAGGGGACCACCTGTAGCTGTCCTGAAACAGATCAAGCACAATATTACTCAGGGTTTCAGCACTGAGAACACCTCATTGTGAGGGGACTCCCTGTAGCAGTCCTGAAACAGATCATGCTCAATATTACTCAGGGATTCAGCACTGAGAACACCTCATTGTGAGGGGACCACCTGTAGCAGTCCTGAAACAGATCATGCACAATATTACTCTGGGATTCAGCACTGAGAACACCTCATTGTGAGGGGACCACCTGTAGCAGGCCTGAAACAGATCATGCACAATATTACTCATGGATTCAGCACTGAGAACACCTCATTGTGAGGGGACCACCTGTAGCAGTCCTGAAACAGATCATGCACAATATTACTCAGGGATTCAGCACTGAGAACACCTCATTGTGAGGGGACTCCCTGTAGCAGTCCTGAAACAGATCATGCACAATATTACTCAGGGATTCAGCACTGAGAACACCTCATTGTGAGGGGACTCCCTGTAGCAGTCCTGAAACAGATCATGCACAATATTACTCTGGGATTCAGTACTGAGAACACCTCATTGTGAGGGGACTCTCTGTAGCTGTCCTGAAACAGATCATGCACAATATTACTCAGGGATTCAGTACTGAGAACACCTCATTGTGAGGGGACTCTCTGTAGCTGTCCTGAAACAGATCATGCTCAATATTACTCAGGGATTCAGTACTGAGAACACCTCATTGTGAGGGGACCACCTGTAGCAGTCCTGAAACAGATCATGCACAATATTACTCTGGGATTCAGCACTGAGAACACCTCATTGTGAGGGGACTCCCTGTAGCAGTCCTGAAACAGATCATGCACAATATTACTCACGGATTCAGTACTGAGAACACCTCATTGTGAGGGGACTCAATTTAGCTGTCCTGAAACAGATCAAGCACAATATTACTCAGGGATTCAGCACTGAGAACTCCTCATTGTGACAGGACTCCCTGTAGCTGTCCTGAAACAGATCAAGCACAATATTACTCAGGGATTCAGCACTGAGAACACCTCAATCTGAGGGGACTCCCTGTAGCTGTCATGAAACAGATCAAGCACAATATTACTCAGTGATTCAGCACTGAGAACACCTCATTATGAGGGGACTCCCTTTAGCTGTCATGAAACAGATCATGCTCAATCTTACTCAGCGGATTCAGCACTGAATTGCGTAACTGCGTGGTCATCTGCCTATTTTTAACAAAGATAAAATTATTGGCAGCAGCAATTCAAGTGGCAGTTGGCACACAGTGATGCAACGAACTCTTCAAAATCAGGAACTTGAAGGACAGCTCCGAGTCAGACGCCCTACAGTGTGCATTCCACTTACCCCAAACCACCGCTGTCTGCGACTTCAGTGGTGTCAAGCAAGAGCTCATTGGAGAATGGAGTGGAGGTCTGTTGTGTATTCCGATGAAAGCCGATTCTGCCTTGATGCCAGTGATGGCCGTGTGTTAGTTAGAAGGAGGCCAGGTGAGCGCCTGCATTCTCGTATGTACCGAATCTTTGAGTTCGTTGCAGTCAATTGCTACATGTTTCCCGCAACACCCCTAGTGCAGCGAATCCACGACCTACTAGCCGGCCTGTGCCAAGCTGACACTCGAATCACCTTTCTGTGGCTTCCAAGCCACATGGGAATTGGGGGAAATGAGTTAGCTGATCAAGCTGCAAAAGAGGCGGTATCACTACCACCTCGACCAATGGAGGTACCCGCTAGAGATATTCGCTCTCAGTTACGCCTACAAGTTCTGGCTTTTTGGGAGAGTCAGTGGCTAGCTGACCCACTGCCCAGTAAACTGAGAGCGATCAAGGGAACTACTCGCATGTGGCGGAGCTCCTTCCGGGCTCGGAGAGAGTCCGTCATATTGTGTAGGCTAAGGATAGGTCATATAAGATCCACCCACTCGTACCTAATGAGAAGGGAAGACCCCCCACTTTGTACCTGTGGACCCGTTATCACCGTGGCCCACATTTTCACCGAGTGTGTGGATCTTGCTGACTTACGAAGAATCCTTGGTTTGCAGATGACACTCAAACTTATATTAGCCGATGACGTGGTGGCTGCTGATCGCGTTATCCGCTTTATAAGTGAGAGTGGGTTTGGGCCAGCAATCTAACTTTTCCAGTATAAATTGACTCAACGACTTGTTCGTTTTTGAATGATAATGTTTTGTTTGTTCCGTAATTTTTGTTTATTTTTATAATTTTTATTTTTATTTAATTGTTTGTTTTTGTTTTATTAATTTTTGGTCTTTTTAAATTTAGATGTCCACCTTAAAATTTTAAATTCAATTCAAAATTTGTATTCTTTAATCTGTGTTAAGAGGGGCAGATGACCTCGTAGTTCCACCCCTTAAAACAACAATAACTAACTAACTAACTACTGCATTCGACCTGTCTGCGGCATCGACACACTGGACCTACACCGGGCATTCAGGTCTGGGGCCTGTTTCATAAAGCTCTTAGACTAATAATAATATTAACTCTTATTATTAGTTTTCTGTTTCATAAACTTATTAGCTAATAATATTAGTTATTAGTTCATGACTCCAAAATATTAGTGAAAGTTTCTAATAATATTAGCTAACTGTTTCATAAACAATGAAGACTATTAACATAGTCTAATATTATTAGCCTTATTTCCACAGGTGTGCTTAGTCTAATAATTTATATTATTGGTGAGATTAGGCCTCCCGTGAAATGAATTTTTATTTAGCCAAATAAGATTGTGTTACAGTAATTTGAGAAATATATTTTAAACCTGTAGACTTGTAGCTTTTGAGAAGAAACCTCATGTGAAATTGTTGATACACCGGTATTGTATAATATTATTGGCACAAATCTTAATCTATTGAAAAAGGGAGTGTTTTACAGATATTGTAGTTTATAATACGGAACTCATTTTATTAGAGGTTTTGTAGCTTCCACTAGCACTAGCCTCAATAAAGAACACAATATGGATCAACTAGATTAATAGATGCGACACCGCTCATAACCTTAAATTCCTTATAAATAGGCCTACTTGCGAAGCAAGGCAACGTGCCCAGTTCCCGGACCTCTTGATTCACATACCAACACGTCATTTTATGTGGATTCTGTTAAAATGAGTCATATTGATATGGTAAATATCATTTAAATCGATAATCTGGTAGCAAAAATATCTACCTCGACCGGGATTCGAACCCGAGACTTCTAGATTCTTAGACGAACGTGCTATCAGCACGGCTATTTGAACCACGCAAATGATGAGCAGAAGATGTTAACTTATTTTCACATACCAATAATACTGTATTACGGAAGTAAGCTCTATTAATATTTTGTCTGTTTCGATAATGTTCCTGCGTGAAATTGAGTTTTAAATGCCTTATGAAAGGGAATATGTACAGCAGTGGTTCGTGAAGGCTTACCCAATTCCCGTATAAACACATCCATATATAATATATTGATAGCTGTATTACCACAATGTGGGTTAATATCTCAATAGCCATTGTGCAGGAACATAATACCGGTATTGCCGATTAGTTACATTGTTTCATATTAAAGTATAATATCATTTAAATGCTGATACGAAGACTGAGCCCACTAATAATATTAGTCGAAGTTTTATCAGTCCTCATGATTGTTTATGAAACGGAATTTGGCTAACTAATAGAAATTATTATGAGTACTAATATTATTAGCTAATATTATCAGTGAGGTTTATGAAACAGGCCCCTGGGGAGCAATTTCCTATGACAGCAGGAGCACTCTTGGGTCAATCCAGGCCAAGTGGTCCAGCACTAGTTGCTTGACCATCTCAGAAAAATTTGATACTTGCTGGGTTTGTTCCTTATCATGTAGTGAGCTTAAAAATATTTTCTGAACTCTTTTTGAATTACCGTTTTTAAATGGCGGCCATTTTGTTATAGGCCGATCGTGTTTTTTTGTGTTTGTAAGCATCTGCGGTTTTTTAAATATCTCGGCAATGGGTTGCTCTAGGCCTATCAAATAAAAAGCATTGAATTCAGTACACTTTGGCCTACACATTGAACCCATTATCACTAGGGTTCATGTGTCTTTTTACAGATTTTTAATTAATCAAAATTTTTGTTTTAAAATTCAAAAATCTGAATTTTCAATCAATAATTTTTCTAAGAAAGGACAGTTTCTCATCCCTAATATTTTTTGTGCTTCTATACTTCATAGTAGTGTAATTGTTTATAAAGTTTCAGTGGTGAGAAGTTACCCCTTAAAAAGATACAGGCTTTTAAAAAACTGATTTTTGAAAAATTTTCAATTTTGGACCTGCAATATTTTGGTTGGGGGACCAGATGAAAATCTGAAAATTTCACATTTTAAAGATCTTTATAGTAGTAAACTTCAGTATAAATTTTAAGTTTGAGATTTAATTGGAAGTCAGTTTAAAAAAAAATATATTAGTAAAATTACGTTCGCAATCACTCTACTTTTGAGGCACAAAATGTAGGGTGAATAAAATACACAAGTTGCTTAGTAATGAATTTGTATTTAATTGTTAGAACTAATTAAATAAAGAATTTTAAGTAAAAAATTAGCTAGACCATTCTTATTTACAGTTGTGCAATGATGTGTATGTGTTGTTTAAACGAAATAATAAAGTATACAAATTGTAAAATAAAAAACAATCAAGACTTTGAATGTCAATTCTTAAGTTTAAACCTTTTTAAAAGAAATTTAACAACATTTATAGGTTTATAAATAGCTAAACTGAGAGTTATTTTTTATTTACTTAGTAGCTTGTTGAATATCTGGGAGATTTCTTCACACACTTTGGGAGTTAAGTTAAATGTTCTCCCTGTCACAGTAGTAAACTCCAGAGGAGACAGCTTCCTTAGTACTTTTTTAACTGGCATCCAAACTTGATCTTTTTCATATTTTTTGAATGAAGTTCTTGGTCCTGGAGGGTGATAAAATATGACGTGCAAATCTTGGTTTTGGTAATCAACATTGTCGACTTCTGCAATCCACCACTGACAAGCCACTATGTCTTTATTTCGAATTGTCAGTGGCACAGCTTTGCCAGTTTTGTGGAGTACACTGTCCGGAGATGTTGATGTTAACTGACACTTCAGCAGATTGTCTGACTGTGGTATTTTTTTTTTTTTTTTTTTTTATTGTTGTTTTAAGGGGCGGAACTACGAGGTCATCTGCCCCTCATAACACAGATTAAAGAATACAAATTTTGAATTGAATTTAAAATTTTGAGGTGGACATCTAAATTTAAAATGACCAAAAATTAATAAAACAAAAACAAACAATTAAATAAAAAATAAAAATTATAAAAATAAACAAAAATTATGGAAAAAACAAAACATTATCATTCAAAAACGAACAAGTCGTTGAGTCAATGTTCACTGGAAAATTTAGATTGCTGGCCCTAACCCACTCTCACTTATAAAGCGGATAACGCGATCAGCAGCCACCGCGTCATCGGCTAATATAAGTTTGAGTGTCGTCTGCAAACCAAGGTTTCTTCGTAAGTCAGCAAGATCCACACACTCGGTAAAAATGTGGGCCACGGTGAATACGGCTCCACAGGTACAAAGTGGGGGGTCTTCCCTTCTCATTAGGTACGAGTGGGTGGATCTTGAATGACCTATCCTTAGCCTACACAAGATGACGGACTCTCTCCGGGCTCGGAAGGAGCTCCGCCACACGCGAGTTGTTCCCTTGATCGCTCTCAGTTTACTGGGCAGTGGGTCAGCTAGCCACTGACTCTCCCAAAAAGCCAGAACTTGTAGGCGTAACTGAGAGCGAATATCTCTAGCGGGTACCTCCATTGGTCGAGGTGGTAGTGATACCGCCTCTTTTGCAGCTTGATCTGCTAACTCATTTCCCACAATTCCCATGTGGCTTGGAAGCCACAGAAAGGTGATTCGAGTGTCAGCGTGGCACAGCCCAGCTAGTAGGTCGTGGATTCGCTGCACTAGGGGGTGTTGCGGGAAACATGTAGCAATTGACTGCAACGAACTCAAAGAGTCGGTACACACGAGAAAGTGGATTCGTGCATCCTGTAGTGCAAACTGCAGAGTTTCATAGATGGCAACGAGCTCCGCAGTAAACACACTACAGGCCTCAGGCAAAGAGATCTTGGTATTTGCACCATCAATAACGTAAGCACAACCCACTTTCTCGTCCACCTTCGAACCATCCGTGTATAGAATGCCAGCGTCCGGAAATTGGTGAACTATGCTGTGGAACTGCCTCCGGTAAACGGAGGCATCCGTGTTCACCTTAGGACCTCGGTGCAGATCTAACCGAATTTCCGGACGCGGGACTTGCCACGGAGGCACCTCGCTAGATGTCCGGATCATACAGGGACCTACTGCCACTCCTATTTCAGTACACGAGCTATCAAGTCTAATACCAACCGGCCGAGTGGCACGAGGCCGGTTGGCGTAACCCTGGTGGTTTTGGGTACCGAAGAGATCTTGATAGGTCGGGTGATGCGGCATTTGACGCACATTGGCAGCATATGCTAAAAGCATATGTTGGCGTCTATAATTTAAAGGTGGAACACCCGATTCGGCGAGTAGGCTGGGTATCGGGCTGGTCTGGAAGGCACCGGTAGCCAGCCTAACGCCACTATGGTGGATACTGTCCAGCATTTTCAAGGTTGACGGCCTTGCTGAACCGTATGCCGCAGAACCATAGTCTAGCCGGGACAGGACGAGGGCTTGGTAGAACCGTAGCAGCACCGCACGGTCAGCCCCCCACGTAGTGCCACTAAGAAACCTGAGCATGTTCAGTTTCCTGAGACATGTCATTTTCAATTGCCGTATATGGTGCTGCCACGTTAACTTGCTGTCAAAATGGAGCCCCAGGAAGCGATAAGTGTCAACCAACGGCAACGCAGCATCCCTGAGATGTAGTTCAGGGTGTAAATGTAGCCTCCGGAGCCGACAAAAATGGACGACGGAGGTTTTCGCTGCTGAAAAACGAAAACCCCGGTCGTGAGCCCACCTGCCGACCCGGTTGATAGCTAGCTGCAATTGCCGTTCCACGACTGCCATACTTCCAGAGCTGTAATGCAGAGCTAAATCGTCTACATACAGCGATGGAACTACCGCGGACCCGGCGGCGGCAACAATGCCATTAATGGCAATCGCGAACAAGGTGACACTCAGCACTGAACCCTGAGGAACTCCATTTTCTTGGGTATAGTATTGCGATAATGTCCTACCGACCCTTACACGGAAGAGTCGGACGGACATGAAATTCGCAATGAAAGTCGGTAAGTTACCACGGAGTCCCCACTTGTGAAGGGTGGAAAGGATCCCGTAGCGCCATGTGGTGTCGTAGGCTTTCTCGAGGTCAAAGAAAACCGTGACTAGGTGCTGCTTTCGGAAAAAAGCCTCCTGTATGGCGCTCTCAAGTCGCACCAGATGGTCAGTTGTGGACCTATGACAGCGAAATCCACATTGGTACTCAGACAGGAGACCTTTATCCTCCAAGAACCACACCAGTCGACGGTTCACCATCTTTTCGAGCAGCTTACATAGGCCATTTGTCAAACAAATGGGCCTATAGCTGCTTACAAACTTGGGATCCTTTCCAGCCTTAGGAATCGGTATCACGATCCCCTCTCGCCATTGAGATGGAAACTCCCCTTCAATCCATATACGATTAAAGAGGATCAACAGTTGTTTTATACTGGCTTCGCACAGATGCTTTAACATTTGATTATGTATGTTATCCGGTCCAGGAGCCGTATCCCTGCACAGTGCAAGCGCACTGCGCAGTTCCCATTCAGAGAATGGTACATTATAGGACTCCGAAGCAGCAGTGGCAAAGGACAAGGGGTGAGTCTCTGCCTCCCGCTTCAGAGTCAGAAATGTAGGATCGTAACTCCCGGAGCAGGATACATCGGAGAAGTGCGAGCCAATGCTGTTGGCAATGGCAAGATGGTCCGTGATGATGTCTCCATTGATGGACACTCCGGGTATCGACAGTGATGTCGGGAGTCCGGAGATCCGACGAAGCTTAGTCCACACTTGAGATGATGGAGTATGCACCGTCATGGACGACACATACTTTTCCCACGTCGTTTTCTTACTCTCCCGAATCAGATATCGTCCTCTGGCACGCATCCTTCTGAAGGTGATAAGGTTGGCCATGGTGTTTTGCCTCCGATATCATTTGAAAGCACGTCGACGATCTTTAATGGCTGTTGGAATCTCGGCTGTCCACCAAGGGACAAGCTTCCGGCGTGAGTTTCCGGATGAGGAAGGTATTGTTTCCTCAGCAGCAGCCAAAATACCATTCGTTAGGTGAATGGTATGATCATCGACACTCTCAAAGGTATCTTCGGCAAACACCGCACGTGCCGTGAAATTTGGCCAATCAGCCCGACGGAGAAGCCATCGACTTGGTAACTCGATGGCTCTCTGGTTCGGAAGAGTAACGATAATTGGAAAATGGTCACTATTACAAAGGTCGTCGTGTACACCCCACTGTAGCAGGGGAACCAGCGCACGACTGCACAAGGTAATATCGACACTTGAATAAGTGCCGTGTGCAATAGAGAAGTGCGTAGCTTCCCCTGTGTTCAACAAACACAGGTCCAGCAGCCTGATCAGCCTCTCAAAATCTCTCCCTTTACCGCTAGTGGTAGCGGAGCCCCAGATGGTGTTGTGGGCATTAACATCTCCCAGAAGGAGGAAAGGAGGGGGGAGCTGAGAGACTAGAACCACCAGCTGGTCGTAATCCGGCTGAGAATCAGACGGGATGTACACGTTACATACTGTTGCCATTACTGGCAACGAAGTACGAACTGCAACTGCCTCTAGCTGAGTACGCAACGGCACCTCTTCACCAAAGAGGCTAGAGTGGACGAGAGTGTAGACGCCACCAGCGGCCACAGCTCCGTCCACCCGGTCTTTAGAGAAGAGTTTGAAGTGACGCATTGTTGTCTCATGTCCAGGACGAAACCTGGATTCCTGAAGACAGACAATGGTTGCCGAAAACGAAGATATTAATTGTCGTAACTCAGCGAGATGAACAGAATAGCTATTACAGTTCCATTGTAATAGTGCCATGGTGTGGACTTAAGTAGAAATGGGTCTTCTACTTAAGCTTGACCGTTTGCCACCCTTCCCCAGCTCTAGTTGGAGATGATGGGGCAGGAGAGCACACCTCAATCTCCACATCTCCGTCCGAAGACGAAGAAAATGGAGCGGGCGCTCTCTTGGGTTGCGCGCGGTCGTCGTCGGACCTCACGAGTCTCGCTCTTGGGGAAGAGCGAGAGCGGTGTCGAGGGACTTTCTCCCGGTCCGAAGACTGGGTGTCTGTCCCCGACACGCCCCGAAGAGATTTCTTCTTGGATCGGCGCCGACGCGTGTTTGGGGAAGTAGATGGTCCCTTCCCCACAGACGCCGGGTCCTTATAAAACAAGGTCGCTCCTGCTGGCACCGCTCCACTGGTAGTGGTGGGAGCGGGATGGTCAGCAGATACGTGAGCAGCCCTGCCTTTAGGAGAGGAAGAGAAACGGCGCTGAACCGTTTCCCTCTCCTCCGCCGATCTATTTTCTTTTCTATAGGGGAGTTCCTCCATACGTACGGGCTTGGCTTCAGCAGGCTTCGCTCCCTTGGTGGTAATGGGAGCGGAAAGGCCAGCAGAGACAGTAGCCACCCCGTCAGCAGGAGGGCGAGAGAGACGGCGGCGAACCATCTCCCTTTTCTCCCCTATATTTTTCGTATTAGGTGGGCTGGAAGAAGGACCAGCCCTGGTCGGCAAAGTCTTCTTTCCCCCTTTAGCTGGGGAAGACTTGTTCGCCGACCGTTTCGGAGAAGAAGAGGACTTCTTCTCCGATTGCGCCGGTTTAGATGGTATAACCGGCGCCTTCTTTTGCTGGGCCGAAGAAGGTTGTTGTACCTCCTTCGGGCTGACATTTTTCGCTGGTACAGCGAGGGGTGATTTTAATACTGCTGATAATACGGGCGTCGAGGGTACTACACTCGGTAAAGATGCGGCAGGGGTGAATGAGGGCGTCGTTGCAGCTGCAAACGATACCCGAAATTCGGGGGCATTCATATCACGGTACCTCTTGCGAGCGTCGTGATATGAAAGCCTATCAAGAGTTCTTATTTCTTGAATTTTTGCTTCCTTACAGAACTCAGGGCACTGCTTCGATCGTGGAGAGTGGCTTCCTTGGCAGTTAGGACAAATCGGGGGAGGCGTACACCTCTCACCCTCATGTGTCCCCTTGCCACACTCTCTACACACGGCCTTGGCAGTGCACCTGGCGGAAACATGCCCGAATTTCTGGCATTGATAGCAGCGCATAGGTGGAGGGATGTACGGTCGAACATCGCAGTGGTACGATGTGACCTTCACCTGCTTAGGTACTACATCACCCTCAAAATGGAGAATAAAAGCGCCGGTATCGACGCTGTTCTCCCCAATCTTTCGGGTGATGCGCCTAATCTTGGTGACGCCTCTCTTCCCCAGATCCCGCAACAATTCCGCATCGCTATTTAAAATGAGGTCACGATGGAAAATAACTCCTCGGACCTCATTCAGCGTTTCGTGTTTTAAGACCTTCAAGGGAATTTCGCCGAATTGCGTGCATTCCAGCAACGCTTCGGTTTGCTTCCGATCAACGGTGTGCAGCAGCAGCTGACCGTTCCGGAGCTTGGAAATCCCGCTTAGGTCCCCAAATTTCCCCTCGATTTCCTCAGAAAAAATTATTGATTTTACTAGTTTAAAATCACCCCCGTCAGTCCTCGTAGCTACCAGGTAGCGAGGAGACTTATCAGCGGGGAATCTTCTATTAAAGGCTTCATCCCAAGGCGTATACACCTTGGGATTAGCTCGACACTCAAGAGACGGCTTTTTAAGGGTGCCACCCTGTACAGTTGTCCGTGATCGCTTTGATGGCATCCCGGACGAAATCCTCCCCGAATACTGCCCACTCCGAAAGGGGGCTATCACTGTGGGCGCCACCCAGCCAAGGCAATACCTACCTGGCATAGCAGATATTGCCCGGGGTCCCAGTGCCTCGAACAGGCACTTCCCCCTCGGCATGCACAGGATTTATTCAGCTCCAGTATTCGGCCATGCAGGGACCTTCGTTGTAAGGCGGATACTACTGTAGGGTACATGGCGCACCCACCTGACGGGATGGGGCATACCGTCTAGGCTTTCTGGCCAGATGGCCAATCTGGTGGCCCTTCCCCTAACAGCACGCATGTTTATTTCTATTGGTCAAACCAGAGCTGGGACCAGAAAACCAAAATTGACCTTTATAAGGCCCCCTCTAAGTCGCCTTTTACGACAGGCAGGGGATACCGTGGATGAATTCTGCCCTCCCCATCCACAGGGGGTCTGAACAAATCAAAACTGGCAAGTTATTCGGCCATGTCGGCCCTATTAGTCGCCTCCTACGACAGGCAGGGCATACCGTGGGTGTATTCTAACCCGCACCCACACGGGGTGACTGTGGTATAAAACAATGAAAAGATCGAGTACCTTTTATCTTTTTGCAAGTGTTGAACCTTTCCTCCAAGACGTTGACATACATTTCTTGGACTTCCTCTGACCTAACAAAAACATAAGTAATACCTTTGATCTTTTCTTTACAGAATTCAAACATTTGTTGAGGAGTCATAATCTGGTTTTCATATGCTCGCTGAAGACTTGCTTTTGTGACAGCTCGCTTTGTTGTACCACCGACACCGTCACACGCATGCTTTCCATGGCATGATGCAAAAAAAATGCCACTCTACATTCATACCAAAGTCTTTTTGGTGGTAGCATATGTTAACAAAGTTTTTTTGTTTTTATACTGACATGAAGCCCCGTCAGAAAAATAAATCAGTTTTTTAATGGACGGGTGGTGTTCTTTAATGTATTTAACTAACTGAACTTGGAAGGCATGTACTGTTGAAGTGTTGTGCTCAAGGTGGTCACTTATGACACAGAAACTGTGACTTTTAAGGCAGTCTAGTTCATCTTTGTAATAAAACACAAAGGGATGAACTGTGGCTTGTTTGTTTACCCAGTGGTGTCCTTGTACTTCATCTTGCACAACAAACGAGAAGTTTTCTGAAAAGTCTGCAAGAACTAAGCATTCATTAATTGTCAAAGACTGCTTTTTATCTTTCATATACCGTATTTGCTCGCGTATATCTCGCACTTTTTTGACCGAAAATATGTGTGAAAATTTTCGGTGCGAGATATACGCGGGGAATAACCGTATTCCCGAAAAAGCACAAAATTTGTGATGTAACAGTAGGCCTACTTGCGCAACTGTTGTGGCGCGCTAATTCGAACGTGTCTCAAGGCGGTGAATTTAGCCAACCACGGCCGAAGACACGGCGAACGATGTACAGCGTGCTAACACTCACGCTGCGCCGTATGCTTGCACGCGGCCGAGCTCTGGTGCGACGCAATGCGTAAAGACGAAATCATTGATATTTGAGGAGACTGAACTGCATTTCTCTGCGATGTAACAGTAGGCCTACTTCCACAACTGACGTGGTGCACTAATCGTTAATTCAAACGTGTCTCAAGGCGGTGAATTTAGCCAGCCGCAGCCAAAGACGCGGCGAACGATGTACAGCGTGCTATCACTCACGCTGCACCGTATGCTTGCATGCAGCGCCTGGTTCGGATCAACTCGTTGTTGCTCGTTCTTCCTGTTAGTAACGCTTCGGGTAAGTTCCTGGACAATGACGACTGTTGTGGCGCGCTAAATCGAACGTGTTTCTACCTCAAGGTTATTACGGTCATTTATATCATGGCGTCAGTAATGAATGCGAGATATATGCGAGTACTTTTTTTCCCCTGAAATTTCAAGTAAAAAAATGGGGTGCGAGATATACGCGGGGGCGAGATATACGCGAGCAAATACGGTATTTACCTTGAGCTTTTGCAATAAAATTATGCATTTTAAGATTTTCAAGTTTCGCTACAAACACTTCAAAAAATTCTTCTCGTGGTTTTATGATTGTTACCATTTCTGTTCTGTCTTGAGTTACCCATTGTTTATATTCAATATTGTCTGGCATCAAATCTTCCTCCTCTGATTCTTCAAACATGTCAAATAACGCTTGTTTGCCAGGACACTCATGACATTTTCCCATCATACAGTTATAGCTGTCAATACTACAAACTAGAATTTCTAAGAGGTCTTTGTAGTCTACTTTAAGGTTAGCTCCACTAATCATCAATTTTACATTTTGGTGGTACAAACAAACACAAACATTATGAGTGCCAGATCCTCCAGTGATAATACACCTTGCTCTCAACTCACATAACTTTGATCTTCCAATTTTAATTTCAGGATTATCTTTTTTAAACTCACTGAAAAGCTCATTTAAATTACACAAAAGTAACCTCTTTTGTCTATAAATCTTAGTACCATTTTCTTTCACAGGAACACAATCTTTTTTTCCAGGCATCAAACGGCTATTGTTGTCATCTTCGTAAAACATGATGACCTTTTTGATTATGCTATCATCTATCAAATTATTTGCATTTTTCTTTTGCAAAACAGGTAAGATTCCCTGTTTTTGTACTAATTGCCTTGTTATTTTAACTAAGCGTTCTGATACTTTGAATTCATCACTTATTTTTGCCCTACTCCAAGAATTTGGCAGTAAACTGATAATCTTAATCTTTTCTTCTTTATTTGAAATCTCACATTTATTTTTTAGGTTTTCAAACAAATCTTCATATTCTGCTGGCAAATTTTGTGAACTAGTTCCTGGGTTTAAACTAATTTCCTTTTGAAAGGAGATTTCTAAATTTCTTTTAATTGAAGTTGAAACTTTCTCAATTTTGGCTTTCAAAGCAGACGGCCTCTGCTCTTCATTTAATTTCCTAATTTTACTTGCAGGAGATACACCAAGGATTTCACAAGCTGAGTCTACTTTTGTTATTGTTTCTTCTAAATTACAAAATTCTTCATCAGAACTATCTTTGTTAGCCACAAATACCTTTGTATAACAGGTTGGACATAATGATTTCCCTGGTATTATGTTAATGACAGGATTTTCATTTTTATAGTATTGATCTAAAGTTATTTCTCTCAGTCCTTTAGTTATATGCTTCTTGTGTTTCTTCAATGAGTCCAAACAAGATTGTCCATAGAGGTGATGAAATTTGTTCAAGTATTTTACAACATGGTACTTACAGCTTGATTTGACCTCTAGGTGAACTCTTAAACATAACAACAGTTTTTCTTCTTCACTGTAATTTTCAATCACTGTAATTTCTTTAGAAAACACTCCATAAACACTTTTGTGACATACTTCATTAGTAAAAATGCCAATTGAACAGTGAGGCTCCATTTAACTACAATAATACAACTGCTCACTGTAAAAGCTCATGGACAACTAAGTGGGAGAGAACAGATTGAGTGGAAGGGGAAACAAGATAGCTAGCTCACAGACTTGTACAGACTTGCAGTGTTTGACTAAGTAACTCACAGACATGTTGAGACTCGTGGTGTATTGTCTGTCAGTGAGCCTGTACAGACTTGCACATGCTGCCAAACAGCCTCTTTCAGTTTTCTATTTAGAAATGTTTAGCAACAAATAAGGCCTAAATATTGTTTACATAAATTGAATGTATTTAGATCTTAAGTTGAAAATACTTACCCACATTAGACTAGATGTATGGCGAATGATATAAACCTTCTTTTTATAATATTTGTGATTTTTTTAAACTAACTTCCAATTAAATCTCAAACTTGAAATTTATGCTGAAGTTTACTACTGCAAAGATCTTTAAAATGTGAAATTTTCAGATTTTTATCTGGTCCCCCAACCAAAATATTGCAGGTCAAAAATTGATCTTTTTTTTTTTTTTTTTTTTTTTTTTTTCAAAATCAGATTTTTAAAAGCCTATAACTTTTTAAGGGGTAACTTCTCACCACTGAAACTTTATAAACAATTACACTACTATGAAGTGTAGAAGCACAAAAAATATTAGGGATGAGAAACTGTCCTTTCTTAGAAAAATTATTGATTGAAAATTCAGATTTTTGAACTTCAAAACAAAAATTTTGAGTAATTAAAAATCTGTAAAAAGACACATGAACCCTAGTGATAATGGGTTCAATGTGTAGGCCAAAGTGTACTGAATTCAATGCTTTTTATTTGATAGGTCTAGAGCAACCCATTGCCGAGATATTTAAGAAACCGCAGATGCTTACAAACACAAACACAAAAACACAATCAGCCTATAACAAAATGGCCGCCATTTGAAAACGGTAATTCAAAAAAAGTTTAAAAAAATATTTTTAAGCTCACTTCATGATAAGGAACAAACCCAGCAAGTTTCAAATTTTTCTGAGATTGTCAAGCAACCATTTATTTTTATATTGGACCACTTGGCCTGGATTGACCCTCTTGTGGTTATCTCACGCATCCTGACTGCAGATGTGTACGTCCATCTGGTGATTCGACATGTTGTGCTGGCATTTGTGAACAGCATTCCCAGGGGTGTTTTCCAACAGGATAACGCACGCCCCCATACCGCAGTTGCAACCCAACGTGCTCTACAGAGTGTCGACAGGCTGCCTTGGCCTGCTCGATCTCCTGATCTGTCCTCAATCGAGCACGTATGGGACATCATTGGACGACAACTTCAGCGTCCTATTGACCGACCAAGTGCATTTGGCATGGAACTCCATCCGGTACCTGAACGACACAATGCATGCCTGCATTTAACAGTCTGGCAATTAACAGTCTGGCGATTATACCTGTTATTAATGGACCAGCATGGCACATTTGCAAGTGCAACAGGCATGGAACTCCATCCGGCACCTGAACGACACAATGCACGCCTGCATTTAACAGTCTGGCGATTATACCTGTTATTAATGGACCAGCATGGCACATTTGCAAGTACAACAGGCATGGAACTCCATCCGGCACCTGAACGACACAATGCACGCCTGCATTCAACAGTCTGGCGATTATAGCGGTTATTAATGGACCGGCGTGGCACATCTGCGAGTGCAACAGGCATGGAACTCCATCCGCATTCCTGCCAACCTTCGGAAGTCAAAAATAGGAAGATTTTTTAAAATTACAGATGACATCATGCGCAGTATACCGTTGCGTGGGCGAAAGAGGGTACACTAAAGACCTGCGTGTCTTTATTGGCAAAGTATGATTTCAGCATAAAATTCACAAAAATGTAAACAATCATCATTCATCGAGTATTATGTATAGCCAATATTTAGACATAAGAGAACATAATTGTGTGTTTAAAGAAAATGTATACAATCATTCTGATGGATTACACTTCGCATTCGCTCCCACATATTCACGTATTGTCAGACTAAAGTTAATTACCATGGACAACTTACCTAATTATGATTAGGTGATGTATATACATGTGGATGGTAATCTTGAGACTGCTTACTGATTTAATGCAGACCTTGTAGCCGAATTTGCTCTCTTCAAAAATGCCCAGACATACTGCTGCTCGTAGCAATTTCCACTTAGGCTTGATTTAACCACTAACAGTTTGTTGAAGTGTTCGTCATTCAGAGATGATCGGAATTGTGTCCTTGTTTTCTTCACCGAGATAAACAATCTCTCACATTCAACGTTGCTGTGTGGGATTGTTAATATTGACAGCATTACTCCAGCTAGTCTGTCATATTTCAGACACCCATCTCCACCTCGTATATCCCCTATTGCAGACCAAGAACAATCTGCTCTTTTTCCTTCCACAATAGAAGATGGCAAACCCTCCTATTGGAGAGCACAAAACTGGCATTGTAATGCATCCATTGCTTGGTGCTCATCTTCACCGTCTTTTGGAAACTTAGAGATATAATACTTCACGGCACTAAAGGAAGCAGTAGACAAAGACCTTATCTGTGCCACTTGAGCATTAACAGAAAACTCACTGTCCAAATTAAATGTATGAATAATATAATCAGAGGCTGCAGTGAAGTATTTCCTGACGCGTAAATAAAGGACCTTCTTCTCCTCAGGAGCCAGATTTTCTACACAACTAGATGTTGTTGAATCAAATCATCATCAGCTATCTGATTCTCTCTTGTGCGATAGACCACTTCTAAAATTGTGCAATATTTCTTTATGGCCACTGGCTTAACAAACCTAGAGAGAATTTCCGTCAGCAAATCAATCAGTATGGATCTTAGGACATGGTTGGTTGGTTCTTAAGTTTAGGGGCTGCGACAACGCGGTCATGTAGCCCCGTGTACTTTGGGTGTGTGTAGAATCTGTCTGATAACCGGTGTTAATTGTGAAGACTGTATTAGTGTGTGTTATCTGTTTTTTTTTAAATTTAAGTACTGCAACTTAGAATTTTTCAAATAGTTCCTACTTTTGCCGCAAAGCGTCACCGTCAACGATTACTAGGCCAAGTTCAGAACTTAGCTACTAGACAACACCGCAGTCGGCTCTTGGCAACGAACATAGAAACCTAAGAGCGTTGTTTACATTCTTAACCTATCCAATTTAGCTTCACACAGGTGCAATTAGTGGAAGGTTCTTTAACATGCCATAAATCTATGACATGGGACCGCCGGCTTTACTTCCCCTCCAAAGGAAGGCATACAGAGGGATTTTAACGCTCTTAAAAAAAAAATCCGACGGCTTCGGCCGGGTTTGAACCCGCTATCTTGGGCATAGAAGCTCAGCATGCTACCGACTACTCCACCGAAGCCGCCTCGGAGGACATGGATGTGAGGTGCTTGCGATTGAAGATCTTTGTTATATTTTTCAAATGTAGGGATGGTAAATGCCAGAAACAAGCAAAATGCCTAATTTAACTTAGATGACAGAAAAAGAAATAGTGTCTCCTGTTTTGAAATACCAACAGCTTGACTTGGTTCCGTCACTTTTTTCCTTACAGACAGAGAAGAAGAACTGCTCTCCAACTTCCTTTTGCCAATGATAACACGTGCTTGATCTTGTACTCTGTTGTTCACACTAACACCAAATTCCACTTCTGCAGGCTTATCTTCATGTGCCTTTACGTTGGGAATTTGGAAATACTTGAGAGATGTGTTTGTGCCAGTGGACTGGTTCACCTCATCCTTAAAAGAAAACTCAGCAGTGGCTTCCACTGTGAAATCAGTCTTTCTAAGCATTTACCCAAGGACAACCAACGCGTGCACACATACTTCAGTATTTTCCTAACATCAGTTTGGCAAAGAGCTTGATATAACTTCAGATAATCTTTCCTCTTGCAGCTTTTGTTTAAATAATAATAAATATCAATCATTATCTCTTTAATTTTCACAGGAAGGGAATCATCACCTTTCTCAGCAGCCAGATGAATTAAACGGCATGGGCATCCTACACCAATGAAGTTTTTACACTGCTCTTTTAATTTCGCAGCAACACCATTTTTCCTCCCTATCATAACAGGGGCATTGTCTGCACTAAAAGCTATACAGTTTGCCATTAGAATAGCATGCCTTTCCAGAAGACGCTGAAGCAAATTACCAATGTTAGTACCAGTCGAGTTACCTTCCAAATTTTCCATGGATCATCATCATCATCATCATCTTGCACAGTTTCCAGCCACTGGCCGGGTCTGTTTGGAACACAAGCCTCTTCAACGTCTTCTGTCTTCCCACCATCTCTCAGCCTCCACCCTTGTCCAGTCTTCTCCTCTCTTCTTCACGCTTTCTTCCACCCCCTTCAGCCACCTGTCTCTCGGTCTTCCTCTCGGTCTCTTTCCTTCCCACTTCGTCTCGTGTACTCTCCTGGGTATCCTCTTCTCCTCCTTTCGTTTTACATGTCCATACCATCTAAGTCTAGATTTATCTATACCATCCTGTAATGGTTGCTCCTTCATTAATTCTCTGGTCCTCTCATTTCTTATTCTGTCCATCTTTGTAGCTCCAATACTGCTTCTCAAGAACCTCATCTCACTGGCCTGTATATTGCTCTTCTCCCTTCCTTTCATAACCCAGGTCTCCGAGGCATATGTCAGGATGGGGACATAGTACGTCCGATATATGATCTTTTTGCTGTTCTGAGGGACATCCTTGCTCCATAACATGCTTCTCACACTCCTCCGGAATGCTTCTGCCTGCCTCCCCTGCTCATTTATTTCTCTATCGTTTCTTCCATTATCTTGTATCAGGCTTCCCAGATACTTGAAACTCTCCACTTTCTTCAGCTGTTCCCCACCAATTGTTATTCCCGTTGTGGTTCTTTCCTTCTTCCTTGTTGTGATCACCATCTCACTCTTATTTATGCTAAATTTCATCCCATATCCTTGTATTATTCCTTCCCACACATCCAACTGTTCCTGTACCTCCTCCTCCTTGTTTCCCCAAATCATCAAATCATCTGCAAACACCATTGCTTTCATCTTTCCTTCCCCAATTACTTGTGCCACTCGGGTCATTATGTCATCCATCACCACAATGAAAAGTAACGGTGACAGTGCACTTCCTTGTTTCAGACCGTTTCTCTGTTTCAACCAGCCCGATCTCTCTCCTCCCACTTTCACACAGCTCACGCTTCCCTTGTACATCTCTTTTATCCTCTTTATAGTCCATTTCTCTACTCCTCTATCCTCCAGGGACTTCCATACTTTGTTTCTGCATACACTGTCATATGCTTTCTCAATGTCCAGGAAGGCCATCAGTAGATCTCTTCCATACTCATAGTGCTGTTCTTGTAACTGCCTTACAGCAAAAATCCAATCCACTGTGGACCTTCCTGCTCTGAAGCCATGTTGTTCTTCCCTCATTCCTCCTTCTATCCTTGCCCTAATTCTCCTTTCCAAAACTTTCTCAAAGATCTTTGCACAATGACTCATCAGTGTTATTCCCCGATAGTTTCTGCATTCTGTTCTACTACCTTTCTTGAAGATCGGGACAATTATTCCTTTTTTCCAGTCCTCTGGGGTCTTCCTTTCCTTCCATGCTGTCCTCATCACTCGGTACAACCATTGTATCCCCACCTCTCCTGCTGCTCTCACCATCTCCTCACTCAACTCATCCAAACCCGGTGCCTTCCCTCCTTTCATCTTCCTCACTGCATCTTCCACTTCTTTCCAAGTTAAGTCCTTTTCTGTTTGCAGTTCATCTTCCTCTTCCCCGATTTCTTCCACCTCACCGTGGTTTCCATTTGGGTTCAGAAGTTCTTCAAAATATTCTTTCCACATTTTCTTCAGTTCTTCCCTATTTTCTATCTCTTGTCCCCTTTTGTTCACCATTCTAACATAATCCGAAGGATCCTTCCGCCTCTTATTCTTTACCATCCCATACAGGACCTTTTTTGTACCTTCACTATCCTCCTTCATCATCTTTGTCCACTCTTCCATCCACTTTCTTCTCTCCTCAGCCACTACTCTCTTCGCCTCCTTCTTTCTTTCCTGGTACTCTTCCCTATTCTCTAACGTCCTATTTTGATACCACCTCCTAAAGGCTCTATTCTTTTCCCTTACTATATCTTTTATCTTCTCGTTCCACCATGGTGTTTCATTCCACCTCTTCTTACTACTTGTCCTCCCACATACTGCTTCTGCTGCACCTACTAGTGTCTTCTTAAATCTAGCCCATTCCTCTTCCACCCCTCTTTCTTTATCTGTTGGAATTCCTTCCTTTACCATTTTCAGGTACTCGACCCTTCTATCCCCTTTTTTCAGTTTCCATATCCTTTTACGTCTTTCCTCGTTCTCAGTCCCTTTCTTCTCCTTACTCCCTCTCAGGTTCATTACCAGCAATCGATGGTCGCTATCCAGGTTCTCCGATGGTATAACCTTGATGTCCTTGATGTTCTTATTTAGTTCTTTCTCATACAGTATACAGTCGACCACCGACTTCCTGGTCAAGTCATCACTGTACCATGTGATTGTGTGGCTCTCTCTTTTCTTGAACCAGGAGTTCCCCCTGGTCCTAGAACACTCTCATAACCTTGTCTTTCTCTTCCTACATGGACATTCAGATCCCCCATAACAATCATATTTCTTCCTACCAGCTGCTTCTGCAATTCCTCCTCAAACTCCTCCTCTTCAGAGGTGCAGCCTACCTGTGGAGCATACACTTGCACTATTTCTATGGTCTCTCCCCTCAGTGCTACTTTCACTCTCATCATCCTATCACTTATTCTCCTCACTTCTTCTTTTATACCATCTCGTACTACTACTCCCACTCCATTCCTCTTTCCCTCTTTATTCCCACTCCAGTACAGTCTATAGCCTTTTCTCAGTTCTCTCCTACCTTCCCCTTTCCACTTTATTTCTGCCAATCCCAATAAATCCAACTTCCTATTTTTCCATCATATCCACTATCTCCTCCACCTTCCCCGTCAGCGTTCTTATGTTTAAAGTACCAAATCTTAGTCCATGAACACAGCTAGGTCGTCGTCTATTATATCCGTCATGTCCAAGGCTCGTTCCCTTCTTGAAAGCAAAAGTCTTATCCACTACTGGCTTGCTGGGCCTATCGTAGCTTCACCAGAGCCCCGTTAGCCGTCACTTTTCAGGGTTCCTGTAGGACCTTCACAGCTACTGTAACGGTCCCAGGGCACACGAAGTCCCCACTGTACTTCGCCCCTACAGGTGATCCCCTACTTTGTGCCGTTGCCCGTCTCCCATGACGTGGACGAGGGATTGGACTTATGGGAGACTTCCAAATTACTTTTTTTAATTTGCAAAATTCCAAATTTTCCATGGATAGCAAACGAATTTCAGTCATCTTCGATTCTTTGTTGAAAAATGACATGACAACAGGATACAGCTTACTATCTCTATCATTGCTACCATCAGTGGAGTCGCAAAAGGCCCATATTTTAAAATTTTAATAATTTTTGAATCGGCGTCACGTGCCATTCCATGAACAATGGCGGATGTTTTTGTCCTGCCACAGGCATATTTCTTCGCAATTTTCGAATCCGGGAACAGTTTTCTACACAATTGTCCCACGTGATCGGAACATGATAACGAGAGGTTATGTTTAATGATGAACGCCGTGAACAAACATTCTGCTCGAATGGCAGCATTGTCTTCATTCCCGTGAACAAAAAACGTACCTAATTTTTTGTTCTTCTGTTAACAACTAGCACTGTCCTTGTGTTTTAGAGTGTTGCTGTGAGTTACAATGTCAGTTTTTCCACCATGAGAAATATTTATATCGCAACGACACACGGAACAAAGAGCAAAATGGTTTCCTCTACTAGATTGTAAAATGAATGGAAATTCAGTTTTATAGCTTTCTTTGAATACTTGTAGATAATGTTTCTGAGGTTTTGTTGCCATAATGTGTCGAGAGAAACTTAAAACACACGACACGAAACAAACATCGACACAACTCGTTGAAATAATTATCTGCCGACGCACACATTAATACCTCGATTAAATGCACTAAACATGACGCTAGCAGAGTATAAACACGTGGCGTCATACGGAGGAAGTCACAATCGCCGCGCGTAGCATACAAGGTTTCACCCATTCTGCACAGTCACGTGGCCAGCCTCGACTAATCAGCGCAGGCTTGACACCTGTTTGTCCGTAA
Organism: Meconema thalassinum; assembly: GCA_946902985.2. Classification (NCBI taxonomy): domain Eukaryota; kingdom Metazoa; phylum Arthropoda; class Insecta; order Orthoptera; family Tettigoniidae; genus Meconema; species Meconema thalassinum. Next base: position 526,994,958 of record OX336393.1, on the reverse strand, counting down.
AATACCACCAATCAGTATGCGGTAGGCCATCAGCTGACTCACCATTCCGAGATTGCAGCTATGGAGCTCACTGCCAAGCGAGGAACTTACACAAACTTACACAAAATAACAAGGTTACGCAAATCACAAAAGCAATTACGACTTACTAGAGAATCTCCTTGAGAATGGAAATTATTTGCAGTTCCTTTTTCTTTTACAATATATCACTGGGGCCCGAAATTCAGAAGAAATAATAGTAATTAAGAAGATCGGAAGACGAGGTGAACATTCAGAAAGTTTCCGAATAAATCGGAAGGGTTGGCAGGTATGCATCCGGCACCTGAACGACACAATGCACGCCTGTATTCAACAGTCTGGCGATTATACCGGTTATTAATGGACCAGCATGGCACATTTTGCGATGGCTTTTCTCGCGCGGACATTAACCTGTTGTCTTGTACCTTTATTCAATTAAATATGTTACCTCACCAAATATATTGCCGAAATTTCCGCACTTTACATTCCTTATTTCATGGTTTGGGATATATATTTTCCGCCAGTGTATATAGCAAGAGCGTGAGTTGGGGACGCTATGGCGCTAACTATAGGCCTCAGAGGCTTAGTGTATTTTAGGCAGGCCACAGAACGTAGGAGTTCTTGAGTGGCGAATTTCTAGGGATTTCTGCTTCTCTTCTGGAGTAGATGACTCCTTAATTAGCCTCGTCGTCTGTTCTATTTTCCTTATGGAGTTCCTTGGGATCGCCTTATAAGCTGGGTTTGATAGGAGGCTGTGAACTTCATCCACGTAGTCTTGGGTGTCGAATACAACCATAGCATTCCCTTTGTCTGCGGCATGTTTGATGATCTGAGAGGTGTCTGCTCTAATTTATTCTGCTTCTAAGGCTGGTAGATGATGGATAGATGCTTCTTCACCACAGATAATTTCTTCCATAGGAAGACATCTCGACGTGATGGCGTAACTAAGTCCTTAGGCTCGTTCAGTGTCAAGGATGACATATTGATCACTATGTTCTATCTAGTGCATAAGTTGGAGGTGGTTACTGCCTTCGTTGCAGCAAGTCAAATTTCTTTATGTGTGTTGTTGTTGTTTTCTGTAAGATGGTATCTGCTTGCCTTGTGGTTATGTTATCCAACATCCTCCAATCGTCAGGAGACAGTCGTAGCATTAGCTTGAAGTGTATGTCATATAGTTCTCGAGTCACCAAATCTAGTTCACAACGACAGTTACGGACACATTCACGGAATAAGGAGCTTTCAGTTTGGAGAAAAATTCTCCTCACTGTAGGCGAAGAAATATGTTAGGTGAAATGCCGCAGTCTTTGCAGCGTTTCCAAAAGGCAAGTGAGCTCAGCAAGCGCGACCGTTTCTGGCGAGGCATGTCTAATTTCCTGCTGTAGGAGCGACTTTCCTCCCCGTAGAGGCGAAAATATTTAGATCGTAGGCATTCGCGGCCGGTGTCTAGTTTATCATCTAGGCTTACAGGTTGGAGCCACGTCGTGCATCGGTGATTGTTTCCAGACGTTTTGGCTGTCATTGCAGCAGCTTTAATCATGGGCACGAGTTTGTGTCTGTACACAAACAGGCCGTTGGTTGCCAGTTTCGGCCTTGTCAAATTCTATGGCGTGTCTCGTGGCGTCAGCATATTCAGCAATTGCAGATGTGTAGTTTAACTGTTTTGTGTCTCAAATGTTCGCTACTACAGTTCCATTGTAATAGTGGCACAGTGTGAATCTAAGTAGAGGATCGTTGTCTACTTATGTCGGACTGTTCCATTGTAATAGTGGCACAGTGTGAACCCAAATAGAGGATCGTTGTCTACTTGCCATCCATCCCCAACTCCAGGTGGACGTAATGGGCTTGGGGAACACACCTCGATTTCCATATCTCCGTCCAACGACGAAGAATCTGTAATAGGTTTTCCTTCAGATGGCATTACACCCTTGTCGGTTTTCTCATCTCTCGCTCTTGAAATGGAGCGAGAGAGGTTCCGGCGTTGACGTCTGTTCAGGGAAGTACGAGGACGTTAGCTCCTTGCAAGACAATACGGCACTGATGGTTATGAGAGTGGTATTGCCAGCAGAAGCCTGTGCTGCCTTGTCAACTGGAGGACAAGAGAGATGGCAGTGGAAATATAGCAAATATTGCAAAATAGAGGACTGTGAAATATAGGAGAAGTACGGGTATGAAAGTTATGAAAGCAGCTTTGTTAGTCTGGCTCAACACCTTGGGTTTAACGAGCACACTACTACTGCCTCTTCCCAAAAAATATGTGCTGTTACAGCTGTTAGGAGCTCACGGTGTTTCTTACGGAGTACTGTACCACATTCAGTCAACATGCTTCTTTGTGTAAACAGATACTTGCGATGTAACCACTTATTTTACTTTTTCATGGCCAATAACTGTGCTCTCCTGAGGCCGTTTAACATTGCATTTTCTATAATGAGAAGGATGTGAGCAATTGTTGATGAGATCACAATACAGATACAGTAGAATGCACTATTTTAATTGAAATCAATAGTAGCAATTTTCGTTGACCTGTTGGTCCTTATGGATCTAGGAGGTTAGTGTTGACTTACCTCTCAACATGGCGTAGTTTAACTTTGCCAATATCTTTGACCACCTCTGCCAGCGACTTCGGGTCAGATCGGCAGTCTTTCGGTTCTGTTCCTTTCTTAGTCACCTGCACCTTAATTGCAGCCCATACAGAGGACGTTGGTGGTGGTGGTGGAGGTGGCGGCAGTGGAGGTGGCGGCGGTGGCGGTAGTGACGACACGGGTGGTTTCGTCCTCTCAATATCACGGTGTAAACCTACAAAACACAAACGATGTATTCTGGAAGTCAAGATAAGCTTTTAAAAAAATAATTGGTTATTAGCCCATTTTCATTTAAGAAAAAACTTGTTAAAACTGTTAATGATGTGAAAAATACAATACTGGACTTAAACGAAAATTCTGAAACCGAAATTGTGAACAAACGACGCCATGTTCAGGAAACAGCGACTCGAGTGTCTGCGGCCAAGGAAGTCTGTGATGTCATCGTAACCCAGGCAAATAGCCGGTTTCAAACTACAAATCATCTCCAAGTGTCAACTCTGGTGATGCCATCAAATTCTTCTTCCTTCAAATCAGATTTTCCTGAGAAAGAGCTAAATGACTGTGTACGACTTTTTCGTACTTTTGACAAAGAGAAACTACAAACTGAACTATCTGTTTTATACTCCAGAGAAGAATTCAGATCACTGTCTGGTGCTATTCAGCTGCTTCAATTCATCATCTCGAACAATCTTCAGTCATCACTTTCAGAAGTAGTGAAACTTCTTCGCATTGCAGTAACTCTGCCAACTACCACAAGTGAAAGGTGTTTTTCAGCCATGAAGAGGATAAAACATACCTACGCAGCACTATGGGTGAAGAAAGACTGACAGCTCTGGCAATGCTGTCAATGGAAACTACTTTGATGAGAAATATACCAAATTTCAATGAGAAGGTTATCAACACATTTTCAGACTTGCCGAATGCAGCTCATCTATAATTTAAATAAGGTAAAATTCAGTAATTATACATGCAGCCACCCTAGTGTTAAATGCATGAGGCGCCACTGGATCTAGAGCACCATATTTTCATTCCAGGAGCATATTTTAAATTTTATTTTGAGTTTAGTTCGAACTAAACAGGAACAATTAGGAGAGCTATTTAATTCTTAATTTATTATTTTTATTTTGCCCACGTATTAAATTAGCTGTAATTTTGTCATCAATAATAAATCAACAGACACGTCTGTCTGATATTTGTATAGAACACTGCAGTTAATTAGGTGCTCTAGCGGTAGAACACCCCTGTTTCTCAGATAGACGCCCATCATCCAAATAGAGTAGTCCTATGGCACAATAGTAGTGTTATCTGTCAGAGCCGGGTACTACAAGTTGCTGCAATGCTGGCAGGTTCTACTAGATTCGGGTACAGTACCTATTAATTTTCTGATTGGTCATTTCTTTCCCGGTTGCCAAGATGGCGTTCCTCTTGGCATTTTCTCCCTGGCCGTCTAACCGATCAGACGTGGTAGGCACTTAACATGTGTTAACTCGTGTTGTTGTTCTGTGGAGTGATGTATCTATATTGTATTCGTGTTTGTGCATCGTGCTTCGGAAACCACATCACATGTGAGTTACGTAAATATCCTTCTCTCGAGTGTGCTACGTGAGTGGTAACTCTGCCTGGTGGTTTTTTGTTTTGTCGGAGTTCCTTAAATTTCGTCATGAGGTAAGGGCTTGGTCGAATAGCGTGTATTTCGCATCGCTTTTAACCAACACGCTCAAATGATTATGTGACATTTGGATTTTCGCCATGTTTCTGTGCACTCCATTTATGGACATTTCAGTCGATTCTGTGCTACTGCACGTTTGCACTGGGCTGGAATCGAACCGTCATTCCACAACCTTTTGGGACCAGCAAAGCGATCCTCAAGATTGTATTGGTGTATCTCGAGTTGATTAGCGATTTAATTTATGCCCCATATCTTTGTTGTCTTTACGTAGCCTATTTCTGTAATTCATTTCATGTGGTATGGTTCCGGCTTATTTGTTATATTAGTTTCTGTATTTAATCGAATGCGTATTTCTCGCTATTTTGCCTTATTGCGGTGTGTATCCTTCCCTCCACACTTTGTATCGCACGTCTAGCCTACCCTTTCCTGTGACTGTATGTCAGTGCTTCGGTAGGCACATTCTGTATCTGCGCACTTTGTCTATTGTTTTGACGCAGTATGTACTGTACACGCTCCTCCCCACATTGTTTTATTTGAAACTTAAGTTCAATATAACCTCTCGACCTGTTTTCTATTTTACTTTGTCCTATTTGTAGAGTAGCCTACAACCCCCTCCCTGTTCCGTTATAGACCTAGGGATAACATGAGCTGTCTTGGGGATTCGTCAGTACTCATTTCCTCTGGATGTCCAAAAGAAAAGGGGTGGGGGGAGGGTTAGATGGATATAAGGAAACATAAACAAAAGGGAAGCAAGACGTCCCTCTTCGACCAATTGTTAGCACAATAGGCTCTCGAACTTACGCTCTTGCGCAATATCTCAGCAAGTTGCTTCAGCCGCACTTGGGGCGCACACAGTCTTACATTAGGGATTCAACCCATTTCATCGAAAAATTGTCAACCATTGCCGTTCAATCAAATGCTATTTAGGTGAGTTTTGATGTAGAGTCCTTGTTCACCAGAGTGCCGGTGGACTCGGTCATGTCCCTTATCAAGGATTTGTTTCCTGAGGACATTGCCCGATTATTCCACCACTGCTTGTGTTCCAGTTATTTCTTGTGGGATGGTAAATTTTACGAGCAGACTGATGGTGTGGCCATGGGAAGTCCACTCTCGCCTGTCGTGGCAAATTTTTTTATGGAACATTTTGAGGGGGAGGCTATAGCTTAGTCGACTTTCAAACCTGTGATTTGGTGGAAATATGGGGATGATACGTTCGTGGTGTGGGAGGAGGGTTCTGAGAAACTGAACCGCTTTCTGAATCATCTAAATCAGCTGCATCCTTCAATCCACTTCACAATGGAGCTAGAGTCGGGTGGATGCTTACCTTTTTTGGATGTTCTTGTGAGGAGGAAGGCGGATGGCTCCATGGGGCACAGCGTCTACCGTAAGCCAACTCACACTAACCGTTATTTACATGCAGACTCCCACCACCACCCAGCACAAAAACAAAGAATTATAACAACTCTAGCCAAAAGAGCGGAACGTGTTTGTGAGGCATTAACTCGTCAGGAAGATTTACATGTCTTACAAACCATGTTTAAGGGTAATGGCTATAATGAATCCACTATATATAGGTTCCTACATCCCAGAAGGAGGGATAGACAACCTTCTCAGAGCTCCGACGTGACGGGAACTGCTTACCTCCCTTAGATTCACAACACCACTGACCGGCGTTGCTAAGATTCTCCGCAAGCACAAGATAAAAACAGTTTTCGGCACTTTGACGAAAATTGGTCAACGTTTAGCATTAAACAAAGATAAATTATCCCCAATACTACAACCTGGGGTGTATGAAGTCCCTTGTAATTGCGGAAAAGTCTACATTGGACAAACAAAACGGTCCATTGCAACTCGCATCAAAGAGCATCAAAGGAACATCCATCTAAATCAACCTGACAAATAAGCTATAGCTGAACATGCCCTGTCTTCAGGGCACGATGTATGTTTCAAGGATGCTCATGCGCTTACCCTTGTTAAGCACAACTGGTCTAGAATTATAAGGGAGGCAGTTGAAATGTGTAAAAATCCCAATAATTTTAACAGAGACACTGGATATCAGCTAAGTGACACTTGGCTACCAGTTATTAAGGATCTAGGAAGACAGTTCCTCTCAGTCTCTCTGTTCTTCACCTATTTCAAATTGTACTTTTTTTCTCTATGGCTACAGAGCCTGGATTTGATCTCCTTTGTTCGTCACTGGAGGAGTTTCCATCTGTTTTCTCGCCGTTGCCTGTATGACGTTATGTATCGTTCAGGTACACTTCCCTTTTGTTTTATCTAACCCTCCCACCTCCCCCCCCCCCCCCCCTTCTTTTGGACATCCTCATTCTTCAAGGAGTCTCTATATTTTCACCCCGCCCCCTTTACCTTCTCCTTACTTACTACTCAGTCCGCCGTTCTACCATGGTCCATACAGTAATTTCTGGCAGCTGCTCTCTGGTGACGAACTGAAGAATTTATCTATATTTTTTGTAATATTTTGTAATCTCATTGATATACTTTCTTTGGCCACATTGTTTGATTCCATTGAAAAAGGAGGCAAGGTTTCTCCGAAACGTATGGTTCTAATTTAATTTCACACGGCATTTACCCAAAACACATGAATTATTTATATAATAATCCGGGCCGTGAAAGCCTTAATATACATGTAAGTATCGTCCCCCCTTAATAGTAGGTAGCTCATCTCTCACCTGCATACTTCTCTTGAGACAGGATATGATCCACCAGAGACTTCAACTGCTGAAGTTCTTGTTCAAGGGATGAAATTTTTTTTGAGTTAACATCACCGCAAGAACCAATATTGTTACAGGCTGACGCTATAACATCTGGTTTACTGGAATTCAGACTCCTGTTGTCACTAAAAAGAGAAGAAAAAGAAACAGATCACTCAGTATTGTCAGAAAGGGCAATGTGTGCTGGCGGAGAGGAACCACGTGCTCCTTATTTCAATCCCACAGTTTTTGTTCTCTTTCTCGTGTTTTTAATAATCACCTCCTGGGTTCCTGGCAGAAGAAGGCAATAGTACTGTAGGTATGGAAAGTGCATTCAAACACAAAAGAGTAATGAAATGAGGTAAGAGATTCTTTACTCTGTTCATTTTTCTTTGCCGACAAACTATCACATCATACGTTTCTACAGTGTTCTTACTGCTCCTACTTAAGTCGTATTAGACAAGTCCAAACTTTCTTTTTAGAAGTAAGAGGCAATCTTTCCTTGTTCGTTTCATGCAGCAAGAACCTCCTTTTACCAAGAAGCAGTAGCAAGAAGGTTAAGTTGTGTAGTATTCCTCACTGTGTAATTTGTGGGTTTAGAATCCATTTATTTTTGAAGGTTCTTGACCGAAGTGTGTCATTCGCATCTTAGGTCAAGGTTACTGATTGCTTAATCCTTTGTTTTAGGTCAATGTGGAAAAGATACGAGGGAGACCAAATGAGAGGCCAGTCCCACTAGGAGAGCTCATGCATATCAATTAGCTGAGGAACTGAGAACTGACCATACCTCAGTCTGCCAGCTTACAGCGAGTAGTAGGTAATGTCAAAATAATTTATTCCATCAAGAATCTTCAATGCCGAGTGTCACATCTTTTAAAGGGGCCACCCTCTGATGATTTTTTTAGACTGCTTATGGGTCATCCCGCTATCATCCTCCCCGAATACTACTTAGTCCGAACGAGGGCAATCACTGTGGGCGCCACCCACCCAAGGCAATACCTACCTGGCGATAGTAAGTATTGCCCAGGGTCCTAGTGCCTTGAACAGGCACATACTCCTCGGCATGCACAGTGATTTATTCGGCCGTGCAGGGATCTCCATTCTGAGCCGGATACCACTGCAAGGGTACATGGCGCACCCACCTCACGGGATGGGGAATACCATCGAGGCTATCTGGCCACACGGCCCTTCCCCAGGCAGCATGCACATTTATTTGTAAGGGTCAAACCAAAATTGGGACCGGAAATTGAAATAGACCTTTGAAAAGCCCCCCCCCATTAGTCGCCTTTTACGACAGGCTGGGGATACCGTAGATGAATTTTCTGCCCTCGCCATCCACAGGGGGTCTTCCAAATCAAAGTCAGTCATGTCAGTCGGTCTTGTCGGCCCTATTAGTCGCCTCCTACGACAGGCAGAGCATACCGTGGGGGAACTCGAACCCACACCCACACGGGGAACCCAATGCATTATCCTTGTCCATAGCAATAAGGCTTTTCCAAGCAAAAATAACGCCAGGTCTGTCTTACGGTATTGAGCTGTTTTGGGAATACTATAAATTCTAGAGAAAATCAAAGCTACATTCCTTAAGAGGACACTTGCTGTATCCAGATTTATCCTTAGAGACTTGTGTATTTAGTACAAAACATGCTATTACCATCTATGTCTGCATTTCAAAAAATGGTGAACAAAAGAGATCGGAGTGTGACTACTAACAATATTTTGAGACATGTTTTGACCAGGTTTGCATGTCATGGATTTCACCGTGCTGTCTCAATAAGAAATTGCATGTTCCCGTCTGGTGACATATCACACGCAGTATTGTAATAAACGATCCAAGTCACTAGCCAATTAAGCTCAGAATACCTGAACATCCTCTTCAACACTGGATGGCAATACCTACGACTTTCCGTGAATTTGACAAAGCTTGCAGTAGCCTGAAACCTAGGAAGGCTCCAGATCCAGACAACATCCCTCTGGAACTCATTCAAAATGGAGGCTTACCCCTAAAAACCAGGCTCTTTAACCTGATCCTCTTAATCTGGGAAACCCACAAATTACCTGCTGACTGGAAGAATGCCACCATTGTTACTATCTTCAAGAAAGGCGATCGAAGTATCTGTGGAAACTACCAAAGTTATTTCCCTCCTTCCCATAGTAGGAAAAGTTTTTGCCAGAATCCTACTGAATCGACTCCAAACTATCTCAGAGAGAATACTTCCTGAATCACGGTGTGGATTTCGTACTTCCCGAGGGATAGTTGACATGATCTTTTGTATAAGACAACTGCAAGAGAAATGCAGAGAACAAATGACACCTCTGTTCTTAGTCTATTACGATCTTGAAAAAGCCTTTGATACTGTTCCCAGAAATGCAATGTGGTTGGTTTTGGGGCGTTTTGGATGTCCAGAACATTTCGTTGGATTGATTCGGGCTCTTCATGATGGTATGGCCGGGCAGGTGCTATATCAGAATGATGTCTCAGAAGAATTTCCGATCACAAATGGGCTGAAGCAGACTGTGTTCTTGCACCTACTCTTTTTGCCCTATACCTGACGGCCCTCTATGAGACAGCATCTGCAAACAACACAGGTGTGGAAATTAAATATCGGTATGATGGAACGGTGGGTGAGTGGATAGTGTGTCGGTCTACTAACCCCAAGATTGCAGGTTCGCTCCTGGCCATGGTAAGTGATTTTTGAAAGGCGGCAAAAATACGAATCGCATGTCATACGATGTTGGCATGTCAAAGAACCCATTTGAATTCAGTAGGCCGTGTTCATAATGGCAAAATTAATCTCGGGAGTTTCCGCCAACACAAAGTTCCTCATTTCTCTACTAGAAAGCGCTATAGTGTTCAAGGAGCTTAGATATCTGATCTCCTTGACTTTCATAGTGATTCAAGGAACAACGAAATTCGACATGCAAGCTACCCTCTGGGTGTCAAATTACAAAGCTTGCACCCAGCGTCTGAGGCCATACGATATTATTATTATTATCGGTATGATGGAGGGCTATTCAACCAGGCCTGACTTCATTCCAAAAGATTAACCAATATTCACCAGGTTACAGAATTGCAATATGCCGATGACAATGCTTCACCACCCCATGCATCTGAAGAGCTGCAACAGTCTGTCAACTGTTTCAGGAGTGCATATGAACGTTTTGGCCTTACCATAAACATTCAAAAGACCAAAGTATTAGCTCAACCTATTCCTGGAACCTCCATCCCAGATTTTGATATTACTATCTCTGGCACATCTTTGGACCAAGTGAATCACTTCTCATACCTTGGGAGTATTCTGTCTACGCAATGTACTGTTGAGGATGTGGACTATATAACGAATGCTGCGGTTCTCGAGAGAGCAGAGATGAAGAGCATAGAGGCCATCATCATTAGTCACCAGCTTAGATGGATCGGTCATGTCCAACGCATGAATGACGACAGACTCCCACGGAAAATCCTGTACAGCGAGCTCAGCACGGGCATGAGACCTCTAGGAGCACCTCGGATGCATTACAAAGACCAGCTTAACGCTCTCCTTGTTGCATTTCCAGGCATGATACCCCCAGATCTCACCCTATTATTTTAGAATATGAAGTATTGTGGACATGGGCACTCTTGCACATAACAGGGGAACTATATAATATATTTAAATTTAATAATGTTTTACACGTTAATTACCAACAGTAAGTGACCCACAGTAAATCTCACTCACCTGGAGTCCTCATATAATCTGGTCATCAAAACAATTTTAATATATAAGATGATCTGGCCACATAAACAATTATGAAACTAAGTTTAAAAAAAGTGTCAGTAATGGAATTTGCACAGTTTACACAAACTATACACATATTTACATTGTTTACCGTCATTTTATTTCCTGAGGTCCCTGGTTCAAAACCACTTCAGCATCTTTTTATTTCTCCTGGAATTAGTCACACTGGTCCATACTACAAAAATTGCGAAATCCTTATTTAAATATGCTAATACATATATCTCGGTAGCCTGCTCCATGGAGTCCTTAGTTCCTAATGTTTACTCCCATTGCCAGGACATATCAGGACGCTTTGAGAAGGAAAGGGTTAAACAAACCTTGAGGAGTGTAGCCATTGATCCTGATAATTGGCATACTCTTGCGGAAGATCGCACACGTTGGCGTGCAGCCACCTCAGCTGCGGTCTCACATTTTGAAGAAGAATGCCGAAGGCAGGAAATGGAAACTCGTCAGAGAAGAAAGCTGTGCCGAATATTGCCAAGTCCTCCACCTTGCATCGTGTGCGGCCGTATGTTCTATGCCAGAATTGGTCTGTTGATTCACCAGCGACATCACCATCGAGTGAATACAAATTAGTAATGCAGGAAAGAAACACACACGCGGAGTATTGGCCGTCGATTAATTTTCTGGACACCACAGTTTTCAAAAAGAACAATAGACTTTCCTATAAAATTTTCAGAAAGCCTACACAAACTCATACTACCATAAGCAATAGTTCTAATCATCCTGGCAACCACAAAAAGGCAGCTTTCTTCAGCATGATTCACACAGCTTTCAACCTTCCCCTTTCAAAAAATTATCTCACCAGCGAAATAAAGACCATACACCAAATAGCTAAGGTTATTGGTTTTAACTATCAATTCATCTCCAACATTATAAACAAAATAAGAAATAGACCTTCCACCCATTTAACACCGGAAAATAAAGAAAAACCTGAATACGCGGTTTTCACTTATTTTAGTGCACATACATCCAACATCTCTAACATATTCAAAAAACACGGTTTACGAATGGCCAATAAAACATCTAACACCAATGCCAATTTCTTCTTTAATTCGAACCAAGTAAATTCTATAGACAAATTCTATAGACTTAAATGTCCTGAATGCGACGCGAATTATTTGGGACAAACGGGTACATCATTCACAATCACATACTACGAACATTTTAATGCCACAAAATACAGGAGATTCTCAGCAATGGCAACACACATGGAGGAGTCACATCATAAATTCACCAACATCGATAAAGACCTAGAAATCCTCATTTCACAGGAAAGCGGACTACTATGAATGTACTAGAAGCGATAGAAATTAACACCGCGCAGAAACTATCTCCTCTTCATAATCTCAATGAAATAAATTTTGAAACGAATATCCGAATATCCTGTACAACACCCTAACGGAATATATAAAGAATAAAATTGTTGACAATAGCAAACCACCTTGAATTCTGCAACACAAACTCCACCTATATTTTTACCCCCCTTCCATATCATTCTCTCCCTTATAACCCCACCCATGTATAACAATTCCAGGTCGCAAAGATATAAAAATTATATTACCTCTCCTTATTTTAATTTAAATCTTATATTGCATTTTATGAGTATTTTTTATGGTGATTATTTTTAAATTTATTAATGAGGGTGCAATGGTTGCAATTCTAGATACTTCATGACATAGGCAATGCATATAATCTAGAAGCCTTAGATCCAAGGTATCTAAGCAACTGGATGAAGCAATGATGGGGCCAAGAAGTTTATGTAATTTTAATAAAGACTAGAAGCAGAGATAAGGCTTTGGTTGAAAAATAGGATTTGAGAGTCTATGGAATTAGATCAACAAAGGAAAGTTTTAGTTGGACGATGTAAAGTATGTTTTAATTAGATTTATTGATGGTTATAAGATATAATATATAGATAAAAGTTTACAGATGTTTTTAAGAAGTAGGTACGGTATTTAGAAGTGACACATAAAGGAAGAAATAGCCTATAAAGTATCAAGTATTGTGATAAGGCTACTTCAGACAATCTGATCTCTGCTAGTAGGTAAGGTTTCTGTTCTTTTGGTTTTCTTAATTGCTCAAGCTTTTGCCCCCCATTTTTATTCCATATATCTATTAACCTGGGATTAGTTTAATCTTTTATTATGGTTTCCCTATCGTTTTCTCTAATTTTAAACTTTCCTTTTTCAGATATATGGGTTTAAGGTTTCGTTTTTTGAACCTTCTTACTATTCCACCCTTCGTTTTAATCCGACATAGTATCGCCTGATCAACCAGAGCACAATTCCCACAGCACACATCTACTCTTATACAGGGTGTTACAAAAAGGTACGGCCAAATTTTCAGGAAACATTCCTCACACACAAAGAAATAAAATATGTTATGTGGACATGTGTCCGGAAACGCCTAATTTCCATGTTAGAGCTCATTTTAGTTTCGTTAGTATGTACTGTACTTCCTCGATTCACCGCCAGTTGGCCCATTTGAAGGAAGGTAATGTTGACGTAATGTTAGAGCTCATTTTAATTTCGTTAGTATGTACTGTACTTCCTCGATTTACCGCCAGTTGGCCCATTCGAAGGAAGGTAATGTTGACGTCAGTGCTTGTGTTGACATGCGACTCATTGCTCTACAGTAAGAGCATCAAGCACAAAAGTACGTAGCATCAACTGGTTAGTGTTCATCACGAACGTGGTTTTGCAGTCAGTGCAATGTTTACAAATGCGGAGTTGGCAGATGCCCATTTGATGTATGGATTAGCACGAGGCAATAGCCGTGGCGCGGTACGTTTGTATCGAGACAGATTTCCAGAACGAAGGTGTCCCGACAGGAAGACGTTCGAAGCAATTGATCGGCGTCTTAGGGAGCACGGAACATTCCAGCCTATGACTCGCGACTGGGGAAGACCTAGAACGATGAGGACACCTGCAATGGACGAGGCAATTCTTCGTGCAGTTGAGGATAACCCTCATGTCAGCGTCAGAGAAGTTGCTGCTGTACAAGGTAACGTTGACCACGTCACTGTATGGAGAGTGCTACGGGAGAACCTGTTGTTCCCGTACCATGTACAGCGTGTGCAGGCACTATCAGCAGCTGATTGGCCTCCACGGGTACACTTCTGCGAATGGTTCATCCAACAATGTGCCAAACCTCATTTCAGTGCAAATGTTCTCTTTACGGATGAGGCGTCATTCCAACGTGATCAAATTGTAAATTTTCACAATCAACATGTGTGGGCTGACGAGAATCCGCACGCAATTGTGCAATCACATCATCAACACAGATTTTCTGTGAACGTTTGGGCAGGAATTGTTGGTGATGTCTTGATTGGGCCCCATGTTCTTCCACCTACGCTCAATGGAGCACGTTATCATGATTTCATACGGGATACTCTACCTGTGCTGCTAGAACATGTGCCTTTACAAGTACGACACAACATGTGGTTCATGCACGATGGAGCTCCTGCACATTTCAGTCGAAGTGTTCGTACGCTTCTCAACATCAGATTCGGTGACCGATGGATTGGTAGAGGCGGACCAATTCCATGGCCTCCACGCTCTCCTGACCTCAACCCTCATGACTTTCATTCATGGGGGCATTTGAAAGCTCTTGTCTACGCAACCCCGGTACCAAATGTAGAGACTCTTCGTGCTCGTATTGTGGACGGCTGTGATACAATACGCCATTCTCCAGGGCTGCATCAGCGCAACAGGGATTCTATGCGACGGAGGGTGGATGCATGTATCCTCGCTAACGGAGGACATTTTGAACATTTCCTGTAACAAAGTGTTTGAAGTCACGCTGGTACGTTCTGTTGCTGTGTGTTTCCATTCCATGATTAATGTGATTTGAAGAGAAGAAATAAAATGAGCTCTAACATGGAAATTAAGCGTTTCCGGACACATGTCCATATATCATATTTTCTTTCTTTGTGTGTGAGGAATGTTTCCTGAAAGTTTGGCCGTACCTTTTTGTAACACCCTGTATATTATTGATATCATGCCAACAAATATAAGGAATTACTACAAGACAACTTTATATTGGAGTACTACTGTTATAAATTTTTATAAGTTTTTACTAGAACTTTTAAGTGGTTTCTTCCTTATCTAATACTCGTTATTTACTTTTTTATGTTTGTTATATACTGTATCTTTAGTTTCTTGGTATCATTCATTTTGTTTTCATTCATCCCCCTTTCATTTCATTCATTCATTCATTCATTCATTATTCTTAAGGAAGGAGTTTTTCTTGTGCTGGCTAAAATTTCTCCTAGGCTGAGGAAGATACCAATTAAGTTAGGTTTCGAAACATGTACCATATGTTAACAAGTTTATAACTTGTTTTAAATAAATGTATTGACTAGGCAGAACAGTTTCTCTTTTGTTATATATCAAAACATTGTTTAATATTTTCTTCTAAATATATACAAACAACATCCTTGTCCGAATCCTTTCCCCAGTCCTATTTCTTCTGTCATTTCTTCTCCAATTATAACTCTTACTTTTTCGTTTAAGTAAATATCTTTAACAAGGTCTCTTTAATTCCAATTCACTCCAAGTTCTTTGAGTATTATCATTAATTTTTCGGGTGACTAAACAGGCCAATCCTGGCATAAAACATGCACCCACATAAATTTCACTGAATGGTTGGGGGAGGGCGGGGTTGTAACTGACGAAACTTTCTTGCTTGTCGCTTGGCCTCTCCCTGTCTGCGATCAAATAGGTTGACAGCGGTCAATGTAGTGTTCCGCCACAGCAAATGGTCCGCAGCAGATGTTTTCCATGAGTAGATGGATATGTATACCAGTCGTCGTCATGAAGTGTTTTAGCTGGTCTTTAAAATGCTTTAACTGTCTTAAGGCTGAAGAAGGGGGCATGAGTGGCCCCCGAAACATGTACCTGGAAATTGTTTTCTAAGAATACTAGAGGACCCGTGTGAGAAATCTCGCATGTTCATAAAACACACTTTCCCCAATAGGTTTATAATGAGAGCCTTAAAGAGAAAGGTTGTTTTAACACTCGCCGGTTGTTCGATATTTATGAAATTATAAGATTTGAGTACCGGTACTCATTCCTTTGATTTACCGGTACTGATCTGAAATCCACGCAAAATGATAGGCTAAAGGAAAGACCTCAGAATGTTAAAATGACATGAAACAGGTGTCACAGCGGCCAAAATGTGAAGTGGACAGCAATTATGGAGCGTAGCTTTTACAGCAACCGTATTTGCAAATCGCACACTTCGAACATTTTTTTTGAAGATTCATTTTTTAAAGAAATTATAGATATTTTGAAATTATAGTGCAATTCGTCACTGCTAATGTCTATTCTCTTTCATTTGAATGCTCATTGTCACGATCGGTCACTTGTGGGCGCCGCAGGAGGGATCTATACTACTGAAATAATATATATGATGAAGTTTATAAAAGGTATTGATTGGGCAGAACCATTTTTGACAGATTTAGCAATTGGTCAATACGGACTTTGTACTAGCCACAGTGACGTATGGGACCAGCTGCGGACTAGCCAAGGACGAGAATGAGCACTATCCCAAGGCAGCAGATGTTCTGAGGAGAGACTGATAAGTGCAACTGGAACCGTAGCAGAGTGACCTCATCGCACTACTTCTCTGCTAATCACACAGCATTATTGGAAGCATTACCAATGGAGTACCGAGAGACACTAGACAATGGTGAAGGTGTCAAGACTCTCGCCTATTACGGAATCCATCAGCAGATCAATTCTTAATTTCCAGTTCCTCTGTATGGTTTGGTCAATCTCAGAGCCACAAAGCACGTTCGACTCACTCGGGTTAATTAGCCCCATTGTAATTAGTATGGCCCGGATGTTGATGCCGTAAAAAAGTTCACAAAATGGACTTAAAATTTTCAAAAATGACTGTAATAAATGACGTAAAATTTCAAAAAATGCACTATAAAATGTAGAAAATGAACTGAGACAAGAATATACACCCCTTCCCCTTTCTACCCCACCACAGCTGACCTTGGTCAACAGAGCAGGTAACATTCTATTCCGTTAATAATTGGTTTGCGACGAAAACAAGAGCATCTGTATACCTACGGCACCGTTCTTCTGCATTCAAGATATATATTATTTCTTCTAATAGCAATACCGAAATATTTCATTTCATCAGCTAATAGCTTCTTCGTAACTCTGAGAGACGTAACTCCCTCATATAAAGCTGTGGTATGACTAAATTGGAAAAAAAACAAAATTAAAAGGCCGATTTCTCTAAAATATGATCAAAAAATCTACCAAACTTTAAAAAAATGCTTTTAAAATGGAAAAATAGCAAATAATGCAAAAAGATGCAAAATAAAAATGACATATTTGAAGACAGGGTGGCCCGTCCGGAGTTTCTATGTACTTCAGCATTGTTTTAGACAACTCGGTAGAAAGACGACATGTCATCAACATCCGGGCCCTAGTAATTACAGTAGGTAGAAGATATTTCTGCAGGAACAGTGGCTTTTGAAGTTAGATTGGGACACTCCGCTTCATGATGAACTCATGTCAAAATGGAATAATTTGTTTCATCATTTTCGACAAATCGACAGCATCAGCATCGATCGTCTTGCAATGCCATACGACAATCCAGCCAACATTCAGTTTTACGGGTTTTGTGATGCTAGCGAGTGAAGGCCTACGGCGCAGGTCTGTATCTCTGTTCTAGAAATCACGAGGGGAATATTACCAGTCGACTGCTATGCTCCAAGCCGCATGTAGCCCGTCAAAAAGATTATGCTTCCACGTCTTCAATTGTGCAGAGCAATCTTGATTGCACAGTTGATCAAAGAGACAGGCCTCATCTTAGCTATTCAACTTAATTCTATTCTCCTCTTCACAGATTCTAGCATTGTTCTGCCTTGGATTAATGTTAATGGAAAACATTCGTTGCAAACAGAGTGAACATTCAGAATAATTCCAGAATAAGACTTTTTCAATTTTTCCGCCTATTCAATACTTTTAATTTTCACACACTTTCAGGGGTACATGTTTCGGGACCTGTTTGGTCCCTTCCTCAGCCCATAATCTTACATTTAGGACACATCTTGACTAAACAACATCGAAGCTCTCAAGAAAGACATAAAAATACACTATACACAATAAACAGTTAAAACACTAACTAAAAACTAATAAAAACAATACTCAAAAATTCCTAAATATGATATTAATAAATTGGAGAAAGATAAAATAACAACCGAGATTCAACAACAGAACTTTCATACGTGGAATGATTTGAAAAACGGCATAATTACAGCAGCAATTAAAACAGCACCTCCAACAAACAAGAAAAAACAAATCTGGTGGAATGAACACTATAATAAGGTTCTAGAAGAATGACAAAAAGCGTGGGAGAAATGGAATTCAAACAAAAATCAAGACAACAGAAATAATCTAATAGAAAAAAGAAGAATAGCTACTCAAACTTTTAAAAGGGAAAGAAAATTATTCTTTCTGAAGGAACTACAACAAATAGAAGATGAATTTAAAAACAACAATGTGAGAAATTTCTACCAGCTATTTCGAAAACAATTGAATAAATTTGAAGCCCCCACATTACTACTTGTAAATCCCAAGACAAAACAAATATCACATTCTAATCAAGAGAATTGTAATATAATGGCAGAGTATTTTGAAGACCTACACAATTGTCACAATCCAGAAGACAAGTTTATCACCAACACTACTAACATTCAAAATGAAAATTCTACAGCACCAGACTTGGACGAAATTAAAGAAATTATATGCAACTTGAAAAACAACAAAGCCGCTGGTGAAGATGGGATTAGGGCAGAGTTGCTGTAAGCCCTTGATGATGATATAATCATACAATTGAAAGATATAATTGATAAGATCTGGGAAAATGAAAAAGTTCCTGAGGAATGGAAAGTCGCCATAATACACCCTATCCACAAGAAGGGGTCTAAATCTGACCCGAATAATTATAGAGGCATATCGCTTGTGTCAGTAGCATATAAAATTCTTTCCAAAGCTTTACTCAATCGTGCAGAACCCCAATTAGACTTACAAATAAAATGGTTCCAAAGCTACCTTATTGGAAGAAAGCAGCATGTAGCTTTGAATAAATGCATAAGTTCAGGAAAATATATAACTCATGGCGTTCCACAAGGATCTATACTTGGACCTACATTATTCTTAATGTATATAAATGATATTGTGGAATGTAATTTGAGAGGGCATATCAAATTGTATGCAGATGATACAAATATCTTCTACACTGGGAAAGACATAATTGAAATCATACAAAATGTGCAACAAGATATAAATACTCTCTCACAATGGTTCCAGGCCAATAAATTAAAAATGAACCTACAGAAGACCAATTACACGGTAATTTCAAAACAAAGCATGAAAGAAATCACACATGACAAAATATATATAAATAATATTGAAATGAAAGAGGTTAATCAGGCAAAGTATTTAGGTCTAATCATCGACAAACACCTGACCTGGATTGAACACGTTGAACGAATTGCTAAGAAACTCTCACCTGTAGTAGGGATCCTAAGGAAACTTCGGTATCTTATTCCCCTAAACCTTGTAAAACAAATCTACTATTCACTTGTACATAGCAAGCTCCAATATTTAAATGTTATTTGGGCTCACTGCAGGAAATCCACACTGAATGATTTAATGACTATTCAGAATAGGGCTATTAGAAACATATTTAACCTTCCTTACTGCACTCCAGTAAAAGATCTGTACATCAAAAGTAAAATTCTACCCCTCAGCATAAGTGCAGAACTCCGAGCAGCTATGCTAATATACAAGATTAAACACAACACAATACTCTATAGCTCTCCCTACATCTTGAACTCAGACAATCATTCTTATGGAACTAGGCATGCGAAGGACGTAGCCTTATATATCATTCACTCTTCTCAATATGGTAGAAATAGTTTCAAGTTCTCTGCATCACAGTCATATAATAAACTTCCTGATGAAGTAAAAAGTGCACCAACTTTGTCGGTATTTAAGAGGAAAACTATGGAAGTATTGTGGGAAAAATTCGATGCATCTTAATACATCAAATAAGTTAAGTTATGTATAAGATTAAAAATCATAAGTGCTTATCATTTTAAGGGACCTTGGTCTAAACAATCTTAGATATGGTATCAACCTTATAATAGGCCTATGTCCTTATTCATCAATTTGTGTTACCTTCAGAATTTTCTTCCTTGGTGTGTAAACACACATATTACTGTACAATTCCTCTGTACGAGCCTATGGCTCTTTGGAATTAATTGAATAAAATATCTATCTATCTATCTATCTAAATAGGAGAGTATCAAAATGGCTTTCGTAAACATAGATCTTGTGTTGAACAGATATGGAATCTTAAAACTATTTTGCAAATGAGTAAGAAATAAAGACACGACAGTTACTTTTATAGATTTTGCAAAAGCCTATGATTCCATTGTCAGAGAATCTCTCATCAACATTCTAAAAGAATTTGGTTTGGATCCTAAAACTACTAACATTATTCAGGATACGCTAACAAATACCACGTCCAAAGTCCGATTTCGTGGGGAGTTCTCCAAGGCTTTTGAAATAAACATAGGATTCAGACAAGGTGATGGATTGTCACCATTACTTTTTAACTGTGCCTTGGAAAAGGTGATCCGAGAGTGGAGGAAAACAAGACATCAAAGGGGTTAAATTAGGATATCAACGAGATAACATCTATATAGATTGTTTGGCTTTTGCTGACGACATTGCTCTAATTACTGATACACCGGAAAATGCCAAAATACAAATTGATAATTTAATACAACAAGCAAATAAAATAGGTCTACAAATTTCCTTCACAAAGACAGAATTTATATCCAATGTCAAAAATAGTCCTGAAAAATTATGTATTCAACAAAACGAAATCAAAAGAGTGAATTCTTTCAAATATCTCGGTGAATGGATTACAATAAATAATAATGAGAAAAACAGCCTAACAGAACAAAGAAAATGAATATAGCTTTCCAGCTCACCAGGAACATTTATAAGAAAAAAGCATTGCCTAATTCTATTAAAATTAAACATTATAATACTGTTGTGAAACCAGAGGCCTTATATGGATCTGAAACACTCAAATTAATGAATCAAGGTGAAATTAACAAAATCATGGTCATGGAAAGGAAAATAATTACAAGTATACTTGGCCCTAGGAAAGTAGGAGCAGATTACAATAGACCTAGACCAAATGTAGAAATTTATGAGCATGTAGAAAACATACTACATACCATGCGAAGAAGAAGATTATCCTTTTTTGGACATTTACAAAGATGATAGATTGACAAAGAAAATTTTCAATAAAATTATAAAACTTAAGATACAGCCAGCTTGGTATCAACAGACCTTGAATGACCTTAAAGAGGCCAATATACAAATTGAAGACATACCTAATAGACAACTCTTTCGGAACAAAATTAAAACAGTCACCTTCAAGGAGGAACTAGAGAGCGAAGCAGAAAACAGCCACACAACATTGAGGACCTCCGGCGACAACAATCTGAAAGAATGAAGCAATTTTGGGTGACCAAGAAGAAATCTTACAGCAAAACTTGATGTATTGATTTAACGTGCTCTATTAAGGGCTATTCGATTTAATAAAATAAAAACAACATGTAATGATGTTCTTCACCATAATATAGGACAGAAACATGTGCAATAAGTGTACCTGAGAGCTTGAGTGAGAGCTGAACATGGCATCCCTTAGTTTTCTCCTTAATCAACTGTCCGTAACAATATTTAAACCTTAATCACATGTAATTATTTCACATATTCCAGTGTTTGTGTCGACCGAGTGAAAGTTACAATATCAAGCAAGGGATTGATAGTCTCTTCTTAGCAATGAACCAGTGCAGTGTTGCATTGTGGGATCGCCGACAGTTGTCAACGCACAACAGGAGGAGCATTTATTCATGATCTCTGCAGAATTGGATGTAGACAGGAATGTTTTGGTAGTTCTTCAGGAACTTGTAGCTTGCCTTCCAACCAAAATCATGAACATAACAGAGCCACTTGGGTCCCTTCCACCATATCTGAACTACTAGAAGGGTTGCTGGGTGAACACCTAGAGCTATCAGGTCGGCAGGATTGTCATGTGTTGAGACAGGATTCCGTACTAGTCATCATCATCATTATCCTGAACCAACTCCAGTTGCCCGGGTGTGGTATATGAGCCCCCTCCATTTCATCCTGTCCTTGTACCACTCTTTCTCCACCAACTTGTCCCAATCATGACCTCTCTGCAGTACATCGTTCTTGACTGTATCTATCCACTTCTTTCGTGGCCTTCCCACAGGTCGTCTTCCTTCTACTTTTCTCTCAAATTCCTTCCGTGCAGTTCTGTTTGCTGGCATCCTCTTCATGTGACCAAACCACTTCAGTCTTGAGATCTGGATCTTATTGAGGAGAGAATCATCTATTCCTACTTCTTCACTAATCTTCTCATTCTTGATCTTGTCTTTCCTGGTTTTCTGAATCATGGTACGAAGGAATTTCATTTCGGCTGCCTGGAGTTTAGAGTTATCTCTATTGGCTCTTCACGCCGAGACTCGGTTATTGCTATCTCCGTTGCGTTCTCTCTCGTCTTTAGATTCAACAGCAAAGCAAACTATCCACGCCGTTCTTCATAGGTGCCTATCATTTACGGTATTAAACTAAAAACATAGCTCATGGGGCAATTACCTGCAAGTAGAGTTAAAATTACTCACACATTCCTGTCTTCGGGAGTTGATTTCACAGGCCACTAAGTACAAAACAGGGTTAGTCAAAAAGTAAAGTGGCGCAGAAGGTCTACATTGTGGTAATCATTTGCTTCACCACCAAAGCCGCGTATATTGAATTCCTGATCAACTTGACATCTCTAGCGTTCATAGCTGCTCTTCAAAGATTCATTGATCGCTGTGGACACGTCAAGGGCTTATCTATCGACAATGGCACTTCTTTCGTTGGGGCAAATAAGGAAGTAAATGATCTCCGGAATCAACAGAGAATTACATGACCCTGTTCCAGCCTCTAACCTGACTTGGCAATCTCCTTGTGTGGGTCAGCTGTCAATGCCATGAATACTAAGCTTAAGTATGAGGATGTAGATGCTGTTAACTCAAATTGAAGCATTGTGCACACTTTACGATGACCATAGCAGTATTGACATCAGAACGCCCTCTAGCCTGTAGCAGTGCACACATTACATTCGCAACATAACAGTTAGTGCTACAGCATCTCACCTCGATACTATATTCCCCCGGAATGCTGAGCATATTTTCCCTTGGTACATCTTGTCTAAAACACAATTTTCTCCTGTTGTTGTGTTGTAAAGTTGACCAAAGTCCCCAATAAACAATAACAAAATGGATTTCTGTATACTGAATTTATATTCATTTAATGTATGGTAAGTCTGTTGCTGTTCTTATTGTGGTTAGTGTATGTATTTGTAATTCAGGTGAGGCCATGGCCTTAAGTTAGGACCCATCCCAGCATTTACCTGGAGTAGAAAACCACTTCCAAGATGGCTGAGGTGGGATCGAACCCACGTGTTATGAGTGTATCCCATATACAATTTTCAAAGAAAATTATGTATTGCCCGTTGAGCCATTATATATTTAAACACAAATAGTGCTAAATGTTCTGGCATAACTCAACAAAATGACAGTGTTTCGCCCCGGTGTGCTATTGGGCTCTTCAGTTGGTTAAAGCACACCTCACCAACTGAAGAGCCCAATAGCACACCGGGGCGAAACACTGTCATTTTGTTGAGTTATGCCGGAACATTTAGCACTATTTGTGTTTAAATATATAATGGCTCAACGGGCAATACATAATTTTCTTTGAAAATTGTATATTCAATGCCAAGGTAAGGTTATAATTGCTTTGGAGTGGAGTTTCGACTCCCATACTGCACTGGCTTTGCTCGTGATGCGGATACACATGTATCAAATACGTCTTGCAATGGCCTTCCCAGTGAGTACTTGACAGTGTCTTGGTGAGGTGTGCTTTAACCAACTGAAGAGCCCAATAGCACACCGGGGCAAAACACTGTCATTTTGTTGAGTTATGCCGGAACATTTAGCACTATTTGTGTTTAAAAAATAGTGTATCCCATTCCAACTCTCAGACCAAAATTAAATTTCATATCAACCTGTTGCCTCATTTTAGATCCGGCATCTCGTTTGTGTAATCTTCAGTTTATTCAGCTGCTGTCAATACTGCACAGCTGTAAAATATAAATCCTAGAAATAGCTCAGTTATTTGTAAAATAAACCTTTTCATTAAGTTAACTGATGCAACACAACTGTGTCTGTGGCTGACTCGCTATGACTGCTTCTGAGCAGCCATTTTGGACACCCAGGTCTTTCTCTCACCACCAGAGGTTAGTGAGCATCTGGGACAAACCAACAAATAAAAACTGAATTGACACAAACAATTACCTTCCTTGTCCATATTTACATGGCAAACTGCAAATAGCAGAGTGGTTTGGGTACTAAGGCATGGTCTATGACATCACGGACGATGTAGTGCTGCTATGTGGATGCGGTCACATGTGTTCAGGTTTGGTGGGAAGTTGCCAATGTTTATATGTTATGGTATGAACTGAATCATATTTCCTTATTGACATTCAAACTAAAAAGAAATACCCACAGGTGTTTAATACACATTACTTAGTCGAGAAAATGTTTAAATTAATATTTATTAATTAAATACCAGTTTCAGCCTTCTTCAGTTTTTTTTTTTTTTTTTTTTTTTTCAAAGAAGAAAAGAAAATCTAATGGAAAACTACGAGCAAAGCTTTTGAAAACAACATTTAAACTTTCCTTTCCTATTAAAAAAGTTTTATAAAAAATATATTTAAAAGACATATCTGACACAAATGTGGGCTTTAATTTGATAACATGAAATAATTCTGTGAAAAATGACATGAACCTAATAACAATTGGGTGTTTGTATTCTCGTAAATAAGCTACAAATTATTCTTTATAAATCTTGATATGGTCTATGAGATAAAGAAACTCTTGGCTGAGTGGAGTAATTATCCTCTGCTCCAATGCAATATGGATACACAACAGTTATTAGTCAAACACAATCAAGATTTTCTATTTTCGTTGAATGAGCAAGAAATAATGAATAATGAATTACGTCATTTAGCACATTCCGGTGCTGTGGTATGAAAATCTTATTATCCAAGTGCAAGTGTTCTGCTGTCGTGCAGTTTTAATCCAGAGCCCACAAAGTCACAGCCTTCCAACACCAACCCTCCTCGGAGCGGTTAGCACCGGAGTCAAATACTAAACAGTTAAGTCCCCTAAAATATATTACAGTACTTGATATCTAGGTCATGGGGCCAAGCTCTCTGCTGACTCAGTAGACGCGTGGGTTCGAGCCCCACCGTCGGCCGTCCTTGAAATGGTTTTCCGTGGTTTCCCATTTTCAACACCAGGCAAATGCTGGGACGGTACCTTCTGACAGGCCACGGCCGCTTCCTTCCACATCCTTGCCCAGTTTCATTCACCATCATTCATTTCATCTCTCATTAACTCCTCTCGTGAGGTTGGCGTCAGGAAGGGCATCCGGCCGTAAAAACATCGCCACAAAGACTTCCATCGCATCTCATCCCCGACCCCGTTGGAAAACGGGAATAATAAGGGGTAGACATACACTTGATATCTACCTATATATATATAAGGTTACAAGTTTCCAAGTCACAAAACATTCGCCCTCCATCAACAAATCCACAAAGTGTTGGGATCACGACTGATAAGCCCGCAGAATGGAAATATAAACACTAAT
Source organism: Meconema thalassinum (assembly GCA_946902985.2). Classification (NCBI taxonomy): domain Eukaryota; kingdom Metazoa; phylum Arthropoda; class Insecta; order Orthoptera; family Tettigoniidae; genus Meconema; species Meconema thalassinum. Next base: position 526,969,377 of record OX336393.1, on the reverse strand, counting down.
AAGAAGTAAATGTCTAAGAGTGTGTGAAAAGTTGATGACTCTACTAACGAATGTGGTCTCTTAAGTGACAGATCCTCAAAAAGAATGAAGAAACAACCTACATCTGTGAACACAAGTAAATAGTAAAATCTTACAAATATGAAAACCAAATAAGCAGCGTTCGTCCCCTAATACTGTGTTAAATGAATTGAAATGATATTTGTAATCTGCTTTTCTTATAACAAACTTCTTCCTCCATTGGTGTTTTGCCAGTGTTTCAAAATAGAGGTTGTATAACTCTGAAGATCACTTATTTTAATCAGTTGCAGTTTGAAAAGAAAAAAAAATACTTTCAGATAAGTTTCACTCCAAATCTCCGAGTTGAAATTATTTCTCCTTGAATCTTAACTCCTACTTTAAATTTTTCTCTAATTTTCTTCATTACTTATTCAATGCAAAGATATGGGTGTTTCTCAATATCAGCTTCTCTCTCGGGTCCTTCGGCTCCTGTATAGATCATAAATAAGGTTCGGATGTTAGGGAAAAGTCATATTTTTTTCCTGAGCTCATTTTACCCGAAATCTGAAAAATACGTTAGAATGACGGGTTCCTGACCACGTTTAAAGCAATTTGATGTTGCCTATAAATGCATATTTCGGCCATTTTTATTGTTTTGGTCATATTTGGACATATTTTAGTGATATAAGGTCATATTTGGTTATAATTTCAGCATTTTTGTTTAAATTGGGGCGTCGTAAACAAGGTACGTGTTATCTGCGTAGAGTTTCATTTTTCTTTCTTTTCCCGGAACAGGCAGATAGCAGGTTTAGAAGATCTGATTCCAAGAAGGCGTCTTTTAGCACATCCTTCTGGACAAGTTGGATTGCGACACTTTACACATGAGGTCACGGAACATGACGATAGTGTGCTTCCGCCTTTCAACAGGATATCACTCCAGTAGATACATTTAGCTCAGAAGCAATTAGCAAACAAGGAAATTGTTTTTATCCATAATGGTCCATATTGAATTTAAATTCCACTAAATAACTTACTCTTATTTCCATCTTTTCAATATTTGTAATATTATTAGTGGCACTGATTAGTACTGGTACATGTTTCGAACAATAATTTTGTTCTTCATCAGCCAGATAATACACATTATAAACACTGTAGCGTTTTTTAATGCCCCATGTTGGTAGCGACAAATGTAACGGTTTGGCTAGCCCACACTGTTGGGTGATAAATGTAACTGTTTACCTTTGCCTAAGCTATGTTGTTTTAATGGGCGCCAAGACCTCAATGCAATGTTGAAATCTAAATTTGTATTTAACAACGTCTAGCTCTGGCAGAACACCTTCAAGACACTATTCACTCAGATCGTGGTATGATTTGATCATTAACCCAACAAACAATTGTATCAGGAGAAGGAATTGGTCCATATCTAATGCTACCTACTGAAAGCAAAGATTGCATTGTAAAAGAAATGAATTTATTATATAAAACCAGTATAGCAAAATTAATAATAATAATAAGTACAAAATTTAAATTGGAGCGTTGTGATTTGAATATTACCGATAGAAAATTACGTGAAAACGGAGTCTGATAAATTGATTTTACTCTTATTTCCAAGCTATGAAGTTACTGAAATATGAAATGTAAAACAAAGAAAAATGAGAGATTGCGTATTTCTGCGTCATTTGCGCTTACCATTGGAAATTGCCAAGGCATTTCCCTCGTACTTGCTGATGCTGTGAGCTTCCCACAGTCTCCTGGACGTCGTCATCTCCGTCGGAATTTGATGATATTCTGGTAGCTTAGATAATTCTATGGTCCGTACCTCGGACCCAAACACTCGTACAACCGCACTGGTTAAGTTTTGCAAAAGTTAGTCTTCAACTCCACTGAACATCGGAGCGACACGCACTTGCAACCGTACTCCGCAAGTTCTACACAGATAGTCCTCGTTTCACGGCGCGTCGAACGATATATGCACACGTTGGCTCCCCCACTCTTCAGCCGGCTTCAGCTTGCGTGGTCCTCACTGATTGGTTGACCCACCGCTAGTTCCCCTCCTCTGGTTTCTTTACACTCGGCGCGCGAGAGGGAGAAGTCGTTTTCCGTTCCAACAATTCGCCTTTTCTAGACCTTGCGACCCAAGATTGCATCATGCTTCTCGACAAGATTAAGCGTGTACTTGAAATCCCAGTGAGTCACGTCTCTCGATATACCCTAACTGACGAAAACTCCGTAAAATTCCGTAATCAGATAATTTTCTATGATATCGTCGTTCGTAATAATTTGCTGGATAGCGTTTTCTAAGACATAGAAAACCTATCTGAATGCTAATAATTTTTATAAAATGCTCCGAAAATACCTTAATAATAATTATAATAAATTAATAATAATAATAAATTACCATGAAAAATTCTCTTGGCTGAACAATTTGCCGCGTAAATAAATATAGAATGGCTTCCTACTGACTTATGCCAGTTGCATAAAACCCCTCGAAAAACACGTTACATATTCGCCTCGGATCATCGGATGATTTACCGTGACGACGGTCCATTATCCGATTATCCCAGACACGTTAATAAACCCCATCCAAAATACATATTACATAAATGAAATCACCCTAAATTACAGATATATACACTCATATTTTTTCTTCACGCACTTTGCGTCAAAGTTTGTTGTCACTATGGATCGCACTTTGCATCCAGTTCAATGTTTTACATAGGGAATAGTGTTCCACGGATATTTCCGCCTCTCAAATTTCTCTATGTTGGAGAAATAGACATAATTAATGTGTGAGCACTATGTATTTATGATGTCATATCACACGCATTGAAGGTGTTCTGATATATTTATATCACCATAGAACTTCCTAATTTCACTGGAGGTCCCCTCCTTATGGTGACATTTAATTCCACTTATCACTGAGCACACGATCACACTATTGTGGCAGCGCCTCGTGACCATAATACTTAATCTCTCTTTAAAGTAGATTAAATTAATATTGACTTCTGAAAAAAAAACAGTAAATGCGCATTACATATAACACCAAATATTTCTGTGCCGTAATCGCCCTGTCTTCTTAAGTTCCCGTTAACCATATTCTACTTAATACTAGTTCTCAACACAGACCATTTCTCCTCACACAAATAATACCATTGTACAAATTATCTTAAATTACACACTTACAAATCTTACATGGCGAGGCCGTAAACAGAAATCACGTGTGCTGATATGTATGAGTTTCATGAAGGACTGTCTCGCATTCTGATGGCCCATCTTTTATCTCGTGGACGCCTTAAGCTAACAAGCCCTATACAAGCGCTTCCCCATCTCTTGGAGATAAATGGGAACCCATCAGCGCTGCCAAAATGGCCTTGGTGCATCGAGACAATTTAGTGCTCAACAGCATCCGACAATCCCGTCATATTTCCCTGTACCTTAAAAACTCTCATTTACTTACATACTACCCCCCTGTGTGACTTCTGATACGCCTGCCTTAAGACCAGATCCTCCCACGCACCAAATACCACACTTACTCATTTGATAGGCTGGCTCGCCAGCTAAACACACAACACACTCACTTTATGACACATATTTTCGTAGACTATGTATATTATACGTCCCGTATAATCTGTTTCCCTCACTATTCTCCAGCACATATGCTGTTTTGCCAATACGTTTGGAAACTATAAATGTTTCTGCGTCACCTGCTTCCAACCTTGCAAGTGGCTCCCTTAAATGAACGTCATCACGTTGCTCTACCTAGCATATTACTCAGTATCTGTAACGATGCCCTGTTGCTACTGTCCACACATACTAACCCTACCTTCCTATGGTGTCACACCTCTACTCGACACTCTATGACCTAAAAATGTCACTTCTGACTTAGACAGCTTCAAAGTGAACCCTGCCTGATCTAACTTCTGAAAAACTATATCTAAATGACGTAGATGCTCCTCAAAACTGCGTGAACTAATTACCATATCATCAATGTAAATGGTTACAAACTCTCCTGTGTCATCCCCTAATGCGATGTTTAAAGCCCTAATTAAAGCTGCTGAACTACTCTTTAACCCATAAGGTGTTCTACAAAATTGATAAAGGTTATATTTATGACTAAAAGCTGTAAATGGTCTATCTTCGTACATAAGTGGCACTTGCCAAAACTGGAACTCAAATCTACACAAGTGAAATACTTCTTCCCCTCAAATGTTTGCATTAATTCTTCTATTGACATAGATTTCAGCTGATCTGAACTAATTCTACTGTTAACCAAACGAGCGTCTAAACAAATACGAACAGTGCCGTCGGTCTTGGGTACCGTGATCAAAGAATTAACATATGGACTGTTAGAGTGCTCAATAATCCCATCTTCAAGCATCTGGTTAATTTGTGCCTCAACTGCACTCTGATAAGCGAAAGGTACAGGATATCTATGTCCTGTGAATACTGACCTATCAATAACGTTCAATGAATGTGTATAGCAATTGGCCATACCAATGCGATCCTCAAAAACTCTCCTATTACACCATAACACATCATAGAGCCGAACACATTGTTCCACCTCTATATTTCCCTGAAATGCAGCCTCACGTAACGAGTCCTCTAGACTTCCGTTCGTAATCACACTGCCCACAAAACATGGAGAACCCCGCTCTACGGCTGGCGATATCTCATTCAAAGTACAAATCACACCTACAATACTACTCCTCTGAATATGGTCATTGAACGCTACTTCTACTTCAGAATCTCCCCATTTAAATTTCAAACTCCCTACATCATAACATAAGTTACCAGACACTCTACTTAGCCACTCTGAACCCAAGATAACACTGAATACTAAATTTGGAATTACAAGACAAATCTGCTTCTCTACATGATTATTAATTTTAATGTCTACTAAAACTTGCTTAGAAATTACTTTAGACCTCTTCCCAACAGCTGTGATAACAAAAGTGCTTTTAATTGGCATCTCCTCAAAATTTACTCCAGTTCCTTTCATTTTATCATAAAATGCACTACTTATGCAACTCTTCATACAACCACTATCAATTAAAACATCTGTGTACGCCTCGGACACGTTAAATTTAACTATGGGGCTCTTACTAACCACTTCCTGAATAATACCTTCATCATTTAGTTCATGTAATAATTCATTTCTTACATTTAGGTCATAGGGTTCCTGTATAATTGTATGGACAGGGCATGCTACAGACTGAGATTCTGACCTTACTTCGCAGCCTGGTTCGCGTTTAAAGAACCGCTACAGCTGGCCGTAGTACTAGTTACTACTGCACTGGTCTGGTTGTTCTGAGTTGTGTTGTCATTGTTTGGCTGTATATTACTACCACTAGGCTGTCCTCTTCCTTGACCCCTATTCTGGTTGTAATTATTGTCGTTATAATTCCTCCCTTGATTTCCCCTGAAATCATTGTTTCTCCCTTGATTTCCCCTGAAATCATTGTTCCTCCCTTGATACTGATTACCATAGCCATTTCCTCTGTTCTGATTTAGCTGATTATTGTTATTTCTATTTTGAGCATTGGCCCCTTCGCCACCGTTCCCTTGAACTTCTTGATGCCTGGCTTCATTAGGCCTATTATTATTATTACCCTGGTTCCGATTGAAATTGTCCTCATAACCCCCTCTCCCTAGTGCATCAAATGTGCTTAACAAATTTTCTACTTGTGATATAGTCTTTACATTCTGGATACAAGCAGCCTCCTTGATCCTATAGGGAAAGTGCCTAAGTAGCAACCTCACCACATCACTTTCCTCCTTCAAGCCATCAAGATATTTACACACTAATACCTGCCCTAAAAAGTATTCGGTCATGGTGGAGCTTCCTTTAGGGTTATATTTACCACACACTACTCCCTCACGATGCTGCGACTGAATAACCTCATTCCAGAACTTTTCACAGAATTTCATTTTAAAATCATTGATATCAGTAAACTTGTCTCTGTAGACAGCAAACCAATTCCTCGTTTCCCCCACAAACACTTGTTCTAAAATTTCAACTACCTGGCACCACTCAATACTACCATTTTCCAACCTTTCCCCGAATTTATTTTCTATAGTGTTCATGAACTCCATTGGGCACCCCTGTCGATTGCTGAACTTACCCAGTTCTACCTCCCTGTGTGTGCTATTCACAAAAACTGGCCTATTCTGACTATTTTCTTGCCTGATCCTAGCTTTTAATTTTAATTCTAATTCTGCGATTTTCTCCTCAGCCTTCCTCTCAATACTGTTTACTGTTAATTTAATGTTTCCTTCTGATTCCTCTACTTTATCATATAGCTTTGCTTGTTTCTCCTCAATCTTGCTAATGCTCTCTCTATTACTCTCTCTTAAATCATTTACTTCTGCAACTATTTGTGAGTGGACTTTCTCAATTCTACCCCCCAGCTGTTCCTTAACCTCTTTAGTAGCTTCCTGAATTTTGTCAATTTCTCCCCCCAATTGCTTTTTGACCTGCTGTGTTTCCAGTTGCACTAGTTCTTTTAAATTTTCAGCCTGTGTACTGATTCTAATTTCCAACTCCTCCTGTACTTTTCCTAATTTTCTGTCTACATCTGCAATAATCTCTTTAGCCTTTTCTTCCATCACCCCCCTGATCTCACCTCTAATCAGTTCGAATTTGTCACTCATTTCCCTGCTGTTTTGTTCTAATTTAGCATTTAAAGTTTCAGTACTCTCTCTATATTCCTTACTGTTTTGTTCTAATCTGGCGTTGTTTTGTTCCAGTTTAGCATTTAAAGTTTCAGTACTCTCTCTATTTTCCTTACTGTTTTGTTCTAATCTGGCGTTTAAAGTTTCATTACTCTCTCTATTTTCCCTACTGTTTTGTTCTAATTTAGCATTTAAGGCATCTGTACTTTCTTTATTTTCCCTACTGTTTTGTTCTAATTTAGCATTATTTTGTTCCAGTTTTGCATTGTTTTGTTCTAATTTAGCATTTAAGGCATCACTACTAACTTTGTTCTGATACATAAACTCGAGAAGTAAAGTTTTTAATTCTGGTTGGCCGCCTACACTCCCTGTTTTAGTATCGGGATTTACCTCCGCTACCCCGGTACTACCATCACTCGACATACTGCTCGTATCATCACTCTCCCGTTGATGACCACTACGTAACCTCATCTGTCTTTCTTTCTCATCCCCCATAATGATATACACTGATACAGACAAATAACCCCCAAAATACAGGCACAGAAATATATACCCTTCTCCTTCCACAAATGTTATTAGGTTTTCAGCCCCAAGTTGTCGGCGCCAAATGTAGCGTTTTTTAATGACCCATGTTGGTAGCGACAAATGTAACGGTTTGGCTAGCCCACACTGTTGGGTGATAAATGTAACTGTTTACCTTTGCCTAAGCTATGTTGTTTTAATGGGCGCCAAGACCTCAATGCAATGTTGAAATCTAAATTTGTATTTAACAACGTCTAGCTCTGGCAGAACACCTTCAAGACACTATTCACTCAGATCGTGGTATGATTTGATCATTAACCCAACAAACAATTGTATCAGGAGAAGGAATTGGTCCATATCTAATGCTACCTACTGAAAGCAAAGATTGCATTGTAAAAGAAATGAATTTATTATATAAAACCAGTATAGCAAAATTAATAATAATAATAAGTACAAAATTTAAATTGGAGCGTTGTGATTTGAATATTACCGATAGAAAATTACGTGAAAACGGAGTCTGATAAATTGATTTTACTCTTATTTCCAAGCTATGAAGTTACTGAAATATGAAATGTAAAACAAAGAAAAATGAGAGATTGCGTATTTCTGCGTCATTTGCGCTTACCATTGGAAATTGCCAAGGCATTTCCCTCGTACTTGCTGATGCTGTGAGCTTCCCACAGTCTCCTGGACGTCGTCATCTCCGTCGGAATTTGATGATATTCTGGTAGCTTAGATAATTCTATGGTCCGTACCTCGGACCCAAACACTCGTACAACCGCACTGGTTAAGTTTTGCAAAAGTTAGTCTTCAACTCCACTGAACATCGGAGCGACACGCACTTGCAACCGTACTCCGCAAGTTCTACACAGATAGTCCTCGTTTCACGGCGCGTCGAACGATATATGCACACGTTGGCTCCCCCACTCTTCAGCCGGCTTCAGCTTGCGTGGTCCTCACTGATTGGTTGACCCACCGCTAGTTCCCCTCCTCTGGTTTCTTTACACTCGGCGCGCGAGAGGGAGAAGTCGTTTTCCGTTCCAACAATTCGCCTTTTCTAGACCTTGCGACCCAAGATTGCGTCATGCTTCTCGACAAGATTAAGCGTGTACTTGAAATCCCAGTGAGTCACGTCTCTCGATATACCCTAACTGACGAAAACTCCGTAAAATTCCGTAATCAGATAATTTTCTATGATATCGTCGTTCGTAATAATTTGCTGGATAGCGTTTTCTAAGACATAGAAAACCTATCTGAATGCTAATAATTTTTATAAAATGCTCCGAAAATACCTTAATAATAATTATAATAAATTAATAATAATAATAAATTACCATGAAAAATTCTCTTGGCTGAACAATTTGCCACGTAAATAAATATAGAATGGCTTCCTACTGACTTATGCCAGTTGCATAAAACCCCTCGAAAAACACGTTACAACACTTATGGGCATAAAATACATTGCAAATACACATAGTTCACTAAAAAAGTCACTTGTAAAATCAAAATATCATATGTCCAATACACTGCAAAATTGTTTTGGCACTTAAGACGATTACTGTAAGTTAGTGAAACTCTAACTATCCCAAAAATTCATCTCATATTTCATATTTTTTAGGTCATATTTTATAGTTTTTAGGGCATATTTGCTTGCATATTTTGTACTTCTTTAGGTCTTAGACTTCCGAACCCTGCACTTTATTCCAATCCTTTTCAAAATGTCAAACAACTTATTCCAATCAGCGTTATCAAAAGCTTTCTCTAAATCTACAAATGCCATGAACGTTCTACCTTCCAAGATGAGCCAAGACTTAGTACAGCTTCACTTGTTCCAACGTTTTCATTGCAATTTCTATTTCTATTCTGGGGGCATTGACTCTTATCTCTTGAAGACCATCCTGAGAGAATACACAACCATATAACTTCAAATTGCCGACTTGCTCCAATTCGATGCATACTGCACATGTAAATTTCTTTGTGCTGGGGCATACACCCCAGACCCCCTTGCTTGGAATACAAGCAGTAATTTTCATTCAGGCAGTCATCTAACAAGTAGCGACCAATGGTTTAGTCCAGACATCCAATTTAGTTCTGGTGTATTTAGTATCGGACATGTTGGCAACAGTGATAGGACGTCAATGTGTGAGCATTAAACATGGCTGACGTCGTTGAATAAGCAAGAAATAAAAACATTTATTTACGCAATAAAACAAATATTTCCGGTGCAGGAATAATGACTCCTAGAAAGGAATGTGAATCATGAATATTGTGCTATGCATGGGTTTCTATTGTATCAGTCAAACACGGGATGAACGGATTAAAATACACGAGCACATATTGACTTAGATTGTATAGAACAAGACACAGGATACAGAGTACAGACAAAAGTAAAAGAACATATAGTCAAAGAATATACATTTGACAAAAGACAAACGATATTTACATGTGAGCGAGATTAGAAAGTACGAGAAAGAATCATTCTCTTCAACACTCTCCCTTAATCGAGCAATGCTGCATTATGCTGCACTTAGGACAACCCAATGCCAGTAACACATTTCACATGACCATGAATTGGCAGACCTTTTGTCAATACATCAGCAATCATTTCAGCAGTAGGCATATAGGACAACTTACTTTACATTTCTTTAAGATGTCCCTAATGAAATGATAGCGCACATCTATGCGTTTTGTTCTCTGATGAAAACCTTCATTCTCAGCCAACCTCTGAGCACTCTGACTGTCATTACACAACTGAATCGGACCTCCTCTCTTACACAACTCAAAGAAGAAACCTCTAAGGAACAGAGCTTCTTTACATGCTAAAGTCAGACCTACTGTACGTATTCTGCTTCAGTGCTAGACAGTGCCACAACTGGCTGTTTCTTACTTTCCCAACGTATTGGGCCTTCTGCATATTTAACCTTTTCACTGCTAATATTGTGAGAGACTATCAAACCCCTCCATGCTGAATAAATTTTTAAAAGTATGATATTCAGATGAAGTTGCCGACGAGATATCTCGGGCACAGCAAGGACGTAACGTTCTACCGCACCCAAGATATCTCGGGCGTAACAGTGTAACGGTTAAATACATAACCACTCACAGATTTCCTGTCAGTTAAATTATTTCCAAAAGAAGTATCATTTATACATGATACCAACATCCACCGTACCTTTCAAGTACCTGAACACTCTCTGGACACATGTCCAATGTTCCTTACCATAGCAATTATTGAACTAACTCAAATAATTAGTTACATATGCAATATCTACCCTGGTACAAATGGAAAGGTATAACAAAGCACCAATAGCCTGTTGATACGGATAGGATTTGTCACAGGATGTGGATTTCTCCAACAACAAACCTGTTTCCATTGGAGTTTTCACATGAGTACAATCTGACATATAAAACCTATCCAACACATCTAACAGATAACACTTCTGATCCAATCTAATACAATCTTTGCATCTTTGAACTCTCATCCCAAGACATTCAGAGACTTGTCCTAAATCTTTGATCTTAAAATGAGAATGCAACACAGACTTCAGTTTCTCCACTTGGACCCGATTATTAAAAAATACAAAAAAATCATCAACATAGAGGGCAATAACAACAAAAGATGATGAATCTTTACAGTAATATACACATGGTTCATACAGAGACTTCTTATAACCGATTTCAGTAAGAATTTCATAATCCCTCTCATACTTGCTTCAAGCCATAAACAGCTTTTCGAAGCTTACAAACTTTAGAACTGTCACACTCATAGCCTTTTTAAGGATGCCATTCAATAAAGCAGTTGAAACATCAAGGTGATGAACTTCCAGATCCATATTTACAGCAAGAGCACAGAATAATCTCAATGTACTATACTGCACTCATCATCATCGTCATATACTTTACCGCACTACAGGTGAAAACGTTTCCAGATAATCAACTGCGTACTGTTGAGAATAACCTTTAGCCACCAAGCGTGTTTTAAATTTAGACACATTACCTTCAGAATTACGTTTCACTTTAAACGCCCATTTGCATCGTACAATATTTGTTCCATCAGGTTTCTCAACTAATGTCTATACATCATTATCATGAAATGACTTAAGTTCTTCCTCCATCGCCTTTTTCCATTGCATGCCGTCTTTACCATTAAGTGCTTCAGACACAGTGGTTGGTTCCACATAACCACCACTTTCAGCAAAATAGACCTCATAATCAGGACATTGTTTTGGGCATCTCTCCTGCATTTTCTGGAACACCAAACTGGTCAATCTCATAATTTTCATCATCATGAATTACAACAATGACTTCATTAACCTGAGCAATACCTGGAACATCAACGTTGTCACTAACCTGACCAGCAACTGAAGCTTCAATGATTGGCAGGTTATTATCCTGTCCAATTCTATTTTCAACATTATTTACAATGTCATGAAATGAACAATACATTACATCGCTAATTTCAACATTTTTCTCAGTACACCTGGTGAATTTATGTTCTACAAATTTAACACTGTCATCATCATCATCATCATCATTTCCCCTTACCCAGCCCCTGCCGGGTCGGGGTATTTAAGACACTTCTCCACTTTCCTCTTTCCTTCCACAATTCTTCTTCCACGATCTTGTCCCGGTCCAGATTTCTTTTTCTCACTCTGTTCTTCATTGAATCGATCCACCGTGTTCTAGGTCTTCCCCTTCTCTCTTACCCTTGTACTTGGCCTCCAGCATCTGTCTTGATATTCTATTTTCCTCCATCCTCTTTACATGTCCTTGGAGGCTGGATTTAGACAGCTCCTTAACCCGGTCCATGAGTCAATCATAATTGGCTACATGGATAATTCTTGCCAGGCGTGTCCACGTCGCGGGGGTGGGCAACGGTACTGTAATATACCATGGAACTACAGTACCGGCTAAGTTCTGGTGAGGACCCAGTCCTATGGGGTATAACATAGGCCCCGTGCACAGGATTACGTGCGAAGACCTCAACGGAATCTGCAGCGGAGAAGATGGACTTCGGAACGGTGGAGATTGCGTAAGAGGCAACCCAGTATTCAGGGAATAGTACAAGTACAGCATCAATCGGCAGCGTCTGTTTCCCATGTTAGGGGCGGCTGCAAGGGCGCCTGTTCTCCACGTTAGGGGCGGCCTGAATAATAGCTGGCAGTAGCTTCATAAAATGCCTTTGGGAGTGGCGACCCCATCGTAATAATAGCCTAAAATGGAAATAACACTTCCAATGATTCGGAATTTAACACTGTGCTCTACAAAAATATCTTTAGGTTTACTGGGATCAAACAGACGGTAACCTTTCTTTTCCCCATCATACCCAACAAGCACAAAACATTTGCTTTTGGGTTCCAATTTGCCAGTATGCACCAGCTTTGGAACATGGGCATAAGCATCGCAACCGAATATTTTCATATTCTCATGACTTACAGCTTGACCAGTCCACAATTCCTCTTGTATAGCATCATCAACTTTACTATGAGGACTCCTGTTCAAAACATACACTGCCGTATTGGCTGCTTCTGCCCACAGTTTTTCAGAACATCCTGCTGTAAACAACATGCATCTAACCCTTTCCATAATGGTACGATTGTGACGTTCGGCTATGCCATTTTGTTCAGTTGTATACCTTACAGTTTTCTGTTGCACAATCCCTTTTTAGTTGAAATATTTGTTCAGGTCAGAATTGACAAATTCCTTACCATTATCAGATCTAAAAATCTTTGGTGTCTTACCTTTCTGAGTTTCACAATATGCAACAAAATCCTTGACTTTCTCCTTGGTTTCAGATTTTTGTTTCAAAAAATAAACAAAAACCTTCCTGGAAAAATCGTCAATTATCGTCATCATGTATTTAACACCATTCCAGGTCTCAGGGAGCGACCCACACAGATCAGAGTGCACCAAGTCCAAAAACTTTCACTCCTCGAGTGACTTACCTGTGGAAATGACAGCCTTTGCTGCTTCCCGAGAACACATGGTCCACACAATTCCTTTGGTATTTCCTTAAATTTACCAACATCAGACATTTGACTTAAGACCTGTAACTTCTGTTGCCTAACGTGGCCCAACCGCTGATGCCACAAATTGTAATCAGAAACATCACCAACAAGGGCAGACATATAATGCTTAACATTCAGATAATACAGACCATTTAAAACTGAACCAGTAGCTAGCATTCTACCATTCACTGAGCAATTCTCTGAATCCAAGATTTCACATCCATTTTTGTTAAACACAACAACAGCACCACTTGTAATCATCTGACTTACCGACAGCAAGTTAACACTCAGTCCTGGAACATGCATCACGTCTGACAGATTATTAATACTGTCGCTTACATTCAGTGCAATGTCACCAACTCCTTGTACAGACAACTTATCATTATTACCAATTACAATGTTTATATCAGGATCATCATTGCATTTATAATTTGACATAAGTTTAACATTAGGAGACAAGTGAGCACTACAACCAGAATCAATGACGAAACAATTCTTTGGTACGCGAGCAGTTAAAGCACAAAACAGACTTTTATTGGATTTTGGACACTTCAGTGCACTTTGAACTTTTATCTTCTGTGGACAAGTATCTCTGCCGTGACCCTTTTCACCACAAATCCAACACTTCCAATGACTCTTGTCAACTGCTTTCTCACTAGAGCTCTTTGGTTTCTTGACATACCTGACTTCCTTCTTGGCGTTGCTGTACAGGGCTGCCCCATCAGCTGACTTCTCACCATGACTTCGGCGAAAGCTTTCGTCCAACAAGATAGACTTGATGCGGTCCAACTGTAGTTCCTCCGATGTTGAGGTTACGGTCATAACTAAGTTATCGTATTCATCAGGAAGACCTCGAAGTATCATAGCAGCAACAAACTTATCAGCGACAGGCTCATCAACAGCTGCTATCTTCTGTGTAACTGACATAACCTCACCAATATACTAGTCCATGGAATCGAAATCTGATAACTTCAGCAAGCACAGATTTCGCATCAGCGTGATATACCTCCACTTTCCTTTATCTTCAAGAGCCTTTTCAAGGGCATGCCAGGCATCCTTAGCATTTGCACAGTCTCAAACATGGGGATAATTGTGAACAGCCACCATGAGACATATATCCGCCAGCGCTCTCTCGTCACGCCGATCATGTCCCTCCGACACATCTGCGCCTCGGACACTGGCCCACAATCCATGCTTTTTGAGATAATTTGACATCCCAAAAGACCAGTTCGAATAATCCTCCCGACCACTCAATTTCGGAAACCCATAGGCACAAGGACTCGAAGCATGTTCACTCATTTTGCCTTCTCACTTTAAAGTTCTCTGAAGAAAATGATCACACAGAACACCGCTATGTCTGGGCCCATAACCTATTGAAACTACTTGTGCTATGCATGGGTGTCTATCGCATCAGTTAAACATGGGATGAACGGATTAAAATACACGAACACATGTTGACTTAGATTGTATTGAACAAGACCACAGGATACAGGATACAGACAAAAGGAAAAGAACATAAAGTCAAAGAATATACATTTGACAAAAGATATTTACATGCGGGCGAGATTAGAAAGTACGGTGCGAGAAAGATTCATTCTCTTCAACAATGAATCGTACATTTTCAATAACCTGCCATGTAAGAGTAGCTGTTGTCAAGCTTTAATATCATTTTCATCATTATATAAGGTATTTTGTCTCATTTCAGTAGATTAGCAAATGTTCTGCACTCATGCAGTGATCCTGGTACAGCTATTTTATCTTGTAGATTTAAACCTTTTGAAGGAACTGACAATGCTTGCTTGATAAGCCAATCATGTCATCCTATTTATCCCCCCCTTTGGTACGTAATAACTTTATCACATGTCATTTTTTTCATCTGTAGTACCAGTAGGCTATATAAGAGCAGAACGTGGCCTTCACACTACCACTTTGCATACCCTGTAACATGTCGATACAAATTGAAATTAATGTCAATTACGAAATTACGACGGCAGCCATGTTTCCATCGACGCCACATTAAGCAGCCACTGTTAGGTTACCAATATGTTGGATACAAAATACACTAATACAGGTCATACTAAAGAAATAGTTAATATGTCTGGATAAAGATTATCAATAATGCAGGAGCATTTCCATTGTACATGACAAAACCCAGGGGTGCATGTGTGACAATATTATTGGAAAGTTGCCACGAATACCAGGCTTGGCAACATGCTTCATGTCCCATAATTCACCCGGATAATGGTGGAGCCAGCTCAAATATCAAATATATTAGACGTGATCTAAAAAGGGATTGTAGGCATGTTATAAGACAGCGGAGGAGTAATCATTCCTCACTAGTTCATTTCCAGAATTATTATTCATCATTACAAAAGGTATGTTGGCTAATTTCACTAGTGTGGAAAATTTTAACAGTACGTTCCACTCTCGTATACGATAGTTACCATTTTTTCAGGTTGTATAATATTCTCCTGAGGGAATATCAAAAGATAATCTCCACTCATCATGAATGCAGCAATGAAAGACTATAGTAGGGCAAAGATGAAGGTAATGCTGTTTGCAAACGATGTTGTGATCTGGGGCGAGGATGAGATGGAGGCACAAGAACAGTTAGACGTAATAAATGAAATGATTGAGCAATGGGCATTGAAGATAAATGTGGAGAAGAGTAAAACAGTGGTGATGAGTGGAGGTAAGAAAGAAGGAAAAGGAGTAATCAAAGTAGGAGATAAGGAATTGGAAGTGGTGAAATACTTCAAATACTTGGGAAGTGAACTGACTGAAGATGGAAGACTAGATTTGGAAATTAGCAGAAGAATACAACTCGGGAGTGCTTTCTACCAACAGGTACGGGGACTAGTATGGAACAAGGATATACCAATTAAGGCTAAAGAAGTTATGTACAAAGCATATTATGTTCCTATAATGACATATGCAGCAGAAACTTGGGCAATGACTAAGAGGGATGAGAGCAGAGTACAGGCAGCTGAGATGAGATTCCTGAGAAGTATGGTCCAGAAAACGAGGAGGGACAGAGTGAGAAATGAAGATATACGGAAAGAACTGGGAGTAGAGAAACTAAATGACAAACAAACAGATCGAGATGGTTTGGACATGTCAAACGGATGAATGAAGTAAGGCTACCAAGACGAGCACTGGAAAGGATGACAGGGAAGAGAGGACAAGGAAGACCAAGAATGAGTTGGATGGATTCGGTGAAGAATAGCATTAGTAAACGGAACGTGGATTGGAACACCGTGTTGGAAGAGGAATGGTGGAACGACAGAACAAAGTGGAGAGGGACCATATTTGTCCCCACCCGGTGTCAGCTAGAAAAGGAGAAATGAAGATGAAGATGATGAATCTCCACTCAACAGCTTTCTATTCATTCAGACATTCCTAAGGTAAAGATAAGCCGCTTGAAATCCCGCCGACCACCCATCCTAACAGCGGAATCTATACAATTAAATAATTTCCATATTGACAACAAGTGGTCTGAAGTATGGAATAATATAGAAACTTCATCGATCCCATCAAGAAACCAGCTGGCATGGAACTACCACACCATACATGGAAATCACTCAACAGGATTCGAACGGGACATGGGGTGTGCACAGACAGCTTATACAAGTGGAATAAGGCTTCCTCACCTCAGTGCGACTGTGGATTTGAAAGACATATTGTGGAGGACTGCAGCCTTCGAGCCTCTTATGGGAACCTGAATGACTTTCATGATGCAACGCAGCCTGCTCGTGATTGGATTTCAATTTTAAATATTAATCTATAAACCAGAACATTTTATAATTTTGCTTACTGTTGAATATATGTCTTCTCATCAAAATTGATTTTAATATTTAAAGATCTCGTAAATGCTAATTTATATGTTTAATGTGTTCCATTGTAGATGTACCATGCCATATGCTAAATAAATCCCAGTAATCGGGACTGTATTCATGCTGACTGACTAAAACGAATTGATCTCTATAATACTACTGGATGTCTCGTTCCCACGGTCTCTTGCTTTGCGGTTACATTTGCCTGGTGGTAGGGGCAAACATTGCTCAAGCTGCATGGCACGCTTGTTGAAACGATGCTTACTTAGGCTTATTAATACCCTAATTCTGACGGGAAATTGTTATCACGAGCTGTTATAAGCTGTCATTCTACAACATTACTTTATTTCAAAATACATAGGCCTATAGGGAATCTTAATTTTCACGCGCTCAACATGAAAAATTCGCTTCTTGGGTATTAACTTCTAAGCTATTTTGCTTTTCAATCTTCCAGGCATACGCAAACTTGAGTAACTTCCATGCCTTCTTTCCTTAAGGCCTATATGAACATAAAATCATCCATAGGGTCATTCCATTAAAAGATGGATATCAAGCCTTTCTTTAATCATCATCATCATCATCATTGCCCCTTTTCCAGTTGGCACTGGGTGGGGGCAAATATGGTTCCTCTCCACTTTGTTCTGTCGTTCCACCATTCCTTTTCCGACCCAGTGTTCCAATCCAGGTTCCGTTTTCTAATACTATTCTCTACCAAATCCATCCAAAGCATTCTTGGTCTTCCTCGTCCTCTCTTCCCTGTCATCCGTCGTTCCAGTGCTCGTCTTGGTAGCCTTACTTCATTCATCCTTTTGACATGTCCAAACCATCTCAATCTCTTTTGCTCCAGTTTGTCATTGAGTTTCTGTACTCCCAGTTCTTTCCGTATATCTTCATTTCTCACTCTGTCCCTCCTCGTTTTCTGGACCATACTTCTCAGGAATCTCATCTCAGCTGCTTGTACTCTGCTCTCATCCCTCTTAGTCATTGTCCAAGTTTCTGCTGCATATGTCATTATAGGAACATAATATGCTTTGTACATAACTTCTTTAGCCTATCCTTGTTCCATACTAGTCCCCGTACCTGTTGGTAGAAAGCACTCCCAAGTTGTATTCTTCTGCTAATTTCCAAATCTAGTATTCCATCTTCAATCAGTTCACTTCCCAAGTATTTGAAGTGTTTCACCACTTCCAATTCCTTATCTCCTACTTTGATTACTCCTTTTCCTTCTTTCTCACCTCTACTCATCACCACTGTTTTACTCTTCTCCACATTTATCTTCAATCCCCATTGCTCAATCTTTTCATTTATTACGTCTAACAGTTCTTGTACCTCCATCTCACCCTCGCCCCAGATCACGTTGTCGTCTGAAAACAACATTACCTTCATCTTTGCCCTACTATATTCTTTCCTTAATATAGAGAGTAAA
The DNA here is from genome assembly GCA_946902985.2 of Meconema thalassinum. Classification (NCBI taxonomy): domain Eukaryota; kingdom Metazoa; phylum Arthropoda; class Insecta; order Orthoptera; family Tettigoniidae; genus Meconema; species Meconema thalassinum. The sequence continues at coordinate 526,950,919 of OX336393.1, read as the reverse complement.
TTTTGCTTATTCAGATGGTGTTTGGACTGGATTTTTTGGCAACATTTTATTTCTTTCCACGGTAACTCCAATTTATCACTAAATTTCATTCTGAAGTTTGACTCTAGTGTGTTTTTGTTGCAACAAAAATTACTCTTCTAAAGAAATAGTTCCTCTTTATTATAATATTGAACATATACAGTGAGATTCTTTTGCCGGAGCAGGGCCAGCGGCCAGCTACCAAACGCGCACGCCTTCCGCCAGCCAACCGAAATCAGGCCGCAGATTGCGCGGAGGTGAGCTAAGCAGGGTCATTAAAGTCATTAAGTCACTAAACTTTCATCAACGAAGGTGTGAAGTGTCAGCACACAGGTAAGAATGTAGCATAAACAGCTTCCTGCAAGATTTAATTAAATAAGCACATATGTTTTCTTTTTTTTTGTTGGGAATCTGGATGACCTCACTTCACCAGTTCAAGGTTAGAACTTACCTTTTCACAGAAGATGCTGAATATGTTCTCCTTCAGCTGACAGACAGTAACTTTGGAAGTTACATCGTTACATCATGAAGCCACTCCTGTACCCCCCTGCGTGTTTACTGTAATTAATCAAAGAACGGACCCAAGCCCGTTTGATGTTTAATTGTGTACAGATCAATTACTCGTACTCTAGTGGAGCTGGAGAACAATATATGGCAGCAGATATCCCTCACAACAGAAGGGAATTACAACGTGTAAACGCTAATTTATTCCCACGGTACAACGCCTGTCTGACAGCTGAAGGAGAACATTTTCAGCATCTTCTGTGAAAAGCATAGGCCGGCCTGTTCCAGGTACATCATGAGCTTATCAGATCCTGAACGGTTTCCCGGTTGGGACACTTTGAATTAGGAAACCGCATCTGAAATTTTAGTTTTACATTTTCTATAAATTTTTGCCTTCGCGAAAAACTTATTCCACCAAAACAGCTCTCTCTTCAGTAGTAAACATTACCACCTGTATACTGTTGCACTCTTCCAATAATCTATCTGAACGCTCACTTACTGCAATACACACTGACAACCCACACGTGTGGCCTTCACTGTACCGCTGTCTTGTCAAGGACCCCATGCTGCCAACTTAACTGCTGATGCTACCCCTGGCAGCAGCACGTAGTCGTGTATAAGGTTTTAAGCAAACTACTCTACAAAAGACTAACCGAGTTGACTAACAACGTGATACCGGATGAACAATTTGGTTTCAGACATAGACGGTCAACCCTCCAGGCTCTCCAATATCCCCTAAATGATATTTACGAGGCACTCAAACATAAGAAAGGGAAAATGATTTACACTTCTGTGCATTTCACAAAAGCCTTTGACGTAATAGAACAAAAGAGAAACATATCAGTTGTGCACGCGAAATAGTGACGCACAAAAACAAGATATATAGTGATACAACACACAAGAATAAGTATAAATTGTCCAAGTGTAGTGTCGTTAGTGGTTTCTTGGTTAGGTAGTGTTATTTCTATTAATCCTAGTATAGATTATAAAATATCTACTCGGTCATGAGTCACGGGGCCTCCTTTTTACATGGAATCCGAACCACAGGACATGGCAATTCACTTCGAAAATCTTGCATGTATTGACCGGGAATCGAACTCGGTCCACCTTGGTGAGAAGCCAACCACTGCACCACCCGCCCCCTGGTTAAGTGGGCAACCAAGGCAGACTAAGAATAAATTGAACAAAAACTGCATCAATGGTTTTCAGACGAGGAGGTAGAACAACACCGAAAGATAAAATCTGTCTCAATGGAAGCCCTTCATCACTCGTTAAGTTAATCACTTTTGCTACCGTGGTGCCACTTTGCATGTGTCTCAAAGCATGTGAAGGAGGTGCAATAGTAGTCATAAGCGATATAAGGAGTGTGAGCACAGCTCTCGAACTTTTTAGAATGAAAATTCTCACTATACCAAGTAAGGGAATAGAACTCGCATGGACACACCTCACGGGGGAACATAGTAGAAATGGAGAATTCAAAGCGACTTACTTAAAACGTGCATCAACCCCATCAAGACTGGTCTATGAACTCACTAGGCAGCCCTTTCTGGTGGAAGAATTAAGAACCCAGTACCTATTGCCATCTACCAACGCAAGTACAGTGCTTTTACAGAAGTGCAGGCAGAAGAAAAAAGACATTTTACAGCCCCGAAGCAGCATCTCGGGGCGCAAGACAACTACGAGTTTTCATCATAGGATCAGCAGTAATACTCACTTTCACTCACCAGATGGAAATTGTGCATGTGTAGTGCAAGATATTCCACCGTGTCCTGAAAGACCTCAATCATTACTAGCATATGGTGAAGACATTGCCTGTAGGGCAAGCCCTAATACTTTCTTTCTTTTTACACGAATGTGCGCATTTCCTTCTTCATTCGGGGCTACATGACCGCGTTGTCTTAGCCCCTAAACTAACGAACCAACCTTCTTCTTCATTGCAGTGATGTATTATGATTATGACAGAGAGAAAGGTACGGTACATCTTTTGTTACAGAAGCAAGTGTGGACTGCCAAAGTAGTCTGAGCTGCAGGTTTACACAAGTATATTCTGAATCCTTTTCATTATTCTCCATTCATATGAGAAACCTGACTTAACAACCATATAACCAGGCCCCTTAAAATAATTATATTTATTTTCTTCTCAGATCCTCATAAATTAGTTTGTACTAATAATAGTAATGTGTAGTCTGAAAGTGTTATGAAATAAATATATTTCAGCTCTACGAGTATATGAGAAAGGCAAATGAAATGTAACATGAATAATGATTGTTCGAACAGTTTTTATACTTGACATATAAAGAGTACGGTAATTTGTAATGTGATACTGTAATTACTTGTAAATAATGAACGGTAGTTTGTTTTGTTATTCATGAATACTCTTTGCCATACTTCTGTTGCTGCAAGAGGACTTACAAAATCACCTGATGGTGTAGTGGATAGCATTCTTGACTCCCACCCCTGAGGTTCGAGGCTCTGCCACGTATTTGGAAGTCTTGGTATGGCCTGGTTCGGGATCTCCGAAGCTTGTGATATCAAGTGGGAACCTGCCAGATATTTGGCAGGAGGAGCGGACATTTACTGGTTACCCTACCACGTGTCAACTCTGTCATGTGATTTCTTGTCATAGTTAAGGACTCTGATCAGATCGTCTACATCCTTTGTGGATATGACACTCAAATTACAGAACTTAATGGAGCAGTACTTGAACTTCTAAACTGCCCTTGCTAAAAATGATGCCCATTTGAACACGAGTTATCATTACAAATTACCGTACTCGTTTATATGTCAAGTATAAAAACTGTTTGAACAATCATTTTATATTTGAAACGAAATACGGTACAATCAGATGCAATGTTTACTCTTTCATGGTCAGGTAGTAAATTACAGGAAACTCTTCTATGTATTATGCGATGTCCATGGGAGTTTCACCCATATGTACCGATTGGGCTCGTCAGCAATGAATCAGTACTTCCTGTCTGGACACCTATGGAATAGCATCGACGGTACATGTTATGTCCTATTATGAAACATCCCAGAAGGGATTGAGACATCGAGTTCCAATCGTCTGCTGAGGAGCCAAATTGATACATCAGGGCAACACTTCCCCCAGACAAAGCATAGCACCGAGAAGAATTTGTTCTAAGAATAACATGCCCTGTTCTATCTTGGCATCCAAGTTTTGTTCCTAAATGAAAAATAAACATAATAATTTTGGTAAAATATAACACGAGTTGTGTGTGTTCGAGTCTTCAGTCAACTGGTTTGATGCAGCCCTCCATGACTCCCATGCGTTACATCATTCTTTTAAAAAGTACAGTAGTTTACTGAGTTAGCGATAACGCTGTATGACGTATCATTCCCTCATAACTTTTATAAGTACATTATTAACCAAAATACCTGTAGTAACAATCAGGAAAACATCTGGAGATGATGTAGCAATAGATGTTTCCTCCTCCGCTGCGTATAACCCACCCTCTGTCCCAAATAGGATCATGACTTATATAGATGAAATTCCAGCCGAGGCCGCCATTTTCGCCGTTAATTACACACAAGTACAGTATTGCCAACCACGCACTTACAGTCACGCACAGTGGGCGTAGACACGCATCAATAATTTTCATCAAAACCAATAGGGGTGAAGCTGATTCCTGCCCGTGGTGCGCCTGCATAGGTACTTGGACTCAAATTTCCAGTACTGAACTGAACGTCAGCATTCCAGGAACATAGTATATTTACATACCAGAATGGTCTATGATAAATGGAATAGGTTCTTATAAGAGCCAAAAATGACTATAATTTCTGTGAGCATTGAGGGAATTTCTATAAATAAGGGAGAACTCTTACAGGACATTTGCCATAATTGAGACGTATTGTGCATACAAGAAACGCACAGAGACATTAACCAACGCCGACCTAAAATTCCAGGTATGAAGCTGGCAGTGGAACGTCCTCATGGCCAATATGGTAGTGCTATTTTCACGAAACCAGACATCATGGTGCAGGCGACATCCATTTCAGAAGAAAATGATATATAAATCATTGCCGTAGAACTGAGCAATTTGATCATTTTCTTAATATACAAACCACATAAGTCACAGTTTTCATTCAAAGTTCCTGACAATTTAAGTTCGCAAAAAGTGTCTGTTATCATTGGTGATTTTAATAGCCATAGTAGTGTGTGGAGATATTCCCACGATGATGAAAATGGGGAAGCTATTTTAAAACGGGCAGAATTACTTCAGCTGTCCCTCATACATGACAGTAAACTCCCTTCATCATTTAACAGTGGAAGATGGAAGCGTGGCTACAACCCAGATCTCATATTTGTAAGTGAGAGTGTCACCAGCCATTGTGTGAAATCGGTTTGTCTGCCCATCCATAATACTCAACATTGTCCCATAATGTGCCAGCTATTTCCAGCTGCCAGACCACAGACTGTCCCTTTTCGAAGAAGATACAACTTCAAGAAGGCTAGTTAGTTATTGTTGTTTTAAGGGGCGGAACTACGAGGTCATCTGCCCCTCTCAACACAGATTAAAGAATGCAAATTTTGAGGTGGACACCTAAATTCAAAAAGACCAAAAATTAATAAAACAAAAACAAAAAATTTAATAAAAATAAAAATTATAAAAATAAACAAAATTACGGAAAAACAAAACATTATCATTCAAAAACGAACAAGTCGTTGAGTCAATGTTCACTGGAGAATTAAGATTGCTGGCCCTAACCCACTCTCACTTATAAAGCGATAACGCGATCAGCAGCCACCGCGTCATCGGCTAATATAAGTTTGAGTGTCATCTGCAAACCAAGGTTTCTTCATAAGTCAGCAAGATCCACACACTGGACATTTTTATCACTTTTAGTGTTAATTATAATGGCTCAACGGACAATACTCGTTTTGTTTCTCTTTCGAGAACTTTTGATTGTATTCAATGCCAAAGCAAGGTATATTGTTTTTGGAAGTGGGGTTTTTGACTCTGGTGGTGCACTGGCATGCTCGTGACGTCGCCACATATGTGGCGATCCATCTTGCATTGGCCTTCTCAGTGTGTACCTGCTACGCGTCTTGGTAGGTGTGCCTTTACCAACTGAAGAGCCCAATTGGCACGCTGGGGCGAAACGCTAGCAATGTGTTGAGTTATGCTGGACATTTTTATCACTTTTAGTGTTAATTATAATGGCTCAACGGACAATACTCATTTTGTTTCTCTTTCGAGAACTTTTGATTGTCCACACACTCGGTGAAAATGTAGACCACGGTGAAAACGGCTCCACAGGTACAAAGTGGGGGGTCTGCCCTTCTCATCAGATACGAGTGGGTGGATCTTGTATGACCTATCTTTAGCCTACACCAAATGACGGACTCTCTCCGTGATCGGAAAGAGCTCCGCCACACGCGAGTAGTTCCCTTGATCGCTCTCAGTTTACTGGGCAGTGCGTCAGCTAGCCACTGACTCTCCCAAAAAGCCAGAACTTGTAGGCGTAACTGAGAGCGAATAGCTCTAGCGGGTACCCCCATTGGTCGAGGTGGTAGTGATACCGCCTCTTTTGCAGCTTGATCCACTAACTCATATCCCACAATTCCCATGTGGCTTGGAAGCCACAGAAAGGTGATTCGAGTGTCAGCGTGGCACAGCCCGGCAAATAGGTTGTGGATACCCTGCACTAGGGAGTGTTCCGGGTAACAGGTAGCAAATGACTGCAACGAACTCAAAGAGTCGGTACACACGAGAAAGTGGATTCGTGCATTCTGTAGTGCAAACTGCAGAGCTTCATAGATGGCAACGAGCTCTGCAGTAAACACACTACAAGCCTCAGGCAAAGGGATCTTGGTATTTGCACCATCAATAACGTAAGCACAACCCACCTTCTCGTCCACCTTCGAACTATCCATGTAGAGAATGCCAGCATCCGGAAATTGGTGAACTATGCTGTGGGACTGCCTCCGGTAAACGGAGGCATCCGTGTTCACCTTAGGACCTCGGTGAAGATCTAACCGAATTTCCGGACGCGGAACTTGCCACGGAGGCACCTCGCTAGGTGTCTGGATCATACAGGGACCTACCACTCCTATTTCAGTACACGAGCTATCAAGTCTAGTGGCACGAGGCCAGTTGGCGTACCCCTTGTGGTTTTGGGTACCCAAGAGAGCTTGATAGGTCGGGTGTTGCGGCATTTGACGCACATTAGCAGCATATGTTAAAAGCATATGTTGGCGTCTATAATTTAAAGGTGGAACACCCGATTCGGCGAGTAGGCTGGGTATCGGGCTGGTCCGGAAGGCACCGGTAGCCAGCCTAACGCCACTGTGGTGGATACTGTCCAGCATTTTCAAGGTTGCCGGCCTTGCTGAACCGTATGCCACAGAACCATAGTCTAGCCGGGACAGGACGAGGGCTTGGTAGAACCGTAGCAGCACCACACGGTCAGCCCCCCACTTAGTGCCACTAAGAAACTTGAGCATGTTCAGTTTCCTGAGACATGTCATTTTCAATTTCCGTATATGGTGCTGCCACGTTAATTTGCTGTCAAATAAGTGTCAACCAACAGCAACGCAGCATCCCTGAGATGTAGTTCAGGGTGTAAATGTAGCCTCCGGAGCGGATAAAAATGGACGACGGAGGTTTTCGCTGCTGAAAAACGTAAACCCTGGTCGTGAGCCCACCTGTCAACCCGGGGCCTGTTCCATGAATGAACTTTGCAACTTTTCACTTTTCACATATTGCAAAGTCTTTCTGTTCCACCATGATCTATGTATTACTTCTCAATTCCTTTGCAAAGTGAAAAGTCTTTTCGTAGAAATGATCCGATCATGTTTATTCCATGAACAAACTCTTTAATACTCAATGATTTAATGCTTTATTTTTCGTGGTGAACTTGAAGATATAATTGTAGTACAAATCATTTAAAGTTTTTATCATGGGAAAGAAAGATAATTTCAAGAAGCTGGCTGTGCTAGAAATTGTCAAGGAGAAACGGGACTTTTTTTGGGCAACTTTAAAAGTAACCTATCTCACAATGACAAGAGATCCGCGTGGACTGAAGTCCTTAAGAAAGCTCAGTCTTTGCAGTTAGCTAGAGCCGAAAAATCTTGGACGTACGCGAGGGACTATCTTTTGGGATTATGGAAATGTCGTGCTCTGGTAAGTAGATATTTACGTTTTCATTAAATTATTTAATTGAGAATATACCGGTATCGCTTAAATCAATTTACAATACCTCACATGCCTATACAGCATGTTACATGAAATTGTGATGTAGTAGTGATTGAAGAATATATTTAATGATTTCAACTATGGTACATATCATGTCTCAAGCATTATATTCTTGCTTTTAGGCAAAGAGAGATAATGGCAAGAAGACCAGGACTGAAGGAGGGAAGGTTAAGCAGTTGGATAAGGTGGATGTTGCTATCTTTTACATCCTGCAGAAAGATTCGGCCCTTCTAGATGGCTTAAATCTTCCGGAAAACTACATGGAAGAACAAATGACCATAGTGCCAATACCCACTCATGCTGCTGAACTACCCAGAGGCGACAACCTCGAAAACACACCGAGGAGAAAGAAAAGGAAGCTGTCAAATTCTCCACGTCCTTTCACTGCTTCCACTGATGAGACAACAAAACTGAAACAAGAACTTCTCCGTGTGGAAATATACCACAGAAAATTGCAAACTCTGAAGATGAAAAGAGAATTAGGCTTACCACCTTCAGAATTTACGAGTGGCATAGTAGCTTCTGCTTCTCAAGAGATGCTACAGAGAACAGAAGATTGCTTATTGCTTACCGATTCGTTTATTTCAACCCAAATTACCTAGTAACTCATTTATTGTACATAGATCACTAGTGATATAGCCTAATAAATAAAAATATATGTTATTATTGTTCAGTTCAGTTAGCGAAATATCTCAATAACGAATTGAGTTTAGCAACTGCATCTAGATCAGATGCCTCCTCATTTCCAGGATTGGGGTCTTCATTTTCTTCCATTAACGTAAGTCTCCTTCATTTTCTCTTCCAACCTTACGTGCAATATTATGCAACGAAATACCTAATATACATGTCAAAACCACCTTTCCCGCCTTTGTTGGACTTAATCTTAAGTGTTTTAAGCAAGGGAAACGTTCCTTCAAAATTACGATAGTGTTCTCAACAATACGCCATGTCGATTTATGTGCCCGGTTAAATCGTTTTTGAACAGCATCGTCAGGATTTCTATTAAGAGGGGGTATTAGCCACTCTTTTAGTCCATGGGCACTGTCACCTAATATAACTGCTCCTGGGAATGGTCTTCAACCTGAGTCAAACCGTCTACAGACGGCAGTGTTTCTTAGGACCCTAGAATCGTACACGCTAGCATTAGCAATCTACAAGGTCAAGTCTGCACCACTAATTGAGAGAATGATTCCCATGTCTATCAACATAAACCTCTTCATGCTCAGTAGGAGCATCAACCGTCGCTATATTATGTGAATTTTCAGGCCAACGTACTATGTTAGGAAATATTACACTTACTATAGCATCTACGAACTTAGTAACAGTTCTGTGAATAGTTGATTTTGATGTCCCATGCCTTGCTGCTATACCGTGCAGCTGGGCACCATTTCCTAACCAATGTAAGCATATAAGAATTTGTTAGCTTTCGGAAAGAGATAGACTTCTTTTTGTTACAGGTTTCAATAAATGGCCAATTATTTCAAGAATATAGTCAGCTTGTATTGGGGTAACACGAAAACACTCTCGAAATTCTGTCGAAGTGAGGTTATGAAAATTCATCCTGTCTTTGTATGTCCTCTTGTTAGATTCTTCATCACTATCCTCACTTGATGATACCAAAAGCTCTCGTCGTAACATATTTATAATACTTACCAAAATCTGTGCTAAGAAACTAATGTAGAGACTTGTTCATTAAGAGCTGAAAAGGGAATCCTCTCATTGCAAAGATTTCTGAAAACTTTTCACTTCATTCCTTTGCACTTTGCATTTCTGCACCAATGGAGGAACATAAGTGGCTTGAAAAGTGAAAAGTTTCCTAACTTTTCACTCTGCAAGACAAATCTGAAAAGTGATGGTGAAACAAAATCTGAACAGAAAAATGCAAAGTGCAAAGTGAAAAGTTGCAAAGTTCATTCGTGGAACAGGCCCCCGGTTGATAGCTAGCTGCAATTGCTGTTCCACGATTGCCATACTTCCAGAGCTGTAATGCAGAGCTAAATCGTCTACATACAGCGATGGAACTACCGCAGACCCGGCGGCGGCAACAATGCCGTTTATGGCAATCGCGAACAAGGTAACACTCAGCACAGAACCCTGAGGAACTCCATTTTCTTGAGTATAGTATTGCGATAATGTCCTACCGACCCTTACACGGAAGAGTCGAACAGACATGAAATTCGCAATGAAAGTCGGTATATTACCACGGAGTCCCCACTTGTGAAGGGTGGAAAGGATCCCGTAGCGCCATGTTGTGTCGTAGGCTTTCTCGAGGTCAAAGAAAACCGTGACTAGGTGCTGCTTTCGGAGAAATGCCTCCTGTATGGGGCTCTCAAGTCGCACCAGATGGTCAGTGGTGGACCTATGAGAGCGAAATCCACACTGGTACTCAGACAGGAGACCTCTCTTCTCCAAGAACCACACCAGTCGACGGTTCACCATCTTCTCCAGCAGCTTACATAGGCCACTTGTTAGACAAATGGGCCTATAGCTGCTTACAAACTTGGGATCCTTTCCAGCCTTGGGAATCGGTATCACAATCCCCTCTTGCCATTGAGATGGAAACTCCCCTTCAATCCATATCCGATTGAAGAGGATCAACAGTTGTTTTATACTGGATTCGCGCAGATGTTTTACATTTGATTATGTATGTTATCCGGTCCAGGAGCCGTATCCCTGCACAGTGCAAGCAGCAGTGGCAAAGGACAAGCGGGGAGCCTCTGCCTCCCGCTTCAGAGTCAGAAATGTAGGATCGTAACCCCCAGAGCACGATACATCGGAGAAGTGCAAGCCAATACTGTTAGCAAGAAGGCTAACTGGACACAGTTTACCTCATTACTTGATGAGAAGATCACCACAGTCAGTCCCATTCCAGAATCCTATGAGCAATTCATTGATGTGATTAAAGTATGTTCCAATGCAGCCATCCCGAGAGGATGTAGAACAAATTACATACAAGGTCTTACTCCTCAGACGACTCTTTTGTCCAATTACTGCTAATCATTTGACGAAGATCCTTTGAGTGAGGAAACTATTGCTAGCGGACGTGTTCTCTCTTCTATTTCAGACTCAAAATGACAACAGTGGTTAAAGCTTATGGAAGATTTGGATATGGGAAGGAGCAGCCAGAAAGCTTGGAGGTTTCTTAGACGCCTTAACAATGATCACAATGAACTTCTTCACATTCTAATGTATCTGCCAACCAAATTGTTAATCAAATTATTCGAAATGGTTATTCTGGAAAGACAATCCAGAAACCTAAATTGTAGTTGGTAAGGGGACATGAACAGGAAGGCAACATGTTCCTTAAACCCTTTGTACTTTCAGAACTGAATAGGGCTATTAATTACTCTAAGAATGGAAAGGCGGCTGGTCTGGATGAAATTTGTGTGATCAATACAAACATTTTGGACCTGGTACTAAAGAATGGCTGCTAGAATTGTTTAATAACCGCATTACACCGAAAATATGGAGGAAGAGCAGAGTAATAGCGATTCTCAAACCCGGGAAAGATGCACTTGATCCTAAGAATTATAGGCCTATTTCATTGCTCTCCCACCTTTTCAAGATACTGGAGCGAATGATTCTAAGTAGGCTCACAAAGGTAATTGAACCTTTCCTAATCCCTGAACAAGCTGGCTTCAGAACAGATAAAAGCTGCACTTCACAAATCCTACATCTTACTCAGCATATTGAAGATGGATTCCAGAACCGGAAGATCACAGGGGCAGTCTTCATTGACTTAACAGCTGCTTATGACACAGTCAATCATCACTTACTGATGAATAAACTCTACTTGATGACAAAGGACTATAAATTAACTGAAATAGTCAGGTGTCTTCTTCAAAATCATAGACTCTTTGTAGACTTTCAAGGGCAGCACAGCCGTTTGAGGAATCAAATAAATGGACTGCCTCAAGGTAGTGTTCTGGCTCCTATCCTCTGTAACATATATACAAATGACCAGCCAATACCAGTAGGTACTCGAAGCTTTATTTATGCGGATGATCGTGCCATTACCGTCCAGGCGGTCCAGACGTATTTTCCGGGTATTCCCTCGCTCTTCTGTAGACGTGTGAGCTCCGAGCTAATTGGGTGTTTCAGTCCACAGTCTTTTAGTGTTTTATAAAGCTACTGTGTACCGGTACTGTATATCGTATTGTGTAGTGTTTTATTGTGATTGTGTATAGTGCTGTAATGCCTTATGTGAAATATTCGTTACATGAACGAGTATATCTGCACAATACGTACATAAAGTGCAGGAAAAAGTGCGCTAGAACAAGACAAAAGTTTCGAATGACATTTCCAGGGAGACCCATTCCTATAAATCGGACAATAAATCAACTGGCTAAGAGATTCAAATGTACAAGTTCAGTAAACAATAAAAACAGACGTAAATGTCGTTATTTCCTTACAGAAGCTAAATTAACCGGAGTAACCGTAAACTTCATAAGGATATGCCGGTTATGTTTGGCAGCGGATGGCGAACATTTTCAGCATCTACTGTAAGCATGGTGACGAAAAATGCATGATACTGATTTTAAGCGCCGTATTCTGCCGTACATATGCGCGCGCGGTCGCCAGGAACTGAGCTGTCACTGGCGGAGCGCGTGAGCGAGAATGTCCTTGCCAAGCAAAAATCAAGACCCTGTATGTCGCAGCAATGGTATATAACCATCTTTCAGGGACTAGAGATATTTTATGATGTCCTGAGATACTACTTTCCAGTGTGTATTTTTTAGGAACAGAGGTTTATTTTAAGCCAGTTGAAAATGGATTTCTACAGTTAAGCATATCAAAAAGCAACTTGAACATTCATTTTCTCATTTTTCCAATTAATATGTGCCCTTGAAATCATATTGGGAAATTTCAATCCTTCTTGCTCTTGAATCTCATGTAATTTAACAATAAATTTCCATTGTATCAGACCTTTTTCTGAAATTATACATGTCTTATCTGCTATACAGCCCCTTGCTAGTTTTGCCATGTGACAAGGATGCAAAATTGCTCTAACTTTTCCCATAGTGGGGGGTGCATGAAGTAGCACTGTGCTTATGTTAGCATATAGTCCATCACAGGTAACAGACCATATTTTTATGTCACATTCATTAAGCTTAGTTAGACGCAAATGCAACAACTGGGCTTGAACATTAGAATTAACTTTGTTTCCTATGGCTAGCCCGGATTCCAATCCATCAGCTTCATTAGAATTAACTTTATCAACAAACAAAATCTGCAACAGGACATTTGAAATTATGTTTCAGTGATACAATCATAAATACCAATGCCTCTGTTGCCAAAGCATCTTCGCCTACAAGGCCCGCTACCTCAACGTCACCAGTATACTTGGACTGAGCAGTATCCCACTGAACTTGTTTTCACAGCGACATTGAATCAACAATTAAAGCACAATTTTCTGGAAGGGTATTTCTAATGCATTCCAGCAATTAAGTTAAGAAACCTGATTCGAGGGGCAGATGACCTCGTAGTTCTGCCCCTTAAAACAACAATAACTACTACTAGCCTACTAACCTGATTCACACAAGTCTGTGAGGGTGCGGTAGGCTAACTTTAGATGCGTACGCACAAACTTATTGCCCTTAAGGCAAACTGTTTAACAGCCTCACTGTAGGCTACCTAGCACCCTTCGCCTTAAATAGATGTGTTCCTTGATATTCTGTTTAAAAGAAGTGCCTTAATCTTGGCGTACTTGCTAAGCCATAATCACACCTTGTTCCTTTACGTCCTTATTCTTAAGTTCATTCTTCACCATTTCAAGCAGAAAATCACCAAAATAATTTTCTATTATGTCATTTATTTCATCTAGAACTCACTTTACACTTCAATTCTGCTATTAAACCTTTCATAGTGGAAATCTTCACATTCCTCTGATGCACTTTCTGTTGTAGGCACTTAACTTTTCTTCTCTTCTTCTTGTTTGGAATTGCCGGTTTGACTATTCCGTACTTGGTCAGCAGTAGTTCTCTGCCTCAAGTAAACTGTCATCTTGCATAGGGGTTTTCAATTTCTGAACAATTCACACACCGTAACAAAACATTGTAGCTCTAATTATTTTCAAAGTGAAATGCCAAGTCCTGACGTTCAGATTCCACGTAAAAAGAAGGTCCCGTGGCTCATGATCGCACCATTAACGGTCATGTAAAACCACACCCTCCTTAGGTCTAATTATTTGACCCTCAAGTTTCAATAACTAGAAATATCTTTTTGATATTAGGTTAATAAATAATAAGTACCCTATCAGCTTCTTTATTACATTTATGCCTATTGGGGCCTTACCTCTCTACAAGGTGAGGGTGTGGAAACTCGAATCAGTGACCGCCTCTTCTTTACAACTTTCTGGGTAGCCAAATACCTCTGGCACAGCATCCTCTTTCAAAGAAAATATGCCAGATGACAGCCGTTGTTCATAGCATTCTTTCCTGAAATGTTGACTGCACAAGCAGTTCCAGTTTTCTCTTCTGGTGGCAGTTAAAATTTCAGGTCTACTGAAGGGGTACCTATAGAATTGAAATCGACCGCTGGAAGTTCTGATTTTTATTTACAGTAAATACGGCATTATAGTAACTTATTACCTTCTAAACGTATTCCTTACCTGTGGAAACGAATATCAGGATCTCTCTTTATTCCAACGATTTGTGCATCCAACCGCGGCACAAGATTTGACCATTTTCGATAAAATATTGCCCGCCTTTCACACATTACATAGGCTACTGTCAAACAGCTGACGGGGAACAGATCTTCCCCTCCCTCCAGGCGAATGTAACCCATTACCTAGACTCACTTTTTCGTGCAGCCAATGCGACGAGTGCGACATCCAGTAGTATTATAGAGATCCATGCTAAATGGTTACAATATCAATTGTTAACAATGCAACACTGAAAACATGGCTTCAACGCTTTCTATATAGGCTAATTTGAGTAGGCCTACCGTACCTTAACGTTTATTCTATGAATGAGGTATCCTCTTACCCAATTTTATTCGGTAGCGCTGCACACCGTGAGAACATGTGTATAAAATAATTGAGTAATGAAATTAGCCAAAGTACCTGTAGTAATGGTATCTAGAGATGATAAATTAATAGATGTTGACTCGTCCGCTGTCATAGACCCACCCAGCCATCCCAAATAGCAACACTACTTATATAGTTGAAATGAAGTATCTAGAAGACATCTTTCTCACGAAGTCAGGATTGCCAACCCCACGCATTTGATACTATCTCGCACCGGGTATACAAAGAAACAAAAGAGCGTCGATAATGTAATATACTATTGCGCCAAATCCAACTCGTCAGTCGTACTTTAACCATGGATTGTGTGGCATGTGAAATTACTTCATAAATTGTATCTTATTAATGTTTTACATACATACATACATACATACATACATATTTATTGACGGCTTCGACCATTTTCTTTTATACAACATAAAAGACATTAAGAGTAATACAAAGTAAGGTACCCTACTATTACAATCAACTATATTCATACAGATTGTCTAATGAATAGGAAAACAGATATTTTCTCAGGGGTCTTTCATCGGTATTGAACAGGTCTATGTTGACCCCATTAGAGATTCGCATCATTCTGTCAATGGGACTATTTAGACCATAATTAGTTGGGTGCCAGTTTGTTTCAAAGACATGATGCTTGCGCATCGAACGGGGTGGCACATATATATTGATTTCATTTAGTAATTCTGGGCAGTTTATGTGAGAGTTTAAAATTTTGTACATATTAAGAATATAAAAATTTTCACGACGGGATTTAAGAGTTGGCAGCTTCAATTGCATCATTACTTCAGTGTAGTTATGATTCGTTATTGGGTGTAGGAAACGATATGCATAAATTCGTAGGAATTTGTGTTGTACTTTCTCTAAACTCTCAATTTGTGTTTTATTGAAAGGGCTCCAAATCGGTGTACAATATTCAATTAAGGGTCTGACAAGGGTCAAGTACAGTAGGAAATATATATTAGAGTCACAAAATTCCTTGGAATAACGAGTTATGCAACCTAATCTCTGCAAGGCCTTTTTTTTAATATTTACCATATGCTCATTAAAATTAAGCGTGTCTGAGAATTTTACTCCCAGGTCACAAATACTTCTAACAGCATGAAGTGGAGTAGACGATAGAAAGTGATAAGAGAATTCAATATTCTGTTTCTTCTTTAAGAATCTGACTAGTTTACATTTAGTTTCATTGAGCAGTAACCCATTTAAAGAACAATACTCCTCTAGACGCCAAAGTTCTTCCTGAAGAAGTATACAGTCCTGTAGAGATTGAACTTTCATAAAGAACTTTGTATCATCGGCTAACAGGAGGATTTTGGCATGTTTGAAAACTGTATTGATATCATTAATAAAGATTAGAAATAACAAAGGAGAAAGATGGGCACCTTGCGGAACACCAGAAGAGACAACTATTGGTTGAGATAAGAAATTAAGTATTTTGACAATCTGAGTTCTGCCTTCTAAATATGAGGACAGCCATGATAATAGAGGGCTTTGTATACCATAAGATTGTAATTTTGAAAGAAGAATTTTATGGTCGAGAGAGTCGAAGGCTTTGGCTAGATCAGTGTAGATGCAGTCCACTTGATTGTGCTCTTCTACTGCTTTCAGTAAGTACTCCAAATAAACTAGGAGATTTGTACATGTTGAACGACCTGGCATAAAGCCATGCTGTTGTTCAATTATGTAGGAGGAAAATTGGGGTGTAATTTTGTCAGTAATTATAGATTCAAATAATTTGGGTATAAAGGACAATTTACAAACAGCTCTATAATTTTTAACATTGGATTTGTCACCACATTTCAAGACAGGAGTTACATAGCTACTCTTCCATCTATCAGGAAATTTACCAGTTCCAAGAGAGAGGTTAAAGAGATGAATAATGGTTCTGTTATAATGAATCGACAAGATTTTAATAGAATTGGTGGGAGACCATCAGGACCAAATGATTTGTTATTTGAGAGTTTCTCTAATTTGTTATAAATATCACTCTTTTCAACCTGGCAGGTGGAGACGTTAATAGAGTAAGGAGTTTCAAATTTTTGGGTGTTAACGATTGGTGCCTTATAGACTGAGGAGAAATGTTTAGCAAAAAGATTGACAATACCTGGTCCATCACTTTCATTCACATTGTCAAGATAAACTGTACCAGGAATACCTTTATCATTCTTTTTTGTCTTGATAAAAGCCCAAAAGCTTTTTGGGTCGCTGTATAGATTAGATCTAATTTTGTTTAAATATTCAGTATAACATAGTTTAGACAAGTGTTTACATTTGGCTCTAAGCTCCGAGAAAGCATAATAATCATGAGTGCTGCCCGACTTTTTGTATAAGGCATGGGTCGCTTTCTTCTGTAAGACAATGGCTCTTAGTTCACTGTTAAACCACTGTGGGAAACATGGGTCCTTATAATAAGCAAGAGGAATAAATCTATCAATGCCTTCATATAGAATAGAGTAAAAAATGCTTACAGCAGAATTTATATCTTGTTCCTTCAATGCAGAGCTCCAGTCTATTGTAGCTAAGTAATTATTGAGACCGATATAATTACCTTTATCAAAATTGTGATAACTATAATTACTTGAAAGAGGTTGATGATCAACCGCCAACTTAAAATCAATATCTAGAGGAGGGTGGTACTTATCCTCAGGAATTAGAACACCTAGACCCCCTTGCTTGTGGTACTAGCAGTAATTTTCGGCCAGGCAGTACCTAACCTAGTAGCGGACATAAATTCTATCTTATTAATGTTTTACATACAAAAACAAACCTAACCTGGGGCTTACGCCCCAGACCCCCTTGCTTGTGGTACTAGCAGTAATTTTCGGCCAGGCAGTACTTTACGTCTTTACGTGTGAAATGGTGAATGGTGAATTTTGTATGCGACATGTTGGTAACGTAGTCACATTTCCGTCTGTCGAGTGTCCGTAGTGAAACGAACACGATAAAAATTCTTTATTTTCGTAAAAAAAAACACATTATTGAGGTGCGGCAGTTGTAGTTGAGATTGTGAAACGACTCCCAACAACTCCAAGAAACGTATGTAAATCATAAATCCTATATTTTCAATAATATACCTCGCTAAAAGTTACGAAAAGGCATATTCTCACGGCGTGCAGAATTACCTTTTATTCTTTTCTAATCACCCTAACAATTATTTTTAACATACCTGGAATTAAGCTCATCAGTTTCATTCTCTGGAGTTCCAGATCTCGCTAAGAAGAATCTAGGTGGTGGTTTCATTCGTAACGCTGACCCCAAACGCCTTACCAAACTCCGTCGTCTGCCAAAATTATGGTAGATCCTTTCTCCCTGCAGAACAGAGTAGGCCTATTTCACTAACCACAAGCTTTGGAGGTGAGAAAAAAAAACAAGTCCTAACTTTAAATTTGATAAAAAGCTGCATTAAGATGAAGTGAGGATTGCTGTTACAAACGAAGGTAAACGAGGTCACCTGTCGCAGTCAAGGTAGAATTTTCGGTTCACATCAGGTTTTAAAAGCCTTGTCCTTTAAAACCCAATATAGCGGGCACGAAGGTATTTAAATTAGAGAACATCTGGAGTAATAACACATTTACTAGAAAGCCACTCTGTTATCTCTGACACCACACCAATTAAGTGGCATTAAGGTTAAACCCACTATCAACCAGTCTATATAGATTGAACTACGATTTTAAAAAATAAGGTTAAATTACCGCATATTCACTGGCAAATGCTTCACGAATGAATTGTATCCAGCTATAAACAAAACTAGCCATTCTTCAACACAACAATGAAAAAACCGAACATCACTTCCATTGTCAAGGCAAAGGAACCATCGTGGGTCGACAAGGAGAACAAGGAGACAAGACAATAATAACAAATATTGACTGTCTCCTTAAACTCACGGCAAACAATTTATCTTTACTTAACAACTTTCATTCCATATATACACGTTATCCAGTGACCAAATTCATCAAGGGCATAAAGGCTACAGTCAAATGGGCGCCAAATGAATCTGAATCGATGCCGGTACGACCAAAACCATCGATAGTCAGTTTTGGTTTTACCAAGACCAACTAGGAGTGGGTGCATTTTTTATTTTTTATTTTTTTATTTTTTATTTTTTTAAGCGGAACGTGCAGCGATTCAGCAGTGTCGCGCACAGCGCGTTCTTTTATTCATACTGCACTCTCTGCTGCTGGCAGCGATTTACCCCTTCGTGCATCGTAGTTTTACTTTGCTTTGCTGCGTCGCTTCGATAATCAAAATGGCTCCAATTGAGTACGTTCTTATCCTACAAGATTTTCTGGAAGGTGTGATTTTCTTTAAAGTGTTGTTGTACATGTGTGTACGACCGAATATCAAGTTTGATAAAGTAGGATCAAGCCTACGAAGACGTAGTATTGTTTTGAAAGTTGTAATCACAGGAGTATTGAATTGATGATTAAATTTATTTGGTTATGTTCTGTGTTATGTACGCCTACTATGGTGGAAAACCCATACTACCATACTCCATAAGAAGTCGCAGATTTGTGAATGCATCTTACCTACAGTACGTCGTTACGAAAAAATACTGCATGTTATGTCTTCGGTCTACAAACATTTTTCACCATTTGTTTTGTTGTTGGTGTACATAGGCCCTACCTCAGCATGGTAACAAATATCTGTACTTGGCCGGGTTGTAACAAATTCTATTATGTTTCTCATGAAAAATAATATGGACACTAGCCTATTTTCTTTCTCTAAGGTGCATTTTAACTAAGTATACAAATAGTTTCGTTTGTCTTCCATTCCTCCCACTGTGTGTACTCTATTCATATTCACTCCAATTATACATATTTATTTTGGCCCTGACTGTTATGTGCTGAAGTTCTTGTAATTATGGTATTATGCGATATGAACAAGGATGCCATGACCCACTCAGAATACACTGCCACTAAATTCTGTACTTAACTGTAATAAGAATCATACTCTTCTCAGTTGTCCTTATGAAGCTCATTGTATGATATTCCAGAGCTGGGAATCAAATAATCTCAATACATACTTCTAGACCACAACAATGGCAAGAAATTCAAACAGAAGGGACTCTTATCTATGTTGGTGAAAATAATTCCTGGATAAACTCTTTGAGTACCATGGTAGCGCTTTTATGTCCTACAGTTGTAAGGCGTAGGGAAGGGGATTTTGATTTTACTGACTACTTTGTACATTTCATTCATGCGTGGAGTGTAAATGTTTGTGAGAATGCTAAAAACAAAGCATACAGAATTTTTTGGCAGGTCACAATCAGAGTAGGCCTACTTAGTTTGTGGGACTCAAGCTTCTCAGAGCCGACGAACAACCAATATATTAAAAGTCTATAAAATACTCAACTGTGCATGCGCCATGCCAACCCGAGCACTTGGTGCTTGCGCGCCCCGGTGCTTTTCCCTTCCCACCCCTCTTTCTCCACAGTCAGACTTGGATGATGAGCAATGGATCGCTGACCTCGCTTTCATGAAATACATCACGGGGTATTTAAATAACTCGTTGCAAAGCAAAAATAAATTACTCTGTACTATGTGTGACCGTATTGAAAGTTTCAAATTTCAGCTTGTGCTTTTTAAAAGTCAGCTTCAAGAAGGAAATTGGGACAATTCTCCCAATTTACAAATAAACAACAACACGACTCTCGTCTCGCTAAGCGCTGCTACTACAAGTTCCTCTCTTACAGCATAGCACCGTTCTTTTCCAGTTGCCGGCCAGTGCTCGCGAAGCACCTGAGTTAGCGAGGCCTGGGTTATGGAATACTCAACTGCCCGTGTGTTTTAAGGGGTGGAACTACGAGGTCATCTGCCCCTCTTAACACAGATTAAAGAATACAAATTTGGAATTGAATTTAAAATTTAGAGGTGGACACCTAAATTTGCAAAGACATAAATTTAATAAAACAAAATATTAAATAAAAATAAACAAAAATTATGTAAAAACAAAAATTATCATTCAAAAACGAACAAGTCGTTGAGTCAATATTCACTGGAAAATTTAGATTGCTGGCCCTAACCCACTCTCGCTTATAAAGCGGATAACGCGATCAACAGCCACCGCGTCATCGGCTAATATAAGTTTGAGTATCATCTGCAAACCAAGGTTTCTTCGTAAGTCAGTAAGATCCACACACTCAGTTAAAATGTGGGCCACGGTGAAAACGGCTCCACATGTTCAAAGTGGGGGGGTCTCCCTTCTCATTAGGTACGAGTGGGTGGATCTTGTTTGAACTATCCTTGACCTACACAAAATGACGGACTCTCTCCGTGACCGGAAAGAGCTCTGCCACAAGCTAGTAGTTCCCTTGATCGTTCTCAGTTTACTGGGCAGTGGGTCAGCTATCCACTGACTCTCCCAAAATACCAGAACTTGTAGGCATAACTGAGAGCGAATATCTCTAGCGGGTACCTCCATTGGTCGAGGTGGTAGTGATACCGCCTCTTTTGCAGCTTGATCCGCTAACTCATTTCCCGCAATTCCCATGTGGCTTGGAAGCCACAGAAAGGTGATTCGAGTGTCAGCGTGACACAGCCCGGCTAGTAGGTCGTGGATTCGCTGCACTCGGGGGTGTTGCGGGAAACAAGTAGCAATTGACTGCAACGAACTCAAAGAGTCGGTGCACACGAGAAAGTGGATTCATGCATCCTGTAGTGCAAACTGCAGAGCTTCATAGATGGCAACAAGCTCCGCAGTAAACACACTACAGGCCTCTGGCAAAGAGATCTTGGTATTTGCACCATCAATAACGAAAGCACAACCCAATTTCTCATCCACCTTCGACCGAGTTTTGTCCCTCTGAGCAATGGTAAGTGGAACAGCGGGTGGCTAATTATAGCACTTAACTTAGTCATCGGATATACCCACGCAGGCATGCGCAGGTATAAAGCTTTTTTCTTGTGGCAACAATAATTGAGGGTATTTCCATGACTGGCTTCTCTCACTTCTCATTCTCGTACAACCCAACCGAAAGCAAATAGGAAAATAACAAGAAACGTGAAAGACGCAGATCTTAGTAAGAACTAAAATTATTTAAATAAAATCCAGTTCAACATTGTATTCTAAAATCTATCGGCAAATTTACTCTAAATATTATCCGCTATCCGCACAGTCATGCAAACTATATTCGCAAGGCGAACGGTATTGATATCGTGCCAGGAGATGGCAGTTGGGATTGAACTGCAGATGTCTTCCTGCTCACTGCGTATCGCACATTCCAAAAACATTACGTTGGCACTACTTGCTTCACTCACTCAGCACATTCCTTTTTCACTGGCTGCGAGTCGTCTGCTGTGATAACCATTGGCATGCGGGAAGCCGATATACACACATCAAAAAAAGTTTTGCATCACCTCGGTTCCAAGAGTTCCGGAACCTTTAAATACAAAGGGAATAGAGATCAACACAAACAACATTTCAGCTCGTTTTATTGCTCATGAGACCCACACATTGCATGTTGTACCATCATACAGCTAGACTTTCAGCATTTGTGGTCCAGATTGCAGTACACACCACTACCTCTAATACCCAGTAGCACGTCCTCTTGCATTGATGCATGCCTGTATTCGTCGTGGCATAATATCCACAAGTTCATCAAGACACTGTTGGTCCAAATTGTCCCACTCCTCAACGACAATTCGGCGTAAATCTCTCAGAGTGGTTGGTGGGTCAAGAATTCCATAAACAGCCCTTTTCAACATATCCCAGGCATGTTCGATAGGGTTCATGTCTGGCGAACATGCTGGCCACTGTAGTCGAGCGATGTCGTTATCTTGAAGGAACGCATTCACAAGATGTGCACGATGAGGTCGAGAATTGTCGTCCATGAAGACAAATGCCTCTCCAATATTCTGCCGATATGGGTGCACTATGGGTCGGAGGATGTCATTCAGGTATCGTAAAGTCGTTTCGGAGCCTTCCATGACCACCAGTGGCGTACGTCGGCCCCACATAATGCCACCCCAAAACATCAGGGAACCACCACCTTGCTGCACTCGCTGGACAGTGTGTCTAAGACGTTCAGCCTGACCAGGGTGCCTCCAAACACGTCTCCGACGATTGTCTGGTTGAAGGCATATGCGACACTCATCGGTGAAGAGAACGTGATGCCAATTCTGTGGGGTCCATTCAGCATGTTGTTGGGCCCATCTGTACCGCGCTGCATGGTGTCGGGGTTGCAAAGCTGGACCTCGCCATGGACGTCGGGAGTGAAGTTGCGCATCATGCAGCCTATTGCGCACAGTTTGAGTTGAAACACGACGTCCTGTGGCTGAACGAAACGCATTATTCAACATGGTGGCATTGCTGTCAGGGTTCCTCCGAGCGGCAATCCGTAAGTAGCGGTCATCCACTACAGTAGTAGCCCTTGGGCGGCCTGAGTGAGGCCTGTCATCGACAGTTCCTGTATCTCTGTACCTCCTCCATGTCCGAACAACATCGCTTTGGTTCACTCTGAGACGCCTGGAAACTTCCCTTGTTGAGAGCCCTTCTTGACACAAAGTAACAATGCGGACGCGATCGAACTGCGGTATTGACCTTCTAGGCATGGTAGAACTACAGACAACATGAGCAGCGTACCTTCGTCCTGGTGGAATGACTGGAACTGATCGGCTGTCGTACCCCCTCCGTCTAATAGGCCCTGCTCATGCATGGTTGTTTACATCTTTGAGCAGTTTTAGTGACATCTATGAACAGTCAAAGGGACTGTATCTTTGATACAATATACACAGTAAATGTCTATATGCCGGAGATCTGGGAACCGAGGTGATGCAAAACTTTTTTTGATGTGTGTATTTAGGTTTAGAATAAGCGGGCCGCGCATACGTACTGCAAGACCCCACACACCCCGTCACAGTGTTTTGAACTTCCATCTCCTGGTGCGATGACAATAGTAGAGCAGACGCAAGAAGAGCTTGCCGAAACTCAACGATTGGCGTATTTCAATGCTCATTGCGGGGCTCCTGTGTGTCCCCCAAATGCAAATTACTGGGCTCACTGCTCACTCCATTCTTCAACAATGCGGCTCGCTCCAAGACACGGTCTACAGCTTTAAACCAAGCTTAGAGAGCAGGAGGCATCACATGTGTGTATTATTACTATTTTATGTATATTACGTAGCTGAAAGTGCGTATGTTGAATACCTGAAGCCTTGAAATTTGTGTATAATATTCAGTGTACCAAAATGCCACCGTTTCGCTTTAAATTAGGGAGTGCCAAAACTTTACACAGTCGAACTAGTGAAGTTATTTATAATGTGTATAAATTCATGAAAAAGGAAACACATCTCGCTGGAAACATATGCGCAATTCAAAATAAAGTGGCTGAAGCATGAGGTGTGTCGGAAAGGTCGGTGCGGAATATAATACAAGGTGCCAAAAGAATTGAAAGTGGTGAAGTGGATTCATTTTCAACGCCTGGAAAGAGAAGACCAAAATCTGTCAAGAAGTGTAAGTTAGACGATTTTGATAAATGCGTGGTAAGGCATACAATTCATAATTTTCACTATAGCAAAGGTGAGAGGCCAACGCTGGAAAAGATCCGTAGGAAACTGGTTGAGGTTATAAATTTTAAAGGTGGCGTACGAAAATTAAGCAAGATAGTTCGAGGCCTAGGCTTTAGATGGAGGAAGACAGAAGACATGCGTAGAATACTTATGGAGAAGCCTGACATAAGGCATGCAGTACTTACAGAGCATAAGGCGGTACCGACAACAGGGTAGGGCTATTGTTTACACTGATGAGACATATTTGCATAGTTCGCACACTAAGCCAAGTGCTTGGAGTGACGGTTCTCTTCATGGACTGAAGTCGCCTATCTCGAAAGGACAAAGATTAATAGCGCTATACGCCGGTTCTGATGCATGTTTCTTTCCAAATGCTTTGTTGGTTTTCAAAATCCAACAAATCAACAGGGGACTATCACGATGAGATGAACTATAGAAATAACGAAAAATATCTGACAGAAAAATTAATTCCCAATTTGCCAACAAATTCTGTAGTCGTGATTGACAATGCCTCGTACCATAATGTCAAATGTGAGCGCGTACCCACATCATCTTCCCGAAAAACAGTTATGCAGGATTGGTTGACCGATAAGGGTATTCCATTTTCTACAGAGATGATAAAACCTCAACTGTACGCTTTGATTAAATCCCATAAACCACGTTATGAGACGTATCAAATCGATACACTGCTTGCTACCTATGGACACACGATCTTGCGTTTACCATCGTACCACCCCGACTTGAATCCTATCGAAATGATTTGGGCTCATGTTAAAAATTATGTAGCTGGACAGGTGGTGGTGGGGATGAATGTTTTAAGGAGTGTAACATCGAGACCCCTTTCCTGTTGGCGGAGAGTTATGCTATAGAAGGAAGAATTTCGACTCTTTAAAAAAATGGGGTAGTGAGTAAAGAGAAAGGCCATGTCAGACTCCCTAGGCTTCGAAGGTCTGATGAAAATGAGAGATGACCAAGGGAGTTGTAGTTATTATTTAAAGGGGTGGAACAGTGAGGTCTTCTGCCCCATTGACCCAAGGAGATCGCCAGGAAGATGAAAGAGGAGCCTGGCACAAGTAAGTAGACGTACCATACTGCATAATTCAGAAGATTTTAGGCATTGGAAAGTCTGCCCCTTCAAGGTTGACATATGTATTAACTAAGGAGGACTACTTCATCGACGACATCAAAATACAGTTTTACCTACCAAACACCAAAGCCTATGAGAATGCACGCCGAACCTTAAATGAGAAACGAAATGCCATTTGGTCCGACTTTTACTCCACAGATGCCATAATGACGGAAGAGTGGAAACAAACTAATTACGAACTACGACACGTAATAACACGTTACGCCACCCATGGATTTCACCATAGATTCTGCAAAACCAAGAATTTGCACCAACCGAATGAAGACTGTGTATGTGACCTGTGCAACGATCATTGTGAAAGGTACCACGCACAAAACTGCAAAATGAGGACAACCTCAATAATAAGACTGGCATTAGCATAATTGATCATATGTACAAATATGTATTTGCACATTGTGCGATTTTCTTTTAATAATAATTCAGAAGAGGCTATACTCTGCCCCACAAGTGACTATCCTGGGGAAATCATTAGCGACATGCACAGGCTATTGGTGTAGCATATAATATTGCACAATGATAGGCCTACATTTCCATTAGCAGCATCTCAGTTGGTTAGTTAGGAAATATTTATTAGAAGGCAAAGGAGTCAAGAGCTTGGTCGTCCCATTTTGCAATTTTTAAATCCAAGTTACCTTGCCACATAAAAGTTAGGCTGATTGTTATAGATATGGTAATCTTAAGTTCTGAAATATTTATCTATACGCTACTTCATTCGTAAAACGATCATTTTGAATGCGACTTAAATGGCTAAGCCAAGAGCATTACTTCGTGGAAGGCAACTCGAATGACATGGGCTAGGCCTAACCTAAAAATTACAAGCAAGGTGAAATCCTAGTATACGGTAATTAACAAAATTGTTTATTGAGCGATATAACTATGCATTGATCATAACTTTCGTCTCCTAGTAGACGCATAATATTCAGTGTACCGTTTCGCTTTAAATTAGGGAGTGCCAAAACTTTACACAGTCGAACTAGGAAAGTTATTTATAATGTGTATAAATTCATGAAAAAGGAAACACATCTCGCTGGGAACATATGCGCAATTCAAAATAAATTATAAATAATTTAATTACATTAAATTTATTTCGAAATAATGACTGAAACACGTTTAAACGACCGCCAATTCGCGCCATCTTTACCGTTTTTATTTACAGGTAGTTGTGATGTAGCGATTTACTTCCCTTTGATGCAGCGCTGCGATTTCTCGCTTAAAATAAGAAGGCGGCCTATACTCAGACCCACGGTCGACTCTAGATAGGTCGGAAGGCTGAGACTTGGCAACATGTTCATCAGTCAAAGGCCTACCCTTGTCAGGCGGGAACACGAAGGGAACGTTCAGTCTTTGGTTCAGTCTGGCAGGTGTTCTCGCTTATCTCACAGGGATATTTCCTTCTATATTTTGTTTCTCATGCTTTGTACGTTTATACGCTTTATAGTAGCGTTTATACTACCCTTCCAAGTGAGTTTTTAACTGTAATCCCTAATCGAGAACACACTGGCGAATGTGGTTGTACGGTACATGTAATTATCACATGTTCTTCATATTTTAAACTTTGATTTTCCAGGTATGTTTCGGCACCGTAACAATGCCAGATAAATGTTTTGTGCCCAGCTGTAACATTCAGTTATTGCAAATGTATTGCTAAACAATTATTCACAGGCTAGGAATGATGCTGTTTATGTCAGCAAACTTGGTTAAGGGAAGAGAAAGTTGCAGACACTTTAGGAAGGAAACAGAAGTAATCTGATATATTTGTGAAATACAAGCACAACAGAGTATTTCTATAGAGGTAGTAAATTATCTACATACATGTGTGGCGGAATTGAGGGTTTATAGGCCTACAGTGTAAAGATGTTATGGGAGATAGCCTACATGTGTGCATCACATAACCCTCAATTGCATCTACTTACTCCATATTATGATTATAATACCGGCATTTTTTTATTACCGTACTTAAGAGTAGTAAAATACGAATAGAAGGCAAAAAGAATTGTCTTTATTTTGCTTAACACATTTATCTCCGTGTCATTCACGCCTAATATCAGCTGCTTGGCTCTTATAACAACACGGTCATATGTACGTTATTCATTTATTTCCGATTGTAACACTCGTCATACGTAAATAATAAAAATAAATAAACAGATGTTTTGCTAAACATGTGTTCAATAATAATTCCGTAGTTTTTGTCGCCTCCCTTGCTAGCAGACAGCTGTTCAGGCGCTCGCGACGAAGTATGACTGACAACAACCGTAGCTACAGAGTCACACCTAAATGCAGGTATCGAAAGAGTGAAAATGGCGTATGCGGAAGCCCGAGATATTGTTTGTTTACATTCATTGCTGGGATACAATATGAGCTTTGATTAGCTTCGTTTGATGAAAGTTGGGATAAACTATTGCTCATCTGTAAGTTTTAGTGTCTTCAGTATATCTGTAAAGTCCAGTTCGCGTTAATGTACTGCAATCGTGTGTAAATATGTGATAATACTCTTATTACGGACTGGTTCGTTTGTGTGATGATTGTTCAGTCGACCGATGGCATTGTGTCATTTACTGCAGATGTTGAAGTACTTAAGACTAAAAGCATTAATAGAAGTGTCTCAAGAGTATACACCGCAATGATTTGCTAGTTAGCGGCAATATAATAATAGCTTAGTATACTTCGGTAGTGTCGAACTTAAGTACGTAAAGGGAAAACGCAATGAGCATCTACGGCAAGACCAAACCGTTGACGTTATCTTGACGCTCAGCTTCATGTGCCTCCATAAATCCTTACCAGTCTGGCAGATGTTCTACACTGCCTTGTATACACGCCAAATACTACAGTGAACTTCTGTTTTATTGGTTAAGGAAGATGTTTCCCCTGTGCCAAACAGTGAACTCATTGTGTTCCGTCATTATTCATACTTCTGTGATTCTTACAGCTTGCAAGTTATTTTTAGCCTACTTTTCACATTATGCAAAAATTAGGAAAAAGTAGACTTATGAGATCGGGCAAGTGTGTGTCTGTCTGTCTGTCTGGCTGTGTGTGTGTCTCCCCCTTTCAACTCCTAAACGGCTGGAGCAATCAAAACAAAATTTGGTAGGAGTAAAGATCTATACCTGAATATCTCACGGCCATATTTGAAAATGATATCAGTGCTACCAACTGCTGAAAATCGCAATTGAAATTTGAGCTCCATGTTGGATATCTTGGAAGGTATGAATGGGAGCTACTTCAAAATTGGCACACGTATAGATAATAATATTGCAGTTTAATTTCCAGGAGGCCATACATGGCAGTGTTGCCAAAATGATTATAAGCTTGCTGATAAGTCCAATTTTTAAATGCATATAACTTCTACACTCTCAATTGGAATTCAACCAAATTTCGTATGTACTATGTGTACATACACAGATATGAATGAGCATATTCTTAAGAGCCACCAGGGCTGCCAACTGTTAATAAATGCACTCCCTGTTGTTTTTATCCAAATACCAATATATCAGAAAATATGCAAGCAGACAGCTTTAAACCATGCACACGCATAGTACCTGACAATCTATATTAATTTGGGGTAACTTATATACGTCAGTGCTACCAACATGATTCTAAGCCTGCTGAGAGGTCCAACTTTAAATACATGTAACTTCTATACTATCATTTGGATTTCAACCAACTTTCGTGTGTGTTATGTGTACCATAACAGATATGACTATGCGTATATTTAGGAGCAACCAGGGCTGCCAACTGTTAATAAATACTGTCTCTATTTTTTTTACCCTAATATCAATATATCAGAAAGTATGCAAGCCAATAGCTCTAAACTTTGCGCACGTATAGTACCTGGCATTCTAGATTAATTTGGAGTAACTAATATAGGCCTACGCCAGTGCTGCCAACATGATTCTAAGCCTGCTGATAGGTCCAATTTTAAAATGCATGTAACTTCTCTACTAACTAATGGATTTCATTCTAAATTGACACAACAATAGATCATATTATTTCAGAATATTTCTGACCAATACATGTATGTCATTGATGCCAAATGATTTTACGCGCGCTGTTAGATGCAATGTTTAACTGCATGGAACGTCCATGCTATCCATTGGACTTCAGCCAAATTTTGTATTCTGTACCTTAAGAGATGGAACTAAGAATATACTCAGTCACCAGGGCTGCCAACTGTAGTTCTCTATTAGGCTACATTATGCCAGGTATACAGTATTTCGAACTAATTAGAAATGTCGATATTACCAACTTAATTTCGTCATTATTCTAGATAGATCCATTTAGATTAATCATTGGTATGAATCTTAAATTTTAAGAAAAGTAGGCTCTTTAGTTCGTCACGGAACTTCTTGTTTATTATGATGTGTGTAATAAAGTGTTGTGAGTAACTTGCCAATTATGTACTTATATTGCGAGGTGGTGTGCCGCGATAATTCCGTAAGAGGGAGATAGTGCTTTCCTACCTACATTACATTACTAAATCAACTATTTCCAGCGTACAGCTATTCCAAACGGTAACAGCGAATGTTTAATAGGTTAGATGGTAACATATTATCATGTCCTTTGTGTGTGGTAATCTCCATAATTATGTTCAGATATCCACACGACGACTTCTTTGCATATTTCAATCAACTAATTCGGTGTGACGTTTTACCCGAGATTTTAGACAATTCCACGATAGCTCTTAATTGAATTGTATCTCTATAGTGTTGGTTCGATTATTTCAGGCAACTATTCTCATTCCGATAGTGTACACAAATACTTTGCATGTGCTGGGACAGCATTTCAGTAACCGGGTACTTTCTTCTCTCCTACTTCAGAATCTGTTTGATTTTATGCTAATAATATTAATCTATAATTACTGAACTTAAATACAAATCGTGATAACTCGCCAATAAGCTTCTTATTCAATCACAGGAACAGTGAGACTATTGTAGCTGCCCCGTGTTCGTTAAGCCGCCATTTTGTTCGCTGCCACGGCCTTGGGTGGGGGCTTAACGAAGAGGAGTGAATCAAAACTATCTAAAAATTTTCCGAGCATAATGATGGTCTCCTATCAAAACGTCCCTGATTGGCTGAGCACTTATTGGGTCCTTCCCGCCACACAGCCGCTATCAATTCCGCCATTAACCTCAATTTAACATAACTTACGTTACTTAAATTACAAATATTAATGTTGGTGAAGGGTGGGTGACTTGTGGATTAGATAAGCCATTTTTAGTGTTGCCTTCTATAGTTTTGTGGGTGGCATTGTGGTTTTTAGGCAATCTCGTTATCTTGTAGACATTAAGATAAATAGTTATATTTCGGGGGCCTATCACTCAGTAGCGGTTTATCAACAGTAGCAACTATTACGAATAGCTGTACTTTATTAAGATTTTTCTGCTCCTTCGCGAAATAGTGGCGGTGGTTTGAGATTATTTTTGACTACCATTATGGGGTTTTAATAGTTTTTCATAGAGCATTTTTGTTGTCTTGTAGGCATGATTGATTTGACATGTTAGGTCTGCATGTAGCCTACTGTTTTTTTTCTGGTTTTTGGAATAATGCTCATTACCATTAAGTGCAACCGTGTTGACCGATTGAAAGGCATTGAATATTTCGTTTACTAAAGCAGCACTGAAATATGGGTTCCAACACGATATGGACTTGGAACTTATGTTCGCTTAACAAAATAATGATACATCAACAAGTCATCCTTGTAATCTCTGCAAATAATAAAAATATTTCCCATCCAATATAGGCCTATTCATGTTGAACGGTAGAAAGTTATCAAACTTTATTAAGGCAACACTGAAAAATGTTCATTTTGATCTAGCCTACTTACTCGGAGTCATCTGCATCAATGTCCCTAGAGATTCAGTTTTTTAAATTCTCCCTTTCCTATGGTCAAATAACACATGGATGTTCCCTATTTTTCTTAAGGGGATTCAATGATCTTATGCTGAACTAATTAAGAAAAGGGAATGCATCCCAACCCCTTAAAATATGAAGTTATCAGGATAAAAATAATGTCCATAACCATCAGAAACTTGAGAACACAGATAAGGAGAATGTTGATCGACCATGGATGCAAGACCAGAAAGTCTTAAAGAGGAGTGTTTCATTTAGAGGCTTGGAACATCATGGTCAAGACCCCTGTACTTGGGTGTGTGCTCAATTTGTTTGAAAACCCGTTGACAGATCATAAGTTAATCTGTGGCTGGAATCCACTCCGTCCTATGCTAAGCTATGAGTACTGGGCACCATTAGTGTTCTGTGACTACTGTATCAATTTCCGAAAGTTGTGTCAAAGGCCTATGCATAGACAAGTCTCCCAAAATTTTAATAATGGCACCCCGTGGCGTTAACGAACAGCTGATTCCTCACCTCAAGTTAAAACACAATGAGAGTGAAACGCGAATTATGATCCACGTCATCCTGGCTTGTTATTGGCTGGCAATTATTACCAGCCATTGGCTGCCCGTGGGTTTGTTTACAATTATCACCAACATGGCGGCGAGAGGAATAAATTTCTACATCAATTAAATTGCTAGAAATCTATTCCAGTTCATGACCGTATGAAGTGCAAATCACTTATTGATGAGGAATTGTATGTACGTTTATATTTAAATTGAAGCGTGACACTGTTCATCAAAATTTGTGAAAATAAAAGTACAAATCAACACTCTTGCCAATCAACTGAACGTTTCTACTACTTTGGATGTATTGGATGTAAATCAATTGGCTGTCGTTTCCACCAGTTTTATTCATCAGTTCGAAATACATTCAGTACAATAACCTTTTGTGCACTATAAAACTACATTATAGACCATTGCATATTGATGTTGCTGTCTGCTTATATTTACCAATTTCATGACATGTAATTTGTAGGTTATGCCTAATAAGGCATATAATTTAAGTGGCCGTTTGTAATGTGAAGTCCTTACTGTATTTATGTACAAATATTATGGTTTAACTAACGAAGTAAGGATTAAAAGTGCAGTTTGCACTGCCACCTTTTTTTTTAAATATTGATATGTAGTTTCTCAGTCGGGTAACTTCTTGGATTTGCTTTAGATAGATGTATAGTAATATACTACCTTATTAACCTGCAGGCTGAGTTTTTTTAAACATGCCCAGGTGCATACAGTAGCACAAGACCTACTGCAGGCTATGTCGATCCTAAATGTAGGCCTATTATAGTGCTCATGTCAAAGGTCGTCCTAAAGTTTTAACTATTGAGACTTGATTTGCATCGAAAATAATTTCAGCTGTGTCTGGCAAGGCTTCATAAACTCGAGCGTGACTTCACATTTTCATTTTTCCTATACAGCTTTTGATACCAACCATTTAAATCACAGTGTTTCAAGATTTGCTCTCATTAAACATCACCAACACTTTTTTTCCCCTGGTGATGGGCTGTGTTGGAGTCTACAGAAAATAAAGTTGAGAAATAAAAATACATCTTAGGTTTCCATGACACAGTTGCATTTTATCCTACTATATCTCCACTCAATATACCAATCCTACCAATGTTTCCTAATTCCTCATGCTGCATACAGGGCCGGATTTACCGTAAGGCAAAATAGGCACGTGCCTAGGGGCGCCGCAGTCCAAGGGGCGCCTCAAGGCGCCCCTTCGGTTAGGCAACCGGCAATGATCTGTACTGGAGGCGCCCCGAAGGGCACCGCTGTCAGGCTTCCTCTTTGCTACGACTTTAAATGTGCTAAGTTAGGATTATAGCAGTCATCATCATCATCATCTTGCACAGTTTCCAGCCACTGGCCGGGTCTGTTTGGAACACAAGCCTCTCCAACGTCTTCTGTCTTCCCACCATCTCTCAGCCTCCACCCTTGTCCAGTCTTCTCCTCTCTTCTTCACGCTTTCTTCCACCCCCTTCAGCCACCTGTCTCTCGGTCTTCCCCTCGGTCTCTTTCCTTCCCACTTCGTCTCATGTACTCTCCTGGGTATCCTCTTCTCCTCCATTCGTTTTACATGTCCATACCATCTAAGTCTAGATTTCTCTATACCATCCTGTAATGGTTCCTCCTTCATTAATTCTCTGGTCCTCTCATTTCTTATTCTGTCCATCTTTGTAGCTCCAATACTGCTTCTCAAGAACCTCATCTCACTGGCCTGTATTTTGCTCCTCTCCCTTCCTTTCATAACCCAGGTCTCCGAGGCATACGTCAGGATAGGGACATAGTACGTCCGATATATGATCTTTTTGCTGTTCTGAGGGACATCCTTGCTCCATAACATGCTTCTCACACTCCTCCGAAATGCTTCTGCCTGCCTCCCCCGCTCATTTATTTCTCTATCGTTTCTTCCATTATCTTGTATCAGGCTTCCCAGATACTTAAAACTCTCCACTTTCTTCAGCTGTTCCCCACCAATTGTTATTCCCGTTGTGGTTCTTTCCTTCTTCCTTGTTGTGATCACCATCTCACTCTTATTTATGCTAAATTTCATCCCATATCCTTGTATTACTCCTTCCCACACGTCCAACTGTTCCTGTACCTCCTCCTCCTTGTTTCCCCAAATCATCAAATCATCTGCAAACACCATTGCTTTCATCTTTCCGTCCCCAATTACTTGTGCCACTCGGGTCATTATGTCATCCATCACCACAATGAAAAGTAACGGTGACAGTGCACTTCCTTGTTTCAGGCCGTTTCTTTGTTCCAACCAGTCAGATCTCTCTCCTCCCACTTTCACACAGCTCACGCCTCCCTTGTACATCTCCTTTATCCTCTTTATAGTCCATTTCTCTACTCCTCTATCCTCCAGGGACTTCCATACTTTGTTTCTGCATACACTGTCATATGCTTTCTCAATGTCCAGGAAGGCCATCAGTAGATCTGTTCCATATTCATAGTGCTGTTCTTGTAACTGCCTTACAGCAAAAATCAAATCCACTGTGGACCTTCCTGCTCTGAAGCCATGTTGTTCTTCCCTCATCCCTCCTTCTATCCTTGTCCTAATTCTCTTTTCCAAAACTTTCTCGAAGATCTTTGCACAATGACTCATCAGTGTTATTCCCCGAT
The DNA here is from genome assembly GCA_946902985.2 of Meconema thalassinum. Classification (NCBI taxonomy): domain Eukaryota; kingdom Metazoa; phylum Arthropoda; class Insecta; order Orthoptera; family Tettigoniidae; genus Meconema; species Meconema thalassinum. The sequence goes on along the minus strand of OX336393.1, from coordinate 526,916,475 downwards.
AGTTTCTGCAATCTGTTCTCCTACCTTTCTTGAAGATCGGGACAATGATTCCTCTTTTCCAGTCCTCTGGGGTCTTCCTTTCCTTCCATGCTGTCCTCATCACTCGGTACATAGCAGTATATATGCTAAAATAAATATTGAGAAAAGAGCAGAGACATTTAGAAATAATATCGTGCCTTTGTCGCATGCCCTTCCACTTCGCTCTTCGTTATGCCGCTCGACGCCTTTTCGTCCCGACAAGTGTGAGAGGGATGGGGAGGCGAGCGAGCGGAGCTGTGCTACGCGCGCTGTTGTTGCTGTAGCCGGGTTTGCTTGCATTGTAGTAGCATCGAAGTGACCCACGCCCCACCCCCCTTGCTTGTGCTGTGTGCGAATTCGAGCTTGCGTTGTGTTGTGATGTGATCTGCAAGTAAATGTTTTAAACTATGGGCAGCAGAAAGTTGTCTGGTTACAAAAACCATGTCCGCAAAGCTGTAGAGGATATAAGAAAGCCGAGGTTACATTATCAAAATGTCGGAAAATAAATGAGATGTTTAGTGCGCGTGTGAATCCTACACCTCCAACGACAAATTCGGATAACAATAACAATTCTTGCTCTGCAGTTCACAACATTGACTGCGATGGAGTTCAGCAACTTGAGGTAGGCTACCGTACACGAATTACTTTACGCAAAGTAGGCCTTTCCCAATAGGCGATTCCTTGATACACTGTTGAACAAAGTGACATAGGCTACGTAAAAACTCAGGCTGGCCTCGAAACCGTACCGTGCCTGCAGAGTATATTAAAAGTTGTTCTTTTTAAATTTACTATGTTTGAAGTGCTCTAATTAATACGGGATTTTCCGTTTCAGCTCCAACAATCCAAAATTTTCATGAAAAAGAGAATGAAAATTCTAGGCCTACATTTAATTCAAATGACACCTTAGGGGGAGAAAGCAACAAATATTTAAATTTGCTTCAGCGGACAAACAAAATGTTACGGCCAATGGTGAACCAAAAGAAAGGTTTCTAGGTTTTATGGTGAGCATCGGGCACAAGTAAGAGCAGCTTTTTGATGTAGTAAAGGCTAAGTTAGAAGATCTGGATTTGAACGTGGAAGATATTCGAGGCTAATCTTACTATGACGCAAGTAATATGTCCGGCGAATATTCCGGGTTGCAAGCTCGAATAGCGGCCTTGAATCCCTTAGCTCTCTATGCACCATGCTCACCCCACTCACTAAATTTGGTTGGAACTCATGCCGCTGAATCTTGTTCAGAATCTGTAAGATATTTTTAACAGCTCAAGAACTGTACACCTTTTTTACTGCTTCGACCTACCGATGGAAAATTTTAAAGAACTTTATCGCGCGCGTACTAAAAAGTCCGTCAGTGACTCGGTGGGCGGCACGATATGACGCTTGTCATGCTCTGAGGGAAGGCTGGTTTGGCGTCGTGGCAGCTCTTAAGAGTATTCACGAAGACAAAAATCAAAAGGCAAACACTCGAAGTGAAGCCAAAGGCATCTTAAGCAATATCGTACAATTATAAACTGCTTTCCTAGTTGTTTTTTGGAGTACCATTCTAAAAAGATTTAGATTAATACTGTCAGCCAGAAGCTCCAAAAAGTTAGCACTAATTTGAGCACTGTGGTAGAATGTTACGCTTCGTTAGCGGAATTTGTGCAATGTTTAAGAGATAATTTCGATGTCTATGAGAAAGAAGCCAAAGAATTAAGCGGCATTGTTCAATATTCCTACGACCTAAAGAGAAGACCGGAACGAAAGACTAGGAATGATGAGACAAAGCAAGGAGAATATGTACCGACAGAGGGCTCAGAAAATTTTCGCGTCAATGTATTTTATGTAATTCTGGATGTACTTAGTGCTGAGCTTTAGAGGCGAAGTGAGGATTACAAAGTCCTCCATAAGAGATTTTATTTTCTAGAAAACCTGTTAGACCTAGATGGACCAATGATTAAAAAATTCACTGACGATCTCTCAGAAATATATGTGGATGGCTTAGAAAGAGCACTGGCTGACGAGTGCTTGCATTTAAATGTACATTTAAAAATTGCAGATTTTAAAGGTAAGTCATCCTCTGAGCTCAGCCCTTTCCTTCATGAAAAAAAATTACACGATATGTACCCGAACGTAAACATTGCTTTACGGATACTTCTCACCATTCCAGTGACCAATTGTTCTGGAGAAAGATCATTTTCGGTACTGAATCGCGTCAAGAACTATTTGCGGTCAGTCACTAAAGAAGAAAGGTTAAACTCTATTGCACTCCTAGCGATTGAAAAAGATATGACGATAAACTTGAACTGCGGTGCCATAATTATTGAATTTGCCGAAAAGAAGGCAAGAAGGAAACTTTGAAGTAGTTCTCGTTGTGCTTGAGGCAGGCCCCGTTATGTCTTCATTCATGTTTTTAATCTGCACTTTAATTTCTCTAAAAGATATTGCAGGAAGATATGCAGTTGGCCTTATTTGTATTTTAGAGACGATTTGTTCAATTTAAAATGTCGTTCGTACCACTGCTCTTCATGCGTTTTAAAATTAGTGTGTGATCTAATATGTTTTAAAATATATTTCGTGCTACCGCACTTCATTCAGTTACTGCAGTAAATTATGTTTTAATTTTTGAAGCTACTCTTCATTTTTATTGTATGAATTAAGGCTAGACATTATTTTTGGAAAGGGTATTCATAAAGTGTTTTGATTGCATAAAAGTTAAACTGTTTCATGTAGTTTTACTCCAAGCTATTTTATTTTTATTTTTATTGAATTGACTATGTTTTCCCTGCGTAAAAATTCAAGCATAAAATTATGCTGTCAGCCATATATCTGTTCACTCCTTTTTTCCGAACCTTACCTCATGCGAGTGGCTATGCCTTATCATAAAAATCGGGGGGGGGGGGGAGATGGTGCTCAAGTGAGGAGGGGCGCTCAATGGAGAGGTGCCTATAGCGTAACTTTGGGTAAATCCGGCCCTGGCTGCATAAATAAACATGACAGATTACAGCATTAGCAATGATGACAGTAATTTATGAATTGCTAAAATGTTTTTAAAAGATGCATAGAAAGTGGCTTGATAAACCCTGTATCATCAATCCATTTAAACATTCCCACAGAGCTCTAATCAGAAGCTTATTTTATGTGCAACAGGTATGTAGAATAAACCTCCCTCACAATAACTTGTAGGCCTAACCTGAACATAATCCATGTTAAGAGCTGTTTTTTGGTTCACAGAAAAACCTACCATTTAAAATCTTGCACATAAGCTACTAATCATATTATGGTGCAATTACCCACGGTAATTTTAAAAATCCTGGCTATCAACTACTGATTTAAATATTCCAGACATCTTTCTTAACTCCACTTTTACTGACAGCATGTAAGTCCTTACTACTGTCTTTCAAGCCATTGACCAGTTATTTTTTCATGAGGAACTATTTTAGTCATTCTTCTCCATGTGAAATACAGTTGATGACAACTTCCTGGAAGACTCTGATGTTTTTTCTTGTGTCGCTTCTCTGGTTGCCTACGACACTTGCTAATTATTAACAGAATGTTTCATTGAATTGTTGTATCCAATTGACCAACTGGTTATATATTATGGCTTGCTTTAATTTTCCTATGATACACTTTTAGATCCCATACATTAATGAAATATACAACAACATAGGCTGACATGTTGAACCAATCTCCTATTCCCTAACACTCCCAACTAATGGGACATAAGCTACCTAGTGGTTGGTCTCACATTGCTTCCATCTACATGTACCGTACTAGGTCTATAATTTGTGTAGAAATGTCTTTCTTTGACATGAATTTATAATCCCTGTTGTTATCCAATTGCTAGTTTTGTTATTTTGAACAGTTCTTCGTTTAAAGGGGAATGCTATTTCAAAATAGTGTTTTAGGGTACTGTTAAATGCATTAAATTTATCATTTACATTTTCTAGTTCATAAATTTCTGACCATTTTTCCTTATTTAAAAAGTCATTGAAATATGTAACATTTGATTCAGTGAATGACCTGCACTTTGATTTTACTCCATTATCATTATTATTGATTGTTTCGGATACTTCAAAACTCAGTATTTGTCCATGGTGGTCACTAAAACCAGGACAATAGACTTCTATTGAATGGTGATATTCATCTGTATTTATAAAAATTTGATCAGGAGTGGTTTTAATAAATTTTGTTATTCTTTTTGGGGTATTTACTGTAGGTTTCAGTCCATAGGAAATTAGTAACTATGTTAATAATTCACAATTTCTATCAAATTTTAAGAAATCCACATTTACATCCCCACAAATTATTATATCGAAATTTACTTTGCTCATGTTATTGAGTAACAATTCTAATTTATCTATAAATAAAGGAAACTTTCCTGACGGAGAACGGTATACGCATACAATTATTAACTTAAACTGCTGTATTTTTACGGCAGAGAATTCAAAATCCTGTTCCATAATTAGATAATCATAGGCTGTTTTCTGTTCATGATCTAAATTATTTCTTAAGAAGATGCAAGTACCACCATGGCTAATATTAGATCTAGAGTATTTACTAGCTTGTATAAACCCTGGGAATTGAATTAATTCGAGTTGTTCCTCTTTCAGCCAATGTTCTGAAATACATAGTGCTGAGATGTCTTTAAGTTCATTTTTAAGCATTAGATTTATGTAATCAATTTTATTATAAAGAGACTGGACATTCTGGTGGTAAATTTTAAATTTGTTATTTTTCCAAGCTTGTGTTGGTGATTTATTTACATTATTATTATCATAATTGTTATTATTATTGTTGCTAGACAAATCCGAAATACCATACATACATACATACATACATACATACATACATACATACATGGTTTATTTGCAAATGTGGACACTGTCCATGGTGGCAAATTACAATAAATACACAAAACAATTCACAACCACAAAAATTTTAGAAAATTAGGACTAATTAGAAAATAAGTAATAGTTGCTAAGAGAAGAAACCGGTAATAGTAAAAATAATCATTCTAATAACAGAAATAAACATAAAATACTGAACATTTACACTTTCTTTCATTGCTTCAACTTATGCACCGTTCATCACTGCCTCTTAATCTGGTGCTTTTTCACCAACTCCTTAAATTTACCAACATCAGAAGGCAAAGGGCTGAAAATGCCCCCTGGCAAACTGTTCCATTATATTTCCCCCCTCCCAATGAACGAATATTAGCCCCAGTTACTTTTCCACTGACTTAATTTTAATTTACAACAATGACTGTATCAGCCCATATATGAACTTTCCTTTCCCAATCTCTCATGAATATCTTCCCATGCAATTTCCCCCTTGTAAGCTAAGAAAATACCCCCTAGTCTTGCTCTTGAACGTCTATCAGCCAGACTTTCCCATCCCAAGTCCTGTATCATCCTACTCACACTACTCGTCGATCTGTGGTCCTCCATTACATACCTGGCGGCCTTCCTTTGCACTCCTTCCAATTCCTTTATTAAATACATTTGTTATGGATCCCACACTCCCCCAGCATATTCCAGCAGAGGACGGACTAGGGACATGTATGCCCTTTCCCTAATCTCTCTGCCAGCGCCTTTAAAGACTCGCATAACCATATGTAGTGACTTGTATGCTTTCTTTACTATTTCCCTTATGTGCTTACCCCAGTGAAAATTCCCACCCCCCCACAGTGACACCTAAATACCTACATTCGTCCCCAAATACAACTTTATTTTCCCCCACTGAATATTCAAAAACAATATGATTCCTTTTGTTAAAAAATCTCACTGCCTGACATTTCTTTGAATTTATCATCATATCACTTTTATCCGCCCAGCTTTGTATGTCCGTCAAGTCCCTCTGCAATATGCCGCAGTCATCCGGGTGATTTATGCTCCTGTATACTACTATATCATCAGCAAATAATCTTATCTGGGATGATATTTTAACTCATATGTCGTTTATGTAAATGAGAAATAGTAAAGGACCCAATTTACTCCCCTGAGGTACCCCCCTCCCCACCCTAGACTGTTCTGACACTGACCCACCAACCCTTACCCTCTGACTTCTCCCCTCCAAAAATGATCTCACCCATTGAACTACTCTCCTGTCCAATCCTATAGCCTCCATTTTCCTTAACAAAATACCATGATTGACCTTTTCAAAAGCCTTTGATAGGTCAACTGCAATGCAGTCAACTTGACCTCTGTTATCCTAGGCCTCACTGATATCCTGCTGAAAGCCTGCTAGCTGCGATTCACACGAAAATACCTCTCTGAAACCATGCTGTTTATTTCCCAACCACCTACTACTCCCTAAGCATTCCCTTATGTATTCATTCATAATTCCCTCAAAAATGTTGCATATAATACATGTTAGACTGACAGGTCTGTACCTATCACTATCCCCCCTTCCCCCTCTCCCTTTATATACCGGAACTACCAGAGCCTGTTTCCAGTCCTGAGGCACTACCCCATTATTTAGACAAAAGTCAAACAGAAATCTTAAATAAGGCACATTGTTACACTCCGTTAAATTTGACTTCAAAAGATCTGATTGCCAAACCTCACGTTTGGCTTCTTCTACTAAAGTTTGAGGTCAGTCTGCTTGGCAAGTTGTCATTGCGAAGGGAGGACTTTCATCTAAAAGATTACATTGCATGCTTCTGCTGGAAACTAAAACCTTAGCACTGGAGACATGTAGTTGCTCACAGTTTTAATAACCTGGTATGACACAGCTCGGTCATCTAAATGGATCAGATGAGAAAGAAAAATCACAACATGGTGCTTTGGGAGCTTATGTCGAACATAAAGGTACGTTAATTTTCTTCATTTCATTGTGTTATCATTTGAGAACTAACTACATGCAGCAAGGCGTAAAGATTTCCAAGAGTGGAGTTTACCTGAACCGAAAACCGGGTGAGTTAGCCGTGGTGGTTACGGCATGACTGATGGCAGTCGCTCACATCCGGGAGGCGAGGAGGTTCGAATCCCCCCGCCGGCAACCTTGAAGATGGTCTTCTGTGGTTTCCCATCTTCCTTCCAGGCAAATGCCGGGGTTGGTCCCTAACTATAGGCCACAGCCGCTATCTTCCAACTCCTCGTCCTTACATTCCAACTTCCCTCCTTCCCTCCCCAACGCTACTTGTAGCTCACCCATTGGGTGTCCGTCTCGAAGCAGCTACAAAACTGGCGAGCCGAACATGTCCTCGGACACTCCCGGCACTTAAAGCCATACGCTAAAAAAAAAAAACCTGAACCGAAGTAAAAAATTCTTAAACTACTGAAATTATCAAAATACCTGCAGTAATGGTATCTTGAGACGTAATAGATGTTTACTTCTCAGCTGTCTGTAACCCACCCAGCCATCCCAAATAGGATCACGACTTATATAGATGAAATCCAGCTGGCTCTGCTATTTTCAGCACCATGTACAGTATAGCCAACCACACGCATTCGATACTATATCACATCCGGCAGACCAATGGTTATCGCCTAGACCAATAAGGTTCATCTATACCTTGCGATGCACTGGCGTTTAGGGGAATTCTTAGTTACCTTGATGACGTGATGGTATTGCAGTTTTTTTTTCACATAATTACAAAGGTGCCATGTGGTGCATTTTGTATCGGACATGTTGGCAACGTAATATGACGTCAATTTGTCGGCCACAAACATCTGCCGTCGTTGAACAAGCTACAACTAAAAACCTACATTTAAGCATTATTAGTGAAATTTGACAGTATATTAGTGATATTTGATAGTATTTCTATTGTGCAGCAGTGATAGTTATTGTTGTTTTAAGGGGTGGAACTACGAGTTCATTTGCCCTCCCCCCTAATCTACTCTATTCACATCTCTAATGAGCTGGTACTGCAGAAATCGAATTCCAAGTGGGAGCTGATGATTACCATCAAGTGTAGGAAAATTGCATACCTGGGTCATGTGTTATGTGGTGCAAAATACGCAATATTACACCTGATTTTAAAGGGCAAAATTGCTCGACCTCAAATAGCGTCTGAAATTAAGCTAAAACACATTTTCTCTCCTACCGCTGAGCTCTCAAAGCCAAGTGTACAGCTAAACGCCGGAATCTGTATGGTGCGTTTTGTAATAGTCATCATCATCATCATCATTTCATTTCCCCTTTTCCAGTTGACACTGGGTTGGGGCAATTAAGGTTCCTCTCCACTTTGTTCTGTTGTTCCACCATTCCTCTTCCGACACAGTGTTCCAATCCAGGTTCAGTTTTCTAATACTATTCTCCACTGAGTCCATCCAACGCATTCTTGGTCTTCCTCGTCCTCTCTTCCCTGTCATCCGTCGTTCCAGTGCTCGTCTTGGTAGCCTTATTTCATTCATCCGTTTGACATGTCCAAACCATCTCAATCTGTTTTGCTCTAGTTTGTCATTTAGTTTCTGTACTCCCAGTTCCTTCCGTATATCTTTATTTCTCACTCTGTCCCTCCTCGTTTTCTAGACCATACTTCTCAGGAATCTCATCTCAGCTGCTTGTACTCTGCTCTCATCCCTCTTAGTCATTGTCCAAGTTTCTGCTGCATATGTCATTATAGGAACATAATATGCTTTGTACATAACTTCTTTAACCTTAATTGGTGTATCCTTGTTCCATACTAGTCCCCGTACCCGTTGGTAGAAAGCACTCCCGTGTTGTATTCTTCTGCTAATTTCCAAATCTAGTCTTCCATCTTCAGTCAGTTCACTTCGCAAGTATTTGAAGTGTTTCACTACTTCCAATTCCTTATCTCCTACTTTGATTACTCCTTTTCCTTCTTTCTTTTCCCTACTCATCACCACTGTTTTACTCTTCTCCACATTTATCTTCAATCCCCATTGCTCAATCTTTTCATTTATTACATCTAACTGTTCTTGTGTCTCCCTCTCATCCTCGTCCCAGATCACAACGCCGTCTGCAAACAACATTACCTTCATCTTTGCCCTACTATATTCTTTCATTGTTGCCTTCATGATGTCATCCATCACCACACTTCCTTGCTTCAGTCCAGTGTCAATTTTAAACCATTCCGATGTCCCGACACTAGTCTTCACACTACTGTAGCACTCCATGCACATTCCTTTTATCATGTCTCTCAGTTCCTTGCCTATCCCCTATTTGTTAAACTTTCCCAAACTTTTGTTCTAGGGATGCTATCATAGGCCTTTTCTAGATCAATAAAAGCCATTTGTAATAGTTTTTTTAATGTAGACCAATGGCTTTTGCCTGGGCCAATAATTATTAGGTGGAGGGCTGCTCTAGCCATTTACATGAATACACCCCTGGTTTTTGTATCACACAGTAATGTTTGTTGTGCACTGCTGTAATTAATGTTTTTTGTGAGAGTGGAATTTCTTAAATCCACGCCAGTGGGCTTTGCCTATACCAATAATTGCTAGATATTCGTTAGCCATATATACACAGTGGGGTAATCGTGCATGACAGAAACCAGGTGGGTAGATTATTGGCTGAGGAATAACCTAACCACCAAGGGAAGATGATAAAGAAAAGGAGGTGGGTTTCGGACTGGAGAAAAAGGAAGGAGAAATAGGAGGAGAGTCCCACAAAAGTTATAAATTTAACTTTAAATGCACTCAGAGGCGGTTGCCACCGCAAATCCGCTCTCTGATACCTAAAGTGGGTAAGGACCTGGTCGAAGCTGACGGGAAACGCAGCTAGGACTTGGGTGGTTAGCAAGAGAGTGGCTTTAGTGTATTCCCTCTCAAGCAAGAATATGCCTACTATGTGGAAGGGTGATGGTCTGGCAAGACAGAGCGGAACAGATTTATTGTATGTCTGTTCAAAGAAATTCGTTTTTGCAAAGTAATTCGAAGAATGCCAATAATTTGAATCAGGTTTAGTATTTCCAGTTTTCGAAGTTATAGAGTTCCTGAAAAAGCGACCAAGTGCTTCCAAGAAGGATAGTGATAAAAAAATTATACCTTGGGGAGTAATTTTGGTAAGTGAACCAATAGTTGTATTTGGAAATGGCTAAGCTTTTACTCAGCAAGGAGCCGACTAAAAGTTTAGGCAAAGAGAAACACTTATCTTTTGGAAAACCAACCATACGTTTTCGGAGAGGATCTCCACAAGCAGGTAGCTGGCGTAGCGAGCTGTACTTGCCTTACTGGCCAGTTAGAATTAGCTATTAAAGCTAAGAGAAACTTTAACGAGATTACCACTAAGAGTTCTTGCTCAAATGCAACGGGTGGTGAAAGCCCTATCAATAGATTTAATGGCATTGAGTAGGAAGAGCCAAGGAAAACAGGATCTTGCCTAACCGTTGTACTAGAAAAATGAAAAAGCGAAAAGAAACTCTTAATTTATTTAACAATTCTAAAGAAGTTGATAACTTTAACAAATATATATTTTCAATTTGGTTAACAACTTTGGGGTCGCAGACCTCAGAAAACATTTAACATATGCCTCCAGGCAATTAACAATTTATTAGGTTTCAAACCTTTATAAAATCCTCGCAAGGATTTAAAATAGCGAAGATAAAAATTCAAAATTTTAAAGACAATTAAAGTGATTAAAGTTTAACAACAACTAGAGTACAAGGTGTGTACTTTGAGAAATTCCGGAGAGAATGTTCTAGAGAGAGTAACAACTTAGAAAATAACAATAACAAAAACAGGAAGAATAAGATAGAAGTTCCTAGAACTTCTTGTATTGAAGCAGCATTACCTTTAGTAGTTACACAAATAGGACAGGTCACTTACTGTGAAACCTGAAGAGAAAGTCAAAGGGAAGGTTCTAGACCTCCTATGTTTAGATAGGAATCACGAGACAAATGGGGCAAGTTTCCCTTTCGTGAAACCTAGAAATAACTCACTTATAAGTTGAAAAAATTGTATCCCCTAAATTAGAAGGGAGAAACAAGATAATTTGAACCGTGTACAAGACACGTAGTTATGCAGAAGTTAATTAATTACACATAAGAAAAATTGGGAGGGCACATCTTTAGATTGACACCTGGTTGAAACAGACCTAAATTAACAATTTATTATGGGTTGTTAGTAAGAGGTTTAGGAAAGAGCAATTGGGATGAAAGGTAAATGTTCATGGCCGTGTTTATAATAATCGGACGAGCGCTACGCTGAAGAAATACTGAGAGAACACTGTTTATCACTATAGTTCGTTGAAATGGATGAAAGGTTCACTGTAGTAGCGCAAAAGTTTATGGCAAAGAAAGTTATTGCAATCGTGGAAAATGACTGGTTGCACTAGATAGGCGAAAGTCTATTACTTGAGAATGTTGTGGATTACAATTAAATGCGCCAGAAAAAATCCCAACGGTGGAAGAAAATTTAGCTATTGAGCATTAATTTATAAGGTAGATTCCTTAGTTTGAAATGGCATTCCCACAAGTGAGTGAAAGATAATTGACGGCGTGACTTGTAGATAAAGTGCAGATTCTGGAAAGTTCCAGAACGATCCTAAAGGAAGAATAGGGCCAAAGTTACTCCAGCGGTGGAACAAGGTTAATATTTATAGACAGTGGGTATTCTATAATATCCCCCGTTGTGAGGAGATCTCTCATTTAATAAGCATAAGAAATGCTGCTTTTCACGAAGGTTGGCTTAATTGGACAGAAGCCCAACATGGAAAATCCCACGAAGAATGATTGTTGCCACAAATAAATATCTCACACTGCCTATAAAATAATCGTTAAAAGCATGAAGACAGTAAAACCGATGAAGATGAGGTTAAAACCTGAAGTATGTACTTATCTTTGTTGCATGGCGAAGGTGAAGTTCCCTTTGACGTATAAACTTAATTTGCCAACATGGCGTAGAATGTAGAGAGTGCCTCTTGGTTTGAGGAGACTGGCTCTAGTTGAGCCTTGACTGACTAAGTCAACTGCCGACGTACAAGTGAGACATGCTCAGCGAAGCGTGGAGGGACCAAGGAAGGAAAAAGGTGGGGGTAGGAGACAAAAGGAGAACATAACAGAATAGACAACTTTATAAAACTAAAAGTTCTTCCTGATGAATGGTCTTCAAAGAGTTGATAGCAGGCGATACTAGCACAGCATGGTGGTTGAAAAGGTAGACGAAGTTCTCTTGATCACAGAGATGATAGCCGGCGATGATGACGAGATCTGATGGCGAGATAGAAAAGGAAGTCCTCTTGTACAGGGAAGAATTGAGGAACTTCACAGATTCGCTGCTAGATGACGCTAGGTGAGTCATGGAAGATATATATCTAGAACAGACACACAATGACATAAGAGACATGACCACCAAAGAGAAACTAGGAGATCACTGTTGGTGTTGGAGAAAAAGGATGAAATGAACAAGCAAAGAGTATTAAAAATATACTCTATCATACCGTGTATTCAAAGAATACACCATACTGGGAGGGTAACACCAACAGAGAGCTGGAAAAACAATTAAACATTTAAAGGTAATGAAGCAATTGAAGACAGTGGTCTTGTGATATGACCATTAGTGGTCAAGATTCTAGCCACCCTGACTCTTCCATCTCTTCCAGGATAACACTCGGTCACTCTACCAGAAATCCAGACCAGGGGAGGAGAAATATCCCTAACCAAGACCAAGTCCCCCACTTTAATGTCGGGACTGGAAAGAAACCACTTCTGTCTCCGTTGCAAGGAAGTTAAATATTCCAAGTTCCACCTCTTCCAAAAAGAATTGCGAAGGGCTTCAAGTTAACGCCAAACGATAGGTAAATTAGAATCCCTGTAAGAATTGGGAAGAGGAGGAGGGGCAGAAAGAGAAGTGCCGATAAGGAAGTGACCAGGTGTGAGTGGAAGCAGGTCATCAGGGTCATTGGAAAGAGGAGTTAAAGGGCGAGAATTAACAGCACCTTCAATCAGAACGGACAGTGAATTGAATTCTTCATAAGTCAGAATTCGATTACCTAAGACCTTTCTTAAATGACGTTTAGTGAGCTTTACGCAAGATTCCCACCTACCACCGTGATGAGGAGCGTAGGGAGGTATAAAGCACCATTTGAAACCCTTTGAGTAGGAAAAATTAGAAATTTGTTCCATGGCAGGAGAAGAAGTGAGAGCTTTCTTCCACAGGGAAGCTGCGCCCTGAAAAGTGGAAGCGTTATCAGAGAACATCTCTGAAGGAACACCACTCCTAGCAGTGAAGCGAGAGACAGCTGATAAAAAGTAAGAAGTAGAGGCATTCGTTACTAGTTCCAAATGGATTGCGCCAGTAACCATGCAAACAAAGAGAGAAACATAGAGCTTACCAAACAATTTGCGTTTAGCTTCAGGGGAATTTCGTTGATATTAGAACGGACCCATATAGTCCACACCAGTTAGAGCAAATGGGCGTATAGGAGAGGAGCGAAAGGAGGGCAGATCGCTCATTAATTGAGTAATGATTTTAGGTTTCGCTTTGAAGCAAGGAATGCACTTGTGAATTACAGAAGAAACTTCATGAATACCATTTATAATCCAGTACTTTTCCCTTAAGAGGCAAAGCAGAGTGCGTGTGCCAACATGCAGATTACGATAATGAAAGTCACGTATAATTAAGGAAGTTACGTGGTGTTTAGAAGGCAAAATAACGGGATGCTTTTTGTCTGCAGAGAGCAAAGATTGAGAGAGCCTACCACCTACCCTAAGTAACCCATTGTCATCAAGGAACGGGGCTAAAGCACGAAGACGACTGGATTTGGGAAGATCTCTTTTAGAAGAAAGTAAAGATAATTAGGAAGAAAAGGCTTCTTGCTGTGTCAGTTGTAAAACCTTAATGGTAGCGAGATTCAATTCATGATTGGTAATGTGTGGTTTAGGGAGAAGTGGTTGGTCAACCACAAGATATTTCCATCTAAGGAGATAGGCGACAATACGTATTAATTTATGAAAGGAAGAATAGCGGGATAGCAAGGGATGAGAAACGTTGGAAACAAGACACGAAGCAGTAGACAGAGATACTTTTGCTTCAGGCAAGTTGGAGTTTGTAACTGGAAGTTTAGAAGGCCAAGAAGAAGAGTCTTCGATTAACCACGAGGGCCCATGCCAGTACAACTGGGAAGCTGCCAATTGAGAAGGTAAACATCCACGAGAGATAATGTCGGCTGGGTTGTCAGCGCTGGGCACATGCCTCCATTGACATCCCGAAGAAAGAGTTTGAATTTTGGAAACTCTGTTTGCAACAAAAGTTTGCAAGTGAGCGGGGTTCTTGGCGATCCAAGAAAGGGTGATCATGGAATCGCTCCAGAGAAAGATTTGCGAGAATTCGACTTTTAACACTTCCCGTAATTTTTTGACAAGTTCTGCGGCCATGAGTGCAGCACACAATTCAAGCCTAGGCAAAGTGATAGTTTTAAGAGGAGCTACCTTCGATTTGGCACAAGCAAGGTTGGAGACTGAAGATCCATTTAATGGACCGCGATAACCTAAATATGCGCAGCAACCGTAAGCTTTTTCGGAACTGTCCGCGAACACATGAAGGAAAAAATATGCATTAGATTGAGAGCTAATTAAATTCCTAGGAATTTCAATAAGGGAAAGATCCAGCAAATTGCTGCGAAACGAAAGCCAACGATTAATAAAAGAAAGGGGAACAGTGTCATCCCATTCACATTTGAGCGACCACAGCTCTTGCATGAAGAGTTTGGCCATAACGATAACTGGGGCAAGGAATTGAAGCGGATCAAAAAATTTTGCAATTTCAGAGAGAATTTGTCTTTTTGTTTTAGGGAGCTCTTCGGCGAGCGAAACTTTATAGACGAGAGTGTCAGTGCTAGTGCACCAATGAACTCCTAGAGTTTTTATGGATTCGGAGTTTCCACAAATTTCGACAGAGGAGGGATCAACGTCTTCAATAGGAAACTGGGCGAGAAACTCAGGGGAGTTTGAATTCCACTTATGAAGTGGGAAACCTCCATTCCTTAGCAATGCTTGAAGTTCTAAGGACACGAAAGAAGCTTCCTCCAGAGTGGGAAAGGACTGCAAATAATCGTCAACATAGAAGGACGTAGTTAATGCTTCAGAAGCTTTAGAATCAAATAAATGACCATCTTGAGAGGCTAGCAAGTGTAGGGATCGGATAGCAAGGAAAGCAGAGGGTTTTAAGCCATAAGTAACTGTGTTTAAACGAAATACTTTAATAGGCTTACTGATTTCATCACGCCACAAAATTCTTTGGAGATCTCGTTGTTCCGGTTGAATTAAAACTTGGCGGTACATCTGTTTTATATCAGCTATAACAGCTATGGGAAATAATCGAAAGTTTAAGAGTATAGCAGATAGATCTGACTGAATAGCAGGACCAGAGTAAAGAGTGTCGTTAAGGCTGTTGCCATTAACGTCGGGTGATGAACCATTGAAAACAACTCGGATTTTATCTTTTACAAGAGGGTTTTTCCATACGGGATGATTATTTAAATAAACAGTTTCAATTGGGGAGTGGGATTCATCATCAGATTTGTTAACAACTTCCATATGATCTAAGCTTTCATACTCATCCATGAAATCAGTGTACTGCTGTTTAACAAGAGGTTCTTTCTTGAATTTGCTCTCGATAGCAAAGAGAGCCTTTCGAGCTTTGGGTTGAGAGTTAATAAGTTTAGGAGGATTATGTAATCTTGGCATTTGAACAATGAACCGGCCATCAGAAGAACGAGTGGTGGTGTTCAAAAAAAGTTGCTCACAGAATTCATTTTCTGAAGATGTTACGTTAGGAGGATCAACGCTTTCAAGCCTCCAGAACTGTTCCAGGTCAGTATTGGCAAACTAGTATTGCGATGCAGGTTGGGGAGAATAATGGGGAAGTTGACCTGTGACGATCCATCCAAAATTAGTGTCTCTGGCGACCACGTTTGAGGATAACTTGCGAACCTGTTTACGAAGGCAATTCCAGAACACATTGGCACTAAAGAGTATGTCAATACGGTTTTGCATGTTGAACAAAGGATCGGCTAGCCTTAAATGCGAGGGAATGTTTAACCCTGAAATATCCACAGAGTGACTTGGAGTGTCTTCTCCAATGCTATTGAGAATTAGACAATTCAGTTTAAGAAGGTTGTTTCTGTGAAAAATGTCTCTTATGGTTAACTTTGAGAATTGTAAAGCTTGTGATTTTGAGCTGTTAATGCCTGATACGTTAATAGAAGTGGGGTTTACAGGCAGGCCTAGTTTTCTAATCAAAGAATTAGACACAAAATCATGAGTTGCCGCTGAATCAAGAAGACCGCTTGCACGGACCCAGTTGCCAAAATTATCCTGAACTTCGATTTGGACAGTAGACAATAATACTTGAGCACTGCGAATGGACTTGGCATTTTGAATATATGATGAAGCATTGGAACTGTTAGCATTATCACTTTTTTGAGAAGTAGATGCTGTCGATGACCTTGCCTGATCATGACGATGTAGCAAAGTGTGATGAGCCTTTTCACAATGGAAGCAAAGTCTTGTGGACTTGCAATTTGAAGCAGAATGAGTAGGCACCAGGCAATTGAAGCAATGTTTGTTCTGGGAAACTAATTTTCTTCTGTCGTCGACTGACATTTCTTTAAAGGATTTACAGAGGTATAGGGCATGGGGATCTTTACAAAGTATGCACTTTAAAGGTTCGTTTAAACTCTTGCGGGGTTCGCATTGAGTGTTTAAAACAATAGAGTTAGCAACACGACGTTCACTAGACCTAGTTGGGTAACCAGTAGTGTTTGATTTAAATTTGGATGAGCTGGACCCGAGTTTTTGGGTATTAGACGCTAAGCGTTCGCTTTTAGGTTTGATAGACATTAATTCAAATTTGGAACTCGGAGAAGAGGGTTCACTTTGATTAGCTAGAGCGGTTAAGAGTTGGCATCTAGCGTTTATGAAAGTGACTAAATGCTCGTAAGAGTAATCGTCTTCTCTAGAAAATTCGATTTCCCAAGCTTTGAGGGTAGCAGTATCAACTTTAGAAACCACTAAATGTATTAGGAAAGTGTCCCAGTGTTCAGTGGGTTGATCTAGTTGGGATAAAGCTTTAACATGAAGCTGCGTAGTATCAATGAGAGTACGCAAACTAGTGACGTCATTATGCTGTGACGCAGGTAGGTTGAATAGAGCCTTCATATGGCGTTGAATACGTAACCGTAAATTTCCATATCTTTCTTTTAATAAGTTAAAGGCAATGGGGTAATTTTCGGCACTTAGAGGAAGTGCTTCAACTAACTGCAAAGCTTGACCTCGGAGGATAGATCTCAAGTAATGAAACTTGTATATGACTTGAATTTCTTCATTGTCATGAACAAGATAGCAAAATAATTCATAGAAAGAATCCCAAGTAGATTCATCCCCAGAGAAATGGGGTAAATCAATTTTAGGTAAAATTGGTTTGGGCTTGTAAGTACCATCACGGAAAGAAGTTTGTGGTTCGTGAAGGGAACCAAGAACAGAAGCGTCCTTTTTCTGCTCCTCTTCGAGTTGGCGTATAAGTTTGAAGGCAGAACCTATGCCTTCGTAATATTGGTTTTCTACTACGACTCGATCTTCGGTTTGATTGAGCATACAAGTTTCTATTTCAGTTTGGATGTTGCAATAATTTTCATAAGAACGTTCAAAATCCCTTACACGATGTTTCAACAAGTCTAATTGAGCTTCTGAGGGATCTAACTCTTTTATGTACTTTCTGAATCGGGTAATTTGCCCTTTATAGGATGCTCGTTTAGAAGTAAGTTTTTCATCCTTATCCTTTTCAGTAGGAGCCATGTCAAAGAAAATAGATTAAAATGTAACTCACGAAACTGTGGAAACTTGGAAATGCTGTCAAGCTGGCAGCAGCCAATAAGTTGAAAGAAAGGGACACACCACGGGAGACAGGAGCGGCCTCTTTCCCCTCCACAGGCTTTGCATGTTGTAGTTATAGCTGAAAGATTCAAAGCAGATATTAATAATTTGCAAGGTATTGCCAAATGATCTTTAAAAAAGAATAGGAATAGAAAATGGACTCTCCCGGGTTTCGGCACCTAATTTTGGGTAGATTATTGGCTGAGGAATAACCTAACCACCAAGGGAAGATGATAAAGAAAAGGAGGTGGGTTTCGGACTGGAGAAAAAGGATGGAGAAATAGGAGGAGAGTCCCACAAAAGTTATAAATTTAACTTTAAATGCACTCAGAGGCGGTTGCCACCGCAAATCCGCCCTCTGATACCTAAAGTGGGTAAGGACCTGGTCGAAGCTGACGGGAAACGCAGCTAGTACTTGGGCGGTTAGCAAGAGAGTGGCTTTAGTGTATTCCCTCTCAAGCATGCATATGCCTACTATGTGGAAGGGTGATGGTCTGGCAAGACAGAGCGGAACAGATTTATTGTATGTCTGTTCAAAGAAATTCGTTTTTGCAAAGTAATTCGAAGAATGCCAATAATTTGAATCAGGTTTAGTATTTCCAGTTTTCGAAGTTATAGAGTTCCTGAAAAAGCGACCAAGTGCTTCCAAGAAGGATAGTGATTAAAAAAATTATACCTTGGGGAGTAATTTTGGTAAGTGAACCAATAGTTGCATTTGGAAATGGCTAAGCTTTTACTCAGCAAGGAGCCGACTAAAAGTTTAGGCAAAGAGAAACACTTATCTTTTGGAAAAACAACCATACGTTTTCGGAGAGGATCTCCACAAGCAGGTAGCTGGCGTAGCGAGCTGTACTTGCCTTACTGGCCAGTTAGAATTAGCTATTAAAGCTAAGAGAAACTTTAACGAGATTACCACTAAGAGTTCTTGCTCAAATGCAACGAGTGGTGAAAGCCCTATCAATAGATTTAATGGCATTGAGTAGGAAGAGCCAAGGAAAACAGGATCTTGCCTAACCGTTGTACTAGAAAAATGAAAAAGCGAAAAGAAACTCTTAATTTATTTAACAATTCTAAAGAAGTTGATAACTTTAACAAATATATATTTTCAATTTGGTTAACAACTTTGGGTCGCAGACCTCAGAAAACATTTAACATATGCCGCCAGGCAATTAACAATTTATTAGGTTTCAAACCTTTATAAAATCCTCGCAAGGATTTAAAATAGCGAAGATAAAAATTCAAAATTTTAAAGACAATTAAAGTGATTAAAGTTTAACAACAACTAGAGTACAAGGTGTGTACTTTGAGAAATTCCGGAGTGAATGTTCTAGAGAGAGTAACAACTTAGAAAATAACAATAACAAAAACAGGAAGAATAAGATAGAAGTTCCTAGAACTTCTTGTATTGAAGCAGCATTACTTTTAGTAGTTACACAAATAGGACAGGTCACTTACTGTGAAACCTGAAGAGAAAGTCAAAAGGAAGGTTCTAGACCTCCTATGTTTACATAGGAATCACGAGACAAATGGGGCAAGTTTCCCTTTCGTGAAACCTAGAAATAACTCACTTATAAGTTGAAAAAATTGTATCCCCTAAATTAGAAGGGAGAAACAAGATAATTTGAACCGTGTACAAGACACGTAGTTATGCAGAAGTTAATTAATTACACATAAGAAAAATTGGGAGGGCACATCTTTAGATTGACACCTGGTTGAAACAGACCTAAATTAACAATTTATTATGGGTTGTTAGTAAGAGGTTTAGGAAAGAGCAATTGGGATGAAAGGTAAATGTTCATGGCCGTGTTTATAATAATCGGACGAGCGCTACGCTGAAGAAATACTGAGAGAACACTGTTTATCACTATAGTTCGTTGAAATGGATGAAAGGTTCACTGTAGTAGCGCAAAAGTTTATGGCAAAGAAAGTTATTGCAATCGTGGAAAATGACTGGTTGCACTAGATAGGCGAAAGTCTATTACTTGAGAATGTTGTGGATTACAATTAAATGCGCCAGAAAAAATCCCAACGGTGGAAGAAAATTTAGCTATTGAGCATTAATTTATAAGGTAGATTCCTTAGTTTGAAATGGCATTCCCACAAGTGAGTGAAAGATAATTGACGGCGTGACTTGTAGATAAAGTGCAGATTCTGGAAAGTTCCAGAACGATCCTAAAGGAAGAATAGGGCCAAAGTTACTCCAGCGGTGGAACAAGGTTAATATTTATAGACAGTGGGTATTCTATAATATCCCCCGTTGTGAGGAGATCTCTCATTTAATAAGCATAAGAAATGCTGCTTTTCACGAAGGTTGGCTTAATTGGACAGAAGCCCAACATGGAAAAT
Organism: Meconema thalassinum; assembly: GCA_946902985.2. Lineage (NCBI taxonomy): Eukaryota > Metazoa > Arthropoda > Insecta > Orthoptera > Tettigoniidae > Meconema > Meconema thalassinum. The sequence continues at coordinate 526,896,350 of OX336393.1, read as the reverse complement.
CCCACGAAGAATGATTGTTGCCACAAATAAATATCTCACACTGCCTATAAAATAATCGTTAAAAGCATGAAGACAGTAAAACCGATGAAGATGAGGTTAAAACCTGAAGTATGTACTTATCTTTGTTGCATGGCGAAGGTGAAGTTCCCTTTGACGTATAAACTTAATTTGCCAACATGGCGTAGAATGTAGAGAGTGCCTCTTGGTTTGAGGAGACTGGCTCTAGTTGAGCCTTGACTGACTAAGTCAACTGCCGACGTACAAGTGAGACATGCTCAGCGAAGCGCGGAGGGACCAAGGAAGGAAAAAAGTGGGGGTAGGAGACAAAAGGAGAACATAACAGAATAGACAACTTTATAAAACTAAAAGTTCTTCCTGATGAATGGTCTTCAAAGAGTTGATAGCAGGCGATACTAGCACAGCATGGTGGGTGAAAAGGTAGACGAAGTTCTCTTGATCACAGAGATGATAGCCGGCGATGATGACGAGATCTGGTGGCGAGATGGAAAAGGAAGTCCTCTTTTACAGGGAAGAATTGAGGAACTTCACAGATTCGCTGCTAGATGACGCTAGGTGAGTCATGGAAGATATATATCTAGAACAGACTCACAATGACATAAGAGACATGACCACCAAAGAGAAACTAGGAGATCACTGTTGGTGTTTGAGAAAGGATGAAATGAACAAACAAAGAGTATTAAAATATACTCTATCATACCGTGTATTCAAAGAATACACCACCAGGTGCATCAATAATCTTGATCCAGACCAGACCTGAGTGGTGTATTTTGTATCCCACATGTTGGCAACTGTGGTGATAGTTTAAAATTTGAAATACACTTATTTTCCGTCTAGTCAATACTTTTTTGTGTGTTTATGTACGCCCTAGGACATTGACTAGACGGAAAATAAGTGTATTTCAAGTTTTAAACTATCATTCGTCAATACGGACCAATCGTGAACAATGTTAACACGAACCTGTGGTGATGTCAATGTGTGCGTCTTATTAACAGTTGATGAGACCTCATGCACTGTCGAACATGGCTGCCATCGTTAAATGAGCAATAAATATTAATACATATTTCTGGTGCTGTAGTGACCGTGGTTAGTAATATCAGTTGGCGATGTCCCTCAGAAGACGAAACAATGCATGAAAATCTTACAGTGTGCGCACAAAGTCCGTATACCCCTACTCATTATTATTTATTTCTATTGTCAGTACATATACATTTGTACTTGCATCTTAGGAATTTAAAACATCATATTTGTCCGTCCATGGTCTCTGCACAGCTGAAGAAATCAAGCGAACCCACCTCACGTCATGATCTGGGCCGACATGATACAAACGCATCTGTTTGAACCATATTATTTTGATCGTTCTAATGCCTGGCTCATCCCGCAGCTGCAAAATTTGGGAATCTTAAACAGTGTTTGGTTTCAACACGATAGGGTGACGGTTCACTTCGCAGTGGCTGTTCAACAACGTCTGAACACAGTCTTTGGGAATCGCCGTTTCATATCACATGCAACACCATAATTCTGTGACTAGCGCTTGGTAGTGCATTCTTAACGAGAGGTATGACACGTCAGCTGTTCGCTTATGTCAACGACTTGATTATTCTGACTCTCAAACTCCGGTCTATCATGCGAAATACGAGGTTCATTTGGAGGCTTTTATATGCTGGTCTACCAAATTAATGTACACTTGTATTATTTGCTGGGTAACTTTATTTTATTTTTAGTGGTGAATGAAATGACAGACTACATCAAGGTCATCTGCCTGACTGAGTAATAAATGATATTATTAATCTGTAAACTGAAGATGGTTGACATGAGGTTAGGCTTTCCTTAGTGTGTTGTCCATTTGTGACGATTGAGTCTGATAAGTGATTGCATTTATTGGTCTTGCTCATTTGTAGTGGAAGGGCAGTTTTCTCATTTCTTGAGAGTATTTCCAGACACTTCCCAGCATGGAAATTTAGCAAAATACTACACAAGACTGCTCCTCAAAGAAAATAAAAGGAAAAAAACATTATTATTATTATTATTTAAAATAATTATTCTTGTTTTCGCATAAGGATGTAGCAGGTTTAAATTGTTTAATTGAGTTTAAGAATGTAGCGTATAGGCTACACGAGCATATCTCCAGGTCATGATACAAAATTAATCTAGAAATTTGTTTATATTTTTTGTCACAGTACTGGTAACAATATAAGGGATTGATTTTCAATTTTCCAGGATTCTCTGCCAAAAAATCTGTGATACACCTTCCAGTGACCTGGTCTGGATGAAAAGACGAAGAAAGAAACTGAATTTGATTATCTCTACAATGGGACACATTCCACTGGTGCATTGCTGTGCAAACTGCTGTATTTTCAAATGTTTAATTTTATGTTATAAATTAAGTGTTCTATTTGAATAATAATTTGTTAAAGAAAACATTGTGTATGATTTGAGCCTTGCTTCCTGAACTGCTGCAATCCTAACACCAACTGTTCCTACCAGAACCAGTAGGCATTCCTCCTAATTCACGAGGTTTGTGCTTTCCTCCTTTATGTCCTTATGAAGATTGTGCAATTAGAAAGTAGACTGTTTCATATTACTGTATGTGATAAGAATGTCAAGAATTCAGGTGAGAGTTATGTTATCCACATAATATTTCAATGTAGTTAGTCTTATCTCATTCCCAGTAGTAGTAGTAGCATTTAGGGACAATGTGTTGACTGTGGGGACATGCTAGGGAGGGATGGATCAACCCCTGCCCCCTACTCCCCAGAGATTTTTTAATCTGCATGGTGCTGATACAAACCTCTGTTTTCTCTCTCCCCCTTCCTTCATGTAATAATACATTGAGTGTGAGGAACAAAGGTCATACTCGTAGTTGAGTTCCTCCTCCCTTCTGTGTAGAATCTCGGAGGAGCATTGAGTCATTGTGATTGCTATGCCCTAGGGCCATATAGAGACGAAGGGAGAAGGGATTAGGCTAGGTAGAATATATTGAATTTAAAAGAAGGCGAATAAATAACTTCATCTGAAGAAAACTGGAATAAATTCCAGTAAGTGGTAAATATTGCTAAAATGTAGAATGTAGTTTTATTCTAGGATAAGGAGTTAGAAGCACATCAATAGCTTACAGATACTTTCTTTCTACTAATTTGCAAACTTGTAACTTAACATGTAGACCTATTGTACGCAACAGTCCTAGACTTATAAATTGACGGGTGTAACGGATTCTATGGTTAGTTCCAGTGGCATGAGCTACTCTTCATCATTCCAGGTGCCACAGATCCACATAATGCACCCATACCCCACTCCTTTCTGATCAAAGTTCTTAATGTGAGAAGTACCTTTAAGGAGAACAATACTAAACCGCAGTCTAAATGATCCTAATCTTAGGTTCCTACAATTTCCATGGACCTCTTGCCACCTCAGTTTTACCTGCAGGGCACTTGCTCTGGTTTATTATTGAAGGCTGGTATTGCGATGGATCATTAAATCACTCTTTGACTTTCTTGGCTGCAGCCAGAGGAGCAATGTGATGTTCTGACTAAAACCGATGATTTCATATTAACACTACACTAGGCCTACCGTGAAGAAAAACTGGCATACTAGATTGGACCATTGCCCCCCATTAACTTCTATTGTGTTACTGCCCAAAGAGTTAATACCTCATTATTGGAGATTTTTGAGCATTATTCTAAATGTATACACCTATTCTTAACAGTATTGTCGTTCATGTGTTAAACTGCTCTCAGTAGTCAATTAGACCTAGGCCTACAGGTAAGTTGCCCAATAGCTTACTGGCCACATAAAACATTTATCTTAACTGAGGTTTCTGATACAGTTCATGGTGTAATAAACCAGACAACACACTATTTGATTCCTACTAAACTAAAATGAATATTTATGTGGACAGGCAATGTAATTTCTCTTCGGAAGGGAGTTGGATGTATAAGGTTGACATTATCCGTTGAATACTATAAATAAGATACGGTACCGGTACTCCGAAATAAAATAAGGTATTAATTAAGGCAATAGCTAAAGAAAACCCTAACTGAAATAGATATTCATGTGAACAGACAGCGTAAATGTTTTCGCAAATGGGGTTAGGTGTATCTTATCAGGTTGAAGTAATCCGTATGAATGGTCAATGCATACGATAAATAAAACACCATAATAGGCGAAAGTATGGGTTAAGGCAATATGGAACATAGGAAATAGTTTTAAAAAAATGATACAAACTAATTGCGATATCGAATGGTATGAAAAACCGCGCCAATCGATTTACCCGTCATCTAGTGGAAGGCTTTCGTACTATGAAGATGGCTTTGAAATCCTGATCCAGAACTTGTAACAAGCGTCATAACAAGGTGCCTTACAGAATACCACTTTGAGCCTCGCTAGCCATTTGTTGTTATGCCTATGGTTACGATTCCGTCGTATCCATGTTGGTGGGTTGTTAAGGAGTGAAGTTACAGAATCGGGGTGTTGCAAGACCGACTACAACCTCTCAAAACAAAGATGGTGGCAATCGTAGGGGAACAGTTGTTGGCACTGGCTGGCATGGCGACATCGAAATAGCGGCAAATTCGAAGACAAACATTCGCATAATTGATTAAATTCCACCAGAAATTACAGGATTTTATGTAATGAGGCACAAATTCAATATGAAACTCTGACGTTCTTCGCTACAAGCAACAGACAGTAGCTAAAAATACAGAAAAAAATAATGATGTTGATAATGTTGTTTTAAGGGGCCTAATATCTAGGTTATCGACCCCTAATGGTTTGGGTGATAGTGAAAGATGAGATGAAAATGAAAACTATAACTAATAGGCACTAACTAGAAACTTACATAGGCCTGCTAGAAGAAGAAATGGTAAACAAATTAAGGATAAGGCAAATACAGGACAGGAAGAAAAGAAATGTCCTCAACCCTTGAATAATGGCATTGAGGGACTTGGAAGGAATGAGAGCCATGAAAGGCAGATAGGAAAGGGGAAAGAGGAGAGGGCCCGCCCCAAAGTCAGAGGGAAAAGGGGGTAAAGCGGACCCAGCTCTGGAATACATCGGGGTCGCCAACTCCCAAAGTCACCAGCCGTGAGCCCTTCAGGGTATAGCACTATCCAGAGTGCACCAGAAGTGGTAGGGCTACATACACCCTGCCTCCTTGAGGGCCTTGTGCAGAAGGCAGGAGATAACATGAAAAGAAAAAGAAGGCTAACCCCTCTAAGAATGAGGGTATCAGGAAAGATGGGACAAGGGCCTACTAAGGCAGGAAAGTGAAAGACTCTCTAGGCCTCGGATACCCTATTACCATCGGGGTCGGAAGAGAACAAGAGTTGACCAAGAGAGGTTGACAGGAAAGAAGACGGAGATGAGCCCAGCACAAGTAAGTGGAAGCAATGCTGGACTCATCTAGGGTCCTGTGGTCGCCAACCCACATCCCACTACATGTGAGCCCCTGGGGGGACAGACACAAATAAATCAAAGATAAGACAAATATTTACAAAATGCAAATACTTCTAACTGGAGCGACAAGAAAGCAAATAGACATTCTTGTTTTTACTTATATTAGGGGCTACATCGTGGCCCTATAGCCCCATGTATTTGTGTGTGGAATTTATGTGATAACCTGTGTTATTGTTATGGCTGAACTAGTGTGCTTGAAAATTCAGGATTGGATTGGGAAGGAGAAGGCCATGGCCTGAGTTAGGAACCATCCTGGCATTTGCCTGGAGTAGAATTGGGGAAACCACGGAAAACCACTTCCAGGATTTGAATAGGAATCAGCCGTATTCTCACATTAGGAACTGCACCCGAAATTTGAATGTTTCATTATGAAAATGATGATGTTTTTCGAGCCCCATGATAAAATTTAACATTGCAATATAAATCCTGGAAGTTGGCTCAAGAGAGCTTCGTTAGCGAACGCAGACAGTGGGAGAAACCAGTCACGTGATCAGAGACGCCCCAGAATATTCTCGATCATTGGAAAGTGCCTAGCAACAAGGCATTACCGCGCAATATTACCATTTAATTGTTATAAAATATATCATTGGATATATGCCCGCAGCCAATGAGAGGAGGGTTTATGGAAGCAGATATGGATTTTTACCTAGTTAATGTGATTAACTATTCCATTTAAGCCCTATATAACAATTTTATTCCATTGAAATTATCAAGAAAATGAAGAGAAGATATTAGTACAACTTTAAATGTCGTAAAAGGCAAGACATTCACTGTAACAAGCTTTATTACAAGTGCGCATCAATAACGGTAGCGCTGCACACCGTGAGAATATGTGTATAAAAAAAATTAGTAATGAAATTAGCCAAAGTAGGTACCTGTAGTAATGGTATCTGGAGATGATAAATTAATAGATGTTGACTCGTCCGCTGTCATAGACCCACCCAGCCATCCCAAATAGCGACACTACTTATATAGTTGAAATGAAGTATCTAGTAGACATCTTGTCACTATGTCAGGAATGCCAACCCCACGCGTTTGGTACTATCTCGCACCGTGTATACAAAGAAACAAAAGAGCGTCGATAATGTAATTTATAATTGCGCCAAATCCAAATCGTCAGTCGTAATTTAGCCATGGATTGCGTGTCATGTCAAATTACTTTTGCGAGTTTCAATCGTGTGTACTACGGCGATCGTGACAAATTATTGAAACTTTTACAACAGCACGATGTAATAGCCAAAACACGTCCGTGCCCAAAATGCAATTCAAATCTGCAGGTGAAGTGGGGTAGGGCGAGTAGTAGATTACTTGTGACCTGCAATAAGATCCTTCCAGGACCACCGAAACGGTCCTGTAACTACAAAGCGTCAGCCTTGAAACGAACCTTCGTTTTCGGATCAAACTTATCTATACCAGGTATTGTGAACTTTGTTGTTTTATGGTGTCTGTTTCCTAACCCTCGACACAGATCACTGATGAGGGAAATAAATCTCAGTCATCATACCGTAGTGGACTGGTCGTCATTCTGCCGGAAGGTGTGCGTGCATTGGTTGTATCAAAACAGGGTACAAATTGGAGGACCGGGAGTTGTGGTGGAGATCGACGAAGCAAAGTTTGGGAAGAGAAAGAACCACGCAGGCCGACCAGTCGATGGCCAGTGGGTTTTTGGAGGAGTCGAAAGGAATGTTAAAAAGATTTTTTTTAATCAAACTTGTACACCGAAGGAACGCCCAAACCCTCATTGATGCCATTCACGAATGGATATTGCCTGGATCCATAATAATTTCCGACTGTTGGGCAGCCTGCACTGCAGCATGAATGGTTTGTCCACCTAAGGGTGAACCACAAAGTGGAGTTCGTGTGCACCCAGAGGAGCGGCAACGTTTACCATCAGAACGAAATGAGAAAGCAAGTTGCCAACATCGATCCCAATGTGCACACTCAAAATATAGAACGAGAGTGGCGAAACGAAGATAGTATCCCAATCTTCGGGAAGAAGAAGGCCCATTTCGAAGGCTACTTAGCGGAGCACCTCTTCAAAAGGAATCATCCGGATGCCACCAGGGTCCACGAATTTTTGAAGATTGTCTCACAACTGTACAACCCCAACCGTTAAAACCTAACCAAACCTAACCTAACCTAACCTAACCTAACCTAACCCAACCCAACCCAACCCAACCCAACCCAACCTAACCCAACCCAACCTAACCCAACCCAACCTACGTAACCTCACCACAACTGAACCTAACGCACGTAACCTCACCACAACTCAACTCACTCACCTCACCTCTAAACCCTTAAACTGTGCGGTGTACACTGTATCGGACATGTTGGCTATGTGTGTCGGAACATTTTCATTTTCAAAATTTAAATTTCCAACAATTTCAAACTTTACGTCTGAATAATATGTGTGTCAACAAACAATTTCTAACAATTTCTAACTCAAGAAACAATTTCTAACTTTACGTGTGAAAGTTACTAAAACTATGTGTGTCGGAACATTTTCATTTTCAAACTTTAAATTTCCAACAATTTCAAACTTTACGTCTCAATAATATGTGTGTCAACAAACAATTTCTAACTTTACGTGTGAAAGTTACTAAAAGTTCTAAATTTCCAACATGTGAAAGTTACTCAAAGTTCTAAAATTCCAACAATTTCAAACTTTACGTCTCAATAATATGTGTGTCAACAAACGGAATAGTGAATTTTGTGTGCGACATGTTGGTAACGTAGTCACATGGTGTCACATGACGTGTCCAAGATGGCGTCCGTAGTGAAACGAACACGATAAAAATTCTTTATTTTCGTAAAAGAATCATTGAGGTGTGGCAGTTGTAGTTGAGATTGTGAAACGACTCCCAAGAACTCCGAAAAAGGTATGTAAATCATAAATCCTATATTTTCAATAATATACCTCGTTAAAAGTTCGTAAAGTTACGAAAAGGCATATTCTCACGGCGTGCAGAATTACCTCAATAACTACGCGCGACCAACAATGGCGCCGAATTTCAGGCAAGGAAGAGTGGGGACGGCTTGTAGAAGCGTTCTTCTCTCGACTGACTTGGAAGGTACAAGACGTGTTACCCGGCGTAGTTCATTCCCGTAGCAACGGTACCGAGCAAGGATCATGTAAACCGAGTGCGGTCTTACGCTACTCGACGGACGGTGACGAGAACGGCCGATATTTACTGTCGACCAAAATATTATGTGTACTCGAGTTTGAAGGTTGTTTATGAAGTAACAAATAGACCAACATAAAATCCAATAACATCATCATTTTGTTCGTTCTATTTTACGTTAGTTCATGTAGGTTTGGAATTTTTAATTTATATTTTAATATTTTTTTATCGCAGTTGGAACACAAAAATTGTCCGTTTTTAAGCGTGTTTCAACCATGCGTCACATTAAAGAATTATTATCTTACAAACCCGTCATCAGATCAAATCCAAATTTTAACACAATATACATTGGAATTTTGTATAACTGGTTTATAAATTTCAACATTTTGTGTGTCCAAGAAACAAAGTTGTTATCATTTTTGTAAGGTAACTTTTTCTCGGCTCGGGGTTGTTGGAAAATGTAGTTCTTGGTTGCGTTGTGATCCTTATACATCAAAAAGGTATGCTGTATGATTGTGAAATAAGTAAATTAATTCACTTATTTTATATCGATTTGTATTTTTACGGGGAATTAAGACATGGTTCCCCAGTTAGCCGCTCCGGGGAAAGCTGTACAACGTTGCCAAGATGGGCTCCATCACGCGTCATGGCGCACCTCGCTCGGAAGTGATGTGCTCCATATCAGCAACGATGTACACAATTTCCCGCAGCGGCTAGCTGGTGAACCATGTGTTAATTCCCCGTACAAATACAAACCGATATAAAATATGTGAATTAATTTACGTATTTCACAGTCATACAGCATAACTTTTTTAGAGGAGCCTAGAATCAAAGACGGCCAAGTCCATTTTTTTCGATATTCAGATATCGATGTTTTCTGATAGTATTTTCCGCACTGGATCGGATGTTAGTCTCGCTGAGTGTCAAGACCGGACGGAAAATGTTTAAAAAGCCATTCCAAACTGTGGCTTTGCTTCAAAAACGGCCAAGTCCATGTAGGTTTGGTTTCAAAAGAGGCCAACTCCACCAGTAGCCAATCACAATACAAAATTTGGTCTGAAAACTACCCACGATGCATTGCTGCTGCTCTGCAGCCAACGTGTTTCCCTCTTCTTCTGTTTACTTGCGCGCTGTGTGTGTGTTAGCGTTGTTTGTTAGAGTGTTTTAATATTAATTTTCGTGTCAGTGTCTCTCTGTAGAAATGGAAATAAATGTGCAGGAGGTTCCTCCGAACGAGGCACGGAAAAGAAAAATAAACAAATCTGAATGGAAACGCACCAAAGAAAAAATATCAAGGTAAGAGGGACGACCGAACCTATATTGTTTTAAAATCCACGATTGCCTTATTTTATGCTAATATAGTTAATTAGTCATGAAATACTGAAGTTGTGGGTTTAGTTTTATTTCAGATACTCGTCCAGATCCCCACCTACTTTTCCAACTTGCAACCACAGAGGACCCACAAAATTGTACCGGCTTTTAACAATGAACGACGTTCAGAGATTTCATGCAGCATTTTACTCCACAAAAGATAAGGCAACACCAGATAGTTTCATTCTGAAGTACTGCAAGGTCGAGCAGCCTGCAACACATCGCGCTAGAACTACTGAAAGATCTCCTAAGCATGTAACGTACGCATATTTCGTGCTGAATGCGGCCAACAATCGTTTATCGGTTTGTCGAGCAGCTTTTCTGGAGATTCTTGGTATAACAAAGCACCGTGTACTCGGAGTCTTCCAGCGTTTTAAGAAGCAAGGCTCATTGGTGCCCCGTGAAATTCGTGGTGGTGACCGTAAGTCAGCAGCTTTCAGTGATAAGCTCAACTCCGTGATTGCATTTATCAAGAATTTCAAAGGGCTCGAATCCCATTACAGTAGAGGTAAAATCAGACGAATTTGCCTTAGTTCAGATTTGAACATTCGAAGAATGTATGAGATGTATACGAGTAGTGTGGTAGGCCAAAACTTGAAGGTGAAAGAATCGTTCTTTCGCCATGTTTTCAATACAAAGTTCAACCTTAGTGTCTCAGCCCCTCTCACCGATGCTTGCTCTCTCTGCATTGAATTACAAGAAAGGCTCAAGCAACCGACCCACAATGATGATACCAAACTTGTAGATGAAATCAAGACAAAACAGAAGCTTCATTCACTGCAGGCTGAGTCCTTCTTCAATAATTTGAGAGAGGAAGATGAAGGGCTTCTAACAATTTCGTTTGACATGCAAAAGAATTTGCCTCTTCCCAAAGTTCCAGACCAGATGACTCATTACAGTCGACAACTGTATTGCTACAACCTGGCTGTTGTTACCGGCAGTTCAAGGGCCTCGTTGAATCCACGATCAGTATCAATATACACATGGTGCGAAAACGCGATGCAAAAGTCATCGAATCAGGTCGCATCTGCTGTTTTCAACGAGCTGTGTAAGAAGAACGATACAGGATATCTTGCTGACATACATAAAATTCGTTTGTTAGCAGATGGTTGCGCAGGCCAAAATAAGAACATCAACGTGCTGGCAATGTGTTCATACTGGTTAATGAAACATGCACCAAGGCATGTACAGTCACTTGAACTGGTATTTCCCGTGACTGGTCATTCGTTCCTCCCATCTGACCGAGTGTTTGGATGCTTGAAAAATATTTCAAGACTAAAACAACGATTATTGAAGTTTCAGAGTACCATGATGTTTTCAAAAAACATGGGACCATTAATGTACTGGGAAGAGACTGGACAGCGCTGGATTGGAGAGAAGAAGCTAAGCAGGTTTTGAAGTCAACACAGGGCCTTCATTTTTCACTCTCCAAATGCAAACGCGTCCGCTTGGTTATCAATAAACGTCATACAAATGTATTGGTACCTGGGGAGCTGGCTTATAATACAGACATTGGCAGGCTTTTCGCTGTTACGAAGAAAGGCAAATCCCTTGGTCTTATGAGTCCTTCGCCAATACCTCTTGGGTGTGCCGTGAACCCCAAAAAGATTGCAGATGTAAAACAAATATTACAGAAACATTTTGGTAAAAAATGGCATGAAATGGAGAGACTGCAGTGGTATCGCAACATCACAGAAAGGGATGCTTCTGGTGAGGAAGAGGAGGAAGAACATTGCGAATGTATGGACGAAGACGAGGAAGATGAGGATTTAGTGCTCACAACATGTTGTGCTTAGTTCCTTAATGTTACTTTGTAAATGTTACGTTACGTGACTGTTACATCGTCTTTTTTTTTATTCAAAAGCAACCAGTGCTAAACTCCATCTTTAATGCAATGTTTTGTTGACTAGACGAGAATCTGTAATAAACGTTTTGATTATCGTTCACTGCATTTTTTAGGTTCAAACCCTTCTACCCGTTGTTTCATGTATGTTTAATTTTGTATTAATTATCAATGGGTAATTATTAAAACAAAAGTGCTAAAGGCATGGATTGTTCACTATTTTAAAAATAGTTCCTAGTAACATAATCTAAGAAGTACGTGAATACACTTTGGCTTAGTTTCAAAAACAGACAACTCCAGTACTTGGTATCAAAACCGGCCAAGTCCAGTTTTAGACCGTTTTTACGACTTAACCGTTGATTTTTGCTTAGTTTTCAATGCTGAAAATCATTTGTTTGGCTTAAACGAGAGCAGACAAAAAATTTCACAAGCGTGTGTATTTCGGAAATATGCTTTCTAGTTTTCTGGCTCTCCTGTAAAAAAAAGGAAAATGGACTTGGCCATCTTTGATTCTAGGCTCCTCTTTGATGTATAAGGATTACAACGCAACCAAGAACTACATTTTCCAACACGGGTTTGTGAGATAATAATTCTTAAATGTGACGCATGGTTGAAACACGCTTAAAAACGGGCACTTTTTGTGTTTCAACTGCGATAAAAATATTAAAATATAAATTAAACATTCCAAACCTACATGAACTAACGTAAAATAGAATGATGAAAATGATGATGTTATTGGATTTTATTTATGTCTATTGGTTACTTTACAAACAACCTTCAAACTCGAGTGCACATAATATTTTGGTCGACAGTAGTCAGAGCCTCGCTGAAACTAGGTGAAGTTTAGCGAAGGATTACAAGTCAATAGCGTACAAGTGTTCGACTTTTCTAAAAGCAAATTGTATACAGTATATTCATCCAGCTATAAGGCTTCAAGATAAGAAGATTTTAAGAAAATTCATCGAGAAAATCGACAGTTATAGCCCAATTTGTATTGCAAAAGAAAGTTGCTTATCTCAACGAAGGGAGAAACATTTTAGTGCAGCGCGACTTCAACATAGTCCAGTCCACGCTGCAGAAATAAGTGAGTAAAGTGATATTGTATGAACATTGAGACTTTGTTTTATTGGAACACTATGATGGCTACAAACATGTATAAAGTGGAATTGGCTTATAACACTTTGAGTATAAGTGAGATGATGGATTATAACAATTACGCGATTGGGATATGTCGATTCAGAGTTGTGATTAGCTACATGGAACAAAGTTAATGAACAACGAGAATATGTATAACATCAAGAATTATAGAATGCCGAGACAACATAATACATTATGTACACTCCATCTAGTACATTAATGTACATTCATGTACATTAATTCTCGACTATGAGCAGATATAATATTTCATTGACCAACCAAATGAATAAGCTTAGGCCAGTACATGTAACTGAAATTCCCGTCTCAAATTCATTTGGAGCGCTCGTCGAAGAAAATGATGACTTTCTTCAAGAAGAAAAGCATAAAGAGAAAATCGAGGAAGATACGGATATTTGCGGACAGTCACGGGCGAGATGTAGCAGCAAGCGTATTGGAGAGAAGCGGAGAAATTGAGGTCACTTCGACAGTAAAACCAGGAGCTAAAATTGCAGTGGTCACGAACGGGATGGTAGGAGAGTGTGCGACCCTCACTGCAAACGACTATTCAGTAAATCACCGCTGGAGCAAACGACGTCAATAGAAACGAGAATAAAAAGGTAATCAAAGATTCAAAGGGTACATTGCCATCCATGCATAACACAAATGTCATTATTGTAAACATTCCGCAGAGATACGATTTAATTCCCAAATCATGTGTAAATGTAGAAATAGAGGCTACAAATGGAAAAATTCGTAAAATTTGTAAGAGTTTTCCAAATGTCCAAATTATAGATGTAAGTAAATTAGACAGGAAGTTCCACACTCGACATGACCTACACTTAAATAGGTTAGGAAAAGAGTATCTTAGTGATGAAATCTCCAAACATGTAAATTCAAATGGTAAGAATAGTTCAACAGTAATATCTTTAGATTGGAAGCAGGGAAACTTTTAAGAAAAATTCATAGTTAGGAGAAGAGATCTACGCGTGATATATTGTGAAATATCACCAAATACTAAAAACATTTCGTCGATCTGGCAAGTTATATTCGTTATGATTACGACGTGAAGTTAAACATGTATGGATATTCTTTGTGTAGAATGTAGTGACATTCAGTCGATGACAAACCGAATTTGAGTTGAAGGAAGGCTTCGCCCTTCATTAAATGTAAATTATTTGAGACATATCTTTTGAAAGATAATTCATCGGACTATAGGAAAGTTAGATAAAATCTCATCCAGTCGTGATCGATCCTTATTGAACGATGAAATAACACGAGTTGTTATAAAAACACAAATGTTACTCTACGTTATTTGTCAATGTAGTATTCAGCCGTGTATATTTATAGGAATGGCCAGTATGAAGAAACATTTGTAATTATTTTTATTAAATGTATAAAGACATGGTATTTTATACCGCAGTAACTTCGATTAGTAAACCTTAGAGATCCAACATTATAATCGTTTGGGAACGATAAGTTGTATTAGTAGAACATATATTGCTGTTCATGGGTAAGCAATGGATTGTAACATCAATAATATCAATGCTAGGAGGAAGTTATGCCAGTACTGTGGAACAATTGTTGAGAACAATTGTGTTGATATCATTTAAGTTATGTAATGTGATATACGAAGGTTTCTTACCGTATATGGATGTTTGTGAAATACGAGGGTGATTCCGTATTAATTGTATTGAAGTACTGCAGTTTGAGTAATGAAAGCATTGTTGTATATTAGTAGAGTTAGGGAAACTCCTAAATGTGATTAGATCTGCGACATGAAAGTCGTTAGAAGGCGGAAATTCTTTGGGAAAAGATATACCATTCTTGTCTATTATACCATTATTACATTTCTATTAAACCTGGAATTGTAACAACAATATGAACTAATCTTTGTTGATCGGTCATATTTAAACCTGTTAATATTTGAAAGAAAAATAGCACAGTAGCGCCACCTGGTGAAATAGACATGTACAATAAAGAAGAGAACAAAAGACGAGTCAGTGCAAAGTCTGTGCGTGTTCGCGTGACATGTGACAAGCGTCTCAAAAGATGATTTGTATTTTGTATTGTATTTCTCACTTGATAAATAAAGATTTACATTAAAACTAACAGGTTATGGGCCCAGGCCACGTGTAAATGGTATTATATCGTGAGTGGATCCGAAGCTGAGCGCCTGTGGAACACGTGCTGTATTTTTTGTGAGTAAGGATAACCTCAAAATGGCAACTGGCAGTGACTACAAAGTTCAAGTGGATAAACTTGAAGGACCTGAAGACTGGGCAAAGTGGAAATGGCATGTGTTGATGGTTTTGCGGTCGTAAGAACTGGAAAATATTGTTGATGGTTCGAAAAAGTGTCCTGTGTTGCCGGCAGATGCAACTACGCAACAAAAAGCGGCATATAAGAAGTGGTTGAAAGAAGACGCAAAAGCGGCCAGTTTGCTAGCTGGTGCGCTAGGGAAATCTGTTGCCGAGCTCGTGTTGACGTCACCAATGCCAGTGAAATTTGGACAAAATTGAGCGCATGGTTCGAACGAAGCAGTACGCAGCTACTGAACATGTTGATCAAGTCATTCTTCCGAGTGACACGTGACGACAAGGAGGACATCACCACCCACGTCGCGAAGTTACAGAAGCTTTATCAGGATCTGAACGACGAACTCCAAAAGCACAACGAAAACACGTTATCTGAAAGGATTTTGAACGGTCGAATTTTATCCACGCTGGGAAAAGAATATGACAATTTCAAGGATGTGTGGGACACGATTCCGACGGAAAATCAAACTGTGAACTTGTTGATTGAAAAATTGTGCACGATTGAACTGCGTGACCAAGGGAACGTGGAATCGACTGCGATTGTGGTACGTAGTGCTCCCAAGAAGCATTCCCAGTATGGCAGTGGCAAAGGCAGCGCTGATGACAAGTCAAAGAAAAATGTTTAACGAGTAAAGCAGAAGTTTCCATGTTTCAAATGTAAGGAATTGGGCAATTGGGCAAGTGAATGTCCAGTGAAGAAGAAAGAGGGTGACACTAGAAACAACAATAAGGAGAACAATGCTTCGTTTCTGACACATGCTATGAGTGCGTTAGACGGCGACTTTGTTCAAGCCGACGAGTGGTACTGCGACAGTGGCGCCACAAATCACATCACCGCGAACAAACAGTATTTTACAACATACGTCAAGTTTGCTGCTCCAGAGAAGATTTTGCTAGGAAAACGAGGTGTGAGCATGCTAGCTCACGGCAAAGGAACTGTAAACATTCAAGTGCGGCTGAACAACGCTTGGTTGAGTGCTGAGATGACTGAAGTTTTGTATGTTCCCGATGCAATGGCTCATCTGTTTTCTGTGAAAGCTGCTGCAAGGAAAGGTTTTTGTGCAAGACTTGACGACCTAACTGTCAGAATTGAAGACAAGGTTACTGGAAAGGCGATGATGGCTGGACGTGTGAGTCATGGTCTGTATGTACTTGACATGCGCGTCGTGAAACCGGCGCAACCCATTCAAGTGAATTTAGCTGCATCGTCGGACAAACTGCAGATCTACCATGAACGATTTGGTCATCAACACAAAGCGCATGTCAAGAATGTACTGAAGCAGATGAACGTCAATGTAGACATGTGTAAAGAGGATTTCTGCGATGATGTGCACTGGGAAAAATGCATCGACTGTCATTCAAGACACAAATGAATCGACCAACAGCCACCGGTGAACAAATCCACGCCGATGTGAATGGACCAATGACTACCGAATCTCTTGGAAAGGCACGCTACTACGTATGTTTCAAGGATGATTTCAGCAAGTTTCGACGAGTTATCTTTTTAAAGCACAAAAGTGAAGTGTACACCGCTCTGGAACAGTTCCTGACTGAAGCCAAAACAAATGGACACGTCGTGAAGCTGTTCAGGTGTGATGGAGGAAAAGAATTTGATAATAAGAAGGTTTCTGAACTACTCGCAAGCAGAGGCATAGAACACAGCATTACTACGCCGTACACACAACAACAAAACGGAGTTGCGGAACGTGAAAATCGGACGATTGTGGAGTGCGCAAAATCTATGCTGAATCCCAGCAAGTTACCGAAACAACTTTGGGCTGAAACCTGCAACACTGCGGTGTACCTCCTGAATCGCACTGGGAAGTCATCCATTGAAAACAAATCTCCCTATGAATTGTGGTATGGACGACCAGTGGGAAGTCTGAGTCATCTGAAGATCTTCGGAACAGAATGCTACGTGCATATCGACAAGAATTTTCGCTCAAAGTTCGACGACAAAGCTGTTTTTGGACATCTGGTTGGGTACGTGAACGACAGGGATGGATTTAGAGTCTGGATTCCAACTCAGGGAAAGGTTGTTCTAAGCCATGATGTGAAATTCAAACCTGAAGTTGTCTGCAATCTGCGCGCCAACGCCGGAAAGGTTGAAGCCACGCTTGAAGAACGTGTGAAGAGGAATCAGTCTAATCCATAGTCTGATGTAGGCCTACAGAGGAGGTCCGAGTCAGATGAGAACTTAAGAGAAATTGAAGATTTTGCTTCGGCATCCAGTTCCGGAGGAAGCGAAGATGAGGAAGAAGGAGAGACTGAAGAAAGAAGGAAAAGCAAACGTGAAAGTAAGAAGCCATCGTGGATGATCAGTGGAAATTACATGTACATGGCTGGACCATCTATCGTTGAAAAGAATCCTGACTCATACTCTGAAGCGCTGAAGTCTAGTGATAAAAATCAGTGGCTGAAAGCAATTAATGAAGAATTGGAGTTCTTAAAGGAAAATGATGCCTGGAAATTGGTTGAGCGTCCAAATGGTGCACGGGTCCTGAAGAATCGGTGGGTTCTTCGACAGAAGACAACGAACAGTGGAGAAGTTCGCTTCAAGGCACGATTGGTAGCCAAAGGCTATGTGCAACAGCAAGGAATCGATTATGAAGAAACATTCAGCCCTGTTGCACGGTATGATACCATTCGAGCTCTGTTGGCAGTAGCTGTTGAAAAGGAGATGAAACTTGGTCAATTTGATGTCAAGATGGCCTTCTTGAACGGCGAGCTTGAAGAAGATGTGTTCATGGAACAGCCAGAAGGTCATCAGGACGGTACGGGCCGAGTGAGTAATCTAAAAAGAAGCTTATATGGTTTAAACAGGCTCCACGCTGCTGGAACAAGCGTTTCAAGAAATTCATGGAGAAAGCTGGATTCAAAAACAGCAAAGCTGATCCTTGTCTCCTTTATAGCAACAAAAATGGAAAGTGGTTGGCTGTTGTAATCTTTGTGGAATATGGTCTGGTAATTGGCAACGAAGAAGACATCGAGCAGTTCATGGAAAAACTTCAGCAGGAATTTTACACGACCAGAGGATCTCTCAACAATTTCCTGGGCATGAAGATACAACAAAACCATGATGGATCAATTTCAATCAGTCAAGAGGATTATACGAGGAAAATCCTAGAAAAAATTGGGATGGCCGAGTCAAATGGAGTGTCTACCCCAGTTGGACGCGAAGAAAGTGAAGACGGAGAAAGGGTTTCGGCCAGGGTTCCATATCGTGAGGCGGTGGGATCCTTGATGTACCTGACTACAGCTATACGTCCAGATATCGCAATCGCGGTCAACAAAGCTGCTCGAGCCATGGAGAATCCTACAGTTCAAGACTGGAGTCAAGTGAAACGAATATTTCGATATTTAAAGAGCACAGTGAACCATGGAATCGTCTATAGGAAAGAGGACGTTTTGAAGGTCTACAGTGATGCTGACTACGCCGGTGACAAGAAGACGAGACGTTCAACGACGGGTGTCATTTCGACCTACAATCATGGAGCTGTATCGTGGAGAAGTCAGTTACAGAAGTCTGTGTCAACATCGACAACTGAAGCTGAAATTGTGTCTGCAAGTGAAGGATCAACGGAGTTGATTTGGCTGAAAAGACTGTTTTCTGAATTACTGGGAACTGCTGACAAACCTCCTACGCTTTACATCGGCATTGCTGGTGCAGTTAAATTGGCTAAAAATCCGGAGTACCATCGAAAATCCAAGCATATTGAGGTACGTCATTTCTATGTGAAGGAAAGATTTTTGGACGGAGACCTTGAGCTGGAGCACATCGACGGGACCAATCAATTAGCTGATCTTCTAACTAAACGTCAGGAGAGGGTCAAATTCGAGATGCTGCGTGAGAGGATTGGCGTGCAGAAGAAGACATCTTAGAGGCTGAAATGTGTTCAATAGTTCATCTTGTTTATTTTTTATTTGTATTTGATTTTTCTTTGGAGGAAGTGTTAATATTTGAAAGAAAAATAGCACAGTAGCACCACCTGGTGAAATAGACATGTACAATAAAGAAGAGAACAAAAGACGAGTCAGTGCAAAGTCGGTGCGTGTTCGCGTGACATGTGACAAGCGTCTCAAAAGATGATTTGTATTTTGTATTGTATTTCTCACTTGATAAATAAAGATTTACATTAAAACTAACAAAACCGATGATGACCATTAACATGATTATGACATTCATTGGTATAGCATTTGTAAATGAAAACGTATAGCAGAAGATAACTATACTAGAGAAAGAGTTAATAATTATATTAACGAAGTCATATCGTTAAAGAATGATACATCTGAAACGATAGACGTGTAAATAGTGTATATAAATATTTCCATTTGTTTAAATTGAGGGTTTTCTTTATTTATAATATTTAATATTTTAAATGTTTTTGAGATAGATAATAGTTTGAGAGAGCGAATGTTTTTGATGTGAGTGTTTGAAGTTAGCTATCATTGTTGTATGTATGGAAGCTTCGTCGGTCATGAACGACGGAAGCAAGTGTTAGCAAGAATGTTGTGTAGTAT
This sequence comes from Meconema thalassinum, assembly GCA_946902985.2. Lineage (NCBI taxonomy): Eukaryota > Metazoa > Arthropoda > Insecta > Orthoptera > Tettigoniidae > Meconema > Meconema thalassinum. The sequence continues at coordinate 526,876,569 of OX336393.1, read as the reverse complement.
GGATGTGTTTAAACGAGAAATGGCCTTAATAGAGGAAGAGTTATAAAAGTTATTGTTTGAAATACGAGATGCTTTAACGCAATTCATTTTTACGTATTCTGTATGTCAAGAGGGTAGTCCATGCCAGGTGGCAGACAAGTTCGCCCCATTATAAGCAAGGCTGAGTAACAAATGAGCCGAGATATTGCAGGTGTGTGTGCAGAGGAATCTGACAACTGAGTCACAGCTATTATTTAATAACCAGTTCAGATATGTGGAAGGCACGCGCCTGAGAAATGTAAACGTTTGAAGCGGAATGCCTGTCTCAATGCAGAGCCAGTAGAATGTTTAGATTATTCTATAATTTTGTAGAAGGCAAAATCTTTTTATTTTTAACCAGTTATGTTAGCGTGTGTGTAAGGAGTTTGCCAGAAGCAGTGGCGTGAATGATGATCATATCAGGGTGTTATTTTGTTAGTAAGTGTTATTTAGTTTTATTAATAAATTTATATTTTTATACGCCTTGTCTCGTGTACCTTGATTATTCTCTAAATGGAGACGTGTTATGGAACAGCCTAAAATAGATAGGATGTCTATTTCTTTCCAACATAGCCCTGAGATATTAAGGTAAATTTGCACTCTACCGTATAAAGCTAGTTCGTTTTATTATCCATAACATGTTCCAATCCTACTGTGTATAATCCTGAAGAACTCGTTGGCGTGATTGCGATAGTTCATTAGCCGGGACGTTCACCTTTTATAATACAGCTTTGCTTTGGATTGACCAGCGAGTACCTTCTCGATTTTTACGGGTACAGTGCCATTCCAGCATTTGTCTACAGTAGAGGTGGGAAACCCACAGAAAACCACTTCCAGGATGGCTGATGAGGGCATCGAACCCTCCTCTACTCAGTTCTCTCATGAGGCTGTGCGCACCCCGTTTCAGCCCTTACCCCAGAATTAAATTTATTAAATTCATTTAAGGCCTTTGCGACATCGTGGTCATGTTGTCCCTTGTACTTACTGTAGGTGTGTGTATACTCTGTCTGATAACATGTGTCATTGTAATGGCTGTAGTAGTGTGTATATTTGTAATTGAAGCTAGGATTTTGAAGAAGGTGGCCGTAGTTTTAAGGTAGGGACCAACTCGATATTTGTTATATGGTTATTGTTGTTTTAAGGGGCGGAACTACGATGTCATCTGCCCCTGACATTTGTTACTTAGTTATTGTTTTAAGGGGTGAAACAGCGATGTCATCTGCCCCTCTTGGCATTTTCCTGGAGTAGATAGAGGTTAGAAAACACGGAAAACAATCAAGACACAAGGCTTCCTTTACCAACATTTGCATCATACCAAAAATACGTATAGGTTATTGTAATTTGAAAGATGACTCACCAAATTGTCCAGCTTGCAATATCCATTTACATTTCTCCTCACATAGATATTCTTATAGAATGCATTTACGTCCAACAAATTAGACACTGGTTCACCATTTTCAGTTCGGGCCTTCCCTAACCATAAATGTACTGTATGTTCAAACTGTCAAAACGCACACGATTATTGGCGCTGAAACTTCGAAATCATCCCTGTGTATATTTCTCAATCACTTCTCCATTACTGTTTGGTCTTTATGAAATGTAAATTTTGACATAACCTGCAACAGTATCACTCGATCTACAGTTAGCTCTTTGCATAGCATGCACGACCCCTTTCATGACACATCACAACACTTCGCATTATATGGTACCGGTATTTAGGCTATTATTTGCAATGTACTACACTACCTACGGTACACAATTAACATGATAAACAGTACGAGATCACACGAGAAATATACAATTTATACTAATCCCTGGCAGCAGAAACCACTCTATGTCTGATCAACAATAGTAAAAAAACGGCCGTTACTACGATTGCCACCATTTTTTCCAAATCGATTGTCACATTACGGTCTGATATATTGTAGCCGGTCCAAGACCAACTACAATACTCAGACCTTAATGCTGGTATCGAAAGTTTTGAAAGTTTGATAATGGCGAATGCAGAAGCCCGACATATTGTTTGTTTAGATTCGTTGCTGCGATACAATATTAGCTCTGATTAGCTTCGTTTGATGAAAGTTTGGATAAACTATCGCTCATCTGTAAATTTTGTGTCTTCAGTATGTCTGTTATAGACTGACCAGGTAGAAAAGAATGTTTCAATGCGCAAGCGCACCAAAGTAGGGGAGAGTGTTTCCAGCTTCCTTGTCGCTCCACTGCTAGTCTTTCTTCTGCGCATGTGCGTCAGGTAGGGGAAGTGTCTCTCTCTCTCTCTTTCTCGCTCCTACTAGCTACGTTGTCCTTGTCGCTGGACCTTATGAAGTGGTGTATGGAGGGGGAAGCTCTTCAGCAGCAACGCAAGGCGAGCCCCGCCTCCAACAGTCTTTTCTACCTGGTACCCCTATAAGTCCAGTTCGCGTTAATGTACTGCAATCGCATGTAAATATGTGATAATACGCTTATTATGGACTGGTTCGTTTGTGTGATGATTGTTCAGTCGACCGATGGCATTGTGTGATTTACTGCAGATGCTGAAGTACCTAAGACATTAATAAGTGACTCAGGAATATACACTGCAATGATTTTCTAGTTAGTGACAATATAATAATAGCTTAGTACACTTCAGTAGTGTCGAACTTGCAGTAAGTACTGAAGCCTAATTCAGCCTAGCTTCAGCCATTGACTGATACGAGGATCGAACCGACTTGTGAACTTCTCATTTTAAGAAGTGGAATTTGGAAATAGAAATTTATTTTATTCACAGATATGTTGTAGGAAGTGAATAAAAGTATTTTGAAAACGTTTTGGAGAATTTTGGATTATTTGGAAATATACAAAATCGGGAATATTTCAGTGAATGATAAATTAACCAAGGGAGACTCTGTTGCTGGAATATGACCGTGGCTTCAAGTTAGCATGCTCAAGACCGGTTTTGGTTGGCCGAGTTGACAACAACAAAATTATCCACACGACCCACTGATAAGAGGCTAGACAGGTAGGATTTTGATGATAAACCAACAGCCAATCAGATTGGATCACATAATTTTTGTGGGAACCACTATTATATTGTACAGTACCCCAGGGGTATGCACCCCTTGGAGACCATCCCCCCAGCATCTACCTAAATATCCTAACGGGCAACCCTCGTAAAGCCGGGCCAACATCCATCAACACCGCAAGGACAGCTTGCCATTCTAGAAAGCAGCTCAATCCTTGCACAATTATTACACACAGCGACATATTATTAACTGGGGCAGCTATGCCATCACATTGCTGACAGCATAGCGCCCAAGAATATAAAAGGAGGCCTAAGGAGGTCACAAGGATCTCTCCATTATCAGTCTTTCAGTGGTGCGGCCGAAGGCTACGTTGGTGTCATCAGAGGTGAGTCAGTCGTGTTCAGATCTCCTACTTTTGTAACCTATACCCACAGCTTGTACTTTCACATTGTGAACATTGTTACATTCCCTACAAGGGACTCATACTTTAACATCACAGACCAATAAACACTTGGTCAACACCCTACACTCGCCTTACTGTTTATACGCCTCTTTACATCCCAACGCCCTTCCTTATTCCCGTCACGGTTAGACGTGACACACGGTAGTCTGACAGTGCCAGCTCAGATATCATTGTATTCCTCGTGGCGGCCCGGCTGATAGGGAGCAGCGCGTGCCACTTAGCTGATACAAGCACGTTCAGTTATATAATAAGCCAGTCAGCTGAGCGACCAGCACAGTGACCCTTGCATTGAGTCCCATCCCCTAAAACACTACTACATTATTTATAGGAGCGCCCCCTAGTTCCTAACACACAACAACACTCTACACTGGTCAGCTTACCCTGCCAAGGGAAGCTACCCCTTTTTAGGCACAGCTTTATAAATTAACACAATAACTCTTTCCTTTTAGATCCAACCACCCCCAAATAAGGGATCTAAAACTCTGGTGGAGGCGGGGTACTACGCATAGTGGAACAGGACTCAACCAACGAGCCCTCGTAGTTAAAACGACCCCTTCCGTACCGAAAAAAGCCAAGCAAATAGTGAAAAAAAAATTCCCCAGACAAAAAACACCATTTTTGCTCCAAAACTAGCTACACAGGCGAAATTCTTACTAAACCAACCCCCCAGCCCCAGAAAGAATCAAACAGATACGAAAATACACTGTCAAACACGCACAGATTTTTTATTTTTATTTTATTCACATACACTCCATTCAACATGGCCCCCCTATACCGCCTAGCTGTGCTAAGGAGCATTGGGGAGTACCAGGAATTAATTGCCTGGCACAGAGTTTTTGAAACTAGGCAGGACTACCTCAGAAGGTTTCAGCAGCTCCTGCACGCCCAGTACATGCGGATTATAAGAGCCCTTGTCCGGCCACTCCGCAGCGCTAAGAATCGCAAGATTCGGGCGAAAATCCCCACCCTCCGCACACAAATCATAAAAGCACACTGGCAACTACACTGCCGACACGAGTTTATGTTCCAACAATGGGAGACACTCATCAGGGAACACAGACGGATAGGGACACAGGGCACAAAAGTCGCTGAACAGGCCATATGCCTCAATAGGCAGTACACCCAAATTTGGGACGAATACCGTGAGCTCCAATCCAACAAGGCCATTTTTGAGTTCATGGTAGGGCCACCAGCCCAGCCGAGAGAGGACATAAGCGTAGATACGCTAACTCGACAATTTGCGAGGATGTCCCTCTCGCCATGTACTGCCACACATGGGAAGGAGGTCACCATGGCCACAGTCCAGGAGACGGCCAGGTTAGGCTCCAATAGGCTACAAGTACAAGGTTACACAAACACATGTCCTTCAGCTCCGGATCGGAAGGCAATTCTGCCGAAACGTGGGGCAGAGTCTGGAACAATCCCCTCGGAGCAAAGGGACGAGAGGGAGTTGAAGCCAGGACTCTCAGACACACATAGCATGACAGGGAGACAACGGGACGTAACCACGTCATGGGCAGACGACATAGAACCCGTCCCACTATACATAAAGCCTACATACACCCACACAGATAGGCTCACACAATGGCAGGAGTCTGCCGTGGCCGCGGGCCAGAAGGCGGTCAGGCTACACGCCACCACATTCCCAGGGCAGAGACAGGCAATTAAGCGGCCTTTTTCGCCAGTTCAAAGGGCAAATTTGCCAGAACGAAGGCGAACACCGGTATTAGTCTCTCAGGATGCACGATACACGCACGCACATTTTGACCAGGCACTACCACACAGTACACGGGGATTAGGAAAAGTGTTATTACCTACCCCACAGAACAGATCGGTCGAAAATACACACACCCCCGTAAACTCTACTAGAGTAGATCGGAGCGCGAGTAGCTCCACGAACACAGGTACACTTAGGCCAATGGGCAAGCGATACGGTGAAAGCAAGCCCGGTCGTACTTTGCTACAAACTCCTCCGAAAAATAGCAGAGGGGCACCTCAGTGGATCCCAGGGGCTTACACCCTAGTGACGGGGCAACGGTATCCACCTGCCGAGCACTGACGCTCGAAATAGGATAACGGCTCTCACTAGGAATACAATATATTCCGACATCACTTGCACCAATAGTATAGTACACATAAGTTCTTTTACACGGGGGAAACGAGATAATAGACAAACAAGTACTCACAAACATAAACTGCACATTTTTTTCTCTTTCTCTATCTGCCTTCTTTCATGTATATGCAGTGCAACTTGGCTAGATCAGAAGTGCATGATTCAAAATCCTTGTTTTTTTGTTTGCCCCTGACATTTTTTCTCTCAGGCCATCAATGATTATTGGTCGGAGTGGTTATCACCATAAATTGGATAACGTAAAGTTTCTAATATCCAAAGCCAAGTAGAAGCCCATCAGGTGAGCTACGCGGCTTAAAGCCGGAAAGAGATATTTTGAACATAGCTTAAGCATCAAATCACAGCATAGAGCTTAAGCGAGTCTTTCTAAGCAGAAATGACTAAATGTTCTATGTTCCGGTCCAACAGTTGGATAGATTCTCTTGTAGCGGGCAAAAGCCATAAGCGTGGCAAGAATTAAGAATCGCAAACTAGTTTTCAAAAATTTTGGTGAGGTGTGCTTTAACCAACTGAAAAGCCCAATTGCACACCGGGGCGAGACACTATCATTTTGTTGAGTTATGCCGGAACATTTAGCACAATTTGTGTATAAATATATAATGGCTCAACGGACAATACATATTTTACTTTTGAAAATTATATATTCAGTGCCAAGGTAAGGTTATAATTGCTTTGGAGTGGAGTTTCGACTCCCATAGTGCACTGGCTTTGCTCGTGACGTGGATACACATGTATCAAATACGTCTTGCAATGGCCTTCCCAATGTGTACTAGACAGTGTCGGTAGATTCCCCTGAGATGTAACCAGATTACTATAGTGCTAACGTCACCTACTAGGTGGATAGTACGATCAGGACCTACTTACCATTTTCAAGCATTTTTTTTTCATAGTGGTTACGACACAATTTTGGCAGACTATCGCCATCGGGCAACCCGCTTTAATCAGCATAAAGCAGGGTGCTAACGAGATACAATATAGTCTTTCTATTATTTTCTTTTAAAGTGCTCTCTTAATTCAGAGCGGGGCATGACATATTTTTTTTTTGCCTCACGCATTCGGCCCGAGAAAGGAAGGTGGCCAAGTTAAACTATATATATATTTAATACATAGGCATCCGTTACACATAACACTGCCTCTAACATGACTTTTTCTCACCGGCACATAGTCACCAAACACGCGACTAGCGGCCCGGAGACACTCGTGCATAACGACATTGGGTACAATGGATAAGGAACATACTTGAACCACGTTACAGTAACACACAATTGGGGACACAAAGGTAGTTAGTAAGAGGTTCTTTTACAGTACGGCCAATGCATGTGAGACTTTCGAAGTGAAATGCCATGGCCTGTGGTTTGGATTCCACGTAAAACGAAAGTCCCGTGGCGCATGATCTACAGATTAACGGTCATGTTAAACTACAGGTCTCCTTCTTTTTTTTACAATGCGAGAAGCACTGCTCGCAATTACTACAGACAACAATCAAGTTCACACACACACACGTGCAGAAAACAAGGACGTGGGCAGAACATAAAACAAATGAAAGCCCACAACATCGTAATTCAACACCATCGCGTCAGCAGTAACACACTCCTCAATGGCCAAGACTGCTCGACACAGACGAACCGAGCCAACTCCTACTAGACAGGAACAAACGCATCATTCACGTCCGATCTAAGGACCCTATAACTTCCAAAATTACACTACGAGGAGAGTTCAAAAATACGCAAACTCCTCACAGTATTGAGTACTTTCGTTTGCGCATAGCAAATATACAGTACATGTGCCATAATATATGCGGCACAGAGAGAGTCACACAAAGTCTTTACAGGCAGCCGGGTCCGAACCCATGACCACACACCACACTCGTACCAAAAACTAACTATCCAACGGTATTTTTGGTACGCGAAACACAAGCAAAAACCACACTGGGGACGCCTCAAGCCCTGACACACAACGCAAACATAGAACACAAGAAATGACATAAAGTCACGGGTTCCAATCCCAGTAAAAATTAGACACAAGGGAAAGCAATTATCCAGGCTTCCAACCACACCGAAATTGGCCCATACAAATACATGAACAGGGAATACTACATTTCCTCCCGCCAAAAACCGGGCATAAAATTTCAAATTACACCAGACATAGAAAATACATTTCCCAGACACAGCTAGGATAACTTCGGAAGACAAAGGTCTTACGGAATAGTGACCACACAATAGTATTAGCAAATAGTATGAATTGCCACATTAAGTCCGCAAGGAATCTAAAACAATGACCACACTTGCATACGTGCAGGAAAGCACTTACCAGCGGATGACATACATAACATACCAGCCTGCCATTACACATACAAACTGCTGATGTGCACATTTCATCACATCACAATACCGCGGGTGACAGGACACTATTGTTTACCGGCATTGACAATGAACCTAAAAACGCAAAACAATCATGACAACATACATTTTTATTACACTGCAAAAGCACTTGGCAATGGACAAGACGTTGACAGGCCACGGGCGCCTCCCGCCCATACACGCGATACATATTACGACTTAGCCTGCAACAGACCACCCGTCCGCGTGGTGTAGCGGAACATAGTCACACACACGCACATGCACTCAACAATTAGGAGCAAACACAGACAAGATCTCCCCTCTAATAACTTCTTTTCTCGATTGTAAGGCATAGGAATCATTACAGATGATTAGGACATGACCAGTCGCACTACGACCACTGGCCACATTTACACTACAAATGGCAGACCAGATTAGGTCGTGAAGCTTTACTATCCCAAGGCGCGGATAGAAAGCCAACATGGACCAAGGGAGGAAGACAGAGCATAGGTGGATAATCCCAGAGGGATTACCGACATACTACAGCAGGCTACCATGGTTAATACCCAATTCCCTTCCAATAACCCTCTCACGTCCAACATAAACCAACGCAGACACATGAACACGACCAAAACAGCTACACTACATTACAGAGTACACACAAGGGGTTGATGGACTTCATGCGTCTAAAGAGAAGGCATGCTACGCCTTGGACCACGATGCTACCACCTGAGTATTGGGGGTGGGTCGGCAAAAATTAAATAAGCATAATGCGCATCTCCAAATGAGAGATGAGGCCATAGATATATATACTAACCATTCTTTATTAATTAAACACTCCCGCATGACAGGAATATATTGGTATTATGCCCCACCCTACACCTATCCTTATATGAGTGCAGATGCCTCATATCCAGACACCTGCATGAGTATCCCATCCATTTACCAGGGATTTTAATATCAAACCTGCATGGAATTTTTATATCTTTGCAATCCAGGGGACACCTGCCCCAGTCCACTCACTATAGGAGCATCCCAGCGCCATCACCGGTTCCAGGCCACCACTAACGTGGAACCCAAAGGTGCGCAACCCCTTCCTACCGTACTTTAAGCCCACTCAACAAATAACTACCCCCAGATCATAATAACAGGGTACCTGACATTACAGACCCTACTAACACCTCCATTAAGGTAAAGAGAGCATTATTGCTGGAAAGCTGACGTAGCAATGGTAGACCAGAAGTAGTCTATGTACTTAGAAGATCTACAACCCCACAACACTGGAAATATTTTACATTTTACACAGAGATTATACTATTTACACAGGTTACGCCCACATTTTTTTACAAAGGAATCTGATACGCTCTGATTGATGACAACGGCGTAAGCCGAAGGTCAGAGGGACCACACTGGAGCAGAGCTGGGGAAGGTGATGTGGACCCTTACCCCAGTTGGCTCAACAGCGCAGCGACCTCACTTAACTTGACGGCTAGACCAAACAGACGAACCACGTAAGGTCAAAGCATTCGTGACCTGGCACGGGCAAACATCGAGATCTAGGGGTGCATATAGCTTATCCCCCTTGTCGGAGAAGGTTACACCCACTATGTGCCACGGTCATCGAAGCCAAGACCTGCAGGGAGACTTTCTGAGAATGGCGGGAGAAATAGCTCACTCAGCGCCGGACTCAGGAGCTATCCCTAGAGACGACCCCATTATGACTAGACTTCTAGTTAAGTTTACATTTAAGTAGGCACGGCTTCCATAGTGGGAAGCAAAACTCCTGTGCGTTGGAGGGAAATGTTACTGCGAGATACATAATACTGCGGCCGATACAGGCGAATATTAATGCGAAAAGCATACTACTACGGCCGATACAGGCGAATATTAATGCGAAAAGCATACTACTGCGGCCGATACAGGCGAAGATTACTGCGAAAAGCAGACCACGATTGCCGACGAAGGCGAAGACAATATTATGCCATTGGACGACAATGTCCAATGCCCACATAAATGGCGATGCATCGGGCAACCAATGGGCATTAAGAGAGGGGCATTGCGGGCACCTCATAAGGGTTACGTGGGCGGCCCAACTACGACTACATACGCAATGGCAACGGCAAAGAAATGATAAGTACAGCGGGCGAAACGGTTTGCTCAGGGGCACCGTAAGCCGCCTGCGACTAGATTAGTACTAGTAATAGACGTCGACACCTAGAGTTAAGGGGGGCGGAATCCAGCGATTCTAGAGACAACCGGTGTTTCTGGAATCGTGCGGGTGGTGTCCTGAGGAAGTAAATTGCCTCAGGCGATCGCCCTGGCCGAAATTTAGCTGTAAGACGGTTGCATTTGACACGCAACCTAGGATTAAGCAAATTTATTAACCGCTGTCGCCAGATAATGGCACAGCACATTTCGGCAGTAGATTAAGGCAACCCTTTCGGCTTAGAAATAGCATTTTTTTTAGACCTTAATTAAGATAGATAACATTAAGTAACGCCGTTCGGCGCCTGATGACCCACAAACCCGGCATCAGGGTAAGTCCGACAACTCATGGCAACTCATGACAGCTCATGGCACAACTCATAGCAAACTCATGGCAAACTCATGACAACTCATGGCAAACTCATGGCAAACTCATGACAACTCATGGCAAACCCATGGCAACTCATGGCAAACTCATGACAACTCATGGCAAACTCATGACACACTCATGGCAAACTCATGGCAAACTCATGACAACTCATGGCAAACTCATGACAACTCATGGCAAACTCATGGCAAACTCATGGCAAACTCATGACAACTCATGGCAAACCCATGGCAACTCATGGCAAACTCATGACAACTCATGGCAAACTCATGACACACTCATGGCAAACTCATGGCAAACTCATGACAACTCATGGCAAACGCATGGCAACTCATGGCAAACTCATGGCAAACTCATGACAACTCATGGCAAACCCATGGCAAATCATGGCAAACTCATGACAACTCATGGCAAACTCATGACACACTCATGGCAAACTCATGGCAAACTCATGACAACTCATGGCAAACGCATGGCAAACTCATGACAACTCATGGCAAACTCATGACAACTCATGGCAAACTCATGACAACTCATGGCAAACTCATGACAACTCATGGCAAACCCATGACAACTCATGGCAAACTCATGACAACTCATGGCAAACTCATGACAACTCATGGCAAACTCATGGCAACTCATGGCAAACTCATGGCAAACTCATGACAACTCATGGCAAACTCATGGCAACTCATGGCAAACTCATGACACCTCATGATAACCCAAGATACCTAGTGATAACTCATTATAATACAGTATAAGTCTACATTTAAGGCAATTTTTTTATGTATATATTAAGGTAAAATTTCGGCACTTGGTGACTAAAAATCCGTTACCAAGGTAAGCCCGACGATACTTAGGCTAAACTAGACTAAAATAGGCTAACCTAGATTAAGTTAGACTTAAGTGGCACCATAATTGATTTTATATACTATGCGCAGCGATGGAACTGCTATATGTATTAATACACTCCATTTGCAGGAAAGCAAGGAAGCGACTGAATGTACATGTTTCCAGATATATGGCCATTAACACATTTTGTTTTGCAGATGACGAGAATTGTACACAAACCTGTTGTATATATATATCCCAACACGGAAATACCACACTCTCTCCCTCTTGTACAGACACATACACTCTTTTTCAATTTCCGTTGCACCTCCTAAAGGTGACAGCGTAGCGACCACCGAAGCACAGTATCCGTGGGATACTGGTCATCGATGAACGCCGAAAAAAAAAACAAGATGACACGCAAATAAGGCGTGACTTCGGCATCTAAGGGCGGCACAGGTATTGTAAGGGCCGAACCTTCGACGCCAGGGTGGAATTTCCCAACCCACGGCGGGAAAACCACTAGTACATAAGCTCAGTGGAAAAGGAATTAGCGGCCTAGCCACTAAACTACGGTAAGACGGCCGAGTAGAAAATGGCCAGGAAAGAATCAGCGAATGGTATACAAAGGCCAGGTAAAGAGCTCCACGAAATGAAAGGTACCAGGCTCATGAGCAAACCGGTTTAATAATAAGATTCTTATTTTTTTATATATATAACATCATGCTTGTAAATTAAATGTAAACAATATGTCACGCCATTCAAAATAGCATGCTTGTAAATTAAATGTAAACAATATGTCACGCCATTCAAAATATCATGCTTGTAAATTAAATGTAAACAATATGTCACGCCATTCAAAATATCATGCTTGTAAATTAAATGTAAACAATATGTCACGCCATTCAAAATATCATGCTTGTAAATTAAATGTAAACAATATGTCACGCCATTCAAAATATCATGCTTGTAAATTAAATGTAAACAATATGTCACGCCATTCAAAATATCATGCTTGTAAATTAAATGTAAACAATATGTCACGCCATTCAAAATATCATGCTTGTAAATTAAATGTAAACAATATGTCACGCCATTCAAAATATCATGCTTGTAAATTAAATGTAAACAATATGTCACGCCATTCAAAATATCATGCTTGTAAATTAAATGTAAACAATATGTCACGCCATTCAAAATATCATGCTTGTAAATTAAATGTAAACAATATGTCACGCCATTCAAAATATCATGCTTGTAAATTAAATGTAAACAATTTGTCACGCCATTTAACACTGCCATAGAGGCAACACTGAATACACGGTTTTGTTTTTTCCTTTCTACTCTACTAACGCCCAAATTTGTCAGGGTGTTCCGTTTTATCCCAAACCAATAAATACTTTGAATATTTCCCTTAAATTATACCCTGGAACACCCATTTTTTCTATTCTCTTCTATCTTTCTCTTAGCAGGGAGCACTTTTTCCCCAAAATAAAGCCAGACGGCACAATTCCTCGTCTAGCTGGGTTTTTTCCTCCCTGCACAACTATGTAACGGATCACTATTGAAACCATGTTTTTTTTTCTCTTTTTTGAAACTAGCAATATGCCAACAATGGCAACGTCAATTTTTTTTAATGTCAATTTTTTCTCGATGTCAAATTTTTCTCAATGTCAACTTTTTTCAATGTCAATTTCCATTCTCACAATGCCAATGTCAGTGTTATACATATATCTGTACATCCCATAACCCTCCCCTCTGAACACGGGCTGATCTCACACCTACACTTCACGACATCACCCATTCTATACGACGACGCCGACGACAACGAGGAAGACACCACCAGAAGATACGAGGGGGCTTCGAGAACGACTACATCAGCATCCCAACCTCAAGTTCCGTTCCCGTTCGCGGGGACGCGAACTAAATAGGGAAGGAGGCTTGTACAGTACCCCAGGGGTATGCACCCCTTGGAGACCATCCCCCCAGCATCTACCTAAATATCCTAACGGGCAACCCTCGTAAAGCCGGGCCAACATCCATCAACACCGCAAGGACAGCTTGCCATTCTAGAAAGCAGCTCAATCCTTGCACAATTATTACACACAGCGACATATTATTAACTGGGGCAGCTATGCCATCACATTGCTGACAGCATAGCGCCCAAGAATATAAAAGGAGGCCTAAGGAGGTCACAAGGATCTCTCCATTATCAGTCTTTCAGTGGTGCGGCCGAAGGCTACATTGGTGTCATCAGAGGTGAGTCAGTCGTGTTCAGATCTCCTACTTTTGTAACCTATACCCACAGCTTGTACTTTCACATTGTGAACATTGTTACATTCCCTACAAGGGACTCATACTTTAACATCACAGACCAATAAACACTTGGTCAACACCCTACACTCGCCTTACTGTTTATACGCCTCTTTACATCCCAACGCCCTTCCTTATTCCCGTCACGGTTAGACGTGACACACGGTAGTCTGACAGTGCCAGCTCAGATATCATTGTATTCCTCGTGGCGGCCCGGCTGATAGGGAGCAGCGCGTGCCACTTAGCTGATACAAGCACGTTCAGTTATATAATAAGCCAGTCAGCTGAGCGACCAGCACAGTGACCCTTGCATTGAGTCCCATCCCCTAAAACACTACTACATTATTTATAGGAGCGCCCCCTAGTTCCTAACACACAACAACACTCTACACTGGTCAGCTTACCCTGCCAAGGTAAGCTACCCCTTTTTAGGCACAGCTTTATAAATTAACACAATAACTCTTTCCTTTTAGATCCAACCACCCCCAAATAAGGGATCTAAAACAATATCACATTTGCTTATATAAAGCCAGATAAGCATTTGTACAGATCAAGAGGAGTAAACGAAATTAATTTGGTAAAACAGAATTATATATTTATGGACAGGAGAGGAGATATAAGCGAAATTCAGTATAAAAGGACTCGACGCAAGGCTACGAACCTTAGACTAGACTGCCACGCGCGCGATTGTCAGACGGGGAGATTTCACTCCTACTCAGATTCTTGAAGAGGCCAGACCTGTAATTCAGAGTGTTCCGAGCCAGCTACATTTAAGTGAAAGTGCGGACGGGAGATCCAACTGGACTGTTAGGAGACAGCATGACTGCCGAGGAAGATATGGAGACGCCAGTGATACAGTAAAATATTATTTGACTATTGAGAGAAGCAATTTTGAAACGCAACGCATCGCAAGAAGACTTCGTTGCATATAAGTTTCACACATCGCTAGAACGAGAAGCTTTGCACTAACAAGCTACAACGTTATTATTACAATATATTCTGAAACTTTTTTAACTAATATTCACCGAGATGACATTCCCAAGTCAGAGGGGAACTTTGCACAAATAGCTTATAAAGATAATAGTGGAAACTCCTCGCCAAAACAGGAGACAGCGCTCCCCAGCACCGCCTAGCGGTCCGAGTTGGCAACGTAAGACCAGCTGATTTACAACCGTGAGATCCAACCAAACAATTATAAGAAATTATTGACCTGTGGATGATCTAATTATCCAATTGTAATGGTTGGTACGGGGAGTATTTGTGCCATATATGGCTGTAATAATTGTAAATAACAAAATGACCCAAGCTATTTTATATTTGGTAGAACTTCGTGACGAATAGGTCGCTAAAAATACAACAACAACTCTCTGGCACTTCAGATTATACCAGCTTGCTGCCGTATTCGACGTTTGGAAATGGATAGGTTGCACAGACGGTCAGGGTGTTTCCCGCAAGGGAGACCATTCCTTAGGAGTGAGCTATAGAATCTGACATACCTGCTGTGGGCACCAAGGCCATCCTATTCGAGTTATAGATCACCAAGTGAAGTCAACTGATATTCCGCCAGCCTAGCCAGCCTTTCTACATAGTCTGGTCCTCGCTATCGCCACGTTTCCACGTTTACGAGCTACCACGCTATGTTACCTATAGGCTTAATCAAGCTGCGCAGGGATAAACTATAGAGTAGTGGAACCTGCTTCTTGCTCCAAGAACTTCTAGTCTACTAGGTGTCACGGCTAGTAGGCGGGCTAGTTTAGCACCGTGACACTCTAGCTAGGATTAGTATAGGCTTCCCCCTCACTGTCACCCTCAGTGGCCAACATATTGGGACTGTAACTTCAACGTATCTCGGGACTTAGCCAGAGAAGTAACTAACCCGCTCATTGCTTGTCACTGCGTTACCAGTATAAACTACACCTGCTGTGAGTTGGGTTATCACTACTTCCTTGTTGCGCGTTTGTAATTCACTTCCGCCTTTCTGTTTACTCGAAGGTTGACTCAAGACTGTATTGAGAATGCATTTTCGATCATAAGAGGGAAAGGAGGTAATAATGTAACACCTGTTTCGCAGTGCCTTATGGACAGTAATGGTCAACAGTTCGCTTTCCCCATCCCAAGGGAGTAACTTTTTGATTGGAAGCACGCATGGGGTCAAAATCAAGATGGTTAATTTACTTACGAGTGAATGTGCCACACCGGAGGGAGTATGCAAGAACTGTATTCTGTTGTTGGCTAGCAGATATTTTGCAGTCTTCCTAAAGGCATTTGTGAATAAGACAAATGATTCTTCTGCATCGTATGTAAACAAAGGAAGTGTTAAATTTCGAAAAGTAACACATCAATAAGTGTAAATGCTTACGGGTATGAATGGGCATATTCCAGACTTCAGTAACCCACACCAATACCACGTCATGCATTATCTGCAGTATTTTTTAGAATTCTATATAAATTGTACAGAACCAAGTATCTTTTGTTTCTTTTAACACTAATCTTTAAATTATTTGCTGCCTAAAAATCAAGCCGAGAAATATGTTAGCTTCACAATGCAATTTCGGTCGGTGCGCACAGCCACGATAGGCTGTGGGTGGTAAGGCGAGTAATGCTGTCAACTCGCACCAAGAGATAGCACTGTGATCGCTGTCTCCAGGCGAGCGCATGCTTTTACGGCCGAGTTTCCGCTATTATCTTTATAAGCTATTTGCTTTGCATTCGTCTACTGATAA
This sequence comes from Meconema thalassinum, assembly GCA_946902985.2. Lineage (NCBI taxonomy): Eukaryota > Metazoa > Arthropoda > Insecta > Orthoptera > Tettigoniidae > Meconema > Meconema thalassinum. Next base: position 526,860,156 of record OX336393.1, on the reverse strand, counting down.
GAAGATTACGATGAACTACTAAGCTATGGAAGGAGGTTAGTCTGCACTATGAAACGGAAATTCAGAGTTGATCTTATAGACCAGGGATCGATGCCACCGCTACTGCACAACCAACTCGCAGTATCCTGAATATACCGTCAATTCTACATCAAATTTCCATCACAAACTTAGAGATGTCAACCAAGGACACTCAAAGCTACTTCGACGACGAGATGCTATCTGAAGAAGATGAACGGAAGACGCCAATGTTCCAGGTTCCCGTTTCTAGGCCACAAGCCGTGAAGAAACAAGACCATGCAGCGAGGCGAGGGTGACAGGTGGTTGCAGCACGGTGAGAGGAAAGCGCTCAACTGTTCGCCACGGTACCAGCACTTACTCGCTTCAGACAGGCGACCAGCACACGCCAACCCAGGGGAGAAACATCGAACTTATTGGACGAGTTATTTCAGAAGCAGATCATCGGAAAGGTACATAATTGACTGATCCACTATCTCAGTAGATTGTTGTAATATTTGTAGGTGTTTCAAGTGTGACCAATTCATTTTGTAGATTTTCTTTAGCATAACTCATGCTATTATTCTGTCTATTTTAGAGATTTCTTTGTAATTTTCATTTCGGATTTCTCTAGCAACAATAATAATAACAATTATGATAATTATAATAATAATGTAAATAAATCACCAACACAAGCTTACAAAAGTAACAAATTTAAAATTTACCACCTGAATATTCAGTCTCTCTATAATAAAATTGATTACATAAATCTAATGCTTAAAAATGAACTTAAAGACATCTCAGCACTATGTATTTCAGAACATTGGCTGAAAAAGGAGCAACTCGAATTAATTCAATTCCCAGGGTTTATACCAGCTAGTAATTACTCTAGATCCAATATTATCCATGGTGGTACTTGTATCTTCTTAAGAAATAATTTAGATCATGAACAGATAACAGCTTATGATTATCTTTTTTTGAGACGTTTCGGCCATTAATGGACCACGATGTTCTTCACTCATATGATCAATGTAATGCTTGTTTTCTTGTCTGCCAGTAGATCTTCATTCTTGACGAATGTTCAGCTCTCCTTTCTTCTGTCCACTTGCAGTGAGGGTGAGGCATCACAGATGTTAAAGGGTGTAGATTACTGGTTGATTTAACCGCCTTTCTGATCAGGTTCCTATCCCAAACCAGAGCTTGATTGATTCGAGCTTCAGTTAGGTCCTTTTTAACTTGCCTTGACCATTTACAATAGGATTTTTTTTAGATATTGATGAGTGGATTCGATATGAAAGTCGATGAAAATTATCTAATTATGGAATAGGATTTTCAATTCTCTGCTGTAAAAATACAGCAGTTTAAGTTAATAACTGTATGCGTATACCGTTCTCCGTCAGGAAATATTCGTTTATTTATAAATAATTAGAATTGTTACTCAATAACATGTGAAAAGTAAAATTCGATATAATAATTTGTGGGGATGTAAATGTGGATTTCTTAAAATTTGATAGAAATTGTGAATTATTAACACAGTTACTAATTTCCTATGGACTGAAACCTACAATAAACACCCCAACAAGAATACCAAAATTTAGTAAAACCACTCCTGATCCAATTTTTATAAATACAGATAAATATCACCATTCAATAGAAGTCTATTGCCCGGGTTTTAGTGACCACCATGGACAAATACTGAGTTTTGGAGTACCCGAAAAAATCAATAATAATGAAAATGGAATAAAATCAAAGTGCAGGTCATTCACTGAAACAAATGTTACAAATTTCAATGACTTATTAAATAAGGAAACATGGTCAGAAATGTATAAACTAGAAAATGTAAATGATAAATTTAATGCATTTAACAGTACCCTAAATCATTATTTTGAAACAGCATTCCCCTTTAAACAAAGAACTATTCAAAATAACAAAACTAGCAATTGGATAACAACAGGGATTATACATTCATGTCAAAGAAAGAAATTTCTACACAAATTATATAAACAATACCACACAACACCGGAATTCAATTTATACTACAAAAATACACCAGCAAATTAAGTAAGGTAATGAGACTAGCAAAGAAAACACATAATGATAATTTTATTTCCCAATCATCTAATAAAACAGGGCTATGTGGTCCGTGATAAAGAAAGAAACTGGAAAATCTGCTAAAATACAAAGGAACATTACACTGACCTGCAATAATAAAGTGATTAATAATCCAGACGAAATAGCAAACACTTTTAATGACTATTTTCTGGAAATTCCACAAAAATTATTAAATAAATCACAGGTAAATACACTAAATTCTAATGAAATAAATATATGCAGTGATTATTTATAAATCATGTCACAAGTGAAGAGGTAAGAATAGTTATAAAAGAGCTAAAAATAAATTCTGTGCTGGTATTGATGGCATCACTGATGCAATTTTAAAGAAATGTGCAGAAAATATAATAAATCCACTTACGCTGTTAATAAACAGTTCAATTCTCTCAGGAACTTACCCGGATATTTTGAAGTTATCAAAAGTATTTCCAGTGCACAAAAACGGTTCAAAAGATGATTTAGATAACTATCGTCATATTACCTTAGCAACTGGTATTGCGAAAATTGTGGAAAAAGTCATGTAGAAGAGACTGATAAGTTTTATAGAAAAAAAAATACTATCAAATTCACAACATGGATTCAGAACGGAAAAATCTACAGAGACAGAAATTTATTAATGTAGTAATAGTATACTGAAATTAATTGACAATAAGGAACATATAACTGGCCTATTCTTGGATTTATCGAAAGCATTTGATGTTGTTGACCATAAAATCCTACTTACAAAACTAAATCAATATGGTATTAGAGGTCTAGCTAATAAATGGATCGAGTCTTACTTAACAAGGCATAGACAAATAGTAAGCTTGAGACACAAGTATGATGGAACCAGATTACTTCATGAAACATTGTCCAATGAGGGTATTATTAAAATTGAAGAGGGTACTCGATTTGTTTCAATGCCGGAGGGATGGCATCTAGCAAGGAAACTTCGTTAGTGGAAATCCACCACTCTTGCGGATTTCAAAGAGCTCATTTCGGAGATGTTGAGCCTCATTTATAGTGCTTGCTCCACTAAGCACATCATCCGCATAGACGTGTCGCTTTAATATCTCTGCAGCTCACGTAAACCTGTGATTTTCATCATCAGCTAGTTGCCGGAGACACCCAGTTGCAAGATATGGTGCTGATGCCGTACCATATGTAACTGTAGTAAGTTCATATGTATTGATTGGCTGTTCTGGTGAACTTCTCCACGATATTCTCTGGAGTCCAGTATCCTCTGGGTGTACCTTCACCTGTCTGTACATTTTAGTTATGTCAGCTGTGAATACGACCTCAATAGTTCTGTATCGTAGAATAATGGATTGTGAATCTTGTTGTACTGTTGGTCCCACAAGAAGACACGCTCATCGCCTTGTTGTATTAAAGGTGCGGGGTTGGTCGGCTCGGGAGCAGTCGTTCAGCGGGAGGTGGTCAGCAGCAGTTAGCTCACACCGTCCTGCAGCCATCCCAGTGGCCCGCGCGGAGAGTGCATCGGAGTATGCCACCAAGGGTCTCTACCGCTGGCAAGAACACTCCCAGGAAAACTCAAGTGCCAAGTGTAGCCGAGCACTTTCAAGAAGCTAAAACCGACTCTCACAAGAAAAAGAAGTCCACAACGACTCCCAGCAAAGCAAAAACGGACGCCAAACAGCACCAGCCAAGGTCCCGGATGCCTTCACCCAACAAAGGACGTACCAGGGGAACCCATACGACTTCCGAGGCGTCAACTTCTAGACCGTCATCTCCCACATCAATCATTTCAGCGGCAACCATGGCCACCGTACAGCAAATGGAAGAACTCATGACCATGATGCGAGCACTTAACAACAGAATGGCTTTTTTGGAGGGAGGCCTAGCCAACGACCACCCCCCCCCCCCCCCCGGACGACTACGAGGACCAGGAAGACGGCCAACCACCAGGATTCCAGTGGTACACGTTGCCACCGATAGGCTACACCAAAGTACTTCCAGTTCCGGTGGACCAGAGGGTGTGGAACCCGGCCGCAGCCCTCAAACAACAGTTGGTGTTCATACCATCGGGACGGGATCACCACGACGCGCAAACGACGCTCTTCCGCTCTTCCTTCTATCAACATGGGGCCATCTAGACCAGTGTCAGCGCAAGTATGCGTTCAATCGCGCAAATATTCTCTACGCAGCTCTTACCAAGGGCTGGAACTTTGCAATGCAAATGGACAGTGCAGGGGGCGACGAGATCTTAGAGTTGCCCCGGTCCGTCAGCCCGCGGTCAACCGCGGAGGCTCCACTAGAGGGGCTAGCCGAGGCTGCGGACCACGCGGGGGTGGACGAGGGGCTCCAACAAAGTGACATTCCTAACCCCTCAGCACTCCCGGCAGGCTGAGGGAAGGAAGCGACGGATCAGCCCGTCGCCCAGCTCAGGTCCTTCCATTCTGAAAAGAACACGATCCTGGAGGACGTTGAACGACTATGAAGCAGCCCTGGCAAGATGTGATGGGAATCATGGTGCCACCGAATCCAGTGACGAAGTGTTTAGTGACTAGAAGAAGGATGCCCGGCGGAGTTTGGAACTGTGAAGGGCTTTATATGTGTATGTTTCTTTATGAATGTGTTAGTATTTATCCCGATTGGGAGACCCATCTATGTTTGTTGTATTTGCAATCTTTGTTGGTTGTATTTCGCTGAGCGGCTTCGCCATTTGTACACGCTCATCGCCTTGGTGTATAAAAGGAGCGGGGTCGGTCGGCTCGGGAGCAGTCGTTCAGCGGAAGAAGTGGTCAGCAGCATCAGTGGTTGTTTTGGACGACGCATCAAAGAATACTCTAGTCTTTGTGGTGGTGCTTGAAGGGTTGAAGACTGCATGATGAGGCAAGTAGTAGACCTGTCCTGCCTTCTCCTGACCTCTTTCTATTTTCTTCATGTGTCCCAGATCCTCATACTCCTGAAGAAATTCATTGTGTGCTGCACGCAGTGTAGGCTGTCTTTGCAACCGATGCTCTAATTGTCAAAGTCTACCGCTGGCATGGCCATATGAATCTCCTAGTTGCCTGTTATCGTTGCGAATTGGTTGGCAAACTGTATATCTGCCTGCTTCATCTCTGCTGACATTTTGTTGAAAATGTTGCTCACATTGGCGTTCTTCTCTTGTAGAAGGAATCTGGTTCAGTTCTTCAACTTCCCAAAACTTCTGCAGTTGCTTGTCTAAATTATCATGATTTCTAACCAAGAAGGTTCGTTGAGGTTATCGTGGATATTTGGTTGCTTTCTGCATTTGTACTCGTCCGGAGAGGATGTATCCGAGCTCTGTGTTTTGTAGAACTGGATAATCACCTGGTCTCGTACGTTTGTCTGCCCACAACAGACATCCGAACAGTTCTGTACCAATGAGTAGATCTATCCTGCCAGGTTGATAGAATCTATCATCAGCCAGTGCAACATCACTGGGTAGGTTCTAACCTTCAGTGTTGATGAATGTTGACGAAATATCCCCAGTTATTCTTTGCAGTACTGAACAACTGATATTCGCTTTGAAGTTAGACACGTTGGAGTGTACTTCGACCCTAACACTGCGGGTAGTGTGAGATTCAACAATGCTTATGGCATGAATAGGAATGACATCTTCACTTCGTTCTAGATTGAGAATCCGTGCCATGGAATCAGTGATTATGTTTGTTTGAGACCCACTGTCTAACAATGCTCGACAAGGGTGTAGCATGCCCTTATAATCTATCAATTTTACTATGGTGGTTGAAAGAAAGAAGAACCTGTGTGTTTGGATTCATCTTTTACGTGCAGTAACTTAGTAGGCAATTGATTGTTTGGAGAGGAAGCAGGAACACGATTGGTGTCTGCTGATTGTTGTGGTATCACTGTGTTATGTCTGAGCGAACTGGTACTTCCACGTTCTTGGTGACCCTGATGGATAAGTGTGTGATGTCTGTTACCACATTTCCTACATTTCATGTGCTCATGTGAAGATTTCAAGCAATTGAAACAGAGTTTGTTATGCTTCACAAACTTGTATCGCTCACGGGTACTTAATTGGTTAAATGAAGTACACTTGTACAAAGTGTGGCCTTGTTGACAATAGGAGCACGTATTGTCACTGATGGCAACAAATGCCCGAGAATGCTTATTTGCTTTATTGTATTTTGACGTCCTGGCCCCACCAGACGTATGATTGACACCGTAGTGTGCCTGAGATGAGTGATTAGTTTGACTGAGTTCTAGTGCTTGGCACCTACTTTCCAGAAACGACAGAAGCTCATCAATTTTAGGAATGATATGTGACCTAGTTTCTAAAACCCACGATTTCCTCGTAGCAGGATCAACTTTGTCTAGCGTGAGTTGAGCTAACGGTATTTCATGTAGTTGACTCTTTGTGCAGAATGTCTCTACAGCGTTAATGTTTCGTCTCATGTGATTGACAATGTTACGTAATTCTGACGCACAATCTTTACTAACACGAGGAGGTGATAATAGTTCCGTAGCATGTTGAGCCACTATTAACCTTGGATTGTTATAGTGATGGTTTATTAAGCCCCAAGCGATTGAGAAGTTGTCATTGAAAAAGCAAGATTTTGCAACAGCTGATCCGGTTCACCCTTCAGTGACTATAACAAGTAATGAAGCCTTTGCACTTCTGATAAGGATTCATTTGAACTGACTAAGCTGTCAAACGTATCACGGAATTGAACCCATGTTCTGTAGTCACCATCAAACCAAGGAAGATTTATGGTAGGTAAGCGTATGCTATTGGAATGACAAATAGCATTAACTTGAGTTGATTGACTTTCATCTGCATTGACTTCAGATGATGCTGGCTTGACAAAATCTGTCATCAGTACCTTAAGAGCAAAGAATGTATTTTCAAATGTATCCCTGTCTTTAGCATGATCTTGACTGTCGTCATCCCATTCTAGTTCAAACTGAAAAAAGTCGTATTTCTGCCATACCTCTGCTAGTTGATCTAAGTGACAACGAATGTGTTCTAATCCATGCTCACATTGAAAGTCTTTGACGAAGTTTCTTATGCGGTTTAAGCTAGCCTTAGCTGAAGCTCTCTTTTTTAATTAATAGTTTACGCTGAGCTTCCTCCATGTTGTGGATACATCAGTAACACTATTAGTACTTTAAACTTGACAGGTACACTGCCTGACTGACCTGTGCAGTTTCTGTATTTGCTTGGTGACTAATACTACCACTCTGTATGACAAGTGTAGAATATATCACGCTGGTTGTGTAGCATTACGTATAACACTTCACTTAAACATATTGAACACCGTTACTGACCGTAATTATCAATAGGCTGCTTATTTCATATCCGAGTTCGGAGATGACCAAACGATGGAGCGGTATGGATTCTTTGGCCCAGAGTACCTTAAGATGTAGCACGCTTGTATCCAGGCCCGGTGGACCATATCGTGTAGGGCATAGATCCTTGTAGCAGGAGAACCATCGCCTACGTAGCTACTCTAATAGCGACTCAAATACTGGAGCTGGAGACCAGTGGACTTGTAGTGGTCTGTATTTTGTGGTCAGTTAGGGGCGTAACATACATGCTCATTCCTTCATGCTATACATGCTGTGCCTGGAGATGACTCAATCGTAGGGTGATTGATCAAACTCCTATAATACATCCTCTGGGGATATGAATGGACTGATTCATATTTCTAGTATGTATGAAAAGCAACTAACACATTTATTGCTATAGAAAGTAATACAATTCTGAGCTGTACCTGGTTCTTCTTAGATTGATTCAGGTGCTGTAACAAGCCTTTCACATTGCGTATGTTAGCAATAACCATGGAAGCACAGGCCGTACACTTAGATGTACCTCGTTCTTCTTAGATTGATTTAGGTGCTGTAACAAGCCTTTCACATTGCGTATGTTAGCAATAACCATGGAAGCATAGGCCGTACACTTAGATGAAAGTGTGAGTTTGCATTCACAAATTCTCATAGTGTGTTTCTTTTGTTTTTGTATTTCTCAGTGTTCTTTTGTTTTGTATACCACACAAGTCAAATGTACTTTTTTGAATATAACTGTCTGTTTCCGGTTGTGACCAATGGATGTCGGTGTTTGTTTCTTCTCCCATCAATTTGGAGTTTAGGACTGTATTTAGTAAACCTTTTTTGCTAATTATTTTATGACAAGTTATGAGCCCAGTTAAACGCTTATTGCTGTTAATGTGTGGACTTTGTGATGGGAGAATATCGGTCGTTAAAAGGTGTTGATATGTGCGGCGCACATGCGGACGGCAGTTAAGTGTGCATTCAAGATAGTTTTTGGTGAATTTTGTGGACGATTTTCTATTGTGAGGACTATTTGTACGTTTTATTTTAAGTATACATACTAACATGGATACAGCTACGGGAAGCAGCGAGCGAGTAGTTGCAATAGTGAGGTTACAGGACGACAATTGGGAAGCGTGGAGCATCCGAACAAAGGCATTGCTTCAAACAAGGCGTCTGTGGGACGCGGTTCAAGGTTTCCCACGAAAGACCGATACAGGAGAGGTAGAAGATACACCCGTTGAAGAGTACTCCGAGGCCCAACTGGGCAAAGATCAAGACGCGAAAAACTTGCTCATAGGTTTGGTCACCGACCCTTTCCTAGGTGATATCAAAGAAGCGGAGACAGCTAAGGAAGCATGGCAGAATCTTCTGACTTCATGTTGCGATACCGGAGTCCTTCAAATTGTGACGATGTTAGAAGAATTGTGTCTTTTTAAGAAAACTAGTGACATTAGCATGTGTACATTTGTTGATAAAGTGCTCACTTGGTGTGCACGGTTGGACGATGTAGGTATAAAATTTACGGATAAGGCCAAAGCTGCTTTTATTCTCAGATAACTGGAAAAACGGGAGTACGAAAATTTGATACGTTCATTGGAAAGCTATGAAGAAAACTTAAGTGTAAAGGTAGTGCGAGCCAAACTATTGTTGGAGGAGAGAAAGAACAAGTTGGACAAACTAAAGATGGAGCGAGAACAGGAGACTTATGCGAGGTTGAAGAAGGAAGAATCTGAGGGTGAAAGCGTGAAGGCAATGGTGGCAGCCATGCGCTTAAATTCCAAGGGGGTCGTCAACAGCAGCAAAAGTGTCAACAAGCCAACAGGCAGTGGTGGATTCATGTGCTACAAGTGCCAAGAACAGGGGCATATTGCGAAGTTCTGTGTTTAGTTCATGAAGCAAGAAATAAAGGTTCAGTTTTGTGTTTTAATAGTGCCAAGATAGGTCATACTTCCCGGAATTGTAGTAATGGACGCAAGGAAAATGTTAAGGTTAAGAATCGTGAGGTTATTGCCACGGTAAAGGACGATGAGGCGCAAACGAATGTGTTCAGGTTAATGCTAGTAGTGTTAAGGTAAAGGCTTATGTGGCAACTGAAAGCAAGGATGATGCATTTGATTGTGTACGCAGGTGGTATGTAGATTCAGGAGCCACTGAGCACCTGATATCTTATAAGGATATTCTGTGTGTGTTGTGTCGTGGGAGATACAAGATAAATAACATACACTTGTTAATATAACACAACGGTTTATTAAACACTAGTCGATACACAACGATACACAATGTGAACTAACTTGAGCGGAACTATCGTCTACAGTCCGCGGGTGCATATATACATAGTAGATGGAAAGTTCCAGAATCGAATGTTCCAGATTGGAATGTTCTGGGCATAGTGACTAGAATGTTCGTTTTAACTCAAGTAGCCTAAATACACAACACTGACTAGAATGTTCATGTTAACATAGCACTTTCTAGAATGTTCATGTAAATACACAACATTTCCTCCCTCTTTTAAATGGATGACTTAGGAATCAGGAGAGAATCTCAACGGTGGTCGGCGCTGGCGAGTACTCCTGCGGGGAATAAAAGGGGTTTGCGAAATAGGCGGTGCCCTGTCTACAGGTGTAGCTGGTGTGGCTGGTGGTGTTTGGGCTGTTGCTGGTGTCTCGGTGAAGCGAACTCGTCTCAGGCTCGGTTGCTCAATGGCTGGTTCTTGATCATTGGTTGACTCTCGATCGTTGGTCGGACCTTGATCGTTGTCCGAGTTGGTTTTGCCTTTGTTGGTGTCAGCAAACGATCTGATCTGATCAATGTGGAGCTTGAATCGTTTTCCCTGGTAGTTGATGATGATGATGATGATAATTGTTGTTTTAAGGGTCCTAACATCTAGGTTATCGGCCCCTGATGGTTTGGGTGATCGTGAAGACGATCTCGTAGTGAAGGTCACCAGTGCGTTTCACAATTGTTCCAGGGAGCCACTTGTCCAGCTTGATATTGCCAGACAGGAAGTAGACTTTCTGTCCAGGTTCCAGAGTGCGGAATGTTGAGCTCATTTCAGCTCGTTGTTTTTCTGTAACCTTCGTGTGGACGTCATCAGGTCTGGTCAAGTTGAGTCTCGTGAGGAGATCTCGTCCCAAGAAAAGCTGGGCTGGAGAGTGTCCAGTGGTGGAGTGTGGGGCCTTGCGGAATTGACGGAGGAACTCGTTTAGGTTGGCGCGGAGCGTTCCCTTACTTGTCTTCATCGCATAGAGGGCGTCCTTCACCGTTTGAACATAACGTTCAGCTTGGCCATTGGTTGAAGGATGGTATGGCGCAGACAACTTGTGATATTTCACACCAATGTTTCTTAGGAAGGTCTTGAACTCGTCTGAGACGAATTGTCGGCCGTTGTCGGAGACGACAGTGACTGGCACGCCATACGCCGTGAACAGGTCATCCATGATGGAAATTGTTGCGGCTGATGTTGTTGATGTTATGGGGTTGACCTCGAGCCACTTGTTGTATGCGTCGACAACAATGAGCAGCATGGTGTCAGCCATCGGGCCCGCGTAGTCAATGTGGATCCGTTCCCATGGAGCCTTCGGGTATTCCCAGTAGTGATCTCGGAACTTGGGTGGCGCATGCGAATGAGCTGCACACACGGCGCAAACCTTGGCGAGAGTCTCAATGTCGTTGTCGATTCCAGGCCAGAACACAAAGGAACGTGCCATGCCTTTCATCTTGACTATCCCCAGGTGAGCCACGTGCAGGTCGTTGAGGATAGCGTCTCGCAGTGAAGGAGGGACAACAACTCGATGCTCGAACATCAGACAGTTTGCGGCGAGGTTGTACTTCGCTTCTGGTGCCTTGTAATGCTGGCGGGTGAGATCTTGCCCTACTTCGATGATCTGGACAATTTTGCCCAGATGTGGATCTTTCCTGGACTCGCGTGCGATTGCCTCTGCCCTAACTGGTAGCTGTTGGATCTGATGGACTGCAAAAAAGTCAAAATCATCAAAACTGTCCGTCTCTTCCTCCTGTGGAGGAAATAAGTTTCTGATGAGGTTAACTGTTGTTGGTAGGTGAGCTCGGGAGCAGTAGTCAGCGTTGGCGTTGGCTTTGGATATCTTGAAGATGACGTTGTAGTCGAAGTGTGCTAGGTAGTCGGCATAATTGGCCATGCGACTGATGCACAGGACCGGTAAAGACTTCTCCGGGTGCAGGATCTGTGTGAGGGGCTTGTGATCAGTGATGAGAGTAAAGTGGCGAGCATAGAGATAATTAAAGAACTTCTGTACAGCCCAAACAATGGCCAGTGCTTCCTTATCGATCTGAGGGTACCTTTGTTCCGTTGCTGTCATTGTTCGACTGGCGTAAGCAATTGGACGTTCTTGCCCGTTGCTGAGCCGGTGTGACAATACTGCGCCCAGGCCGGTCTTGCTGGCGTCCGTGGCCAACAGGAGTGGTAACGCTGGGTCATACTGCATGAGTATCTGGGGCGAGGTTAGGGCGTTCTTGATGTCTTTGTATGCCCTGTCGCCTTCTGGTGTCCAGATGAGAGGGTCCTTGAGCAGCATGTCTCTGAGTGGTCTGTCTCTGGTGGACAAATCGGGGATGAACGAACTGTAGTAGGTTGCTTTACCAAGAAACAGTTGGAGTTCTTCTGGTGTAGTTGGTTTCGGTGCATCACGTACAGCTCGGATGTGTGCATCCGACTTGTGGATGCCTGACGCAACGATTTTGTGGCCAAGGTCTTACAGAGAAGTTTGAGCGAAAACACATTTGGCTCGGTTGAGCTTGAGGTAGTGTTGCTGAAACCGTTCCAGAGTGGTGCTGAGGGCCTGCATCAGATTTTCAAAGCTATCAGCAAAAACTATACTGTCATCGAAAAAACTTACGACGTTTGGGAGACCATGCAGGACTGTGTCCATTCGCCGCTGCCAGATAGCGGGGATGTTAGCTGCTCCATATACTGCTCGCATTGGGCGGATCAGACCGTGAGTTGGCGTGTTAAGCGTGTGAGCATGGCTGAACTCATCGTCGACCTCGAGATGAGTGTACACGTCGGAGATATCCAGATGGCAGAAGAGAGTGGTGCCGCGCTTTCGGTTGAACAGATGTTCCACCTTGGGAATCGGATGTTCATCGATGATGATCCGCGGGTTGAGAGTAGGCTTGTAGTTGCCTGTGATCCTCAGTTTGCCGTTCTTCTTGGCGACGACGTGCGTTGTCGATGCCCACTCAGAGTAGTCCACTCTTTTGTAGAAGCCAGATGCAATTTTCTTGTCGATTTCCTTGGCATAAGCATCGCGGAGGGCAACAGGTACGTCTCGAGCTCTGGCGAAAACAGGTGTGGCTCCAGCCTTCAGGTGCATCTTCGCTGGGGGACCTGAGATCTTCCCGGGGGTGTCGCTGAACACATACTGGTAGCGAGATAGAATGTTGTCGAGCTACTTCTGTTGTTCCAAGGTCAGAGCCTGCTTGTCTGAGAGCTTGTGGATTGGGTCGGGTTTTGGGAAGAAGTGACCAAAGTCGATCTCCCATACAAACTCTGAAATCCACTCTCGGCCAAAGAGCGATTAGACTTCATCGTCAACCACGTAGAGATTCAGGTTCCTGGTTGTGGTTCCGATGGTGGTGCACACTGACGTTTTGCCAATGCATTTAATCGGATGGCCAGTGTAACTGACGAAGTTACGATCGTTTCTCTGCAACACAAAACTTGGTTTGATCATACTTAGCTTTGATTTGCTCATGGTTGAGCAGGGGGCGCCGGTGTCGAGTTCCATTTTGACGGTGGTTCCCTCTATGTTGACATCAACCAGTGGGTTAGGTGCTGCGTTGACCGATCCGATGACCTCGATTTTGCTGAGATAGTCCACAACGTCGAAGTTTTCTGCTGGAAGCTCTTCTTCGGTCACATGGTTTGTTGTTCGATGTTTCCTCGATTTCGATCGGCAAACTTTTCTGATGTGACCTTTCTTGCCACACTTCAGGCACTCTGCGTTCAGGAACCTACACTGACTACGAGGGTGAGCTTCACCGCACCCTGCACATGTTGATTGGTTGTCCTGGGATGCACTCTGGTTTGCCTGGTGTGGCCATTGGTGCTGTCTGGTTACGTTGTAAGGCCCTTGACTTCGATGAGCTGACTTGCTACGTGGCGGCTGCTGGTTGATGTTCTTCCTGGACAGAGGCTTCTCATATCCAATCCGATTGGTTGATTCAGACTTAGCGGCAGCTGTTTTGACCTCGTCGGTGGTAATGCGAGTAGCTTCGAGTGCGTGCGCGATTTCATATGCTGCGGTGAAGTTCTCTGGTTGTTTTGCAATAATCTCGTCGCACATTTCTCGTGATTCCAAACCTGCGAGCATTTGTTCAATTAACATGCGATCAAGAAATGTGCCATACTCACAAAACATTGCAGCCTGCCGCAGTCTTAAGGTGAAGCTAGCGATGGTTTCTCCTTGCTTCTGCATTACACTGCGAAATTTGATGCTCTCAGCAAACTTGTTGCGTGTGGCGTCGAAGTGGCCCTTCAGCTTGGATTGAATCTCGTTGTATGACAGAGTTTCCGGATCATTAGGACTCACCAGGATCTTCAGGGCATCATTGAGTTCAGATCCCATGTAAACACGTGCAAAGTTTGCATGCTGATCCGCGGGTACCTTGTTGAGGTTGAGCGCCCAGGTAATGCGAGTGAAATAGTCGGCTACAATCGTTCCGTCGGTAGTGCGATAGGTTGCATTGTGAACTTTGGCGGTCGAGGTTCTGATGACGTTGTTGACCCTATTGTCTGTAGGATAGCGTTGGCGATCATTGCCGAGAATTGTTGGAGTTGCTCAGAGGTTAAGCCCGGCATGGTGAAGATGAGTGGAGAACAGTATTTCTAACACGCACTTGCGATGAACTTAGTTCGGTGCATACACTTGCGTTGAGGTTAGAAAGTTCACTCGGTTTAGTTTCCAACACGCACTGCGATGAACGTCGTTCGGTGCAACACTTGCGTTGAGGTTAGAAAGTCACTCGGTTTCACAACGTTATTTATCTTATCCCACTTCTGGCACCACTGTTATGTCGTGGGAGATACAAGATAAATAACATACACTTGTTAATATAACACAACGGTTTATTAAACACTAGTCGATACACAACGATACACAATGTGAACTAACTTGAGCGGAACTATCGTCTACAGTCCACGGGTGCATATATACATAGTAGCTGGAAAATTCCAGAATCGAATGTTCCAGATTGGAATGTTCTGGGCATAGTGACTAGAATGTTCGTGTTAACTCAAGTAGCCTAAATACACAGCACTGAGTAGAATGTTCATGTTAATATAGCACTTTCTAGAATGTTCATGTAAATACACAACAGTATGATTACACCCCAAAGGTTTCTGGTAGTGTAGACACAGCTGATGGATCCGTAGTTAGTGTATGTGGTATGGGAAGTGTGCTTATGAAGCTATCTGACAAGTGTGGAGGTTCTTTACTGAAACTGGAAAGAGTGTTGTATGTCCCAGGTCTTCAAGACAATTTAATATCTGTAGGTCAATTGGACAGGAAAGGTGCAGTCGTAACCATTAAAGATAGAAAAGTTGTATTGTCAGATCATGAGGGTATATTCCTTACGGGTGAGGCCGTTGGAAATATGTATGAGGTAAATTGTGAATATTTTATGGTAGAACAAGGGAAAGAATTTACTTGTAATGACGAGGTGGAGGTCGTGTATGCTAAGAGCAACAAAGCTGTAACTAGCGGTATATGGCATCAGCGTTTTGGCCATGCTCTGAACATTCCAGATCGTGATTTTATACCCAAAGAAAATAATCTTGATTGTGATACTTGTAAACAAGTTAAAATGAAGAAACTTAAATTTAATGAAAGAGATCATGTATCTCAGAAGCCATTAGATGTTGTGTTCTCTGATGTATGCCAGCTAGAGCACCCATCGATTGGAGGTAGCAAATATTTTATTACATTTACTGATGATTGTACCAGATTCTCATATGTAAGGTTTCTTAAGCATAAGAGTGATGCATTTAATGAGTTTCTCAAGGTTAAGGCCCTAATGGAGACAGCACAAGGGACCAAGTTGAAATATTTCCATTCAGACAACGGTGGAGAGTATTTAAGTACAGAGTTTTGTAACTATCTTGAAAAGGAAGGTATTGTTCGTAGGTCAACAATGGCTTACTCTCCCCAACAGAATGGCGTTGCTGAACGCCTCAACCAGCAACTTCTCACCACTAGTAGGTGCATGCTCATTAAGTCAGGCATGCCAGTTCAATTTTGGGGGGAAGCCATCAGCACAGCCTGCTATATAAAGAATAGGTGTGTGTCATCAACTGTAAAGAACATCCCATTTGAACTGTGGACGAGTAGAAAGTTGTCAGACCAGGAATTGCTTATGTTAAATCATTTGGTTGTAAAGTTTGGATCCATAAGCGTAATGTGGAAAAGTTAGTGCCAAGGGCAAATGTTGGTGCAATGCTAGGGTACCCCCGATGACTCGAGGGGCTACCGTGTATGGGACATCGTAAAGAAATGTGTCATTAAATCCAGGAATGTAGAATTTGTTGAAGATGTATTTCCGTTTTCTGTAAAAGCCCAGGATAAACCTGTAACTCAGATAGATTGTGAACCTAGAACAGTTGGAGGAGTGTTTGTCGAGCAGAAAGATAGTGGAGATGACGTGTTTGAACACGAAGTAGCCGAATCAGGAAATGAAAATTCTGTAACAAGTGATAGTGATGCCTCTTTGTCAGATTCTGATGTCGTAATAGACGCTCCATTACAGCCTGAACACACAGTATTACGCAGGTCGAGTAGAGAGAGAAAACTTCCCAGTAAGTGTGTGTGTTGTAATGGAGTCAGGTCAAATGTCGCATTGTCATGTTGAGGTCAGAATATAAGGATCCGGTGTCTTTTCAAGAAGCCACCTCACGAGATGACAAAGATACATGGTTTGAGGCAATGAACCAAGAGATTGCCCTCTTGGAAAAACATAATGTGTGGACACTTGCAGAAGATTCACGTGGCAAGACTGTCATAGGCACCAAATGGGTGTATACAACTAAACGAAACCAAGAAGGTGAAGTACTTAGGTATAGAGCACGTTTAGTAGCTCAAGGTTTCAGTCAGATAAAGGGTACAGATTTCCTTGAATCCTACAGTCCTGTGGTAAAAAGGAAAACTATTAGGTCCCTTATAGCCATAGGAGTAGAGCGTGAATGGGATAATTGTCATTTGGACATTGTATCGGCATACCTTAATAGCAAACTTAAGGAAACTGTATTTGTAAGTCAACCAGAAGGTCTTCGCAGTGTAGAATACCCAGACTATGTGCTAAAACTCAACAAGAGTATTTACGGTTTATGTCAAGCTGGTAAAGATTGTCACAATTGTATCACTGCACAACTTGTCGAGCTTGGCTTAAATCAAAGCAAATGTGATCCATGTCTGTATTTTAGCCCAGATCATGACCTGTATGTTGCCCTTTATGTTGATGATCTAGGTGTGTGGGGATTACAAGCTAAAATAGATTGGTTTGAAGTCAAAGTTTGAAGTGCGTAATTTGGGAAATATCTCAGATTTTTTGTCGATTAAAGTCACTCAAGGGTCTAAGAAAAATGTATGTTAAAGTCAAAACATGTACATAAGGACAAATGTTCTTAAATCACTAGAAGAACCCTACCCAAAAGGTTGTGGTACCCCTTTACCTTCAACTGTACCAAACAATGTCACAGAGGAGTTAAAAAAACGTTATAGAAAAATTGTAGGAAAGATCCTATACTTATCCAATACAACTAGACCAGATTTAAGTTTCCCAGTATGTAAGGTTAGCCAGGCTAATTCAAATCCTAAAATGCAAAATTGGAAGGAAGCTCAACACCTCCTTCATTACCTCAAGGAGACCCAAGATTTGTCATTGTGTTATGAAAAATCAGGAGAAAAACTGAAGGTGTTTGTTGATGCTGCTTATGGAAATGATGTAAGTGGAAGGTCATATGAGGGGTATGTTTTTGTGCTGGCCAAGGGTGCCATTAGTTGGAAAACCACACTCCAAAGACGCATTGTACGATCAACTGTGGCAGCTGAATACATATCAATGGCGGATGTGGTAGATGAGGTGAAATGGATGTGCAATTTGTTTAAAGTGATAGGACAGTCAACTTTTGTCGACAAGCCCTGTGTTGTTTTTGCTGACAACCAAGGAGCCATTTCACTATCTAAAAACCCAATAGTGCCAGAGAAAACTAAACAACTTCTGTTAGATTTATATTACTTACGAGAGTGTGTGCAAGAGGGTGAGATAGCATTTGAATATATCAACACAGAATCAATCTTTGCTGATATATTTACCAAGGTGTTACCAAGGATAAAATTACGTAAAATCTACCCTCAATTGGGATTGTTACCATACAAGGATTGATGTACAATTGTTTGTTGTTAGTGTAAGGCTAGTTATGTTTTTTTTTGTTTTAAGTTTTTTTTTTCCTGCAATTTGTGAATGGGGGGATGTGTGAGTTTGCATTCACAAATTCTCATATGTGTTTCTTTTGTTTTTGTATTTCTCAGTGTTCTTTTGTTTTTGTATACCACGCAAGTCAAATGTACTTGTCTGTTTCCGGTTGTGACCAATGGATGTCGGTGTTTGTTTCTTCTCCCATCTATTTGGAGTTTAGGACTATATTTAGTGAACCTTTCTTGCTAATTATTTTATGACAGAAAGTAGGCAGTCTTATTCTTATAGCGTATTGAAGCTAACTGTATTACATACACAGACCCACATGTCTGCAACTAACCGTATGTTAGCTCGTGAGATATACTGCGTTGGAGCAGGTTTTATCATTTCAAATGATCTTGTCGACTTCGTCGTTATGCTTTGGGTCTAACGTTATGCGAGACAGAGACGATTGCGTTACGGAGACGGAGACTGTGACGTCATGCAGCCACGCGGGAAGCGTAAGTTAATGGTTAATGGAGTCTGTTGGAAGAGTCCTGGGGCGTCGAGTGACCTGGGGCTTCGAGTGAAGCGAAAAGAATACAGGGTGACTCCTAAAGAGATGTACAAGATGCCGGATAAGAATACAGGGTGACTCCTAAAGAGATCAAATCAAAATCACTTTATTTGCAATGAGGTGTCAACCTCGGTGGCAAATGAGGTACATAATTTACAAACACTACACAATATTAAAAGAATACAGTAACTTAATGTACTATTCACACATTGATTGAACTCCCCTCTCACAACTGCTGTAGGAATTACATAGCACGTATGTTTCCCTGATTTTGTCTACTCTGCTCTTGAATAACTTGACTGATTTTGGAAAGGGATCAAACACCGCCCTTGGTAAACTGTTCCATTCCTACACACCCTTCCCAATGAATGAAAATTCACCCCAATCGCTTCTGCTAAAGTGCCGTCCAATTTTGAATTTGTGGTCTGCCCTGCCAATATAATTACTTTCCAATTGAAGCCTCTCACGGATTTCCCCCCATGCTTCCTCCCCTGTATATGCTCTATATAACCCTACAAGTCTGTTTTTCTCCCTTCTCTTACTTAATGTTTCCCACCCAAGCTTCTCTAACATATCTGATACACTGCTTCTTCTCCTAAAATCCCCTATCACAAATCTTGCTGCTTTCCTTTGAACACTCTCAATTTCTTTTATTAGGTATTCCTGGTGCGGATCCCATACACTGCTTGCATATTCCAATTTTGGACGAACCAAACTTAGGTAACTTTTCTCTCATTTCTTTGTTGCATCCTCTAAGTAGTGGCATAATGACATGCAACGATCTGTATGCTTTCCCAACAATGTCTCCAACATGACCCTTCCAGTGCAATTTACTATATACAAGACTTCAGATAATAATACAAGGTGACTCTTAAAGAGGTGTACAAGATGGCAGAGAAGAATACAGGGTGTCTCCTAAAGAGGTGTACAAGATGTCACACAAGAATACAAGGTGACTTCTCAAGTGATATACAAGATGCCATATAAGAATACAGGGTGCCTCCTAAAGAGGTGTGCAGAATGTCAGAGCAAAATACAGTATAAGATGCCAGATAACAATATAGGGTGACTCCTAAAGAGACATACAAGATGCCAGATAAGAATACAGTGTGCCTCCTAAAGAGGTGTGCAGGATGTCAGAGCAAAATACAGTACAAGACGCCAGATAAGAATACAGGGTGCCTCTTAAAGAGGTGTACAAGATGGCAGAGAAGAATACAGGGTGATTCCTAAAGAGGTGCACAAGATGTCAGACAAGAATACAGGGTGACTCCTAAAGAGGTGTACAAGATGTCACACAAGATCAGGGTGACTTCTAAAGATATATACAAGATGCCATTTAAGAATACAGGGTGCCTCCTAAAGAGGTGTGCAGGATGTCAGAGCAAAATACAGTACAAGACGCCAGATAAGAATACAGGGTGACTCCTAAAGAGATATACAAGATGCCAGATAAGAATACAAGGTGACTCTTAAAGAGGTGTACAAGATGGCAGAGAAGAATACAGGGTGACTCCTAAAGAGGTGCAGCAGATGTCAGACAAGAATACAGGGTGACTCCTAAAGAGGTGTACAAGATGTCACACAAGAATACAGGGTGACTTCTAAAGAGATATACAAGATGCTAGATAAGAATACAGGGTGCCTCCTAAAGAGGTGTGCAGGATGTCAGAGCAAAATACAGGGTGACACTTAACGAGGTGTACAGTATGTTAGATTCAATTCAAATACAGGGTGACCCTTAAAGAGGTTTGCAAGATATCAGATTGAAATAATGGGTGACCCTTAAAGAGTTGTAAAAGATGTCAGACACAAATACAGGGTGATCCTGAAAGAGGTGCCCGCGCGGGAAGCCTAAGTTAATGGGTAATGGAGTCTGTTGAAAGAGTCCTGGGGCTTCGAGCGAAGCGAGAATCCATTCGGAGCCTTTCTAAAATGTGTAGCATTTGTAGCATGCGTTATTTGAAATGATATAACGTCTAGTCTTTCAGACTGACTGTATTTTTTTTTTACTTAGGCGATTCCTCTTCTGCTATATGAAGCCATTACAATTCTTGCAACAATTATGAACTATTCTCCCTGTCTCGGAATACACAATACTATACATACTCACAGCCTCCTTGATTCTAGCTACCAAGGCCTGCATGAGAACTAGGAGTGCTGCTATTTCGCGGCGATTGGCGTGTTAGCCTAGGGGCCTGCTCTGAGTAATGCAACTGTTCCACAGAACACGTACAGCTGGCCTGGCCATATGGGCCGCAATCACACATAGAGATAGAATTGAGGGGTGTAGATGCAAAACTCACATTCTCCACATTTCTAAACTTTCGGATAAAGGTGAAAAACTGTTTTATGTTGAAGGCCATGGTTGTGCTTTAATTTTCTTTTCTTTTATAAGTTGGTTTCAATATGAACTGTTTGCCCTTGCTGCAAAACTTTGTTTAAAGAGGGTTCTTTTGAAATTTTAAAGTAAAATTCGGACAATGTGAGTTTTGAAACAAATTGTGGTCAAATGTGAGTTTTGCTACAAACTTTCATGGATAATGTTAGTTTTGCAGCAAAACGGGTTAACTTTGAAAACACATCAAGAAAAATATCGTGGGTTAGTATGCTGCTATAGGTTGGGTTACCAAAAAAAACATTAAGAAATGAACAAATTTTAATATTTAAGATGTTATAAACTTTAGTAGACTACAGGTTTTACACATTGATTACACTGACTTCTTCAATCGCCTCACAAACTGGTTCCTCTTCTTCAGTGTCATCAGCCCCATCAATAACGCTTTTGTAAAATAGCAAATCCTCGTTATATCTCCAGTGGTCCCCGTAATGTTTTGTCAACAAGTTGTTGACATCAACTTTCGTGGTTTCTTTTGTTGTGTTTGACGCAGGAATAACATTAGGACTCATGTTAAAAAACAGTTTCCCTGGCTTGGTTAGAGATTTGGACACTCCAAGGTCTAACTTGTACATGTACTCTCCCCTAACAAGTACGTTCTTCATTTTAGTTCTTGTCAGAACAATCCTCCTGCAGGTCCCAAGTTGAAAGTGATACTGCGCCGGGTTCTTTATAAATGTATCTTTTTCTTTTTTCCAGTCTAATACTTGACAGTCAATGCCAACTTTAACTACGTTAGAATGTTCACTAATAATATCAATGTACTCTGATGGTTTGTAAATCATTTCTTTTTTCCTTATAGACTTTTCTATTACCCCAAAAACTCGGTCTGGTGGCAGAAAGCTGTGACCTGTTGTAGGAAAATAAAGCTCCACTGTTTTTACATTTTTCGGCGCAAGTTTCGAAAGCCAGTGGCAAGCCATGGCCAGGACAATGGAAATTTTGTTTTGGCCCCCACTTCAGTCACACACTAATCTCACAGTAGTAATAGGGCTTTCCATTTCTGTTGCTATGAGTGAATCAAAAACGAATGAAGCAATTTCGTTCGATCTTTTTCCAAACTCGTTTTCTGTCCAAATGTAGGCTGTCACATTTTCAGGTGTCAGTTTACTTTTTGAATCTCCCTTAACCACGGTGAAGTTATGAAGATTACTTTGCCTACTGTAGTATGTGGCTTGGTCAGGTAGTTTTGGCAGGGGTACGTTTTTTGGCAATCATAACTAAAAGTCACAATTTTTGGGTCAGTGCATTTGAGTGATGTATAAAAAGCCTTAGCACGTAACGTATGCACACGTTTTGCAGTGTTAATCTGTTGTTTTTCCTCACCTGTACCTGCATGTTTTAATCGTTCATCTAACTGGAGGCAAGTAGAGCAAACATCCACCCTAGGTGAGCCAAAGCCAAGATTGCAGTTTTTTTTTAAATTGATCTAAAGTACCACTGTGTTACCTTCAAACCACTCTGACCCTCGGTGAGTGAACTGTTATTCATTTTCCACATTTTTTTAATGTTCAACTCAGCAGAAAGATATTTCCTGCCCGTGTGTTTGGCACAGTAGTGAGGCTCTGAACATTTGAATTTATTTATGAAATTCATTACAGTCTCTTTCTTTGGCAAATATTTAGTAGAAACCCTGTCACCTCCCCTGTATTCTTTGCTAAGCTGCCCGGTTTCTCGGAAACGACTCAAAATACCATTTATTCGAAATCGTGAAACATTGAGAACACGTATGAATGTGTTAAGACATACTGGAACCATGGATTTGTCTTTCGAGCCTATAAAGTATTTGGTCCTCAGGGGTTGTCTTTTGTAGCGTCCAGACGTTGGTCTTCTTCTTTTAACTTCTACTAATGAGGTAAACTTCAGAATAAAGTTACCTTGGTACACTTTATCTTTTTGGTAGTAGAAGTTTTCATGAAACCGTCGAATGTCTTGTAAAGGGTGCGTTGTGCACTTAAATTGTCTCCCATTCTGGTTACGAGTTGGGAATCCCGGCAAACCTTTCGCTGAATATCTACAAAAAAAATATTATTAGCTGTTTCATATTCCAAACCTGACAATATTTTCCTTGGTTCTAGTTTATTAAAAAGTTATACAAGGCCACAAATCTAACCTCGCTACAGCTACAAAACTAACCTTGCTAATTGGGATTTCTTTCAGGAGTCTTTTTCTTCTTCCTGGTATGACCAGTTGATGGCTGAACTATTTCCCCCATTGTGCAGTAACTAGTACGAACCAACAAGCCGTAATATTAAAATATTAATTATAATGTTTAGGGGCTTGGAAACTGTTTGTTGGCAAAGAAAAATTATTAGTTAAAATGTGCTCTCAAACTAAATTTACCTAACGTGTTCTTCCTGGCGTGAAAATAAAATTGAAAACTTCGTAGAAGAATCACAATACACGTCACATACGAACTGACCCTAACCGTTGTGTCAAGTGCCCAACTACAGGAAGACCCCTTTTATAAATTATAAAGGCTTGTGGTGCATGAAATTCAGTGTTTTTAGCCTCCAATGGCCCAAATTCCTAAAATCAGCAAAAAAACAGTCTACTATTTCTATTCAGGAATTTTTGAAAATAATGTTGATGTTTTCAATATATTAAGATTACGGAGCAACAAAAGAAGGATGCAATTTACACATGTGTCATAGACCAAGGATGGCAATGCGCGTGGGAGGTCACTCGGTACGGAGGTAACTCCTAGCGCAGGCTATGTAAGAGTAAACCAAACCACTATACGTATGGGTCAACTGGGTAAGCCATTTTGAACAGAAACCGTAGTTTTCGCAAACCACAATCTGCATTCGTAGTCACTCGGGTTACCGATACTACATTGCAAATTGGACGAAGGTCACTGGATTACTATACGTACTTAATGCCCCATACCATGTTACGTATTTAGCCGGTCCACTGGTAAAGGAAGTCCTTCTAGGCTCTCTTAGTCTCGATACCACCCTGCGTATTGGACACCCCTTGGTTGAGACACATAATCACATGCATCCGTATTTTCTACGACAAGAAGGCAACAGGAAATGTAAAAGAAATAAAACTATGCAACTCAGGCATTATATTAGTCATTCCATATAGAGCAACCCCATTACTTTTCTTACGGAGCAAAGGTAGGCATTTAATTGAAGATACAGCCCCCATTAGTTTTATTAAAGAGCAGAAGTAGCTATTTCAGTGAAGTTACAGCCCCATTATTTTGCTTACGGAGCAAAAATTATCATGTCATAACTCCGTCCAAGTAAAATGTTTTTGATTGTTCTTACCCGCGCCTCCCTCCATTTGTTAAGGATGTTTTTGATTGGTGCCTTAACCACCATTTATTAAGGGTGTTTTTGATTTGTTTCTAACCCGCGCCTCCCAGTATTTGTTAAGGATGTTTGATTGGTCTGAGGGCTGAGCTGATCCGTTTTAGAGGGATTCACTCCGTGCCTTCAGCCTTTGTTGAGGATGTTTTGATTGGGTGGCTCACCAGGGTTAAGCAATAAAAGTACCCGGTGACTCGCACCATTTGTTAAGGAGGTTTTGAGTGTTGGGCATCCTTGCATCTACGGGGATTTACTAGGATGTCTTATGAAGAACTGCGGACACGTTTAGAGAACAATTTACATACAGGGGAAATGGCGGGAGGAATACTCACCTAGCTTACCTCTAGGCCGCACGCTTGCGGTGCAGCGCCTCCTGCATGTCAGCGTTCAATGGAGATCTTAAAACTAGGTACTAATCTGAAGGGAAGGGCTTCTTAACCTAAACGAAATAAAAAGGTAATCAATAGACTGTTCAAAAAGGGGGTTTATTAAGAAATAGTGGCAATTGCAATAGGGGAGGATGGAAATAATAATCTAGGGGGGGAAAAGGAATTAAGCAGGCACGATATCACTCACCCCACCGTTGATACCGGTCTTCTATGATGTTGGTGGCGTTGGGACTCGATATGGGGCCATGCCCCCATATCGGTCCGGCGTAGCACAACTCCGATAGAGTGTAAGACTGTAACTGCAGGTTCAGAAGAGTCCACGTTCCAATTAGTTTAAGAGCTAGAGAGCTAGAGCTTAAGAGAGAGCGCAGCGCGTGTTCGTACCTCTATTTATAGGTAAAATGTGCGATGTCAGTCCACTCAGCGGTATGTTGGGAGTGTAATGTCCTCTGTGTCCTGTCCAAGTGCTTGCTGTTGGAGCCTAGGTCTATGACCTACGGCTTACTCCGTAGTCGTGTTGCCATGTCGTCTTTTACGTAGTTACTTCTGATTATATTTTATGTATTTATAGGCACAGTCCTTTTATAAAGGGCTGGGGCTAGGACAAGTCGCCTTCCTGTTTTAATAATCGTCCTCGATTATTGGACTAGACGTGGGGGCGGAAACTTTTATTTTCTTAGTTCTTCTTCTTCTTCTTCTTCTTCTACTTCTTCTTCTTTTTCTTTCCGTTCGTCGATGTGAATTTGTTTGCGATTCGTCGTATCGTCCTTCGTCGCTACTGGTCTTCTTCGTAGGTGGGAGGATGAGCAAAATTGCACCGTGCTAAGGGTTGGAAGGCGTGGCAAGAGTGTTGGGGTGGTTTGTTTTACAGTCATTTCATAGCAGATATTTCTCTGTATCTGTCTACATCCCATATTGTATGATTGACATAATCTGTATTGCCTATTTGGCAGAGTTGAAATTTGCATACAAGTATTGACATTGTTTTGTTAAAATTGAAGAAAAAAAATTAAAAAATGGAATTTCAGCGGAGATATAAATTGAAAGAAATGAAGCTGAAAGATATATCTTTAATGAAATCGCATAGGAAATTTACATTATTAGCACCGTACTCGGACTAGTGCGTGACTTGCGTACGATGCCGTCAAGTCGAGCCTTGCCGCGAGGATGCATGCATAACTGTAATTTTCCTACGATGGAAAATGATGCTGTAAGGAGCTTAAATAATGGCGATCCCTTATGAGCTAGTACGCGACCTTTGTAGCGTGTGTGAAAAAGGGAAAGAAAAAAATATAGTGTATTGTACTCTAGGCCAAGTGTAGCTATGAGGGTGCGCTACTATGATTAACCTCCTTACAACGTGGGGATGATAAAAGAAAATTGTAAAAATATCCTAGAAAACGTGAAATTCCGTCAAAGTTACTTGATTATGTGCGTAAAAAACATGTAGTTACGTTATTAAGATAAAAAATTAACATTAAAGTGTTGGAAAGAAATAGCTGAAGGCTCCTGCCTAAATCGGCTGACATTCTAGTATGGTTTGTAGGTTTTGACTGTTGTTGCTGCCATGCGTGTTGGAACTTTGGTCTTGCGTCACGTTTGTCCTGGGGGCATCCTGCATGAATGTTCTACTGGGGGATTACAGGATTGTACAGCGTATAATTAGTCTGAAATCAGAAATCTCTCTTAACGTTTTGTACAGAGGGTTTGGTTCACCCTGGTACCGTTATTTTTTTCACTGAAGTTCGTTACGTCGTACGAGTTAATATCGTTACTTAATGTCTGCATTATGACATATATACTAATATCCTTATAAACTAACGTGCAATATGTATTCATTGACATATTGGTTATTGGGGTCATACACTATACCACGTCCTATATGCGTCGTTGTAAAACTGCAACATGCTTCCTTAAGCATTTAGCTGCGTATATACTCTTATATTTCGTAGAACTTGAATCCTTTATATTTGTAAAAAACTTTCTTATATATCGACGTAGACCTTTGCTATAGCTGAGAATTAATCCTTACTTTCTCAGCGTGATTTAAGCGACGTATTCGCTTCTTAATCTATAGATATGCAGACATTATGTAAGGATACTCGCACTACGTGTACACTGGATCGTTAAGTTTAAATGGATTATCGTTAAAATGGCGACTGTTTCGTCGGGAAGTTATTGAAATTGGAAATTATTTATTGCCTCTCAGGGCTAACTTGGGAATTCTGTGCACTGTATAGAACTTCAGGAAATATAAATTAACACGATAATATTATCTGAAAAAAAATGACATTTATTATTGACATGTGATAATTGCCTGAAAAAAATAACACTGTTAATGACATGGTATTTAAGACCTTTTTGTAAAACTTGCCACGTGATATAGGGGGGGGGGTGATTTACTATCTAATTTAATTCTTAACGCTAAACCTAATATGACTACCTTTTCTTAGCTAAATATACTATATACATGGGGTAAAGTGGAATAACGTGTCTGGACAGGGGTGAAAAAAAATCTCTTGAAGGGAGAGGGGGAGGATATATATTAAAGGTATTTCTTAAATATTTAAGCTCTCTCTATAGTGTATCCGCAGCTATGATAATTTTCTAAAGTGTACCTTCAATGAGGTGGCTACCTTTGCTCCTTAATAAAATTAATAGGGCTGTGTCTTCAATTAAATGCCTATCTTTGCTCCGTAAGAAAAATAATGGGGCTTTATCTTCACTGACATGATAATTTTTGCTCCGTAAGCAAAATAATGGGGCTGTAACTTCACTGAAATAGCTACTTTTGCTCTTTAATAAAATTAATGGGGGCTGTATCTTCAATTAAATGCCTACGTTTGCTCCGTAAAAAAATATCTATA
Source organism: Meconema thalassinum (assembly GCA_946902985.2). Lineage (NCBI taxonomy): Eukaryota > Metazoa > Arthropoda > Insecta > Orthoptera > Tettigoniidae > Meconema > Meconema thalassinum. The sequence goes on along the minus strand of OX336393.1, from coordinate 526,832,812 downwards.
ATATATTCCTTCAACTTCACTTAATACTTCCCTTATCTCTATATGGACTTACTAATATTATGCCTAAGTTGCATAGTTTTATTTCTTTTACATATCCTGTTGCCTTCTTGTGTTGCTCCGTAATCTTAATATATTGAAAGGTTATGAATTTATCACAACTAATCATAATACATTGAGAAAAAATTGATTAATTCAATTTTATTTATTAGTTTCAGCGTATGTGTAGTTTCCTTTTTAATATTTGTTACTCTTTATATAGAAAATCAGCAAATGTGTCCAGCGGTGTAGGTTTCAGATTACCTACTATGCTACAATATCATAAAACGTGTCACTATTTCCTCATGTTAAACATAATACCAAAGAGATATCGCCTGTTGGTAGACTGTCCGTACTTCGATACAGGACGCATTCCATCGGACGTTAAATCCATGATGTATTGGGTTTATTTTAATATAAATATCTCCTAACATCTTATCAGAATACTATAAAGATATCGGCTGTTGGCAGGCTGTTCGTACTTCGATACAGAACGCATCCCAGTGGCATTTGTTATCAACGTAGGTGTGTTAATATCTCCTTAACTCTTCCATGCTTCCCTTATCTCATAGCGAGGTGCTCCCTTGGACCTGCTGCAAGATATCAATAACGTCGTGTTCTTGAGGCTGTGCGAACTATTGTGCCAGCTCAAGATATCTATAATATATTCCTTCAACTTCACTTAATACTTCCCTTATCTCTATATGGACTTACTAATATTATGCCTAAGTTGCATAGTTTTATTTATTTATTTATTTATTTATTTAAACCAAGTCTACTTGTTAATTGTCACTTTAACTCAGAGAGTCATATCGTGACCTACAGACAATAAATACATAGATAACATAAATTTACAGGAAAAATCTACAGACAGCAATATGTACAGATAGGCTCTCCTAGGCTTTAACAAGATTTATAGCTTAGGAAGCCATCTCCTGTACTTGAATGCTTAATTTACATGCATCTTTGTTCTGAATCTCATCCGACGCTTTCTTATTCCACATTGCCCTGATGGTATTAAAATATTTTGCTAATTGACCTGCTTTCCCCCATTCCCTTTTTAGTAATTTAATTAAAGTGTGATACTCATTTTCATTTTCTATTCTGTTTATATCTGCTTTGTCTACAAACCTTGCTCTTATCATTTTAATTTCCTTGCATTCCCTGATCAGGTGCGCCGCACCCATAACCTTCCCACAAAACAGGCAAATGTCCTCTTTTCCTACTTCTCTCAACGCTTTGTTCTTATACACCCCCATTAACCACCAAATTATCCCTCTCATTTCTCTTTTCATTAGGCATTGAGGCTTTATGCTCATAAAGTTCCTTATTTCGCAGAACTCCGTTAAGGTTCTCCTACTGGTGCACTCTTCCCTTAGCACCTGCAACTCTACGTCATTAACCCTTCTGCACACTTTTTTACACACCCTACCTTCCTCTCTTTGTAAGTCCCTATCCCATAGATAGCCCATTCCTAATCTTTCCAGTACACTTCTTACCCCGTCCACCCAGTAGCCCTCTTGCTGATGCTTCATTTGGTGCAGGTAGGCTACCTTAAGCATTTCCCCCCCTCCACCTGCTTTTAAACGAATCCAAGACTTTATGACCCTTTTTATGATATGTTGTCTAATGCTTACATCCTCACACAACATTCTCGCTCCACAATTCGCCGTGCAACTAGGTAGCCCCAAAATTATCTTGGCAAACCTACTTACAATACTGTCCAGGGTTTTCGTTCCTTCCTCTAAACCCCATACTTCCACTCCATAGAGTGCTCTTGAAACGATCAGTGCGTTGAACACATTCTTATACACTTTGTAGTCAAGATTCGGTAACCTACGCTCTAACACTTTAACATTCGCCAATGCCGCTAGCCCTTTCGATTTTGCCCTTTTAATTTGTTCGGTCCATTTACCATTACTCGCCATTATCATCCCTAGATACTCAAGTTTTTTCACCGTCTCTAACTGAGACCCATACATGACCCACTTTTCATTCTTAGCCAGTTTAACTCCCTTTTTGCAGACCATAACTTTGGTCTTACTCGGGTTAATTTTTAAGTTCCAGTCCTCACAGTATCTCACAATCTCGTCAATACTATATTGCATATTATAGGGTGTTAGAGCAAGCAGAAGGATGTCATCAGCGAAAGCTAGGCCCGGGATATCATAATTGTCCAAGCAAGGGTTGGACCGTTGCTCAAAGCCCTTTGACTCGAAAATATCGTTGATAAATAGCAAAAAAAGCACCGGGGATAATTTGCATCCCTGTTTTAGACCTATATTAGACGTTATCTCTCCTACAATTACATCATCTTTAGTTTTAATTGCACATTTCACTTCGGAATACACATTCTCAATTGCTCGTATCATTTTATGTGACACCCCGATTTTTCCCAGTTTAGCCATGACAGCTCCCCTGCTCACTGAATCAAACGCCTTCTCCAAATCAATAGCTGTGATATACAGCTTACCTCTTTTCCTTCTTATGTACTTGTCCATCACCGTCTTAACCACCATTATATTGTCACTGGTCCTCATTCCTTTTCTGAACCCTGTCTGGAGTCTCGAGAACACCGAACAGCCCTCTGCCCATGCTATTAAACGCTTGGATAAGACCCCGGTGTACATTTTGCTCAAATTATCAAGCAAAGTTATGCCTCTATAGTTGCCTGGGTCTAGTTTGTCCCCACGCCTCTTATATATTGGACAAATTATCCCCTCCTGCCACGCCCTTGGAAATCTACCTCCGTCAAAGATTTTGTTAAAGATTTTTACCAAGCTGTCCATCATGAACCTATTGCTACTCAACTCTTGCCAAAATTCATTTGTTATCCCCGAAATAGCACCTGACTTCCCTCCTTTACTTTTTGTCATTACTTCCTTAATTTCCTCTATCGATATGACTTGGTCCAGCATAGGCAGAGTGACCCCCAGCCCCCTCGGGACGCCAAACTCATCCCTCTTCCTCCAATTATCTTCAGCATTTAACAGATTCTCATAATATGCAATCCATATTTCATCACTTATAGAGCTCCCCCCACCACTTCTGCTCCCCCTACAGTAAGACTTTATCCTGCTCCACACTTTGCTACAGTCGTTAGCTTTAGAATCCTTATTTAGTGCTGTTGCTTCCTTACCCTGCCATTCATCTTTCATTTTACTGAGCAGTTCCCTATATTCTTTCCTTAGACGACAAAATTCTACTCTCATCGTATCATCCCCTCCTCTCTTGTATAACTTCAGTGCCCTAATAACTTCGGTTTTCTTCCTTCTACAAGATTCATCGTACCATCCTTTAATTCTCCCTAATTTTCCCCTATCCTTCACGCGCATTTTCTGCCCTGCCATCATAATTGCATTCTCAATCATACGTATTACCCCTTCAATTTCATCATTACTGATCATTAAACTTATTCCTACCTTTATCAACTCAAAATTTTCTCCCTGGAAGTAGTTCTGGAACTCTCTGCAGTTTTCCTCCCTCCATCTGAATCTATTCACTTTTCTCTCTATAGCTTTAACTTGTGGGTTCCCTTTTGATTTTGTCACCGCTCCCTGCATATTGACGACAATTGGTAGGTGGTGTGATTCCCCCCTTTCTTCAACAGTGAACCTCTTAATTAGGGCGAGTGCTCCTCTGGAACATATTGCTAAATCTATTACACTTCCTCCAATCTCTGTTATATACGTCAGGTTACCTTCTTCATCCCCCACACAGACACCATTTAATATATATAACTCTTCTGCACCACATAGTTCCAAAATCTTTTCTCCGTTCTTGTTACATTCCTTGTCTTTGCTGTGCCTATCACCACATACGGCCTCGGCAACCCCCTTGCTGTAAAGGGGCTTTCTGTCTGCAACCCTCGCATTGAAGTCCCCTAACAGCACAATCTCTGCCTCTTCATATATATTTTGAATTCTGTTTATTTCAATAGCTAACTCATCGAAAAAGCTTTCTCTTGCATACGGGGAATTCTCCGGAGGGTTGTAGACAAAGCCGAAACATACCGTTCCTTTCCCCCTCCCCCTAATATCTGCTTTTACCCACACTACTTCTTCCAGTTCTGAACTAATAAATTCTGATAATTCCCTCACCTCTTCTTTAATTAAAACAACAATACCCCCTGGGAACCTACCGGTGCGAGCTTTCCTAATCTTAGGTTTTATATATATATTGAAGCCATCTAATTTAACCTCGCAACCTACAGGGAGCCAACTCTCAACAAATCCTACAATCTGCATATCTTCTATTAGGGTCAAAACTACATCGTTGCCTCTCTTATTTAAAAAACCCTCTATATTTACGCTAGCAATATTCCAGTTTAGTTATTTTTTACCCCTACCCTCCTCGCTGGCGGTAGCTTTACTTCTAGTAACTCTAGCTTTCTCTAACTCTAGTATACTACCACCTGGAGAAGAAATGACCTCCTTCTCCACATTAAACTGCTCTGCCAAGGTTTTCTTGCCCCAAAGTTCTTTTAGACTAGTAACTCGTTGTTTGCCAGTCTCACCTTTCTGCAAACCACGCACTTGTCCGGTGATCCTGGCGCTGACGTTAGTCGTTCCTGCTCGCGCCACTTCCGTGTTGGACTTGGAGGTCGCTGCTCTCTGTTGACTCATCACCGCACTTTCCTCTGACCCGACAACTGCTTCCACCTGGTAAGTTGCATAGTTTTATTTCTTTTACATATCCTGTTGCCTTCTTGTGTTGCTCCGTAATCTTAATATATTGAAAGGTTATGAATTTATCACAACTAATCATAATACATTGAGAAAAAATTGATTAATTCAATTTTATTTATTAGTTTCAGCGTATGTGTAGTTTCCTTTTTAATATTTGTTACTCTTTATATAGAAAATCAGCAAATGTGTCCAGCGGTGTAGGTTTCAGATTACCTACTATGCTACAATATCATAAAACGTGTCACTATTTCCTCATGTTAAACATAATACCAAAGAGATATCGCCTGTTGGTAGACTGTCCGTACTTCGATACAGGACGCATTCCATCGGACGTTAAATCCATGATGTATTGGGTTTATTTTAATATAAATATCTCCTAACATCTTATCAGAATACTATAAAGATATCGGCTGTTGGCAGGCTGTTCGTACTTCGATACAGAACGCATCCCAGTGGCCGTTAAGTTCATTATGTATTAAGTTTATTTTAATATAAATATTTCCTAATATCTTATCAGAATATTATAAAGATATCGGCTGTTGGCAGGCTGTCCGTACTTCGATACAGAACGCGTCCCAGCGGCCGTTAAATTTACTATGTATTAAGTTTGAATTGACCGCCACAAGATGTATAACGTGGAGGGTTTAATTCCCTGAAAGTATTAAAACGAACGTCATCTAGGTGAAAGGGTTGGCTATTTCCTTTCAAAGTTCAGTAGCGTTCTAATATCTGGACTACTTCTTACGTGTTCAGCGGGTTGGCTAGGTCCCTGAATCTGAAATGATAGTCGTCGGTCGCCGGTTGTCATTATTATATTGACCAATATACCTGTAACTAATTACTTCCCTCTGGGTGTGACGTTTCTACTTTTAAGCATTTGGCTTGCGTAAATTGCGGGCTTTGGGGCCACGGTGTGGACACTAATCTTATTTATTAATGGCATTTGTTATCAACGTAGGTGTGTTAATATCTCCTTAACTCTTCCATGCTTCCCTTATCTCATAGCGAGGTGCTCCCTTGGACCTGCTGCAAGATATCAATAACGTCGTGTTCTTGAGGCTGTGCGAACTATTGTGCCAGCTCAAGATATCTATAATATATTCCTTCAACTTCACTTAATACTTCCCTTATCTCAAAGCGAGGTGCACCCTTGGACATGCTGCAAGATATCAATAACGTCGTGTTCTTGAGGCTGTGCGAACTCTTGTGCCAGCTCAAGATATCTATCAACTTCACTTAAAAATACTTAATACTTATTACTAATATAATAACGATGATACTCTTGATAACAATTGTCGTACGTTGCGATGTTGCCCTGCTGTGCCCAAGTCCGTGCTTACGCCTGTATGCTATACTGATATCGCCGTGCATTTGTCGGCGTTTTTCATAAATTCCTACTGGATTACTTTCTCACCTATGTTACTTCGTGAGGGAACGGTGTTTTCTTTGCTCACTGAATATTCTGTTTAAAATGTACTGCTGTAAAAAGAATTCTACCTTAAGAGTGTACTCTACGCTTACATCTTTAAAATCATTAGTGCGTTTTTCTACTATCGCACGCTTCGCATGGAAAACAAAAATAATAAAGGCAAACTTTTGCAAAGTCATCTGGCGTGTGATTGAATAGTGCCAGGAATTGAACTCAAGGTGTCTGGCTTCCGCTCGAGTGCGTCTGCACGCTGAGCTAGCGAGATAGTGTCGGGTTTAATGTCCTTGCGGCGGACCGTGTGCTCAGCACGTGTCTGTCATATGGCATATTGGATTGTGTTACAATGGACAAATAAGCATTTCCTCTGGGGTCGGCTTTCATAACAAAAGAGAAACTGTAGTATGTCTTGACTGAATGCGTTTACAAACTAATCAATGCGGCACCTTGCAGAAATGTGATTGCAAGGTCTCCTAACTCTATGTAAGCATGTAGCCAATACTACCTTCCGCTAAGTTATACTAAAATGGATCCAGAAGAAAATATTATAGCCTACAATCATATACAATGTATAGTTGCACTGCTGTAAAAAAATACAGTTATTTATTCATTCCAACTTATCCTATGGGATATCACAATCTTATTCCTAATAGAGCTTCATTGTGGGGGGTTTAATCTGAAATAAGGAGCAATTTTCTGAATATAGTAGGGTAGTTATCAATATCTCTTCCTACTAGGCTTCCGTTAATATTCCTAGTGACTTATTAGATAGGGGTTGTTAATATTCAAATTGCTTGGCGTAAGAGGTGTCTATCGCGAAATCTTAACACTTATTGTGTAAAAAAATATTCTCTAACTTAATCTACTAAAAAAAATTCTGCTCGGGGGGGGGGGATTTAAATTGTCTCACTCGCTTCGCTAATGTAACGAGTATAGGGGGCGTTTAAATATGTATTATTTACTGGGGCGGGTGTGGGTGGGTACCAAAAATAATATTTGACCCGTACTTCAAAAAATTTTCCTTAATTTTGGGTAAATTTTGCTTGGCTGCATAAGAGGGTTTTAGGGACCTGTACCGTAGAAATTCGTTGTCTGAACTCCTGTAGGCGTTGTCCGACGACAACGTCACGGTACCCCGGTGCCTCTACCATTTGTTAAGGATGTTTTTGATTGGTGCCTTAACCACCATTTATTAAGGGTGTTTTTGATTTGTTTCTACTTTTAAGCATTTGGCTTGCGTAAATTGTGGACTTTGGGGCCACGGTGTGGACACTAATCTTATTTATTAATGGCATTTGTTATCAACGTAGGTGTGTTAATATCTCCTTAACTCTTCCATGCTACCCTTATCTCAAAGCGAGGTGCTCCCTTGGACCTGCTGCAAGATATCAATAACGTCGTGTTCTTGAGGCTGTGCTAACCATTGTGCCAGCTCAAGATATCTATAATATATTTCTTTAACTTCACTTAATACTTCCCTTATCTCAAAGCGAGGTGCACCCTTGGACCTGCTGCAAGATATCAATAACGTCGTGTTCTTGAGGCTGTGCGAACTCTTGTGCCAGCTCAAGATATCTATAATATATTCCTTCAACTTCACTTCAACTTCACTTAAAAACACTTAATAATTATTACTAATATAACTCTTCCATGCTTCCCTTATCTCAAAGCGAGGTGCTCCCTTGGACCTGCTGCAAGATATCTATCAACTTCCCTTAAAAACACTTAATACTTATTACTAATATACTAACGATGATACTCTTGATAACAATTGTCGTACGTTGCGATGTTGCCCTGCTGTGCCCAAGTCCGTGCTTACGCATGTATGCTATACTGATATCGCCGTGCATTTGTCGGCGTTTTTCATAAATTCCTACTGGATTACTTTCTCACCTATGTTACTTCGTGAGGGAACGGTGTTTTCTTTGCTCACTGAATATTCTGTTTAAAATGTACTGCTGTAAAAAGAATTCTACCTTAAGAGTGTATTCTACGCTTACATCTTTAAAATCATTAGTGCGTTTTTCTACTATCGCACGCTTCGCATGGAAAACAAAAATAATAAAGGCAAACTTATGAAAAGTCATCTGGCGTGTGAGTGAATAGTGCCAGGAATTGAACTCAAGGTGTCTGGCTTCCGCTCGAGTGCGTCTGCACGCTGAGCTAGCGAGATAGTGTCGGGTTTAATGTCCTCGCGGCGGACGGTGTGCTCAGCACGTGTCTGTCATATGGCATATTGGATTGTGTTACAATGGACAAATAAGCATTTCCTCTGGGGTCGGCTTTCATAACAAAAGAGAAACTGTAGTATGTCTTGACTGAATGCGTTTACAAACTAATCAATGCGGCACCTTGCAGAAATGTGATTGCAAGGTCTCCTAACTCTATGTAAGCATGTAGCCAATACTACCTTCCGCTAAGTTATACTAAAATGGATTCAGAAGAAAATATTATAGCCTACAATCATATACAATGTATAGTTGCACTGCTGTAAAAAAATACAAAGTTATTTATTCATTCCAACTTATCCTATGGGCTATCAAAATCTTATTCCTAATAGAGCTTCATTGTGGGGGGTTTAATCTGAAATAAGGAGCAATTTTCTGAATATAGTAGGGTAGTTATCAATACCTCTTCCTACTAGGCTTCCGTTAATATTCCTAGTGACTTATTAGACAGGGGTTGTTAATATTCAAATCGCTTGGCGTAAGAGGTGTCTATCGCGAAATCTTAACAGGGTGGGGATGGGGGGATTATAATTATTGTGTAAAAAAATATCCTCTAACTTAATCTACTAACAAAAATTCTGCTCGGGGGGGGGGATTTAAATTGTCTCAATCGCTTCGCTAATGTAATGAGTATAGGGGGCGTTTAAAAATGTATTAGTTACTGGGGCGGGTATGGGTGGGTACCAAAAATAATATTTGACCCGTACTTCAAAAAATTTTCCTTAATTTTGGGTAAATTTTGCTTGGCTGCATAAGAGGGTTTTAGGGACCTGTACCGTAGAAATTCGTTGTCTGAACTCCTGTAGGCGTTGTCTGACGACAACGTCACGGTACCCCGGTGCCTCTACCATTTGTTAAGGATGTTTTTGATTGGTCTGAGGGCTGAGCTGATCCGTTTTAGAGGGATTCACTCCGTGCCTTCAGCCTTTGTTGAGGATGTTTTGATTGGGTGGCTCACCAGGGTTAAGCAATAAAAGTACCCGGTGACTCGCACCATTTGTTAAGGAGGTTTTGAGTGTTGGGCATCCTTGCATCTACGGGGATTTACTAGGATGTCTTATGAAGAACTGCGGACACGTTTAGAGAACAATTTACATACAGGGGAACTGGCGGGAGGAATACTCACCTAGCTTACCTCTAGGCCGCACGCTTGCGGTGCAGCGCCTCCTGCATGTCAGCGTTCAATGGAGATCTTAAAACTAGATACTAATCTAAAGGGAAGGGCTTCTTAACCTAAACGAAATAAAAAGGTAATCAATAGACTGTTCAAAAAGGGGGTTTATTATAAAATAGTAGCAATTGCAATAGGGGAGGATGGAAATAATAATCTAGGGGGAAAAAGGAATTAAGCAGGCACGATATCACTCACCCCACAGTTGATACCGGTCTTCTATGATGTTGGTGGCGTTGGAACTCGATATGGGGCCATGCCCCCATATCGGTCCGGCGTAGCACAACTCCGATAGAGAGTAAGACTGTAACTACCTTCAAGTAAGATGTAGCGCCCGTGCTTCTTAAGAGTTTAAAGAGAGCGCGGCGCGTGTTCGTACCTCTATTTATAGGTAAAATGTGCGATGTCAGTCCACTCAGCGGTATGTTGGGAGTGTAATGTCCTCTGTGTCCTGTCCAAGTGCTTGCTGTTGGAGCCTAGGTCTATGACCTACGGCTTACTCCGTAGTCGCGTTGCCATGTCGTCTTTTACGTAGTTACTTCTGATTATATTTTATGTATTTATAGGCGCAGTCCTTTTATAAAGGGCTGGGGCTAGGACAATATAATAGACCTTATGTACGACATATCGCACGTGTAAGTCGTGTGAAAAAATCTAGGGTACTCCGTTTGCAACCTTTCACAGAAATGTAATAAATGGAGTGGCATTACTTATTCCAGAAATAGATGGAAAGTTGGATGCCACCTCTTGAGATACTGTTGTCATGGTTAATGGCTTGCATTCCTTCTTTAGTTTATTAAATGAAATTAGTTTTCTGGGAATATCTAAGAAACTGTTGGATTTAGAGCCTTAAAATATAGTTTTCGGGGACCCTTTACGGCTCTTGAGGGGCCCCGAGTTTTGTTTCTAACCCCAAGGGTTTGAAAATGAGCTTTGTCTCTTCGTTGTACGCCATAATAATGATAATAATTAAAAGAATAATACTAATAATAATAATAATAATAATATAACAAAATAGGGATAAGGATATAATAGACCTTCCGGACCATACCCGCACGTGTAAATCGCGTTAAAAAATTCTAGATTACCCCTTGACCCCTTAAGCGCATTATATGTATTGATGAATATTTCAGCTTAATTTGGATCCGTTATAACCTTATTGCCGTTTGCAAACCTTCACAGTAATGTAATAAATGGAATTGTATTGCGTCTTACAGAAATAGATGGACCTCTGAGATTCTGTTGCCATTGTTACCGGCATGCATTCCTTCATTAATTTATTAAGTGAAATTAGTTTTTTGGGAATATCTCAAAAACTGTTGGTTTTAGGGCCTTAAAATGTGGTTTTCGGGGTCCTTTTAGGGCCCCCGAGTTTCGTTTCTCACATTGAGGTGCTGAAAATGAGCTTTGTCTCACGCTTATTTCAGCATGTATTTTAAGGGGGTAGACCCCCTGTTATGAGAGGTACGGAGAAATTTTACATCAATGATTAGTGTCGTGCCTCTGATGGATATCTGTATCAAATTTTACGTTAATCCACCCAGCCGTTCTCGAGTTATAAGGACACAAAACATTGTCCACAGACAGACAAAAATATATTTTTGCGTGCATCCGTCACAAAACAGTCTGAAACGGGCAAATATGTCAAATTTTCGTAGAAAAGCCGAAAAATCAGACAAACATTCATTTTTATATAATAGAGAAGGGATATAATAGACCTACGGAACCACACCCGCACGTGTAAATCGCGTGAAATAATTGACCCCTTAAGCGCATTGTATGTATTAATGAATATTTCCTTCCTCATTTCTTCTGCTCCAACCCTCTGGTCCTAGCACACTCTCATACCCTTGTCTTTCTCTTCCTACATGGGCATTCAGATCCCCCATAACAATCATATTGAGAAAGCGTTCGACACAATAAATCATGATATCCTTATTAACAAATTGTGTATTTTGGGATTCTCCCACCCATTACTCAAATTATTCAGCTCCTATCTCAGACAGGAAACGATTTGTTTTGTTCCAGAAAATTGTCTCAAAGGAATACATAGTTCATTCCGGAATACCCCAAGGCTCGAACCTTGGACCTCTGATTTTTCTAGCAATGATAAACGATTTGCCACAATGTATAGTACACTCAAATAGTCTTTTATATGCAGATGACTTCAAAATTTTTAAACCAATTTCTTCCGCTAATGACTGCACTCTACTACAAAATGACCTAAATAATGTACACAAATGGAGTATAGAATCAAATTATACTTAAATGTACCGAAGTGTGTTGTTATGACCTTTACATGTAAGAAGAACCCAATCACATTTGTTTATTGAATTGGACCTCAGTCATTGCAAACAGTAAGCGAGAAGAAAGATCTAGGAATCTTGTTTGACCGAGAGCTTGCTTTCACTTGTCATGTGCAAAAGACAGTCGGGGATGCTTACCGCATGTTAGGGTTTATAATAAGAAACACTAAGCCATTCATTAGGACCAGTACCTGCATAAACCTTTATATTGCCATGGTGAGATCCAAGCTCGATTACGCCAGCCAAGAATGGAGTCCCTGGCAGAAAACATGCATTAAATTCATTGAGCAAGTTCAAAAGAAATTCCTCAGATATTTACACCTCAAAATAACGGGCAATTAACCACACATGGTACCCTACGATGAACTTTTGTTGAATTTCGGCATGACTAGTTTGGAGTCTCGAAGGCAAGTGAATGATATGAAATTCCTTTATAAAGTTATTAACGGTCAAATTGATAACTCATTTTTCCTATCGCTCCTAAATTTCAACATCCCTCTCTTTACTACAAGATCAACTATAACATTCAAAAATGATATAACCAATACTACTTCACATAATAATTCACCTGTATGGAGGCTTTGCAGTATTTACAACAATGCGGTTCGAGTAAACTGGAAACTAGATTTCTGTCTCTCAATTAGACCGTTCTTGGAAATTATAACCCAGTCACTCTAATTCATACTTGAAATAAAATTATCACACAAAACAGAATCAACAATGTATATATGTGGATAGGCCTGTACCCAAGTTATCAATGTTACCTTTTAGTTTACGATGTAATAATTTCAAAACCTGCTTTTTATATATTTGACATTAGGTAAAATTTAATTTAGTTTTTATATTACCTTTAGATTAAGCTTTTTACTACTATGCATTTCATTCTGTGTTAACTTCCTAGTTTTAATAATTACATTTAGATATTAATACTTAATGTAGAAATATCAGAAAGTGTATTTTACTGTGTAGGTGCACTGTTATTGGGGCGCACACTGAGCCCTGTTGTGTACCGTCAAGAAATAAATAAATAAATATTCCTTCCTCCCAGCTGCTTCTGCAATTCCTCTTCAAACTCCTCCTTCTCTTCAGAGGTGCAGCCTACTTGTGGAGCATACACTTGCACTATTTCTACGGTCTCTCCCCTCAGTGCTACTTTTCACTTTTATCATCCTATCACTTATTCTCTTCACTTCTTCTTTCAAACCATCTCGTACAACTACTCCCACTCCATTCCTCTTTCCCTCTTCATTTCCACTCCAGTAGAGTCTATAGCCTTTTCTCAGTTCTCTCCTTCCTTCCCCTTTCCACTTTGTTTTTGTCAATCCCAATAAATCCAACTTCATTCTTTCCGTCATATCCACTATCTCCTCCACCTTCCCCGTCAGCATTCTTATGTTTAAAGTTCCAAATCTTAGTCCATGAACACAGCTAGGTCGTCGTCCATTGTATCCGTCCTGTCCGAGGCCTGTTCCCTTCTTGAAAGCAAAAGTCTTATCCACTACTGGCTTGCTGGGCCTAGCGTAGCTTCTCCAGAGCCCCGTTAGCAGTCACTTTCAGGGTTCCTGTAGGACCTTCACAGCTACCGTAACAGTCCCGGGGCACTCAGTCCCCACTGTACTTCGCCCCTACAGGCAATCCCCTACTTTGTGCCGTTGCCCGTCTCCCACGACGTGGATGAGGGGTTGGACTTTGAAGCGTCCATTCCCAACCGCACACCCATGCCACGAGCACGTGGTAGTTCAGTTTGATAATGCAACTTTTCATCTGGCAGACAGAATTATCTTGCCAATATATTCACAATTACTGGGACAGGTGAAAAAATAACCTGAAAAACTTACATGTGATTAAAACATGTATATGTGGACTACAGGTTAGAAATGAGTGTTATGAATGTTGGCAACCCTAGCTGTCAAAAAAGTGCTAACTTACAGTAGACGAACTATGCTGGTATTTAATCATGTGAAACATTGTTAAGAAAATAAACACCAGAGCTATCAGTCCCCATTACTTCATATTGCACAATATCTTTCAAGTGCTCTGACAGGTACACTACAGAATAAAACCAAGACCACCTTGTTATGACTGGTTCAGGAAACAGTGGCAAATTTTGATCTGTGTCTATTGTGTCTTACAATACAATGTTATTAAGTGATCCTTTTTATTTTTATTTTATTTTTGTGTGTGTTCATAAAATATATCACAATGTTTTGACCAATACCGTAGTGTTGTTTCTGCTAGGCTTAGAAACATAATTGCAGATAATTTAGGGTTTTCCTATCCCTACTCATAACAAACGACAAACGGGCAAAATTAAACTCTGTATAGATTTGGTCAGTATAAAACTCATCCAGGATAAATACAAAAGTTGATAATTCTGAATATTTGAGACGTGCTTACTTTATTCATAGGGATAATTTCTTAATGCAGTGATTGAGATTCCCAAGGCTGGAAAGGACCCCAAGTTTGTAAGCAGCTATAGGCCCATTTGTCTGACAAATGGCCTATGTAAGCTGCTCGAAAAGATGGTGAACCGTCGACTGGTGTGGTTCTTAGAGGAGCAAGGTCTCCTGTCTGATTACCAGTGTGGATTTCACTCTCATAGGTCCACCACTGACCATCGGGTGCGACTTGAGAGCGCCATACAGGAGGCATTTTTCCGAAAGCAGCACCTAGTCACGGTTTTCTTTGACCTCTAGAAAGCCTACGACACCACATGGCGCTTCGGGATACTTTCCACCCTTCACAAGTGGGGACTCCGTGGTAACCTACCGACTTTCATTGCGAATTTCATGTCCGTCTGACTCTTCCATGTAAGGGTCGGTAGGACATTATCGCAATACTATACTCAAGAAAATGGAGTTCCTCAGGGTTCAGTGCTGAGTGTCACCTTGTTCGCGATTGCCATAAATGGCATTGTTGCCGCCGCCGGGTCTGTGGTAGTTCCATCACTGTATGTAGACGATTTAGCTCTGCATTACAGCTCTGGAAGTATTGCAGTCGTGGAACGGGAATTGCAGCTAGCTATCTACCGGGTCGACAGGTGGGTTTACGCCCGGGGTTTTCGTTTTTCAGCAGCGAAAACCCCTGTCATCCATTTTTGTCGGCTCCGGAGGCTACATTTACACCCTGAACTACATCTCAGGGATGCTGCGTTGCCATTGGTTGGCACTTATCGCTTCCTGGGGCTCCTTTTTGATAGGAAGTTAACATGGCAGCACCATACTCGGCAATTGAAAATGACGTGTCTTAGGAAACATGCTCAAGTTTCTTAGTGGCACTATGTGGGGGGGGAGCTGACCGTGCCGTGCTGCTACGGTTCTACCAAGCCCTCGTCCTGTCCCGGCTAAACTATGGTTCTGCGGCATACGGTTCAGCAAGGCCGGCGACCTTGAAAATGCTGGACAGTATCCACCATAGTGGCGTTAGGCTGGCTACCGGTGCCTTCCGGACCAGCTCGATACCCAACCTACTCGCCGAATCGGGTGTTCCACCTTTAAATTATAGACGCCAACATATGCTTTTAGCATATGCTGGCAATGTGCGTCGTTGGTATTAGACTTGATAGCTCGTGTACTGAAATAGGAGTGGCTGTGGGTCCTTGTATGATCCGGACATCTAGCGAGGTGCCTCCGTGGCAAGTTCCGCGTCCGGGAATTCGGTTAGATCTGCACCAAGGTCCTAAGGTGAACACGGATGCCTCCGTTTACCGGAGGCAGTTCCACAGCATAGTTCACCAATTTCTGGACGCTGGCATTCTCTACCCGGATGGTTTGGAGGTGGACGAGAAGGTGGGTTGTGCTTAAGTTATTGATGGTGCAAATACAAAGATCTCTTGCCAGAGGCATGTAGTGTGTTTACTGCGGAGCTCGTTGCCATCTATGAAGTTTGCACTACAGGATGCATGAATCCACTTTCTCGTGTGTACCAACTCTTTGAGTTCGTTGCAGTCAATTGCTACATGTTTCCTGCAGCAGCCCCTAGTGCAGCGAATCCATGACCTACTAGCCGGGCTGTGCCACGCTGACACTCGAATCACCTTTCTGTGGCTTCCAAGCCACATGGGAATTGCGGGAAATGAGTTAGCGGATCAAGCTGCAAAAGAGGCAGTATCACTACCACCTCGACCAATGGAGGTACCCGCTAGAGATATTCGTTCTCAGTTACTCCTACAAATTCTGGCTTTTTGGGAGAATCAGTGGCTAGCTGACCCACTGCCCAGTAAACAGAGAGCGATCAAGGGAACTACTCGCGTGTGGATGAGCTCCTTCTGGGCCCGGAGAGGGTCCGTCATTTTGTGTAGGCTAAGGATAGGTCATAAAAGATCCACCCACTCGTACCTAATGAGAAGGGAAGACCCCCCACGTACCTGTGGAGCCGTTTTCACCGAGTGTGTGGATCTTGCTGACTTACGAAGAGACCATGGTTTGCAGATGACACTCAAACTTATATTAGCCGATGATGCGGTGGCTGCTGATTGCGTTATCCGCTTTATAAGTGAGAGTGGGTTAGGGCCAGCAATCTAAATTTTCCAGTGAACATTGACTCAACGACTTGTTCGTTTTTGAATGATAATGTTTTGTTTTTCGGTAATTTTTGTTTATTTTTATTTAATTTTTTTTTTTTTGTTTTATTAATTTTTGGTCTTTTTAAATTTAGATGTCCACCTCAAAATTTTAAATTCAATTCAAAATTTGTATTCTTTAATCAGTGTTAAGAGGGGCAGATGACCTCGTAGTTCCGCCCCTTAAAACAACTAACTAACTATTGTCTTCACGTTCCATTTTTGTTTCTCAGTTAAGTGTGTTTTTGTTTTTTTGTTTTTGTGGAAATCTATCTTTTAGTTATGTAAAAATGCGGAAGTTATACGGCTGGATTTAAACTCAAAGTGATCAAATACGCAGACGACGTTCGCTACTGGCGTCAACAGATAGACGCGCTAGAAACCAATAAACAAACCCGTTATGTGTGTTCAAATGTGGCGACGCAGTAAAACAGCAATACGGGGAGTGATAGTCAGCTGTCTGTTGGTGCTCCACAGGCTTCATAAGTAGTTGTTAGGTTAGAACACGTCGAGATCTGATATTGTTAGCCACGATAAGCTGACTACAGAAGACAAAATAAAAAGAAGGCTGTCAGTTGAACTCTGGCGTGATTTGATATAAGGGTGTGGGTTATGGTGTTGACAGACGTTATTAAGAGCTTTTTGAAGACCGGCATCGCAAATGTATTGGAAGGAAGTTAGGATATGCAGTATGGGATGGGGATGCACGTGCGAGTAGCTCGGAGATTGGCAGCAGCGTTGGTAGTTGACACTTCCAGTAGTCTTGTTTCAATAATGCAAATTTTGTGGTTTTCTGGGAGTAAGGTATTTCCCTCACAAATCCCAGCATATAACTCGCACCCGAAGATTTTCACACTTATTTTCGATCAGAAAAGTGTGAGTTATATGCGAGCAAATACGATATTTGGATTCCCATCCCTTCTTGATGGATATGTAGTTTTTCACTGTTAGTTATTTGCCTCACTTACTTCTCCATTGCAAACACGCAAATAAGGCCCAGATATAGATAGCCAAGAACACTATATCACTATACGGCAAGCTATTGTAACTGAAAGATGACGCTACAGGAAGCACACTCGCTGCTAAACTCAGCTGAGCTCTACCCCTACCACGCCAAGCTTACGCAATCACTAGAGACACGATTTTATGGTGAATAAAAAACCACAATAGCGGTGTAAAAACTAAGGGCAAAGCGGGATAAAAGCGGTGAATAAATGCCATTGCTTAAGGTGTAGAAAAACGGATTACTAGACTATATACATACTTTTGCCTTATGTTGCAATGAAGGAAACTACGAACACACCAAGTATAGCTTGGTTTACAGTATTCATTTGCTGTTGAAGTAGTAACTCAGTAATGTTTCTAAGTTATCATTTGACAGGTTGGTATGCTTGTCAGACAAAATATCATTGTAGGCAGAAAGGGCCCTTTCACTGTCAACATTTGAAATGGAAATGTACAGAGATTGAAGACATTTCACAGCTATAGGATATTCCTCTAACATTCCCTTCAATACATCTTCAACTACATTACCGTCATTACATGAAAAATATTTACAGGTGATTTGCAGTTGAATGTAGAACTTCAAAAAGTCATGAGAATTCACTCCAGCAAAAAAGGGGGATTTTCTCTATCTTGTTGAAGAGAGATGACTCTATGTTCACAGTTCTTAGCAGGGGCAGATGAAACAGTGAGGAGAGTGAATTAAAAATCTCATGAGCAGAGTCTTTTGCCAGCATATCTGAGAGTTTTGTGTGACATGCATTGGCAAGGGCTACGAACCTTTTTTCAGCACTTTTCTTTCTATCACTTGATAGTTCATTCAATGCCTTCAATATGTCTGGTTTCATCTCTAGTTTTTCGATAACCGTGTACTCAGAAATGAGTTCATTTACCATTGGAACAACTTTATGTGCCAAAGCATAATTAGAACCCTCGAAGCAAGTTATCTTTTCAGAAGTTGAGGCACAGTGTTCTTTCACAAAAATTGCCTCACACAAAATTGATTTTACTTCACTTTCTCTTAATTTTTGAAAGTATTTAACACTTTCAGCATCACTCTCCACTGTTTTAAAATACTGAACCAAGTCCATGACATAGTCTGCCAAGTAGGAAACTGATGTGAACCACGTATTCCACCTTGTGATAACTGGCTTTGTATCCTTTTCTCCTGCACCATACTTTTGCTGCAAGAACCTAATATACCTATGCTTCCGTTTTCTTGTATTAAGAAAAGCTTGCTTTGTTTTGGTAACACACTCATTCACACGATGAAGTTTCTTCGGCCAGATTCCTGCTACTAAATCAAGCTTGTGTGCCCAACACTCAATGTGAAGAAGATTGTCCGATATCAAACCTTGTAAAGTTTGCACACACTTTTTCATATATCGTGCACCATCTGTTGAAATACCTATGATATTTTTGTATGTTTATGTCTCTTAATAACCTCCACTATGGCTTGAGAACATTCCTGCGAGTTAACATTCTGAAGCATTAGGACACCACCTACTAGCACTTTAGGAGTCTCGCCTCTACCATTGGGAAGAGTTCTAAATAGCACAATGAACACGGCTTGACCCATCCTATCTGTGGTTTCATCACAGTGTAGAATAACATGCTGATTCTTTAATTTCTCACGACTTGATTCTTCTTTTTCTTGATGTAATAGGGGAAAATATTTCTCTCGTAACCAGTCAGCTGTGGGAAAATTTCCACTTCCTAAAACAGTGTAATGAAAAAAATCCATTAGCAAGCAAATCATTTTAATTTAAAATATTAATAAATCAGACTTATTTGTTGTTTATGATATGAACTTAAAAGTATTTAAAAGTAAACTAAGTCAATACTACACTTTCTAGTATCCCACATCACGTTTCCATGGTGGCTGCAAAACTTTCAGCTGTAAATGTCACGGCGGGTTGGTGGATTCTCGGCAATCGTAAAATAATTACCTTCCCTCCGTGATAAAATTCGTTACATAAAACTACGTCTTTCCATCTATTATTATTTTTATCGCTACGAAAAGTGGGGCTGCGGGATACTGGTAAGTGTAGCGGCATCCGAAAAAAATTAACTCCCCTGGTATGTGTTTGTTCATCCAATCCTTCATTGTTGGATGATCTAGCTTTTCTAAAGGAATGTTGGCACTCAAAAAGGCCTCCACTGTTGACATTACAAATTCGTCGGAGTCATTTCTCACTTTTTTGGCATTCCCGACTGCCTCTTGAACTGATATCTGTCTTTTGGTACCTCCTTCAGTCAAAATCCTTTTCTTCTTTTTGTGATTTTCACTTAAGTTGTGTTTCACACATGAATCGCGACGCTTCCAATCTAGTCTAATGTTGCAGAATTTGCACATAACTATCTTCTGCCGCGCATCGAAAACATGATAGCCTTCGTCTTTAAACTCGTCAGCCCTATCAAAACAAGTCGTTATTTTCGGCATTGCGAATTCACATTAGAAATAGAAATTTCAACTACAAATCACAGCGCACCCACGTGGTCAGCAATGCGCGGCCCAACTCTCTCACTTGTCTCCCAGTACGACAGGATAGCCAATATTGAAACTGTGTAGTAATTTCCTGCTACGTGATGTTAGGATATGCTTAGGCTTTAAACACTTAAAAATACATTTGAATTGGGTTCTACCAGCAATGCTAACAAGGTGAAAACCACTGAAGGCTCGCGATATCGCCCCAAATCGTGTAGAGACGTAATAAACAAGCCGATTTCGTGATATGTCGCAAATACGGACGTACATCGCAAATAAGGTGGAATTTCGCGTTTAGTCGTGAGGACAAATTCAGTGCTTTATGATCAAACAGTATTAAACACACATTTAAAACACCTTTGATGCACATATAAACATATTTCGCATTTTCGCGATACACCATAAAATCGTGTCTCTAGCAATCACTTAACCTTGTCCGACAGGAAGCACACTAGCTGCTACTCTGAGCTCACGATCGCTACCGCGCCAAGTTTACAATCACTTAACCTTGGCCGAAGTTCAACTGGACTGACAAATGCTCAAGGGCTGGCCAAAATATTTAACGTCAACATTTGATCGTAGTAAGCCGGAGCGCAAAAACGTGCTAAAGCAATATTTTTTTGTTTTTCATACAATTTAGGGCTTTGGAACCGGGACTTTTATAATTCGACATGATTAGTGGGAAAACTGTTTCTGAGGAACGAACTAACGGGATTCCACTGTAGATATTTGTAACGGTTTGCCCAGCGTATGCTTACAGTAAAAAGCGCACGGCCACCAGGTTCTTTTTCGCCTTTTTCACTGAAATCATTACTGCTTGGCTTCTTTTAGTCATAAATAATGAAACCATTTCTCACTTAGTGCAATTTTGCATACGTCCCCCTTAAATTGCATTTTGGGACAATTTTGAATCTAAATTACATTTTGTAAGTATTTTCTATCTAAATTGCTATTTGTAAATATTGTCAATTCAGATAAAAGTACAGTAAGTATGTAGTTAGTTTTAGTTGTAAGTAGGTAGTTAGTTTGTCTATTAGATATATGTCATTGTTCTATTATGCTGTGGTGTGTGAGTGTGTCTGGTAGCAGTTGCATTGTTTATTAGTTATAGTTCATTGTTTCAGTAGACTGTGTTGTGTGAGGGTGCATGTGAGTGTGCCTGTTGACAGAATGTTTTAGTGGTAGTATTTGTTGTTGGTGGAACTTATGTTTTTTGTTAGTAGAGTTTTGGTATTTAATTGTTAGTACGGTAGAAGGTTAGTATTTTTGTTAGTAGAATTGCTCTTTACTTATTCTGAAAGGGAGTAGCAGCCTTTCAGAATAAATCAATTCTTTACTAGTCTTATAGACGGTTAAGATATTGATAATATAAGCCAATAATGGCTACACTGCGTCCTGCTGCACGGCTGAAAGCAACGGGAAACTACAGCCGTATGCTATTCCCGAGGATATGCACCTCTCTATGCATAATTACATGTGATGATGGCCTCCTCCCTTGTAAAATTTCAATCCGGAGGTAAACTAGTCCCCCGTTCGGATCTCCGGGTGGGGACTACTCGAGAGGGGGTTAACATCACAGAAGTGACAAAGAGGAAATCTGACATTCTACGGATCGGAGCGTGGAATGTTAGAAGTCTGCTAGGAAGTGGAAGGTTAGAAAACTTAGAAAGGGAAATGGATAGGTTGAGGTTGGATTTGGTTGGGATTAGTGAAATGCGCTGGCAGGAAGAACAGGACTTTTGGTCAGGAGACTATAGGGTCATTAGCACTAAATCAAACAATGGCCAAGCAGGGGTTGGCCTCATATTGAGTAGGAAACTTGGACAGCGGGTGGAATATTATGAGCAATATAGTGAACGGATTATTGTAGCAAAAATCAATACAAAACCTATCTGCACTACAGTGGTACAAGTCTATATGCCTACCAGTCAAGCTGATGATGAGGATGTTGAAAAGGTCTACGAAGAAATAGACGAAATTCTGAGGTATATCAAGGGTGATGAAAATGTTATAGTAATGGGAGATTGGAATGCTGTGGTAGGAAAAGGGAGAGAAGGGAAGATAGTAGGAGATTTCGGATTAGGTGAAAGGAATGATCGAGGAAGCAGGCTGGTAGAATTCTGCACCGAGCATGAATTGGTCATAGCTAACACCTTATTCAATAACCACAATAGAAGAATATACACATGGATGAGACCAGGAGATACAGGGCGTTACCAAATCGACTTCATTATGGTCAAGCAGAGGTTTCGAAACCAGATTTTGGATTGTAAAACATATCCTGGTGCTGACATAAACTCTGATCACAATCTGGTTGTAATGAAATGCAGATTAAAGTTGAAGAAACTGAAGAAAAGTCAAAAGCCAAAAAGGTGGGCAATAGACAGACTGAAAGAGAAGGATGTAAACGAAAGATTCAAGAAGAGTATAAAGGAAGGACTAATGAAAAACCCTAAACAAACTTCAATTGCAGACGAATGGGCACTTTTGAGGAATGAAATAACAAAATCCGCAGAAGAAAACATTGGTAGGAAAGAAAGAATAGGTAGAAAACCGTGGATCACTCAGGATATACTAGAATTGATGGATGAAAGGCGGAAACACAAGAATCTAAGAGATGAAAAGGGGAAAGCAGAATACAGACGTCTGAGAAATGAGGTTGACAAGAAGTGCAAGGAAGCGAAAGAAGAATGGTTGAAAGAGAAATGTGCAGGTATAGAAAATTGTCTGAAATTAGGAATAGTAGACACAGCTTATCGAAGGATTAAGAATACTTTTGGGGAAAAGAAGACTAAGTGCTGTAATATTAAGGACACAAATGGAAAGCCTCTAACAGATAGGGAAGAAAAGGTTGAGAGATGGAAAGCTTACATAGAGAGTTTGTATAAGGGAAAGGAGATTGAGAATCATGTAATGGAAAGGGAGGAGGAAATTGATGAGGATGCGAAAGGAGATTTAATATTGAGATCAGAATTTGATAGAGCTTTGGAAGACTTAAGCAGGAACAAAGCACCAGGCATAGATGATATACCGATTGAGTTGCTACGCTGCATAGGAGATGAAGGTCTGATCAGGTTATTTCACTTGGTGTGTAGGATTTATGAGACAGGTGAGGTACCCCCTGATTTCAAGAAGAATGTAATCATCCCTATACCAAAGAAAGTGGGAGCTGACAGATGTGAAGATTGCCGTACAATCAGCTTGATTACTCATGCTTCAAAGATCCTGTCAAGAATAATTTACAAGAGGATTGAAAGCCAGATAGAAACGGAGTTGGGTGAAGACCAGTTTGGTTTCAGGAGAAATGTAGGAACAAGGGAAGCTGTACTAAGTCTTAGGCTGATTTTAGAAGGTAGAATAAGGAAAGATAAGAGAACGTTCATGGCTTTTGTAGACTTAGAAAAGGCTTTTGATAACGTTGATTGGACTAAATTGTTTGACATTTTGAAATCAATTGGAATAAAGTACAGGGATAGGAGGGTGATATACAATCTGTACAGAAACCAGACAGCAGTCATTCGAGTTGAAGGACATGAGAGAGAAGCTGGTATTCAGAAAGGTGTAAGGCAAGGCTGCAACTTATCACCCATACTTTTCAATCTTTACATTGAACAAGCAATGAAGGAAATTAGGGAAAAATTTAAAGTGGGGGTGAAGATTCAAGGAGAAATAATTTCAACTCTGAGATTTGCTGATGACATAGTCATCTTGGCCGACAAGCCTGAGGATTTGAATGAGTTTTTGAATGGTATGGACTCCGTCTTACAGAAAGAATTCATGATGAAAATTAATAAATGTAAAACAAAAATACTGGAATGCAGCCGAAATAAATCAGAAACCTCTATGGAGATCAAATTGGCAGGTGAAAAGCTGAAGGAAGTAGGATACTTCTGTTACTTAGGAAGCAGAATAACCAGTGATGGACGAAGCAAAGAGGATATTAAAAGTAGGTTGGCTCAGGCAAAGAAAGCATTTCTGCAAAAAAGGAATCTGCTGACATCGAATATAGATTTAGGTATTAGGAAGTCATTTTTGAAAGCCTTTGTCTGGAGCGTGGCGCTCTATGGAAGTGAAACTTGGACTATTGGTGCAGCAGAAAAGAGGAGAATTGAAGCATTTGAAATGTGGTGTTACAGGAGAATGATGAAGATCAGATGGGTAGATAGGGTTACAAACAAAGAGGTATTAAGACGAGTGGGAGAGGAGAGATGTTTCTGGCGACTGCTAATGAAGAGAAGAGATAGGTTGGTAGGACACATACTAAGACACCCAGGAATAGCAAGCTTAGTTATGGAAGGAAGGGTCGAGGACAAAAACTGTAGGGGTAGACCAAGGTTAGAATATGTTAAACAGATTGCCTCCGATGTAGGGTGTCGGAGCTATGTAGAGATGAAACGATTAGCTCAGGACAGGGAGGCATGGAGAGCTGCATCAAACCAGTCAAAAGACTGAAGACTCAAACAACATGAATATTTCAGCTTAATTTGGATCCATTATAACCTTATAGCCGTTTGCAAACCTTCACAGTAATGTAATAAATGGAATTGCATTGCGTCTTTCAGAAATAGATGGACCTCTGAGATTCAGTTGCCATGGTTACCGCCATGCATTCTTTCATTAATGTATTAAGTGAAGTTAGTTTTATGGGAATATCTCAAAAACTGTTGGTTTTAGGGCCTTAAAATGTGGTTTTCGGGGTCCTTTTAGGGCCCCCGAGTTTCGTTTCTCACATTGAGGGGCTGAAAATGAGCTTTGTTTCACCCTTCTACGCCTATTTCAACATGTATTTTAAGGGGTAGGGCCCCTTTTATGAGAGGTACGGAGAAGAGTTAAATCAATGATTAGAGTGGTGCCTCAGATGGATATCTGTATCAAATTTTACGTTGATCCACCCAGCCGTTCTCAAGTTATAAGGACTCGTAGAAGTTGTCCACAGACACACAGACAGACAGACAGACAGACAAAAAATTTATTTTTGCGCGCATCCGTCATAAAACAGCCTGAAACGCACAAATATCGCAAATTTCCGTGGAAATTCAGAAAAAACAGACAAACTTTCATTTTTATATATATAGAGAAGAGATTTTCTATTTTAATTGTAATACCTGGCTGCAAGTTGTTGTATTTATAGAATTAAGTTTTCATATTGTGATAATAGAGTAATGTGTAAATAGTTGTCCGATAAGATTGTAGTTCTTAAGATCTGTTATTATAACAAGTTATAAATAGTTATTGTATTAGTAATATATACCTGTAAGTTCTTTCATTTTATAGATGTAATTTCTGACGTGTCCTGTATCAAAAATGTATCGTAGCCTATACATGTAATTGATCAAATGGTTAAATAAAAATCTAATCTAATATATCAACAGCACGGCTTGGGCATTATAGACGGCGTTGTAATTGGCAACTCAAACTAACACTTGGGGCGCTGCGGTCGTCTGGATAAGTAGGGTAAAATTACTCAATAACACGCGTTTGATATGGAACACTTTTTATTTTTCGGTTATAATCAGTAAATGTGGTCCCTAAAATAATGACAGTGTTATTTTCAATTGTATATATGTATAACTGTGCGATACACGTGATCTAATTTGTGTGTTCCGCTGGATTTTATGTGTCAATTGCATATTATCAAGCATCGGTTGTCTGCTGGTATTTGTTTTTGTGCAGTTTGAGTCATGGCGCTGTTACGTTTAAAAGCTATATTTGAGTTTGCTCACTGTACCATAGACTCTAGAAATTATTTGCTGCTTGGTAGGGCGAAGGGATGAGTTTAATTTGTATTAAAACTCGGGGTAGACAGGAATTGCTTGATTTGGATGGTAAGTATTTACCCTGCGAAGTCAAATTAGTCCTATATGACTCGTAGTGGAATGGCTCGGATATCGCAGAGCGAGGTGATGACGGTTGGTAGGGTTATTGGAAATGAACTAGGGAGCGGGAAAGGATACCTGACTGATGAAGCTTGGCTGTCCTCGGCTTGGCTGTCTTGGTACGGCTTGGCTCGGCGAGACTGTGCTTGGCTGTCTAGGTGCGGCTTGGTACGGCGTAAGTGAACAACCCGTCCTGTCGTCAGTGAGTGTAGTGGTGAGTGGTCCAACCCGCTCTTGTTGCCCGTATTTATTTGGTATCGTTACCTTTCGGCTATTGCTATTTACATCTTTTGGAAAGTGATGAAAATGTATATCCGCAGCCCTCTTATACATCGACTTACAGCCGTAAACTGAGCAATACACTTTGCTTTTACTCATTTTGCACTCTTATCAACGAGTAAAACTTATAACTTATGTATAATCACGAAGAATTTACCACGATCTGCTTACCAATACAAGAAACCATATACAAACAGTCACCACGTGACAAATGTACCCTACTTCGTAAGTTTCTCATTTTTACCGCTAGATGTCATATCAGATAGCTGGAGTTGCCAATAAGTCATCTGACTTCAATGGCCCACTTGGCTGTCATAAATCTTTATGAATAAAATAAATAGTATCATCTCCCAACATGGTACCTAGATATTAACAAGAGGGAAACTAGTAAGGTTTTTGGTTGATAAATATTAAATACTATACTTCCATAAAACGACTTCAGTGTGTGATATTGGGTAGACGTTATTAGCTGCACCCGCTAACAAACTACGCAGATTAGGAATCTCTTTGATCACTACCATGCAGCTTCACTGCGGTGCTGAATGTTATTAAGAAGGCGGTGGAAGAATGATGCAAAGTTAATTCAGTACCAGCCGAATTGTAAAAAATTAATAGAAAAACAAAAAAACGTAATTTGTGATCGTTTTGTGTATCTACAAAATTTCTTACTCCAACGCCGGAGCTGGCTAACAAATGAAAATACTAACTACCAAGTACTCTATTTTAAAAGTTGTTATTGCAATCGAGGTAAACTCGAATGATGTTTTATCAGCAGTTAACAGGTTTAGTGGTTACGAATGGTTTTCTAACTAGTAGGTCATTTTCTGATGTGCATGTGCTCTAAGGGAGTCGCGTATTTCTTGATTAGTGATTATTACGTGTACTTCAATGTGGGGGTTATGTATGATTGTGCTTAGGAAGAATATTCAGAGGACACGAATTTCAAATTTCCCTGACTTTACCTGTTATTTTTTTGTTTTTATGAACCTAATGGCGACGTAAAATCAGAGGTTATTAACAAATTTGTGCGTACAATTCCTTCTGAACTTTGATTTTATTAGGTATCGTTACTTCCTGAAGATGCAAGATAGTTCCTTCATAATCTTATGATATAATTTATCGGTACGTGTCATGCTCAGTATTCATCTTTCCTTCGAAATTCATTCGTCAATTTACTGCATGTCATCTTTAACGTATTCACAGGAGTGATGTGTAACGTAACTTATATTGCAGTGAGTTTAAAAGGAGGACTGGAACCGTTTTTGGGAAATATATTTGAAATTTAAAGTGGTGAAGTGCGTATTTAATTACAGTGGTAAAATATGAGTAAATTACTGGCTCAGTGTGATGTCGGCTCTGTGGGGTATTTTGGTTGTGCACATAATGTGGCAATCTCTAGTATTTTGCTGGCATAAATATTTGTGTGTGGACAAAAGAATAAAGAAGTAGCCTATATTGGACTAAGGGGTGATACATAAAATATTGCATACCAACACTTCATCTTATGGTAAAATGTTGAAATCATAAATAGAACAAATTTTCATTTTTAAACTTTGCTGGGTTATAACACTACAGAACGCACGAAAAGATAGAGCAGGTATTGGAATTGATTGCTTTACTGTGCCAAAGTGAAGGAAACATTCCCTAAAAATAGTCTCATTGAGTAGGCCTAATAAAACCGTCTCCGACTCGTGCTGTGTTGATGAATATCTAAATTTATTGTAGTTATGACATAGTTTTCCTACTGCATCATGCAGTGAGGTAGATGTAGGTGTGGTTTGCACCGTTCCTGATTTTAGCTGAGCCCCTGTGATTCTTGTCACTATAACAATTGAACTTGAAGTGTGTAATTTTGAAATCCTCTGATAAATTATCAGCTCTATTAAAACTTCAAGAGTGAAGTTTGCTTTAAATATAAAGTTGTGAATATTGTAACAGGTTGGATATTTTATAAATGACCAGTAAGCCTAGTCACAGTGTTGTGTAGAAACAAGAGGCCTACTTTACACTTTATCAAAAGTAGTTTTCCATGGTTTCCCCACTTCTACTTTAGGCAAATGCTGGGATGGTTTCTAAGTTAGGGCCATGAACACCACCTTCTCAATCCTTGTGTGAATTACTAATACAGATTCTACAATGACACAAGCTATAAGACAAATCCTCTCTATATATAATATATATATATATATATTAAATAAATAGGCCTACATACGGCGAGGGCCTTCTCCATAGAACGGAATCTCGCAGGGGCTGTGTGGCGGCTGGGACACAGTGTGTAGCTGCAGCGTAGTGTCCAACTAGTTTAACAAATTTACACCTTTTAATGTAGCCTATTAATCATAATTACCTGCATGAATTTCAGAGTAGTTGCTGGAAATGTTGTCCTTCAATTTCTAAACACACATTGCACCTTTGTAGGCAGTTTTGGTACACTCGCTGTAATTCATCCTTAGGCCTACTGATATTGTGTATCGGTGCAGTTAATTAGTTCTCGAGAGCCTCCAGAGTATGGGGATTGTTTCTGTACATCTTTTGTTTGAGGCTCCCCCACAAGTAAAAATCACATGGTGTTGAAACTTATGAACACATTTAGGCTACTGAAAGACTTCTTCTTGAGAAGATAAGTTTCCACTATGAAAATTATGCGTAACCCTGTTTACTTGACACGAGGCGGGCTACTGTAGGTCTACTTCACCAAAAGTCTTAATTATCTCAACTAAGGTATCTTGCCAGCTGCGTATGCAATAAATGCAGGGCTTCCCGACCCGCTGTTGTAATCGGTACTTGCTATAAATCTGGCGGTGTCTCATTGCACAGCCTCTGCGAGGTTTTGTTTTGTAGAGAAGGCCCTCACTGTGTATAAATTATACACGCCCAAGTTTATGGGGCTAAATCACCATAATGTCCAAGCCCCTCAAATGAAACTACTACTAATTCTCAAAAGTGTGTTGCCTCTTCTTTCAAACTGTGTACGGTACTGGATCGTTTAAGTTTGACAACTTTTTTTTTCATTTTTTTTTTCCAAGAAAATTCAAGAGATTGAGGAAGTTTTCATGGAAGAAAACAACAAGTAATGAAGGGATTCAAGTATATACCACGATACGTGAGTGTCAAGGGATTTTTTCAGTGTAGTTGATGACGTGCGGACATTGATGTTCATTTGCTTAGTTGGCCGCCATATTACTCAGCTGTGCGTCGTCACATTTGGATGTGTTCTAGTGCGAGGTTTGGTGGTGAGTTAAGAATGTTCATAAATTACTTTTAGTTCAATTTAATTGAAAAGTTGCTGCAATCTCTTGGAGAGCCATGGATGCCACCATTTGTTCGAGGTATCGCAATCTATACTCCTCCCAAAGAAATACTTTAAATTAAAGAAAAATCTTATTCTAAGCTTTGGCAAAGTCTGACCTAATTGCATCTTGTTCTACAGATTATAATAATGAGAATCTTGTTAGTTATCGATGTTTTAACAAACGGAATAGCGAGGACATCTGCCCCTAATGAGAATCTTTCACAATGTGCATTAATTGCTACAGAACTGCATTAAGAGACATCTTGTGTTCAATGCAATATAACACATGATATCTGCCACAGAGTTTCCCACACAGAATGTACAAGCAGTTTGAATCTGGCCAGTGGTAAGTTACTTCTTATGGTGAAAGCCGTGCACTGCTATTCGCGTGATCATATGACGGAGTTCATACATTGCGTTCATCCACTCGCAGGTCATCATGGCATCTGTAGTGGCTCCGGTGGCGTAGTTGGTAGCATGCTGAACTGCTGTGCCCAACATCGCAGGTTCAAACCCGACCGAAGTCGTCTTGAGTTTTTAAGAGCGTTAAAATCCTTCAGTATGCCTTCCTTCGGAGGGGAAGTAAAACCAACGGTCCCAGGTCATAGATTTATGACATGTAAAAGAACCTCCCACTAATTAAACTTGTGTGAAGCTAAATTTGCAGGTTTGATTTAGTTGAAATGCTCTATCAAAGTTCCAACGTTTACCACTTGGTGTCGGTGACATCTGGTGGCAAATTTGGAACTACTTGAAATTGAACGGAACTTGTAGCTCATTCCATGGGAGTCCGCATTGAAGCAGCTACAGCCTCTGGCGAGCTGAACTTGTCCTCGGACACTCCCGACACTAAAAGCCATATGCTAAATAAATAAAAATGGCATCTGCGCAGTAAAAATCACTCCATATACCCTTCCTCTAGTCGCATAGTTCCTTTAGCAGTTCATCATATGTCCAGTGCAGGGCAGCATCCATTGACTTCTTATATCTTCTATATAAAATTGCTGCTTGGCTAAGACATACACAAGGAGTGTATTTCGAGAGGTTGAGCACCTTCACTCTTTCAATTCTCATCAGATCTTTTTTAGTCAGGAGGTTCCATAAATTTTCCAATGCGTCCGTTACTATCGGTGTAACAGTGCCATTGCTGTATCGAGGGAAAGCTTGTCAATTTGTCTTCTATAGCTGTGTCAACTTTGCCTTGTACGTGCATTCCAAATACTACTCCTAGGTACTTGAAGTTATTTACTGATTTTAGTATTTTTCCTTTGTATTCTACATAATGATGAATCAGCAGTCTGCCTCCTCTTCTAAAGGTCGTCAACACTGTTTTGTCTTCATTCAGTCTGGTTTCATTGGCCAGCTTGCCAGTCTGTTAAAAGTTGCTTGTAAACTCTCACGTGAAGTGGATGTCAAAACCGTGTCATCTGCATACATGTAGATAGAGACGTCGTTATCCTCCACAATTTGAGTCATACCCATGGTTGCTATATTAAACAGTAGGGGGCTTATTGGGTTCCCATGTTGTACCCCAGTGGTCCAATATAATTAGATTCCTCTCTGTTGTCGTCAATTTGTACGAAGTTATTAGTTAAGATATTCCTTACCAGTCTAACTTCTCCTCCATCGTCTTCCTTTTAACTGAGTCAAACACCTTGGAATAATCAATAAATATCACTTTCAGTTTGCCACTTTCATGTCTTAGGCCTCCTCAATATCACTTTGAGGGCATTTGATTGCATGTAAGGTCGATCGTTCTCTTCTAAATCCAAATTGTTCTTCGGGGATTTGATGTTCTGTTAAGTAGTTTGGTTAACAATTTAAATCCTGAGCACTCCCAAAGCTATGCCCCGGTCTGCGTCAAGACAACCTGCCTCTCCCTTTTCCTTATACAATACTTTCAGTGTGGAGTGCCGCTTGTATCAAGCACGGGTTGAGAAGGGCCAGCCATTCTCCTTTCATAACTTCAAAGCTATCTTTTATGTAAAACTCAGCAATTTTTCTAGGTTTATGCTGTGTCTGTCTTGTGTGGGGTTTCGTCTAGGAACACCTCATCAGCGGGCTCTTGGTGTCCGTGCCCGGACCCCAACAGGAGTAGCGAACTGCGCGCTACCTCCCTTTTAGGAAGTGCACCGGTGCCTCTTTACTGCGAGAGCTAAAAGCTCAAGCAGCCTTAACCTCCCTATGAAGGCCACCTAAAAGATGGTATATTGGCATTCAAGGACAGTGAATTAAAACTCAGCAATTTCTCTAGGTTTATGCCATGTCACGGCATTGCTGAGTGTTAATTCACTGGCCGTGAAAGCCAATACAGTAGACTTTCGCAAACTCGGCACTCGGTAACCCTGCATTCTAGATTTCTTGGCCACCCTGAGAGGAGAAAGAAATCATGATTTTTGTTTGTTTTTGTGTTTCCGCACAGAGCGTTATTATGTTTTCTCTAGTCTAGTTTTTCTACGTTTTCTTTTATAATTTACAGTAATTGTTTTCCTTGATTTTTATGCAGTACAGTACTGAACTATATACTCAAGTACTGTAATTGTAGTGGCTTAATCGTTTTAAATTTCTTCTTTTTAACGTATTTCCCGATAACGCGGCATTTTCGCCAACTCGGCCACCCTTCGGTCCACATTAGGCCGAGTGTGTGAGTCTCTACTGTGTCTCTCTTTGTGTTCATTATAGATCCAATCTGGGCCACAAGCCTTCTGTAGCACAACTGATTCAACCTCCTCACCTGTGAGGGGAATAATTTCACTACTGCTCTGTTGTATTGCATTAAAGACTGATCTCGTATCATTCACCTGTAGTACTCCTATAAAATGCTTTTCCCAATCCTCAATTGAAATGTCTCTTGAAAATCGTGGTTGCTTTGCACTTAGAGCCTTGTAGGGATGTCGATTTGCTTCTTCCAACATTTTTGCTTCTCCCTGTTGAAAGGATATTCGTGTTTCCTTCAGTATGGTGTCTTTATACACTCTCCTTCTTTCCCCGTATTCTTGTAGAGCTTCTTGTGACTGATTTTGCCTTGCTAAATGTAGCGCTTACAGTGCATCTTTCCTTGCTTGATGACATTCCCCATTACAGGCCGGACTTTTGTTTTAGACGATTGCCCTTGACCTTGAAGCTTGTGGGTGAGCCTGTACAGTCACTCTCTAGCCCTATCGCTTCACATTTGTCATCACCGGTCTGATGTAATGGAATTCAAGACTTGAGCTCGTGACGACACCACTGAGGAGACAGTACAGTCGATGTCTTAAGTATTGTGTGACGCGGAATTACATGTTACATAGTTACGAACAGAACGCCATTATATTTGCCAATGACTGTACTTCAGCAGTAGTATCAGATAGCTTTCTCAATCATCTGACTGCATGGGACAGGTGACAACAAGACAGGTACTGTAGTAACTCGCCTCCAGGCTTCCAATAAGATTTTTCACTCGTCTAAAACAAAAGTCCGGCCTGTAGGGGGCGTGGTGGCGCAGCGGTAAGCTGTTGGCCTCTCACCAAGGTGGACCGGGTTCGATTCCCGGTCAATGCATGTGAGATTTTTGAAGTGAAATGTTATCTCCTGTGGTTCGGAATCCGCGTAAAAAGGGGGTCCTGTGGCTCATGATCGCATGATTAACGGTCATGTAAAACTAAAAGCTTTCTTAACAATCCCCATTAAACCAAGGTTTTGCGCATCTCTGGAATGAGCAGCGTGGTTCAACTGCTATTTAAATTATATTCTCTATACTCTCTTAATCCGCATTTAAGTAATTGTCCTTATATTGTGGTACTCCACGTGTTTCCACTATAGCTTTATGGAGTCTTTCCATGTTTTATCTTTCTGGTGAGATGATTAAGTTTCTTGATGTTTGGTGCATCATTCCTGACGTCTATTTCAAATTCCACTTCTACTGGAATGTGTTTTCGTATAACAACGTCTCCCCTTTCTCCTGTATTTATGAACTTAGTGCGTTTCATGTTTGTGAAGATGAGATCCATGGTACCACGGTCGTTATGACATAAATATGTTTTCGCTTGCGGATCATTAGCAAGTGATAGGCCTTCACCCTGCAGGATATTCAGTTCAGCTCTGGATTTGTTAGTAGGTCTATCCGACAATTAAAATCCCCTGCTACAATGATCATTCTATTTCTATTTGCTTTCTGTAGCTTGAACTGTAGTTCCGCTGTTATAATAATAATTTTATTAATGCAGCCAATGGCCATGTACTTTTCTTTTCAGGACAGGTCGGGGAAGGGATATTGGAAGGAAATCGGCCGTGGACCTATTGAAAGGAACCGTTCCGGCATTTGCCTGGTAGTGAAAATGGGAAACCACAAAAACCATCTTCAGGATGGCCGAGGTGGGATTCGGACCCAGGCACTCCCGAGGTAGAGCGTTGGCAATCTCAGCCACCGCGGCCGGTAGTTCCGCTATTATGTCCTCTTGTTTAAATTCTGGTTGGAAATAAGCACCTATCAGTTCTAAGTATTTCATTTCAACCATTATGATGTTAGGGCTGCTATATACCATTGTAGTTTCACATTTACTAGACGCGTTATTCCACCGCGATGCAACTGTGTGCATTTCCACACCACTCTTGAGTCAAGAATGTTTTGGTGAGGATTGCCGTTGAATAGTCTTTGTAAAATCTCTCTCTTGTAATGTCTTCATAGTCTATATTCTATACTAACACTGAGCATTTAAAAGCTTTGTTCTCTGGATCCCCTGAATCTCCAAAGGGGCTCAAAAAGGACGGCAAATTACATCTTTCGGTCAGAAGTTGCTGTCATATAATTATAACTTACCCTACTGTATCTTGCAGAGCATATAAAGGAACTCCTCTTTTGTAGACTCAACTTGACTGTGAGCTGTTCCCTAGCTGACAGTTGACTCCGTCAATGCCGTTGTCTTTTAGAAAGACTTCCAACTCATCTTTTGTTGTGTTGGAGTTAAGTTTCCCAACATAAATCTATCCTCCTTTTTCGGCTACTTTAATCCTGCAGTCTACTAATTTAATTCCTGTTATCACCAACCTCTTCTCCGTTGTCTCTACACGCTTGGTTTCTGCGTACGGGATGTTTCCTGAAGTCCTCTTGCAGTTTTTCACCGTCATCCTATCTCCTCCCGTCACTTCCTCGTGTACTGTTCTTTGGGGAATGCCCTCTATTTCTTCTTCTGGGATATCTACCACTAAATGATTTTCCAAGCCTCCGTGGCTTAGGCGGCAGCACGCTGGCCTCAAACCGCTGGGGTCCGTGGTTCAAATCCCGGTCACTCCATGTGAGATTTGTGCTGGACAAAAGCGGAGGCAGACAGGTTTCTCTCCGGGTACTCCAGTTTTCCCTGTCAAAATTTAATTCCACTATCCTTTCATTTCATCTGACATTCATTTAATCATTGCCTTCGAGGAGTGCAACAGGCTTCGGCAGCCGGCACAGTTCATATCCTCGCCGCTAGATGGGGGCTTCGTTCATGACCTGGTCGGTCGACTGGAGCAGGCTGTGGATTTTCATTTTCAAATGATTTTCCATGTTGGAGATTTCATCTGTGTGCGCTGGTTGGTGATCTATTCTCGGTGTCTCTTTCGGTGGTGATGTCCTCTTGTTGGCCCCACTCTTCGATCGAATCGCTGTCTGTCCATTGTCCCAGTACTCTTGATTGCCTTCTTAATTTCTGTCTCAATTATGAATTTTATGTCATGACGCATTGCTTGAATTTCCTGTTTCAATGCTATTAATTCCTCTCTGTTGCTCCTGAATAGTGCCAGATCTTGCCTGCATACCTGACATAACCACATAAGGGTGCAGGCAGCTTTGTTTCTTTAGTGTCAAAAAGTCTCAGGCTCCCATGGCTGTACACTCTCTATGGAACCATGCGTTGCATGTTCCTTTACAACCGACTGCTGCGTCATCTTCACCAACTAACTTTCTGCACACGCCGCACATAGTGTTGTCTGCTCTTGCTGGCATTCTCCCCTCTGTCATACAATCTATGACAGTGATAAATCCAAAGCGATGAGACTTAAATTTAAACGTACCGTTAGACATACTAATTGATTGTTTACTTACTTATTTACGATCTGCATACTATTCACGTTTAAACGTTTACCTCTTACTTCTGGTATCAATCGAAACACATTTATTTTGTCTATATTTTTACTTGCTATTTCATTCGTGATCTGAACTGTCTGCCATGTTCGACAAGTAGTTCTATAAGCTTCATACGTTTTAGACAATTCTTCACAAATACTTTTTAAGTTTATAGCAGTTTGTAGTCTGCGCTTGCTTCTATTTTGAACAACTGGGCATTTACTGTTCATGAGCGAAAAAGAAGCA
The DNA here is from genome assembly GCA_946902985.2 of Meconema thalassinum. Classification (NCBI taxonomy): domain Eukaryota; kingdom Metazoa; phylum Arthropoda; class Insecta; order Orthoptera; family Tettigoniidae; genus Meconema; species Meconema thalassinum. The sequence goes on along the minus strand of OX336393.1, from coordinate 526,797,131 downwards.
TCAAGTGCTGATGGCCTTCGTGGTGAAGGTACACAACTATATGAGCAGCTGAGAAACTAAAGAGCAACATGTACCGTACAAGATGTCACGTAAGCTGTAGGGAAGCTGTCTCAGGAGTGCTTTAAGTTAATAGTCCTTTATATTTCTCTTATGTATTATTATGTTTCAAAATTAATTTACTGTATGTTTGAGTTTCTCATGAGCAGGGTGAACATAAAGTTATGAGCTGAAATCGGGACACCTGTAAGAAACGTTCTTGTGTTGGTGCATGGTGCTACTAAAATAGCAGGTGAATCCTATTAACAAGGTCAGTGATACCACATGCACAGTTACACGCTCATTAGGACAAATCTAACATTTGAATAAAAGCACATTTTATAAAGCTTTGACTTGAGTCATTCTTTCTTTGTCTGTATCGATGTTGAATACCTAAAACTTTCGTCCACTTTTCAATTCAATTTTATGATTTTTCGTTACCCTTAAAGTACATGTTTTGGTTCCTATTCGAACCCAGCAGCTAATATAACATACAAATAACATATACATGGTGGCCACTACTCCTGGAAAACCTGGGAAACCTGGAAAACTCCTGGAAAATGACAAAAAATTTGAAAACTCCTGGAAAATAGCCACTGTTAATTAATTATAAAAATCTTTCCATCTTAAATCATACTCCGGCTGTGGTTTTGGGTGAGCACTCTATCGTTAACGAAAGAAATTTCCTCAGGCTACCTGTTTTTGTGTGGGAGAACACGCGATAGTATTTTTGTAAAACACATTGAGTATAGACAACTTCACCGCAATAAAATTGCAGGCGGCATTCTTTTCTCTCTTTTTTTTAAAGCGGATATTTCAGTCACAAAGGCTTTTTTAAAACAACAATTAAATCATTTGTGTGTAGGCTTGCGTATCAATAATGCAATCACCACTAATTTTTGTCAACATCTGTATAAGTAAACCAAACACAACTTCTTTATTTTGGTCTTGAAGTAGGCAACCGATAAAGCCCTCCACCCGGGACTCGCACTATTTTTAAGTCTGGAAAAATGAGAATTACTCCTGGAAAATTCCTGGAAAACTCTGGAAAATTATTGACCGATTTGAGTGGGCACCATGCATATAGCTAGAAGCAAATACCAGTTTTTAAGTATTTTAATATTCCATTTTAGAGTCAAACTTGTATAAAAAGAAAGGTCGCTCTTGGCATGCCGAAATGCGGAGGCAGATTTCACCAGGCAAAGCAAATTGTTTCAAATTCACTAAATTTCAAATTGTGCCAATTGTTGTATACGTTGAAAAGTTCAAAATGTTTAGCATACAACAAGGCATCTCGTTATAATTCTGAAAGCATTTTGAAGATCCCTTGGCGTAACGGTGGCTCATGTCAACATTTCTTTCAGGAGTATTGACCATTTTAAACAATTTTGATATTGTGCTCATTAATGGAGGTATGATTTTTCCACCCCTTTGGTTAATGGTTGGTGCTAAGAATATTATGAACTTTGAATGGATTCGATTCATCACATACTAAGAAAGTTATAGTGAAGAAGGTTCTATTTCGCTCGACTGAAATTTTAAATGGTTATGTTTTATGTATAAATTTCAAAGTGATTGGTGCGAAATGAGTGTAGTTGTCGTGTCTGCCCTAATCCTTATTGGCCAAGTTTGAAATATAAGGTATTCGTTTTCTGAATATATCGATGGTATAACCTTTGAACTGACGGTGGTCTGGGGGATGGTACCCATTGCAATAGATAGCTCACACACCAACAAGCATACATAATATTGCACCTATGTTTCTATGTATTGCAGATAATGCTTGTTAGATCATACAGTAGAGTAACCGACAGTAGTGGCTACGCGCGCTAAAGCGCAGCGTTAGGTCATGGGGCCAAGCTCTCTGCTGACTCGGTAGACGCGTGGGTTCGAGCCCCACCGTCGGCCGTCCTTGAAATGGTTTTCCGTGGTTTCCCATTTTCAACACCAGGCAAATGCTGGGACGGTACCTACTGACAGGCCACGGCCGCTTCCTTCCACATCCTTGCCCAGTTTCATTCGCCTTCATCAATTCCATCTCTCATCCCGACGCGCAGGTCGCCCACGGGCGTCACTTAGAAAGACCTGCACTCGGCCTCTCCGGAGGCCACACGAAAAAAAAAAAAAAAAAAACAGTACAGTGTACTAGATTATACAAGCTGATGACGGTCCAAATACGCCACTCGACAATCATCATGAACTTCCTAGTCTCCACAACCATTGTTCTGTGTCTTCACCACCTTGTTTTATTTCATAGTAGGAACCATAAAGATGTCTTAGGATTTATTTATTTATTGTATGGCTTTTAGTGCCGGGCTTGTCCAAGGACATGTTTGGCTCGCCAGAGGCTGTAGCTGCTTCAATGCGGACACCCATGGGGTGAGCTACTTCCGTTCAATTTCAAGTAGTTCCAACTTTCGCTACCTGATGTCAATGATACCTAATGGTGAACGTTGGAACTTTGATAGAGCGTTCCAATGAAATCTAACCTAGAAATTTATTTTCACACAAGTTTAGTATGTGGAAGCATCTTTTACATGCCATGACCTGGGACCGCCGGCGTTACTTCTCCAAAGGAAGGCATACTGAAGGATTTTAACGCTCTTAAAAAATCCCACGACTTCGGCCGGGTTTCAACCCATGATGTTGGGCACAGCAGTTCAGCATGCTACCAACTATGCCACCGGAGCCGCTTGATGTTTTGGGATGTCTTGAAGGAAATATTTTCTCGGTCGTCCACGTCCTTTCTTCCCTGTGATTTTTCCTTCCAGGAGATTAGTTAGGAAAGCGTTATGTCGCAAAATGTGGCCTGTGAATTTAGCTTTTCTCAGTTCTTGCTTCCCTTGAATTTCTTGCAGGATGCTGATTTTAGTCCAATCCATGTAACCCATAACATTGTTCGCCAGGCCCACATCTCGTCCATACAGAAACACTCTCCATACAAAGAACATGACAAATTTCTTTTTAATTGCAATATTCAAATTTGCATTAATCAAAAGACTTTTACTATTTATTTACAGCGTATTTTCCCGATATTGGAAAGCGTTAAGCACTTGGACTCAATTCTTGACGTTCTTCTTATTTTTGCAGTATTGTTTCATTCTGTTGAAGAATGCCAATTTTCTTTTGTCAGACCATTGAGGTCTGTAAGGTGTAGGTTTTGGTTACTCTGGTTGGACTTCCGAGTTGTTCATCTATCTGATGTGTCGGTTATGTTAGCAGTTCACATGTCTTTTTGTACTTCTTTCATCCATGGTGTTGTACTTGGTTTCGCCCAGGCATAGGTCTAACCTAGTAGCGACCAATGGTTTCGCCCAGACCGTCTTCTAACCAAGTAGCGACCAGCGGTTTTGCCCAGACATTGGTCTAACCTAGTAGCGACCAGTGGTTTCGCCCTGACATAGGTCTAACCTAGTAGCGACCAATGGTTTCGCCCTGACATAGGTCTAACCTAGTAGCGACCAGCGGTTTTGCCCAGACATAGGTCTAACCTAGTAGCGACCAGTGGTTTCGCCCTGACATAGGTCTAACCTAGTAGCGACCAATGGTTTCGCCCTGACATAGGTCTAACCTAGTAGCGACCAATGGTTTCGCCCTGACATAGGTCTAACCTAGTAGCGACCAGTGGTTTCGCCCTGACATAGGTCTAACCTAGTAGCGACCAGTGGTTTCGCCCTGACATAGGTCTAACCTAGTAGCGACTAATGGTTTCGCCCTGACATAGGTCTAACCTAGTAGCGACCAGTGGTTTCGCCCTGACATAGGTCTAACCTAGTAGCGACCAGTGGTTTCGCCCTGACATAGGTCTAACCTAGTAGCGACCAGCGGTTTTGCCCAGACATAGGTCTAACCTAGTAGCGACCAATGGTTTCGCCCTGACATAGGTCTAACCTAGTAGCGACCAGCAGTTTTGCCCAGACATAGGTCTAACCTAGTAGCGACCAGTGGTTTCGCCCTGACATAGATCTAACCTAGTAGCGACCAATGGTTTCGCCCTGACATAGGTCTAACCTAGTAGCGACCAGCGGTTTTGCCCAGACATAGGTCTAACCTAGTAGCGACCAGTGGTTTCGCCCTGACATAGGTCTAACCTAGTAGCGACCAATGGTTTCGCCCTGACATAGGTCTAACCTAGTAGCGACCAATGATTTCGCCCTGACATAGGTCTAACCTAGTAGCGACCAGTGGTTTCGCCCTGACATAGGTCTAACCTAGTAGCGACCAGTGGTTTCGCCCTGACATAGGTCTAACCTAGTAGCGACCAATGGTTTCGCCCTGACATAGGTCTAACCTAGTAGCGACCAGTGGTTTCGCCCTGACAGACCAGTGGTTTCGCCCTGACATAGGTCTAACCTAGTAGCGACCAGCGGTTTTGCCCAGACATAGGTCTAACCTAGTAGCGACCAGTGGTTTCGCCCTGACATAGGTCTAACCTAGTAGCGACCAATGGTTTCGCCCTGACATTGGTCTAACCTAGTAGCGACCAGTGGTTTCGCCCTGACATAGGTCTAACCTAGTAGCGACCAATGGTTTCGCCCAGACATAGGTCTAACCTAGTAGCGACCAGTGGTTTCGCCCTGACATAGGTCTAACCTAGTAGCGACCAGCGGTTTTGCCCAGACATAGGTCTAACCTAGTAGCGACCAGTGGTTTCGCCCAGACATAGGTCTAACCTAGTAGCGACCAATGGTTTCGCCCAGACATAGGTCTAACCTAGTAGCGACCAGTGGTTTCGCCCTGACATAGGTCTAACCTAGTAGCGACCAGTGGTTTCGCCCTGACATAGGTCTAACCTAGTAGCGACCAGTGGTTTCGCCCTGACATAGGTCTAACCTAGTAGCGACCAGTGGTTTCGCCCTGACATAGGTCTAACCTAGTAGCGACCAATGGTTTCGCCCAGACATAGGTCTAACCTAGTAGCGACCAATGGCTTTAGAAGAGTGCAGTGCAACTTTTCAATTAAATTGAACAACTAAAAGCAATTTATGAACATTTCTAACAGGCCACCAAACCTTGCACCTGAACACATGTGACTGCATCCGCATGTAACGACGCACTGTTTAAAACCTCATACAGCTGAGTAATATGACGGCAACATCAACGTCCGCATGTTAAAGAACTTGTCACGACACGTATGTATCAAACTTGAACCGAACAAAAGAACAAGTGCATCTATTGTTGGCTTTGCACCCCTTCCCCCCTTGTCCGATGTTGGGTTAATTTGCATGTTGAGGACACAAATGACACATAAAAACATTCAGACACAAATGACATTGTAGATTCCTAGAACCACAGCAATAAATGGACGCTGCTAGTTTTTCCCGTCCCGGGGCATGGTGGCGCAGCGGTCCAGCTGTTGGTCTCTCACCAAGGTGGACCGGGTTCGATTCCCGGTCAATGCATGTGAGATTTTGGAAGTGAAATGCCATGTCCTCTGGTTCGGATTCCACGTAAAATGTAGGTCCCGCGACTCATGATTACACGATTAACGGTCACGTAAAACTAAAAGCTTCCTTCCCCTCCATATCTTGGATGGTTAGCGTTGGTCCATTAGTGCTGCACGTTCTGCCCCTCTAAACAACAATAACTAACACAATGGAGGTGGGACAGGATCCTAAGTTACCCTATCAATTTCAATAAATACTCCATGGCCCAGAGGAGTGCAATAGGCCCCAATACCCTGACTAGGCTGGAATTGGGCCAGTACATTATATTAATTCCAAAACTTGTGTACAGTTATAGACTGCAGTGAGAGAATTTAGAAGTTTGAACATCATGGTCATTGTCCCGAGAGTATTTGGGCATGTCTGATAATGTGTGGTATTATAGTGATGTACTAGTTTGTGCAGTCCTACTTGTAATTAAAAATGGGATTGTAAAGGACATTGTTGTGGGCTTTTGTAAGGTAAAAATCTCAGCATTTGCCTTGAAGCGAAGTAGGCCTAAGGGCAGCTGAGTGTGTTATTCAAATGTGTCTTCTCATTTGATTGCGCTCCCTTCCAACCCTTATGTGTTAGGCTGAAGGCATACTAAAGAAGGGTACCATACGCCAAATACCTCAATTACTGAAAACTGATGTCTGTATAATTTGAAGTCAGAAACTTAATCATCAGTCACTCTATCAAGCCAGGATGCTTTTGTAGCCATTACCAATGGATTTTCAGGCTACTGTGATAGGCCATTGTAAGGTTTATTGGCATGTCAGTTATGTAGTTGGCTTTATCGAGGCCAATTAGAAGCCAGTTGGCAACTTGGTGATGCATTTTTATTCAGTCCTTTACGTTATAGTGTTAACAGGATCCTTAGAATTACAAAGTCTGTGTAGTTATTTTATAAATAATTTGTTTTCTTTTTCTTCTCCCCAGTCATTCTGGAGTGCAGTTCAGCGAAGTTGAACAGTTGAATTAACTGCTGCTCAAGATCTCAGTAAGTCTCTTTTGTACCCTTTCTTGATAATAAAAGAATTTGAGGTTACATGTGCTCTCCCAGAACACATAAGTGGGTGTGAGAGTGAAGTGTAGCCACCAAGAATTAAACTGTGGCATCACTAGAGAAGGTGATACCAGCATTAAGATCAATAACACTATTAGTGACACAACAGAGGGTCCTCAAGGCAGTATTAACTTGTTTGTAAAGAACATGGAAGAAACCATGGAGCACAGTAAAATATTTATTTATGCTGATATTTACCATACACAAAGACCTTACAACAGCTTAGACTTCAAGAGGACTTGAACAACCTCACGAAATGGTGACATGACAATATTTGTACATAAATACGATCAAATCAAAAATAATGCACAGCATATCCTTGGCACATAAATACCGATTCAAATGAACTCTCACACAGTAAACATGATTAGAAACGGAAGAGCAAACCTGTACACCTTCTACCATCTCCGATGTTATGTAGATAAAATAAAAATGCTTACAAACCCTTTCAGATATGCCATATCAGCTTGGGGCAATCAAAACACTACTACTTTCATTAATAATTTGTAAGATATCCAAAACATGTTTAAATACTTCACTGGTATTCCTTATTGTTAGTTGTTGTTGTTTTAAGGGCAGAACTACGAGGTCATCTGCCCCTATTCCCTTATTGTAATATTAAAGAGTTTTATCAAAGTACTGCACTGAATCTCTTCTGTGGCGTAGTTGGTAGCATGCCCAAGATCGCAAGTCAAACCTAGCCGAAGTCGTCGGATTTTTCACGAGCGTTTAAGTCCTTATGCAGGATGCCTTCCTTCGGAGGGGTAGTAAAGCTGGCGGTCCCATATCATAGATTTATAGCATGTCAAAGAACATTCCTCTAACTAAACTTGTGTGAAGCTAAATTTCTAGGTTAGATTTCGTTGAAACGCTCTATCAAAGTTCCAACGCTCACCCCTGGGTGTCGGTGACATCTGGTAGCAAAAGTTGGAACTACTGTAAATTGAACAGAACTTGTAGCTCACCCCATGGGTGTCCGCATTGAAGCACCTACAGCCTCTGGCGAGCCGAACATGTCCTTGGACACCCCCGGCACTAAAAGCCATACGCTAAACTAAATAAATACCTAGAAGTTATCATCACAGCTCAACTTAAACATTCAGTTTGCATTTTTGTAACTGCTCGTGTTATTTATTTGTTCTGGAACACTTTTCTATGTAACTGTATTAAACAATCGGGCTCCTAAAGCGTACTGAATCTGAAGAGCAGCCATCATTCGCAGGAGTACATATGAGGAGCTCACATTCAAAAGAGACTTTGTCCAAAAATTCAAAAAAATGTGTTTAGTACAGGTTTCCCTTTGTGAGATTTATCCTGAGGTCCCAACACCCTGTAAACATTCAAAAGTGACTTTGTCTTGGCTATATTGATCTCTGAAAGTAGACTATTCATTCAAAAAACAACTTTGTCCACTGCAGTATTCGTTCAAACAAGACTTTGTGTACTTCAGCCAATCAGAACTCTAGCATCATAAGAATTGACTCCCATCATGCTTTGCGTGAACAGCGAGGTAGTGTATGACCTGTGTGTATGATGATTATTGCTTTTGCTGTTCAATCCAACTTCTGATTAATGTTTCCTCTGTCATATTGGTTATTCACGATTCTTGTGAAACAGTTCTAGTCGGAGATTGTTACAAAGGAAATGGAAAGATAGCATGATGGGAGAAATTAATCAGAAACTTGAGCATAACAATCAGAAGTTAGATCAAGTACGGTAGCTAAAGTTAATGAGAAGTTAGGTCAAGATTATAAAAAGTTGATAGAAAGCCTAGTACAAGTGATAAGTGAGATCAGAGGAGAGATTAAGGGCCAGTTAGAGGAGATTGTAGGTGAAAGTAGAAGAGAGGTAGAGGATATTGTAGGTGAAGGTAGAGGAGATTGTAGGTGAAAGCAGAGTAGTAGTTGAGGAGAGACTGGATGTAGTTGTTAATAGAGTAGATGAGATGAAGGATCAGGTAGAGGAGGAAGGAAGGAAGCTTTTAGTTTTACGTGACCATTAACCATGCGATCATGAGCCACGGGACCTCCTTTTTACGTAGAATCCGAACCACAGGGCATGGCATTTAACTTCGAAAATCTCACATGCATTGACCGGGAATCGATCCCGGTCCACCTTGGTGAGAGGCCACCACGCCCCTTAGGTAGATTAGATTGTAGGAGTTAGTTAGTTGTTGTTTTAAGGGGCGGAACTACGAGGTCATCTGCCTCAGATTTTAGGAGAAAGTAGAATAGAGGTTGAAGAGAGGAAAGAATAGATCAAAGAGAGAAAAAGAAGGGAACAATGAAACGGAAGTGAGAGAGAAATGGGTGAAATAAACTTAGAAATGTAAGTAGGTGAAAATTGGTTTAGGCGAAAAGATTTGCAATGGTACAAGAGGTTGTTAATGGATACACCTGCAGCAAGTGTTCCTCGTGAGGAAGTATTATGTGACTGGAAGATGATGTGGGATTCCATGTATAAAAGAAGATTTTTGTTGTAACGTTTCATAAGAATGGACGTTTTGAATATTAACTAAGTAAATGACTTTGCGGTTGAATGTTCGGCTTATTACAATGTTTCGAAATGAGTTAGATGTTTAGGCCTTATCAAAATATTATGCAGTCAAAGAGGACTATGTCCCATGTTCATGCAAACAAAAAGGATTATGTCTTTTCTGTTCAGTCAATAATAACTATGTCCAGAATTTAGTATGTAAATACTGAATATCTACTGTAGTTTGATTTCATTAGAGTGTCTTGTTACATTTTTATAACCCATATGTGTGTACATAAATGCATAAAATAAGCAATAAGATGTTAATTTGAGAGAAATCGGTTTTTTGGTCATTCCCTAAAGTTGTATTTGAGTGACAAAGTCTCTTTTGAAAGTTAGCTCCTCATATGATTTGTAACTTAACATGTTATACTTTACCAAGCTATGCTCGCTGTCATGGGGGTAAGCTCTCTGCAGAGTTGGTAGATGTGAGTTCGAGCCCCACCGTCGGCCGTCCTCAGTTTTCCGTGGTTTCCCCATTTTCAACTCCTGGCAAATGCTGGGTCAGTACCTTCTGACAGGCCACGGCCGCTTTCTTCCACATCCTTGCCCAGTTTCATTCATTTCATATCTCATTAACTCCTTTCATGAGGTTGGCTTCAGGAAGGACATCCGGCCATAAAAGCCATCCCTCACATAGACTTTCATCGCATCTCATCCCCGACCCCGTTAAAAACGGGAGTAATAAGAGGGTATACAGAGGCCTACAAGTACATCACCTTTCTGCTTCCGTTTTTCTAACCGGAAATGAATAAAGAAGTGTTCCGGAAGTAGTGTTGTACCTATTTGAGCTCCCAACAACACAGCTACAACTTCTCATTTACTAAGCGTTTTCTGTGATTCCTTACGTCTGACTTGGTACAAACATGAAGCCCACAGTTAGTACACTCGGAGCCTATATACAGTACTCAGGATCTGATGGCCCATTCTAATACTGTTCATAACTATTACGTGTAGGATTGTCATTTACTTATTTATTGTGTATATATATTGATACGAAATTATCATCATCATCATCATCATTTCCCCTTATCCAGCTCCTGCCGGGTCGGGGTATTTATGGCACTTCTCCACTTTCCTCTTTCCTACCACAATTCTTCTTCCACGATCTTGTCCCAGTCCAGATTTCTTTTTCTCAAGCTGTTCTTCACTGAATCGATCCACCTTGTTCTAGGTCTTCCCCTTGCTCTCTTGCCCTTGCACTTGGCCTCCAGCATCTGTCTTGGTATTCTATTTTCCTCCATCCTCTTTACATGTCCAAAACACCTTAGTTTATTCTTCTCAATTCTCTCATTTAGTTTTCCCATCCCAACTTCCTTCCTAACATCTTCATTCCTCACTCTGTCTTTCCTTGTCTTACCTATCATACTTCTTAGGAATTACATTTCACTGGCTTGGATTCTACTCTCTTGCCTGCTCGTCAGGGTCCAAGTCTCAGCTGCATACGTTAATATGGGTACATAGTACATTTTATACATTACCTCCTTGCTTTTCCTTGGTACTTCCTTATCCCAAACGAGTTTTCTTACACTTTGATAGAATGCATTGCTCTGCTGTACCCTCCTGCCAATCTCCATGTCCAACCTACCAGTTTGCATCAATTCACTTCCTAGGTATTTGAACGTGTCCACAATTTCCAAACTCTGACTTCCAATTTTCACAGTGCCCTTACCTTGTCTTTCCCCTCTTGTCATCACCATGGTCTTGCTTTTCTCTATACTGATTTTCAGGCCATACTTCTGAATATTTCCGTTCAGTGCATCTAGTTGTTTTTGCACTTCTTCGGTGTTCCTTCCCCAGACCACAATATCGTCTGCAAATAATAGTAACTTCATTTCTTTATATCCATATGCTTCCTTTGTTTCCTTTACAATTTCATCCATTACCATTATGAATAAAAGAGGTGACAGCACACTCCCCTGTCTTAGTCCAGTCTTGTTCCTAAACCAATCTGGTCTTTCCAACTGGGGTCAGTACCCTGCTAACACAGTTGTTGTACATTGCTTGCACCATTTCCAACATTTCTCTTCCCAGTCTCTTCTTAACCATGGTTTCCCACACCTTCTCTCTGGCGACACTATCATATGCCTTTTCTAGATCTATGAAAGTCATGATCAAATCCTCTCCATATTCCCAGTTCTTTTCCATCACCTGCCTCAAGCTAAAGATTGGGTCCACTGTGGATCTTCCACTCCTGAAGCCATACTGTTCCTCTTGAAACTCTCCTTCCACCTTTCTTCTCATTCTTCTTTCTAATATCCTTTCCAGTACTTTTACTATCTGTGATATAAGGGTGATCCCTCTATAGTTATCACACACTTTCTTGTCCCCTTTCTTAAACACTGGTATTATTAGCCCTTTCTCCCAGTCTTCTGGTACACATTTCCATTTCCACACACACTTTAGCAGTCGATACAGCCACTGCATACCAACAGGTCCAGCAGCCTTTATCATTTCTACACTGATTTCATCCACCCCTGTTGCTTTTCCCAGCTTCATTTTCTGTACTGCTAATTCCACCTCCAGCATTGTTATATCATCTTCTGTTATAGAGTCGTCAGGCTGTGTCAATTCGATCTCACCAGTACAATTGCTCACATTCAATAGCTTATCGAAATACTCCTTCCATCGTCCCTTTATCTCTTCTGGGTGTGTTAACAAGTCTCCATCTTCCTTTTTCACCAGCTTTGTAGTAACTCTTTCTTTCCTCTTACTTCTTAGAAGCCCATACAGCATCCTTTTACTGCCACTTACGTCTGTTTCCATTCTTCGTGTAAATTCTTCCCAACTTTTCTTCTTTTCTTCTCCTACCACTTTCTTACACCTCCGTTTGCTGTCGTGATACTTCCTTTTGCTTTCTTCTGTTTGATCTCGGTTCCATTCTTTCCATGCAGACTTCTTTTCTTTCACTGCTTTCCTCACTTCCTCATTCCACCACGGTGTCTCCTTCTCTTTCACTCTTGTTGATGTCCTACCACAAGCACTCTCTGCTGCACCAGCAAATGCCTTTTTAAAGTGGGACCATTCCTCTTCTACATTTTCCACTTCAGTAACTGGGATTTGTTGCTTCAATCTCTCCTAAAAATCTTCCTGTACAGCTTTGTCTTTCAATTTCCATACTTTTATTTTACTTTCTCTGATCTCCTTTAGGTTTTCCAATTTTCCCCATCTAAATTTTGCCACCACAGCTCTATGGTCCCCATCAAATGCTTCTCCTGGTAAAGCTGTCACATCCATCCGCTTTCTGCGATTTGTCCTTTCCACCAGGAAGTAGTCAATTACTGATTTTGTTCTTCTATCACCCCACCCATATCTCGTAATTTTCCTGCTGTTTTTCTTCCGAAACCATGAATTACCCACTATCAGTCCATTCCTTTCACAAAAGTTTACAAGTTCCTCTCCTTCCCGGTTCTTTTTCCCATATCCATATGGTCCAACGACTTCTTCCTTTCCTTGTCTCTCATTTCCGACTTGTGCATTCATATCTCCCATGATCACCACTTCTACATCTGAGATTACTCTTTCTACATCCTCCAGGAATACTTCAATATCTTCTTCTCTGTTTCCAGTCTGTGGTGCATACACTTGTATGAAGTCCATCACGTCATTCTTCATCTTCATTCTAATTTTCATTATTCTGTCACTCACACATTCTACCACTTCAACATACTCCTCCAGTTGTTTCGAGGTTATCAGTCCCACGCCATTTTTTGCCTCTTGGCCACCACTCCAGTATAATGTATATCCTTTCCTCAATTTCTTCCTTCCTTTACCTTTCCATTTCACTTCACTCAGCCCCATCATTCCAATCTTCTCCCTCTCCATGAAGTCTACCACCTCCTCCACCTTGCCTGTCAGGGTCATGACATTCATGATTCCCACTTTCATTTCGGTTACTGGTCGCCCATTTCTCACAGTTCCCCCAGTACCAAAGGAACTGCGCGTCGCCTGCAGGGTACGCCCTAACCTTTTCCGAATCATTGGAAGTGCCATTTCCATTTTAGGCTATTATTACGATGGGGTCGCCACTCCCAAAGGCTGATACGAAATTAGTCATATATAAATTGGGTCCTTATTGACAACTAGTCCAATAAACATCTTCAAGTAATTTATTTTATTGCCTTTTGGTGGATTGCTTTCAATGCCATTGGTATTTATATACACTGTAATATACAGAGTTACAACTGACAGCAAACAAAGAGGATATAACTGCAAAGGAAATGTTGAATACCTAATATTTTTATGTTTGATGATGCGACTGTATTAATCGATAAATTAATGACGCAGACAATTTGCCTGATGACATCCAGTCAAAGTAGCCTTCTCACGGTTTGAAATAGGCAATTGTGCAAGACACGTTCGTCATTAAAAATACTTGTGATTTTGTGTGAAACTGTAAATTCCACCGATTGACACGTGACTCGACAATATCTGAGAATTTTCTTGCCAAAAACATTACCAATAAATCAGAGAAAATATATAGCCTTGTATTTTCGCTGATTTACACACACATTGGTTCATATCTGCTTTGTATTGCTCTTCGCGGGCAGTTTGTCTTACCGTTGCGCATGCGTAACATCACAGGTTATAGAATGGTATCTGTTGATTTGAAAGCAGTGCGCTCATATAAACTCCCTGCCTAGTCAATACACAATTTATTAATTTATTTAATATATGGATCGTATATTTCAAACGGTATCCCGACTTAGAAAGCTTTGTTTTCTCTTCTCACATAATCCTTTAAGAAGTCAAACACATCTGGATTGATGCGTCTTATTTGCAGCACATTGTATGTTGTTGCTATTCTGTTTCTTATTCTTGGTGGTGTTCAAGTACTGAGTCCTCTGCCAGCTGGGTGGCTGATGTAGAGGAGAGTTCGCCACAGTGTTGCAAAGATACAGTAAATGTTGTGACACATTCTATCGTGGCAGTGTAGTGAAGAGGACAGTCGGTCTCTGATCCTGTTTTACTCCCTTCAATACTGCGTCACTTATCTAGGTTGGGTACGCCATGGCGCCAATTTTCCTGTATCATTCTCGTATGCAGCATTGCAATCATATTTTATCGTAGTTAGCTCATGGCGTGTCTCTTCGTGGTTTTATTTGTTTTCTGCGTCTTTCCTTTCCAAGGATTCCTTCAATTCTCTTATTTTATCATCTTCTTTTGGCCTTGTCTTCTTTAACCTCATGTCCTGTGGTTCGGATTCCACGTAAAAAGGAGGTCCCGTGGCTCATGATCTCGAGATTAACGGTCACGTTAAACTACAAGCTTGCTTGCTTTCTTTAACCTCAATCAGGAATGTACTTTTCTTGGAATTGAGGACATTGAATAGCCTACACATTTTCTATGAAACCATCGATCGCACGGTCCGTCGCAACCGACAGCTGACACTCGTGTGGAACTCCCTTACTACATTTGGGACAAAGCTGCTTTAGACTTGGCTGTACTACTATTTAGTTGTCGTGACGGCATCTCTCTGTACTTCAGCAAACTAATCGTTTATAGGCCTATTCTCTGTTTATTCCTCGTCTCTATCTGCTTGCACGTTGGTTGGTACGCAGAAGTACATCTGTATATCTTTTCAGTCGGTATACCTTGAGTTAAAAAAAACTCTCAAGATGGCAAACCTGTGGAGAATTGATCTGATGAAAATTCTCGAATCGATACTTCTATACTACACTACGATCATATACTTATAAATTACTAAATTGAGCATTACTCCAGTTCTTTTGTCATCATGTGTTAGACCCAATTGATAATGATGACTTGGCATTCACCGCTTAAAACATGAGTATTTATGAACTTAGTATTGTACTCTAGAATAAGAACATTCCTGTGGTGAAGGCCTATTATGATCCGCTCTTCCTATGCTGACACATCTTCTATTCGAAAGTGAGACAAACATTGTTTATTTTATTAACAACTTCACTATATTATATTGCACAACTTGTTTCCAACATTCCGCCATTGCTCGCATCCGATTGGCCTCAGGAGTATCCGAGAATAGGAAACGTAAAAACTTAACTATGTTTCCTGGGCGACCTTGGGCTTCACGTTATTGGAAAGTTATTGTAAACCCATCCGTAAGAAGGTATGCATTTCAACTTAGTTTCCATTTCAAGCCTTTATTGGATTATAGACATACTCAACAGCAAGAGGACGGATTTTGGTTTTGTGTTATCTCCAGCTCGGGGAATAGGCACACTGCATTTCGTATTGGAGTTGGTGATTATTGTTTGTGGCTCGTGTTGCAGTTGTCTTGAGTATGTTGGTGGCTTGTGATTATGTTGTCCTTAATTAATGTATTAAAATGTGTGTTCTTTGTTCTTAATATGATTTGTGTTTATTATTTGACATTGAACAACAGTAATAGACTTCATAAAATAACGGGATTTGATCGACAATAAGACCAAGACTATTTCACGACCCAAAATAAAATACTAGTTGGTACCACATGGAAATTTCAAGATATAATAAATAATATAACATTTTGAGTACAGTATATTTGGTAATTAGCCTTTATTCGAGCCCCGACCCGGCAGGAGCTGGATAAGGGGAAATGATGATGATGATGATGATGATCGAGCTCATTGTAAGGACGTCCATTTCTATTAGACTTGTTTATTTAAAATTGAATTCTTAGAGTTAAGTTTTATTTATTATACTGTTTTTCATAATAAATAGCCTATTTAATGTATAAGTTTGTTATAGTATTAACAGGTGTGTATCAGTAAACTCCATTAATATTGGGATCATCCTTAATACCTTAAAATCTATTCTCATAGCAATCATTTAAGACTCCCTTGACATGTTAAATCTTCTTCTTTAGGGCAATTTTCTTGTTAGTGTAGTGTGTTTGTGCAAAATTGTAGTGTACATTCTAGCCTAAATATTATGCTCTCTCTCACTTAAATCTAAGTGTCATTCATTCATTGTATACAGTACATGAGTGCCAACTAATCAAACAGTAAAATTCATTTTGGCAGGCGAAATGCAAGCAGCCATGATTGGCATACACCCTTCTTTCCTGCTGCTACTGTTACTACTACTCACACCTTCTGATTTGTGGATTTAATCACACAAATCTGATGATGTGATAGGTTCATTTTTTCTAAGAGGTACCTGGTGTACAGTATACAATGTATATCGGGTGTTGCGAGGATCTTGTTGTTTAGCCAAGATGTGTTTTTAACAATGCTTTTCATGCCATTTTTGTATGTCTCTTGCTGACATTCCATTCTCTCTTTACAGATTATCTGGATCGTGTTTTGGTAATGCCTGATTCTGGGATCACCAGTTGACTATTTTCAAAATAAACTGCATCTTGCTTACATCTCTTTAATTCTTTAAAGATGCTAATCACATTGAAAAATCTGCAGCAGCAGACCTTTCAAGTGGAAGTAGAACCTACCCAAACTGTTAAACATCTCAAGGAGAAAATAGAGTCTCAGAAAGGGAAAGAATATGCAGCAGAAAACCAGAGACTCATTTATGCAGGGAAAATCCTCACTGATGAAAATATTCTTAGTGAGTACAATATTGATGAGAAAAAATTCATTGTTGTCATGGTAACGAAACCGAAGAGTGCCCCGACGCCGTATGCCGGCCCCAGCGATCCCACCGAGGTAGCCAGCGAGCCCAACCAGGGTGACGGGGAAGGAGCCAAGGAAGAACCCCAGCGTGCGCCTGTTGCTCCGGCTGCGACTGTGACTGCGACGGAGACTGCCGCTCCCCTGGAGGCTGCATCTAACATCGTAGATGCACAGTCTACTCTGCTCATGGGTGAGGAATACAATCAGATGGTTCAGAATATAGTGGACATGGGTTATGGTCGTGATCAGGTGGAGCAGGCATTGCGGGCCAGCTTTAATAATCCTGACAGAGCCGTGGAGTACTTGCTCACAGGAATTCCCCCCGAAGCTCTGGAGGATAGGGATCCGGCCGGTGCAGAGGAGTCGGCGGCGGAAGTGCCGGGATCTAACGCCCCCACACCCGCCAGCGGAGAGGACCCTCTGGCTTTCCTGCGTTCCCAGCCACAGTTCCAGCAGATGAGACAGGTGATCCAACAGAACCCACAATTGTTAAACACCGTGCTACAGCAGATCGGCCAGACCAACCCGGCTCTTCTGCAGCTCATCTCCCAGAATCAAGAGGCCTTCGTACGGATGCTGAACGAGCCCGCTCCCGGAGCTGGAACCGCTGCCGAGGTAGCGGCCAATCAAGGAGCAAACGCCAGCCCTGACGATGCTGTTCTAGGCCCAGGATTTATCCAAATTACTCCACAGGATAAGGAAGCCATTGAAAGGTTAAAGGCTCTTGGATTTCCTGAGCATCTTGTGATCCAAGCCTATTTTGCCTGTGAAAAGAATGAAAACTTGGCAGCAAATTTTCTACTTTCCCAAAACATGGATGACTGAGTAAAAGAGTTAATTAATATAAACGTTATTTATCTGATAGCCATAAAACTGCAACATTGTATTGAGTGCAATGTCTCATGCAAGCCTTCCACATTTCTGAAAGCATTGTCAGCTTGATTCTGTTTTTGTTACAAATCATGAATACAATATCACAAAATAACGAATCTTTTTCTTTTAATCAGTGCTAGGCCAATAATTAGGAGACTTGCACATTTTGAAACCAGTTTTGATGTTTGAATATTTTGTTTTGGCTACCTTAATAACACTTATTCTTGGGAAGTTATTAATTATTTATTGTATTTGGGTTTGACTCAATTAATTTGCTGATTAACATATGGAATGATCAGGTTTCCTTTAAATTTGTGACTCCCTTGCTGTGTTTAGAAGCTTTCAGAACAGGATATATAATGGCTGGTATCATTTATCTTGATAATTAATTTC
Source organism: Meconema thalassinum (assembly GCA_946902985.2). Classification (NCBI taxonomy): domain Eukaryota; kingdom Metazoa; phylum Arthropoda; class Insecta; order Orthoptera; family Tettigoniidae; genus Meconema; species Meconema thalassinum. The sequence goes on along the minus strand of OX336393.1, from coordinate 526,779,210 downwards.
CCAGTTTTGATGTTTATTCATATATAGCAATCAGCTTTTGTAGAATTTTACAAGGAAAAGAAAGTGTTCATGTCTTGAAGAGAGTATGATTGTTATTTTAAAAAGCAGAGAAATCTGATCATCCAAATAGGATTCTATGATTGGTTGAGCATTCTGTGTGATGAATATGGAGGGAACTGTACCAAGGCTTGGGATTGTGCTGGTTACCTTTCAAAAAATAAAATATTCATATTGCCTTGTTTTGATTTCTTAACACAAAGTCACTTCTAATGTATCTTCGAGAACATGTATTCCATTTCGTATCTTGTGACAATATAACTAATTTCTGGGCTCTATGCACAGTGTTAAGTTTGAGAGATTAACTGTATATAATATGTATAGAGAATTAGAAGACGAAAGCATATTGGTAGTGAAGCTGGCTAATGTAGCAAATGGGCTTTGTTTCTTATCAGGCAAGCTTCTGGGAAACATTAAGTCAGAGTTAAAGCAAGAACTTTGACGGGAATCCAGAGAAGCATTTATACAGTCTCCTATACTAACCTTACTTCATATTATGGTTCTTGTAAACAATTCTGAGTACTAACCTGCTGAACCTTATTTAGTCACATTTTGTGCATCATAATCGTCGTAAGAGGAATAGCCGTTGGTCGAGTATGCACAAGGTATAGGCTGCGCTACTTCACCCTCCGGCACTTGCACATATAATCCTATGTGCATATACTGTTGATTATGTTATTTACTCAATATTAGGTAAATCGTTCCTTAAAAAATTTAGAACTAGAGATTTTCCTTTTAATAAAGCTTCTAGAATTCTATTCTGAAGTCATTCTCTTCCTTTGTACTGACAAGCACAACACTTGGTCCTCTGCACTCGGCCTGCCTACAGTATGTTTCCACAACTCTGTACCAAATATCATTGTTTCTAAGTAAAGCTGCTTAAATCGGTGTACTTGCTTCTGTGAACAAATGTTTTCCATTTGGAGCGATAAAAATTTAACTTTTATAAAGGTGTATATTTAGTTTATTCAGATATTTTAAAATTCCTGGTCTGTATATGTTGTCCACACTCTAATTTAGACTCCCCACCACAGTGGGTTGAAGTCTCGATATCTGATTGAGGCACATTCTTCCCTTCCTTAACTTTGAAACAGTGATTCTCTCCTGGGCTCAGTTGGAGAGGCCTGTTGAAAGTACTTTTAGAGTAATTGAGGCTTTGTGTATCTTGAATTTTAAATTTTAAGATGTCTTCTTGTGTATGACCAGCAGTCCCAGTGGCTGTCATTCAACCCCCTCATATCTTCTTTATAAAATATATATTCTGGGGATAGTCAAACATTCTTTAAAAATCAATATACTGATTATTTCTTTCAATGAATGTTTGAAACATAATTACAGAACTATTGTTTTGAAGTTTCTTAATAAAAGGCGCAAAGTTGAAGCTCATTAATCATGTTTGTTTGGTTTTTCTCTCCACCCATGGTTTAGTCCTTTCTTGTGCACAGACTAGGGCCATAGTTCCAGCCAATCGCACAGCCAATGTGATATGCAGAAACTGACGCAACTGGTCGACTTTGCAGATCTTTCTGTGCTGAATTGCTCTGTTTGAAATATGTTATTTTAGTGGTGGAGCCAATCTCTACAAACTTGACATCAGAACTTGATTTTGTATTCTTGTGTAGATGAATATTGTCCTGCGGTGCAGTCACAGTGTAGCTTCTTTCTGGAAAGTCTGCATTGTAACGCTTAAAGTTGTTCCAGGCAGCAGTGCACTGCAGAAACTGACTCGACTGGTATTGCATACAATTTGCAAATTGACTGCTGCTTTTATGGCACACAACCAATCACTAGGCGGCAGTTGTCATAAAATCCCTGTACAGTAGACTCTCGCAAACTCGGTAACCCGGCACTCCGGATTTCTCGGCCACCCTGTCAGGAGAAAAAAATCATGATTTTTGTTTGTTTTTGTGTTTCCGCACAGAGCGTTATTATGTTTTATTTAGTCTTCTCCGTAAATAAAATTATCGACAGTTAAATATGACGCGAAACAAGTTGACCTACAGTACATATTAAGAAGAGTAACGACGACCTGATAAATACAGGTAGTTGTTCAGTACTGTAAATGTACAAACTGTTGGCAGTAAGAAGTAAACAAACGGTTCTCGCGCAGAGCGTTGTATTTATTTGATTGCACATTCTCCGTGACACGCAGCAAGGCATTCTGTTGGATTCAGATATTGTAGCGGCTGTCACAAGAAATGCTGAAATCGACGATCATGATGAAGTTGAAGATTGCGGAGTAGTGGAACCAAAAATCACTCATACCGAGGGACTTAATGCCACTGAAACTACTCTTCGGTATTTTGAACATCAAGGTGCGTCCGCTATGGACATTCTGTTTCTTCGCCGTCTTCGTGACGCGGCTTCAAGAAACTGGTATCAAAGCAAAAGAACATCACCTATTTTTTTGCAAAAAAAGTAAACAGTAATTTTCATTAAGTGAAAAAACTATTTGCCCACAGGAATTGTTTTGTACATAAACTGTACAGTGTATATATTATAAAAATAATTTGTACACCTAGTTTATCTAAGTTTTCTTCTATAATTTACAGTAATTGTGTTCCTTGATTCTTGTGCAGTACAGTACTGAACTATATATTCAAGTACTGTAATTGTAGTGGCTTAATCATTTTAAAACTTCTGTTTCTGTTAAAAACAAATACTGTAAATGTACTGCATTGCTCTACTCTTAAACCAAAACAAACAGCTTATTTCTTCTTTTTAACACATATCCCGATAACCCGGCATTTTCGCGAACTCGGCCACCCTTCGGTCCACATTAGGCCGAGTTTGTGTGACTACTGTATATAAAATATTAAATTCATAATATTCTGCTGAAGAAGTATTTTAAAAAATTGATTGATTTAGCAGATTGTTACAAAAGTTGGCAACACTGTAGGTATTCATGGAATAGAAAGACAACTAGAGGAAATCAAGTTTGTTGAATCATATCCTGAGTCCAGTCCAAGCTTGCCATGGTACAGTTGGGCAATAGTTCAGTGGTGGTAGGAACTGCTTTAGATGAGTAAGATATTATATTGGGTTACCATTTTCTTTGTATGGTTGTGTATTTGATAAACCATGGTGATGGTGAAGGATGCTACATTCTATTTGGGTCCCTGGACATTAAAAAATCCATGGAAATTAAAAACCAGGCATTTTGGCGGAAGAAGCAGCTAACTGGCAAGGACTTCCATTTCAGTCCAATTTTCTGTAGAAGTGTAGGCTTGTTTAGCAGATAGTTATAAAAAGATACACAGGAAAATTCTTTTAAATTATACTGGACCATCACTATAGTCCGGATTTGTCTTCTTCATGTGCCGTCTCCTGTATGAAGGTTGGCGATCATCACAGCACTCCGGTTTTTGAATCTAGCAGCACTGGAACTACACTTGAACCATTTTTTTAGGTTGTCCAACCAAGAGATCCTCCTCCTGCCCTCAACCTTCCCTTGAATAATATTTTTAGAAGACGATACCTGTCTCCTCTCATTATATGACCCAAGTATTGTAACTTCCTAATTTTGGCACAGGTAATTATCTCCTACGCAATATCTCAAGATTTGTGATTCTATCCATTCAGCTTACTCATATGATCCTTCGATATGTCCACATCTCAAATGCCTCTAGTCTGTTAATCGTATCTTGTTGGAGTGTCCAAGCTTCCATACCGTAGAAGAGTACCGAGAACACACAACATTTTAGCAACCTTAGTTTGAAATTTATACTAAGGTCTCTATTGCACAATAAATTTCTCATTTGATTGAATGCACTCCTGGCTTGTCCTATCCTGGCCTTAATTTCTTGAGAGTAATCATTGGTATCATAACTATGGTTCCTAAATATCTGTATTTCTGAACTCTATGAACTGCTTCACTGTTGATTATCATATTTCCTGGATTCTCTTTCGAAATTACTGTGAAACTGGTTTTCTTGACGTTTAGAGTTAACCACTTTTTTCGCTGGCTTCTACCACTCTTATCCATCAACGGTTGTAGATCTTCAAGGCATCCAGCGATTAATAGAGTATCGTCCGCAAATCATAAATTGTTTACAAGTTTGCCATTCACCTAAATCCCTGATGTCACACCCAAAAGGGCAGTTGGAATTACGTCTTCAGAGTAGGTGTTGAATAATAATGGAGACAGTACACATCCTTGTCTCACACGTCTTTCAATTTTAATTTCATTTGAAACCCTGTTGCCTTTTCTTATTAATGCGGTCTGATTTTAGTAAGGTTGGGTAATAATTTTCATATCCCTTCGTTTTAATTTTTTCTTCCGAGCAACGGAATCAGTTGATCATGTCGAAGTTTGTCAAAGGCTTTATTATAATCCAGAAAACAAACATATATTGGCTGATTCATTTCCAGGCATCTTTATGTCAGACATTAAACGCAAATAATGCTTGTCGTGTTCCCAGGGCATTCCTGAATCCAAACTGAGTTTCATTTATATCTTGTTCTAGTTTAATATGTATTCTTTGATGGATGATCTTCACAAATATTTCATCATGTGACTCATTAAACTAATTGTCCTATGGCCATTACATTCTTTCGCATTTTAGTGGCGTAGTTGGTAGCATGCTGAGCTCCTATGCCCAAGATAGCGGGTTCAAACCCGGCCGAAGTCGTCGGATGTTTTAAGAGCGTTAAAAATCCCTCAGTATGCCTTCCTTCGGAGGGGAAGTAAAGCCGGCGGTCCCATATCATAGATTTATGGCATGTTAAAGAACCTTCCACTAATTACACCTGTGTGAAGCTAAATTGTATAGGTTAAGAATGTAAACAATGCTCTTAGGTTCCTACGTTCGTTGCCAAGAGCCGACTGCAGTGGCGTCTAGTAGGTAAGTTCTGAAATAGTAGGCGGTGGCGTTTGGCGGCAAAAGTAGGAACTATTTGAAAAATTCAAAGTCTGCAGTCCTAACTTGAATTAAAAAACACACACTAATACAGTTATCACAATTAACACCAGTTATCAGACAGATTCTACACACACCCAAAGTACACGGGGTACGTGACCGCGTTGTCGCAGCCCCTAAACTGAGGAACCAACCATTCTTTTGCATTATTTATTTTTGGTATAGCCAAAGATAATACAAGTGTATGCTCCACTAACAGGATGTAGCGTAGAAGAAAAAGAAGATTTTCTCAATGAATTGAAAACGCATATGGTTGGAGATGGGATCATGATAATGGGTGATCTGAATGCTCATGTGGGAACTGATAGAATAGGATATGAGAATGTTTTGGGCCCGCATGGGTATGGAGATAGATAAGAAGATGGAGTGAAACTGTTGGACTTCTGTATCAGAAACAACCTGATAAAAAAAACACATGGTTCATGAAGAGGAATAGTCATAAGATCAGCTGATATAGTTGGGATGGACAATATGGAACACTCCTTGATTTCATAATAACAGACCGAGAATGGGGAAGATAAATCATCAATACCAAGATAATCCCCAGTGAAAGTATGGAAGGTGCCCACAGACTGTTAATTGTGGAATTAAAACTCCCTAAAATTGTATTGAAGAAGAAACCAAAGATCAAGGTTTGGGAATTGGAGGAGAAGGATAAAAGAATAGGATAAAAAGCAAGTTGCCCAACACAGAAATTCGAAGTGGAGAAGAAGAGTGGACAAATTTAAGACAGACTTTTGTGGAGACAGCAAAAGAGATATGTGGGACAACAAAAGCAACTTTCAAGGGAAATGAGAGACAGTGGTGGACAGACAAATTAAAAGAAGAAATAAAGGAAAGGAACAGGGTAAAGAAAGAAATGGATAAGGAAAAGCAAAATAAATCAGAGATGAAATTACGATAGAAAGATTACATGATGAATACAAGAGCTTGAAATTACAAGTAAAGAGGAGTATTAAAGGAGAATTGAACAAAATGGTCGAGGAAATCAAAAATTATTATACAGAGTAATAAAATCGAAAAGAACTAATCAAGAAAAAAATCAAGGCATTAGAGAGAGAAGAAGGATCCATACTACATGATGAAGGGGGTCTTAAGAAGGTGATGGCAAAATATTTTGAAAAACTTCATAATGAGGATGACAGTTCTGAGGAAGAAGGAGATAAAGAAATTGGAAATAATAGTTGGAGAAAGTGAAGAGAACCATAAAACGAGGTGAATAGGATCAAAACTTTGTTCGTAAACAAAAACGTATATTACATGTACCACATAAACCGGAAGGTGGTTGTTAGCAGTAGGTGTTGCTTGTATTGGTACAACGCTATGCTAATACATTTTTTATTTATTTATTTGATGGATGATCTTCACAAATATTTCATCATGTGACTCATTAAACTAATTGTCCTATGGCCATTACATTCTTTCGCATTTTAGTGGCGTAGTTGGTAGCATGCTGAGCTCCTATGCCCAAGATAGCGGGTTCAAACCCGGCCGAAGTCGTCGGATGTTTTAAGAGCGTTAAAAATCCCTCAGTATGCCTTCCTTCGGAGGGGAAGTAAAGCCGGCGGTCCCATATCATAGATAAACATAAAGATGTTTTCCAATTTTTAAGTTGGCAGCACTTAACAGTATACACATTCAACCAGAAGCAACAAGTTTTTCAAAATTAGCTTGGTGAAATAACTTTATGTGGAACATGTGCTTGCACTAGCATTTTGCAAAATTAGTGTTTTATATTTGGATAAGGTATGTTGAGTGAATTCATTTCAAGTATCATCTTCAGTTTGCATGTTATCAGTTGTGATAAAATCTTATTTGTTTTGTGTCCTGCCTTATTTTTCTGACTGGCAGGTGAATAGGATCAGATAATTTGATGTTATGTTTGAGTATGCCGTGGCACTACAAACCAGATCCACACAGTAAGGTACACCGCAAAGCTGACCTTAACTCTATAGAAAGAGCTAGGTTAGCTATAAGGACTAAGTATAGAAAGGCAGCAAATAAATTCTCAATTCCATGAAGTGCTGAAGGAGACTGGGTCCTAGTAAGTATTCCTCCAGATACCAGGAAGCAAGGCACAAGCTAGCTGATTTATTTAGTAGGCCAAATTTTGCGGTCTGTAAACAGTAAAGATGAAAAGAAATTCGAAGGGACGTTTGTTAGGTGCAAATCCACAAGAGACTTCCAAGGACACATCTGTGTGTTTCCAGCTGTGGAGGACATTACTTGCTTCTCTTATGAGCAAATAGTTAGGAGACTGAAGGGCCCACAAAATATCCGTAGGGGGCAACTTAAGTTTGCATTCAATTATAACACCGTATAGTTGTGTTTATCACCAATTTTATAATTTACGTAGTGAATACGTAGTCATTCAACTAAATATGTATATTTTTAAAGTAATAAATTGTTTTACAGGTCTTTTCACCATCGGCAGTTAATTTAAATATGATCTGATATTTCTAGGAGTAGTCCAGAGTCCTAAATAATGATCCCTTTCACCCTACAGTTCATCTGAATAGGATTAGTCGTAGAAATCAAGGAGTGATCTTATTCACCCCACCTGGTGTGGTGAATGGGATCACGCACTTAATTAGGTATGTGCACTTAATTTTTCGGGATAGAGGCATATTTACCAACATTATACAATCCATTGATGCGGGCTCATGTTTCAATTAAAGGAACCCGAAATAAAGTTCAGTGGTTCAAAAGTTACTGACGGACAAAGTTCAAAAGTGATCCCATTCACCTCGTTTTATGGAACCCGATAACATGGTTGGAACTTGAAAGGCCAGTGAAATCAATGACCAAAGGTAAAGCAAGTGGAAAAGATGAGTTCAATGCTGATATGATTAAGGCAGCAGGAAGCATCGGCTTACAGAGGCTATATAGTCCTCAATGCCATATGGAAGGATGAAATAATACCTGAAGATTGGCAACAAGGAAACATTATACCATTGTTCAAAAAAGGGAATAGGAAGAAATGTGAAAATTATAGCGGTACCGTATAACTTTATTATCACATGGGCTGAAAATATTGGAGAAAGTCTTAGACAAAAGACTGAGCGATATAATAGAAATGCAGTTAGAGGAAGAACCATATGGATTTAGACCGAATAGATCAACAATAGGTATGATATTTTCTGTACGTATGATATTAGAAAAACATCTGGAAAGAAACAAGGAAATCATTTTCGTATTTCTGGATTTGGAAAAGGCCTTTGATACAGTTAAGAGAAAACATGTATGGGAGTGCCTACTGATAAGGAATGTATCGAAATCATTAATTAATAAGATAAAAATGTTGTATCATGAGAGTAAAAGCAGTGTACAAGTCGGAAGTGGTGACTCTGAAACATTTTATACAAAAAAAGGCCTCGAGCAAGAAAGTGCATTATCACCATTATTATTTATTATACTGATGGATGAAATTATAAAACGTGTAAAACAGAGTATCATTCATTCATTCATTTATTTGCAATGGGGGGTGTGTCCCCCGGTGGCAAATTGGATGTGTTGTTTGAGTCTTCAGTCTTTTGACTGGTTTGATGCAGCTCTCCATGCCTCCCTGTCCTGAGCTAATCGTTTCATCTCTACATAGCTACCACACCCTACATCCGAGGCAATCTGTTTAACATATTCTAACCTTGGTCTACCCCTACAGTTCTTGTCCTCGACCCTTCCTTCCATAACTAAGCTTGCTATTCCTGGGTGTCTTAGTAAGTGTCCTACCAACCTATCTCTTCTCTTCATTAGCAGTCGCCAGAAACATCTCTCCTCTCCCACTCGCCTTAATACCTCTTCGTTTGTAACCCTATCTACCCATCTGATCTTCATAATTCTCCTGTAACACCACATTTCAAATGCTTCAATGCTCCTCTTTTCTGCTGCACCAATAGTCCAAGTTTCACTTCCATAGAGCGCCACGCTCCAGACAAAGGCTTTCAAAAATGACTTCCTAATACCTAAATCTATATTCGATGTCAACAGATTCCTTTTTTGTAGGAAGGCTTTCCTTGCCTGAGCCAACCTACTTTTTATATCCTCTTTGCTTCGTCCATCACTGGTTATTCTGCTTCCTAACTAACAGAAGTCTCCTACTTCCTTCAGCTTTTCACCTGCCAATTTGATCTCCATAGAAGTTTCTGACTTATTTCGGCTGCATTCCAGTATTTTTGTTTTACATTTATTAATTTTCATCATGTATTCATTCTGTAAGACAGAGTCCATACCATTCAAAAACTGATTCAAATCCTCAGGCGTGTCGGCCAAGATGACGATGTCATCAGCAAATCTCAGAGTTGAAATTATTTCTCCTTGAATCTTCACTCCCACTTGACATTTTTCTCCAATTTCCTTCATTGCTTGTTCAATGTAAAGATTGAAAAGTATGGGTGATAAGTTGCAGCCTTGCCTTACACCTTTCTGAATACCAGCTTCTCTCTCATGTCCTTCAGCTCGAATGACTGCTGTCTGGTTTCTGTATAGATTGTATATCACCCTCCTATCCCTGTACTTTATTCCAATAGATTTCAAAATGTCAAACAATTTAGTCCAATCAACGTTATCAAAAGCCTTTTCTAAGTCTACAAATGCCATGAACGTTCTCTTACCTTTCCTTATTCTACCTTCCAAAATCAGCCTAAGACTTAGTACAGCTTCCCTTGTTCCTACATTTCTCCTGAAACCAAACTGGTCTTGACCCAACTCCGTTTCTATCTGGCTTTCAATCCTCTTGTAAATTATTCTAGACAGGATCTTTGAAGCATGAGTAATCAAGCTGATTGTACGGTAATCTTCACATCTGTCAGCTCCCACTTTCTTTGGTATAGGGATGATAACATTCTTCTTGAAATCAGGGGGTACCTCACCTGTCTCATAAATCCTACACACCAAGTGAAATAACCTGATCAGACCTTCATCTCCTATGCAGCGTAGCAACTCAATCGGTATATCATCTATGCCTGGTGCTTTGTTCCTGCCTAAGTCCTCTAATGCTCTGTCAAATTCTGATCTCAATATTAAATCTCCTTTTGCATCCTCATCAATTTCCTCCTCCCTTTCCATTACATGATTCTCAATCTCCCTTCCCTTATACAAGCACTCTATGTAAGCTTTCCATCTCTCAACCTTTTCTTCCCTATCTGTTAGAGGCTTTCCATTTGTGTCCTTAATATTACAGAACTTAGTCTTCTTTTCCCCAAAAGTATTCTTAATCCTTCGATAAGCTGTGTCTACTTTTCCTAATTTCAGACAATTTTCTATACCTGCACATTTCTCTTTCAACCATTCTTCTTTCGCTTCCTTGCACTTCTTGTTAACCTCATTTCTCAGACGTCTGTATTCTGCTTTCCCCTTTTCATCTCTTACATTCTTGTGTTTCCGCCTTTCATCCATCAATTGTAGTATATCCTGAGTGATCCACGGTTTTCTACCTATTCTTTCTTTCCTACCAATGTTTTCTTCTGCGGATTTTGTTATTTCATTCTTCAAAAGTGCCCATTCGTCTGCAATTTAAGTTTGTTTAGGGTTTTTCATTAGTCCTTCCTTTATACTCTTCTTGAATCTTTCGTTTACATCCTTCTCTTTCAGTCTGTCTATTGCCCACCTTTTTGGCTTTTGACTTTTCTTCAGTTTCTTCAACTTTAATCTGCATTTCATTACAACCAGATTGTGGTCAGAGTTTATGTCAGCACCAGGATATGTTTTACAATCCAAAATCTGGTTTCGAAACCTCTGCTTGACCATAATGAAGTCGATTTGGTAACGCCCTGTATCTCCTGGTCTCATCCATGTGTATATTCTTCTATAAGGTGTTAGCTATGACCAACTCATGTTCGGTGCAGAATTCCATCAGCCTGCTTCCTCGATCATTCCTTTCACCTAATCCGAAATCTCCTACTATCTTCCCTTCTCTCCCTTTTCCTACCACAGCGTTCCAATCTCCCATTACTATAACATTTTCATCACCTTTGATATACCTCAGAATGTCATCTATTTCTTCGTAGACCTTTTCAACATCCTCATCATCAGCTTGACTGGTAGGCATATAGACTTGTACCACTGTGGTGCACGTAGGTTTAGTATTGATTTTTGCTACAATAATCCGTTCACTGTATTGCTCATAATATTCCACCCGCTGTCCAAGTTTCCTACTCAATATGAGACCAACTCCTGCTTGGCCATTGTTTGAATTAGTGCTAATGACCCTATAGTCTCCTGACCAAACGTCCTGTTCTTCCTGCCAGCTCATTTCACTAATCCCAACCAAATCCAACCTCAACCTATCCATTTCCCGTTCTAAGTTTTCTAACTTTCCACTTCCTAGCAGACTTCTAACATTCCACGCTCCGATCCGTAGAATGTCAGATTTCCTCTTTGTCACTTCTGTGATGTTAACCCCCTCTCGAGTAGTCCCCACCCGGAGATCCGAACGGGGGACTAGTTTACCTCCGGATTGAAATTTTACAAGGGAGGAGGCCATCATCACATGTAATTATGCATAGAGAGGTGCATATCCTCGGGAATAGCATTACGGCTGTAGTTTCCCGTTGCTTTCAGCCGTGCAGCAGAACGCAGTGTAGCCATTAGTTGGCTTATATTATCAATATCTTAACCGTCTATTAGACTAGTAAAGAATTGATTTATTCTGAAAGGCTGCTACTCCCTTTCAGAATAAGTAAAGAGCAATTCTACCACAAAATACTAACCTTCTACTAACAATTAAATACCAAAATTCTACTAACGAAAAAAATACTAAAGTTTCACCAACAACAAATACTACCACTAGAACAGTCTGTCACCAGGCCCACTCACATGCACCCTCACCAGACACACTCACACACCACAGTCTAATAGAACAATGACATATATCTAATAAACAAATTAACTTCAAACTTACAACTAAAACTAACTACATACTTACTGTACTGTAATTGACAATATTTACAGTAGGGGGATGATAGGGGTTCTGCCCCACTTCAGAACCCCGTTATTACCACTACTAAGCCTCAGCCATGTTAAATATCTCTCGAACGCATGGTCCGATTTTGACAAATGGCGTGTCAGTGGACTCGGGCTGACGTTCTCTTTCCTATGGACCATGTATTATATTTTTCAAAAATTCTTTGAATTTTTTTGTTTTGCAACGTTGGTGATAGTTTGAAAACCAAACATGGTAGAACGTTGTGCCATGGCTCAAACGAACGGCCTTTATGACCTTTATTTTTTGTAATAAAACTTTTTTATTTTTTATGTTTTTTTGAAAACACTCGAATTTTGAAAATCCTATATTTTGGAAACTAGGAACTCTACAAAAAAAGTTTGTTTGACGTAAATGAAAGGTCCCTACCCCCTCTACCTCAAAAATAAATTTCAAGTCTCTAGGATGAAAACCTGTAGGTAGTAGTGTGGTAGTGAGAGAGCTGTCTCACTTAGGAAGTTGTGAGCCCCTGCGACCTTGGAATGGAAGGAGCCATGCTAGGAGGGCGTGCTTGGATTCGTTTTTTTCGTCTCGTCGTGCTCTTTACGGGAATGTAGGTGTCGAAAAGGTGAAAATCTGGAAACACGGTCTTTTTGGGGTAAAAACGTGATTTTAGACTTTTTGCTATATCTCGCGAACCAAGTATGCTAGAGACATGAACGAGGGGTCCAAGGACTCGGAGTGACGTCCTCTTTGCTATGGACCACTCGTTATATTTTTTTAAAAAATTTGGAAACGCGATTTTGGGGTAAACACGTGTTTTTTGTGATTTTTGCCGATATCTCACGAACCAATAACGCTAGAGACGTGTACGAGGTGTCCTAGGACTCGGGCTAACGCCCCCTTTCAAATGTGGTAGATATTTTTTTTCCAAAAAGATAATTCACAAAGGGCCTAACGCCATACATGTTGAAATAACGTTTTCTTTTTCTTTGCCTGTTTATAATGTCCATGAAGCGTGGCGGTTGAGAGAGAGACGATACGGCTGGGTGTGTGTGTGTGTGTGTGTGTCGCTGACCACGGTGGCTGTGTTCAATAGATCAATCGCTATTTCGACGGGTCGGTTTATGACAGAGCGAGGGTGCGTTTTTTTTCACACATTTTACCTTTAACGTGTAAACGGTGATGAGAACTTGATTCTATGTTGGTCGAAGCGAGTAGAGAAAACAAACTTGCAGACGAGCAAGAGGTGAATATCAATTGAGCTTATTGGAAGGCGTTGATCTGACTTGACAACAGGTGCAATGGAAAAAAATGACCATGACGCTTGAAGGTGAAATAATCTGACCATCGTGGTGGCAGGGAAGTGCGAAAGGCGTGCACACATGTGAAACCACAGGCACGCTAAACCAGTGACATCCTGTCTTGCTTCGTACGTGACAAAATGCAAGTCCATGTGACATTTGATCTACCGCAGGTGTTCGCCTGAGACGTTATCTGTCCACGTGCGCGATAACTGTTAACAAGTGACATCCTGTTTTGCTGCGTACGTGACAAAATGCAAGTTCATGTGAAATTTGATTCGCCACAGGTGTTCGCCTGGGACGTTAGCTGTCCACGTGACCGATAACAGAATGTTCAAAGCGTGGGAAAAAATGATTATACATGCAACGTAGCATATATAAAGACATGTCGTTATCATTTCCACTCTCACTTGGGTGGACTACCTTTCAACACACTGCGTTGCATGAAACCCCTGGTCTTGTTTAACAGTTTTGGTGTTGGTGGAAAATACTTAACCGTGTTGTGGGGTAGGTATTTATTTATATACTTATTCATTTATACATTTATTGATTAATATATATGTATATTTACAAGCAATTATTTATTGATTAAGTAATTAATGATTTTATTTATTTGTTTGCAGATAACCGGCATACCTTACATGTCTGAGGGAGAAGAAACCATTGCACTTTTGAGCCCACTAAAAGGGAAGAGTAACAAGTCACTGCAAGTAAAGGTGAGATGATTTTTTTAAACTAACTTGTTTCATTTTTTGTTTTATGTTTTATTTTATGAAATGTATGTATTAACCTGAATTTAGGTATTTATAGCGGTTTATTTTATTTATTTTTAGAAACTTGGAAAGAATAGCCTTACTGCCGTAGCAGTCGCTGAAAAAAAAAAAACAGAAACGCACTAAAGCGAAACCACTGCCAAAGAGTGAACTGTTTAAAACTCAGGTAAGTCCAACTTAAAAATGCTATTCCATTTTACCACTACTGAAAACTCGTAGACAAAAAAAAAATCATTACCTGTACATGACTGGGACAATGATTGCTTTCTTGATTAATGGCTATGTTGTTGTTGTTGACTGGAAAAAGTACAAGGCCATGTTGGATTTTCTAAAAATAAAAATAATAAATTTAATTTAAGGGTGGTTCCCTATGGACTCAACGAATATCCACAGGTTTGAACATGATAATGTGAACAAAATGACATGACATTCATTTTTGTTTATATATTGGTTAAAGGGAGGGTGGGGGAATGTAAATGACTGTAGCTTTATAAAAAAGAAAATAAGTGCATGGGTTACTGTTAGTGCCAACATACAGTTTATTTTTAATGGTGTTTTGATATATTAATACCAATTAACGTTAACGTTTTATTTACAAGTATTGATTGATTGATTGATTGATTGATTGAGTGATGGGTTATTTTGTTTGCTTTTAGGTGTCGTCATGTGCCATTAACGTAATGAACAGACAGTGAACAAGCATGCATTATGCTTTAAAGTACTCTGTGCAATGTTAATAACTTGCAATAAGAAAACGTTTTATTATAACACATGGCGTTAGTACTAAATACAACAAGTGAGCAAGTTGGTTTACCACGTGGGTTAAATTTAAAATCAGAACATGATCGATGGTTAACATTTGAATCCTGGCCTGTAGGCTTTTTGTCGACGCATGAACTTGCAAAAGCCGTTTTTTTTTACTTGAACCGAGAAGATGTGGTCCGCTGTGTGTTTTGTCGTATTGAACTTTCACACTGGGAAGAAGGGGATGATCCCTTTAGAGACCATTTGCGATGGTCTCCTCACTGTCCTTACATGCTTGGAAAGCAAGTGGGTAACCTACCCGTGCATTCATTTTACCGAACCACAAGGCCTTTGGCCGCTACTTACGTTGCTGAATCACAAATAAATAATAATAATGATGTATTACCAGTCAACGGTAGTGTCGATATATGTGGTCCATATGCCATAGACAGTGTTGAATTGGCGTGTGCTTTTGAAAAATTGGGAGTTTGCAAGACTAAAGCACTAGCACACCCAGAGTACAGCTCTGTTGAAAAACGTTTCGAATCTTATAAAAATGTTTGGCCATTAATATTAAAACACCTTACCAAACAGCTAAGTGAAGCTGGATTTTTTTATACTGGTGAAGGGGATAAAACAATATGTTTTTATTGCGGATTTGCTTTCAAGGATTGGCAAATGACTGATGACCCTTTAGTGCAACATGCTCGTTGGTTACCAACTGTAAATACATGGTGTTGCTTAAAGGTCAGGAATTTGTGAACACTATTCGTAAAGAAAAAGTGATTGCAGCACAAGACATAAAAGTGCCTTTAGAGTTAGAGCACGCGGAGCAAATACACAAGGCTGAAAGAAAAGACTTGTCTCGCGAACAGATACAAAAGTGTGACCAACAATTATGTAAAATTTGTTATCAAGAAGAACTAGGTGCTGTATTTTTACCCTGTGGACACATGATAGCCTGTGTCAAGTGTGCATTAGAACTTAACACTTGTGCTATATGCAGAAAAGTAGTATCTGCAACAGTTAGGGCATTTCTTGCATAACTAGTATAATTTATTCGCCATGGATAGTGCAAAATCCCTAATTGCACAATATTATTAAAGCTGTTTTAGAGTGTAATAGATATGCTTTTGTTTTGTTTATAGACTACTACAATGAATGTTTTGAATGCTGTGGGACAATCATGTGGCTTAGAGACAAAGAAGCTCAGCGAATTGCCAACGCATATTCCATTCCGCATTATCAAGATTCGGAAATTGAAAACAGCATATGGTGATCGTGTACTTTGTGTATGTGAAAACTTTGAGACATTTCTGCCTATACGGTTTAATGATATGTCG
Source organism: Meconema thalassinum (assembly GCA_946902985.2). NCBI lineage: Eukaryota > Metazoa > Arthropoda > Insecta > Orthoptera > Tettigoniidae > Meconema > Meconema thalassinum. The sequence continues at coordinate 526,763,151 of OX336393.1, read as the reverse complement.
GAGAGTGTTTTTGATGAAGTCAATAATGCTGTGCAACCTGTACACTTAATTTATGAAGGTTTTAAAAACAATAGGTGCATGGTTCGTTTTAATTAAATAAATAAATAATGTGAAATAATAATGGAAAATATAAGTAATGACAATATACTGAAAAAGAAAGAAAATATGTGCATAGAATAGTAATGTTTTAGTGTTTAGTGTTGTCTTTAAAAATATTATGATGAAACCAAAAAAAATGTATATAAAGTTTGTAAATAAATGCAAAATGATGTTACAATGCTGTTTTATTTTATACAAAGTTAGTATATTTAACATTGCAGAGTATACATGATTATGACAATAAATGCATACTGAATACAAGCCTTTCTCACTTTACAATAGTCTGTTATAGTTTTAAACACAAGGCTTGTTGTAGATCATTTTATAGCAATGTTCCTTTAATGTTGTTTTCGAAAAGTGGGGAAGCCGCAATGGTTGTATTGACATAAAAACCTTATGGTTATTACTATTTAGTCACTTTGATCCCCTTGCATATCAAGAGCAGATGACCTAGTTGTTCCACTCTTTAAAACGACAACAACAACACTACCTCTTGCATAGTTTGTGATGTTGATGGCTCTTGCGACGTGGAAGATGGATTAAAAATAACTTTGAGAACAGGGGTTAAACGTTGATCATTAAACAATGCACTATTTTGAGTAGCAATATGGTTTTCTTGATTTTTTGTCGACGGCAACTGTGTTTCATGCGATACACTACATTGATGATCACTGACACTTAAAACCTCACTATTTTTACTTTTTAGGTCACCACGACAATGTTTGGAACGTTGCTTTGAACAACGCCAAATAACAGTTCCATTTTTATTGGTTCGTTTCACAATATATGAATATCCTTTATAGTATGCGTAAGGCTTACCATACCTAGTCACTGATACTTCCATATCAACTGTCGAGCATAGACTAAGCTCTAGTAAAGTCAACTTGGTAATAAGAATACTAGTTTAATGTGAGAGCAAATATGGATCCAAAGAGTTCAGGTAAAAGTGAAAGCAAATAAGCAAATATTAGAAACAAGAGTTGGGGTGAAAGTGGTCGCAAAGTGGTAGACCCATTACACAATAATTTCAGCACGACGAAGCTCTTGTTCAATTTCTTTGATTTCCCAATCGTGACCAGTATGGCCAGATTGACGTGAGGCATGCAACAACTGTAGCCGCTGGACGAGCTTATTGGGATTGTGCCAGTATACAAATTTAACAAATGGATTTTTAGGTGTAAACAAAGCATTACCATTATCATGATCATTATCATCATCGTCATTATCATCATCATGATCACCATTATCATCATGACCATCATCACTGTTACTATATAGTCCTTTTTGATCCTCTTGCAATACCACTTTATTTATAGTCTGAGTTGATTTTGACAGTGTTGAAGGTTTCTTGGACGTTGACAACTGTCCTAACATGACGTTTTGAGGACATGATAAGTCCTTTTGAACAAACACTGTACTATCTTTAGCCGCAATATCGTTTTCTTGAACTTGCTTTTTAGCATTTTGATAATTGTTTGTAAACAGTAAGCGTGGTTCGTTTCGAGCACTACATTGATGAACACTCACACTTAAAACCTTTCCATTTTTACTTTTCAGATTGCCTCGACATTTTGTTGACCTCTCTTTTGAGCATCGCCAGAATATTATTCCATTCACATTCTGGCGATTATAGTTATAGGAGTAGCCTTGATAGAGTGCACGTAGCCTACCTTTGTTGGTTGTAATAAGTTCCATAGTAGTAACTGACCTGTCAGTACGATGTTCACACTACAAAGGTTACAACTGATTTGCTGATGGAGTGACCTACTATAAGCTTATATATTGGCTTATGTGTTGGCTTTTTGTGTTGGCTTTTCGTGTTGGCTTTTGTGTTGGCTTATGTGTTGGCTTTTTGTGTTGGCTTTTTGTGTTGGCTTTTTATGTTGGCGTTTCGTGTTGGCTTATGTGTTGGCTTTTTGTGTTGGCTTTTTGTGTTGGCTTTTCGTGTTGGCTTTTGTGTTGGCTTATGTGTTGGCTTTTTGTGTTGGCTTTTTGTGTTGGCTTTTCATGTTGGCTTTTCGTGTTGGCTTATGTGTTGGCTTTTTGTGTTGGCTTTTTGTGTTGGCTTTTCGTGTTGGCTTTTGTGTTGGCTTATGTGTTGGCTTTTTGTGTTGGCTTTTTGTGTTGGCTTTTCATGTTGGCTTTTCGTGTTGGCTTTTCGTGTTGGCTTTTTGTGTTGGCTTTTCGTGTTGGCATTTCGTGTTGGCTTTTGTGTTGGCTTTTCGTGTTGGCTTTTTGTGTTGGCTTTTCGTGTTGGCATTTCGTGTTGGCTTTTCGTGTTGGCTTTTTTTGTATTGGCCTTTCGTGTTGGCTTTTTGTATTGGCTTTTCGTGTTGGCTTTTTGTGTTGGCTTTAGTATTGGCTTTTGTATTGGCTTATTTGACAAGTTATTTGTGTCAATGTATTTAGTGGATTTTTTCTTGGTGTTGGAAAGTAGTTGAAAGAGAGGGAATATTTAAAGACTTAACCTCAGCTCACTAACCTAACCTAACCTTTCAACTCTCAGATGTTAATTAAATTCTGTGCATTGTCGAGTTGGAGCCCAAGACCTCAGGGGTAAAAAAAACAATTATTTTTGACGACTTATTTTGGTAACTTATTTTAATGGCTAACCTAACTTTACCTAACCTAACCTAACCTAACCTAACCTCAGCTCACTTTGGATATTACTAGTAAGTGTTCATATCCTCTGCTAGGTAGCATGCTAGTAGTACAGGTAGTGCTCATATTTACCGCTAGATAGCGGAAACATACTTTGCATGTTGCATGTGACACTTGTGAAGTTTAACCACATGCAAGACGTGCTTGTATAAGTTCTCTATTTAAACTCAATATACAATTAACCACTAAATGTTCAGAACTAACATGTATAGCCATGTTTAGGGTATATAGGAGACCCTTAGCAAGAAAGGCTGTCTAACCCACGAGTGTACAGCCTTGTCATACGCAGTAAGCCCCTGTTGGCAGAAAACAACAACAACAACAATTTGAGAAAGCCAACAGGGGCTTACTGCGTATGACAAGGCTGTACACTCGTGGGTTAGACAGCCTTTCTTGCTAAGGGTCTCCTATATACCCTAAACATGGCTATACATGTTAGTTCTGAACATTTAGTGGTTAATTGTATATTGAGTTTAAATAGAGAACTTATACAAGCACGTCTTGCATGTGGTTAAACTTCACAAGTGTCACATGCAACATGCAAAGTATGTTTCCGCTATCTAGCGGTAAATATGAGCACTACCTGTACTACTAGCATGCTACCTAGCAGAGGATATGAACACTTACTAGTAATATCCAAAGTGAGCTGAGGTTAGGTTAGGTTAGGTTAGGTTAGGTAAAGTTAGGTTAGCCATTAAAATAAGTTACCAAAATAAGTCGTCAAAAATAATTGTTTTTTTTACCCCTGAGGTCTTGGGCTCCAACTCGACAATGCACAGAATTTAATTAACATCTGAGAGTTGAAAGGTTAGGTTAGGTTAGTGAGCTGAGGTTAAGTCTTTAAATATTCCCTCTCTTTCAACTACTTTCCAACACCAAGAAAAAATCCACTAAATACATTGACACAAATAACTTGTCAAATAAGCCAATACAAAAGCCAATACTAAAGCCAACACAAAAAGCCAACACGAAAAGCCAATACAAAAAGCCAACACGAAAGGCCAATACAAAAAAAGCCAACACGAAAAGCCAACACGAAATGCCAACACGAAAAGCCAACACAAAAAGCCAACACGAAAAGCCAACACAAAAGCCAACACGAAATGCCAACACGAAAAGCCAACACAAAAAGCCAACACGAAAAGCCAACACGAAAAGCCAACATGAAAAGCCAACACAAAAAGCCAACACAAAAAGCCAACACATAAGCCAACACAAAAGCCAACACGAAAAGCCAACACAAAAAGCCAACACAAAAAGCCAACACATAAGCCAACACGAAAAGCCAACATGAAAAGCCAACACAAAAAGCCAACACAAAAAGCCAACACATAAGCCAACACAAAAGCCAACACGAAAAGCCAACACAAAAAGCCAACACAAAAAGCCAACACATAAGCCAACACGAAACGCCAACATAAAAAGCCAACACAAAAAGCCAACACAAAAAGCCAACACATAAGCCAACACAAAAGCCAACACGAAAAGCCAACACAAAAAGCCAACACATAAGCCAATATATAAGCTTATAGTAGGTCACTCCATCAGCAAATCAGTTGTAACCTTTGTAGTGTGAACATCGTACTGACAGGTCAGTTACTACTATGGAACTTATTACAACCAACAAAGGTAGGCTACGTGCACTCTATCAAGGCTACTCCTATAACTATAATCGCCAGAATGTGAATGGAATAATATTCTGGCGATGCTCAAAAGAGAGGTCAACAAAATGTCGAGGCAATCTGAAAAGTAAAAATGGAAAGGTTTTAAGTGTGAGTGTTCATCAATGTAGTGCTCGAAACGAACCACGCTTACTGTTTACAAACAATTATCAAAATGCTAAAAAGCAAGTTCAAGAAAACGATATTGCGGCTAAAGATAGTACAGTGTTTGTTCAAAAGGACTTATCATGTCCTCAAAACGTCATGTTAGGACAGTTGTCAACGTCCAAGAAACCTTCAACACTGTCAAAATCAACTCAGACTATAAATAAAGTGGTATTGCAAGAGGATCAAAAAGGACTATATAGTAACAGTGATGATGGTCATGATGATAATGGTGATCATGATGATGATAATGACGATGATGATAATGATCATGATAATGGTAATGCTTTGTTTACACCTAAAAATCCATTTGTTAAATTTGTATACTGGCACAATCCCAATAAGCTCGTCCAGCGGCTACAGTTGTTGCATGCCTCACGTCAATCTGGCCATACTGGTCACGATTGGGAAATCAAAGAAATTGAACAAGAGCTTCGTCGTGCTGAAATTATTGTGTAATGGGTCTACCACTTTGCGACCACTTTCACCCCAACTCTTGTTTCTAATATTTGCTTATTTGCTTTCACTTTTACCTGAACTCTTTGGATCCATATTTGCTCTCACATTAAACTAGTATTCTTATTACCAAGTTGACTTTACTAGAGCTTAGTCTATGCTCGACAGTTGATATGGAAGTATCAGTGACTAGGTATGGTAAGCCTTACGCATACTATAAAGGATATTCATATATTGTGAAACGAACCAATAAAAATGGAACTGTTATTTGGCGTTGTTCAAAGCAACGTTCCAAACATTGTCGTGGTGACCTAAAAAGTAAAAATAGTGAGGTTTTAAGTGTCAGTGATCATCAATGTAGTGTATCGCATGAAACACAGTTGCCGTCGACAAAAAATCAAGAAAACCATATTGCTACTCAAAATAGTGCATTGTTTAATGATCAACGTTTAACCCCTGTTCTCAAAGTTATTTTTAATCCATCTTCCACGTCGCAAGAGCCATCAACATCACAAACTATGCAAGAGGTAGTGTTGTTGTTGTCGTTTTAAAGAGTGGAACAACTAGGTCATCTGCTCTTGATATGCAAGGGGATCAAAGTGACTAAATAGTAATAACCATAAGGTTTTTATGTCAATACAACCATTGCGGCTTCCCCACTTTTCGAAAACAACATTAAAGGAACATTGCTATAAAATGATCTACAACAAGCCTTGTGTTTAAAACTATAACAGACTATTGTAAAGTGAGAAAGGCTTGTATTCAGTATGCATTTATTGTCATAATCATGTATACTCTGCAATGTTAAATATACTAACTTTGTATAAAATAAAACAGCATTGTAACATCATTTTGCATTTATTTACAAACTTTATATACATTTTTTTTGGTTTCATCATAATATTTTTAAAGACAACACTAAACACTAAAACATTACTATTCTATGCACATATTTTCTTTCTTTTTCAGTATATTGTCATTACTTATATTTTCCATTATTATTTCACATTATTTATTTATTTAATTAAAACGAACCATGCACCTATTGTTTTTAAAACCTTCATAAATTAAGTGTACAGGTTGCACAGCATTATTGACTTCATCAAAAACACTCTCCGACATATCATTAAACCGTATAGGCAGAAATGTCTCAAAGTTTTCACATACACAAAGTACACGATCACCATATGCTGTTTTCAATTTCCGAATCTTGATAATGCGGAATGGAATATGCGTTGGCAATTCGCTGAGCTTCTTTGTCTCTAAGCCACATGATTGTCCCACAGCATTCAAAACATTCATTGTAGTAGTCTATAAACAAAACAAAAGCATATCTATTACACTCTAAAACAGCTTTAATAATATTGTGCAATTAGGGATTTTGCACTATCCATGGCGAATAAATTATACTAGTTATGCAAGAAATGCCCTAACTGTTGCAGATACTACTTTTCTGCATATAGCACAAGTGTTAAGTTCTAATGCACACTTGACACAGGCTATCATGTGTCCACAGGGTAAAAATACAGCACCTAGTTCTTCTTGATAACAAATTTTACATAATTGTTGGTCACACTTTTGTATCTGTTCGCGAGACAAGTCTTTTCTTTCAGCCTTGTGTATTTGCTCCGCGTGCTCTAACTCTAAAGGC